>CM067328.1:80349166-81690000 GCA_034376525.1 Nicotiana benthamiana | reverse complement strand
TAGATTTGTATATCTTCCATTTTGGTGGGTATATTACCCTGTAAATCCAAGAACATTGAGAAAAAATCAGTAACATTAGACCTAAAGTTTCAGTAAAATAATGAACATAACTTGCGATAACTTTTGTCGAATTATGTTTCATAACTCGCTTGGCTTCAAAATTTAATACACAACTATCATACGGCTAAAATACCTCATAACATTACCTAATTATCATATTAAGTACCCTAGTCTCACCCCACAAGTACGGGTTATAACATTCCCAACTAACCGACTTTCGGCGAAACTCATTTTCTTTGATTCAATTAGCTTCTTAACCTCCGAACCATCACGATACTCCTTAAAACTTATTTTAACCCATCATTACATTTGTAATGGTCCTTCAATTCTGTGACTCATATTAATTCACCTAAGATGAATTCTAACTTGAAAGTACGGGGTGTAACACCTTTCTTCTATTTGGAACATTCGTCCTCGAATATAGGAGCCTTAGAGGAGAAACTAGCTCTTACGCATTTTATGAAAATTTTGATAGAATCTCCTATGAAACAGAACTATCCCATTCCTTGTGTCCAAATAATATTGCTCCTGAAAATGTTGTAGTGCTTCAATTTTGAATTATCTTTTATCATATAATGAGTGTTGATCGAAATCACATAACATGGGATAAGAAAACACATGATTGAGCTACAGTCGAGAAGAATCTTCTATCTGAAAAATTTGAGGGTAATTAGAATTTGTCTATTCTATGGCTTCCCACTTCTTACCTTCGACGTTCCTATTCCTCCACGATATTATTACGAAAGTTACTTTCTTAGTTCCGAACTTGTGGACAAGAAGATCTAAAATAGAAATTAGAACCTCTTTGCAAGATAGGTTCTCTGTAATCTGAACCTCGTGTGCTTCTGCAGTATAGATTCCTGATTCATTTATAGCTACGATAATCTTCTCATAAGATTGATCCTTTATTACTTGTATATCCTTTAATGCAGCAACAACAACAACTATCAAGTATAGTCCCACAAAGTGGGGTCTAGGGAGGGTAATATGTAGACGAGCCTTACTCCTACCCGAAAGGGCAGAGAGACTGTTTCCAATCGACCCTCGGCTCAGTGAAGGAAAAGAAAAACAAAAACAAACACAAAAACAAAAGAGCATTAGTAAGTCCAGCAGAAATAGCGTAAATAATTATCTAAACATAAGAACCGTAAATAAAATAGCATGCAATAATATCATATAATAACTACCATAAATAACTACCATTGTATATCCTTTAATGCATTTCTTCAATATCAAAACATGATAGTCGGGTTAAAGGATCCTAATTCTGAGGAAAAATTCACTTTAGTTCATTCTTGGGTAGTTTGGATGTGGCTTTATATATGTCTCGATTATCTTGTCCCATTAAGTTATTATGCTCTTCATGAGCGAAGTTTTCAAGAAGGCCTCATTATCAACTCGACATTTCCTTAAGTCTTGTTGTCACATTTTGGGGTTCGATTTATGATGCTTCTAAGCACAAACACTCTTGAAATATGCTGACTTTTCTCTAACTTGATACATTAGATCAGGATATAATGTATCAACTTTCGCATTATTATGGTGAATATATATTTTCTTTCGCACCATGCATTATAAGGAGTTACTTCATGCAGTTTAAAATATTTCCTTATGATCCTCCCGCGTGTGTAGATACTGATGGTAAGCAACCCCCACTTCCAACCGAGAGGTTGTGAGTTCGAGTCTCCCCAAGAGCAAGGTGGGAAGTTCTTGGAGGAAAGGATGCCAGGAGTCTATTTGGAAACAACCTCTCTACCCCCAGGGTAGGGGTAAGGTCTGCGTACATACTGCCCTCCCCAAACCCTACTAAGTGGGATTATACTGGGTTGTTGTTGTGCACTACTCAAAAGTCAGTAATTGATTATCCCATTCTTCCATAAATTTGGCATCTTAGCTTGTAACATGTCTTTGACCATCTGAATTGTACGCTTTACATGCTAAAATTATCTTATGTACCCATGTTTCTTGAGAGCTCTTTCAGAAGTTATCTGTAACTGAGCATCTCTATTAACTGTAATCAAGGCAGAAATATTTTGTACCTGATCAACATTCTAAATCCTTCCAATTTATATAACCTTTAGTAATTTGTCCGTAAAAATAAACTAACTTTTGTCAAACTAACCACAATCGTCCATGTGAATCGAACTTTCTATATTTGTAATGAATCTCATGCCAACCTTTTATCATTTCCATATTGGGTACTTTATTCGTGTTAATCCATTGGGTTCCTGATGTTGTATTTTCTCTTATCAGCAACTAGATTATTAAGCAATGAACCCTGCAATGATTTCCTTCATGTCGTCCTATCAATGTAATCTTTTGACATCGTGGTATACTTTTGACGTTTCGAGATGAATAGAATATCGTGAATAATGAACCTCTGTCCCAATGTGCAATCGGCCATGCTATTTCAAGATCCTCCTTTAACAGATTCAAAAAGTTGTAGTTGTCTCTTGATGAATACTTCTTTTAACTTTCCCTAGAATGGAAATCTTCCCAATCTACAAGAGATTAAACTACCATATGCCTGGCCATTATATTTTTATTAACTGATTCTGCCAAGCATATTTTGATCCTGTTAATTGGTGAAGACCTCTAGTCAACCCCTTTTTCCTTTTGGGCATTCTCATTTATCAAACACCCATGACTTACGACTAAATGCATCTATTGCAATTTTAGTTCCGCTATTTTTATTCTAGTTCTAAGTCGTCTTATATGAAATATGTATACCATTATGTTTCTCCATTCCTCCTTATTTTTTCATCTTTTTGTTACTATATACATTTTACATATTCTTAGTTCATTAGGTTTCAATTTATAGAAAAAACAGACGTTGTGAAACAACTTACCTTCATGCTGCTTCTGTCTACTTCGTCCTTTCCTTATTATCTATCCTAAGTCTTATCCTTGATGTTGACTTTATTGTTCTACTTTGATGGTTTCTCTTCTTCAGGTTTTTTTATCCTTGAAATATCGTACTAATGCCTTGTTCTTAATGCCATCTCGATTATCCCTCATGGTTGCAACATTTAGACATTACCATGGTCTGTCTTTAATTTCAAGAGTCATCGTACTCGAGTCCCTTTCTAACTCCTTATGATTTTTCTTCCTTCTCGTTTCAATCTCAATAATTTACTTTGGAGTTGTATCGCCAACCTCAAAGAATTCTTCACATTAACATTCACATGTATAAAGTGTTTGACTATGCTTTTCGTCTATTTATAAACCAATATTGTCTCTTTTCCATATACTTTATACCAGTGCGTTACTTTAAAATTGCTTATATGCCTTTCTGTCCCAATCCTCCAATCTTTTTGTAGTATAACAAAATGCTATTTACTTAGTGCTTTACCACCTCATCTTCCCCCGTAGGAACATAGTTAAATGTTCCATGTTTGAAATCATACTCATCTCTTCGTCTTTTGTATGTCCGTATTCCTAGTAGCTTACAATTCTCCAACGAGTAACCTGTAATGACCTGACCCGCCATCTCAGGTATTATCGCCCCATTTTCATCGTTTTATGCTTTTATGTGTTTCAATATATGTATTTGAAGAGTTTGTAGTAATTCGGATGGAGTTTGGATAGAAATGAGACAATTATCCTCTTTATGAGAACGTTGGTTTGGAAAAGTCAATCGAGCGTTGACTTACGAGTTAGAGTATCCGGAATGGATTTCTGATGATTCGACTAGTTTTGGATGGTCATTTGTGACTAAGGGGTAAAATTAGAACTGAATTTGGAGGTCCAGTGTAGAATTAGGCTTGAATTGGCTAAGTTAGAATATTGGCGAAGTCTGGTTGATGCGTGAGATTTTGATACGAGGGACGGAATGGAATTCTGATAGTTGCAGTAGCTCCGTTAGGTTATTTTGGATATGCGTTCAAATTTTCAAATTATTCAGAGATGTTTAGGCCAGGTTTCGGATCAAATGCAAGTTTCGGATCAAATGCAAGTTTCGGAAGTTTTAGTTTAACTTAGGCTTGAATCCGTGGTAATTAGATGATTTTGATATTTATGATAGTATTTTTATGTTGCGAGCAAGTTTGGATGAAGTAATGGAACATATCTGTGCTTTTGTTGAGGTCCCGAGGGCCTCGGGGTGATTTCGGATGGATAATGGGAATTTTTGAAGTTATAAATGCAGCAGAAAAATTGCAGAGTAAAATTGTTCTTCGCAATCACGAGCTTGTGGCTGCGATCGCCTATAAGGAAAATGGGAAGCCAGGAATTTGTACTTCGCGATCGCGATGGTGAATTCGTGATCGCATAGAGTTGAGGGGCGAAGCAGTTCGATCGCGTTAGTCAGGTCGCGATCGCATAAGCCAAATTGGAGGCCTTGGCAGTTGTTCTCTGCGATCGCGTGGCTTTGAACACGGTCGCGTAGGGTTAATTGAGGGGCTCCGGTATTTGTTCATCGCAATCGCAAGGCTAAGGCTACGATTGCATAGAAGAAAGGTGTTGGGCAGAGAAGGGTTTTTAATAATATTTTATCCGCGAACCAAACATAATTTCCTCCATTGTTAAGCAACCAATAGAGCTTTTTGAGCGATTTGAAGCGTGTTTTCAACTGGTATTGATTCGAGGTAAGTCTCTTGACTTAAAAACATTATTTTTAGGAAGAATCAACCCTCAATTCCATGAAATTGTGAAGAACTGGGTCTTAGTTATTAAAAACGAAATTTGAGGACTTGAAAGGTCAAACGGACTCTGTTTTTGGTGAACCTTATATGTACAAACTCGTGGCAAAATGAGGAATCCAAAGATGTAATTTTCAGAATTTTTTGAGAAGTGAGCCCGGGGCTCGGGTTTCTCTAACTTCGTGATTTTTAGCATTTTTTGAATAATTTCAATTGGGTTATGTTTATTTAGCCTATAATAACATATTCGTTGTGGTTTTGACTAGATTCGGCGCTAGTAGAGGGAGATTCGAACGGAAAAGGCATTGCAGACCAGCCTATGACCGCTTAAAGGTGAGTAGTTTATATAGATGATGGCGTAAGGATTTGAAACCCTGGTCTATCACATCGTGGCGCTATGTTAGGGCGTGACTCGCACCCCATAGAAGGTGCAGGATGGTATATGGTTGGGGATTGTGACTTGGTCCACCCCGAGAGCTAAATATAAATGATTGGCGGCTGATACGCATATTGTGTTGTTGACAATTGGGCTAATGCCATGTTTGGGGCCGTGTGCCGATCTGTAGCACCCGTCTAGGGTGAATATCTGTGTGACAACATGATTTGCATAATCATTGATCTCAGTCATGTGCTTAATCCTGTCATTAAATGCTAAGTCACCTTATTTCTGAAATTGACTAATTAAATTATATATTCACCTTAATAATTGGAAACTAGCAGAGAATCAGATTGAATCTGTTATGTGACTTACATGCATACTCTGGACTGAGGATGACTCGGGCTGCACGCCTCAGCGGTTATATATTGATATTGAGGCCGAGAGCCTGTTCTATGCCGATACATGGTTGATATTGCGCTTGAGCTGAATGAGCCCCTCCGGAGTCTATACATACCCCCAGTGAGCGCCGTCGACGATAAATAAATGCGGATGACTCGGGATGCACGCCGCAGCATATTCATGTGCACTGCATTGCATCTTTATATGATACTTGACTTTTATAGTTGATATTGTTTTGTTGTTAGTTCGTAGCTAAGTAATAGGACTGTTAGATTTAGCTTTGCTTTGTGGCATTTCGTGAATTTCTTACTTTCAGATATTTTTCTATGCTTATTATTCACTGAGTCGGTAGTACTCACCCCTTCTCCATGCACCTTGTGTGCAGATTCAGGTACACGGAGGCTTAGCTGACACTCATAGTCTCCAGATATTTCCAGAGTCGTTGAGGTAGCTGCATGACGTTCGCAAGACCTGGATGCTCTTCATTATTTCCAGTTTATTTTTATTACATACATTCTAGATTTATTATTAATTCCATTTAGATATTATTATTCAGTTTTGTTTAGAGGCTTTAGACTCGTGACCCCAGATCTTTGGGATTGACTATTCAGATTTCATAATATTCTATTATTATTATTATCGGATTATTATTTTAAATTACTATAATTTTCTTAAGCTGCCGATTTTGAGACTTAGTATTTAATAAAAAGCGATTGTTAGTCGGGCATACCTAGTTTTAGGATTGGGTACTATCACGACCGGATTTGGGTCATGACATAACCTTTCTTCCTATAAGACAATTTATAGGGGTCTATATATGTGGCGAGTCATACGTTCTTGCTGGCATATCTTCTTTCGACGAGTTTAACTATAGTTCAAGTTATTTGTAAAATATATCCTTACCCAAATTTTTGTGGGTTCTTCTCCCACTAATCCTCTTCCTCCTTCTGCTTGTTCACTCTTTCTATCATTGCAACTAGCTAGTGTGAGAGGCCTTTGAGTCTATAATCGGTACCTTAGACTAGTTCATGCTAAGTCATCCTCCGATATTAGCACCTCGGATCTATATGGTTAAATTGATCTTCCGACAATCCCCATTAAATTACTTATCAACTTTAAATGAAAACAGGTCCTTGCTTTATAACCTTAGATCTCACTTGCCTGCGAATCTTATTGTACTCCCATACTTTAACTTACGTCCCTTAATAGTCTACCATATTCACTCATATTTCTCTATTTGGTTT
This sequence comes from Nicotiana benthamiana, assembly GCA_034376525.1. Taxonomy (NCBI): domain Eukaryota; kingdom Viridiplantae; phylum Streptophyta; class Magnoliopsida; order Solanales; family Solanaceae; genus Nicotiana; species Nicotiana benthamiana. The sequence continues at coordinate 81,683,278 of CM067328.1, read as the reverse complement.
CAAACAAACCTTTCACAACATTCCACTTCTTGTTGCATTCGAAGTAATTTCAACAAAACATCCTCAATTCTTGACTTCTCGTACTCTAATAAGCCTCGTCATTTAGTTGTCTAATATTTCTTTATTTATCTGATCATGCGTAAGTCACTGCTAAAACCCAATCTACTATAACCTACCACCATGAACTGGCCTGGACCTCTTAGTCCATCTTGTAGCTTCATAAAAATCTTCTCTTGGAAATATAGACGACCCTTGCTCTCTGAACTCCTTAGGTTGTGAATTTTCTAACCTACAAAGGCTTTATCACTATTAAGGGCCCTCGGGTGATGCCAGTGCTGAGAGGATACCAACTGCATCAATATCTATACTGTTGTTTTACATAGACAGGGTCGGTCGTGGAACTCATAGAGTTAATGATAATGGAGCCTCCCTCAGCTCCTCCAGTACTAGTGGAATCGGGACTATCTTATGGACTGACTCACCCTAGGTCCTTAGACAAATCTATCTCAATAAAGGGCGTGCATCTCATACCCCCTCCCAATCCTTCCTTAAACTCCCGAATAGCCGCAACTCTTTTGGGTAATGACAACTTTGTACAACCTATATAAATCTGTACGTTAGACTCGATTCCCTACACGTATGTTGTTTCATACAATCTATAATATGAAAGGAAGGTAACAATCCTAAATATCCCGCAACCTCCTATTTATGAGTTTGGCGCATAACATACTCATAAACATGACTCTACTAGAAACGGCTTGTAGATATTCCTAGGAAAGACCTACTCTGATACCAAGTTTGTCATGACACGAATCGGAGGACTGCAATAGACACCTATTACCTTACTCAACCGAGTACCAACATAACGTATCATTCTTATTATACCATCATGCGTAAATGGGCTGAAAAGGAAGTTATGAGATAAGCAGAAAAAAACATAAGGAAATAATCGATATAGGATGACACAACATGATATACAAACTTATACATATGATATACGAGCCTGCAAGGGTTAGATGACCAGTTGTAAACTCAAAACATATGCCGACAAGGACTTACCAGTATCCATATACATGATATTTGTCTATAAGACTCTATGAGAACATAAACGACATAAGGGCCGGGACAGGTCCCCGCCAACCAATAAATACATGTCCAAAGCATACTGACCAAATAGGCAATTATGGAGCAAGTGGAGTGTACCAACACCTTCTGCTGAGCTGATAGCCTACTAGGAAGTTCGTCAACATGTCTACCAGGACTTAAGGGCATGAAACGTAGCGTCTCCTGATAAAAGGGACGTCAGTATGAATACATTACTGAGTATGTAAGAAAGGAAACATAAATAAGAGCAATGTAAAGAAAGATAGAGAAGATACAACATGTAACATCTGAGTGCCTCTGAGTTCTACTAAAATGAAATTCATAATACATATATATACATAAGCTTTTAAAACATTCGCCTCTGTGGGCATCATTGTCATCATATTGTGCCCGACCGAAAGTGGCTCGGTAAAAATGTACCCGACCACGTAGAGCTCGGTAAACTCAATTGATCAGTGGTTGTACATTAGATGTCGTACTCGGCCGACTATACTGCGGCTCGATAGAGTAATATATATAAAAGTAATGCATATTGGACTCGCGAAATCATGTTATAAACTTTTAGGAGTGACATAAAGTTGTGTCACCTTCGAATAACATTATGGACATCCATACCATCAACCTCAGTTGGATTCAAGGATCATACATACTTGCTTAAAGTAACTTTATAAGGAAAGAGCAGCATGGACATACTTAGTTTCTAAGAGTAAATCCCTTATGAAATAGAGTATCGTTTACGTTCAATTCACTTTAGATCATGCCAAAAGAAAGAAGTAAGTGCCTTAGCATACCTGTATGATCTCTTCCTTATTTCTCAGCCAAGCTCAACCCAACTCTTGCGTCTATAACAAGTGAAATAATATTTTGGCCAACATATAATGTAGTACCATTGTATTTGGCTAGTCGTATAGCATACGGAAAATTGGGAATCAACTCCTATTTTTACTATATTCCTATGTCCACTAAGGGCCATCAGCAACCCAACAACAATAACAATAACGAATAATAGCAGCAATAACAACAATATAATCCAATATGAGCTTCTCTGATTATCTTAACAATTATATTAAGTGGCAAGCTCATTTTTACTAATAAGAAAACATAAATAAAATCCAATTCTTATTCATCAAAATAACTTCCAAAAACATCCCCATACGTCTAGCACCCATCCTTACTTTTATCGCCAATCACTTGTGTTTCATGTTTTTCTTTTTCAATAAACTTAGTTAACACCTAGAAAATCTTAACCACATCAGCCACTACATTATCAAATTATTTCTCATATTCCATCCATCACAAACCATATATGTGGCCAAAAAACAGTCCAACCAAAAAGATAACCATGTCCCATATTCTTTCAAATGCTTCTTATGGTTTTTCACTCTAACAAAATAACCAATAAAAAATTAACCTTAGGAACAATAAAGAAAATGTTACACATACCTTGGACAACAGCTACAACCCCCCATCTCAAATTATCTCACAATAGCCCTCAATCACACCACAACATCATAGAAGCATTTTCTTATAATCTGTGGATTGACAGATGTTCTGCTTAGATTGAAGTTTGACAAAGCGTGATCAGACCGCTCGTGATAGAGTATTCTTTGGTATTATTATTTTGTGGCTTGAACATTGTTTTGTATTTTTAGAAAATCCATATTCCCTATAGGTTTGGAAAATCCATTGTCCTAATAGATTTGAAAAGGGAAAACCTATTGTCTTTGTCAAATTGGGAAACCTTTCTCTTATAGGTTTGGGACTATTTTGATATCTATATATAAGGGTTGTAGTTGAGATTCTAATGATTTTATTGTGATTTCTTCTCACTAATAGTGGAAAATTCTCTCAGCTTCTGCCCCCGAGGATTGGTCTTAGCAGAACCTCATTAAATCTTTGTGTTGATAATTTCTTCTGTATTTGTTTTGTGTGTGATTATGTGCTAGTTAACATATTATCTTACGCAATAATTATTATTATAGCAAGGCTTGGGTTTCTACATAATCTAGGGTTAAGATATCTTCTTCATATTCAACAAAGTACGAAGTAGAGGAATTTGATAGGGTTTCTAATTTCAGCCTATTGAAGATTAGGACGAAACCGTCCCTGGTATTACATGGGTTATGACAGTCAATTGATCAAAATTTTCGAGATGAAAGAGATATAGAAGTAATACCTGGAGGAGAGGACTTTGAGTGCGATCTTCAGAAGAATTACAGATAGCGTTCTTCGAAAAATTGCTGAAGAAACTTCTACAACAACGACATAAGAAAAGCTGAACGATCTGTATTTTAAGAAATCGCTGACACACCACCTCGACCTGAAAAATAGGCTATACGACGAATATACACTTGTTAATACTCATGTTGATGTGTTTAATTCAATAATAATGGACCTAAAGAACGTGTATATCTAATTTGAGAGTGAGGATCAGGCCTTAATTATATTATATTTTTTTACCACGGTCTTAGAATACTTTGCCTGATAGGCTGCTATATGGGAAAGACAATATTTTACTATAAGATGTTACTAACGCACTAAAATATAAAGAGTTGAAAAAGAGCTTTCCGGATAGCAGAACTGAAGGTAAGGCTCTTGTGAGTAGAGCAAGAACACAATAAAAGGACATTAACCAAAAAGATTCAACCTCAAGATCGAAGTCTAGAGCAAGGAAGCAAAAGTATTATGAGTGCGGGGAGCAAAGTCACTACAAGAGAGATTGTCCCAAGTTGAACGTGAAAAGATGGAAGCAGAAAATTGATAGAACAAAACATATTGTTGACACCAACAATAACTCTGACGATTGTGATTATCTAAAGGAAGTCTATGTCGTGATTACTAGTCATGGGCAAAATTCTTGGGTTCTTAATTCTGGTGCTACTTTTCACATATGTCATAGAAGAATTGATTTGTAATTTACAAGCAGGTGAGTGGGATTGTGTATATGGGAGATGATAATCCATTATCAGTAATTGGTAACATAAGATTAAGAAAATTTTATGGAATTATCAGAAACATTTATTGTTAGTATATTCCTCGGAAAAAGAGAAATTTGATTTCTCTTTCAATATTGGATTATCAAGGGTATAAGTTTCACTCCGAGAATAGAATACTTAAAGTGTGTAAAGGCTCCATGGTACTCATGAAGAGTAAACTGTATTCTAAATTATATCATTTTTAGGCCAGCATAGTTGAAGAGGAAGCTACTGTAGCTTTTGGGAAAAGTAGTCTGAATCGGTCTCAATTATGGCACTTACGACTTGGTCATATGAGTGATAAGGGAATGTCTTTGTTGAGTAAGCAAAATTTGTTGTATGAATACAAAAATCAAGTTTTTAATTTTTGTGAGCATTGTGTGTTTGGTAAATAGATAAGAGTACAGTTCAGCAAGAAGGCCGATCATAAGTAGAGACAAGTTAGATTATATACAATCAAATTTGTGAGGTCCAAACAGAGTTCCCTCCAAGAGTAGTGCCATGTATTTTATGACTTTTATTGATAATTACTCAAGGATAGTATGGATATATTTTCTAAAAACAAAAGATGAGAAATTTCGACATTTGTTAAATGGAAGACGATAATGAGAGGCAGATGGAAAGAACAGTTAAGCGTCTTCGAACTGATAATAGATTGGAATTTTATAATTCTTGTTAGATAATACGCTTAACGCTAGAGGAGGGAGTGAATAGCGTTATAATAAAAATAGCATAAACTTGCAGAATTTAAAAATTGCAGGAAATAAATGAGTGCAATAAGTAAATAAATAAGAACGAACGCACCGATATATCCTAGTTCACCACAACCCGTGGCTAGTCCAGTCCCCGAGAGACTCTCTCGAGATTTCCACTATCTTCGTCAAGCTTACGGGTGCTTAACAAACCGTTACAGTTGCTCAAGGATACCGCAACTTAAGACTTCACTTGCTTGAGGATACCTCACCCCAAGACTTCAACCACTAAGACTTTGGGTACTTAGCAAACCCGACAAATGAGAAGATATGTTCTTCTCAAAGCAACTCTCTTTTACAACAAATACTCTCTCAATAGAGTGGATAAAGAGAAACAAAATAAGCTCTATGAACAACACAAAGTTGTCTATCAAATGGCTCAACAAAATCTCTAAAATGATGCTTGAAAATGATCAATATGTATATCAATATATGCAAGAGTTGTGTGTTTAAAATCAGCTCAAAAGACCTCTTTTTATAGGTGAAAAAGTAGTGCTGACCGTTGCTTGACAAATAAAATCCCTGATCTGTGCTCAAACAATCGATTGTTTGGAGGTGACAATCGATTGTCTGACCAACGTCCAAAAAACAAATCTGATTTTAGGCTAAACAATCGATTGTTAAACCTGAATAATCGATTGTTCTTCAACGTTCAAAAATTGTGGGAACGGTCAAAATATAATCGATTGTATGAAGGTGACAATCGATTGTGGATAATCGATTGTGTGACAAGACAATCGATTGTTTTGATGTTTAAAAACCGGTTGCAACTGTCAAACTAATCGATTGCTATAAGTATACAATCGATTGTTGACTTCATATAATCGATTGTGTACTTCATATAATCGATTATGTTGTTCCAGTGTTCAAAACTGGCAACAGATCGATTATATACCTTTGATATACACTTGATATACACTGTGTATACCAGAATTGAAAACTTACTTCAAAACCCATTTTGGTTAAAAATGAAAACGTTAAATTCATTTTGTTTGAAGTATATTAAAAATATTTATGATATATATGATTTAATAAAATGATTTACTTTAATAAAATGATTTTATGCATATTTATGATGACCTAATGTTGAGCCAAAAGATAAGATAACTTAAACGTTGTTCTTACATTGGTTCTACCTAACGACCTACGTCTTGGGTCTTCGGTCTTGAACTCTTTGGCTCGACTTGGCTTGTCTATGAAATCCCTTCATCAATATGCTTCTCGCCATTTGATAGTTTGTCATATTATATCGTTGTTTGACGCTTGACTTCATTGTTTGTCATTCATCAAAACCTATACCTGAAAAGCATGCTCATACAACCAAAGCGCACACATCATTGATATACATGATTTCCAACAATTTCCCCCTTTTTGATAATGACAAACAACGGAAGATATGCATATTGAATTCCCCCTAAATTCATGCTATATCTCAGCATACAATTTATGCAATCAATTCAATATAATCAATTCAATATAATTCCCCCTTAATTGAATATTCCCCCTCAATTAAGGCATGCATATCGCCCATATTCTTCCCCCTTTTGGCATTAGCAAAAAGAGTATACCAAAAGTTATTTAAACCATTGACGATATCAATTGTTATAAACAAAATCATATCAAATAATTCCAAATATTAGTAACACCATAATAACGGTCATTTTTCGCAAATTCATCAATTGTTATTTAACCTAAAAATATTCATCAAAACATGAATCGATCACTTATTATAAAACTAATTGATACTAATTATTTTTCAATAATAAAACTTATTAAAACATGTATCAACCAAAAATAATTAATGATTATTAGCACATATCAACTTATTGCGTTTTATTCAAAATACGATAACTAACCGACGTTTCCCCTTAATTCATTAAGGATTAGTGCTTGGTGCATCCACTACAATATTGTAGTCTTCAAGCACACCTGCAAAAAAAAAGATCCTAAAAATAGGTTTTTGGTACCCAACTTCTTTTGGGTCCTTGGGGGTTAGGATAATAACAATTATAATTAACACATAAATCTCTATGTTTAGCAAAACAAATGGGTGCAATGTGTCCTACCCGATTACAATAGTGACATATAACATTAGGATTATGCATATGTCTAGGTTGAGCCAAATGCGTTCTAGGTGATCTAAAGTTGTTCCCCCTAGAATCGTTGAATTTCCTAGAGTCATGTCTAGGTGGTCTGAAATTATTCATTCTAGACTCATTAGCAAAAGTCCTAGAGTTGTTTCTAGGTTGTCTAAAATAATTAATCTTAGACTCATTTGTGAGGTTCCTAGAATTCTTTCTAGATGGACCAACCTCATTACTTATATCCTTTTTATTCTCTTCAATTTTAGGACTATCAACACTACGTTTTTCTAGTGCGTTCCTAAGTTCTATGTTCTCTAATTTAAAAGAACTACAAGAAGAACAAGAAGAACAATTAGAACATTTATCAATAGAAGAAGCTTCATTCAATTCCTTGATTTTATTTTTGAAATCAACAATGTCATTTTCCAAAAATTTATTTTCTTTTTCTAAAACTTCAATTTTATTTTTGAGAACACCATTTTCATTAGTCAATTTTTCAAAATCTATTTCTTTCAAAGAAGAGGAATTTCAAAATCTTCTTTTTGTAAAGAAAGTGTTTTCTGAAAATCTGTTTCTTGCAAAGAAAGTGTTTTCGGCAAAGAAAGTGTTTTCTTCAAATCTTTTATCATTTTGGAAGCATTAACAAACTCACCATACAATTCATCATAGGCATTTTGTAATTCTTCAAACGAGTGAGAGTTAGATGTACTTACCTCTTCTTCGTTTGCCACGAGACACAATGCGGCGGTTCCATCGCCTGAGCTGTCCGAATCCCGTGATACGCGCCTATGGTGTTTCTTCTTTTTCTTGTCCTTATTCATAGACTTACAAAACTTTTCAATTATATCATTGGAAATATTATCATCATCCCTTTCCGAATCACTTACCTCTTCTCCTTTAGAGGATGAGGCTTTGAAGGCAAAATTCGAATTACTTCTAAGATAAGGATTAAGAATTGTGCTATCATAAGTTTCGAGGTTACCTCTTAGTCCATAAATTGTGATATTCGTGAATTCCATCGACTCTTGGATGGCATTGGCTTTGGAACGCCATTCGGGAGTGAGGCTCCGTAGGACTTTTCGAACAAGATCTTTGTTCATGTAAACTTTCCCGAGAGCATGTAGATCGTTGACGATTTTTAAAAATCGTTCAAACATAACACCAATGGGTTCCTTCTCCATTTTAAAGATTTCATATTTATGAGTTAGAAAATAAATTTTAGATTCTCGGACTTGAGGCGTACCTTCATAGATGATCTCGAGTTTATCCCACATCTCCTTGGCAGTTGTGCAGCACGAGATTTTCCTACAGTCATCCGCATTGATCACACAATACAATACATGGATGGCCCTTGCATTATTTTCAACTTTCTTGATGTCCTCGGCATCATATTCATTTTCCTCCTTTGGAACCGTGGTTTCTCCAACTTTCTTTGTCGGCATTGGTTCACCGTTTTTGATGATTTGCCACAAACGAAAACTGTTTGCTTTGAGGAAGATACTCATCCGATCTTTCCAATATGTATAGTTTGTTCCGTCAAATAGTGGAGGGCAAGTGGTGGATTGTCCTTCATCCATCGTTCCTGCGTTCAATATTCTCAACAGAAAAATATATATTGCTCTCAACCGGTTAAGGCTTTCAGAGAGTTAGGCTCTGATACCAATGGTTAGATAATACGCTTAACGCTAGAGGGGGTGAATAGCGTTATAATAAAAATAGCGTAAACTTGCGGAATTTAAAAATTGCAGGAAATAAATGAGTGCGATAAGTAAATAAATAAGAACGAACGCACCGATATATCCTGGTTCACCACAACCCGTGGCTAGTCCAGTCCCCGAGAGACTCTCTCGAGATTTCCACTATCTTCGTAGCTTACGGGTGCTTAACAAAACGTTGCAGTTGCTCAAGGATACCGCACCTTAAGACTTCACTTGCTTGAGGATACCTCACCCCAAGACTTCAACCACTAAGACTTTGGGTACTTAGCAAACCCGACAAATGAGAAGATATGTTCTTCTCAAAACAACTCTTTTTTACAACAAATACTCTCTCAATAGAGTGGATAAAGAGAAACAAAATAAGCTCTATGAACAACACAAAGTTGTCTATCAAATGGCTCAACAAAAGCTCTAAAATGATGCTTGAAAATGATCAATATGTATATCAATATATGCAAGAGTTGTGTGTTTAAAATCAGCTCAAAAGACCTCTTTTTATAGGTGAAAAAGTAGTGCTGACCGTTGCTTGACAAATAAAATCCCTGATCTGTGCTCAAACAATCGATTGTTTGGAGGTGACAATCGATTGTCTGACCAACGTTCAATAAACATTCCTGATTTTAGGCTAAACAATCGATTGTTAAACCTGAATAATCGATTGTTCTTCAACGTTCAAAATTCAATTTAGGATTGTGGGAACGGTCAAAATATAATCGATTGTATGAAGGTGACAATCGATTGTGGATAATCGATTGTGTGACAAGACAATCGATTGTTTTGATGTTTAAAAACCGGTTGTAACTGTCAAACTAATCGATTGCTATAAGTATACAATCGATTGTGGACTTCATATAATTGATTGTGTACTTCATATAATCGATTATGTTATTCCAGTGTTCAAAACTTTGGCAACGGATCGATTATATACCTTTGATATACACTTGATATACTCTGTGTATACCAGAATTGAAAACTTACTTCAAAACCCATTTTGGTTAAAAATGAAAACGTTAAAATCATTTTGTTTGAAGTACATTAATAATATTTATGATATATATGATTTAATAAAATGATTTACTTTAATAAAATAATTTTATGCATATTTATGATGACCTAATATTGAGCCAAAAGATAAGATAACTTAAACGTTGTTCTTACATTAGTTCTACCTAACGACCTACGTCTTGGGTCTTCGGTCTTGAACTCTTTGGCTCGCTTGGCTTGTCTATGAAATCCCGTCATCAATATACTTCTCTCCATTTGATAGTTTGTCATATTATATCGTTGTTTGACGCTTGACTTCATTGTTTGTCATTCATCAAAACCTATACCTGAAAATCATGCTCATACAACCAAAGCGCACACATCATTGATATACATGATTTCCAACAATTCTGAGTTCAATCATTTCTGCAACAGAGAGGCATAGTGAGACACCGCACTTCTATCGGGACACCATAACAGAATAGTATTGCAGAACATAGTGAACAAAATGCTTTGTACTCGGGCAAAAAGTATGCTTTCACACTCACGTATTAGCTAGCAAGGATTTTTGTGTTGAAGCAATCAATACAGCTTGTTATTTGGTCAACAGATCTTTATTCACAGCTATTGAGTTCAAAATTCCTTTTGAAATATGGTCTGGTTCGCATGCTGATAATTCAAATTTAAGGATATTTGGTATCCTACTTTTACTGATATGAGGGATGGAAAACTTGAGCCGAGGGAAAAAGAGTGTATATTTCTAGGGTATGTAACTGGAGTGAAAGGTTATAGATTGTGGTGTACAAATTCAAAGACTACATGGCTAATTATTAGTAGGGATGTAACATTTAATGGATCTTCCTCACTTGACAGTTAGAGGAAGAAGGCAATAGCAGAAACAGATCGCGATGTCAGTGACCGCATAAAGCTAGAAATGAATCTCCATTAGGCCAATCCAATAATTCTAAAGTAAAGGAAGTGGGGGAGATGCAAAATATTGATCAAGATGATAATATTGATGCACCTATGCAACATCAATCATGTAGCATTGTAATAGGCAGAGAGATGAGAGTGATCAACTTACCACAAAGATTTGCAAAGATAGTTGATGGAATTCTTTTTGTATATATGAATCATGTGTTTCTTTGATTGTTGCAGAGATCGTTGATGAGTTTGAGTTTTATAGTTATCTAGAAGCTATTCTGAGTACAGAACTAAATCCACGTATTAGTGATATGTCTGAAGAGATTGAGTCTCTTAACAAATTTAGGAATTGCCTAGACTTAGTTGATGTGTGCGAAAATGGATACGCCTTTGCGAGGGCTGAGTGCAAGGTAGAGAGACGTTGTTCCTACTAATGAAGAGAATTCAAGCCAAGGGGAAGATTTTGGCTTGAATTATTTTGAAATAATTACGAAAAAATACACATGACTTCACACCATAATAAAAAATGGCACATGCTTTTAAGTTTTACCCCACCTAGCCTATATTGTTCATATTTGGAAAATACTAGCTCTTGCAAATTCAAAATATGTATTCTTACAACCATTGCTTCTACAAGCTATGGAGTTAAATTTGTGTTCTCACAACCATTATATTCACTCTCTTCTTCTCACTTTTTTTTCTATATGCTTCAAGAGGCCATCCGCCATTACTGCTTCTCCCCCTATTTCACTTGGTTGAAAGTAAAAAAATTAAAGAATAAAAGTCCACCATTAAAGTGCATTCAAAGCTTTGCTTTAGAAAACAGAATTTCTTGTAATTCTTAGTTGTTTGGATTGGGTGTCGTTCCAATTGATTGAAAATATCAAAAGGAGTTCAAAGTTTAAATTTGAAGTGATTTGGAGTAGATTTGAGCAATGTCTGAGTTAGATTTCAGAAAAAACGCAAAAAAAAGAAGACGAAGTCGGTTTTTATATAATTATGTATAATCTTGTATAATAGTATATATGAGTGTATAAACACATCGTATACACTAATATATACTTTTATACACCTTTATACAAACGTCTATAGACGAACTTCTTTCACGATTTTCAGTTGCAATTCCTATTCAAAATTAGTCCAAATCTTCATTAAATGACTTCAAATGTTATATACAGCCTCCTTATAGTATTTCTAACAAGTCTAAATACCACTTCAAATTTCTTAAAAAATCAAATTCGAAATTTAAACCCACATATTTAAGCTTGTTAATAATCTAATTTTCACCACCCAAATGGATTTGGTTTGTTGAACTAATATTTGAGTCGCAATTACTAATTCGCAAAATTAACTTAAAAGCTTGAGCAATTCTTTTTAAAAATTAAATGGTAATTTTGAGAACCTATTGGAGTTGGATGTTGAATCTTAGCCTATTATTTTTGGGCTAGTTGGTTATAAATTGAAATATGTGCTATAAAATTGAAAAATGGGAGCCAATTGTTCTTATGTGAAATTATCCCAATTATTTTCTTATATTTTTAGAAAATCCATAATCCTTATAGGTTTGGGGAAAGTTATTGCCCTTGTCAAATTAGGAAATCTTTCTCTTATAGGTTTGAGACTATTTGAGATGAATTACAGCCCATGTCACTTGGCTTATTAGCCCAACCGAAAATGGCCCACATTTAAAGCTTTTACCCTATATAGCCTATGTTGTACATAATTTGAAAGAAACTATTCAGCCTTTAGCCCACTATTAAAGACATACTTTTAGGGTTTCTATTATTTTCTCTCTCTTCATTCCCTTCTCTCTCTCACCGCCTCTCACTTCTTTCTTTCTAACACACATATATCCCTCATCCTCTCTTAATCTAGCCCCCGCTATTCCCCCTCCTTTACCCCCCACGCAGTTCTACCATTAATGGCTCGAAGAAGGCTCAAAGAAAGACTCCGTCGTCCATGGTGGAAAGCAGAAGAATGAAGAAGATTTTTAAAAGAAATGTTAAAATATACACAGGTCTGAAAATAAATAGCTTTCAAACTTGATTTGCACCAACAAACAACCACTAATTTGGAGGATTTTGTAGTTTGAAGTTCTGGTAATTTGGGAAGATATTGAAGTTTGAAGTTTGAAGTTCTGGAAAATCATAACTATGTAGCAGGTTGTATCAACATTATATAACAGTGTATAATTGTGTATATGGATATGCAGACACCTCTTATACAGTATTATACATGTTTATATAAGTTATACAATATTATATAATTGTGTGTGTGTGTGTATATATATATATATATGTGTGTGTGTGTGTAAAATATTATATAAATATATATTTTTCAGTTTATAAGTATGCATGTACATTGTTAGCGTGTAAGAGGTCTCTACGAAAGTTTGACACTTCCTTATCTTCTTCTTTTCGTGTATCTGCTATATTAAACATATTTGTACGCGTTGGAGAAATTTATCAATTTTTTATTTTTCTTTTATCCTGTTGGATTGCTTCAGCAATTGCACATAAAGGTGTTTGAATTTCTTACCTTCAGATAATATGTATTATTCAGGATAGAATTTTTGAGTTGTGTTGTGGCTTATTTGTAATTTTTTATCAAATGCTTAATAATCAAAGGAAATCAAGAGAATGAAAACAAATGGTTTTATAAAGAGGGAACAATAACAGTAGTTGATTGTGTGAAATAAACTGTTTTTCGGGAATTAGCCTATTATTTTTGGGCTATAGATTTGCCAAGTGATATCTAAACTATTATGTTGCAAGTCAGGTGAATGTATTTATGTAAAATTATTCCATTTATATATAGGGGTTGTAGTTGAGAATTCTAAAAAAAATATTATACTTTTTTATTCATAGAAGAAATTGCCAATAGAATTAGGCTTAGCCGAACCTGTTACACAATAGGTAGATACACTTTATTATTGAGGAAGTAATACAGATTAAGCCGAATGGCAGAAAAATGACTGATTGGTGTTTGGGCGGACCCTTCTACTGAAATCCATAATGTTTTATGACTCGACTATTAAATTTGCTTCGGTCAAATATAAATTGAGCATTGGATACAATTGGAAAACGTATTATCCTTCCCAGACCCCACTTTGTGGGATTATACTGGATAGTTATTGTTGTAAGTAGTTAAAAGTTGATATAATATACAACTCTTAAACAATTATTGCAAAAACAAACAAAATGTTCAATCTACAATCTACATATCACAGTTCTTGCTAGACATAGATCAAACATATTGAAGCTTTCAAATCCCAAATCCTTATGGAAATTGTTGTCTTACAAGGCAAAATGAAGAAGAAGAAAAAATCCACTAAAACAAATACCCAAACAAAGATGATTTTTATACACTTACAGTTAGCAAACACTGAAAAAAGAAGAAAGAAATCAATCAACATAGTTCAGTTCTTGGCTTTTTCCTAACTGAAATACAACCTCTTTGATGATCTCTAAATATTCTAATCTCACAACAATCTCTCAAATCCTCAAGACTTATATACTGTTGCTTCACCATTCTTGAAAAATCACAACCAGTATCATTAATCCAAATATAAGGGTGGCAAGATTCATCATAGTAATAAAGCAAACTCTTCATTCCACTTTCATTATTATTCCCAAATTTATTACCACCTGGCATATAAGCCTTGTATATTTTCTTGGAATTTAGCCTCTTTGATGATCCTGCCTTCAATGTATGAACTTTCTTCAAGATTGAACCAACCCTTATCTGCAGTTCAATTGGTTTATCACTAAAATTCCAAATTCTTGTACCAAAACTAGAGACTTGAGCTTGATCTTTGCACCCATTGAAGCATTTCACAAAAGAAACCAGGCTAAAATTACTGCCACCTTCCATTTTATTATGTGTAATAAGTTTGGGATTTTTTTGTCACAATGGCTAGCTTTTTAAAGGGTCTATAAAAACGAAAATAATCATATAGGTGTTAACTTTCGGCCAATTGCTATATATTCCAAACTTTCACTATTAAGTGATTCTGATATTCTTGGATTTGTGGGCCACTGGAAATGTTACTTATTTGGTTAGGCAGTGAGAAATTTTAATTTTATTAGCTGTGAGACTATGACACATTTTATTTTTATTTTATGGAGGTAACATGATACCTATAATATGAACAATTTCATAAAGACACCTATATTTTTCAGCGATAGAGAAGTGTCTCCCACACTTTGAAATTACACACATGATCGTTTGATATGATGGATAAGCAAAAAAAATTTTGGGATAAAAATTTATTACCTTCATATTCATTGTTTGGTTATTAATCCTAAGATTAAAAATTGTACTGGGATAATTTATGCATGCCAGATGGTGGAATAGTAATCCGAGGATAAACCAATAAAATTGACAATCCCAAAATTAATATAACATATCAAACAGTCAACAAAAAATAATATTAGAATAACTAATCCCAACATAACTTATCTTCAAACCAAACGACTATAAATTTGTCAACTAAATCATAACTTCTTTTTACCCAAAAAAAAAAATCATAACTTCTCCTTTTTATGTAGCCGAAGAAACTCAATATCTTGTTTAATTGAGGAATAAATCAAGAAAACAAAAGTGTATACAGAATTAGAAAAAGAATATATAACTGCTGATTAACTATAAGACTCGTTTATATGCATTATTATGCTCTATTCAGAACAATTTCATTTCAATATTAAATACTGTATCTTTAATGCAAATCAACGATGTCTGAAAACTAGAAGGTCTATAAGCCTTACACTTATCCTAACATACAAGTTTCAAGCCAAAATTCTTAGGATGTTTATGTCATTATTAAGTTTGAAGGGGCCATTTCTGTGACTAAGAGATACCTCAAGGGGTTTGAAAAAAATATCATATTGGCTTGACAACAATGATCAACCTTCATTTGTATGGTATCACATAATTTGAACAATAACAAGATAAAGGACATTCTTGGTAGCAACTGCCATAAAAGCAAGAAAAGAAGAATGTTGGCATTTTGATAGTGAATTATTCATTAAGCCTCAAATGATTTTGCTTTATCTATCATCATTGTGCTTGTTCTTTTTCAATCTTTTACTTTAATTATAAGTTTCTTAATTAGAAGCACCTTTAACCTCTTTTTTATGAAACTTCCGTGCCAGGCAATGAATCTGCTCATTCCATTTTTTTAGGATATTTGAACCTGACTTGACTGTGGTCCTGACCCACCAGCCATTTGGTGGTAAAAGTAGTCCTAAAAGGTTAGGCCACACCAAAGCCTTTGTGCCCTTGTTATGATGTTTGTTGCCGTACAAAGAGGGAAAATGTAGTGGTGGTAGTTAAAGTGTGACTTTGTATTTCCATATGGTACTATTAGGGATGGCAATTGGGGCGGGACGGGGCAGGGCAAACTCTTAACGGGGCGGGCAGGTAAAGATCTAAATAGGGCAGGGCAGGGCGGGGGCGGGCAGGGCAAAATATTATTTTTGAAAAAAATTTGATAGGGCAGGGCAGAGCAGGGCAAGATGTAGAGCTTTTGAAATTGCTTAAATGTGTACAACTTGTATTAGAAATTTGAAGCTTCAAGCTTCAGCTAATTTAAACAAGAGTTCCCACTTCACAGGAAGATTGTTAAGAAAATTAATATAATTAAATTACTCCTAACAATGAAATACTAGCTTTAACTTTCAAAATCTGAATATTTACATCTAATTGTTATTGCATTAAATTTAATAAATTGATGTTGTATCTTAAAATAACAAATAATGAATGAAAGTGATGCCCCATAGTGTAATTTTACAGTCTAATTCGTTTACTAACTTAAAAAAGAATATGATAACAGAAGGAAACAAAAATTTTAAGTAACTTCAGCAGTTAGCTATTTACTTGGGCTGAAGCATTAATTTAAGGGGATTTACTCTTTAATAAGTTATACTATAATATTGATAAAAATTATATTTTATTCAATTGATACAAATTAACTATTTCATATCAATAACACGTCAATTTTAAATAAAGAGAACGAAATGAAAGAAAATCTAAACAGAGCGGGGCAGGGCAAAAATTTGGAAAAAGGCTAAACAGGGCAGGGCAGGGCGGGTCAAAATTTTAGCGGGTTAAGGCTTGCCCTGCCCTGCCCTGCCCCAACTGCCATCTCTAGGTACTATTGATAAAATGCACTAACATGAAATCCTTTTCAAATGCATTTGTAAATGTAATCACATGTTTGAATCCCACTGGATCTTGTCTAGTTGAAGACAATTCAAGGGCAACCATAGTTGGTGCCACTAAACAGAGAGTTCAGTGACTTTCTAGCTCGCGGCAATCCAAGACTCGGTAGAGTTAAAAAGTAGCCTAAAAAAACTAAAGAATTCACTTCTATCCAAACTACATGGACTTGTATAATCTGCCTGTACAAAATGAAGACTATGAAAGCATCACCAAAAGGATGCCAAACCATCAAGAAGAAATTACACCTATAGCCGTAGCATGAGTATCAAATTTACAAAGATAATATCGGTCCTATTTCTCATGATTGTCTTGAGCAGAATCTATCTTGATTATAAGCGGCTGGCCGAGATGTGTAGCAGAATCAGCTACCGTTGGTAGCTCCGGTGATGGCAATATGTCATCAATATCTTCATTTTCAGCCAATGCTTTTTCCAAAGCAGCCTTGGCAACTCTCGTGACACAAATTATTAAAAACACTGCAATACATGCAAACAAGGTTATTCTTCGGGATATTGAAACACTCTGTTCGAATGTGTTGGTATTTCATCGACAAGCAATATCACTCTATCCTAGCAATATCATTCGCAAATACATTTTTACCCCCCGGTGTTGGGGTAAAGTCTGCGTACACTCTACCCTCCCGAAACCTCACTTGTGGAATTTTTACTGGGTTGTTGTTTTATGTTAATATTGGGAGACACTTTCACAATGGAACAAGCTAGGGGAGCAACCTCTATCCTAACATCATTCTCAAATAATCTAAACAGGTAATACTTTTCCGGTAAAGAACTCAACAGGTAATATTTAACTACAAAACTATATATTAATATTTCGAGACTTTCACAACAGAAAAGCTGGAGGGAGCAAAAGATGGTTGGTGTGAAAAAATTTGGCATTCACGAGAAGGATGAATAGTTTTAGAATAGCTGTAGCTACATATAGTACCTTTTTTGGATAAATAGTTGTGTATGCTATACTTGAGTGTCAGTCTTTGTTTGACAAAATTAGGTTATGCTAAATGCTAACAGCATCACAAGAGAGTATGCTCAATTTTTAAGAGAGTGTTATGAGCTAAACTTATTAAGCGTTTTCTCAAATTAATTAAGTTGGAGTCAAATTAAAAGTTCACATTATGCAAGGTTTCAAGTTAAAGAGCCTCTCAGTAAAAAGGATTTGACTCGTGATCTTCACTTTCTAACAACATAAGAACATCTTTTTTTTTTTACAGTGATTTTGCATATAAAGATCTTTTTTGTTCAGTTACAAAAAAATAAAAGCAATTTATAAGTATTAGAGACTCACCAGAGACCAATAGGCCCAATATGATCATAGCCTGGCCACAAAGAAAACAAAAAGAAAAAGCAGCTGTCAAAAAATCTACAGAAACAAACAAGGAAATGGAATATTTGGTCCTCAATATCATCCAGAAACCTAAAATATGGAAAATAGTTTTTTAAAGAAAGGGATAGGTCCAGTTCTTTTAAACTGATCAATTGGTTTAGCCTGCATGGTGAAAGTGGAGCTACTACAATCATCCATTTTATGGATCAGGATCCATTGCAAAGTAGGGCTAGAACGATTACAAGGGCTGATAAATAGTGGATTGGACTAAATTTGCATACCTAGGAAAAATTACATACTTAAGAAGGTTTCATTACTAGTTACCGACAACGGACTTGTTTTTCACATTTACGTAATATGTTTTCTTTTTCTTTTTGATCAAGTATTTATAGGCACTCATGTGATCTATTTATTCATTTTTTTTTTAAAAATATACATCCACTAAAGAATTAGTAACTTTAGGTTAGAGTTCAATTGTGAGGTGGAGTAATAAGTTCAGCTGAACATATATTATGCAATATACTTGTTGCCTTCATATGAAAATACATAATTGGTGAATGTTACGACAAATGCAGAGTGGACATCCATATGCAAGAAACTATTAGGACGAATTCAATTTTGGAATGAGTTTAAGTTATACACCGTCAGTGTATTATACACTATCAAGTCACCTTTATCTGTTGTCGCAGGTAGCTTATCATATTTACAAGATTATACCACATTTTAAGGAGGCTTACCAATATCCTTTGGATGACCTGGTAGTATAAAAAATCATTACGCTGACGGTGTGTAACTTAAACTCTTTTTGGAATACTGACCAGTGAATGAAACAAAGAATAGCCAAAATGTTACTTGAATAAACACTACGAATGTAGAAAATGAGCACTTGTCTAACAATGCTCACTTGAAGCTCAGAAGCACTAAATAAATCCCTTGTCCATTTTGTAGAATAAGCCTAAAAATGGTAACCATACTCCGCATATTACTAAGCCAATCCATGCAAGTTTGGCCAATTTAAGAAGCAATTAACTTCTCTCCCGAAGTAGTTTTGACTTTTCTTTTACCAAAAATACTCTTAACAAAATATAATATATACCATAATAACCTTACTTATCTTAAACTTAATACTTAGGATATTAATGTATAAGTACTTTTTATTTTTAGGATAGCTTTCTAATATATAGTGACTTCAAGGCAGTGTTATCAAATACAACAACAACTACCTAGTATAGTCCCACAAAGTGGGGTCTGGGGAGGGTAATATGTAGACGAGCCTTACCCCTACCCGAAGGGGCAGAGAGGTTGTTTCCAATCGACCCTCGGCTCAGTGAATGAAAGGAACAACAAAAACAAAAACAAAAGAGCATCAGTAACTCTAGCAGAAATAGCGTAAATAATTATCTAAACATAAGAAACATAAATAAAATAGCATGCAATAATATCATACAGTAACTACCATAAATAACTACCATAAGGGAGACACAGGCCAAAACACAAATCATCTATGGATAGCCCTGCCAAGCCTCACCCAACCCCGGGTGAGGAGTATGAAAAACTCTAGGAGCTCCTACCCTACAACCCTGATACTAGACCTCCAGACTTTCCAGACTTTCCTATCAAGGGTTATGTCCTCGGAAACCCGCATTCTAGCCATGTCATGCCTAATCACCTCTCCCCAATACTTCTTAGGCCTCCCTCTGCCTCGCCGAACGCCGACAATCGCCAGCCGCTCACAACTCCTCACCTGGGCATCAGGACTTCTCCTCCGCACATGCCCGAACCACCTCAGCCTCGCTTCTCGCATCTTCTCATCCACCGGGGCCACCCCCACCTTCTCTCGAATAACTTCATTCTTAATCTTATCTAACCTGGTGAGCCCGCACATCCATCTGATAACATGAGTGTTATCAAATACGAAAGAGCAAAAAAGCTCTAAGGTTTGTTGGGGCTTTAAACACATAGCGCAAATAAAGAGTGAGCTTTAAAAAGAAAGGCGCAAATAGAGTAAAACTACGAATATGTATGTGTAGTCCAAGACAAATATCTAGAAGCATGAATACCAAATATATGGACAAAAAAATTGAAGAGAATTTACGATAAAGTAAAATATTAATTGTTTAGCATCGCCTCTTCTGGATTACGCTTATTGGCAAGAAAAAGCATGTCTTAGCGCCTTGATGAAACACTGAAGCGCCCATTAAGCGAGGCGAAGCGCTCAGCGTGTTTTGAGCCTTGCTTTAGGGCATAAGCGCGCCTTTGATAACTCTGCTTTAGGATAACGACTTTTATATTTGTTAAATGATTTTTTTATATATTTAAATCATTTTATAAGATTTAAAGTAGTTTTCATTTTTATGTTCATATTTTTCCTAAATAAAATGAAATGATTTAATTATTGTCCTTAATAATAAGTTTTTGAAATTATTTATTTACTTATAATATCAACAATTAAGTAAATCTCTTCATGTCCTTATTCGTATTTGATACTTAAAAGCACTTTTTGAAAAGCTTGGTCAAACACAAATTATTGTTTAAAAGTGTTTTTCAGATTGATTAGTCAAAGACAAATTACTTCTCTCCAAAAATACTTTTTCCGAACGCACTTTTGCAGAAAGTACTTTTCAAAGAAGTTGATTTTTCCAGCTTGGCCAAACAGGCTACTAGCCTGAATCCTACATAGTTGTTATACTTTAAATGTATCTTTTACTTTAATATATTCTGTTACTCCCTCCATTTCAATTTATGTGTCTTACTTTCCTTTAAATCGGTTACAAAAGGATGTCATATTTCTTTATTTAAAAAGTTCTTAATTCTAACATTCCCATTTTACCTTGATGATACACTCTTATAGAAATGATGTGGCATGCTTAAGATCACAAGGTTCAAAGTACTCCTTCCATTCCAACTTATATGAATTTGTTTGACTTGGCACGGAGTTTAAGAAAAATGAAGACTTTTGGAATTTGAGATCTTAAACAAGTCGGAAAGGGGTCTACAGTATTTGTATGGCTATAAAAGTTTCTCATTAAGGGTAAAATTGAAAATTTTGGGCTAAATTGTATCTAAATTTAGAAAATGGGTCATTCTTTATGGAACGGGCCAAAAAATAAATAGGTTCACATAAACTCGGACGTAGGGAGTATATTTTTGGTATGTATACATCTTTAGCTTAAGAAGACATTCAAAAAGTTTCTTTACATTTTTAAAATCCATGCTCAATCAAACTAAGACACAGAGGATTAAACAGAGGGAGTATTAGCTAAAGTAGCATGTAATCCGGGAAAGAGACAAATTTATCCATGTGATTTTACTTCTATCTCATCCTATTTAGCACCTTCAATCACCACGCTGTCACACACCTAAGGATCGGCACATTTGAAGATCTACTAGGATGGCCAAATCACCTCAAATGATATTCTTTTATTTTATCCTCTATGTATGCTACTTGCATTCTCTACTAAATGTGATAATTTCTTATCTGATCTAATTTTGTATAACTGTATATCAACCTTAATATTCGCATGTCTACAACAATCATTAAACTACTACTCCCTCCGTTTCAATTTATGTAAACCCATTTGACTGGGCACACAGTTTAAGAAAAGAAATAAGATCTTTGAACTTGTGATGTAACATGAAGCACATATATTTTGTGTGGCTATAAATCATTGCATAAAGGTAAATTGTTTCCAAATACGGAAAAAGGTCATTCTTTTTGGCACGGACTAAAAAGGAAATAGGTTCACATCAATTAAAACGGAGGGAGTATAACAGAATACAACTTGTTTTAACTATAATCTCAATGATTGTGCAAGAAATTGTTCGATTTTGTATAAATTGCCTATACATAATCACTGATTTTACACTAACTAATGTTACCTAGCACATAGATCACTCCAATTCGTGGAACGATAATGAGTTTCGCAATTAGCTACCCACTTTGGATTTTCAATTTCTTAGCAAGCATTCATTAGTTAATCAGTAACCGTATTCATTAGTTTATCAGTAACCGTATAATAAAATCTTATGTCTCCATAACTTCACAAAAATAGTCAAGTGGTACTCCCATTTTATCCACTTCCAACAAGACATAGTATGCCGAGAGTGTTATGTCATTATCAGCTATAGGTTAGATGGGCAAAGAAAATCACATCCATCCAACCAAATCCTTTGGAAACTACTTCATAAATGACTTGATGGTAGTTTGGAATTTAAATACACATGCAACCTTGGTCGCTTATTTTTATTTTCCCTTGTCCCCCAAAGGATTCTTTATCCAGCTTGTGCACGACCAATTTACCAGTAACCTTGTTAGCTCCCACCAATATAGGTACCGAATAACTCTACCACCAAGACTTAGGTAGATAGGGATAGTTCACCGAATTCGCCTCTACAAGGATTTGAACCTTGGTTCCAAGGTCGCCACTCCAACTCTTTGATTGCTAGAACACCCTTGGGGGTTCCTTGCCCCAAAAGTTTATCATGGTGTGATAGGGAAAAAAATACCAGAATTCCTTACATTAACTAATCATTTGTCCTACATGGCTTGCAGAATACTACTACTCAATTTGAAGCACAAAAGACCCGTTTTGTGCAGTTTAACTCATAACTAAAGGAGCAGTTTCCTAACACATCAACCAGTAATCAAAGCGACATGCTTGCAGAATACTACTACTCAATTTGAAGCACAAAAGACCTGTTTCCAATATATGAACATGACTAAATTACTATTAGGCATTAGAACAGGATATGTTAAATGTTATATAGCACAGATAACCACTTAGCTCTTACCCAGCGGGTTTTCGAAAATTCACCCCATCCATGAGTAACATCAGAAATATCTTTCAGAGTGGTGCCGACATACACCAGGGCAAAAGTTATTGGCTGCAAGGAAAAGAAATAGATTCATCAGTATAATATGGACTTAACTCATAACTAAAGGAGCAGTTTCCTAACACATCAACCAGTAATCAAAGCGACATGGTTGAGAAAGGATGTCCTGGTGGAATTTCAAGAGTTATTGAAAAGATCAAGGCATGCAGATAATCCTACTATACCAAAAATGGATTTTTGGTCAAGGTCATTTCACATGGATAGCATCTGCACCGAGTTAAACACGGAAACCAATGGAAAACCCTCTCCCAAGAGGAAGAACTAAGGATGTCCCGCATATAATATTAAGGGGTTGTATAGAGCCATCCAAATCAAACCTGGCACATATGCATGCAACCTTTATGTCATAGACAAATTTGCTAATATCCCATTTTACATGTGTCGTTACAGGTCATCACCAGAGGCGTATGCATGTTGACGGATATGGGTTCACGTGAACCATACTCCTTTCACTAAACCATGTATAACAATGTTATATTTCTTCAAAATTATTTAAATATATGTGCGTGAACCCATGCTCGAAGACTCTTATGATGCAATTATTATTGGGTGCACCTCTACAAGTGAAATTGGCGGTTCAATTTCCACTCTGAACAGTCTTGTTTTCGGCATGGAGTATAGATATACAACAACAACAACTACCCAGTATATTCCCACAAGGTGGGGTCTGTGGAGGGTAATACGTACGCAGACCTTACTCCCACCCGAAAGGGTAGGGAGGCTGTTTCCAATCGACCATCGGTTTAGATAAAGAAAGAAATAAAACAAAAACAAAACAAAAACAAAAGAGCATTAGTAACTCCAGCAGAGATCACAATACATAATCATGTAAACATAGACCATAAATAACATGCAAAAGGGAGAGGTAAACAAAAACAGAAGTGAAAGGACATCCACAGATGTAAATTTAGCCACATTCAGTAAATAAAATGAAATGCAATAACAACGACTACTAACTACCAAAAGGGCACACTAGACCATCTATGGAGAGCCCCACCAATCCCCGCCCAGCCCCGAGAGGGAATAGAGAGAATTTCTAAAAGCCTCTATCCTAAAACCCTGATGCTCGACTTCCAGAATCTCCTATCAAGGGTCATGTCCTCGGAAATCCGCAATCCAGTCATGTCAAGCCTAATCACCTCTTTCCAATACTTCTTTGGCCTCCCTCTGCCACGACTCGCGCCAACCACCGCTAACCGCTCACAGCTCCTCACCGGAGCATCTGGGCTTCTCCTCCGCACATGCTCGAACCACTTGAGCGTCGCCTCCCGCAACTTCTCATCCACCGGGGCCACCCCCACCTTTTCCCTAATAATTTCATTCTTAATCTTATCTAACCTGGTGAGACCGCACATCCACCTAAGCATCCTCATCTCCGCAATCTTCATTCTCTGAATATGAGATTTCTTCACCGGCCAGCACTCCATCCCATACAACAGGGCCGGTTTAACCACTGCTCGATAAAACGTCCCCTGGAGTTTCTGTGGCACTTTCTTGTCACACAAGACTCCTGATGCAAGCCTCCATTTCGACCACCCTGCCCCTATACGGTGAGTGACATCCCTGTCGATCTCTCCGTCCCCCTGAATACCGACCCAAGATATCTGAAACCGTCTCTCTTGGCGATGACCTGAGATCCAAGCTTCACGACCCCGCCTATTTCCTCTTCGCTCGACTCTACGCTAAATTTACACTCCAGATATTCTGTCTTAGACCTACTCAGTCTGAAACACTTGGACTCGAGGGTCTGCCTCTAGACCTCCAACCTCTCATTGACACCGACCTTCGTCTCGTCTATCAAGACTATGTCATCAGCAAATATACACCATGGAACATCCCCTTGAATACGAGTCAAGAGCATCCATTACCAAAGCAAATAAGAGAGGGCTAAGCGCAGATCCTTGATGGAGCCCCATAACCACCGGGAAATGGTCAGAGTCGCCATCCACCGTCCTAACCCTAGTCTTAGCTCCATCATACATGTCCTTGATCACTCTTATGCAGGCTTCCGGCACGCTCTTCGCCTCCAGACACCTCCATAGCACCTCCCTTGGGACCTTGTCGTACGCATTCTCCAAGTCGATAAACACCATGTGGAGATCCTTCTTATCCCTGCACTGTTCCACCGATCTCCTCACAAGGTGAATAGCTTCTGTTGAGGAACGGCCCGGCATGAAGCCGAACTGGTTTACGGAGATAGACGTCATCTCCCTCACCCTCGCCTCCACCACCCGCTCCCCTTTGTTCTCATACAAGGGCACCACTGTGCTCCACCTCCACTCCTCTGGCATTCTCTTATCACATTTAACAACCTGCACAGCCACTCCACCCCTGCCCTACCTATGCTCTTCCAGAACTCCACAGGGATTTCGTCTGGCCTCGTCGCACAACCCCTACTCATCCTACGCAAAGCCCCTACGACCTCCCCCACCCTGATGCGCCTGCAGTACCCAAGGTCTCTATGACTCCCTAAATTCCCAACTCCCCTAACTCTAAGTCTCGGTCCCCTTCCTCGTTAAGCAGGTCTCGAAAGTACGTCTGCCACCTCTTCTTGATTTGGGACTCCCCCATCACAACTCTACCATGCTCAACCTTGATGCACCTAACTTGGTCTCAGTGTTGTAAATAGCGCTCGCTACAGTGCTAAAGGCGTGTAGCGAGGCGAGGCGAGGCTATAACGCCACAGAGGGGACTGTTGCGTTGCGAGGCAGAATAGCGTGCGCCTCTGCTTCTGTTGCGAGTGGCGAGGCGAGTGGCGACGAGAGGCGTCGCTATTTTGATAATACAGATAAATTAAAACACTCAGCTTCCTTCAGTTGCTCCAATCGACAAAAATTAGGGTTTTGCACCATCTTCTTCTTCTTCCATCGTCTGCGACCAGCACCAGCCAGGTATGTTCTTCACTTCTTCGTTCTTCTTTCTTCATTCTTCTTCTGGTTTTGTTCGCAGAAACAGAGCAGCATACTTCTTCTCTCTTATTCTTTTCTTCTTTCTATCTTTTTTCTTCTGTTTTTTCTCAACAAAACACAGGTATGCTTCTTCTTTCTTCTTTCTTATTCTGGTTTTGTTCGCAGAAACAGAGCAGCATATTTCTTCTTCTCTTATTCTCTTCTTCTTTCTATCTTTTTTCTTCTGTTTTTTGTCAACAAAACAGAGCATGCGCATGTTGTGTTTCTCTGCTTCTTTTTTCTTCTCTTCTATTTTTTTCTTCTGTTTTGATGTCAGAAACAGAGCAGGTTATGTATTTCTGCTTCTTTCTTCTTCTTCTCTTCTTCTTTCTATCTTTTTTCTTCTGTTTTTTGTCGACAGAACAGTGCCAAATAGGTTCTGTTTCAATGCTTCTTTTACTTCTCTTTTTCTCTTCTTCTTTCTATTTTTTTCTTCTGTTTTTTTGTCGACGGAAACAGAGAATTTTTTTGCTCTGTTTTGTCTTACATTATTATTTTAGAGTTTAGACTATTAGTCTTTAATTTATGAATCCATTATGAGTTTATGACTATCTATTGGGTTTTTAATTTTTAAATTGATATATTATTAACATATTATTGTTATTGAGTTTTTAGTTATATATATTATTTTTTTATAAATTGTCGCCTCACATCAATAAGGCAAGTGCTTCGCTGCGCGCCTCTCGCCTCACTGAAGCGAGCCCTCGTCGCTATTTGTTGTCGCGCGCTATCCAAAACACTGCTTGGTCTAGCTCTCGCGCTTTCCTCTCCCTCACTTTAGCCAGCATGAATAACTTCTTGTCCCCGCCTTTCTCCCCCAATTCCTCATACATGCGACCAAACACCGCATATTTAGCTTCCGTGACCGCCATCTTCGCTTCCTTCCTCGCCACCTTGTAGCTCTCCCTGTTCGCTCTCCTTTCCTCCTCGCTTGTGCTCCCTGCCAACTTAGCAAACGCCGCTTTCTTCACCTCCATGTTACCTTGGACAACATCGTTCCACCACCAGTCACTTTGATGTCTGCCTAAATAGCCCTTGGCTACCCCGAGCACATCACGAGCTGCCTCCCTAACCAAGTTCGCCGTCTCTGACCACATAGCATCCGCTTCCCCAGAACTTCTCCAAGCTCCACCCTCAACTAACCTCCTCTCCAACTTCTGGGCTTTCCCCTCAGACAAAGCTCCCCATCTAATCCGCGGCCGATCCCGGGCACCCCTCCTCTTCCTCTTCACCCAGAGACCTACATCCATCACTAGGAGTCTATGGAGGGTAGAAAGGGACTCTCCCGGGATATATATATGTGAAAATTACTAAAATTTCAAAAAGAATATAATTTTGAACCTATAATTTCAAAAGTGTAGTAGGTTCATGATAAAAGATAAGTTAAACCCGTCGAATGTAAATTCTAGATCCACCTCTTCACTACAGTGCGCCATCCTCTTGAAATCCCAGATCCGCCTCTGGTCATCACCGTTTAGGTTTATGGTGACTTTATAACTTGGTCTCTCTAAATCTAGCGCTAAACATTTGCTTTTAAACAATACCCTCACTGAATTTATTCCGGCAAGGATGAGGTGAGGTTGCCCACTCCATTCCACTAACTTTTTTGACATTGCATTCAAGAAACCACTTTGTTCTGAATCAAGCTAGGAATGACACCTCTTTACAATGACATGAAAATAGTTCTCGTAAAAAGACATCAACGACACACCATGACCATATCTATATCACATGGCAAGCCATGAAAGAGACTTTGACCTAGAGGCAACTGGGAGAGGGGGGTAGGTAGGTAGGTAGGTAGGTGTATATATAGAGAGAGAGAGTAAAACTTACCATCATTCCCAACCATGAAGCCAACATGTATTCCCAAATTGAAACTGGTGTCACCGATAAAAGGTAGTTCAACATATTAAATGGAAGCAGAGGAACAAGCCGGAGCAGCAAAACAATCTGTCAAATCAGAGTAAATCAATTTGCATCCTTACTTCTGCTCTTTCTGGAAATTAATATCCATATTACTGACACACTTCTTAGCCAAAATGACAATCTGAAGATGTCATGACTATTAAAAGGACCTTTTCAAGCATTTCATGAAAGACACACAAACCTTAAAGCCAGATTTCCGAATTGCAATTGCAACTGCACGAAACTGTGGATAATCCTTCAACTTGGAAATGACAAATGACCTCCCAATCTGTCGAAATGTCAGTCAAAATGTAAAAATGTCCTGACAAATCTACGGCCTTGTACCTCAAGCAGTCCATTTTTTGTTATACCACTAAAGGTCGTTTGGTACGTGGACAAAATAGTACCGGGATTATAATCCCGAGATTATAATCACGGAACTAATTTATACCACATAAAAGATGGGATAAAATAATACCACAATTGATGGTATAAAATGGGATAAGATGTGAGATTATGTTTATATCTTGTTTGGTTAGAGGTATAAATTTATCCAGGACAAATTTATACCTCAAACCAAACAAGGTACAAATTAATCCCAAATCTTATCCCACGTAATACCTCATACCAAACGACCACTAAAAGTACCAATCAGAGCTCATTGAAATGGACTATGGGTGAAATCATGATGTTCTAAGCAATACGTCAAGTGAATACATTTCTAACTGCACCAACAAAATATCCCTTTCCGGAACAGAAGAACTCACCGTTCTACCAAGAAGAAATGCTGCGGCAGCACCAATGGTAGCACCAATAGAATCAGCAACAAAACCCACAGGCAAGCCAAATAGATAACCACCACCTAGCTGAAAACAGGAGCCATGTGGAGTTCAGATTCAAATCATAACATCTAGATCCATTGAATTATTACTTTGGGACATGAAGTAATTAGCCAAATATCATTGATAACTAAGTCCATGATCCATGAGAAGCAGAGACAGATTGGTCAATATGTGCTATAAAACAATTTTGAACATCTGACTACAGGTGGATTCATTTAAAGCTACCGTGATAGTTATAGATCTGGAGGTCTAGAATCAGGGTTGTAGGTTAGGGGCTCCTAGAGTTCTTCGTACGCCTCATTCGGGGTTGGGTGTGGGTCAGCAGGGTACCCATAGATGATTTGTGTTTTAGCTTATGTCCCCCCTATGGTTGTTAGTTATGGTAGTTACTGTATGATATTATTGCATGCGATTGTATTTATGTTTCTTATGTTTAGATAATTATTTATGCTATTTCTGCGGGAGTTACTAATGCTCTATTGTTTTTGTTTTTGTTTTTGTTTTTGTTTTTGTCTTTGTTTTTGTTTTACTGCTGTTTTTCCTTTTATCCTATGCGCCGAGGGTCGATTGGAAACAGCCTCTCCGCCCTTTCGGGTAGGGGTAAGGCTCGTCTACATATTACCCTCCCCAGACCCCACCTGGTGGGAGTATAGTGGGTAGTTGTTGTTGTTGTTGTTGTTGTTGACTACAGAAATTGAGGGTTTGGACGAGCACATGACTTAAACAACAAACACCATAAATTTTACCGTAAGAACTGATGCTGGAACTGCCAATACCGTTAGAGGAATGTATGCAACAGCCCTGTAAGACAGAAAACAACATGACCAAAAGAACAGCAACATAAATCTCCAGTGTTGATTGCAATATCCTATCTATAGGAGCATTTTGGACCCAAAAAAAAATATAATAACTAATGTAAAATGAGAAGAGCGATATCCCAAAGGTGTTTGTGTTATGATTAAAGTGTGAATGGAAAAACCCACCAGGAGCATTACTCATGACAACGTGGAAGGGCATTTGAGGATACACACTTATTTAAAACTTTCAGCACTTATTCTGCTTCAGCTAGGCATAAAGGGCTTAAACAAAAGACAGGCAGCAGGGGTCTTTATAGTGCTTTAAGGTAGCAACCAAGTTTTTATTTGGTAACTCTTTTTCTCTGAAACAACGAATAGCAACTCCCATGTTTCAGCAGTTTCGGTGACGTTATTTCGGGGTTTTGGGAGGCGAAACAAGCTGCTCATAGCTAAGCTTCAAAGGAAATCAAAACTCAAAACGCTACACAACCCCTATGCCATGGATTTCTTAGATTGAGCAAGAATCTCCAAGAACACCAAAAATCTTCAAGTTAAGGTAACTTCAACAAGGTAAATTCTTAACTTTTTCAATTATAATGATGGAATGAGTAGTATTAGTGTGTTCTTGAGCTTGAAACACTATTTAATTTATGGATTAAGCTAACCTAGAGTCTTGAGTTTAAGGAATTGCTGGGTTAGTTGAAGGAGAAGATAATATGATTTGGGATCAGTAATGAGTTGAGTAATGACAGCAAGGACATAAGTAATTCCATGTGTTAAATTTATAAACTCGAAGTTTGTAATTTATTAAGAGAACGAAGTTGGATGGTTTGTAGCCAATCTGTGAGCCCAGAATGAGTTTTATGAGAATTATTTGGCCAAGTACAGATAGAACTTATACATATGTGTAGATTGAATTATATTGAACGTTTGGGATGTAGCGGACCATTTGAGAAGTTGCTAATTGTGCGAGAGGCCAAGGTATGGTAAGACTTGACCTTCTAAATGTGATATTCCAACTTTCATGCTGTCACAGTATTTGATCAAATTCATAAACGAACATTTTGCCATCAAGTGCTTGTGGGAATGAAAGTGTACTCGATTCACCATCTTTTACAGAGAGCTTGAATGATAACCATGCGACCTTATGTTAAATGTTGAAATTGATATGTTCTAATGCATGTTCCACTTTAAATTGCCTTGAATAATGAATGTTGCATGTGTTAAGAATTAATGTACTTACTTGAAAGCCTTAAAATGTTTTCATGCCCATTATGGTTCATTTGATTTAAAATTATTATGTGATGTCATTTGGCTATTTATTGTGTGTTGTTATGACATGTGAAGGATACAAACCTTGAGGTGACCCAAAAAAAGAGGGTCGGGCTAACGTGAGAATACATTGATGCCCACAGGCCCTAAGGTGACCCAAGCGGAGGGTCAAGCCAATGTAAGAAGGCAAAAGTTTAATGTCCATAAGCCTAGAGGTGGCACGAAAGGAGGGTCGGGCTAATGTACATGAAAGGATAAAGCACCAACAGTAATGCGTTTACGTTTTACCTGTCCTAATGATGATAAATGTTTATGATAAATGAAATGTGTTAAATGAATATTCTTGAACATTATTTCATGAGTTTACTTCAATGTTTTACGTCATGTTTTCATAAAGGCGTGTCCCAACATTTCGGCTTGTCAATGATACATACTGGCATTATATTCAGGTCATTCAAGGCTACGCATTTACCTTTCTTGTTTCAGATATTGGTACAGTTGAGGAGGGTACTACATTCTAGAGTTTAGCATCCTCCTTCCACAGATTTTGGTGAGCCACACCCCTACTCTGGTGTTGGCTAGGTTGTGCTTATCATTCTTTGTCACGAGGTATTTCCCTAGGAGTCATAAGTATTCTTTTGTTACTGTAGCGTCTTATGACAAGAGTGGTCATATGTATTCTTTTGTTACTCTGGTGGCTCAAAACTAGACTAGACATATGTATTCTTTTGTAACCTAGCAACTAACTACCGGACTAGTCATATTTATTCATTTTTTACTCTAGCGCCTCTCAACTAGACAGCACTTGTGGGATCTATTCTTTTGAAAAAGTAGGTATATATGTTGACATTCCAAAGATGTAGAACTTTATGATTCATGTGGATAGCATGGCCTTATGTGGAACTATGTGTTTACCGTTTTCGATTTATAATTGTTAAAGCATCTAGGTGATGATATGGGGGTACCCAAATACCCATATGTATATACTTTTCATGAATTATGTTATAGTGTTGATTCTTCTCAGTGGATATGGTAGCCCAGTGGCGGTCACGGTTTCTCTTTGAATTAGGGGTGTGACATTAAGTAAGAAAATTTATTTCATCAAGATGAGGAAAAACCCTCATATAATTTTCTTTTTAGTTAAATCTAGGGAAAGCCCTTGTATAAACAACAAAAAGATCATGTTCTATACAAAACAAATGCTTAGAAAAATATTCAGCAATCACCAATAATTGTAGGAACACCCTGCAATATTGGATATGATGAAAAGAACTTGAAATGGATTGATGAGTTCCCTATCAGATGCAAGATAATCACAGTACTTGTCCTTCTAATTAGAAAAAGAACTAGCGTGCATCCAAATTTTACAAGGTTTTCCAAGGCAACTTCCTAGAATCATCTAGGAATGAATATCTTTTTACCTTTTACCTTGATTTTTCCTTTTTGGAGAAAAACACAAACACATCAGCAGGGTTGCACAAAAAAGCAACTTCCAGATGGTACCCCAACAATAATAACAATGTCTAACATAATGCTTTTAATCCATGCACTCACATTTCACAATGTGTACAGAGAACAGTGCGAGGAGCCTAAGCAACATAAACAATATCAACCCTTTAACTCAACACCAAACGGATGACAATAGGACAGCAATAAATGAGGATGAGCATTGAAAGAACAAAACTGAACTTCTATAATATCTAAACAAAGGACAAGCTTCACGTTAATAAGGAGACAAATTAAGGGAGGACCCTATAAGATTTGCTCTCTTCCCCCCACCACCACAAAAAAGGAACAAAAACATAGCCCAACGATACGACGGTTGGATCTGGGATATACCAGACTCTACATGTTTCATGTTCTTAGAGCACTCACATACAGCTGAACATAATGTCTACAGGGCAATACTACTAATCACTATTTTTTTATAACTGAGAAATCCCCGAGGGCCAGCGACACATGGTTCAAGACTACCCTTCTCCACTTAAATACCGGGCTTTTGTCTGCAGCAGGGTTCAAACCGTGACTTGCCCCTAAACCTTACATCGAAAGCTACACTATTATCACTAGACCAAAGCCCTGGGGGCTACTTTCTAGATTTATAACTATACTATTTATGCCCCCTCATGGCCATTCTATGAAGTGCGCCAATTTTGACTGCTTTGGAATACCCTTACAAATTAACAAGAATACCTCAATTTTGCATGCATATTTGTTCCCACCTTGTAAAATAACTCAAATCACTCAACTTAATTAAATGTAGGAAATGATTTAACATGATCACATCAAATATCTATGTACAAAAAGCAACTTACAGAACAATAGGACCCCAAGGACCAAGATCTTGCTCAATCCATATCAAGAAATTTTTCAGCATCTGCACAAAAAAAGTAAAATAAGAAAATGCAACTTCATAGCACCATGGAGAGATAAATAACTTGAGTCGACGAGGCCCCATAGACATGTTTCTAAGCTATCCTTATCATGCACCAGAAGTATCCAGCCTATAGATAGAATTTCACAGAAACGACAACCAACAAGAGAGCTCCACTTGATTATTCATACATCTAAAAATTATTCTTGAAGTTAGGATCCAAGAATCCAGTCTAGTCCTATCACAAAAGTATTCAGGAGTCGCATCATGTGGATCACACGTTATGAACGCATATGATAGGATAACACAGTCAACCCCAAACACATTATGAACGATTATCATATGTTATCGGGTATACGATCAACTCAACTTGGAATGCATTGGTAAGCTGACGTGAATTGCACCAAGCAGTGACTCTAATGGAAGTCCAACTACACCTTTATCCTTCAGACTGTGGAATAAGCTCGTGCTTTCCTCACAGCTCGAGTAAAACATATCTATGAAAGAAGCTAATAGCATTTGCCTAGAACCATATGAATGTTGTATATCCATTCCACTCAATTTGGGCTTGTTTCATTTCAAATTTTTAATAATTCACAAATTAAGTTATTCTCTAAATCTCACACTAATACCCTACACTGACATACAAATATCTGGCAAAACTAAAAGACTCTTAGCAAATCAATGATGAATCTGCAAAATGTAAGAAAGCAAATTGGGAACAAATGAATCAATCCTCCTCCATAAATAGTGTATACACAAATGTCAATTGCAGATAACAAAAGTCAGAAATCAAGAGTAACCAAGCAATGTAATTGTTAATAAAGAAAAACCCAGATCAAGAAATCGTCTCTCAACCAAAAGGGGTGAATAATTTTATAAGAAAAAATAATAATAAAAGGAAAACCCAGGTGAGTCAAAATGAAGAATCACCAAAGAAATGAATTTGTTACCAAAAACCCATATCAAATCAATCATCTTATCAACCAAAAGGGGTTTAAAATAAAAGAAAAACAAGAAACCCAAATGATAAAAACGGAACCTTTTCAACAGGGAGAGTGAAACAAGCGGTGGCAATGGCAGCAATAAGGAGGAGAAGGAAGGTGAATTTGAGAAAGGAAGACCAATGAAAAGCCATTGATAATCTCTTGCGCCAACGCGGCCTACACTCCTCTTCGTCTTGTTCCTCAGGAGAAGTTGCTTGTTTCAAACACAAGCGCGGCCTCAAATTCAATCCTCCTAAATTAGCCAGATTGAATGAATAGATATAGATATTATAATCAAACACACCTAAATTATTGATAATGCCTCATTTCACATTAGCAAACAAGAATAGTAATTTTGATGTTGCTGTTTCAGGTCTCGTGGATCTATATTTTTCAAGCTAAGAGAAGCTTTTTCGCGTTTGACAGGTTTTGTTTTAGCTTCTCTGCTTTCTTTTTTGCTATTTTTGGCGTAACGTAGTAAAACTACTCCGAACTCTCGTGTACTTTGCTATATTTACACTTTTCTATAGTTAATATTAAGAAGAACAAAAAAAAGCAATTGGATCATTCTGTGAAGGTGTTACTAATTGAGAAATTGCATATTATTTAATTATAATTTCTCAAAAAATGAAATTTTAAATATTTTAAGTTATAATATGTTGATTTATATAGTATTTTATGTAATTTATTATGTAATTTAATATGTTGGTTTAACCGGTGGAAGCAATATATAAATATATAAATTTTATTTTTTAAAAGCTGAAGAATTGATACCTAATTTACATAGACTTTTTAACTCTCGTACTTCAAATTATTATTCCTTGAAATAAAATTATGGTACAAAATAAAGTGGTTCGATATGATTATTAGACATCATTTTATGATCTTCTCAAGGAAAATTTTGGATTTTTCTGATACATTTACAAACCCGTTACTTATTTTATGTTGTAAATTTTCAATTCCACCTTTTCAATTATTTCTACACAATTGTAATGATTGAACTAAGTAATCACCGTTAATACTAAATAAATACAGATTAATAGGAAGACACAAAAAAAGCTCTCTACTATTGACTATCCACAGCCATCTTTCATTCCACCTATACCACCGGATATCTCCTGTACTCCACCTTCACCACCATCACTACCATCCCAAATCACTACTTCCACAACCTTGGATACTAACATGATTATTGATACCATGGAATCTGTTGGACTTTAAAGCATTATTGAGCTTTAAAGTATAAGAGTGTGAATTGAAAATGATAGAAAATAAAATGAAGGGAAATGAAAATTTGAATGAAGTAAACTTTTGACTTGTGCTCTGTCCCTCATTGGTGAGGGACAACTACATTTGTGTGCTTATATATAGAATCACTTCTTAAAACTCTTAAAAGGAGTTTAAGAGAATGAACTCTAGTGACGTCGTCGTCACTCGCTCGGCTTCGGCTTTGACTTAATTATTTCATAATTAATTAAATGCCAAATCACTGCTGAAGATTCAGAAGGATAGTCTGGCCGCGGTCCTGGCGTAGCCGCGGTAAGACCGCGCCAGAACCCTGCTGCAGATTCAGAGAGACACTCTAGCCGCGGTCCTGGCGTAACCGCGACAGGCGTGTAAACTTTTGAAAAGGCACCTTTTCTAGAACAATCATCACAACTCTTCCAATAATTGCCTATAAATTCTGATGCATGGCTTCGTTTTTAGACAGGCAAAACACTACAGAACTTCTTCTTTCTAAAAATACTGCATTCTCATTCGCAGTCTCTTACTCTCAAATTCTTCATATCCTGTAGTTTGTATTGCCACTATTGCAGGAAGGTTTATTTCGTTTCATCCTAGGAGGATTTAATCCATTACCTTGGCAACGTGTGAGGCGGTAAAATTCCTTAAGGACACACAAGCAAATTGTGGATTCGGAATATTTCTTATTCTTTACTATTTTCAATTTTTCTTTATTCTTCTAACAGTTTTCTGATTTTGTGTTTTAACACTGTGGCGCTCACAAGCTTAAAGAATTTTAATACTAACGTTTCTATGTTGAATTATATACTAAATTGTTTTGTATATTGCATTGGATACTAAAGCCGTGGTGCTTTCTACTCCAATAATTGTTTTGTCCGATTTAAAGTATATGAAAGCTTTGCCTGAATAATAAACATAAGGATTTGAAGTATATACCATTATTACGTGTTGTCTGTTGTCCTGATTTAACAAAGTTCTGTTTTGTTTCCAACTCTACAGAAACATGACGAATGAAAAATAAACTAATAAAAATATTACGAGGACGGGATTTACTGTTATGAGTGTTGCTGCCTCGTGAAGATATTCTACTCCTGCTCATGCTATGGCACCAGTAGAAAAACTCGGAAAGTTTTTTGGTATTGACTTCAAATGTTGGCAATTGAAGATGCTCTTCTATCTTACTACGTTGAGTTTGCAACATTTCATCAATGAGGATCCTACGGTCTTGGCAGAAAATACTCCGGATGATGAACGACTTGTTGTAACTGAAGCATGGAAACATTCGGATTTCTTGTGCAAAAACTACATTTGAGTTGTTTGAATGGCTTCAACAATGTCTATAGTGTCATAGAAACTTCAAAAGAGTATGGAATGCGCTTTAGAAGAAATACAAGACTAAGGATGCCGGACTTAAGAAGTTCGTGGCTGCAAGGTTTTTGGATTTCAACATGATTGATACTAGGTCGGTCATAACTCAAGTTCAAGAATTACAAGTCATTGTTCATGACCTCCTTGATGAAGGTATGATTCGAATCAATAGTTTTATTAATAAGATTTATCTTATTATTAATTATGATGTTGTTATTGAAGGTATGGTCAAAAATGAGGCCTTTCAAGTTGCTGCTTTCATTGATAGAATACCTCCCTTGTGGAAAGATTATAAGAACTATCTAAAATACAAACTGAAGGAGATGACACTTGAAGACTTGATTGTGCGTTTGAGGATAGAAGATGACAACAAAAATACGAAAAGAAGTCACGTGGAAACTCAACAATAATAAGGGCTAACATTGTTGAGGAAGCGCCACAAAACAAGAAGAAAAAGAAGGCTTCTGGACCAAAGAACTACCCAAGCAAGAAAAAGTTCAAGGGTAAATTGTCACCACTGTGGAAAATCTGGACATAAGACCGTGGATTGCCGTACGCCAAATAATGATAAGAAGAAAAAGAATCAAGCTAACATGGTTGAAAATGCTGAATAAAGGGAGGACTTGTGTGCCACGTTGTCTGAATGCAACTTGGTAGGAAATCCGAAAGAATGGTGGATAGATTCTAGAGTCATCCGCACTGTTTGTGCTAACAAGGAGTTATTTTCTTCTTATGCCCCTGTAGGTCCCAACAATACAATTTTTATGGGAAATTCATCTACAGCCAAAACTGAAGGAATTGGCAAGATTGCGTTGAAGATAACGACGGGAAAAATAGTGACTCTAAACCAAGTTCTTCATGCTCCAGAAATTCGCAAGAATTTTGTGTCTACCTCACATCTTGTCAAGAATGGATTCAAATATACATTTGTTTCTAATAGTGTTGTACTTAGTAAGAATGATGTGTATGTAGAAAAAGGTTACCTAAATGAGGGACTTTTTAAGATAAATGTAATAGCAGTTCCTATCAATAAAGTTAATGCTTCTTCTTACTTACTTGAGTCAAACGCTTTATGGCATTCGTGTTTAGGTCACGTAAACTTCAAAACATTGCGGAAAATGGCAAATTTAGAAGTATTGCCAAAATTTAATTGCATCAATTTCAAATGTCAAATATGTGTAGAATCAAAGTATGTTAAGCATCCTTATAAGCCCGTTGAAAGTAATTCAAGTCCTTTAGACTTAATTCACATAGATATTTGCGATTTCAACACCATCTCACAGTGGTAAAAAGTATTTTATTGCTTTTATTAACGATAGCACGAGATATTGTTATGTTTATTTACTTAATAGTAAAGATGAGGCAATTGATGCTTTCAATCAATACAAGAATGAAGTTGACAGGGGTGGCGAATATGAATCTCCTTTTGAAGAAATATGTTTGATCCATTCTCGTGATGAAGACAATGTTCAGTAACAAGGATAGAACTTTACATGTTCTTTAATTGATTACCTAAGTTTGATGTGATATTTATCAAATAGTGTCAATCTAAAGGATTACACGTATTGGAATCACCTATATAAGTGTGAAGTGGAAGTCGCTTCAATGAGAATTCTGTAAGGCTAATTCTCTACGAACTTATGAGACTAGGCGGTATTCATGGCTGAAACAAACACAGTGATGAGAACCAAAAGACGGCTAAGGGTTGGTTGTGTGATATATATGGTTGTCTAGGTATACACTAAATTTTGACTGTTTAAAGATATCAAATCTATCGATTGACCGAGTATATCCGTCATATGTTCACTAACGAAAGTTCAAAGGGAAACCTACTTATCCAAATGCGATTAATCCTTACTTGCAATTATACAGCTTTCATCTATGATCATTCTTCTTACAGCCATTCCCATTCATATGGGGGATTGTTGGACTTTAAAGCATTATTGAACTTTAAAGTATAAGAGTGTGAATTGAAAATGGTGGGAAATAAAATGGAGGAACATAAAAATTTGAATAAAGCGAGCTTTTGATTTGAACATTGTCCCCCATTGGTGAGGGACAACTACATTTATGTGCTTATATATAGAATCAGTTCTTAAAGCTCTTAAAAGGAGTTGAAGAGAATGAATACTCTCGTCGACGTCGTCGCTCGCTCGGCCCGGATCGGCTTTGGCTTTAGCTTTGGATTTGGATTTGTCAAATGATCGATTGATAAGATTATTTTTAGATTGAATTTATTTAATTATTTAATAATTAATTAAATTCCATATCACAGGTAAAGATTCAGAAGGATAGTCTGGCCGCTGTCCTGGCGTAATCGCGGTAGGACCGCGCCAAAACCCTGATGCAGATTTAGAGAGCCACTCTGGCCGTGGTCTTGGTGTAACCGCAGTAGGACCGCGGCAGGCCGCATAAACTTCTGAAAAGGCACCTTTTCCAGAACAAATATCATCTCTTCCAATAATTGCCTATAAATTATGAGGCATGGCTTCGTTTTTAGACAGGAAAACACTACAGAACTTCCTTTTTTCTGAAAATACTGCATTCTCTTTCGTAGTCTCTTACTCTCAAATTCGTAAGTGTGATTTTGCTCCGTTTTTCGAGTTCGTTCATATCATGCAGTTTGTATTGACACTGTTGCAGGAAGGTTTATTCCGTTTCATCATGGGAGAATTTAATTCATTACCTTGTCAACGTGTGAGGGGGTTAAAATTCCTTAAGGACACACAAGCAAATTGTGAACTTGAAATATTTCTTATTCTTTACTGTTTTCAGTTTTTCTTTATTCTTCTAGCAGTTTTCCGATTTTGTGTCTTAACACACTAGTTCTCTCACAGAATCTACACAGAACCCTACTGATTCTACTAAAAATATTATCTCAATACCTTAATCTCTTCTACTGATACCTCTATACCACCTACCCCATATGAACCATTAAACTTTGGATTGGAGCTTAATGATGAATTAGATGCACCAACTGATCCATCCAATTTCATTCCAATTTCTCTTGAGGAAAAGAATAGGATATACAAACCATGGCAACATGCAATAATTGTGGAAGTATATGGCCGAAATGTTGGAAATCAAATACTTAGGTAAAAAATCTAGACATTATGGAAACCTACTGAGAATCTACCTCTCATTGATTTAGGATAGGATTTTTTTCTTCTTAAATTCCAAAAAGAAGAAAATGAGAATCATGCACTACATGATGGACCTTGGTTCATCTTAAATCACTTTCTATTTGTTCGTCAATGGGAATCTAAATTTATGGCATCTAGGGAAAAAAACTTACTATGCTATATGGATGCTATTACCTGAATTACCTACGAAATTTTATGATTTTAGATTTTTCAGAAAATAGTTAATAAAATTGAAAAATTATTAACTGTTGATACTTGTACCTCTTTCACAACTAGAGGAAGATATACCAGGTTATGTGTTGAAATACCAGTGGATCAACCTTTACGTATCCATATTTGCCTTGGCATTCATAAGCAAAATATTCTTTATGAAGGATTAAATTTTCTATGTACTAAGTGTGGTTGGCTGGGACATAATCAAAGGGTTTGTACCTATATATTACAAGATCAAATTACTATTGCCACTACACCTTCGACCATTCCCACCCCTAACTTAAAAACTAATCATGTTACATTTACTAAGGAACGGAAGACAGTGCAATTCCCCAAACGAAAAAATTCTATGCTACACAATCCTTACAAAGCAAATCAACTGCAATCACTGCCACCTTTGGGTGATACAACTATAAAGGCTTCAGGTAAGTATGTATTTACACCCCCTAATAATCTTCCTTATACAAAATTAATCATTAATAGTTCTACTTCGGTAATTACTAATCATAATATTTCTAGAAAATCGATAACCCCTATACTAACTACTAATCAATTTTCTACAATAATACCAAATAATTTGGATAAGTCTAATCACATTAATTTACTAGATAATAATACCCCATCAACTCCCTTAATTTCCGATTAAGTGCTTTCCCAGTCGGACCAATAATAACATAAGCCAATCCCAAGTCATGCAGCTAGCCACGATAGGCGCTCTCACATGCAAAACATTTCCTTTGGTCCAAACACTCATTATTTAACACCCCAAGAAACCCTAATACCAAATCTATCCAATCACCCCACAATCGGAATACCAACACCAATGAATAGCCATATGGCTTTCATGCAACTAGGGTATGATGGTCTCCCCACCCCTTCAAACCACTCAAACACAGAACCATCTGAGCCGCCCAAACCTACTATATAATTAACTTCCTCTATAGTCCATTCAAATCCGAAATAATTTAATATCATTAAACCAAATACTACACTTAAACCACTCACCAAATCCATCAATCAAGAAGATGTTTTCACCCAATCTAAATTACCTATGTAGACAACAAACTACACTCAGGCAACCCACTCATCGTCTCCAACACAACAACACTCTATTCAATCCGTTCTTTCACCCTCTCCACATCAGATAATGGAACCCAATACCATTATCTACACAACTCAAACCCCTCATACACCAATGCATCTCACTTTCTGGCTCGATACAGGCTTTCAAAAGTATGCCTTAACCTTCATGATGGAGGTCAATCATCAAGAGGTCATAATTCTAATCAATCATCCCAGGGACCTAGCACAAATAGTAGCGGAAGACATGTAATTAAGGATGGAGATTTATGGGAGATACCACTGGTCCATGATGCAAGCACCCTACCTTGCTCCTCATCACCCAACTCCTCTCCCAACACCATATTGGGATCCGCTCCATCTTCACCTAAACTTTCTCCAAATGCCATTTTACCCACCACCCATTCATGTCATACCATGGATCCAACCTTACTAGGATTCGTCAAAAAACATACTAACACTGGAACCAATAACACCTCCAATACCAACTCCATCATCAACTCACTCACCACCCCACAGTCCCAATCCAGTAGAATAAGACATCAACTTTCAGGAAGAACTAGAAGCAACAATCATTTACAATAAAAAAACACGACCAATTCATTCATATCTTAAAGGAATCAGGGTCTTTGTCCAGAAGGAGGAGTATGAAAGAAAGATATAAATCAGGTGTCCTCCGAATATACTCGAAACATCATTCAGACTAAGGCCAACTACAAATCCAGATGTGGTGAAGTACGCCATGGTTCTACTTCCCACGTTTCTACTTCGACCAGGGCAGTCAAGCAGTCATAGGAATCACAGGAGCGGTCCGCAACCTGACCCAATCCTTAACTATATGAATTTTATTATTTGGAATTGTAAGGCTGCTCAGTCAGATGATCTTAGAAGGAATTTTCATCCACTACTTGACTACAATAGACCATCACTAGTTGTATTGTTAGAAACTCACTACCAAATCCATTAAACAATTAAGAAGGATTTTAATTTTACTGGCTTAATTGAAGTTGTTGCTACTGGCCAGTCAGGAGGAATTGCTATTTTATAGCATTCAGATGCACTTCATGTGGAACAAGTGGCCACTAACTCTCTGGAAATCGATTGCCATATTCAGGCGCTCCCTTTTCCATTTAAATTTTTATTTACTTCCATCTATGCTAGTACTGACTTAGCAACTAAAAAATCTTTATGGCATAATATAATGTGTGTATATGATCATCAGAAGGGTCTATGGTTATTAGGTGGTGATTTTAATAAGATACGGCATGCAAATGATAAATTTGGTGGTTTATCTATTAATGATGCATGATCTAATAAATTGTTAGACTATTTAAATTATTCACGTTTAACGGATTTGGAATACAAAGGCATTCGCTATACATGAATAAATGGTAGGCATTATAGTTTTAATA
Organism: Nicotiana benthamiana; assembly: GCA_034376525.1. Lineage (NCBI taxonomy): Eukaryota > Viridiplantae > Streptophyta > Magnoliopsida > Solanales > Solanaceae > Nicotiana > Nicotiana benthamiana. The sequence continues at coordinate 81,640,696 of CM067328.1, read as the reverse complement.
TACTTGAACATATTGCTCGTCTTAAAGGCTAATTATGATTTGCTTAAACAATACCTGATGCACCGGTTACACATCTTTCCTGCACACATTCAGACCATTGTCCTATAAAATTAGAATTTTAACATTATCATTTACTTCATTAATTTTTTTTAGGTTTGAAACTGTTTGGACTACACACCCTACTTTTCCACCTATAGTTCAATAAGCATGGCTTGATAATTTATATTTATTGCCTCCTATTGATCAATTCACAAATACAATATAAGAGAGTAACAAATCAACTTTTGATAATTATTTAACCGTAAAAAAAATAATGGCTCGCTTAAATGGTATTCAATCCTCTATTAATTATCCAACTAGTGCTTTCCTACACAACCTGAAATATACATTAACTTGGATTTTAATAAAATCCTTGGATTTGAGGAGGATTTTTGAAAACTAAAGTCCCGTATTAACTTGTTAAATAATGGAGATGTAAATACTAAGTTGTTTCATCTTACCACTCTAAATCGTAGAAGACGTAATCGTATCATTGTGCTTCAAGACCAAGGGGAAAATTGGATAATCGATCCTTATCATATTCGGGATCATATTACACAATACTATCAACATCTATTTACCACTCAACAAATAATTTCTACTACAAACAATCATTTAAAGCCTTTCAATATTTTAACAATTCATGAACAAGCTACTTTAACCAATCTGTTACAAGACTATAAAATTATTAATGCTATTAATTCTTTTAAATCATTAAAAGCATTAGGACCAGATGGACTTCACCCCTTATTTTACCAAAAATTACCACATACTTGGTAATTCTATTAAAAACTACCGCCATCAAGTTTTTTAAGAACATCATATTGATCCTTCTATTAGTACAACTTTCATTTGCTTAATCCCTAAAAATAATACTGCATCCACAATATTACAATTCCGACCTATTAGTTTTTGTAATACGATCTATAAAATTATTGCAAAAATAATTGTAAACAGACTAAAACATATTCTAGACAATATTATTCATCCAACTCAATCCAATTTTCAGAAAAATAAAAGAGTGGCTGATAATGCTATCATTGTACAAGAAATTCTTACCAAATTCCAAAAAATAAAGGGTAATAATTTAAACATGCTCTTGAAACTGGATCTGGAAAAAGCTTTTGGAAAATTAGAGAGGTCGTTTATATATAATACACTATCATTCTTAATCTCCCATCTTCTTTTATTCAACACATTATGTTATGTCTCACATCTACTACTACTTCTATTTTGATAAATGGTAACCCTACCGAGTAATTCACACCATCAAGAGGTATTCGACAGGTCGATCATTTATCACCATACTTATTTATTTTGTGCTTGAAAGTTCTTTTGCAAAAAATAAATGCTTAAGTGGTTATCGTAATTGGATACCAATATCAATGGGGAATAAGGGGCCTCAGTTATCTCGCTTATTTTATGCTGATGACTTTATTCTCGCATCTAAAATAACTGATAATACTTGTCAATCTATTGTTAATACTATCGCTCATTTTACATATCTCGGGACAAACTATAAATTTTGATAAATCTAAAATCTTCTTCTCCAATAATTGCTCACCTAATATAATATCTACTGTACTACAAATCTTCAAAATGAATGAAGGAAAAAGTTTTGAAAAATACTTAGGTTTTCCCATATTTACTAAGAAGCGTACTAAAAGAGTATCAATTCCTCATTAGTAATTTCAAGAACAAATTGGTAGGGTGGAAAAGCAGCTTCTTATCAAAGGCAGACAAGACTTCTCTAATTCGTTCCTGTCACGATCCTAGTTCACCAATTGTGAACCTGTCATGACGGCACCTAGTCTTCGCGATTAGGTAAGCCCAACACATTGCCGAATTAACACTTATTTTTTTTGCGAAAAACAATAGTAAAATACCGAATAATATAAAGGAAATGTATAAGTTGCCTCCTGGCACATACACTATTATACAGAATACCGAATAACTACCAAGACCAGAAAATCCACGGGTAACACAGGCTATAAGAAATCATACACCGTTCTAGTCACCAGAGTAGTCTAATACAAAAAGGATCGAAATGACAGCTAGCATCTATGAATAGAATGAGAAGGAGACTTTGCGGATCTGTGGACGTAGCAGATATATACCTCAAGTCTCCAATATGCTCCCTGACAGCTACTGATGGTACGCCTGCTCAGAAGTACCTGGATCTGCACATTAAAAACATGCGCAGAAGAGGCGTGAGTACGCCACAGCGGTACTCAGTAAGTGCCAAGCCTAACTTCGGTTGGGTAGTGACGAGGAAGGTAGAAGACCTAATGAGATAAACATTAAAATAAATATAAAATGAGTAGACAGTAGGAGAACAATAAATCTCGAGTATCTAGCAAAAATAATAAGTAGAATCGAAACAGACTACAAATACAATCTACGAATACAAGAACAATCACTACAGGCTATTTATCATTGGGGATCTCTTGGTATCCCGAGTATCTCCTGGTATCCTCATCATATACACAAGGGATCTCCAAGTATCCCGATGATCTCCTAGTATCCTCCATTTAATCACGAGGGATCTCCAAGTATCCCGAGAATCTCCTAGTATCCTCTAGTTAATCAATCATATGCCGGAGATCTCTTAGTATCCTCCAATTAATCAATCATGTGATGGGGATCTCTTAGTATCCTCCAATTAATCAATCCTGCACCAGGGATCTCTTTGTATCCTCCAATTAATCAATCATGTGCCAGAGATCTCTTAGTATCCCACACTTCCAAATCTCGAAATAAAATACAAACATGGGAAAATTTCCGGGATACCGTCACATAGACCCAATCGTAAACACATCACATCGACTCAATATTTAAGGGAAAGAAGCTAAGTGTGGACAACAAGTAAAATCTAGAGTCTAGCATGCTTCACAAAAAGGCAAATATTGCAATTTAGTCAAATAGAGCAAATTAGTTACTAACATGCTTTTCCTAAGCTAAAACAAGTGAAATTGCATTTTTTAACAGTTAAATATGTAAAGAAATACAGTCTAAATAAGCCAAGTAAGGTGAATTCTCAATAATTAGCACAAGTACAGGCTCGTCACCTCGTACACAAGGCATTTAAATAACAGTCAAGATATCCTAAGGGGAGAGGTACCCCCACACAAGGTTAGACAAGCCACTTACTCGAACCGGTACCAAAATCATTAAGAAACGATGCCCTTGCCACGAGTATCCGACTCCGAGTGGTCCAAATCTATTAAAACCAATTACATATTGTAAATAATATCGCAAGTAACTAATTTCACTATTAAATTTAAAGTTAAGGCGCGAAAATAGATAAAATAACCAAAATGCCCCTTAGGCCAACGTCTCGTAATCGAATAATTTTTACATTTTCAAAAACCTCGTACTCTCACGAGTCTAACCATATAAAAATCTCTCAAATCGGAGGTCAAATGCCCCTTCAAAATTCAATAATTTAGCCAAAGAAGTTTTACCCAAATTATCCAATTTTTTATCCTAAATTCGAATTTTAAAGATGGATTTAACCACAAAACGATGGAATATAACTAAAAAGGATCATAGAAATGTTACCCAATGATCTCCTCTTCAAAACCCTCTCAAAATCTCCTTTGCCCGAGCTCAAACTTGAGTTTTCAAACTTTGAAATTAAGCCTCGGATAAAATCCCTAACATCACAGTGGTTTCTGCTTTTGCAGATCCAAGGACCGCTTCTACGGTCCCACTTTTGCGAAGAATAATCTGATTTTGCGGTTTTTCTTAAATGCCGACCTACCGCTTCTGCGGTCCATCAGTCACAGAAGCGGGTCTGCTTCCGGAAAATATACTTCTGCAGTTCCTGGCCTTGTGCCCAAATTCGCATCTGCAGTCCCATGAGTCGCTTCTGCGGTTCCCAAGCCGCAGAAGCGAAAATACCAGAAATCTGATGTCTTCAGCTATTGCACACTTAGAATTTTCTTCCGTTAACCACTCGAAATCACCCCGAGGCCCTTGGGACCTCAACCAAATGCACCAGTACCACCTAAAACCTCGTTCAAACTTGTAACAATCCTTAAGACACCTGAAAAAACACAGAAACCTCGATCAAATCAAAGATTCTAACCTAAGAACTTCAAGTTATCCAAAATACGCTTTCGATTCAAAACCTAATCAACATCGTCCGATTGACTTGAAACTTTGCACTCACGTCCCAAATGACATGGCGATGCTACAACAACTTCCGGAATCCCATTTCGACCCTCGGATCAAAGTTTCACTATCGGACCGGAAACTTCAAAATTCTAACTTTTGGCATTTCTAGCCTAAATGAGCTACGGACCTTCAAAATACATTCCGAACATGCTCCCTACCCCGGAATCACCGAACGGAGCTAACAGGACTATCGAATTTCTATTCCGAGGTCGTATTCACACTGTTCCGAATACGGACTATTTTCCAATACTTAAGCTCTCATTTAGGGACTAAGTGTCCCAAAACACTCCGAATTCTCACACCGAACGTCCCTGCAACCAAATAGCAGAAATAAACTTAGGTGAAGCAGTTAAATGAGGAAACAAGGTACAAATTCTAAAGACGACCGGTCGGGTCGTCATAGTTCCATTTAAGCTATCTTCCTAATCACATTATGCAATACGTTAAAATCCCTTCTTATATACTTTCCTATCTAAATCGTTATCAATGTAATTTCCTCTGGGGAACAACTCAACAAAAGAAAAAAATTATATTTCATAAAATGGGCTACCATTACACAACCGCTGGATCAAGGATGATTAGGCATACAGAACCTCACTATAAACAATCAAGCATTACATGCAAGTCGTCCATGAAGGTTATTTCAGAACTCTCATCGGCTATGGGCACGAGTGTGGTTGCACAAATACATATGACACCACATTTGATTAAACAACAAAATTCAATAACTTGGCGTAATATTATGAAAGATGGTCCTACTGTTGTTTAAGGTATAAATAGAATCTAACCGCATGAAATCATGTGAAATTCTGGAATGATCCTTGGATTAGTCAGAGTTATTTAATTCGCAATTGTATATATGGACCCTCTCCATAATATGAGGACAAAAAATTATTTCACGCTACTGATACAATCACAAATGACACTTTAATATGTCACTTTTTGTTTACCTCCTAAAAAACTACTATCAGTAAATTACTGATATTTATATGCCCTTTGCACCCTCAACATATGATTAAATATTTTGGGCTCTCACACATAATGACATTTTATCAGTAAAATCAATGTACACTGCTATCATAAAGAACACATCTTCTACAACAACTGCTCCACTCTATGATTTTAAATGGATTTGGCAATTGCACATTCCTCCAAAAAAAAAATTCTTCTTATGGTTATTTTGTCATGATCGACTTCCCATAACTGCATATCTCACAAGAATAGGTATTCTTAATTTCTCTATATGTCCATAGTGTCATATGACCTCTGAAACATTACAGCACCGCTTCCTAGAACTGCATTACAATTACGGACTATGCTTAAGATGTCAACTATCAATGCAAATTCCCCTCTATCCTACAATGCTACTATAAATTCGATATACCAATTTATGCATCAACACTCAATGTTCAAATATCATACAATCCCAAATACCACCCTCATACCCTTTGCATTATGGGAACTTTGGATTATACGTAATAAAAATACACTAGATCGTAAGAAAATCCTTTTAAATATATCTTTCATTTTAACAAAGGATGCATAGTTTTAATACCTCACAAATCCAATATCTAAAAATTATACTCTCAAACCTTTATACATAAAATCTCCCCCCCCCCCCCCCTTCCCCAAACAATCCTTTTTACAAGCTCTACATTGATGGTTCTTGCTCAATCGAGCAAAATACCTATGGTATTAGTAGTATTTTCATAATCATCTAGGCAACTGGCTCATAGGATATGCAGGAAAACATTGCATGGGACACCTATCCAGGCAGAACTTCTTGTTTTGCTCATGGGATTGAAACTAGCTATCCAAAAGAACCTCAAATCACTCAATATTAAGACAGATGCATAAGTCCTACTCGGTATGTTTAATAGAACTACAATGCAATATACTAGTATAATCAATGATTGCAAGTTCTTACTATTACAATTGGATAGTCCCCCTCTCCAACACATCTATAAGGAGCAAAATTGTGTGGCAGAATGGCTGGCCAACTACGGAGCTCTGCATGCAAAGGAAACCTATATCATTGCTGAAAGTCCACCACTTTTTGCTTCCACTTTACATCAACAAGATCACGTAGGGTTGCTTAGAAGAAGGTTGATTAAAAGTCAGTCTGTACTGTGTAATACTAGGTCTTCTACTAGTACTGTACTAACTATAGTAATGTTTTAGCTAGTTCGAGTTTAGTTTGTAGTAATAGTTCCTCTAGGGGGTCTTAAAAAAACTACTAATATAAATTTGATCACTTTTATGCCTCTTGTAAATAATTCTTTTGAACGAGCTTAGGTATATATAATATAACTATCTTTTTGACAAAAAAAACTAAGTAATCAACTTGAAATTGATCAAAAGTACGGAAAGCTTGATAGTTTTTTCAACTAGTCTAAATTGTTAAACATTTTGTATTTTGGTTACACTTTTTTAAAAGAAAAAAGAAACTAAAGAAATTGTTTCAAGAAAATAAAATTGCAAATTTCAGCAAAGCTTTGAGGTTATTTGAATTCGAAAATTTGAAAACAAACACCAATTTTGAAACTTTTGGAAGGAAAAAAACTAAACTAACTCACATGTGGGGAAATATATTTTTGATTTTGACAAAGAGATGTAGTATTAGACATTCATGTTGTATCTTTTTCCTCAAAGTGCCCGTTAAAAATGATATTGGTGGTCAAATAGTTTATTTAATTTTAACTATTACTCAAGCTAGGTAATTTGATTTGCATTATGGGATAGATTCTGTTCTATTTCATGAATGATCACTACATCATTATGCATCTATAGCTACGAATTTTCAGTTATAAATATGAAAGTTGTGGCTAATACTTAACAATAGCCACAAAAATTAGAATTTCATAGCTGTTTACAATTTCATAAAATTTATTAGCTACAAAACTGAATTGGCAAAGCTAATTCTTTTTTTTAGCTATACTTGCTAATTACCGTGACAATAATGATCTGAATAGCTACAAGTTTATTACTACAACAAAACGTCGTAGCTAATGGTATATTTTTTGCCACGAGTTTGAAGTTATTATAGCAACAGCAACCTTATAGCCACAAAAATTACTTGAAATAAAATATTATAGCTAAATAGATTTTTTTGCTTCAAGCTATAAAAATCCACGGCAATAAGTGGCTTAATAGCTACAAATTTATTCATAAAATTTAATTTTGTAGCTAATAGAAAGTTTTTGCCACGTGTTTGAAGATATAGTAGCAATACTAACTTTTTAGCCACAAAAGTTACTTGAAATAAATATTGTAACTAAAATATTTTTGCTTCAATTATACAAAATTATAGTAATAGCTGCATAATAGCTACAAATTTAATTTTAGAATAAAATTCATCACTAAATATAAGGTCTCATCACACATTTGAAGTTATTGTAGTAATATTTAGCCATAACAAAGTAATTTAAAACAAATGTTCAATCAAAAAGAAATTGTTTTATTCAAGTTATAAAAAATCGTGATACAAATTGGATTAATAGTTACAAGTATTAATTATGACAACTTGATATAACCATAAATTGAGGAACAATCACTACTATAAATCAAGTGATTTCAGTCCAAGGCCAGAAAATCTCCATTCAAAATTGATCGAAAATTAGAGTATTTGGTCACAAAAGTCCACAAAAATTTCCTAATAGGAAAAAATATAGAATTTCCAACAGAAATCGGTCGGACATGGTCAAATATTTAGTCATACTTATAAATTATGTACAAAAATAATTATTTAATAAAAATTGATAAAATTTTCGACCGAATTCGGTAGGAAATTAGTCAAATATTTGTATATAATGTAACAAAATAACTATGTATTAAAAAAAATTTCCAATTTTCCGAATTCGGTCAGAAATTTTGAATTTTTTGTTTCTTACACAAGCCAAAAATCAAAATAACTATAATTCAATATTTCCGACCGAAAAATGCTTTTATATAAATTAAAATATAAATTTAATAATATTTGTGTGTAAATAATAAAGAGATTTTAAATAAATAATATTTAATAATTATATAAGCAAAAAAAAAAAAAATTCTGACCAACATCGGTCGAAAATTATAAAATATTTGGTCATCCTTGTATATTATGTACAAAAATAATTATTTACTAAAAATTTTCAAATTTTTGACCGAATTCATTCGAAATTTGGTCAAATATTTGGTCAGCCTTGCACTAATATACAAAAATAGTTATTTATTAAAAACATATCAAATTTTTGACGGAATGCGATCGGAAAATTTGAATTTTTTGTCTCCACACAAGACAAAAATTAGTTAAAATAATTATCTATATCTATATCTATCTATATATATATATATATATATATATATATATATATATATATATATATATATATATATATATATATATATATATATATATATATATATATATATATATATATATATATATATATATATATATATATATATATATATATATATATATATATAGATAGATAGACACACACACGCTCAGGCCCCGCAGAGGCTCAATTTGGTGATCTGGGCATATGCCCAAGTCCGAAATCATAATACGAACCTATTAGAACCTTCAAATCCCGATTTTGAGATCGTTTACTCTAATAATTAAGAATTCAACGGGGTCAGTCCATAACAAAAATAATTATATTTTAAGTCTTATTAAATAAGTATTACCTACAACTACATACTTTAATTGTCGTGGCAAAAGAAAAAAATTATTTGCTACAACTGTATATTTCGTGGCAAAATATTTTACCAATATAGCCACAATGCAAAAAAATTCGTAGCAATATGTATTAGTCCTTAGCCACAGATTATCTACAGTTTGTAGCTACGAATGCTATGAAATTTATTCTTATAGCTAAAGTGTTTAGCTACAAAATTTTTCATATTTAGCTACAATGTATTTTGTAGCTATAGATGCATCATGTTGTAGTGGATCTTTTTCCCCTTTTAGCTTTTGAGTTATGTAATGTAATTCAGTAGCATGTAAACTATCGTGTAATCAAAATTATAGTACTACTTTATTATTTTATCAAAGAGATAATAACTTTGTTAGTCCCCCAATAATTAGTAAATTCTAATTTAGTTTTTGTGTATCTGATTAGGTATTGGTAACCAAACTTTGCCACGAAGGAGATAATTGAAAAGAGAATTTTTCAATCGGATAATGGGTTATTGTTTAAGGATTGGGTTTGTCAAATGAATTGCGTATTTTTATTGAAAAATTTTCAGGTGACGTCTTGCGCCACCGTGTTTTCACTTTTAAATAAAAGTTTAACTATACCCAATTTGGTAACGACGTACATTTTTCTCCTCTTCGTTGTTTTTTTCTTCTTTGTACTTTAAGGTTTCTTTTTCTTGATCGCAAAATAGGTTTGTTAAATTTGTTGTTATTTTGACAATTTGTGTACCTTAAAAATTTAATAGTTCTAAAAATACGTAATTTATTAATGCTAGTTGCTAAGCGATAGATGCTAAGTGTGAGTTAGGAGAATGAGATAAGAGCTTGATGATAGTATGTTATGTGTATAGGTCAAAATCTGATCCCCAATAATTGACGATATTAATTATTTCAAAAGCTACATGAAAATTACAAGTGGTGTGACCACTTGTAATCATTAATAATTCGTGGGTACGGGACGTTATCAGGGAGGCCACGGCCTGTCCATCATCGCACGAGCCGTACACCGGCATGGTCACGGCCACTTATCACCAGCTCATCTGATTTACAGCTATAAATACTAGGAGAAAGAACCCTAAAGGGTGTCTGCTTCTTTTTCATTACAATTCTTAAGAAAAGACAGAATATCATTGTAAGGCTCTGAACCTCTCTATGGAGAGGCATGCCAATGCAATATCTTCAATAAAAAGCTTCCCATATATCTCTTTTTAATACAAAATAGCTTGTTTCTTGGTCCTTTTATTCGGTCCTTTAATTTATTACGATATGCTATGATTGACCCTCAAATTATGTTGATTGTTTTATGCTTATAAAGTGTGTGAAAACTTTGAGCAAAACAATTTGGCGCCGTCTGTGGGGATTTCATAGCAGAATCGCGTAGTTCTTCCTTGGACCAAAATGAAAGAGACGCCAGAAAAGCACCCCGCTCGAACAAGCCAAACCAGCATGTCGAGTAAAAGGAAGAAGAAGTGCAAGAAAAAGAAGAAGAGGTTAGCCCCCTCCCCACGAGGAGAGCACATATAAGGTACCCTCACCTCCCCGATACAGGATCCTGCCAAAAGAAAAAATGGCACGAAGGCATCTCGAACCGAGATCCATAACGGGGTAACCTTCACAAATCGTGCAAGATCCCAAATCAAAGACAATCCCCAACGCCCTACAAGTTGAATCAAGACTCAGGCTACTTGCCTTCACTAAAAGTTCAACTACAAGTTTAACCAAGACTTAGGCTATGCACCTTCACAAAAAGTTCAACTACAAGTTGAACTAAGACTCAGGCTACGCGCCTTCACAAAAAGTTCAACTACAAGTTGAACCAAGACTCAAGCTACGCGCCTTCACAAAAAGTTCAACTACAAGCTGAACTGGAACTCAGGCTATGCGACTTCGCCATAAAAAAATGCAAGATCCAACTACGGCTGAACAACAACTCAGCCTATGCGCCTTCGCCCAAAAAGTTCAACTACAAGTTAAACTGGGACTCAGGCTATGCACCTTCGCCATCAAAAATTGCAAGATTCAACTACGATTGAACAACGACTCAGGCTACGCGCCTTCGCCCAAAAAGTTCAACTACAAGTTGAAAAGGGACTCAGGGCATGCACCTTCGCCATCAAAAAGTGCAAGATTCAACTACGAGTTGAACCAAGACTCAGGCTATGTGCCTTCACAAAAGTTAAACTAAGAGTTGTACTGGGACTCAGGCTATGCGCCTTCGCTGTCAAAAATTGCAAGATTCAACTACGGTTGAACAAAGACTCAGGCTACGCGCCATCACCCAAAACGTTCCACTACAAGTTGAACTGGGAGTCATTGTTCGAGTGCAATCTCGCTCAAACAACAAGGACGAACTCCTTCGTCCTCAAGTCTAAAGAGTTCAACCCTGTTTGAGCCAAAACTTGGGCCAGGTGCCTCCACCACTGGACGCAACAAGACCTACCCCACAAAGGACGGAGAGACAAGTTAAGCTCCCTAGCCATTCAAGTAAGTACGCCCAATTCGAACTAAAATTTGGGCCACGTAAAGTTATACAAGGCCGTGTTTCTTACCATCGCGGCCAGTAGTTCAACCACGCCCGAATTGGGACTGAGGCTAAGTGCCACTATCGCCAAATAATGGCCACAAATTGTCCATACCAAGCAAAAGAAAACGATAAGCAAAAAGTGCTTAATCATGGCCAAGGCCATCACCGCTAAACAGCCAACCTAGTTTCCGACTAAGGCAAGCATACGAATTGACAACAGCCGAAGTCACCTACCTAGCCTAGGCCACAAACATTATCATGGTCAAGGCCATCGACGTCATTACGACCAAAGACTAGAGGGAATAACACGCTTGCCAGAAAAACTGAGGCAAAACCCCCCCTTTGAACGCGTACCAAAAGAAAGCTTAGGAACAAGAAAGATATAAAATAAACACCAGGCAGAACAGAGGAAAATAAAGTTTCATATATTTACATCTTTAGTTAAAACGGGTCATCCCCGCTTACACCCGGCCAAGGCCGGTAAATGAGAAAACGCAACGAAAACAAAAAAAGAAGCATAACAAATCCTTTTCACTTGGCGCCGCCCGCGCCACCATCAGCATCACCAATGCCTTCAACGCCATCATCAACCTCTGGTGTAGCTGGATCAAAGCCACAGTCAACACGGGCCTCCCAAAATCTCTTGTATACATCAAGTTGGGCCTCAGCAAACGTACAAAGATCACGAGCAGGGCCGAAAGAGGCGGTCTGATCCCTCAAGCGCTGATTCTCGATCTCTAAGGCCATAGTTCGATTCGCCACAGTTTGGGCATCCCGTTCATAGAAGCCAATGCGGTCCTCCAGCGCACTCTCTCGAAAGGCCACAAACGCCCTCTCCAGCTCCCGTTCCCTTGTGTGGACGTGATCCGCCGTCTCCAATATCCCAACCCTCGACAAGGTGTCCCTTGCTTGCAGCCTCAAGGAAACAGCCTCGACCTCTAAAGGAACCACCTGCCTGGTAAAAGTCTCAGAGGCCTCTGCCGCCTTGACCTGATCCTGGCGTTCTCTCTCAGCAGCAGCCCTCAACTCGGCCTCCATCTCCTCATCTTTATGACAAAGCTGCTCCTCAAGGGTGTTAACCCTGGCAAGGGTCTGTTGCATTTGAATTTCTCTCCTCGCCAGGTCTTCGACAAGGTCCCGACTCCGGGGGTCGTTCCTCATGCGCTCAAGCATCTCGCGACACCGATCCTGGAAATGGCGGTACTTCTCGAATGCCCGCGAACAGATCCCTAAGTGGACGTTAGCTCGGCAGATGCTCTCCACCTCCAACAAAAATAACTACAAGAAAAAAATGATAATCAGAACAAAAAAATAGATTAAGCAAAAAGACAAACTAAGGTCAGTGCACCTACCTTCAGGCCCTGCGCGACCACTTCACCCATCATCCCGACATCCGTTATGCTCCTTAGCGACGTGTTTTTAGTCTTCGATCAAAACACCTTGAATAACAACACCAAGTTCTCCTCTTGAAGCAGCAGGTTCTGCTCCGTAGGTATCTCAACATAACGGAATCACCGTTCTGCATGCACCGTAGTGCGGGTGAGGCCTTCTTGAAGTATACAAACGTCGTCAAGGTCCAGGTTGGACTCCAAGTTAGACTTTTTGCCTACGGTGCCCTTCCCTTCTTCCGCCGATCGAGAAGTTGAGGCTTCTGCCCCTGCCAACACATTGGCACTTGTTTCTCCAACCAAAGCAGTTGCGGAGGAACTACCTTTCCTCTCAGCAACTGGAACTGTTAATTGAATCACCGAAGCGATTGTATCACCTTGTTCTGAGCCAACCGAGGAAACCCCCACTGTGTGGCCGCCCTAAAGGGCAGGTGCCGCCGCCACATTCCTCTCTGCGTCCGATGGTGGTGAATCCAAGTTTATCATCATTGGTGCTGGCGTAAATGTAATCCTATGTCTGATGCGACCTCTCCCCTTCCTTCTCATCCTCGCTCAGAGGCGACTCCGCCCTAGGGCGTACGATCCCTGAAGACTCTTCGGCTCGAGGTGCACACCGTGTTAGGGAATGAGCCGCGGAAGATTCAACTGAAGTCGCCCTCGAAACTGGACGTGGCACCGACGTTGTCATGAGTCGTGCAGTCCCGCCCGACCTGCGAAAAGCTAGCTGAGGGGCCCTCACGCGGCGTTCCCTCCCTGATCAAAGAAAGAACAAAGTTGAGAAGAGGCCAGATGGAATAAAACAAGAACGGGATAAAAGTAAGCTAAAATTCTCACGAGAAGACGGTCTATGACCATGCCTTTCCCAAAAAGACGGCCATGTAAAAATCCCCAATGTTTGAGGGAGCACGGCGTTTACCCATTCACGAATGCCGGGTAGCGGAGCCAATGGCGACCGTTCAGTTAACACTAATCAGAACAAGGCATGGGAAAAGATGAAAAGTAGAATTTGATGAATAAAGGACTTATGTGCATGGTTCCAAGTCTTTGGGAACTCAATCGCACACGCCACCAAATGTTCAGTCCCGATGTAGAAGAAATTCTTATAAGTGTGACAGTTGACCGCATCATCTAACTCTGCAGCCAAGCCTCTCACCCCATGAGGAACCGCCCAAATCATAGTACCACGGTCCCTCTGAGGGGCGTATAGAGTCAGCACGTGCTGCAACGTGATATCCCTTCGGGATAGTTCCACTTATTTAATAAGCATATCGAAAAGCTTGTAGAAGGAGGGAACGAGCTGGCCAGGGCACACCCTGTAATAACATCATAAGTCCACCACCAATATCGGAAAAGGGAGCCGGAATCCCAATCTAAAAGGATATGCGTAGAAAACGCAATACCCCTACGGTCGATGTGGACCCTCTCCTCGCGTCTAGCAAGGGAAATATCAGTGAAGATGGGAATGCCACTGTTCCCGTAACTGACCAATACCCACTTCCCCCATCAGTGGGGCTTCATTCACCTGATCCTCCTCCTCATTGGCGGTGAAATCAGTCGCCGAACCTCCGGGCAAGGAAAGGATATCGGTCACCGATGGAATCCCATTGGTTTCCTCCAATTCAGTAACTCTCACTGCGATAAATGACCCTTCAGCCACCGGAAGAGTCACCAGAACAAGGGTGGTACGAGAACTGATTGCCATTGTCGATTGATAGACGGGAAAAAAATAAGATTCACAGAAAGGAAAGCAAAGATGGTGTCGAACGAAGAACAACGAAGAACAAGAAAAAAGATTAACTAATAAACATGAAGCTTCTTTAGAAATCTCACTTGAACAGAAAATGGAAACGTAACAGATGAATGAAACAACCCCTTATTTATAGGTAACACAAGTGGCTTTCACGAATTCCAATAGCCATCATTAACTACTTGACCAACCGCAAAGCGGTTCAATTCTTTAGAAACGTGCGTCATTATGAAGAGCACCACGAAACGGCTTTTCAGTTGCCAACTGACGCTTTGCCTTCGAAACGGTTATAGCGATCTTTGGTTATTGAAAAGTCGTTCCATATGCCTTCAAACTTCGAACATCACCAAGCTGCGCGCCAGGCGCACCCATATTATCTTCGGCTGCACGGCATACACCTCAACCGCCGAAAATAAGGTTAACACCTTACAAGGCCGAAGGCCATCAACAATATTAAGGCTACGACCATCTCCAGTATATAAACAGCTAAGGCCATCCACAATATTAAGGCTATGGCCATCTCCAGTATATAAACGGCTAAGGCAGTCCACAGTATTAAAGCTATGGCCATTTCCAATATATGAATGGTTACGGCCATCCCCAATACGTAAGAAAAAAAGGCCATCAACAAAAAATGTCTAAGGCCATCGATTTCAATGGCATAATCTCCTACGTATAAATGGCTACAACCCTCTTCTATAAATGAACAGTTAAGACATTCAACAAGATACACCTAAGGTCACCGACTTGACTCCATTATGGCTAAGGCCGTTAACATAAAATGTTTAAGGCTATCAATTTTAACGGTACAACTTTCGATGTATAAACGTCCATGTCCACCTTCGGTCCTGATCAAGGCAGCAGGCAGCAGTGTCGGCTCGTCAAGCTTGACCAGGGCACGACCTCAATAAGCGAAGGGATTAACTGTATAGGTCAAAATTTGACCCCCCAATAATTGACGATATTAATTATTTCAAAAGATAAAATGAAAATTACAAGTGGTCACACCACTTGTAATCAATAATAATTCGTGGGTACGGGACGCTATCAGGGAGGCTACGACATGTCCATCATCGCACGAGCTGTACACCGGCGTGGTCACAACCACTTATCACCAGCTCATCCAATTTACAGCTATAATTACTAAGAGAAAGAACCCTAAATAGGGGTTTCTTCTTCTTCATCACGATTCTCGAGAAAAGAGAGAATATCATTGTAAGGCAATGAACCTCTCCATGGAGAGGCAGATCAAATCAATATCTTCAATAAAAAGCTTCCCATATATCTCTTCTTAATACAAAATAGCTTGTTTCTTGTTCCTTTTATTCGGTCCTTTGATTTATTATGTTCTGCTATGACTGGACCTCAAATTATTTTGATTATTTTATGCTTATAAAGTGTGTGAAATTTTTGAGCAAAACATTATGCAAATCGAGTGGATGTGAATATGGGTCTCTAGTTGGCCTACGCTGGGCCTCGAGGTCGAGCTAAGGTGCCAGACTGGAGATGGTCGATAAAGATATAACAGTGCTAAGGACCTTGATAATGGTTCTTATCATCAATAATGGATAATTAATGAACAACAATCAATAAAATGCAATAAATGTATGTAATAAAATCAAAGGAGCGACAGTAGAATATGTTTAAGTTGAAGAGTAGAGAATATTATTGTTCTTGTATTCAATATCATCTGTCAAATAATAAGGGTCCCCTTTATATAGGAGGGGGAATCCCAACATAGTACATGTGCATTTATTACAAAAGATATGCGGTTGGTACAGACATTTAATGCCACAGTACGGACTTGTACTATTCTTGTAGACATGGTCAGCTCTAACCACGTGCCTTGGGAATTTTTCGCTTGTCCATCATAGCCATCGATTTGAACTGCCCCGAGGTCGAACATAGGGAACCCTCGGGGTCGAACATCGAGTTCCACCTCGAGCCTTCTGGATACGGGCTATGGAGTGTCATAATGATCATAAAATCGAACTCTCCAATATTAGCCGTATACAGATAGTCCCCGTTTTTATTAGAGTAAAAATAATAAAAAACGGTCTTGAATTCTTGCATCTTCGATACTTCCATCATGAATTTAGCCCATCAGAGCATTAAATGACATGGCTCAAAGGCTGCGCAGAGGTCATTGTCAGCACAATTATCGAGAAGCCCACGAACCGTTATTGGTTTGACTCTTCCGTTTCTCAAATGTTGCCCAAACGACTTCTATAAATACCCCAACTTTTTGTCCTTCATACTTTTGCAATATCTTCAAGTTTTCAGAGCTAAGTTTACCGTTTTCTGCATTCATCTCCTTTCTTTGCTTGCTCTTCGTTTTCTTTCTTAGAAACATTGTTATAGTTATGGCTAAAACCTCCAAAATGGTACCTCAAAAAGAGGGCACCACTTATTCATCACGCCCATCCAAGGAAAACCAAAAACACCTGCAAGTATTGAGCAATGTGTCCTTGGGCACTTCGATATGGTTTCCGATTTTACCATTGAAAAACCCCCTTCTGCACCGGGCTGATGCGAGCCCATGACTCGATACATCAGTGTTGTGACCTATACGAAGAGAGTAAAGATAGACTGCCGATGGGGGGAGATAGTGAAAGTAGAGATCCACAAAGCTGAGGAAAGCATAGTAACACACTAAGCGGGCATACTCAGCATATACATATACCCCTTCACCCTAGGCCCTGTAGATTCTTCTTCCCCATCGGTAGATGTGGTGATTATTTATTTTTGTCATCAGTACCGAGCTACACTTGGTCAGATCTATCCTTCTTTCTGGAGGATTATGTACATGCTCAAATATTTCTCCAACCAGATCGAGGGAATGACCTTTACCCTGAACCTCTTGATCGGATTGTTCAGCCCTCGTCTCTTCCGAGGAGGTTTAATCAAGCTTCAGCATCGATCCTCCATGACATTCTTTACGAGCATCGATGAGTACAAAGACCAGGGTTGGATGAGCCAGTTGGTTAGAGTAAGAATCTCGAACATCATCTCTACAAATAATATGCTATTCTTGAAGGAATGGAACATGAAGCGTAAGTGTCCCAACATAAAGCACATTTTATTTCCCCCTTCTCCTTCTTCTGAAACGATCTTCTTTTGATTATGTAGCCACTGTTTGGTTCCCCAACGTGGTTTAGAACCTTCTGGGATGGATCAAAAAATTAGACTCTTCTTTTCCATATATCGAGCGTGTTTGGCATGATTTTTCCAAAACACGATGGAAGGCCAAGAACCATGGTATGATTTTGTTGTTATCATTACTAAGTTTCTTATGAGTATTCCTTGTGGCAGTATATTTAACACTATACATGTGCAAGCCTCACAGACAGCGTGTCGATGAGATAACCTCCTCCTGGTGAACAAAAAGCCTCGAAACCCGACTAAGGTAATAAGAGGAAAAAGGAGGCATTGGTCGAGTCTCCAAAATCAAAGAAACCCAAGGTCCTCAAGCCTCATACCGACGCCAGTGTCTTGACTTCGACTGATGCGGAGCATCTTTGTACCAAATATGAAGATGATGATGATGGCGAGCGCCCTTTGGTAAAAAGGGTAAGGCATGGCGATGATGCTCCACAAGCTGTTGGGCGAAAGGCCGTTGAGTCGGGGGTGGCCGATATGGACCAAACTATTGTAGAGGAGACCTTGAGGAGGGTTTGTGAATAGTCCCTGAGCTTCAAATTGGACATGGTACAGTCCGTGCCGCCAAATCCTAAGCTTGCAATTTCGGAGGGCCTGAATCCAAAAAATTTTGGGGTCGAGAAGAAACCCCTATAGAAATTGATTCCGTGGGCGGATCTGAATCGAGCGCTTCATTTTTTTCGAGTATATAAGGGACGCCCAGAACAGGGGCACTGCCAATGTGGGGACCTCGCAGGGAGAGGATGATACGTTCAAGGACTACTTCATTGGTGTCAACAAGGATACAGATCTGGATGCCCCCATCGCTCTCGAGGAGGTTGAGAGGCTTCAAAAGCAGGTGATATTCTTGACATACCATTTGCGTTTCAAATTTCTAACCTTTCTAACTCTTTGTTGTAGGTCAAAAAATTATATGACCATGCCTTTTCTAAGCTTCAAAATGACATTTCTTTCCATGAGAAGGAGCTCGAGAAGCTCATCTTAGAGATAAATGAGTCGAAAGCTTTCTCTTCCCGAAAGGAAGAGGAGTTGAGTGAGCTTCGGGAGAGTTTGGATGGAGTGCACCAAGAACGGACTAGCTTTGCTGAGCAGGTAACACGACATTCATGAGTTGATTTTTTTTCTAATAACATGGTGCTCACTATCTTGATTTGCCTTTGTAGATTGGGCAAATGAATTCCCTGGTTAGGCGACTTCAGGAAGAGGTTGCAGCCAAGGATACCGAGATCCTAGATTTGAAGAGGCAGAATGAGGCCGTGACCTTAGAGAAAAACCTTTTGCGGTGCCTCGACCCAGGATCTTCTTTGAAGTGCTTAGAAAGAGGCCACTACATTATATGCGGCCAAGTCTGAGGCTGATGAACATCCGTCCTCATACAAGACAGAAGCCACCACCGCAAACGATTGAGCCAGATAGATATCTGAGAAGGCCGAGCATAAGCTTGCTCATGTTCGTTTGCAAGCTAGGAGGCATGACTTCGAGGAAGCAAGCGCCAAATGTGTCGATCTCTCTAGTGAGATTGAGAAAGCCAGAGCCTTGGAGGAAGAATCAACACTTTCAACTACTTCAGATGAGGGTTCCGGGAGTGATTCTGACAGTAGTGAGGGTGAAAAATAGACTCGCGTCATCATCTCTGCTTATCCTATTCTTTCTTTTTGTATATGGATTCCTCGGGGCAGGGGGGTAGGTTGTAAAGACACCCTTTGTAAATGTATTTTTGGGAATGCAAAAATATTCCTTTGCGTCAAGTCTTTAAATTTTATTTTACAATGCTTATGCAAAGTTTATCTTTGAGTTTTGATGTCGGCTCTTTGGAGCCCCTACTTGCCGAGATTCTCGAGGTTGGGCACCATCTTGAGGCTAGATTGATATCTTTTTTAGATTCCATACTTGTAGTCATAGAGATCCTCGAGTCGAGTACCATCTCGAGGCTAGATCGATGTAGGGATCTTGATAGCTCTTGAGCATTGTATGACAGTCTCATTCATATAACATGACCGTAAAGTGACCGGGGTGGTACCACCATTACCCTTCCCCAAAAAGTGGTAATGGCACGATCATAATTAATGCCTTCAGAATAGGCGAACAGTCGTTGCTTACTCTATTTATGTATTTGCTTTCTCCTTATTTGAGGATTCCGCTACTTTGAGCAACTATCCTTTTTATAGTGCTCTCATTCCTTGTGTCTGTTCTTTCACCGTTTTAATTTAAGTCATTGCCTAAGTTTTCATCTCTCTTCTCTTGTTTTCACCATAGTTATGGTTGCTACACGCAAATCCGTTCACCAAGAAGAGGAGAGTTCCGCCTCTGCTTCCCGCTCGGTGGTGGTACACCACTGGCATCTGGTAAGATAACCTTGAGATGCTTTGTCTCGAGGAGGGACTTTACATTAGAGAGACCTCCCAATGTTCAAGGCTATTGGGAGCATGCATCGAGGTTTATCTCTTCAATAGCAAAGGAATACCTTGAGGCAGTTAGGAGAGACTATAGATGGGGAGAAAAGGTGGTACTGTAGGTACCTCCCCTGGAAAAGAGCATCATGGCTCATGTAAAGGGGGCTTTGAACGTATACACGTACCCCTTTACATTGGGCCCTATCGTTAGAGTCGTGCTTGAGTTTTATAGAAGATATCAGGTTAACCAAACACAAGTTCATCCGTCGTTTTGGAGGATCGTGTTGATGATAATGTTCTTTGCAGATAAAGCCGAGATCGAGTTCACCCTCAGCCATCTTATTATATTGTAGTGCCCTTGAATTACTGAGGCCTGATTACTCTATGATGTCGATCCACCCGGCCCTTTGTTGCCAGTAATGAAGAAGATGGGGACCGAGGGTGGATGAGTCGATTTTTCTGAGTGCGGACTATCGACATTATCCCCATAGAGTCTATGTAACTCCATGAGAAATGGAATTTTACACGTAAGTGGTACACTTGTGCTTTTGTCATTTTTGTTCATAGTGGAGGAAAACTCTGTAAAGGTGTTTTACTTTCATTTCTGCAGAAATATCATAGTTTCCATACGAGGTCCCTGATCTGGTGGATTGGACTCGGAAACTGGTAGCTTGCTTGATCTATGAAGAGCGTAAGTGGCGAGACCTATTGAAGGGTAGATGGGAGGCAAAACACCATGGTGAGTACCGTATGATTCTTTTCTTTAAGGAATATTTCCCTTTGTGTTTCCTAACTTTTTTACTACAGGCGTTGGAGAATTTTGTGAGATGAGATCATGCCCTCTCGGAGAGGAATAAGGATCATCGGATTTGGTGTTGAAGAGCAATAACAAGCATAAGGAATCCTCAGTAGGCAAGGAGTTTTTTATTGAGGCAGGGACTGACCCGAGGAAAAAAGGAGATCCAACTGTTGAGGTGGATTATGTACCTATTGGCCGTCGTGCGAACATTCGTGCAACAGAAGGAAGTGGCCACACATTGATGGCTCGAGTCGAGAGACCTCTCGGGGCAGCTGAGCCTATAATACCTGAGGTTTCTAGCCTTGGAGGAGGGGCTCCTCTTTTGCCACCGTCTTCTTCCTTGGACGAAGGTACTTCGAGGGACAATGATATTTCACCACTATCTTCTTATCCCGTCGAAGGTACTTCAAGGGATACAGATTTTCTGCCGCCGTCTTTTCCTCCCATCGAAGGTACTTCGAGGGATGTTCGAGGATAGGGGATGCTTAAACCAAGCGGTGTCTCAAACGATCATATACCCACCGAGAGCGATTTGACTAAGGCCGATGAGACCAGGCCAGTAGATGTATGCTCAACTTTTGAGGAGGGTCAGAGGCTCTGTTCTGTGGTGGGTTTTGGTTGACCTTGTTGGTTTTCAGTTTTGCGTTTTCACTTTGTCATTGATCTTTTTTTCATAGGAATTTGACAAGCTCAAGTCCGACCTACTTCGCTGTGAAGCCAGGTTGCTAAAAGCTTTGGACTAGGAGAAATCACTCAGGCTTCTTAATGGTAATGGGGCAAAGGAGTTGACACACCTTCGGTACGAGATGTATCGAAACCTAAACTGCGAAGGCCACCTCGAGATTTAAGTAACCTTTGTTTTGAAGGGATACATGTTTCTTCTTCTATACTCGAAGATTAATATTTTGATACTTAAGTTGCAGAGCAAGACGGGGGACCTGGAATGCCTTTGAGGCAAAGTTGGTCAGGCCAAGTATGAGTGTAATGAGCTAAGGTCTCAGATAGATGCCCAAGTTGCAGCTACGAAGAATGCTTTGGCCAAGGCTTCTGCCCTCAAGGTGCAACTCTGAAATGCTCGTGAAAATAGCTCGGTCGAGACGATCACGATTGTAAGGATCGAGTCTGACCTTTTGAATATGAAGCCCGAGGTTGTGGATGCCCGGGCTGAAACTGAAAAGATTCGAGCTAAGGGTGATTAGAAAGTGGCCGTCTATTTTAAAGAGGCTACTGACGCTCAAGCTGAGTTGAGAGTGGCTTCCTATAAGGAGAGCAGAAATAGTGAATATGCCCGGTGCAGGTCCTAGAGGGAAACCCTCAAGGAGATCCACGTTAGGGGCCTCGATATCTCAGAAGAGATAGAGAAGGCCATGGCAGATGAATACGACGCCAAGTTTCTCATATCTGATGGCAAAGATAATGAAAAAGAGGTCAATGGAGCCGTAGTCCTCGAGAGGAAAGTAGACTAAGCTTTTTATTTTTGATTCTACGTGCAATGCTCTTAGAGAAAGTTATCAATGAAGCCTTGTATTATTTCACATATACATATATCTTCATGAATTTCCCTTTGCTTGTGTATGTCTTTCTTTTGTTTTGATTTTGACTTTTGTCAATGATTAGCCAAATGAGTTATATTTCGAGAAAAAACCCTTAGGTTTACAAATAGGCCCTGAGGCTTGTTGGGCTGGCTATAGGCTCTTACACATTTTCCCTTAGGCACTTTTTAGTTAACCATTTCGGGCTCAATCTTCGAGTCGGGTTTTGACTCGAACTTATTACCCTTTATGTTTTTAATTTTTAAACTGGCTCTTAGGCTCTTACACGTTGATTCTGCATGACCTCTAATATGGGCTGGCGTTTAGGCTTCTGGGCTTTTATGCATTGGGTCGGTACAACCTCTAATATAGGCTGACGCTTAGGATCTTACGCATTGGGTTGGTACAACCTCTAATATAGGCTCTATTTTCCCCCGTCAAAGACTTTTTGAAGTTTTTGTGTTTGTCTGACTCTTTGATGGTTCGATAAGAACCTCAATTATGAGTTGTTATGTGACGATAAATAAGCAACTCGGGAGGTTTCACTTGATGGTTGAATTGTTTTGAAGCCTTTTCATTGTTTGGAGGAGACATGATTGAAGATCTTTTGCCTATGCCAAGGGTAGCCTAACTAATGGGTTCTTTTCGAAGTATTTTCAAAGTAATTGAAGGCCTGTGATTTTATGGCGATAGTCAGGCGTTCCCAGTCATGTTAGTTTGGCTGGAGCATTATGACCGTAGTCATTATGTTTAGTCGTTGCCGTTTAGTCCCCGAGTGAGGTAGCCTCGGCATTTATATCGAGGGTATGCCTTTTTAGGGGTCTTACAAGTACGAATATATAAACTTGACTTTAAGATCGGGATTATGTCCTTTTCAAGGTCTTATAAATTTGGACATACCTTACTTAAGGTCTTATAGATTCTTTGGTTACTTGGCACAAGTATAATTCATGCCTTGCTTGAGGTCTTACAGATTTGGTATTGCCTTATGGAGGTCTTATGAGCTCTAGGTTGCCTCATGGAGGTCTTACATTTTCTAGAATTGCCACATTGAGGGCTTTCGGGCTCGAGGTTTCGCACTTGGGGTCTTATGGCAATGAGCTTTTGATAGCTCAATGGGGTGACAACCGGCGACAGTTCCCGAGATATCGAAAGTTTTTGGCTTTGGAGTCGTTCTTTATAAACTTGATGTTGCCTCATTGAGGTCTTATGATCTCTGGCCCGGAGGTCTTATGACTTCGAGTTTTTAATGTCAGTTCCCGAGTGTTGGGGAAATTTCTGGCCCTGGGCCGTTTCTTGTAAAAATAGCAAACTTCTTTGAAGCGCGAAGCGTTTTGATGGTAAAATATACTCCTTTGATTACTTGGTGAAAGTATACATAACGCGAGGAGTTTTGATGGTAAAAGATACTCCTTTGATTACTTGGTACAAGCATATATGTTTTCGTCGTCGAGGGTTCGATTATTCTAGCGGAAACGGTTCATTTGACTATTTGGCCCGATACATCATTTTTATATCAAGGCCCTCTTTGGCTCATCTTGATTTCTCCGAGAAGGTGATCTTCTGGGGGGACGCCCCTTATATTCAAGATTGATTGAGGAGGAGCCTTGAATACTTGTTAAGTTCTCCTTAGGTAGCATATATATGTTGCCTCGTTAAAAACCTTACCGATAAAACCCTTCTTGGGATAAAATTCGATCGAAGAAAAAGAGTGCAACGCATGCTTTAAAACCTAAGGTCTTCAAGATGGAATGTGCTTCGATTTTTCTAACTGGGCACCGGCACACAGGTTAGTGTAAGACGCAAAAATAGGGAGAAGGTTATACCTTAGTAGTGATGGCACTTCGAGCCTCGATATGCCTCAACTACCCACTCCGGGAACGCGGTACGATCCTTTGCTCATTCAATCGGCTGC
Organism: Nicotiana benthamiana; assembly: GCA_034376525.1. Classification (NCBI taxonomy): domain Eukaryota; kingdom Viridiplantae; phylum Streptophyta; class Magnoliopsida; order Solanales; family Solanaceae; genus Nicotiana; species Nicotiana benthamiana. The sequence goes on along the minus strand of CM067328.1, from coordinate 81,616,340 downwards.
AGCTGAGAATGTAGCTTATGATTGCTACTTCATTGTTTGCTTATCCTTTAGCTCATTCGATGTTGAAGGTGTCGATGCTGGTGCCACATCGTGCACAGCGAACATCTCTCTTGCTGCATATTGTTCCCCGTATACCATTTTTATTCCGTCCTTCATTAGAAACTTCAATCTTTGATGAATGGTTGATGGTACTGCTTTCCTGCAGTGTATCCATGGCTTTCCGAGCAAGGCATTGTACCTCATGTCTCTTTCGATAATATGAAACTTGACATTTTGGGTTGTGCCGGTCACATTGACCGAGAGGGTGATCTCCTCTTTTATTGTCCCGCTCGCTATGTGAGCAGTGCAAAACAAAGTATAAAAAGGTGCACAGTATCTAAAGTTTCCAATGCGACCGCGATGCACTTTTTACAGTCCGCGCTGGCATGAGCTGAGAATGAACAGTCTCTAAAGATCTCCACGCGGCCATGGTCATGATAGTGCGGTCCGCGGTGGACTCACACGGCCGCAACCCTTTTTGTACAGTCCCCTGGGAGGGTAACTGCAAAGGTTCATGATATAACCCAGCGTGGTCGCGGTCGCTTTTGTGCGGCCGTGCTGGTAGGTAGGTATGGGGCCCACTGGTTTTTCTATAAATAAAGATCCTGGGCCTCACTTTACACTTTTCGCAAATTTGAAAGCCTGACCTAGTTGTTTTTCTTGGATTTGATGAATAGGATGGTTTATGTTGGGTTTGAATGCTGAGTATGATTTCCATGTTGGGTAATTAAGTAGGGACAATTAGAATTTAATGATACAACAAAAAAGGGAAGATAAATTGAAACCCTAACTTAGTTCCGATATGTTGGCTCAGTGCGGCCCGGGGTCGCTATAGCACTGCCCGCGTGGCCCTGACGTAGCTACACTCCTGATGGTGCAGCCCGTGGTGGCCCTTTTGATTAAAAGTTAACCTGTTCCAGCGCGGCCGCATCCCTTATTGTGCAGCCCGCGCTGGCCCTTCACGGCCGCGTTCCCGTTTCATGCGGACCGCGTTGGGAGAATCAGAGAGGTGTTTTTTTCTGGGTTTGTTCAACGCGGCCCGCGGTCATTTTAGCACGCTCTGCAGTGCCTCTAACGCGGATGCACTCCTGATAGTGCAGTCCGCGGTGACCTATTCTGCAATGGTTGCTGCAAGTTTTTCATCTGCTATTTTGTAATTATTTTCAATAATTGATACACTTGGTGTGCTTAAAAAACAACGTTAGAGGAATAAGCTCATTGTTTTCATTGGTCACCACAGTCATCCCGCCCTTCTTCGGTACGTATTGCACCAGAGAAGTCCAAGAAGTGTCAGAGATATGATAAACCACACTGGTGTCAAGCCACTTGATAACCTATTTCTTTACCACTTCTTGCATAGCCTCATTTAGTATTCTTTGATTTTCAAGTGAAGGTCTAGCATCTTCCTCCAAAATGATCTTATGCATGCAAAAGGCGGGGCTTATACCCTGAATGTCAGTCAATGTCCATCCAATCGCCTTCTTGTGCTTTTGAAGAACCGCTAAAGTAGCGTCAACCTACACATTAGTTAAGCAAGACGAAAGAATAATAGACAAAGTACAATTAGAGCCCAAGAATTCATACCTGAGGTGAGGAGGAAGTGGCTTCAATTCCAACCCATACCATGCAATGCATTCATGCACTCCACTCTCCCAGCATCCTCATTGACATCGCTTGTGTCATCCATTATCACCGCCGTGACAATGTCCACAACGAGCACACCTCGGTGCTATTTGGATGCCTCATAGACTTGCACACATGGAACACTACCTTCTCATCAATAACACTGAAAGTCAACTCTCCCCCCTCAACATCAACCAATGCCCTCCCCGTAGCTAGGAAAGATCTTCCAAGAATAATCGAAACTTCAAAGTCCACTTCACAATCCAATATAACGAAGTTGGCCAGCAAGATAAATTTATCAACACGAACAAGGACGTCGTCAATTATACCCAAAGCTCACTTCATTGACTGATCCGCCATTTGGAGCCTCATTTGAGTTGGGCGAGGTTGCCTGATTCCTAAGATCTTGAAGACCGAATATGGCATAAAATTTATACTCGCCCCCAAGTCACAAAGGGATTTGGCAAAGTCGGCACTTCCAATGGTACATGGGATAGTAAATGCACCGGGGTCCCCAAGTTTTGGACCATAGAATGTTCAATTATGCTCACTTGATGAGTCATCTTGATTGTCTCACACTCTATTGACCTCTTTTTCATAACCAAATCCTTCAAGAATTTTGCGTACCCTGGCATTTGCTCGAGTGCCTCCACTAACGGCATGTTGATAGTTAGATTCCTCATAATATCAATGAATTTATTGAATTGGTTGTCACCATTTTGCTTGGCCAACCATTAATGATAGGGTAGAAAAGGCTTAGGAAAGGGTGCCTTGGCTTTGGGCACCACCGGCTCAAGCATATCAATCACGTGACGGGTTCACGGCCTCTTGTGTCTCCTCCTCAACCTCATCAATATCAATCCGTACATCATCTCTCACACTTGGTTCAACTACATCTTCAACCATCAAAGGTATTTCATCATCTCATATCTCATCTTCATCCACCATAACTTGACGCGGGCCACATGAATAAGTAGCGCGTCCACGTAAGCTGAACGCGGGCCACATAGATCTGACCGTAGCCGCATTGTGAATGTTATGAATATGCCCATATCTGAAACTCCTAGTGCAGTTGCGTGCAGTTTTGTGCGGTTTGCACTAGGTTCTCTATTTCCTTCCCTTCACTTGGTCTTTGATACTTGAGCAGGTTTCACTCCGTTTTGAGCCGATCTTTGACATTTCGTCACTTTGTCGCTCAAACCTGCAATCAAGCACAACCTGTGAGCATTTTGGGATTATTTTGTAGCAATTTATACTCAAAGCATAGGCAAGTAGGGGCATAAAACACGTTAAAATCCTACTTATAAACTCCCCCAAACTTAAACCTTTTCTTGTCCTCAAGCAAACAAAATAAGACCCACCCCTTAAAGAAACATCCAAGTAATTCCAACTATCCTAGAGTAACCTCAACAAGCATCAACTGGGACTAACAATTTTCCTCAATACGAATGCATCATGAACACATTTAAACTTTGAAAACTATGGATCAATTGTGACACAAAAGCATCAAGAGTTGACACATTTCATCAAAGAACTTTTCTCAATTACTTTCACTGATCTCTCAAGAAAAATGTCACAAGTCTGGCTCTAGGTACCATATGCTTTCCCCTTCTATAAGTATCCACTAATGTATGCTTCCTTCAACTTAAGGTCATATACAGCTTTTGTGGAGTCATTGTGAATGCTTATGGGTAAGGGTAGGACATGTTTTTGTTCAAGCGGGTTTAATCTTCCCTTAAGCGCTTCTTTTGATTTATTTCAGCACACTTTCTTGACTCATTTGAGTATTTCACTTCTTTTCAAGGGGTTAGAGGGGCACATTGTCACTCTTTCTTATGCAATTCAACAAATTCCTCATTTTTCTACTTTTTTTTCACACCTTTTTCACTTTTGTTTCCCTTGAATCCCTTTTTATTCTTGTTCACACTGGTCTTTCTTTTTGTCTTTTTTCTTTTTATTCTTTTTTACGGAGATTCGCCGCAACATCCCATTCTAAGTTCGACTTCCTTAAGGCCCACATAGCCTTGTACTCCAATTCCACCGAAAAATGACAAATATTCCCAAACACCAACCGGTATGGAGACGTACCAATTGGGGTTTTGTAAGCTGTCAGATAGGCCCAAAGAGCATCATCTAATTTCTTCGACCAATCAATCCTATTGGCATTGGCAGTTTTAGACAAGATAATCTTAATTTCTTGGATGGAAACTTTCACTTAACCACTAACTTGAGGATGATAGGGGGGTGGTCACTTTGTGATTTACTCCATACTTGGCAAACAATAAATCAAAAGCCTTTTTACAAATGTGAGAACCCATCACTAATGATAGCACGGGGAGTGCCAAACCTTCTGAAGATACTCTTTTTAAGAAATGCCACCACACTTCGGGCTTCATTGTTCGGCAAAGCCACGGCTTCAACCCACTTCGAGACATAATCCACCGCCACCAAAATGTAAGTGTTCCCACAAGAGCTCACGAAATGCCCAATAAAGTCGATACTCCAAACATAAAAAATGTCTACCGCTAGAATAGTGTTGAGAGGCATCTCATCCTTATTAGAAATCCCACCGGCTCATTGGCATTCATTACATCTCTTGAAATAAAAAGGGCCAATAGAATCCGCAACTAAGAACCTTAGAGGCCGTCCTCACCCCGCCATGATGGCCACCATAAGGAGAGGAATGACAAGCCTCCAAAATACTCTATAGTTCTTCTTCCGGGACACATCAACAAATCAGACCATCAGTGCAAATCTTGAACAAATATGGCTCATCCCAATAAAAATCCATGCTATCCTGCTTGAGCTTCTTCCTTTGGTTATAAGAGAGCTCATACGGGATTATACCGGTAACAAGATAGTTGGCGACGTCAGCAAACCACGACATATCATGCATTGACACCGTGAGGAGTTGTTCATCCAGAAATGCATCATTGATCTCAAGGTCGTCGTAAGGCCTCCCCTCCTCCTCCAAATGTGACAAGTGGCCCGCCACTTGATTTTCACCCCTTTTTCGATCCACAATTTCTAGACCAAATTCTTGAAGAAGTAACACCCATCTCATCAATCTCGCCTTGGAGTCTTTCTTGGTCATCAAATACCTATGGGCGGTATGATCAGTATGGATAATCACTGTGGCCCCCATAAGGTATGGACGAAACTTTTCCATGGCAAAAACAATATCTAGAAATTCCTTCTTGGTGACTGTGTAATTCGGTTGAGCTTCATTCATGGTCTTGCTTGATTAGTACATTGGATGGAAATTCTTGTTGATTTTTTGGCCCAAATCCGCCCCCACCGCAACGTCACTAGCGTCACACATAAGCTCGAAAGGCAAGCTCCAATTTGGTGCGGTAACGATAGGGATAGTTGTCACCTTATGTTTTAGAAGCTTGAAAGCCTCCATACATATCTCATCAAAAACAAACTTGGCCTCTTTCTCTAGCAACTTGCACAACGGGTTAACTACCTTAGAAAAATCTTTGATGAACCTTCGGTGGAAACCTGCGTGCCCAAGAAAACTCCTCACCTCTTTGATAGAAGTAGGGGGAGGAAGCCTTGAAATAACCTCGATCTTGGCCTTGTCAACTTCAATTCCATGCTTCGAAAACTTGTGACCCAACACAATACCCTCTTTTACAATAAAATGGCATTTTTCTCAATTGAGAACTAGGTTCGTGTCTTCATATCGGGCCAACACTCAATCCAGATTACCAAACACTCCTCAAAATAATCACCAACCACACTAAAATCATCCATAAAGACCTCCAATATATCTTCCACCATGTTGGTGAAAATAGCCATCGTACAACATTGGAAAGTCGCCAGAGCATTACACAATCCAAATGGCATCCTCGAGAACGCAAATGTGCCATAAGGACATGCAAAGGTCGTCTTCTGTTGGTCCTCCGGGGTCATGAGAGTTTGATTGTACCCCAAGTAACCATCCAAAATGCAATAGAAAGCTTGGCCCGCAAGACGATCAATCATTTGGTCAAAGAACAACAACGGGAAATCATCTTTTCTAGTCACCTTGTTAAGCTTTCGGTAATCCATACAAACTCTCCAACCCGTCACCGTTCAAGTAGGAATAAGCTCATTGTTGTCATTGGTCACCACAGTCATCCCACCCTTTTTCAGTACGCATTGCACGGGAGAAGTCCAAGAACTGTTACAGATAGGATGAACCACACCGATGTCAAGACACTTGATAACCTCTTTCTTTACCACTTCTTGCATAGCCTCATTTAGTCTTCTTTGATGTTCAGGTGAAGGACTAGCATCTTCCCCCCAAATGATCTTATGCATGCAAAACGCGGGGCTTATACCCTGAATATCTGCCAATGTCCATCCGATCACCTTCTTGCGCTTTTGAAGAACCGCCAAAGTGGCGTCAACCTGCACGTTAGTTAAGAAGGATGAAAGCATAATAGGCAAAGTACAATTAGAGCCCAAGAATTCATACCTTAGGTGAGGAGGAAGTGGCTCCAACTCCAACATCTGTGGCTCCTCAATAGATGGCTTAGTTGATAGTTAGAAGTGATCGCTGCCGAATCAACACTACACGAATGTAGGAGGAGCGGGTCGTAACAGCTTTTACCCAAATAGTGGTTCGGGATCGAATTTCCACAGGGAGCTAGTAGTGGAGTTGTAATGTCTGTCTAGCCTAGAATTGCGTTTGTACTTCCAATTGCACTTCAAACATTTTTGGGGTTTTTATATTTATAACTACTATTATGAACTAAGGATTAAAGCTAAATTATGCTAAGGAAATATTGCTAGGTTGTGATTAATGGAGAGAAAGGCACTGGGGTCGTGTCATCACCTAGATGGTTAACTAACGGATCGAAACTACTAAGGATAAATTGACATATTTGGGACTTATGCTATAACCGTTGCACAATTGTACCTACTCTCACACCTCTCAGTAAAGAGAGTGATTTTGCCCAATTAACTCTCTCGAGGCCAATTGGGTAGGCCAATTAGACCAAACAACTAAGGTTCAAGTAGAGTGATTACTCTCTCGAGATTTAACCCGTTAATTAGGACTACTATTTCTCATGGGTCTATCCCAATTCCTTGTTGGGTCAATTTTGGAGTCATGAAGTCTCTTTTGCAAGAAGAGTTAAACCCACAAAGCTAGAATCAGTGTTTACAACCACCAATTCTTAATTAAAACATAAAATCAACCCAAATAACAATACCCAATATCAATATATTATTAGAATGCAACACTCATCAGTTACCCACACTAGGGTTGAGCCACAACCCTAGCTAATGCGTTTAGATAGACATAATTAAAGATGAAACTGAAGAAATAGAAGAATAACTAAACATATTAATTAATTGCTAAGAAGAAACTACAAGAATCTATTGAGAATTCAATGCTAAAATGCCAAAATAGGCTAAAACTTCGGTCTCCACGAGCGCATCTCAGTATCTGATATAAAACTTAACCTAAAAATGGTAAAATATTGTGCAAACATGACCGTGGCCGCAGTGGCTCTTTAACTTCAACTTTTCATGTCTTTGAACTGTCTGCCGTGGACCGCATAAGGGTAGTAGCCGTGGAAGGCTTTGGTGCGGACCGCGTGATTAGACCAAGACCGCATGGCTTGCTTTTGACCTAAATGATTTCTTTGAATCCCTTGACGCAGCTCGCATGAATAAGTAGCGTGGCCGCATAAGCCGAACGTGGGCCACATGGATCTGACCGTGGCTGCATTGTGAATGTTCTGAATATGCCCATCTCTGAAACTCCTAGTGCGGCCGCGTGCACTTTTCTACGGTCCGCACTAGGTTCTCTATTTATGTCACTCACTTGGTCTTTGATACTTGAGCATGTTTCACTTTGTTTTGAGCCGATCATTGTATTTCATCACTTTTTTGTTCAAACCTGCAATCAATCACAACCTGTGAGCATTTTGGGACTATTTTGTAGCAATTTATACTCAAAGCACAGGCAGGTAGGGGTATAAAACACGTTAATATACTACTTATTACCATGTTGAATCCATTAAGGACTAGAGAGGCGGGCACGATCTGGTCAAGCAGTCCGAGCTGCTCCACCACGCTTGACCTAATAATGTTGGCCGAGCTACCTAGGTCCGTAAACACACGTTTAATTTAGAAATGCATCATTATGAGGCTGAGACATGGCCTCGATGTCCTCTTGCTAAATGTGAGAGCATCCTTGGGTATGCAACCTCGAGTTCGCTTTTCCCTGGTGATGGATATTTTTGTTCGTTTGACAATGGGTTTATGTGGGATGTCGATTCCTCCAACGATAATGTGGACAACATGTGATGTCACTTCTGTTTTATTTTTCCTATTCCCCTTTCTTCCCATAATTAATTTATGGCTTGGTCGCTGAGGAACTCTCGGAGGTGCCCTTTGTTGATTAGTTGGGCTACTTTATCTCAGAGATGTCTTCAATATTTGATCCTTTGACCGTGTGTGCCGTGAATTCGCACACCAGGCTAGGGTTCCTTCTGATAGTATGGGTTTTAGCCACTTGATGTCTTTGATTTTACCTATGGCTGATACTATGTCTGAAACATCAATGTTGAAGTTGTACTCCGATAGTCGGGGTGCCTATGTTGATCCTACGTGTCTATCGAATCTGGCTATGCTCATGAGTCCCTGAGGATTCTTACCTCAATCTGCCCTTCGGTCACTTTGGGGTATATTATGCCTTGGCACGTTTCTTCGATCTTTAGTATATGATTGGTACCTTTCCTTGTTTGGCTTTGGTTCCTTTACCAGGAGCCTTCTAGGATATACTGAGCCCGAGGGGGATCCTAGTTGGTAGTCCTCAACCCTAATCTTTGATTGATACCGGTTGTGGACATCTGGCCTAGTCACAACGGGATATTCAACCAAGTTCTACTTTAGCTGCTTCGAAGCTATCGAGCTTCGTTCGTTCAAACCTTGGGTGAAAGCCTGCACTGCGCAGTCATCGGAGAGTTGTGGTAGTTCCATTCTCTCCATTTGAAAGCGAGATACAAACTCTCGTAGCATCTCGTTTTCTCTCTGTTTGATTTTGATGTTGTCAAATTTAATTGTAGCAACCTTGATGGCACCGGCATGTGCCTTAATAAAAAAATCTGCTAGCATGGCAATGAGTCTATCGAATTGGGAGATAGGTTGTGATACTACATTATGGCCCATTTTGAAAGAGTTTCTCCAATTTTTTTAACAAGACGGATTCAATCTCGTCGTCCTTTAGGTCATTTCCCTTTACAGCACAACTGTAAGAAGTGATGACTCATTGGGATCCGAGGTTCCGTTGTACTTCTGGAGATCGAGCATTCTGAATTTCTTCGGGATGGGATTTGGAGCAGCACTCGATGGGAATGGCTTTTGTATGAATTTCTTTGAATCTACACCCTTCATAATTGGGGGTGCGTCGGGGATCTGAACGACCCTTAAATTGTAAGTCTCCACCTTTTTGTCATTGTCTTATATCTTCTTTTTGCCTGATTCAATCCCCATGGTGATGTCCTCGAGCATCTTCATAATAGCGGGTCGGTTGCTGACCTGTTATTGCTCGATCTTTCTGGTACCCCTTCGGCTCGATGAGTCGTTTCCAGTGCTGCTATGCTTAGAGTTTTTTGGTGGCTTTGAAGTTGAGCAATCGCCAGCTGTTGTGCCTGCAACATCTCAAAAATGACGTGAAGGCTAACTTCTTGCTCCTCCCGAGCTGGGGTTTTCTGAGCTTCTTATTGATTTTCTTGGCGCATACTCCCATTAGTGTGTGAGCTTATATCGACCTATTGGGCATTGCATGAGACAACATCCACAGGGATTGGCTCTGCTGCATCCTCAGGGTTTCTTGGTACACCAGCGTCTGGAACAACTACACCATCCTCTCCATGGTCCTCAGGACCGTTGTTTTCATGTGTGTTCTCTGAGTTAGAAATTTTGACCTGAAATCAAAGATTCTTTGACAAGAAAAAGTGTGAAGAATAACTTGTGTTTTCAATAAACCAGCACGAAAATAATCACTATTATTTTTAGCCCCACGGTGGGCGCCAAACTATTTACCTTGAAAATGGTAATTATATTTAAATTTGATTTTATGGTTCTAAAAATACATGATTTATCTTAGTGCTAGTATTTAAGCGATAGATTCTAAGTGTGATTTAGGGGAATAAGATAAGATCTTGAGGACAATATGTTATGCAAATCGAATGGCCGTGAATCGGGGACTCGAGGTGGCCTACGCTGGGCCTCGAGGTCAACTAAAGTGTCAGGCTGGGGATGGCCAATGAAGAACTAGCAGTTCTAAGGACCTTGATGGTGGTTCTTTACGATTAATGATGGGCAATGAATAAAGAACAATCAATAAAACACAATAAATGTAAGCAATAAAATCAAAGGAGGGAGCGACATAGAATATGTTTAAGTTGAAGAGCAGAGAATATTCTTGTTCTTGTATTGAATATCATCTTTCTTACAAAACGATAAGGGTCCCCTTTATATAGGAGTGAAAATTCCAACATAGTACAGGTGCATTTATTACAAAGAGATGCGGATGGTACAACTATTCAATATCACGGTATGGACTGTACTATTCTTGTAGACCTGGTCAGCTCTACCAAGTGCCTTGGGAATTTCTCGCTTGTCCATCATAGCTACCGATTTACACTGCCCCGAGGTCGAACATAGGAAACCCTCGGGGTTGAACCTCGAGCTATGCCTCGAGCCTTCTGGAGACCGGCTATGGAGTGTCATAATGATCATAAAATTGGATTCTTCAATTTTAGCCTTATGCGCAATTTGATGATTGGAGTTTGTTCTTTATGATATTTGAAAGTTATGTCTCAAATTTGAGCTCCTTTGAGTAGATTTGGGCGTTGAATCGTGTGTTGGATTGTTGAAATTTGAAGAACAATTTTATGTTAGATTCGAAATCTAAATTACATTGAACAGATTGAATTACATAAGATTCGAATTTCGGAATGCATTTGAAAGATAATAGAACTTTATATATAAAATCTAAAGTTGCATTGAAGAGATTGAAATACTTATGATTGGAATTCTTAAAGTTGTATTTGAAAGAAGGAAGAATTTCATATTTTATTTCTATCGTTGCATTGAAGATATTGAACAATTTTAAATCCGAGCGGGGTACACTTTGCAAATTTTTATGGTCCTCAAAAACAAGTATATGTAAAATTTGGCCCTCCACGTGTTCATTCCGTTAGGTTGTCAAGACATGGTTAGTGATAATCGAAAACCCAAAGAAAAATTATATTTAAATTGTTTTCCAAAGTAAAGGAGCGACTATAACCATTCCAGAAACAAGTTCGGAACCAAAATGTTATCTTTTTGGACTCAAAATGCTTAAGTAGGTGGAAAAAAACTTAGTGACCAAAATATAGAAAATGCGGTTATGAACCACGTTATACCTTAACAGTCGTTTGTGACGTTAAGGTAAAATGCACTTTAATGTTGCGTTTTATATAAACGCAGTTTGAAACCACTTTTTATATAAAACGTGGTTTCAAACCGCGTTTCTACACTTTCAGCATTCCTTTGTTTTATAGTCATTCCTTATTCATGTGGGGAATTATCGGGTTTAAGCTTGGTTAGCTTAAAATAAATAGTGAATGAAAAATGGAGGGAAAGTAAAATACTTGAATGAGAAAGGGAGATTGTAATATATTGGAGGAAGAAAAGGCTTTTGGTGGGTCTATATATATAATTGATCTTCTTCTAGATCATAAAGAGTAAAGAAGAAGGTAACCATCACGCCGCCGTCTCTCACTCGCCTTCAACTTCGGCCAATGATTGATTAATTTTTTTTAGACAAAATTTCTTTCATTATTTAATAAAATATTAATTAAATTAGCCAAATATCCAACTCGAACCGGATTCGTGCGCGACCCAATTCATTTTTCTTCATGGAATTTAATATAAATTTTCCTCCCATTTTTATGTGATTGTTCTGAAGATTTGTAAGCTTTGAGAAACAATACCTTTATTGGCTATAAATTTATTTGATTCCTCATATTTTTCCTTACGAATTTTCTGAACTTCAAGACTTCTTCTTCTTCTTCTACACAAATCTATTCCAATGTAATTTATTACCATTGACTGATTTACTGACACCGTGATTTTTGGTACCAATACACCGTTGAGTTAAATCATTCTATCTTAGAAGGACAATATTATATCACTTCGGGTACTTGAGGGAAATAATTTCCTTAAGGGCACACTGTGCATTCAGTAGGCTCAATTTATTCCGAAATTATTTTTTCAGATATTATTTCGATATTATGTTGCTACTAACTTTCTGTTTTAGAAAGTTTACTGTTTCGTTATTTATTAAAGTGATACAGATTAACTAACAGAATCGTGTGTTTGATTGTTGAAATTTGAAGAACAAGTTTACGTTAGATAAATCTAAAATTGCATTGATTATATTGGACTACATAATATTCGAATTTCTAAAGTTACATTTGAAAGATAAAAGAACTCTATATTTAAAGCCTGAAGTTGCATTGAAAAGATTGAACTACTTAAGATTCGAATTTCTAAAGTTGCATCTAAAAGATAGAAGAATTTAAGATTTATTCCTAGCGTTGCATTGAAGAGATTGAACTACTTCATATCCAAGCAGGTACACTTCACAATTTTTTTGTGCAATGATGGCCTTCAAAAGCAGGTATATGTGAAATTTGGCCCTCCACTCATTCATTCTGCTAGGTCAAGAGGCATATTTGTAGTCTGTTTGGCCAAGCTTCTCCAAGCCAGTTTTTTTTTTTTAAGATTGAAGTGTTTGGCCAAAATTTTTTAGAGGGAAAAAGTATTTTTGAGTACAAGCAGAAGCATTTTTGGATAAGCAGGAAAAAGTAGTTTCTTTTCAAAAGCGCCTTTTAAAAAAAATACTTACGAAAAAAATACACGTAGAAATAATTTTTTAAAAGCTCGGTCAAACACTAATTGCTGGTCATAAGTATTTTTCAAATAGATTAGCCAAACACAAACTGCTTTTCACCAAAAGTACACTTAGAAATAACCAACCCAATTAATTCGAAACCAAATTCTAAAAAAGAATGGAACCAAATCGAGCTTATTTGGTTTTGATTTAATTTGTAATTTCATAAAACCAAAAACCAACACCAAACCGAATACACTTATCCTTAAATGTGAATTTATTTGTCCAAAAATGCATAAAGAATGAGTAAATGTAATAAATGAGGTAAATTGTAATACTAGTAATTATTTCAATCTACAGTAGTCCAAGCAAATGGGACTACAAGAAGCTCAAAAATGAATAATACACAGAAACTATTCTTCAGATATTCTCCTATACAACCTACAACGTGGAAGAAGCTTCAGAAAAGATAATAACAGTAAAATACAGATAGATCAAGAATATCACCAAAATATCACCATCCAAAAGCTTGAAATAGCTGCATTTTCAGATTAGTAATTGCCATCCAATGCAACCCTTGACATCACAATCTGCCAAACTTCTATCTTGTACATAATGCATTGAGCAGTACATGACCAAGCATAAGATCCACAAAGTACTGGTGTCCAATCTGGCCATCCCTCCATTTCAGCTTGGCAGGAGCACGGCCATAATGCACCCCGTCATTGCATCGGTTATCATAGTGCCAAGGATAAGTCATGTCGAAGTCATCAATAACGTGATCAACTAAACCATATGCCCTCAACTTATCCAAGACTACCCCATTGAAGGCCTCCATTTTATTTGGATTGAATGCCAATCTTCTAGCGTATCCGCCTGTGGTGACTGTGGACCTATATATGACTTCTGGTGGTGTCAACCCTCTCTGCCTCACCCCATCAAATACCTCAGCCCAGAATGATGCAGCATAGTCGGCACCTTTAATGAAATGCCTAAGGCTAGACCAAAAAACTCCATCGTGTAAGCCTGAATTCATGATTATAGTGTCCGGAACAATATTTCCAGAAAAGTACCCTTTCAAAAGTTCTCTATAGTCAGCATCCGCCAACGAATTCAAGCCTTGATAATTGCCTGTCTCGTTAGGATGTCCATTGAAAATGTTGGTAAATCGAACTGTTTGTGATGGATTCCTCGGGTTACTGATGTTCATATCAACTCTTCTAGGGACAGCCTTCATATCAACACCTAAAATGAAATTAAGGATGTTTCTCACTGTGTCACAGTGATTTGAATCGCCCCACCAGAAAATCCAGCGACCATTCAAACAATTCCAGGCTTCTTCACTTGAGAACATCTTGAAGGAACAATGTGTTGAATATACCCAACCATTGCTCTCCAACAACCCTAATGGACCATCACACCATGGTTTTTGGCATGGGAACATTGGTTCTTGGCATCTGTATCGCCCGTCATTGCTAATTGGACAGCTATTATTCTTAGCATGACGAGTCCATCGACCAGACCACACATCTCTAACAAGATCTGACTTCTTGCATTGAGATACTTCAGGTAATTCGACAGAGGATTTGGAGAATTTGACTGGGATCGTGCGGAGCACCTTGTCATATGCAAATCTTTCAGGTGAAAACTTCAAGCCTTCATAATGTCGAAATAGTAGGATGACTGTAAGATTGTAATTCCCAGCAAAATCAGGGTGGACTTGCAGGGAAAACTGGTAAGTACCATTGCCTAAATCTTTAAGGGGAGGCCTAGACTTCCATGTTTCACCAGCAAGATCAGTCTCAAAATAATCACCACCCAAACAATGGGGTTGCCCAGAATCATCCAATGCATGGAAAACAAACTCATGGATATCCCCTGTTGACAATTCAACATTTTCACGACCATCCAAAGCTGGAATCTTTACATCCACCGTTCTTGATTCCCTACATGGCTCACCTCCAGGAGCCAACCAACTAGTAAGTAGATTTGATGAATAGTTTGCCTCTAATTCAGCTGAAATCCACCAATGAACTCTCGGCCTTGAAACCTCTACCAATTCTGATTCCTTATGAGACACATTCGTCACCATTTCAAGACTGGAATCAGGGGCATTACCTTGATTCTCAGTCAAATTAATCTGTTGAGGTGAAACTTTAGGGGGTAAAGTTTCTCGGGCTAAATCTTGGTTCAGATTCTGATGAGTATTTACAGAATGGGGTTTAAGAGAAATATTGGTAAACCTGAAATCTTTAAAGGTAGGACTAAACTTTCCTGAACTATTCACCTTCAACAGAACAAAATCTCTCTCAAAACTACCCACATTCAAACCATCAATCCCCCATACAATCAAGATTCCAAGAAAAACACCCATTGTCAATAGCTTAAACCACCATTGAACCTTTGGGTTATTTGACCTCATAACCCACCCAATATTTGCACCTTTCTCAGGCATCTGAGAAGTAAACATATTGCCAATACTGACACCAACCCACCTAAAGCCAACAGTAGAACAATACAACCCCACCAAGAATCTTGAAAACTTTCACCTTATCGGCTAAAAAAGGATGATATTTTTTCCACAAATCTCTGAAAAAGAGCAGAACCCCAACAATAGAACTGTACAAACCCAAGAAGAATCTTGAAAAGCCTTACTTATTAGCTAAACAAGATGATTTTTTTCACATTAAGTCTATGAAAAAACAACAGAAATCCAGAAATACCCAATTCTTTAAACAAGAAAAGAAGTAGGACTAGGGACTATTTTCAATAAAAATGTAGTGAAAAAGCTAAAGAATTGTAGTAAAACTTACAGTAAAGCTTCAAGAATAGTGCAGAAGAAAACATATAAGCTTGGAAAAAGCAGCTGAGATTTACAATGGAACAACAGTTTGCTTAGTGATAAGATATGGACAATGAAGAATGGAGCAGGAAGAAGAGTCCGACTATGTAACAAAAGTTTGCTTTAGTGAAAATATAATAGAAGAGCTATTAATTGTAATATAATGCATTTGATATTCCAATTGTCAATAATGCCCTTACATTTGTATGAAATTACAATATAAATGTGTAATCACCGACAGACACGGGAATGGAATATTGGGCTAGGAACATGGGACTTTGTACCAGCGCCCTTACCGGGGCCTTTTTGTCTTCTTGAAATTATTAACGCCGGTGGTTACACGATAAGCTGCCACGTGGTGCACTATTCTACTTTAATGTATTTTAAATGTTAAATACAACAGTAATTATGTCTTAGTCGCATTTATTTATTCTGTTGAAGGCTTGTATAATGGTTACCCTAATCAGTCTTCGTCCGCTCGAGTCGGAATCAATAGCATTTACTAAATTTAGTTGAGTTAATTACATGAGTCACTATTATTAGATTTTATAGTAACAACAACAGCCCAGTATAATCTGGGTCTGAGGAGGTCAGTGTGTATGCAGGGTAGAGAGGCTGTTTCCAAATAGACCTCCGACATTCTTCCTTGCAAGAACTTCTCACCTTGTTCTTGAGAAGACTCGAACTCACAACCTCTCGAAGTGAGGGTTGCTTACCATCAGAGCAACCCCTCTTGTCTTAAACTCTATACTAACAGTTCGTTATAAATTGGTTAAGTTTGCTTTATTTGTCAATTTTGCCGCGTCCCTTTTTTCCCCTGAATATAAACAAACTTGCAAATTGAGTATTTGATTGCTTTAATAAATTTAGTTACTTCCTCTATCTTAATTTATGTAATAACGTTTAATTAAGTACGAAATTCAGGACAGAAAGATTTTTTTGTTAATTGTGATATAAAACAAATTTATAGCAATAAATTATCTCATTAATTGGCAAATAAAAAATTTAAAAATATTTTATTTTAATTAAGAAGATAATATTTCATTTAAGATAAACTTAAAAAATATAACACACAAAGTGAATCAGAGGGAGTGTTAGTTTCCTCCTCATGTTATTTGTAGCTAATGCTATAGTTTTCGATTCTATCTTTTCCAACTATTTCTACACTATTGTAATGACTAAACTAAGAGGTAACACTGAAAATATTGACTTGAAATTGATTAAAAGTTATTAACATTCACATGTTTGGTTCGCAACAAGGTTATTTTATATGTTCCAACTTTAACTTTGCATTTTATTTATTCGTAATATAAAGGCATTTTGATCATTCGAGGAAATTTTAGGAGAGATAAACTTCGTACTACTAATACTGGTTTTTCTTTGATATTGAATAATAGAAGTGTTGCTCCAATAATAACAAAATATTAGTACTGAATTTTTTTTATTTTATAATTTTTTGGTTCTTCACTAGGTGTTTGAGTGTATCGAGCTCGAATTAAATTTGAATTCGCATAGAAGAGTTTTATATTGGGGTAAAACGTTATTTAATAAATATGACTACCAAGAATTTGAATCTAAAACTTCTGTGTAATAATATATGAGTATTTATCATTCTGTCGCAATCCTTATGTAATAATATATAAGTATTTATCACTCTGTCACAAGCCTTAATAGTAATACTGAATTTATTAACATCAAATTAAATGTACCCTGTAAGTGCTGGTGCCCTATTTTAAGAGTTTGTGCGTCTTCACTCTTAGAACAAAGGTCAAACATGAAATTGTGTGTCCTTTCTCATGAAGACGGATAAAAATTAAAGTATTTGAGTTTTTACATCGACTTCAGTTAATACTCTCTTTTGTCCATAATAAGTGATCAATTTATTTTCTTATTTTATTTTAGAATAAATATTCATTTATATAATAAAAAAAAATTATTTTTTCAAAATTACTCTTATATATGTATTCCTAAAGAATTATTTATTCTTCACATTTGGGAAGAAAAGTAAGCGCTACTATAACTATGTTGCAACATTTAATGAAGGATAGTTTAGTCAGACTAACTATTTTTGTCTACAATTTAATATTTTCTTAAGAAGTGTGTCCAAAGCAAATTGATCACTCATTGCGGACCGAGGAGAGTATAACTGTAATAATTATAGTTAAATATTTAATAATTTTCTTTTAAGAATATGAGTAGAAGTTACTAAGTTCTGAATTCTTATAGATCGGCCACTGAATTTTACTAATCCCAATTACTAAAGTGAATGGAAGTGATATATATCTCACCTACTTCGTTTGGTGATAGCACTAAATGCAAATGTCAAAAATAGTTGCAGCTGTCAACTAATCAAGAATTTATATCATTTGCATCCCCAAAAATTCACAAACCACTCGCTATTCTATTGATTTATCTTTTGGTGTCATCTTATCGACTTATCTCTTCTCAGTGCCTTTAACGTCTACTTCCAACCAGCTCTCTTCTTTCACTGCTTCACAAATTAAATATGGCAGTATTCGTTCCATAAAGCTATGATCACATTGTAAAGTAATCAGTGTAAAAAACATTTACTTTTTTTTTTTTGTGAATTTCGGGTATTGAGTTGAATTGCATAAAAAAGTGACATAAATAAGGGACACAAGAAAGCATTTTTTAGTACGATTAAAAATAACAATCTCAAATACACCTAAGAGATTCAAAGTTCAATTGCTAAATAAAAAGTGACGACTATTATGATTAACTAGTATATAAGATGAATTAGACTCTTATAAAGATTGCTTCTTCTCTAGCAATATTTACAACAATAATAACAACGACAAAAATTTAATGTAATTCAACAATTGGGTCGGAGAAGATGTATATATAAACTTTATCCCTATTTTATGAAGACAGAGAAATTATTCTTGATACACCCTCAGCTCAAACAAAAAAAACAGTCACAAAAAAGTTAATAAAATGAATACGATATTTAGAAAGCCATAAAAAAGAGAAAGTAATAATAGCATGATAATAGGATAACAAGCACGTGAAATAACATGTACTCCCTTCGTTCATTTTTACTTGATATGTATATCATACTATTAAAAATCTCATTTAGGATTGCTTCGAATTGCTTGTGCAGTCCGGGCGCGTAGCCGGAAAGCTTAAATATGAAAATCTGTGAAAAATGCTAAGTTTTGATTATAAAATGAGCTAATTTGACTTCGGTCAACATTTTAGTCAAACGGACCCGGACCCGGACCCGTAATTTGACGGTCCCGGAGGGTTCATAGCAAAATTAAGGACTTGGACGTATGCCTGTAATTGAATTTCGAGGTCCCAAACCCGGGAAATAAAATTTTAAAGGAAATTGTCTTCTGGAATTGTTTAAAGAAATTTGAAATGAAATTTGATTAGAACATGATGGTATCGGGGCTGTATATTTGTTCCGGCGCCCGATACAGGTCTTATATATAATTTAAGTCATTTCTGTAAAATTTGGTTAAAAACGGACGTCGTTTGACATGATTCAGACCTAAATTTCTATATTTGATGTTTTATGAAGTTTGAGAAAAATCCTTTGATTTTGAGATTTAATCCATTGTTATTGAGGTTATTTTGGCAATTTGATCGCACGGATAAGTTTACATTATTATTAAGTTAGTACGAATATTTGGTTTGGAGCCTCGAGGGCTCGGGTGTGTTTCAGAAGGTTTCAGACTTAAGAAAAATTACAGAAAATAGTTGTTCTGGAGTTCTGGGAGTTCATTCTTCGCGTTCGCGGGATGGCCCTTGCGAACGCCATGTGTAAATCTTTCATGAAGGGGAAATCTTTCCACGCGAACGCATAGCTCAGGTCACGAACACGGGGTAGTGGGGGGTTTATACCTTCGCGAACACGGATCTGGCCACGCGAACACGAAGGCCAAGTGGGCAGGGGGTGGGGTAGTTGTCATACGCGAACGCGACTCGTTGGACGTGAACGCGAGGGCTTGAGGGGCTAAAGCTTCGCAAACGCGAAGGCTTAACCAGCCTGGCCCATCGTGAACGCGAAGGGACTGTTGTGATCGCGAAAGGCATTTTCACTCAGTGATTTTAAAAGCCAAAAATAGAGCACTTACGGGATTTTATAAAAATTTCATAAACCTCTGCTTCTCCAAAGCTCTTAGGCGATTTTTGAAGTATTCCTTCACCATAATCTCTTGGGTAAGTAATCTTTAACTCGTTTTCTTCCCTTTTCATCAACATCTATTAGAGATCTAGGCCTAAAACATGTGATTTAGGGTAGAAAATTAGGGATTTGGGTAGAATTAGGGTTTTTTGATTAATTGTAATTGAGCCCTCGTTTTGGGGTCGGATTTGACAACAAATTGTATACTCGGTTCATGGGTGTATAGGTGATCGAATTTTGGTTCGAACCTCGTATTTTGACCAAGCGGGCCCGGGGTCGATTTGTGAATTTTGGGAAGAATAATTGGAAAGTTATAATTAAACATTGGAATTGGATTGTTTAGCATTTATTGATGTTATTGGGTTAATTATGTATAGATTCGATTGGGTTAGAGCCAAATTTGAAAGGAAAAGCTGTGTTTGAGGCTTGAGTTGGCCGTGAAAGTTCGAGGTAAGTGTTTGGTCTAACCATAACTTGAGGGATTAGGAGTTGAGTCATATTTGCTACTTGCTTCTTGTTGTACGATGTATAGGCATAGTGATGAATATCTATATGTTGGTGTCGAGCATGACCGTGAGTCTTGAATTGATTGTTGTTGTGTTCTTAAATGACACTTCTGACACTTTAATTGATGACTCTTGATATTGAGTAAAGATTTAGCTTATTCTCGTGGATTTTATTTATGATTGAGTATTGGTGTTAATTGAGCTGAGTAGAAGTTGAGTTAGAATTGGTTATACCTGATTCTCCCTTACCAGGATGATTGTTTCATTATTGTTGTTCCCTTGCCGGAAAGTTATTATATTTCTTTTGTTCCCTTGCCTGGATTCCTTGTATTTACTTGTGGACTTGTAAATGGAGCGGATAATACGCCTACCACAAGATATAATAAAATGGGAGTGGGTGGTACGCCTACCACAAGACATAATAAAATGAGTGCAGGTGATACGCCTACGATAAGATATGATAAAATGGGAGCGGGTGGTACGTCTACCACAATATACAATAAAATGGGAGCGGGTGGTACGCCTACCACGAGATTTATGATTATGGGTGAAAGTAGTTGTTTCAAAATCAAGATGGAAAGTGAGGTGCATAAGATTCGACAAAATTGACTAAGTTTGCAGAAGGTCTATCTTCCAGCAGAGTTTACTGAAAATCTGTATGTAATTCTGGAAACCTCAAAGCATAAAAGTTGTAGGCCTTTGAAATAGCGTTTCGGTGGTATAATATGGAGCCCGAACAGATCTTTATGCAAAATGTTATGCGCGTTTTACATAATAGTATGTGATATACGCGCCCAAAACGGGAGTGGATGGTATGCCTACCACAAGATTGATGAAATGGATCGAGTTGCACGCCTGCAACAAGATGTAAACTGAAAATGAAATTTGCCTTATTTTTCTTATCCTTGCTAGCAATTAAATTTTGGTTTCCTTATAATATTATTGAGATTCTGTCTTATCTGTTATTCCCCCGAAGCATGTTTTCCCTTCCCATTTTAAATTGTTTGTTTCAGATTATTCTCCATTATATATATATAAATATATATATATATATATATATATATAAATGCACAGGTTTATCTGGAGTATGGTCCTAGCCTCGTCACTACCTCGTCGGGGTTAGGCCAGACACTTACCAGCATATGGGTTAGGTTGTATTTTTGCTACATTCTGCACTTATGTACAGATACATGAGCAGCGCTTGATCAGCATCAATAGGGGATCCAACCTTCATCCACCGAGACACTGAGGTAGCCTTGTAGGAGCCCGTAGGCCCGGCATCTCCCCTATCTCTTATTATGTTCTGTTATCTCTCCTAGACAGACAGTATTTTCATTCTTTCAAACAGTTGTATGTAGTAATCTTAGTAGTCCGTGGATGTTGTGACACCAGTTCTGGGTAGAGGCATGTGTTGATCTTTGAAATATTTTGATTTTATATTTATTTAAGTCTTCCACTTAATCTCATATTCTGCTGTTATTCAAATGCTTATCGCTTGTAAACGTAATTGGCAAGAAGTTTTAAAACAAAAGAGTTAATGATTTTTGAGTTTATGGCTTGCCTAGCTTCTACAAGTAGGCGCCATGACGACTTTCGAGGGTAAGAATTCCGGATCGTGACAATACTAAAAATAAATTTTCATTTTTACTTGACACTTTACGCATATCAAGAAAAGAAAAAATTTCTGTTATACCCACAGTATTTATTACTCATTTCAAATTATTATCTCAAATTCAATAAAATATGCATCAATTAATATAGGTATCATGGTAAATTATGCACTTCATCTATTATTTCTTAAAGGGCGTGAAAAGTCAAAATGTCACGACCCAAACCCGGTTGTGATGGCACCCAAGCCTGACCAATTATCACTCATGAACCCAACCTGACAACTCATTACCGACAATTTAAGGGAATTTAACAGTTTAAATTTAATAAGCCAATGTTTAATAAAAACAATACGGAACAGACCAAAATATCCGCCAAAACACTCCCAACAGAATCTGGGGTCACGAGTCTAGAGCCTCTGAACAACTGAGTAACAATATTCGAAAATACATAAGTCTTGAATGTGGAAATAAAACTGAATAAAGGGAAGAAGTTGGGTCCTTCGAACGTCATGCAGCTACCTCGACAACTCTGATAAACTCTGGAAGACAGCGACTACTCAGCTAAGTCTCCGGGACACCTGAATCTGCACAGATGGTGCAGTGAGTAAAGTGATTACTTCCAACTCAGCGGTAATAAAGATGTATAATGACTGAAAGTAAGAAATTCCAAAATACCACAATGCAAAGCTAAAACAAACCACTTAGCACATTTAATGATGAAACAATAGTAATCAACGACAGATAGACAAATGTATGTATCAATGCATGAATGCAATGCAATGCACATGGCCGCTGCGGTGTACAGCCCGATCCATTTGGATATCCGCGCACAACTGTGGAGGTTCAGACACCGGATGGGCTCCTATAGCTCAACCGCAATATCATCATAGCATTCGCTGCGGCGTGCAGCCCGGTCCACAATCAGTCCAATTATATACATGGAAGCCACTCGGGCACAATCAAGTTTACCATTTTCGGTTCCATTTAACAGGTATTATAGTTTAAGTGATTACGACCGTAGAAGATTACTGCTCATTTCTAGTCAGTATTTAACTCAGGACTGATATCATGTAAACATGGTCAATATCATGAAAACAGTGATAATAATCCCTAAGGGATTCAAGTAATTGGTTTGCAGACCAATTATGCTCACCACAATCCAAGTAGGATGTTTATTAGAAAACTTCTAATTAATAACACAGTATAGACATAACTCGGACGGACTAAGACATAGTCCCGTCCACAAACGACCCCACACTCACCGTAAAGTACGTGTCTCGCCTCAATACAACGTCGCAATGTGAGATATCGGGGTTTCAAACCATCAGGTCATCATCTAAATCTATTACTCACCTCAAGCCGGGCGTAGACTACTCCGCAATGCCCTTTCCTCTTGATTCGACCTCCTCGCGCTTCGAATCTAGTCAAAACCACAGTGCATACATTGCTATATGCTAAAGAAACATAACCCAATCGAAAATACTCGAAAAGCACTATAAATCACGAAGTTGACAAAACTCGAGCCCCGGGACCACTTCTCAAAAAATTCTAAAATTTACATCACCAGGTTCCTCATCTCTCCACGAGTCCGTACATATAATTTTTATCAAAATCAGAGTTCGTTTTCCCCTCCATAACTCACATTTAAACTCTCTTGAGTTTCAAGCCCTAACCTCCATTTTAGCCCTTAAATCCTTAAAAGTTAGTAATTAATCAATGTATTTACACCAAAATAACATATTCCGAGGCTAATAGTTCATACTTGATTAATCTCCTTCGATTTCTCCTAAAAATCGCCCAAGAACAACCCTAGTCGAAGTCCTAAATATTTTCTCTTCTTTTCCAAGTTCGTGAACACTGTTCACTATAACACAGGCCCGTTTTACGCTTTAGCAGCCCTTTTTCTGCACCTGCGGTACCTCTTACGCGACAAAATTGACTACTTACTCGGTCTCACTTAAAACCACAGGGACCGCTTTTGCGATCCAAACACTGCATATGCGGTTTCCCCTCGACCGCTTCTGCGGTCTAAAATCCGGTTTTACGGAACTCCCGTGGGCCACCGACGATCGCCCCCCCCTCCGCATCTGCGGAATCGCTTAAGCGGATCCTTTTACGCAGATGCGGAAATACCAGAAGACAGAAAAATATGACCGCAACAAAGGCTTCAAACTCCCGTTTAACCATCCGAAATCACCCCGAGGCCCCCGGGACCCCAACCAAAAACACAGACATGATCTAATACTTCATTCAATTTCGCTCGAATAATCACAACGCTAATGTTAATATAAAAATCCTCAATTATGATCAAATCAAAGCCTAAATTTCTTAATAACTTTCAAATTGCACATTAGATAAAAACCAGACCTAAACAACTCCGAATTACCTGAAACTTTGCGCACATATCCAAAATCGCCTAACAGAGTTATTGCAACTCTCAAAATTCCATTCCGACCCTCGGATCAAAATCTCACCTATCAACCGGAATTCGCCAAAATTCAAACTTAGCCAATTCAAGCCTAATTCTACAGCAGACCTCCAAATTTAATTTCGATTGCACTCCTAAGTCAAAAATGATCCCCCAAAGCTAAGAGAATCATTATAATTCACATCCGAGCCCTCTAACCAAATAGTAAACTTCCAGTTGACTATTCCCTAATAAGCTTCCCTTTAAGAGACTAAGTGTCTCATTTCCAACTGAAACCAATCAAATTCTATCCAACCTACTCAAATACTGATATTGAATCATAGTGAAGCATAATATGAGGAAAAGGGGCGGTAACTCACGTGACAACGGGCCGGGTCGTCACACAAAATATGCCAAGTAAAAGTTAACGGAGGGATTACTAACGATAAGATAATAAGATACTCCCTCCTGTCCACAATAAGTGATCAATTTGCTTTTTTATTTTTTGTCCAAAAAAAGTGTTCATTTATATAATCAAGAAAAAGTTCAATTTATTTTTGGAATTTTTATCTCTATAGCAAAGGTTAACATCTTAGGTATTTTAAATAAATACTATTTAAAAATATTATATTCTATTGATACCTTTTAATGTTTATAGAAAAATATCTAATTTTGGTTACCTCATACCTCTAAGCCACTAAATAAATTATTCATTTACAGTATTTTCTTTTTTCTCTCTACTTTGATACGTGCCATTCTCTTCCCTCATTCCCTGAAAAACACGACTTAGCGCTTCGCTCGCCGATCTCATAGCCAATGATCCCTTCTACTTCTTCCACATACCCTAGACCACTAGACCATGAGAACCCCTAAACCAGCAGCATCTAACGCCCCTAAGCAGCCGCCGCCAGTCCACCAGCTGCTCACCGCCGCTAGCCATCAGTCGCCATAAAATCCAAGAGTCAGCAACTTCCCTGAACCTCTAAGCCTGAGCCATCCAAACTCCTTCTCCTCTTCAATCCCAAGCCTCCAGCCGTCCACCCTCTTCCACTAACAACACCAGATGCCAGAACACCTCGTCTCCAGCGCTTCCCAACCCAAAAACCCCTGTAAAACGCCTGGACATAAAAAATTCCAAAATAGGGCAAGAAACCCATTAAGGACCAACACAAATAGCTAATACAAGATTCATAAAGTTTACATTGTAACACCGTTTCAAATGGCAATCTAGGTCCAAAAGCAATGGGACTTGACTCAATCATACCCAAAAATCTCCTCTATGCTTCAATGTATTTTCAACGTATCACGCTCTATTTCTTTTATATATTTCATTGTCTTTTTTTTTATTTTAATTCAATGTATCTCATTGTATTCCATGTAATGTATTGTATTCACTGTCTTTTTTTATTGTATTTCAATGTATCCCGATGTATTTTATGTATTTCATTGTAGTCACTGTCTCTCTATATGCCATAAATGTATTCATATATTTTTTTAATTAATATAATTTATGTATTTAGTTGTATTATATAATTTCTCTGAAGATTTCTATGTTATTGGAGTAATTTGTGTGTTATAATTGAGTTTGTTGAGTTAGATTAGGAGTCTATTATGTTAATTTATTCACTTTTCATTTAAAAATAGTGTAATCCCCTATTTCACTCTGTGAATACGGTCGAATACAATAATTTGTCCAGCTGTAATCCCATGTTTCATGCCATGAATACAGTCGAATACTCTCGAATACAACAACTGATTAGCTAGACTTCCCTGATTCATGCCTATTTTTGCTATTGTATTGATTCACTCCTATTTTTGCTATTGTATTCATGAATACAGTAGCTTAAATACATTTAATACATCTTCTAGCAACGTAAAGTGTATTTACAATCCTTAATATAACAAATGGTATCTATAGATAGCTAATTACCTCTAAAAGATAACGCTTTATGAATTTTTTCCTTTATTTTTCTAAATTTACTCTTATGTACGTATCCCTAAAAAGTCATTTACTCCTCACATTTGAGAAGATAAGTAAGTGCTACTATAACTATGTTCAACATTTCATGAAGGGTAGTTTAGTCACACAAACTACTTTCTTCTAGAATTTAGTATTTTTCTTAATAGTGGGTGTGTCCAAAATAACTTGGCGACTTAATGTGGACTAGAGAGAGTAACAAACAAATAAATAACAAGTATTATTAGGGATATAAGAGTAAGAAAATACGAGAATAATACTTATATAATTTTTTATACTCCTTCTATGATAACGGGAGAATAACTGAGTATTTATGTAGTAATTAAATACAATTTTGTAAAACTGTATACGGCTAAAATCGGAGAGCCCGATTTTATGATTATTATGATATCCCGCAGCTCGTGTTCAAAAGGCTCGAGTCTAGTTCGAGGTTCGAACCCGAGGGTCATATATGCTCGGCTTCAGGACAGAGTAAATCGATGGCTTTGATGAATGAGTGGGAGATTCCCAAGGTACATGATTAAAGCTGACCAGGTCTATTACGCTAGTTCAAGCCCGTACCGTGACATTAAATGGTTGTACCAGCCATATGTATATTTGTAATAAATGCACTTGTACTTAGTTGGGATTCCCCTTGGTATATAAAGGGGACCCTTGTCATTTTGTAAGAGGATAACATATACTACTCATAAAATTCAATACAAGAACATTCTCTGCTCTCTAACATAAACATATTCTCTTTATTCCACTATTTACATTTATTGCTACATTATTTGTGTTCTATTTATTTTTCTTCATTTATTGCTCATTATTGATCATAAATAGCCTTCATCAAAGCTCTCAAACTGTTACCCCTTCATCAGCTATCCAAAGCTCAATATTGAGCTCGACCCTGAGGCCCCGTATTCTCAAGCTTGAGGCCTCGATTCTTAGTCACTCGGTGTGCCTTAATGCATTATTTTCAAGTTCTTGTCTTATTTTCTAGTCTTGCATGTAGAATCTACTACCTAACAACTAGCACAAAAATAGATCATGTATTTTTAGAACAACAAAATCAAATCTAATTATACTTACCATTCTCAAGGCCGATTACAAACCCAAGGTTTCAAGTTTGCAAAAGCCAATTTATCTGGCTAATCGTTGACAAAAACATAAAAACTCAAGATAAAGAAATACATACACGATCAAATAGAGATCCATGAAAGGAGAAAACCAAAAGGTTTCGCTACATATATGTATGTATAAAACAATGCAACGGTACTTTTACAAAGAACATTGTACAAAGAATCGAATAGATAAACTAGTCTATTTTCCCCTCGGGGACTGCGGCCCCATCGGCCTCTTCTCCTCTATCCTCTGCATTTGACAAGAGGAATTTGGCGTCATATTCATTCGCCTTGGCCTGCGTTATCTCTTCTATTAGATATGTAGTCTTGTCCCACATTGGAATGGAGTACAATATCCTTGTATAATATAACTATAGATAATATTGTACTGAACACATAATATCAATATATCATATTTTCTCCCGTTCCTTCTCACATAGTACCAGATCTATCATGAGAGATTTATCGCTGTGCATAAATTCCAGCGATTCCGGGAAGTGAAATCAGTCACCGGAACCCTTTTTCCGGCAACTTTCAAAGTTGTTTTGCATCTGCTTTGTCTCTGTCAGTGTTGTGTAAAAAAATCCAACACTACCACAAGAGTAGTCACTGTCCGGTGACCAAACCACAGTAAAAATATCCGGCGGTATTGTAGGTGTCCGAAGAAAGTTTTTCGGCAAAGTTCCAACGTCGCGTGGGCCACATTTCGGCCATTTTTACCGACGACTCTTCAGGACAGATTGTTCCCCTTGCAATTCCAAGCCTACCCATCCAGGTTACACCAAATTTCGATCACTTTTATATTTTTCCGGCATGAATAGTAATTTCAAAAGTGAACTTCCAGCCATTTTTTGAAAAATTTCCTTCAGAACAGTTGGGTCTTCTGTTAATTCCGATCCTACTCCTACTGTTTATATTTCATTCCGACCGCTTTGAATTTTTTCTGGCTGCTACAGTAATAATTCGAGAGCTACTGTATTTCTGAAGTGAACAGTATTTTTCGGTGCAGAACAGTGTTCTGTTTTCCTGCTATAAATAGTGTTTTCTCAGCGATTTCTTCAGTTTTCCCAAAAGAGTTACTAATTTTCACTATTTCAAGTTAACCTTACTACTATTAATTGTAGCGGCATGGGAACTGATGCTTCAAATAGTCGGATGGTTTCTTTAGTGGATTATTTTGAGTTTCTTCAGTACAAAGTAGGTAAGCAGACATCTTCTGAGATAGCTTCCATTGTTCAGACAGGTAATAGCGTGACTTGTGTCTCTTTGTCTTCATCCTCTGAGTCTTGGGTCATCGATTCAGGTGCATCAGATCATATTTCTGGTATCAAATCTCTTTTCACTAGTATTTCGCATTCTCAATCCCTTCCAAGAGTCATAATTGCCAATGGGTCTCAAACCATAGAAACGCAACATGTCAGTCATGCCCAATTCCTTCCTTACCTTTAGTTTCACTTCTTTATGTCCCTAATAGTCCTTTTAATCTCATAGCTGTTAGTCGCCTAGCCAAATCACTTAAATGTGCCGTTTTATTTCTTGATGACCATGTTTTTATACAAGAACGTAGTACAAGGCGGATCATTAGTACCAGATGTGAATCAAATGGACTTTATTACCTTATCCTCGCTAAATCACATGGACTCACATCTTGTCTTCCTTCAACAATTTGTCATGTTACCGATTCACCAGATTTATTATATAAACGGTTGTGAAATCCTAGTTTGTCAAAACTTCAAAAAATGGTTCCTGGTTTATCTCACTTGTCATATCTAGAGTGTGAGTCTTGTCAGCTCGGTAAGCATACCCGCTCTCATTTTCCTCGACGTATTGATAATCGAGCAGAGCCACCTTTTACTTTAGTCCATTCAGATGTTTGTTGTCCTAGTCGGGCCAGTTCTACCTTAGGATTCTGCTACTTTATTAGTTTCATTGATGACTATTCTAGGTGCACCTGGATATTTTTGATAAAAAACCGATATGAGTTGTTTTCTATATATCAGATGTCACGCTGAAATTCAAAATCAATTTGGGGTTTCTATTCGCACATTTCGTAGTGACAATGGCCGAGAGTATTTGTCTTTCCCATTTCAGCAGTTTATGAAATCTCATGGGATTACATCAAATATCTTGTCCGTACACATCTCAACAAAATGGGGTAGCTGAAAAAAAGAATAGACATCTTATTGAAACTGCTCGTATCCTACTCATACAATCTCATGCTCCGTTGCATTTTTGGGGGGATGCAGTTCTTACATCTTGCTATCTTATTAATCGTATGCCATCTTCAGCTATCCAGAACCAAGTTCCATTTTCTGTTATGTTTCCGCATTTACCTTTGTTCTCTCTTCCACCTCGTGTCTTTGGAAGCACTTATTTTTTCCATAACCTTACTCCAGGAGCAGATAAGTTAGCTCCATGTGCTCTTAAGTGCGTATTTCTTGGTTTCTCGAGAACGCAAAAGATGTATCGATGTTATTCTCCTGACCTCCAACGGTAACTTATGTTTGCTGATGTTACCTTCTTTGAAACCCAATCATACTTCACAAGTCCAGATAATCACTTAGATATTTCTGAGGTACTACCGGTCCCTTCTTTTAGAGATTCAGTCACTATCTCCCATCCATCTTCCTCTACATCTCCGGTTCCACCATCTATAGCTCCAGGTCCAATTGCTTCACATAATCCAGTTCAACCTTCTGAAGCTCCGCCACTCTTGATTATCATCATCTTCCACATCCAGCATCATGCCAACGTGATTCACGTCCTGCATCAGATTCTGCACCTACTGCAGACTTGTCTCCTCTTAGTCAACCAATTGCACTCTGCAAAGGTGTACGGTCCACACTTAATCCTAATCCCCACTATGTTGGCCTAAGTTATCATCGTCTGTCGTCACCTCGTTATGCTTTTATATCTTCTTTGTCCATTGTTTCTATTCCTAAGTCTATAGGTGAGGCACTATCTCATCCTAGATGGCGACAGGCTATGATTGACGAGATGTCTGCTTTACATGCAAGTGGCACTTGGGACCTTGTTCCTCTTCCTGCAGGTAAGTCTACCGTTGGTTGTCGTTGGGTTTATGCAGTCAAAGTCAGCCCGGATGGCCAGGTTGATTGGCTTAAGGCTTGTCTTGTTGCAAAATGATCTAATCAGATTTTTGGGCTTGATTTTAGTGATACTTTCTCTCCCGTGGCTAAAGTATCATCTGTTCGTCTTTTTTTTTCCATGGCTGTTGTACATCATTGTCCTCTTTATCAGTTAGACATTAACAATGCTTTTCTCCACGATGATCTTGACGAGGAAGTTTATATGGAGCAACCACCTGGTTTTGTTGCTCAGGGGGAGTTTAGGGGTTGTGTATGCAGATTGCGCAGTTCATTATATGGTTTGAAACAGTCCCCTCGAGCATGATTTGGTAAGTTCAGCACAATTATTCAGGAGTTCGGCATGACTCGTAGTGAGGCTGATCACTCTGTGTTTTACCAACATTCTGCTCCAAATCTATGTATTTATCTGGTGGTTTATGTTGATGATATTGTTATTACTGGCAACGATCAGGATGGTATTACTATCTGAAGCAACATCTCTTTCAGCACTTCTAAACTAAGGATTTAGGTAGACTGAAGTATTTTCTAGGTATTGAGGTTGCTCAGTCTAGCTTAGGTATTGTTATTTGACAGCGGAAGTATGCCTTAGACATTCTTGAGGAGACAGGAATGATGGTTTGCAGACCTATTGATTCTCCTATGGATCTGAATGCCAAGCTTCTGCCTGGACAGGGGGAGCCTCTTAGAGACCCTACGAGATATAGGAGGTTGGTTGGAAATTGAATTATCTCACAGTGACTAGACCTGACATTTCTTTTCCGGTGAGTGTTGTAAGTCAGTTTATGGATTCTCCCTGTGATAGTCACTGGGATGGAGTTGTCAGAATTCTTCGATATATAAAGTCAGCTCCAGGCAAAGGATTACTATTCGAGGATTTAGGTCACGAGCAGATTGTTGGGTACACAGATGCTGATTGGGCTGGATCACCTTCTGATAGACGATCTACATCTGGATATTGTATTCTAGTAGGAGGTAATTTGGTCTCATGGAAGAGCAAGAAACAAACTGTAGTTGCTCGATCTAGTGCCAAAGCGAAATATCGGCCCATGGCTATGGAAACGTATGAGTTAGTTTGGGTCAAACAGTTGCTCAAGGAGTTAAAGTTCGGAGAAATCAACAGGATGGAACTAGTGTGTGATAACCAAGTTGCTCTTCATATTGCATCAAATTCGGTGTTCCATGAGAGGACTAAACACATTGAGATCGACTGTCACTTTGTCAGAGAAAAAAATACTTTCAGGAAATATTGTTACAAAGTTTGTAAAGTCGAATGATCAACTAGCAGATATTTTCACTAAGTCTCTCATTGGTTCTCGTATTAGTTACATGTGTAACAAGCTCGGTACATATGATGTGTATGCACCGGCTTGAGGGGGAGTGTTAGATATGTATTCTTGTCCCACATTGGAATAGGAGTAGAATATCCTTGTATAGTATAGCTATAAATAAGGACCTCTTGTATCGTATTGAACACACAATATCAATATATCATATTTTCTCCCGTGCCTTCTCACATCTTCCTAGAGATCGACCCCTAACGTGAATCACTTCAAGTGTTTTCCTCTGAGATTTGTACCGGGTATACTCATTGCTTCTGCTCTCTGGATTGGAAGCATCTCTCAAACTTTGCTTGAACATCAGCAATGTCTTTTAAATAAACAACCAGTTTTTTGTCTGTCTTAGCCCGAATCCCTTCAGCTTCAGCCCAGGCATCAAAGACCTTGGCCTTTATCTCTAAAAGGTCAGACTCGAGCCTTGGAATCCTTCTCGTCTGAACCAACTGTTCTCATGGGCGTTCTAGAGCTTCACTTCGAGTGCAGAAACCTTGGCTAGAGCATTCTTCTTGGCCGCATCATAGACATCTATCTGAGCCCTTAGCTCGCTACAGTCGTTCTTGGCATGGTCGACCTCGACCCAAAGGCATTCCAAATCTTCTTTCTTGATTTGCAGCTGAGGTATCAAAACATTAATCCCTGAGGTTAGAAGAAAAAGCATTCATTCCCTCGGGACAAATGTTACCTATTTCTCAATGTGGCTTTCATAGTTCAAGCTTTGATTCGCTTCATACCGCAGGTATACCAACTCATCTCGCCCCTTATCACAAAGAAGCCTGAGGGATTTCTCCCCATCCACGGTATTCCTCAATCTGGCTTCATGGCGGAAAAGCTCAGATTTGAGCTTGTCAAAGACCTACAAAAAAAGATCTCAATAGGAAAGTGAAAGTGTATGATTGAAAACTAATACAATCGTCCAAAACTCACCATGGAACAGAGTTATTGAGCCTCCTAAAAGGTCGAACATGCACCTACCGGCCTGTTTTTGTCGGCCCCAGCAGAACTGCACCCAATAGGAACGTGATCATTTGAGACATTGCTTGAGCCAAGCGGCCCTCGCCTCGGACACCCCTCGAAGTATCTTCGACGGGAAGAGAAGACGCTGACAAATAATCCTTTTGACTCGAAGTACCTTCGACGAGAAAAGAAGACGATGGAAAAGGAGTGACCTTTTTTCCAAGGCCGGAAGCATTGGGTGTTGCAGACTCGATCGAGACATCTTCTCTGGGTTTCAGTAGGACTTGTCTCTCTCTATGAGCACTTTCACCATGCGAGGGTTCCTTCCATTTGTTAATATTTCTACGTCCTCAAGCTTACGACCCCTCCTTCCCTCCGGGAGAGAAATATCTCACCTCAGGAAATTCTCCAATAACTGTGGTGACGAGGTTAGTACATATAAAGTTCCCTCTAAAGAAAACCTATCACACAGCACATGCCGTGGTGTTTTGCCTCCCATATACCCTTGGAAAGGTCTCACCATTTACACTCGTCATAGGTCGAATGGCTGCCAACTTCCAAGCCCAATCCGCAGGTCGACAACCTCGTATGGCATCCACAAGATTGTTGTAAAAAGGAATAAAGAAAGCGTCTTTATAGAATCCGTCATTACCATGAGAAAAAATTGATAAAACACAAGTGTACCACTTACGTGTGACATTCCATTTCTCAAGAAATGGCAGGAACTCCACGGGGATAACATCAATAGTCCTTACTTAGATGAATCGATTAATACATCCTTGGTCCCCATTTTCTTCATTATCAACAACAAAGGGTTTAGTAGATTGGCATCGCAAGGCTATCATGCCCCGACAATGAATGGTCGATACAATCAAATGAGATGGCTAAGGGTGAAGTCGAGCTCGGATTCCTCCGCAAAGAAACACATCATCAGCACTGTCCTCCAGAACGACGGGTGAACCAGTGCCAAGGTAGCTCGATATCTTTGATAGAAGTCAAGCAGGACTCTGTCAATAGGACCCAATGTGAAGGGGTACATTTATAAGTTCAAAACTCTCTATGTGTAAGCTGTAATGTTCTCTTTCGAAGAGGGTACCTGCAGTACCACTTTGTCTCCCCATCCGCAGTCTCTCATTACTGCCTCGAGGTGTTCCTTTCCTATTGATGAAGTAAACATTGATTCATGATCCCATTGGACCTCAACATTAGGAGGCCTCTCTAGCAAAAGGTCCCTCCTTGAGACAAAGCGTATTCAGATTGGCTCACCAGACGCCGGCGGTGTACCACCGATTGAGCGGGAAGAAGAAACAGAACCCTCCTCTTCGTGGTGAACGGTTTTAGGCATGGTAGACATGGCTATAATAAAACAAGAGAGGGAAAATGAAAAACTCAGATGAAAACTTTTAAATAAAATGATGGAAAAGCTGACACGAGGAAGAAGAACTCTATGAAAAGGGATACCGGATCAAAATAGCGAAATCCTCATAAAAGAAAGAAATAAACTCATATATAGAGCAACCGACGACTGTCCGCCTACCCTACAAGGCCAATTAATTCCAACTAGGCCATTATCACTTTTTGAGAAATGTACCTGCAGGATTACCTTGATCATTTCATACGATAAACACTAACGTACAACGTTCGAGGGATAAAAAACTCCACATCAACCAACCCTCGAGAG
Organism: Nicotiana benthamiana; assembly: GCA_034376525.1. NCBI lineage: Eukaryota > Viridiplantae > Streptophyta > Magnoliopsida > Solanales > Solanaceae > Nicotiana > Nicotiana benthamiana. The sequence goes on along the minus strand of CM067328.1, from coordinate 81,582,115 downwards.
GGTAGCCGATCTCGAGGATTCTTCCAAAATGAAATTAGGCTCTAAGGAGCCATCGATGTCATTCTAGACCTCGAGATGGTGCCCGATCTCGAGGATTTCTGTCAAAAGAAAAAGATGCTCTAAGGATCCATCAATATCATTCTAAACCTTGAGATGGTGCCCGATCTCGAGGATTTTGTCAAATGAAAAGAGGCTCTAAGGAGCCATCAAAATCATTCTAAACTTTGAAATGGTGCCCGATCTCGAGGATCATTGCCAAAACAAAAAATAAGTTCTAAGGAGATATCTGTATAAACCTAACCCTGAGGTGGTACCCTATCTCGAGGGTTTCTGCTATTATAAGTGCAGATCATCCACCCGATTCTTTGGCCCTCGAGCTACCTGAGCCCGATCCAGTTCTCACATAAGAATTACTAATAAAGCCTTATAGCTATTTTCGCCTTCAGATCAAGTTAAATGCTCTCTCAGTTACTTTAGTCCAGGGGCCATCCGAGTCCAGGCGTATCCTCATCTGGGATCTATCTATAACGCCTTAAGGCTATATTCACTCTAAGTTTAAATCAAGTTTTTTAGGCAGCCCGAGCCCACTGCCTATGAAAGTCTTAAGGCTATCTTTATTCTCAAGTGTTTTGAGCTAGTTATCCCTCGAAGACTATCAACAAGGCCTAAAAAAGTAAGTTTTGTTCTAAAAATCGAGGCCCTATTCTAACTCAGTTCGAAGTCAGGGATCCCGGCGACCTAAGTTGGTATCAACTCAACCGGTATCAGTCCGAGGAACGATAAAGGGTTCCAGGGAATATCATATTAACCAATCAGGAATCGAGGGAGTACCTACGCCTGGGCCCGGTATTCGGACCGATCGGTAGATTCACGTGCTCAGAATTCTTCATAAACGTAAATAAAGGGAAATCCAACAAAAACCAGAGTCAATTCGAAGAAGCATCTTTTGTATTAATAAAAGATGATTACAAAAGCCCATGGAGGGTCCTTATACAGGATTACAGAAGCCCACGAAGGGTCCTTAAACAGAAACGAAGAAGCAAAATAAAATAAAATAAATAATAATAGCTAAAAGTCTAATCTACTCTCTGGGGTACACTCTCGGGGGCAATATCTTTGATAAACATTTCCTCGGGGGTTTCATCTCGGTCTTCCCACTGTTGTCTTCAAGGATCTAGAAGAAGAAGAAAACAATGAAGAAGAAGCAGAAAAAGATGAAGAAACAGAAAAAGATAAAGATGTGGCTGGGCGAAAAATTATGGCGAGTATGGGTTTCGCCAGAACTACTATTTGGGAGCAGTTCTTGAGATATTGCAACAGTGTGGGATGAAAAAGTTAGTAGATGACACTGCATCACTCCACAGAAAGCAAAAGGAGTGAAGCGCCACACTAGGTGGAAGTTAAGAGAGATGAACATCAATTTACGGTCCATATATTCTTTGGTACGAAGATAATTTGAGATTCTTCTCTCATTATTTCGGGCCAACAACAACAACAAAAAACTAGTGCGATCACACTCAGTGGCGAAAGCTCAAATAAAGATCCATAATATGCCTGGCAAAGACGCTTCCATGTGACCTTTCGGCCATAGGCTTTAAACTTAGGGAATAGAGTTGGATAAGGATGAAGAAAAGAAAGGAGTTGAAGGATGTTGAAGAATGACCGAATGAAGGTTGATTCAAGAAAGCTTCCTTTTATAGGAAGGTGGCAGCGTAACCGACAGCATATTCAATTCCTTTGGGAAACATATCGATAGGCGCAATCAATGCTTTTTAGGAGACAAATCGGCGACGATATTATCTCTTTGAGAAAATAAAACAGGCATTACATTGAATGCTTATGGAAAGATGTACTGATGGGACGTCGGATTATCACAAAGGCTTATGTCATAAGAATGATGTCATCACAAGAGGCTCGAGGAGATCATTGTCAAAATCTTTTCTTGTCATTTTTATTCCAAGAAACGCGGGGACAATCTGTATTCGGCTAAAATTGGAGAGCCCGATTTTATGGTTATTATGATATCCCGCAGCCCGTTTTCAAAAGGCTCGAGTCTAGTTCGAGGTTCGAACCCGAGGGTACTATTTGCTTGGCCCGGGGCAGAGTAAATCGACGGCTATGATGAATGAGTGGGAGATTCCCAAGGCACATGATTAAAGCCGACCAGGTCTATTTGGCTAGTTCAAGCCCGTATCGTGGCATTATATGGGTGAACCAGCCATATATCTTTGTAATAAATGCACTTGTACTTTGTTGGGATTCCCCTTGGTATATAAAACGGACCCTTGTCATTTTGTAATGTGGCAGCATATACTACTCACAACATTCAATACAAGAACATTCTCTGCGGTCTAACTTAAACATATTCTCTTAATTTCACTATTTATATTTATTTATTTGTGTTCTATTTATTGTTCTTCATTTGTTGCTCATTATTGATCATAAAGAGACATCTTCAAAGCTCTCAGACTGTTAGTCGTTCATCGGCTATCCATAGCTCAGTATCGAGCTCGACCCCGATGCCCCGTATACTCAAGCTCGAGTCTCCGATTCTCAGTCATTCGGTTTGCCTAAACATATTATTTTCAAGTTCTTGTCTTATTTTTTAGTCTCGCACTTAGCATCAACTGTCTAACAACTAGCATAAAAATAGATCACGTATTTTTAAAACCATAAAATTAAATTTAATTGTAATTATCATTTTTAAGGTAAACAAAAACCATGAGACAGTCTGAAGTATTTGGTACTTATCTCAATCAAATGGTTGTCCACCATTTTACTTCAAATTGTCATGATCTTTTAATCATTCAAAACCGTTATCGAGCTAGGGCAAATAGTCATGATCTTTTAATCATTCAAAACCGTTATCGAGCTAGGGCTAGATTCACCTTTAATTTTTGAACAGGTATTACTATTAAATTATTTTGCAAACAACTTTATATGGGACAAGCTAGATGAAGAAATAATATATAAAGTTGGATGTAGCACCGACTTGATAATGTGACGAAGTTACGAAATATTTACTTAGTTCCTTTTAGATATGTCCTCAATTATTAGCCACTAATAGCTCTAGAGTACAAAATTTTAGTTTTCTCTCAAGTTTTCTATCAACTAAAGACCAAAACTACAAAACACAGACATTCAATTAAATTTGACCTTTATCCCTACTGCCAAACAGGTACAACAAATCCATGATTACCAATCAATTCATGTTAAAGACAAGGCCACATGCATTTGCCCTCGTGCACGTGGTTACCAGTAATATCTCCAACTTCTTCTTAAACACTTCAAAAAACTGATTAATTCTCTTGGATCCAAAATTCTTTATTTTTTCGAAAAAAAATAATAATTAATAGTTCTATCTGTTCGTAGCACTTCACAAAACTCATTCTTTTTTGGATCCAGCATTCTTTATTTTTTCAAAAAGTAAAATTGATTAATAATTCTCTATTTGTTAACACTTCAAAAAGTTCGTTCTCTTCTGAATCCAACATTCTTTATTTTCTCAAAAAATAAAATTGAATAATGATTCTATTAATTGCATAAAAAGAATATACTCATTCATTCACTAGCTATAGTATCAATGCTTCCTCCTTTTACAAAGAGCAATAATATGCAACACCATTTTTATGTATAAAAAATATTTTCTCCAAGAAATTATTTGTATATACATACAGTACATATACAACTAATGGTAAGAGGAACATACATTCGTTCACAAAAAGGAATTAAGAAGGCATGCTTCCACGTAGCGTCACGATGTAGCGTTTGCCTTTTGGTAGTCTGATCTGAGAATTAAAATTGCTAGTCAAATAGATGTCTTTTTTGTTTAAAAAGAAGTTCAAAATTAGGAAGTCAACATCTATAATTTAATGTTGAGAATTGCAACTAGCTAGGAAGAAACTACGAAGAGTAGCTTGTTAATTCAATGTTTTATTGTACTATTACAATCCTAGTTCACCAATCCTGAACTTGTCATGATGGCATCCAATCTTCGCGACAAGGTAAGCCTGACACACCGCAGAAATTCAACAATCCTTACGAAAAACGATAAATAAAATATAAATAGCATAAGATAATGTATAGAGTGCCGCCTGACACACACATGTCGACTCAAAATAATGTAAAAACCTCCAAGACCCGGAAACCCACGGGTAATACAGGCTAAGAGTGAAATATAACATACAGCTCTAACATCTAGGAGTGTCTACGAAAAGTGAGTACATGAATGAAACTACTAGCTAAAAGTAGAATAGAAGGAGACTTTCCGGCTCTGCGGACGCGGCAGATGCATACCTCGAATCTCCAAGTGTAGCTGCGAGATCACAAATAGCGCGCGCGACCAGAAGTACCTGGATCTGCACAACAAAAGTGTGCAGAAGAGTAGCATGAGTATACCACAACGGTACTCAGTAAGTGCCAAGCCTAACCTCGGTGGAGTAGTGACGAGGAATGTCGAGGACTTACAGAGATGAACATAAAAAAAATAATGGAAGAATAATAAACAGTAGATAATGAAGTAAATCCCGAATATCTAGCAAGACGGTAAGTAAAACAGAACGTCTACAAGTACAGACTACAAACACAAGAAAAGAAAACACTCAAAAATCAGGATTCCACATGGAGCTCCGGGAATTGAAAACGCAGTCCATTTATACCAATACCGGAGGATCTCCCAGGAATCGAACCTGTAGTCCATCATATCAATAACAGAGGATCTCCAGGAATTGAACCCGCAGTCCTTCATACGAATAACAGAGGATCTCCGGGAAATTGAACCCATAGTCCGTCATATCAATATCAGAGGATCTCCCGGGAATCGAACCCGTAGTACATCATGTCAATATCAGAGGATCTCCCGGGAATTGAACCCGTAGTCCAGCATACTAATAACAAAGGATCTCTTGGAAATTGAACCCGTAGTCCCAAAAGTAAATACACCACAACAAATCAATAGTTAACAGAAAGGAAGCCAAATGCGAACAACAAGTAAAGTCGAGAATCTAACATGCTTCACAAGAAAGACAAATATGGCAATTTAGTCAAATAGAGAAAATAAATCACTAGCATGCTTTCCAAGGAAAGTCCTATATTTCAATTTAGTCAAATAGAGCAAATAAGTTACTAACATGATTTCCCTAAGTCAAAACAAGTAAAGTTTCATTTTTAACAATTAAATATGGGAAGAAAACACAGTCTAAACAAGCCAAGTAAGGTGAATTTCCAACAACTAGCACAAGTACACGCCCGTCACCTCGTGCACAAGAATTTTAAACAATGACAAAGATATCCTAAGGGGAGAGGTCCCCCACACAAGGTTAGACAAGCAACTTACCTCGAATTGGTACAAAACTGCTAAGAAACAATGCCCTTGCCACGAGTATCCGACTCCGAGTTGCCTAAATCTATTCAAACCAATTACATATTGTAAAATAATATCGCAAGTAACTAATTACACTGTTAAAATTAAAGCTAAAGCGCGAAAATAGGTAAAATGACCAAAATGCCCCTCAGGCCAACGTCTCGGGATCGAATAATTTTTACATTTTTAGAAACCTCCTACTCTTACGAGTTTCACCGTATAAAAATCTCCCAAATTGGAAGTCAAATACCCCTTCAAATCATCAAAGTTAGGTCTAAGAACTTTACCCCAATTTTCATTCAAAATCCAAAATTAAAGCTTGAATTCGAGATTAGATTAGCGGGTAATAATCATATTGGAGTAAGGAATCGTTACCCAATATTTGCCTCTGAAAATCCCTCAAAAAATCTCCCTAAACCGAGCTCTCTAGCTTGAGTTTGACAAAAATGGAAGAACCCTCGTTTTTGAAAAGTTTATAACTGTTCTAGGACTTTGTTCATTGCGATCACATGATGTCTTCTGCGATCGCGAAAAAGAAAATTATAAGGCCGTGAAAATGGTTTATGCGATCGCAGGAATGGGTTTTGCAATCACATAAGGATAGAAGCTGGTCTTATGCGATCACATCAAGAGCTAAAAGATCGCGTATAAGGAAAAAGGAACCTGGGACCCCAGCCCAGTTAACTCAATGCGAAGAGGGGGGGGGGGTTGCGATCGCGTATATGGAAGTTTAGATGCTATGCTATCGCAGGATGGAAGTTTCGATCGCATTGAAGGAAAAGAAGGCCTCCCCAAGAAGCACTACGCGATCCCTTGAGCACTTACGCGATTGCAGAGAAGGGGTTTCTGCAACAGGTCTAAAGGTTTTCTACAATCGTTTTCAATACAAACATGCCCCGTTGGGCATCCGAAACACACCCGAGGCCCCCAGGACCTCAACCTAACCTACGAACATATCCCATAACATCATTCAAACTTGTACCAATTCTTAAACAACCGAAAACAATGCCGGAAGCTCGAATTAATCAATGAATTGAACTTAAAAACTTCAAAACATAACCAAACTCGCTTTCGATTCATAACCTAACCAAAACACGTCCGATTGACCTGATTTTGCACGCACGTCCCAAATGACATGTTGGTGCTATAGAAACTTTTGGAATCCCGTTCCGACCCTCGAATAAAAAATTCACTATCGGAATGGAAAGTTCAAAATTCTAACTTTCGACATTTCCAGCCTAAATGAGCTACGGACATCCAAAATACATTCTGAACATGCTCCCAACCCCAAAATCACCTAACGGAGCTAACATAACCATATGTTTTCCATTCCGATGTCGTCTTGACACTGTTCTGATTACGGACCATTTTCCAACACTTAAGCTCTCATTTAGGGACTAAGTGTCCCAAAATACTCCGAATTCTATTATCGAACATCCCGACAAATCAAAATAGCATAAATGAACTTAGGGGAAGCAGTTAATGGGGAAATGGGACAAAAATTCCAACGACGACCGGCCGGGTCGTCACATCCTCCTACACTTAAACATTCGTTCGTCCTCGAATGAGCATAGAGAACATACCATAAGTAGCAAAAGATGAGGGTATCGTCTGCGCATATTCCGCTCGGTCTACCGAGTCGCCTCCTTGGCCGGCTGGCCCCGCTAGTGAACCTTTAGTGAAGCTATATCCTTTGACATGAACTTTTGAACTTGCCTATCCAATATTGCCACAAGCTCCTCAACATAGGACAAATCATTGTCCAACTGGACTGAAGTGAACTTCAACACGTGAGACGGGTCACCATGATACCTCCGAAGGATCGAAGCATGAAATACTAGATGAACCCCATCCAAAATAGGAGGTAAAGCAAGCTCATATGCAACCTTCCCAACCGTCTTCAAAATCTCAAATGGACCAATGAACCTCGGGCTCAACTTTTCTTTCTTTCCAAACCTCATGTCGCCTTTCATAGGCGAGACCCGAAGCAAAAATCGCTCACCAACCATAAAGAAAACATCACGAACCTTCCGGTCCGCATAACTCTTCTGTCTGGACTGGGCCGCACAGAGTCTGTCCTGAATCACCTTAACCTTCTCAGCCGCATCCTGAGCCAAATCAATGCCCAATAACCTGGCCTCGCCAGGCTCGAACCAACCCACCGGGGACCTGTTTCTCCTACCATATAAGGCCTCATAAGGCGCCATCTGAATACTGGAGTGATAACTGTTGTTGTACGCAAACTTAGTCAGTGGCAAGAACTGATCCTAAGACCCTCTAAACTCAATGGCGCACGCACAGAGCATGTCCTCCAGAATCTGAATAGTGTGCTCGGACTGTCCGTTCGTCTGAGGGTGAAAAGCTGTACTCATGGTCACCCGGGTACCCAACTCTTGCTCGACGGCTCTCCAGAACTATGATGTAAACACTGAACCCCTGTCTGAGATGATAGAAACTGGAATGCCGTGCAGATGGACAATCTCCCTGATATAAATCCCTGCTAACGCTCCACTGAGTAAGAAGTACACACCGGAATAAAATGAGGGGACTTGGTCAACCGATCCACAACAACCCAAATAGAATACACTTCCTCGCCGTCATAGGGAGACCAGTCACAAATTCCATAGTGATGTTCTCCCATTTCCACTCCGAAATCTCCATCTGCTGGAGTAACCCTCCCGGTCTCTGATGCTCAGTCTTTACCTGCTGACAGTTGAGGCATCTAGCTACAAACTCTACTATGTTCTTCTTAATCCTCCTCCACTAGTAATGCTGCCTCAGATCTTGATACATCTTCGTGGCACCCGGATGGATGGAGTACCGCGAGCTATGGGCCTCAGTCAATATCAACTCCCGAATATCATCAACATTGGGCATACAGATCCTCCCCTGCATCCTCAAAATCCTGTCATCTCCAATAGTCATATCCTTAGCATTGCCATGCTGAACTGTGTCCTTGAGGACAAAGAAATGTGGGTTATCATACTGCCGCTCCCTGACACGATCAAACAATGAAGACCGAGAAACCACACAGGCTAGAACACGACTAGGATCTGAAAGGTCCAATCTCACGAACTGACTGGCTTGAGCCTGAACATCCATCGCCATAGGTCTCTCTGAAGCTGGTAAATATGCCAAACTCCCCAAACTCTTCGCCCGACGACTCAAGGCATCGGCTACCACATTGGCCTTGCCCGGGAGATAAAGAATAGTAATATCATAATCCTTTGGTAGCTCCAACCATCTCTTCTGGCGCAAGTTCAGATCCTTTTGCTTGAACAAGTGCTGCAAACTCCGATGATCCGTATAAATCTCACAAGCCACACCTTACAAATAATGATGCCAGATCTTTAATACATGAACAATAGCAGCTAACTAAAGGTCATGGACATGATAGTTCTTTTCATGCAACTTCAATTGTCTGGACGCGTAGGCAATCACCCTACCGTCCTGCATCAATACCGCTCCAAGTCCAACTCGTGAGGCATCACAATATACTGTATAGGACCTCGAACCAGTAGGCAAAATCAGAATAGGGGCTGAAGTCAAAGCCGTCTTGAGCTTTTGGAAGCTCGCCTCACACTCGTCTGACCACTGAAAAGGAGCACCCTTCTGGGTCAATCTAGTCATAGGGGATGCAATCGACGAGAACCCCTACACAAAACGACAGTAATACCCCGCTAGGCCAAGGAAAATGCAGATCTCTGTAGCTGAAGAGGGCCTGGGCCAACTCTGCACGACCTCCACCTTCTTCGGATCTACCTGAATACCCTCACTCGATATCACGTGACCTAGGAATGCCACAGAACTCAACAAAAACTCATATTTTGAGAACTTTGCATATAATTTCTTTTCCTTCAGAGTCTGAAGCACTGTCCTCGGGTGCTGCTCTTGATCTTCTCGGTTCCGGGAGCATACAAGAATATCATCTATGAAAACAATGATAAAAGAGTCGAGATAGGGCATGAATACACTGTGCATCAAATGCATAAATATACTGGGGCGTTGATCAGCCCAAATGACATGACAAGGAACTCGTAATGACCATATCGAGTCCTGAAAGCAGTCTTCGGGATATCCGACTCCCGAATCTTTAGCTGGTGATAATCTGAGCACAAATCAATCTTAGAAAACACCCGTGCACCCTGAAGTTGGTCGAATAGATCATCAATACGAGGCAAAGGATATCGGTTCTTCACTGTAACTTTGTTCAACTGATGATAATCGATACACATGCCCATAGAACTATCCTTTTTCTTCACAAACAAGACAGGAGCACCCCATGGTGAAACACTGGGTCGAATAATACCCTTATCAAGCAATTCCTATAACTGATTCTTCAACTCTTTCAACTCAAGAGGAGCCATACGATAAGGAGGAATAGATATGGGCTGAGTGTCCGGCAACAAATCAATACCAAAATCGATGTCCCAATTTGGCGGCATGGCCGTAAGGTCAGCTGGGAACACATCGGGGAAATCCCATACTACCAGAACAGAGTCAACAGAAGGGGTATTGGCACTAACAGAGTCAACAGAAGGGGTATTGGCACAAACATCTCTCACATGGGCTAAATACGCAGCTCACCCCTTCTCAACCATACACTGAACTTTAAGAAAGGATATAACTCTACTGGGAGTGTGATCAAAAGTACCACTCCGCTCAATACGAGGAATACCTGGCATAGCCAGCATCACGGTCTTAGCGTGACAATCAAGAATAGCATAATGGGGCGACAATCAGTCCATGCCTAAGATAATATTAAAATCAACCATATCAAGTAATAAAAGATATGCCATGGTCTCAAAACCACGAATAGTAAGCAAACACGACCGATATAAGCGGTCCATAACAAGGGAATCTCCCACGGGAGTAGAAACATAAACGGGACAGCCCAAGGTCTCTCGGACTGTAACCAAATGCGGAGCAAAATAAGATGACACATAAGAACCGATGCCTCTCTGTAACAGGTCTGAAGGATTTTCTGCAATCTTTTTCAACACAAACATGACCCGTTGGGCATTCGAAACACACCCGAGGCCCCCGGGACCTCAACCAAACCTACGAACATATCCCATAACAACATTCAAACTTGTACCAATCGTTAAACCACCTAAAACAACGCCGGAAGCTCGAATTAATCAATGATTTGAACTTAAAAACTTAAAACTTAACCAAACTCGATTTCGATTCAAAAACCTAACCAAAACACGCCCGATTGACCTGAAATTTTGCACGCACGTCCCAAATGACATGACGGTTCTGCAGCAACTTCCGTAACCGGTTCCAACCCTCGGATAAAAAATTCACTATCGGACCGGAAACTTCAGAATTCTAACTTTCGGCCTTTCTAGCCTAAATGAGCTAGGGACATCCAAAATACATTTTGAACACACTCCCAACCCCGAAATCACCTAACGGAGCTAACAGAACTATTGGTTTTCCATTCCGAGGTCGTCTTGACACTATTCTAATTACGGACCATTTTCCAACACTTAAGCTCTCATTTAGGGACTAAGTGTCCCAAAACACTCCGAATTCTATTACTGAATATCCCGGCAAAACAAAATAGCACAAATGAATTTAGGTGAAGCAGTTAATTGGGAAACGGGACATAAATTTCAAAGACGACCAGCCGGATCGTCACATGTACTCATGGAGGCGAGGAAGGAAAAATAACAATGGGAAGGATACAAGATCCGAAATTTATAATGCATTCACGTTGTAGCACATATATAAGTAGCTACTGTTATTAAAAAAATTGGTATGACGAACATATATACATTCGTTCTAGGTATAGATCGACTGGAAAAGGAAAAGAGAATGTTTTCACGTAATGTCACGTTCTTGGAGTATTAGAATTATATATGAGAAAATTGACTTCTGTTTTGTTTGTGACAATTGTCTAATAATTCAAAATTTGGAAGTCAACATTTAGGTTTTTGATGATGGTGGTGACAATTATTGTAACTAGGAAGGATAGTGGAAATAGATTAGTGCGTTTTAGCAAGCTAGGGGAAGAGATCTCAAAACGCAAATAATTCAACCCCTAAAGTTTGACTTTCATGCAATATATCTCCATATAAATCATAAAATATACTTCCCACAATTGAAATTATGTGTGAATAAGACCATTATATTACAACTCAACCTTTTTGTCAGTTGGTACATTTGCTGGACTCCGCTGGAGGCAATGGCATGATTTCCCGAGTTAGTGTAATTTAATTGATTTTCTGTGATCATATATTGATACTTCTTTTTAACAATATACTAATTATTTCTGCGTATGAAGAATTCTCATTAATAATACTAAGTTGTGACGTAATAGCAATGCTTATTTTGTCTCTTTGTGCTATTTTGAGTTCTTATTATTTTCTTCTATCAAGATTGCGATGGGATAAATGTAATTTTGCCCTTAATTAGAGGTCTCACATTTGAGTTTTAAAAATGAAGAATCTTTTTAGTAAGAAGGATTTTTCCCTTTAATGAGGCTCCTTCAAGTAGGCCTGTGCATTTGGATCAGATATCCAAAATCCGATCCAATTCACTCTATTTTGGATTTCGAATCGCATACAGATTGTGTTTTTTAAAATTTTAAATATTCGGATTGGATTCGGATTGATGTGAGTTTAATCCGTTCCGATCCGAAATCCAAAATAATAGGGACCTATATAAATAATACACTAAAATATTAGGGTTAAACAGATACTCATTTTTTTAACAAGCCAACCTAGGTTATAACATGTTCTCTTCATATTCCTAAAGACCTAAATCCTAATCTCCACTGGCCGCCTCTCTTCAGTCTTCAGTAATTCAGTTCTTCAACTTCAATAGTTCAACCGAGTCTCGCCCATTCCATGTCGAGTCTCGCCCATTCCATCTCAGTTCTCACAGAGTCACAATGAGACTATCATTCACCACAGACTATTTGAAGTTTGTTGTTAGCTCTTTGAGTTTACTGTTTCATTTTCATGGTTGCTTGCTGGTTTGTTGTTTTAAGGCTTGTGAGTTGTGACGTCTTTGAAGTCTGAAGTTTGCTACAAGATAGGTTTATAGGATGCAAGTATTGTGCTATTTTAAGCGAGATGATTCTTCATGATCATTGAAATTCAATTGTTCGTATGGTTTCATTAATTGCCTTATGGCACTTTAATAACTATGTTAATATGTTGAATTTTTATTGTCATTGTAACCAGCAATATAAACTACATTATACTAGAGAAACACACTGTTAAAAGTAATAGTTTGTGTATTTATATTACAGTATAGAATAAAATCCAACATAGGATAATTGAGCGACAATCCAATCCGACAATCCAAAAAATATCTGATCCAAAGTTTCAAAATCCGATCCGGTCCAATGTTAATTCATATCAGATTCGGATTGCCCTTTTAAGAATCCGAAATCTGAAATCCGAAATTCAAAATATGCTAAATCTGATCCGATCCAATTCGTGCACAGCCCTACTTTCGAGGATTGATTTTGACCTTTTTTGAACAATCCAATCAAATCAAACTTATATCTTGTTTATATGCTTGTTCTGTATTATTTTATAATGTATCAAATGGTATCGTATTGTACTGTATCGTGTTAATATATATAATATTTGGATAGATTGTATTATTTGAGGTCGTTTTATAATGTCATGCACCGACGATATGAGGAATAAAGTTGCAATATTATAAAGAAAAAGTAAGGTACTGAAAGGTCATCACTTGATTTAAAAATAAATTATGTGTCCTGGGACATTAACACCTCCTTTTATCTCACCTCGATTTGCGTATGTGGTCCGGAATATTTTTATGTGAAAATTTAATAAAAATACCAATTAAGCCTTTTAAATTGAATTTAATTTTACTTCTATCAATATTTCAGGTTAATTGACTCAGAATCATGATTTGAAGGTCCCAAAGGGTCCGTAGAAAAATATGGGACTTGGGCGTATGCCCGAAAGTGAATTCCGAGGTCCAAGGCCCGAGAAATCAATTTTTGAAAAAAATACTTATCTAAATTATAAGAGATTTTGGAAATTTAAATGTGTTTGAATTTGATGGTATCATACCCGTATTTTAGTTCCGGAGCCCGGTACAGATCTTATATGGTATTTAAGTTGAGCATGTAAAATTTGGAAAGAAATAGACTTGATATGACGTGATCAGGTCCTCGATTGTTAAAATTTGGACTTAAGAGTTATGGAGATTTTTCTTTGATTTTGATGCTAATTCGTAGTTCGAGGTGTTATTTTGGTGATTTGATCGCAAGAGTAAGTGTATACTAATTTTAGGGTTTTGTGCATGTTTGGTTTGGAACCCCGAGGGCTCGGGTTAGTTTTGGATAGGCCACGAGATGTTTTTACCCTTAGGAATGTTGCAGGTTTTGTTGTTTCTTGTGCATAGACATTACGTGCATCGCTATCGCATAGTAACTCTCGTGATCGCGAAGGGGAACAGGGATGGCGGTAGAATTTGCCCTATGCGAACGCGAGACCCAGGTCCCAAGCGTGGAGCATTGGGGGGGGGGTTTGCTCTACGCGAACGTGACGGTAAACCGCGAACGCATAGCTTTAGGATGGTCTGGTCATGGAACCTATGGAGGACTACGCGAACGCGACCCCTCTATTGTGAATGCAAACGCCAGGCTGGGCTAAGCCTTCGCAAACACGAAGTTTCTCTCGTGATCGCTTAAGTCCATAATTGACAGCTCCTCGGGAACGTAACATTGCTGTCGCGAACGCGACATTGCTGTCGCGAACGCAATGAACACTGTCGTCCATTACTTAATTAGTAGCAAAGTTGGGATTTAGCCTACATTTTCATAGATTCAAAACTAGAGAGAATTGAGGTAATTTTTCACGAGCAAGTTCTTCCCCAAAGTATTGGTATATGATTCTAAACCATTTTCTTTCGATTTCCCATTGCATTTCATCAATCTTCATCCGAAAATCTAGGGTTTTTATGGTAGAAATTAGGAATTTAGGTAGAGTTAGGGCTTTTTGAATAATTGGAATTTAGACATCATTTTGGGGTCGTATTTCGAAACCAATTGCATATTTGGGCTTGTGGATAAATGGGTAATCGAGTTTTAGTTCGAACCTTGAGTTTTGACTAAACGGGAATGAGATCGATGATCAGAGCCTACCCTACACCACTATGGAGTGACGAGAGCGGTCAAAACAGCTTTTTTCCGAGATGGTCGGGATCGAATCCACAAGGAGCTAGAAGTGGGAATTGGATTCCTATCTAAACTAGAGATACGTAGTGCTCTTAATTAATCATCCAATAATCTTTGGTCATTTGATTACTTCTAATATTATGCTAATAAGATGCTAAATTAAGCTAGAAGTAAGATACTTGCAAGGTTGTCTAAATGGTTAAGCACTAGGGAAGTGACTTTCTACTAGGTTAATACTTGGCGGGTTCTCGAATCTAAGGCAAGGTTCTCATGTTGGGGATTACGATATAACCAATGCACAAAACTTATCACTCTATACCTATCGGTATTTTGAGTGATTTTACCCTAATTGACTTTGTCAAGACCAATTGGATATTATAATTTGTGTATGCAATTTCGGTTCAAGTCAGGGATTACTATCTCTAGGTTTAACCCTTTAATTGGAGCTATCAATCTCTTGAATACACCTCAATTCCAAGTTGGACTAATTTTACTAGACTCAAACTCTCTTTCTCAAGAAGAGACCAAGTAAAAAAAGACATAAATTAGTTTTTGCAATCACTAATTCAACATGAAAAATACAAATTAGTCCAAATATTAAATACCCATAGACATTCAAGTCTTAAAACTCAATACCCATCAAATACCCACACTAGGGTTGAGCTACAACCCTAGCTAATGGGTCTAGCTACTCATAATAATAGAAGAAAACTGATAAAGAGATGAAGAAAAACCCATAAGATTTAATTACAAGCTAATAATTGAAGATTCAATGATAAAACCACTATGAAATTAGTCAAAATGATTAAGAACAAATGTTCACGTGCTTAGCCCAAAGTTAGATTACAAAAGACGACCTAAAAATGGGAAAAGAAAGTTTTATATTAGGCAAAGTATTTTGGACAAAAATACCCCTGCGGGGGTATCGCGGACCGCAAGAAATGGAGTGTGGCCGCGGTGCGGCGTTATGGCTCCAAACTCTGCTCTCTGAAGTTGGCCACCGCGGGCAGCACGAAATGTACCGCGGTCGCGGTGGATTCTACTATGGTCCACACAAAAAGGACCGCGGACCTTATTGGCATTAATTCACCAAAGTCCCAACTCTCTGAACTCCTTCTTTGCGGACCGCACAATCACGATTGAGGCCACAGTGAAGCTATTGTAGTCCACACAAAATGCTTTGCAGCGGCATTGCTTGAGTTTCCAAAATATGCACCTCTCTGAATCTCCTCATTGCGGACCACACCAAATGGAATGCGGCCGCAGTGGATCTGTTGCACTGTGCCTGGACTTGTTCTTAGTACTCGTGTATGTTTCACTCCTTTTTGAGATGGTTTTGACTAATTTTTACCTTTTTTACCAAACCCTACAAACAAGTACAATATGTAAGTCTTTGAGACTATTTTGTACACATTTTTAATCAAAACTCAAGTAAGAAGGAGTGTAAAATTAACCATAATCCCTAGTTATCAGCTCCCCCAAACATAAGCTTTTGCTTGTCATCAAGCAAACTAAAATGACCTCATCTAGCATCAATTGGGACTAACAATTGCCTCAATTCAAATGATTTATTAACAAAATTCAACCTTATAATCACCATATATTTTGTGAGACACAAGAGAATCAAGAATTGACTGAACCCATCAAAGAAACTCTTTCTACTACTTTGGTTATTGTGGAACCCAAACTCATACATCCTCAACTCTCCCTAAGCAAACCTGACTTTTAGATTGTAGCACTCAGAATAAGGATAGTGGAAATACGCTCATCTCTCTCAAAGAAAGGTCACAAGTCCCGCTCTAAGTACTATAATCTTGCCCCTTATGTAAGTCATCACTAATGTAAGCTTCATTCAACTCAAGATCATATAGGGCTTTTCTGGATAATTAGCAAAGACTTTTGGTTTAGGGTAGGAAATATTTGGTCTAAGTACGTTCCATCTTCCCTTTAGCACTTCATTTGCTTCATATTGGCATACATTCTCTTAATTTTTTGAGTCATTAACTCTTTTATTAGGGGTTAGAGAGACACATTATCACTCTATTTATTTATTTCAAACCTTTTTCTTATTTCTTAACTTTTCACACCGCTCATCTCTTTACTTTTATTGAATCCCTTCATTTTTTTGTACATTGATCATTCTTTTTGACTTCTTCATTTTCTTTCTTTTTTCATTGCCTTTCCTTTTCTTTATTTTGTACGTTTGCGTTCCTCATCTCTCCCCCAAAACTTATGCTTTTGCCTTGTGCTAAGGAAAGATCGGGTGGCAAGAGGTCTATGTCTTATAAGGGTTGACTAGGGATATTATCATTGGTAGACTATGGAAGTTTTCAAGACATCATTCGGATCAAGGAGAGACTATAATCAAGGAGAACCTATAATCACATCTCAAGTCAAATTACACTTAGGATTTCGCCTAGACAAATATTCAGGGCAAGTTTTAGACTATTGACTCAGGACTTGCACTTGCAATTCAAATTCTCACCACACAAGATATAGGATTGCTAAAGAGACAGAGTCAGGGCCTACAATAACCTTATCTAAGATTTGAGCAAGACAATGGTGCCGAAAAACCACTTGATGATTATCGGCCAACAGGGCAGTCTTAAGGTCACAACTTTCACCATCCTAGACACAATAGTTTATTTTTGACCATATGATCAAAGGCGAATGTGTTAGGCCCAAGTGAAGCTTTGATTGAGCCACCCTTACCAACTAGCTATTATTTACCCAAAAGAAGAAAAAAGAAAACAGACTCAAACCCTTAAGAAGGTTGTGATGCCATCCATCATCGGTAAGAGCCACCCGGTTTAGACAAATTTTACCTTTGGAAAGAACCGTGGCATTGAGAAAACCAAAAGCTTATTTCACTCAATTACTCAAAACAAGAAGCTACAAAAATAAAATAAGAAGCTATGAAAGGAAAATGCGGAAAGTAAAATGAATATATACAAGAGGGGATTTAGTTGAATATACATAATGGAGAATGAATATATGTGATCACGTGATTTTTTCCCTATATTAATTACTCCCATAAATTCAAACAAATAACTTTTTCCCAGTGTTTGTAATTTTGTGGATATTTGTGGCATGCTTCCGTTATTTGCTTGCATTTGTCTGAGCATGTTTAATTTTATTTAATTCATGAAAAATACAAAAAAAATATATTGAATTTTTGTTTAGGATTTAATTTTATATTTTTAGATTAATTGGTAAAATAGTTTGTTTCATAAAATGAAAAGTCACAAAAAGTGACTCATTTTACATTTTTAAACTTGTAACTTTAAAATTGGTAGTTAGTTAGTTGTTTGTAAATATTATTTAGTAATTAACCTAATTAGTTGGGATAATTGTATTAGAGTTTAATTAGGTTTTAATTCTAATTTTGGAAAAAGAAAGAATTAAAAAGAAAGTGGAAAAGAAAAGGGAAAAGAAGAAAAATTGAATGAGAAGCCTGGTTTTGGGCCATCATGGCATAAAATAGGCCCAAACGTTCTTTCCCATAAACCCGACCAAATCAGCCCAAGCGGATTACTTGTTATTGTCAAGAATAACTAATTAGTCTCAATTTCTGATCATTTTGAGACAGTTCCGGCATGTGGTATCAATCGATTGGGATTTGACCCCCTTAATTCTATTCTCACGTAAAGCTTTATCGCGTTATGATTCTGAGAGTTTCATTCTTCTTATATTTCTTTATGTTTCTCCTCCATGTTTAGGTTTACCTTCATGTTGCTGAACCTAGCTTGGTGTAGTTTAGTTCATTTTTGTTCTTCTCTTCTTTTGTTGTTTTGTCTTTAGATTTCAGTATTGTTAGTATTAATCATTGATTTGTTGAGATTTCAGGTAGTCGTCCTAGTTAAATTAGGTGCTTAAAACTCTTAAAATCATTTTAGTCAATATTGAAATTGGTTTTGCGGATGATTCTTTTGTTAATCTGCTTGGGCATGACTTAATTATCTTAAATGGTTCCAATGAAATTCATGTTTTCTTGGGTTAATTATGAATTGGTTCATTTCAAGTTTGTTCAAACCTTAAAGTTGTTCAAAGTTTCTGGGCTTGTGAGTTTTTTTTTGATCTGATTAGGTGCTATTTGTTTTTATTGCTCTTGTTTGTCAATCTTTGAGGATCTATAGAGGGCTAGTTGTAAGTATAGAAACTTAAAGAGGTCATAAGGGCTAGACAGAGACTGTAATAATCAGGTTGCCTATGGTTAATTTAAGGATTTAAGGTATGAGGGAATTAATTTCTGTTAGCATAGGAGGTTCTAGAGGATAAGATAAGAGCTGAGGGTTTCAGATATTATTTCAAAAGGGTTTAAAAGGATAAAAATAACCAAGAAAGAAGGTGTAAATATGAAATTGGCTAGCTGTACTAGGGCTACCTTAGGTATGCTTCTATGATATCTTTCCATTAATTATAGAGGAAATAAAAAAAACACTCTGCAAATATCGAAAGTAAAACGGCTGACTGTGAAATGTTTTGAGAGAACACTGCATATCTTGCATTTCTTTGGTCAAGACTGGTCCAATTTTGCCTTGAAAATTCCTAGATAATCAGATTTTCAAGATTGTTGTTCATCTAGGCTCTTTATTGGTTGGAAGAAGTGCATTTTATCTGGTGTTACTCATTTTAATGGCTGATTCTGCTTCTTTCTGACTTCAACCTTGATTGTTCCTAGTTTGTTTTGCCCCGGTGGTTAGTTTTTTTTGGAATTCTAGAAACTCATTCATATAACACCCGGTCTAAAAACAAATTGACATGGCTAACTAAGAACTGACGCAAGTACCGTCGATTCGTCTAGAGAGGGGGAAGAGTCGGATGTTAACCTGAAAGAGGAGTTGTATAAGCTGAAATAACAGATGGCACATATATATCATGCATGGGCAAAAGAGCATCCGCCACCACCTTATCCTGCCAACCTTGCTTTCGTCCTGCCACTGGCTCAGTCCCATGAACCTCCCACTGCCGATTCGTCCCCGGGCTTTCCCATTTACCACCACTACCAGAGCACCACTTCCCAAACACCGCAAACTTTACGACCCAAACTAGTTCCAAACCCTCCTCCACCAGCCACTCCTGTTTTCGTAGCACCCTCACTCGCTACACTCCACTGACCTTTCAGCGAGCCCTTATTCCAGGCCCACGATGACCAGTATTACCCCCCAGATCCCAGTATTACTCCTTCATTCCTCGCTTAGATCTCTTATGAAAACTGAGAAACCATCTAATAATCCCAAACAGGAGGAGATGTTCAGGAATGTCAAGAGCTTGGAACAATCATTCAGGAATATGCAGGGGTTGGGAGGTCAGGTGAGCGTGGCTTACAAAGATCTATGTTTATTTCCAGATGTTCAGTTTCCAGTGGAGTTTAAGATGCCCAAGTTTGATTTGTATGATGGGCACGGAGACCTGGTGGTGCACTTGAGAGATTTCTGTAGCAAAATGAGGGGAGCTGGCAGGAAAGACGAGTTACTAATGTCGTATTTTAGCCAAAGTCTGAGTAGTTCAGTGCTGGGGTGGTATGCTCGGCAGGATCACGAATGATGGTATACATAGGATGATCTACACCAAGCATTCTCTTGTATCTTATCTTCTGTTAGATTCATATTCCCAAATTTAGAACGAGGTTTAGACAAGTTTCAAAGCCAGTAAAGCTTCTGTATTCCTGGTACGCTGGCCCCCCAGGCTTGAGTTGTCCGCTTAGGTAAGCCAGGTCTAAAATAATAAACACAGGTTTTCAAACCTAGTATAACATAGCCTCATGTCATATCCCTAGTAGGAATGCTTGACTGCATCATATGCATTTTGACTTTGGGGACTTAATACAGGGGTTTGGTCCGTCTAGGATAGGTGCACCAAAAATCAAAAGACCATCATGCATTTTGCTTGCTACTTGCACATTTATTTTTTTTTAACGGCATGTTGACCTACTTCTAGAATAAGGGAAATATTGAGACAAACCAAATTGAGGTGAGAGAGAGGAACTTACCTGCCTGTGAAAAACCCGGTGTCCAAAATACCCCAAAACTCTGCCGATTTTTTTTCCAAAAAAATATATAAATGAAAGAGTTGTTTCAAAAGTTTTTGTTTTCCGTTTCGTCAAAATTGGTCGAACTATGAAAGTTTGTTTCTCACCGGATGTGGGATACATAGGCAACCCACATTGGGTCCAACTACTTTTGCAAAACGTAACAAAAAAAAACTTGTATGAAGTGTTGTTTTGTTTTCATGAGGAATTAGGTGGCACCACTCTTGTCCAAATAGCCAAAAATTCCCCAAAGGAACTGGAAGGCCATTTTTACAAGAATATCCATTTATGGTACTTTTTAAATTTTGGTTGATTAACAAAAACAACCCTAAAATTTGTTCTTTTTATCTTGAGGTACTGAAGGGCTGTATTCATAAAAATGTTTTGTTTTAAATTTCGGAAAATGACTGTTTTTCTTTGGAGTCAAAAGAAATCACCGTCTTTTAATCAATCACCTTAAATAAATGTTTTGGATGAGCACAACTTAAAATGAACCATTCTTAGTCCGTGAGGAAATCCCGTTAGAGCTACATCTGTGGTGGCATGATTTGGGGGAGGACAGCAGAAAAATTGTGACAAAAGCATTTGGTCGTCTTGTTGGGATCTTGAAGTTTTAGCTGAGGAAGGATGTAATTGAGGCCCTGATACCCATCTGGGACCTAGCACATAATATATTCCACTTTGCTGATTTTGAGCTAACTCCTATGCTTGAAGGGATAGAGGGCTATGCTGGTTTAATGGGAATCTTAGAAATCAATACCCGATGGAACCTAGAACAATAAACCCTCACAAATATTTGGACGTGTTAAGCATCAATCGATAAATTTAAGACAAAAATTTGGCCAAAGGATTCTGTACCTTCTACTTTCTACAGCGATGTTATGGGAACTCCCGTGGCTTTGAGATGCCAGATACTGGTATTACTCACTCGGGAAACAAAGATAAGTGGAAAGCTCGAAGAGGATTAGGTTTTATAGTGGCGTTCCTGGGTGTTTTGATTTTCCCTAGAAAAGATGGGAACATAGATTTGGGGCTCGTGGAGATAGCTGACTTCATGATGAAAAAGGAAAATGGGACCATCATACCGCTGACCTTGGCAAAAATTTACCGAGCTCTGACCTGCTGTCATGAAGGGGGTAGGTAAAAGGAGGTGTGAAAGCTCTGGCGATGATTGATTCAGGAGATCATCCCACCATTATTATCAGCCTCGGCCCCACCATAAAACCTATTCCCAAACCCCGTATAATCTACCCCAACATTTCTACTCATCACCAGACCCTCATTGTTCTGTCCACCACACCCAAACATACACCCAATCTCCCGCCCATGCGCAATGGCATGCGCTAGCCCCGAAAAACATATATCCACCCCCACGAGCCTACCAAAACCCTCATGGATTAGGTTTTTGGCCCAACCAAGCATTTAAGAAGGAATGGGTGCAGAGGAAGAAAACCTTCACTCCATTGGAAGAGTCCTATACCAGTTTGTTCCACATGATAAGACAATTGGATATGCTGAGGCTGATCGAGTCAAAATTGCCAAATCCTCCTCTGAAGAATCTTGATTATTCTGTATGCTGTGAATATTGTTCTTGAACTGCGGGGCACGATATGGAGAAGTGCTGGCATTTGAAAAATGCTATCCAGGAGATCACTAATACAAATCAGATTGAAGTCCAAGCTTCAGAGGCATCCAATATCAACCAGCACCAACTACCAACCCATCAGGAGATAAACATGATTAAGATAATGCATAAGGGAGGGGAGCCCAAGAATCCTTCACAGACTGTTATGATGATTCGGTCCAGTGAGATCATGTCAGTTGAAAAACAAACAGTTGAGAGATCAATGAACAAGTTGAGCGGGACAAACGGCAAACCATTTGCAGTAATCAAGATGGGGTCCCCATGTGATGTTGCAACAAAACAAGAAAGGTCAAAAGTTGTTGTGCCAGGAGTGGCAAACAAGCCTGTCATAATTGTAGAGGGTGTGCACATAGATCCTGTCACCATCAAGCATGTAACCCAGTTACCGATAGTCAATAGAAAAGCTATCCCATGGAATTATGAAGGGGTAACAATGACCTACAAAGGAAAATAAGTTAAAGAAAAAGTCAATGAGGCCCATGAATTAACTCGTTCAGTGAGTTGCTTCACCCCAGAAGAGTCAAGGAAAGCTAAAACCTCTAATGATAACTCAGTTCTAGTGAAAAAGCAGTAGCTAAAGAAGAGGCGGAGGAATTTCTGAGAAAAATGAAAGTATGCGACTATTTCATCGTGGAGCAGTATAGAAAAACGCTGCTCAGATTTCACTATTGTCATTGAGAATCCATTCAGACGAGCATCATCGAGCCTTGATGAAAATTTTGAACGAGGCCCATGTTACCGACAAAATCTCAGTGAACCATCTAGAAAAGATCGCCAACAGGATATTTGAGGTGAATAGAGTCACTTTTTCTGATGATGAGTTGCCCGTGGAGGGTACTGAGCACAACAGAGCCCTCTACTTTACGGTGAAATTCGAAGATTTTGTTGTTACCCGGGTATTGATTGACAATAGTTTTAGTGCAAACATTTTCCCTATCTCTACTCTGAACAAGTTTCGGGGATTTGACGGCGGAGGGAAAGATTCAGTTGGTGATATAGTGCTTGAGTTGACAATAGGACCAATTGAATTAACCATGGAGTTCCAGGTGCTGGATGTAGCTGTTTCCTACAATCTACTGTTGGGTAGACCTTGGATTCATGCCGCCAAAGCAGTCCCGTCCACTCTGCACCAGATGGTCAAGTTTGAATGCGACAGACAGGAAATCGTTATGCACCGCGAGGATAGTTTGTGTGCTCACAGTGATGCTGTTGTCCCATTCATTGAGGTTGAAGATGACAAGGGTCCTTGGGTCTACCAGGTTTTGAAACAGTGTCGGTCGAGGAAATTCGAGAAGGGAAATGCATTCCAACTCCAAGGGTAGCCACCACATTAGTCATAGTGGCTTTTGAAATGCTGCAAAATGGTTTCCTACCTGGTAAGGGTCTAGGTGCATATTCGCAGGGCATCATACAGCCAGTGTCTCTCCCTGAAAACTTGGGTACATTTGGTATGAGATTCAAGCCCACAACCGCAAAAGTGAAAAGCGTTAGAAAGTTGAAACATAGGGCGTGGGTCCTTCCAAAGCCTATCCCACATCTCTCCAGGTTATTTGTCAAGCCTGGTGCCAGGAAACGCCAGTGACAATAGTTCCTAGTTCTGTGGTTAACGTCAATGCAGAGTTAATTCAAAGGTTTGAGAGGTTGTTCGACGACGTGAACATGGTGGAAGTTGGAGAGGGTTCTAGCAAAGTAGATGTGCAATTTGTTGGGCCGAGTGCAAAGATTATCAATTGGGAAGCTACTCCTCTCCCTACCAGAAAGGAGTTTTGGTAGTTTGCTTTAATTTTCTTTCAGTTTATCTGGATTATAGGGTTGTAATTCAGATTCTATGTTTGTCCGTTTGGATGTATAAACCTTGTTATCTTTTAATTTCAATGAAATGCAATTTTCCTTTTTCATCATTCCTGATAGTTTTACTTTTGATTTTCTTTTCTTCCTTGTACAGTTCTTTTTATGCTAGTTTCAATGACATGACATGCATGAGGAATCTTTGGCCCAGTCTTAAAAGCCAATCTAATTCTGAAATAATAATTCAAGAAATAGAGTGTGATGATGAATCAAAATATGATGAGGATGTGGTATTTGAAGAGATTAATAAAGAATTAAGCCATTTTGAAGAAAAACCCAAGCCTAACATGAATGATACAGAAGCAATTAATTTAGGGGACCCAGATAATGTCAGAGAAACTAAGATAAGTGTCCATCTTGGACCAAAAATCTGGAAAGGGATAATTAAAGCATTGTTTGAATACAAAGATATTTTTGCATGGTCATATGACGACATGCCGGGCCTAAGCACTGACTTGGTGGTTCCGGCGTTCCCTCCTGTCAAGCAAAAGTTGGGAATATTCAAAACTGACATGAGTATGAAGATTAAAAATAAGTCACAAACCAGTTTGATGCAAAGGTCATTCGAGTCATGCGGTATCCCACTTGGTTAGCCAATATTGTGCCTGTGCCAAAGAAGGATGGTAAGACCAGAGTATGTGTTGATTACTGTAATATCAACAAGGCAAGTCCAAAGGATAACATCCCACTACCAAATATCCACATTTTGACTGATAATTGTGCTAAGCATGAGATCAGATCTTTTTTGCATTGCTATGCGGGCTATCATCAGATCTTTATGGATGAGGAAGATACGGAAAAAATAGCATTCATCACACCATGTGGAATGTATTTCTATTGGGTCATGCCTTTCGATTTGAAAAATGCTGGTGCAACTTACATGAGGGCAATGATGACCATATTCCACGACATGATACATAAGGAGATCAAGGTTTATGTGGATGATGTGATCATAAAGTCCAGGAAGCAGTCTGCCCATGTCAGAGATTTGAGAAAGTTCTTCAAAAGGCTCCGTAGGTACAATCTTGAGCTCAATCCTGCAAAGTACGCATTCGGTGTTCCATCTGGAAAACAATTGGGATTCATAGTCAGCCGTTGAGGTATTGAGTTGGACCTATCAAAGATCAAAGCTATCAAATCTCCCACATCAACAGCTTTATTGCTAAGCTTACGACAACTTGTGAGCCTATCTTTCAGCTGTTGAAGAAGGATGTTGCGGTCAAGTGGATTGATGAGTGTCAGGAAGAATTTGATAAGATAAAGGGTTACTTGTCAAAACCACCTGTGTTGGTCCTACTAGAACCGGGGAGACCTTTGATTATGTATTTGACGGTCTTGGACAATTCATTTGGTTGTGTATTGGCTTAGCATGACATCACTGATAAGAAGGAGCAAGCAATATTATCTCAGCAAGAAGTTCACATCTTATGAGGTTAAGTACACTCACCTTGAAAGGACATGTTGCGCGCTAACTTGGGTAGCACACAAGTTAAAGCGCTATTTGTCATCGTACACTACTTACCTCATTTCTCGTTTGGATTTGTTAAAGTATATCTTTCAGAAGTCTATGCCCACAGAGAGGCTCGCAAAGTGGCAGAAAGCCTAAGTATTGGCCGACCATTTGGCCGAGAACCCCGTGGATGAAGAATATGAATCTTTGAAGACTTACTTCCCTGATGAAGAGGTGATGCACATTGACGAGTTGGAACAGGCTGAAAAAACCAGGCTGGAAACTTTTCTTTGATGGAGATGTGAACTTGAAACGCGCAGGAGCTTTACTAATTTTTGAAACAGGGCATCACTACCCTTCGTTTCTACTGCACTAACAACATGGTTAAGTAGGAGGCATGCATCCTGGGTGTGAGGTTAGCTATAGACATGGGTGTCCAAGAAGTCTTAGTCTTGGGAGACTCGGACCTTCTGGTACATCAGATTCAAGGAGAATAGGAAACACGAGATTTAAAACTCATACCATACCGATAATTCTTGTATGATCTTTGTCAATGGTTTAGATCAGTAGAGTTCGTGCATATTCTAAGGGTCCATAATGAGGTTTGCGTAGGCTACTCTGGCGGTAATGTTACATCGTCTAGATAAGGTTATCTTGACCCTTTGCATATTCAGGTACGCGATCATGATGCTTACTGTAACATGGTGGAAGAAGAACTTGATGGTGAGGCGTGGTTCCACGATATCAGGGAGTATATCAGGATGGGGGTGTATCCAGTACAAGCCACAGGTGATCAAAAGAGAACAATTCGTTGTTTAGCAAGTGGATTTTTCTTTTGTGGAGGAGTTTTTTTACAAAATAACTGCATATCTTGGATTGTTAAGATGCATAGACGCTAGACACGCCACAGCTACCATGACCAAAGTGAATTCTGGAGTGTGTGGACCGCATATGAGTGGGTACGTTCTGGCGAAGAAGATTCTCAGAGCAGGTTATTATTGGCTCACCATGGAGCGAGATTGTATAAGTTTTGTGCGTAAATGTCACCAATAACAAGTACACGGAGATTTGATTCATTCTCCACCATCTGAATTACACACAATATCTGTGTCATGGCCCTTTGTTGCTTGGGGTATGGATGTCATCGGACCAATTGAGCCAGCAATATCAAATTTTCACATGTTCATTTTGGTGGCCATCGATTATTTCACCAAATGGTTGAAGCTAAAAACTTCAAGTCTATAACCAAGAAAGCATTGGCCGATTTTTTCACTCAAATATCATTTGTTGGTTCGGGATCCTAAAGGTGATCATCACAGATAATGGTGGTGATCTCAACAGCCATTTGATGAAAGAAATATATCAACAGTTTAAGAATACACATCGCAATTACACCCCATACCACCCCAAAGCGAACGGAGAAGTCGAGGCAGCCAACAAGAACATAAAAAAGATACTTCGAATAATGGTGGAAGGTTCCAGACAATGGAATGAAAAGCTTCCCTTTGCAATATTTGGTTATCGCACTATTGTTCGCACTTCAGTAGGGGCAACTCATTATCTCTTGGTATATGACACTGAAGCAGTGATACCCGCGGTTAAAATCCCATCCCTTCAGATTGTCGGTGAAGTTGAAATTGATGATGATGAGTGGGTGAAAGTAGCCTGGAGCAATTGAGTTTGATCGATGATAAAATATTGGCGGCAGTGTGTCATGTCCAGTTGTATTAACAGTGAATGGCAAGAGCATATACCAAGAAGGTGCGTCCACGGAAGTTTGAAGTGGGTCAACAAATGTTGAAATGTATCCTTCCACATCAGGCTGAAGCAAAAGGCAAGTTCGCCCCAAATTGGCAGGGACTATTCATTGTAATGAGAGTATTGTCCAATGGTGCTTTGTATTAATAAGATGTAGAAGGCAAATGTGTAGATATGACTATCAATTCTAATGCAGTCAAAAGATATAATGTATGATTTCTTTGGTTTAAACTGTATTTGTTTGTACTTGAAATGTTTTGAAGATTGAAATGACGAAGACATTTTGTTCTGCTATCTAAACACTTTGTTACCCCTTTGAGCCTTATTTATTTCCTTCCATACCCCTCTATTAGAATCAATGGCGAAATTCAAAAATGCACGAGAAAAAGATAGGTAAAGGAAACGAGAGCAAAGAGAAAGAAAAGAATGAAAAGAGAAAGAAAGAATAACGAAAAAAAAGGAAAAGGAAAAGAGAAACAAAATAAAAATAAACTAAAAGAAAAAGAAAGAAGAAAAGAGAAGAAAAGAAAAAGAAAAGAAAAATCACAACAACGAAGCAATTCTTATGACATGAACTACGTTCGACCTGATTCATTTTAAGGATACATAGGCAGCCTCACGGTTCGGTCCCATCAAAATAAAAATCCAAGCAAAGAAATTGGGACAGAAGTTGTGGTTGTTGTAAGAAATCTAATTCCAAAAGTTTTAATTTTAAACCTAGTTGAGTTGTTTTGAGCATTTTGCTATCATTTCTTTCTAACCCGCATCCAAAAACCCACATTACGGTCTAAAGAAAGACCTTTCGAATCTTCGAGAGATGCTAAGTTGAGTGAGTTGAGGTGATTCATACCAGGGGCAACACTCTGGTCCAAGCAGGAAAAATGAAATATGAGAGAGTCTTATTGGTGAAAACCCTCATGGGAACCGTAAGGCAGTGAAAAGTTGAGAGAAATAAAAAATAAAAGAGTTTTATTAGTAAAAACCCTCACGGGCACCTAATGGAGAAAGTGAGTTGAGACATGAACAAATGAGAGAGGTTTGTCGATAAAAATCCTTCATGGCACTGCAACCAAACAAGGTCAGTTTGATGAAGAAATTGGGTTTTGAATATATCGGGGCTTAAAGTAAAACAATTGAATGTTGATTGGTTGGATAGACTAGTTCGATTAATCCGAATGCATGTAATGATCATTGGTACCAGCTGCTCCACTCTGATAAGTCTATCTTCTTTTTTCTCCTCCGAACAGTCATCCAATTTTTGATTTATCTTATCCCTAACTCTCAAAGTCATTGCATTTTATTTCTTTTGAGTTTATTTCTCTCTATGTCAGTTATGTTTATGAAAATAAGAAAGGATTTCAAAGCCCACTACCAATTTAAAAAATTGCACAAAGCACATTGCGGCAAGAGCACACCAAAGATAGTATGATGTAAAGTGGGAAATAAGATATCAAGGACAGTTCCATTGGTCGAAGGGTTTAGTAATCTTGTGGGAGATGTAGAGGTTCAGGTAAAAAGGTCAGAAATGTAAAACGACAGTTTGGGTGTAGAATGCTCGAGTTATCCAAGGTCCTGTGGGTTAGAGTCTGTTAGAAAGTCCAGCGATTCTTGGCCAATTCAGGGCAACCAGTCAAAGCAAATAATGGCAGCAGAGAGGCCACCTTTAGCAGGAATGCCACAAACTAACCACCACATTTTGAACTGACAAGATTTTTCTTTGATTTGACATAGGAGCAGAAAATTTCGTTTGTTTTGAAGAAACCTCCGTAAGGAAAAGCAAGCACCAGACAGATTTGACCGTAAATTCTTACGACCCTCCTGGAAAATGGAACCTAAGTAAGAACTAGCATAAGTGTACCCAAAGGACTATAAGTTGGCTTCAAAGTTTACATGTTTTAGATGGGATTCAATTTGGAGTTTTCTGGACCCTCATGAATAATGGGACTTAGCTTTAAGATTTACACGGGATAACAAGATTTAGCATATGTTCTGTTGTAGGGTAGTATAATTCAGTAGTAAAAATTGTCACTTTTAAGATAAGACATGATTTTGATTTTCAGGACCCTCCTGGATAATAAGATGTAGTTTTAAAACCTTCTTAGATGACAAGATTTAGCGGAAGTCATAACTTTTGAAGATATAATTTAGATTTAAAACAATTATTTAAGTAGGAGTTTTAAGGACCCTCCTGGATAATGAGATCTAGCTTTCAAATCCTTAGTGATATTTGATAACATGATTTAGTTAACACTCATAGATGTGCCCAGCTGCCAACTGGGGTAGAAAACTTTCTTTGTTTTATCTATTTTGTTGAAATCAGGAGCCCACCTGAAGAACAAATCAATTCAAGTGATGGTAATCAGGAGCCCACATGAAGAACAAATCAATTCAAGTGTCGGAAATCAGGAGCCCACCTGAAACAAAGCAATTCAAGTATTGTTAATCAGGATCACACCTGGAGAACAAAGTAATTCAAGTGTTGGTAATCAGGAGCCCACCCGGAGAACAAAGCAATTCAAGTGTTGGTAATCAGGAGCCCACCTGAAGAACAAAACAATAATTCAAGTGTTGGTAATCAGGATCCCACCTGAAGAACAAAGCATCAATTTCAGTGTCGTTAATACGGAGCCCACCTGAAGAACAAATTAATTCAAGTGTCGGTAATAAGGAGCCCACCTGAAAAATAAAGCAATTCAAGTGTCAGTAATCAGAAGCTCACATGAAGAACAACGCAATTAGAACAAAGCAACGATTCAAGTGTTGGTAATTAGGAGCCCACCTAAAGACATATAAGCAATTCAAGTGTTGGTAATCAGGAACCCACCCGAAGAACAAAGCAGCACTTTGAGTATTGGTAATCAAGAGCCCACCTCAAGAATAAAGCAATTCAAGTATTGGTAATGAGGAGCCCACCTGAAGAATAAAGCAATTCAAGTATTGGTAATCAGGAGCCCACCTGAAGAACAAGGCAGTGCAAGTGTTGGTAATCAGGAGCCCATCTGAAGAGCAAAGCGGTGAAAGAATTGGTAATCAGGATCCCA
This sequence comes from Nicotiana benthamiana, assembly GCA_034376525.1. NCBI lineage: Eukaryota > Viridiplantae > Streptophyta > Magnoliopsida > Solanales > Solanaceae > Nicotiana > Nicotiana benthamiana. Next base: position 81,551,808 of record CM067328.1, on the reverse strand, counting down.
CATGAAGACCGAAAAGAACTCAGCAATATTCGAAGGAAGACAGTTGAAGTTCAGCAATCAGGTGCCCTACGGAAGAAAAGGAAAGGCATCTTAGATTAGAATTCAAGTCAGCAACAAAGGAATTTCACCTGGAGAGTCCGAGTCAACAGAGCGACAAGAACTGCAAGATCAAGTTTGAAGACATAGATAGGATTTTTGTAATGCATAGATCATAGTTTAGTCTAGCTTCTTTTATTTTGTCGTGGTGTAATAAGAGGTTCAGTAAGCAGTAGCAGCAACAACAGTGAAATCACAGCTTCATGGTAATCCTAGCTACTGAAACTTCCAGAACTACAATGAACTGATTCCTTTATAGCCAAGGACATGTAGGCAACCTCAGAAGTAGGGTGCGGTCAAATCTTTCAAAAAATTCTTCCCGCGGAGTATTCAAACGCGCAAAAATTGCTCGTATCTGCTCACTTTGTCTTTGGACGTAAACTCTTCGTATTACCAAGCAAAGAGCGACATTTGTGAGCACGTGGTTTTTTCCCTATATGAATTATTCCCATAAATTCAAACAAACAACTTTTTCTAGTGTTTGCAATTTTGTGGATGTTTATGGTATTTTTTCGTTAATTGCTTGCATTGTCTGTGCATGTTTAATTTTGTTTAATTCATGAAAAATTTAAAAAAAGGTATATTGCATTTTAGTTTAGGATTTAATTTTATATTTTTAGATTAATTGGTAAAATATTTTGTTTTATAAAATGGAAAAATCACAATGAATAACTCATTTTGCATTTTAATACTTTTTAACTTTAAAGTTGGTATTTAATTGTTTGTTTGTAAATATTATTTAGTAACTAACCTATTTAGTTGTGTTAATTTGTATTAGGATTAAATTAGGTTTTAATTTCTAATTTTGGAAAAAGAAAGAATTAAAAAGAAATTGGACAAGAAAAGGGAAAAAGAGAGAAATTGAATGAGAAGCCTTGTTTTGGGCCATTGTTGCTTAAAAGTCCATAGACCCAAATGGCTTTGCCTTAAACCCGATCAAACCAGCCCATACCCGTTCCAATATCCGGCCCAACTCTATTTTATACCAAAACAACGCCGTTTTAAGCTTTCTCATCTCAACTATTGGATCAACAAGATCCAACGGACCGGAACTGACCCCTACCCCGTATAAAACTTTCCGAAACATGTTAACCCCCCTAGAACCCCCCCCCCCCCAATCTCATCGTGTCCAGCTAGTAAACCTAGAGACACCGCCCTCAAAATCCAGCCGCCTCTGCCAGCAGCGACCACTCAAATCACCCCCATATTAGCACCCTAGAACCCTCTTACCTTCCTCTTTCCATATCTCTAATCAGCTACCCCGGATTCCCTCTCTCTTGGCTCTAATGTTGGATTGAAAATTCAGATCAAAAGTCTAACTTTCCTAAATCGCTCAAAAATCAAATCCGGCATCTTTGACCCTCCTTCATTATGATTTCATGGTCGATTTCTTGAAACCCCTTGCCATGACCACATGTCATGAATTTGCAACAAGTCAAAAGTCTTCGATTGGTTTTCATGCCTCGAAGTATCCAGAAATATGTTAGTTGTTCTTGGAAAGAATAACTAATTAGTCTCAATTTCTGGTCATTTTGTGATAGTTCCGGCCCGTGGCATCAATCCAATGTCAATTGACCCCCTTAGTTCTGTTCTCAGGTAAAGCTTTATTCCCTTATGGTTCTGAGAGTTTCATTCTTCTTCTCTTTCTTTAGGTTTCTCCTCCATGTTAGGTTTACCTCCGTTCTGTAGAACCTGGCTTGGTGTAGTTTAGTTCATTTCTGTTCTTCTATTTTTTTGTTGTTTTTGTCATTAAATTTCAGTATTATTAGTATTAATCACTGGTTTATTGAGATATCAAGCAGTCGTCTCAGTTAAACTAGGTGCTTAAAATCATTAAGATCATGTTAGTCTAAATTGAAATTTGTTTTGCGGATGATTCCTCTGTTAATCTGCTTGGGCATGTCTTAATTCGCTTAAATGGTTCTGATGAAATTCATGTTTACCTTGTTTCATTAAGAAATTGTTTCATTTCAAGTTTGTTTTCAAACCTGAAAGTTGTTCAAAGTTTCTGGGCTTGTGAGTTTGTTTTGATCTGATTAGGTGCTATATGTTTTGATTGGTTTTGTTTTTCAATCTTTAAGGGTCTATAGGGGGGCTAGTTGTAAGTATAGAAGCTTAAAGGGGAATAAGGGTTAGGCAATGACTGTAATAATCAGACCGTCTAAGTTCAATTTAGGGATTTACGGTACGAGGGAATCAATTTCTATTAGCATAGGAGGTTTTAGAGGCCAAGATAAGAGCTGAGGGTTTCAGATATTATTTTAAAAGGGTTAAAAGGGTAAAAATAACCAAGAAAGAAAGGGTAAATAGGGAATTATCTAGCTCTACTAGGGCTGCCTTAGGCATGCCTATATATGTTCTCTTTCCATTCATTGTAGAGGACGGAAAAAAAACACTCTGAAAATACTGAAAGTAAAATGGTTGAGTCTGAAAAGGTTTGAGAGAACACAGTATTTCTTGCATTTCTTTGGTCAAGACTGGTCTAATTTTGCCGTAAAAATTCCTAGCTAATCATATTTTCAAGATTTTTGTTCATCTAGGATCTCTATTGGTTGGAAGAAGTGCATTTTATCTGGTGTTACGGATTTTTAAAGGCTGATTCTACTACTGCTGCTTCTTTCTGACTTCAAACTTGATTTTTTTTAGTTTGTTTTCCCATAGTCAGTACATGTAGGTGGTTAGTTTGTTTGGCATTTTGCAACTCACCCTTACAACTCCCGGTCCAAAAGCAAATTAATCATGGCTAACCAAGAACTGGACGCAAGTATTGTCGATCCGTCTAGAGAGGGGGAAGAATCGGATGTTAACCTGAAAGAAAGGTTGTATAAGCTGAAACGTCAAATGGCAGAGATGTATCAGGACCGGGTAAAAGGGTATTCGCCACCACTTTACCCTGCCAACCCTACTTTCATCCCACCATTGGCTCAGTCCCAGGAACCTCCCACTGCTGATTCGACCCTGGCATTTCCCATTTACCACCACTGCCAGAGCACCACATCCCAGACACTACAAGCTCCACCACCCAAATCAGTTCCATACCCTCCTCCACCAACCACTCTCGTTTTTGTGGCACCCCCACCTGCTACACTCCACTGATCTTCCAGCGAGGCCTTATTCCAGGCCCACGATGACCAATATTACCCTCGGAGCCCACTTTCAAGGCTCCACAACCTTACTTCTTCACTCCTCGCTTTGATTCCCCGTGAAAGCTGATATACCATCTAAAATTCCCAAATAGGAGGAGATGTTCAGGAATGTCAAGAGCTTCGAACAATCATTCAGGAATATTCAGGGGTTGGGAGGTCAGGTGAGTGTGGCTTACAAAGATCTATGTTTATTTCCAGATGTTCACTTGCTGGTGGGGTTTAAGATGCCGAAGTTTAATTTCTATGATGGGCATGAAGACCCGGTGGCACACTTGAGATATTTCTGTAGTAAAATGAGGGGATTAGTGGGAAAGACGTGTTACTAATGGCATATTTTAGTCAAAGTTTGGGTAGTTCAGTGCTAGAGTGGTATGCTCGCCAGGATCAAGACAGATGGTATACATAGGATGATCTACACTTAGTATTTGCTTGTCATTTTTAGTATTACCTCGAGATTATTCCGGATCATCTGTCTCTGACGAAGATTGAGATAAAGCCTATTGAAAATTTTGAGAGTACGATTTCCATTGGAGAGAACTAGCGGCGAGAGTTGACCCTCCCATGAAAGAGAGCGAAATGGTGGATTATTTTTTGCAGGCCCTAGAACCAACTTACTACGACCATCTGGTATCATCCATAGGCATCTCCTTCAATGAAGTAGTGAAGATGGGTGGCATGGTAGAAGAAGGGCTTAAGTCAAATAAAATTTTGAGCTATTCAGCTATTAAGGCAACTACCAAGCCATTCAAAACTGTACGGTGATAGTAAAAGAAGGTGTGTCAATATATACATTAGAACATAAATTTATATACAAACCAAAAGTAAAAAGTATGATAAGTGCAATAAAATATAAAATTATGTACATAACAAAAGTAAAAATATAGCATTAAACTAAAGTAAAGTCATGTATACAACCCAAATCATCCAAATAGGGCTGCCCATCAAATGAAAGATAGCATCGTCCTCAATTTTAACTAACCAAAATAAGCACATGAAAAGATAGAGAGTAAAAGAAACTCCCTATTGGCCCTCCATCTTCATATGATCATGAGTCTGGGCCCCGCAGTCCGCGTACTGATCGAGAACCTGTGACTAGCTCCCTATAATTTGTGTATCCACTAAGACCTGGGCCTGTACTGCAATTTGGGGCTGGCTAGAGGAATCTCCTTGCGGGGTCTTCCAACTCTATAAAAGCATCATCAGAACCAGGAATCACCCTCTTCCTCTTGGCTGGCCTCTTTGTCTTCTCCTCCGGCTGGGGCTGGGCTGCCGGTGTCAGTCATGCAATAGAAGATCTAAAGGCTAGTGATCAACCTTGAATCTCTCTACCTCCACCCGCAACTACTTCATGGACTCCTTCGATGCTCGAGTCTTCCTTAATTTCTTTGCTTTTTTGGTCAACTCCTTCAATGTTTTTCCATGTGAACCCACAACGTCCAATATTAATTGCTGGTTCTCCAAGAGCTTCTTCTGGTTCTCTTAAAGCTCCTTGAGAGTGTCCTCTACTAACAGTTGGACCTGTGGCTGAGGAGGTGCAGACTTGGCTGCCACCGAAGTAAAAAGTACATAAAACTTAGAAGTGGCTATTTGCATCCAGTTGTTGATACTAGCAAGGGTCTGACTCTAGCGGTGGGAAATCAATGGATATGCTACAGATGAGGGGATATCTGGAGCTATAGAAGTGGAGGGTCCTGGGGCCATGCCTGGTGTGGCTGAATGAGACTGAGTAGGAGCCACTACTACTACTACTACTGGCTCTTTAGACTGGCCAGTTGAAGTAGTGGCTTTGCCTTTAGGGTCCTTGGGGTTGTCAAGGCCGTTGGTGCTGTACCAGGAGAAAGGTACCTTGGCTTTCACTTTCACATCAAATCTTCTCTTCTCCAAATCTAGATCCTCAAAATGCATGGTCAGAAAATTTGGAATGGGGTAGGATTTATCACCTTCGTTCACCACCCAGGTAATCGCCCTGAGCATCACATTCCCGATGTTGATCGGGTACCCCGCCATGATAGATGCCACCAATATAGTCCGGGAGATAGGATGAGAGTTGACGTGAGTGGTTGGGTCTAACTGGCTACAAACAAATGTCTTCCACCCTTTTGCTTCAAAGTTTAGGATTTTCCTCAGAATGTTTACTGCCGTTGTCAACCATGCTAGGGTGGTACCCGGGATTTCCAAGTACTCAGCTAACCACGGACGAGCATCCTCCCCAAAATCTACCTTGTCTAAGTACAATGTCTCATCCTCCTCCGGGAAGCTTAGGTATTCATTTATCGTATTGCCATCAAATTTTACTTTCAAGTTTCGCACCTTAGTAACTGTCGTGCCCTTTTTGATGTGGGAAACATTGGTGTATAGCTCCTTAACTAAGTTCCCTTTGGAACCCTCCACATGCCCTATTAAATAATCCTAGCCTGCTCTCTCTCTGAACTGCCTCGGCACATTGGGATTGTAAGGCAAAAGGTCCATTGTAATGAATTTCCGCTCAGGTATCAACTTCCTCTTGGGCCTCCATTCTCTGAACTTGTGGCAGTCCACTTCACTCACAAATCTATCTTGCCATGCTTCCGGGTTCCTGGTTCTCTCCACCCTTCCTACTAGGGTTTCACCCCTCCTTCTTTTTCTACGGGATCCTTACTGGATAGTTATGCTGTAGGTGAGGTAGAATAGGTATTGTCACTGCCTGCAACTGAGCCCTCAGATGACTTAGAGGAAATTTGCACTAACGCATGGGCAGTAGGGGTTCCTGGAGGTGTATCTCTCAATTTGTTCCTCTATGGCTTGTTTGGAACATATTTCTAGCATGGAGTCTGAGTCGGATGCCTCCTGGAAGGGCACATACTCACTTTGCGAATAGGAATCAGCTCTATGAATGGCCCTTATTGTCTTCCTGGTATGTTTGATATCTTGCCGGACTTGGGGAGTCAATTTGATCATGCCTTTTCCTCTACCCCGGGAGGACTCTACTTTTCCTTGTTGTTTTATACTACCGCCTAGTGATTGAACCATTGTCTGGAAGAAGAATACATTCTATTCTTGTTAGTATCCCAGTATTAGATGAAGTAGTGCAAAAATAAAATTGTAGATAATTAAATGAAGAGAAAAATTGCATACTGCAGACCGCATAAAATGAAGTGCGATCGCAAATAAGCTACCACGAACCGCACAAAATGCACCGTGGTCATCATTGAGGTGGGGTTCAGAATACCCACTCTCTGATTCCAAGCACCGCGGATCGCACAAATGTATTGCGATCCGCATTGAGGCACCACAGATCATGGAAAATCTATCGCGGCCGCGGTCCTCAATTATCCGCTTTCAAAAGTTCCACCATCGCGATACGCACAAAATGGCATTGCAGACCTTATTGAAGCACTGCGGACTGCACAAAATCCATCGCGGTCCGCGGTAAGTTATACCTAGCCGCACCAAAATAAGGTTCCAACTTTTTACATTATCAGTCCACTTGTTTTCACTTATTATTGATCCCCTAGGTGTTCAATCAGTGTTTTAACTAATTAATCCTAATCTAATCAACTTATAAACATTAAGCTAAAAATTAAAGAAAAAGGGAGAAAAATGGAAGAACTAAAAATTTAAAAGAAAATAAAACACATTTAATAGCTAAGTAAAGATTAAAATTACCAGAATTGAGATGAAATGTAGATTATTGAGACTCAGCAATTGAATTCGAGTAGGTAGGACTGATGATTAGTGATTTTTTTTACTGTGGAGAGCAAAGGTCATAAATTTTGAAATGAAGGCCTCAGGTCCTATTTATAGAAAAAGGAACTGAGGCCCATCTTACCTATCCACCGCGGATCGCACAAAATGGCACCGCAATCCGCGGTACACAAAAACAAAAGGAACTGGCGAGATGTCCACTGCTGACCGCAAGAAATGCAATGCAGCCGCAGTGGCCTACCGTGGACCGCACAAAATGCATTGTGGCCGCGGTAGCAAACTTTAGAGACTCTTCCTTTTTGACCAATTAAATATGCGGACCACATTGAAATGTTTCCCCCGCACTAAGGCCTATGTGGTCGCTTAAAATGCAATGCGGCCGCAGTGCAAACTTCAGAGAGTACACATTTTTCCCAACTTGGTCATGCATTGCATCAAAACAATCCCATACCTATCTCACAACCAGTTATTCCAAAAGCAAATCCTATACTACAAAGAAAATCAAAGAAAAACAAAAAGAAAGAAATATGGGTTGCCTCCCCATAAGCGCCTCATTCAACGTCGCGACACGATGTAGGTTACTATTAGATCACATTAGATGGAGCAGTGCCACGACGTAATTGCCATCAATCTTTCCCAGGAAGTGCTTGACCTTGTTCCCATTAACCTTGAAAATCTCCCCATTTTTGTTCTTTAAGTCAAGTGCACCAAACAGAGTCACAAACACCACTTCAAAAGTTCACTCCATTTCGATGTAAGCTTTCCAGAAACAGACGCAACCGAGAATTAAACAAGAGAACCAAATCACATACTTTTAACTCTTTGCCTCGAGCATATTTATCATGAAAGTACTTCATCTTGTCCTTGTACAAGGACGAACTGGAGTAGGCATGTAATCAGAGTTCATCAAGTTCATTAAGATGTTCCACACGAATATTTTCTTCAAAATCCCATTCAGATTCATCTTCCTCAAAGCCAACATGGCCTTGTGTTCTAACTCAACCGGTAGATGGAAAGCTTTACCAGACATCAACTGATACAGAGACATACTAACCAGATTCTTGTAAGCAGTTCTATAAGCCCATAGAGCATCATACAACTTCTCTGTCCAATCGGTCCTATTTTCATTGACCGTGTTTGACAGTATACTCTTGATTTCCCTGTTTGAGACTTCAACTTGTCCACTTGACTGAGGATGATAAGGAGTAGAAACTTTGTGATTGACACCATACTGTGCAAGCAAAGTGTCAAAAGCTCTATTACAAAAATGAGACCCCACATCACTTATGATTGCACGAGGAGAGCAAAACCTTGTAAAAATTCTATTTTTGAGAGACAAAACAACATTCCGGGCCTCAATATTAGGCAAAGCCATGGCTTCAACCCACTTTGAAACATAGTCAACCGCCACAAGAATGTATGTTTTCCCACACGAAGTAACAAATGGGCCCATGGAATCAATGCCACATACATAAAAAATGTCAACTTCAAGAATTGTACTGAGAGACATCTCATATTTCTTCGAAGTTCCACTCACTCTTTGACATTTCTCGCATCTCTTCACAAGTTCACTTGCATCGTTGTACAAAGTTGCTAATAAAACCCGCAACTATGAACTTTTAAAGACCGCATGCCATGATGGCCACCATAGGGAGAGGAAGGACAAGCTTCCAAGATACTCAATTGCTCCACCTCCGGGACATACTTTTGGATCACATTATTATTGCAAATCTTGAACAAGTATGACTCATCCCAATAAATATCCAAACTATACCGTTTGAGCTTCTTCCTTTGGTTAGAAGAGAGCTCACATAAGACTATACCAATCATAAGGAAATTAGCAACGTCCTCAAACCTTGGCATACCATTCTCCGACACCGAAAGGAGTTGCTCATCGAAAAATAAATCATTGATCTCTAGACCATCATAAGGCCTCCACTCCTCCTCCAAGCGTTACAAGTGGTCCGCCACTTGGTTTTCACTAACCTTCCGGTCCACAATCTCAAAATCAAACTCTTGAAGTAACAAGACCCATCACAACAGTTTAGCTTTGGAATCCTTCTTCGTCATCAAGTACCGGAGTACGGCATGATCGGTATGAACTATGACCTTGGCACCCATGAGATACGGTCGAAATTTCTTCATCGCCAACACAATATCCAAAAGCTCTTTTTCAGTCACCGTGTAGTTCACCGAGCATCATTCATTGTCTTGCTTGCATAGTACACCAGATGAAACATTTTGTTCATTCTTTGACCCAAGACCACCCCAACCGCAATATCGCTATCATCACACATGAGCTCAAAATGCAAGCTCCAATTGGGTTCGGTGATAATAGCATTGGTGGTCAACTTGTACTTGAGAAGTTCAAAGGTTTGCATACATCTCTCATTGAACACAAACTTGGCATCTTTTTCCAATAACTTGAAGGGATTCACTACCCTCAAAAAGTCTTTGATAAATCTCCGGTAGAATCCCGCATGCCCAAGAAAACTTCTAACTCCCTTGATAGAGGTTGGGGGAGGGAGCCTTGAAATCATATCAAGTTTCGCTTTGTCTACCTTTATTCCATGCTTTGAAGTTTTATGCCCAATAACTATGCCCTCCTCAACCATGAAGTGAAATTTCTCCCAATGAAGAACAAGATTGGTTTCTTCACAACAGGCCAACAGTCTATCAAGGTTTTTCAAACATTCATCAAATGAATTACCCACAACTCTAATGTCGTCCATGAACACCTCCTAACTATATTCCACTATATCGGTGAAAATGGCCATCATATACCGCTGGAATGTAGCTGGTGCATTACGCAACCCAAAAGGCATCCTAGAAAAGGCAAAGGTCCTATATGGACAAGAGAAGGTGGTCTTCTCCTGATCTTCTAGAGCAATCAAGATTTGGTTGTACCCAAAATACCCATCCAAGAAATAGTAGAAAGCACGCCCAGAAATTTAATCTAACATTTGATTAATAAAAACAATAGAAAGTGATCCTTACGGGTCACTTTATTCAATTTGCGGTAGTCCATGCATACCTTCCACTCGGTGACAGTACTTGTTGGATTCAACTAATTTTGCAAATTTGTAACCACTGTCATACCACCCTTTTTCGACACACGTTGCACCGTAGAAGTCCAAGACCTATCATAGATGGGGTACACAACCCCGTCATCCAACCACTTGATCACCTCTTTTTTCACAACTCCTTGCATTGCCTCTTTTAACCTCCTTTGATGTTCCAAGGAGGTCTTTGCATCATCTTCTAGAATAATCTTGTGCGTACAGAATGCGAGGATTATTCCCCGAATATCAGCTAAGTTCCATCCAATTTCCTTCTTCCGCTATTAGAGCACTGACAATGTATCATCAACCTGCATGTTAGTAAGACAAGAGGAAAGAATAATTGGCAAAGTTGAACTAGGGCCTAAGAATTCATACTTGAGGTGTGGAGGAAATGACTTCAACTCCAACACCGGAGGTTCCTCGATTGAAGGTTTTGTTGGTGGAGTCTTCCTATTTTCAAGATCCAAAGAGAGTTTCCTAGGCTCATAAGAGTATGAGCCCATTCCATGTAAAGCACTCACACACTCCACTCGATCTTCATCATCATTTACATCAAGATTCAACAATACTGCCTCTAGAGGATCCTCCAAATTTATCATTGCACTAGTATCATCAACTATCACTGCTGTGAGAAGGTCCACAAAGGAGAACACCTCAGAACTGTTGGGCTACTTCATTAACTTGCACGCACAAAAGACCACTTTCTCATCACCCACCCGGAAGGTGAGTTCCCATGCTTCCACGTCAACTAAGGCCTTCCCAGTAGTAAGGAAAGGTCTTCACAATATCAGGTGATCCTTATAATCCTCCTCACAATCCAAGATCACAAAATCATCTAGCAAGATAAATTTTTCCACCCGGACAAGGTCATTATCAATAATGCCCAATGGTCTCTTCATAGTTCTATCTTCCATTTGTAATATCATGGAAGTCGGCCTCGATTGCCCAATACCTAAATTCTTGAAAACTGAGTAGGTCATCAAGTTGATACTTGCTTCCAAATCACAAAAGAGCATTAGCAAAGTCTACACTCCTAATGGTACAAGGAATGGTGAAAGCACTGGGATCTTCTAGCTTCAGGGCCATTGAATGCACTATTGCACTAACTTGGTGGGTCATCTTGATAGTTTCGTAGTCCATGGATCTTTTCTTTGTCACCAAGTCCTTCATGAATTTAGCATAACCCCACATTTGGTCTAGAGCCTCCGCCAAAGGTACATTAATGGATAAGCTCTTCATCATGTCAATAAACTTCTTAAACTGGTTCACATTTTTTTACTCTGCGAGCCTTTGAGGATAAGGTGGAGGCGGCCTTGGCAAAGTAACCTCGGCTTTAGGCACAATCATTTTCGATATATCTATTACATGTTCCCTAGATGGGTTCATTTCATTCTGAGTATCAACCTCGGCACCTTGAATATCAATCCTCACTTCCTCATTCACTTTCTCATCATTCAAATTTTCAACCCCTAAAGGAATCTCATCTTCTTGCAAATCAACTTCATCTCTCAAAATTTCTTTTTCTTTGGAGGCATTCATATCATTGCCTCGTCCACTTCTTATAGTTACCTCCATAACATGATTGTTCCCACCCTTCAGATTAACTACCGTATCACTTGGTAGAGCCCCCTTAGAATGAGTACTCAAGGATTATGAGAATTGGCCTAATTGAATCTCCAAGTTTCTAATTGAAGTATTGTGGGAAGCTAACTGAGCATCAGAGTCCGCATTCTTTTTCATCATCTGTTCAAACATTATTTCAATTCTTCCCATTTCACTATTGGAAGAGCTAGGACCTTAGGATGGAAAATAGAGATGGATTGTTCGGTTGTTGATACACTGGGGGCCTTTGAAAGCCTTTCCCCCGATTAATTGCCATTTTTCCAACCACCCTGATTGTTGTTACCACCGCAGCTGTTGTTGTGGTTACCATTCCAATAACCCTAATTGTTCTGATTGCCCTGATTGGAATTTTTGTTGTTGTTCCCCCAATTAGTATTTCCTTGTTGTTGTTGATTGCCTCATTTTCCTTGGGGTCTTCATTGTTGTTGGTTGGAAGTATTACCCCTTTGGCTCTGATAATTGTTAACATATTGCACTTCTTTATTCTACCAATCATATCCATAATGTTGTAATCTACCACAATCATAGTCAAATTGATCTGAACTCCCTTGGTTCTGTTGATCTCTTTGCCTTCTTTTGTTCACTAGCATGTTGACACACTCCATAGCATTTACTTGGCGTGGATTTTGCACCTGCTGTAACTGTGCCTTTACCAGTTGGTTCATTGTTGTTGTCAGCCCTACTATTGCTTGCTAGTGATCATGTAGCTCTTTGTGAAAGTGAGTGAACTTGGGGTCACCATGTGGAACATTGACTCTACTTTGCCAAGCGGAGGACGTGTCAGCCATTTCGTCAAGAATGTCACAACCCTCATCATAAGATAGCTTCATAAAATTACCCCCATCAAGTTGGTTAACTATGCACTAATTTCTTGTTTTAATGCATTGGTAGAAAGTCTATTATATCATTACCTCGGTCATATCATTGTTGGGTCATTCATTTACCATGGATATCTCTCCCAAATCTCATGTAATGGTTAGATGGGCTCCTACTTGAAAGCTAAGAACCCATCCCTCAATGTTGCCATGTGCCCCGAAGAGAAAAACTTTGCAATGATTTATCCACCAAACTCATCCCAAGTAGTGATGGAATGGTTGGGAAGTCGTTCAAGCCAATCCAATGCCTTCCCTCTAAGTGAGAAAGGTAATAGTCTCAACCAAAGTGCATCCTCTCACACGTTAGTTTGCTTGCTCCACCAACCAGTTTCCCAAAAACCCTTGAGATGTTTGTAAGCACTGAGTGGGAGCACCCATGAAATACCCTCGCTGCTCAAACAATGTCAGCATCACATTTGTAAATTTAAAATTGCCCTCCCGGATTCGAGGCGGGACAATTGCACTAGCATAGTCTTGGTTGGGAAGCACTCGAGGAGCCACTCTTGGAGGTGGCGGGGGAGGGTTTAGAATATTATCATTGCCTGGAGACTTATCCTTTGTCCTTGAGATTCAATAGGAACCTCCTAATCAATATTCTCATCTACCTCCTCCCCCGACGGAAGATCTCCAAGAGGTTCATTGTTTGCTGCAATTTTTTACCTGAAGTTGTAACACATAAAATTTATAACAAAGAAGGAAAGAAGAACAATACACAAAACTATTTAGATAGATAGTCCAAACTTTTAGCTCCCCAGCAACGATGCCAAAAAGTGATTGGAGCCAACCCTACACCACTACGGAGTGGCAAGAGCGATCAAAGCAACTTTTACTCAAGATGGCCAGGATCGAATCCACTAGGAGCTAGAAGTGGGAATTAGATTCCTATCTAAACTAGAGATGCGTAGCGCTCTTAATTACTCTTCCAATCATCTTTGGTCTTTTGATTACTTCTAAGAATATGCTAATAAGATGCTAAATTAAGTTAAGAGTAAGATACTTGAAAGGTTGTCCAAGTGATTAAAAAGACACCAGGGAAGTGACTTTCTCCTAGGTGAATACTTGACGGATTCCCTAATCTAAGGCAAGGCTGTCATGTTGGGGATTACTATATAACCAATGTACGAAACTTCTCACTCTATGTCTCTTGGTAGTTTGAGTCATTTTCCCTAGTTGACTTTATCAAGACCAATTGGGTATGATAATTTGTGCAAGAAATTTAAGTTTAAGTCGGGTATTTTTATCTCTAGGTCATACCCTTTAATTGGGGCTATCAATCTCTTGAATACGCCCTAATTCCTTGTTGGACTAATTTTCCTAGACTCAAGCTCTCTTTCTCAAGAAGAGCCAAAGTAAAAAAAGGCACAAATTAGTTTTGCAACATCTAATTCAACATGAAAAACACAAATTAGTCCAAATATCAAACATCCATAGACATTCAAGCATTAAAACTCAAGCCCCATCAAATACCCAAACTGGGGTTGAGCCACAACCCTAGCTATTGGGTCTCTCTACTTATAATAATAGAAGTAAACTGATAAATAGATGAAGAAAAACCCATAAGATTTAATAACAAGCTAATAATTGATGATTCAATGACAAAATCACTATAAAGTTACTCAAAATGGTTAAGAGCAGTCGTTCACGTGCTAAGCCCAAAGTCAGATTACAAAGATGACCTAAAAATTGAAAAAGGAAGTATTTATACTAGGCCAAATTTTCTGGACAAAAATACCCCCTAGGAGGGTACTGCGAACCGCAAGAAATGGAGTGCAGCTGCGGTGAGGCTTTTTGGCTTCAAAATATGCTCTCTAAAATTCTACACCGGGTCGCACAAAATGCATTACACCCGCGGTGTCTTTTATTGCGGTCCGCATAAAAAGAATCGAGGACCACATTGGCATTAATTCTCCAATGTCCCAACTCTCTAAACTCCTTTGCAGACCACACAATCTCGATTGCAACCCGGTGAGGCCATTTCGGTCTGCACAAAATGCTTTGCGACCACATTGCTTGAATTTTCCAAAATATGCACCTCTCTGAATCTCCCCACGGCGTACCGCACCAAATGAAATGCGGTTGCAGTGGATCTGTTGCACTGTCCCTGTACTTGTTCTTGGTACTTGTGCATGTTTCACTCCTATTTGAGCTGGTTTTGACTAATTGCAACCTTTTTGACCAGACCCTCCAAACAAGTACAACATGTAAGCCTTTGGGAATATTTTGTACACATTGTTAATCAAAACTCAAGTATGAAGGAGTGAAAATGAACCATAATCCCTATTTATCAGTGGACTTTTTGATTTTTTTGGGAAAATGATAGAAAACCTATAATTAAGCATTATGTATGAATTCTTTAGCATTTGTTGATGTTGTTAAATTAATTTCGGTTAGATACAAGTAAATCTGAAGTGAACTCTAAAAGAGAAGTTATGTTTGAGGGTTGAGTTGGTCGTGGAAGTTTGAGGTAAGTGTTTGGTCTAATCTTGACTTGAGAGAATAGGTATTTTGCTTTATTTGCTATGTGCTAGTGTGGTGTACGACGTATAGGTGTGGTGACGAGTACTTATACATTGGTGTCAAGCATGCCCGTGAGTCTTATATTGTGATCATTGTGTTTCTTAATAAGTACTACAATTGTCTAAATTGTTGATTATCCATGTTGAACAAGAAGTATGATTATCTTCTTGGTATTGGTTTATTATTGAGCATTAGCTCCAGTTGAGGTTTATTTGGGAAGTTAATTTTTGGTACAAGCTTGGTTATATTCCCTTGCCGAGACATATTTATTTCTTACAATGTGTTTATTCTTGTTGTCGATTCCCTTGGCAGGATGTTGTTGTTGCTATTGATTGGGTGAGGAAAGAGAGATAAAGCACGAAGGGTGATTCCGTGCACATTTATATTTATGCATATGGAGAAGAAGAGTGATAAAACACGAAGGGTGATGCCCTGTACATTTTCATTGGTATTGATGTATATGGTGAGGAAGAAAGATAAATCATGACGGGCGATGCCGTGCTCATTTCTAATATTTACATGGCGAGGAAGAGAGATAAAGCATGAACGGTGTTGCGGTATGTATTTTCGTTACTTGGTTGCTTGGTGAGGATTGAGAGTAAATGGAAGAAGGGTGATGTCGTGCACTTATTGCCTGTTTGTAATGACTCTTGTTGTTTTCAGTTCAAATACCTTAGTTGTATCATTCAACTATTCTATGATTCTGTACGTTGGTATTTCCCCCATAGAATTATTATTCTTCTCCCATTACCTTTGAATTACTTCTATTACTATTATTTTTCTAGAAATTGTTTCACTGCAGGTTATTATTTTGTTGTGTTCTAACCTTGTCACTACTTCACTGAGGTTAGGCTAGACACTTAGTTCATGGGGTCGGTTGTACTAATACTACACTCTGTTCTCTTTTGTGCATATCCCAGTACTGGAGCATACGAACCTTAGCTAGGGGTTGCTGCCTCAAGTCCATCGGAGACCCGAGGTACTCCTGCATGCATTCGCAGGCCTTGGCGTCCCCTTCTTATATGGTTTCTATAAGTTCTTTTCTATTTTAGAGACAAACATGTACTTTCTTGTTCAGACCTTATTTGTAGTTTTTCTTTAGATAGATTGTGTGATTGTGACACCAGTTCTAGGTGGTTTATGTTTATGGATTTGTATTAGTATTAGCTAATTGATAAATCTCGTCTTCTCCATTAATATTTCCGCTATTTATAATATGTTAACTTGCAATTTTTAAAAGTTTAAAAATGAAAAGGGTAAATTAATTTGAATAGTTGGTTGCCTCGCTTCCACTAGAAGGCGCCATCACGACTCCCGAGGATGGGAAATCCGGGTCATGACTAGTTGGTATCAAAGCTCTAGGTTTCTTAGCTCTCACAATTCACGGACATTTGGTAGATGGTGAGAATGCATGCTCCTTCATCTACTGATCAGCAGCCCGAGCCCCAAGTGGAAGCTCCCACGAGGGGGTAGGACGAGGCTGAGGCTATGCTAGGGGTTGAGTAAGGGGCAAAACTCAACCCAGAGCAGCAGGCGGAGCCTTAGGTTGAGATTGATGATGTGGTCGCGGCCTAGACCGTTCCGGTGGGCCCGACACAGTTCCCATAGGGGTTCATTGCTACCCCAGTACTCCAAGATGCTTTGTTCCATCTAGTCGGCCTTATGGAGAGTGTCACTCAGGTAAGATTATTTCTTGTAGCACCAGCCGTCTCTCAGGCTGGGGGAGGAGCACAGACTCCCGCTACCCGCACTCTAAAATAGATGGATCCCCAGTTTCAGACTCAAATATCTCAGCCAGTTAGAGCGGTTCAGTCGGGTATAGTAGTTCAGAATGGTGATGGAGAAGCTATGTCTGCAGATACTTTGTGGAGATTGAACAGGTTCACCAAGTTGTTCACTACTACTTATGGTAGTACATCCTCAGAGGATCACCAGAATTACTTAGACAACTGTCATGAGGTTCTTCGGAACATAGGGATAGTGGAGATTAACGGAGTCGACTTTGCTGGTTTCCGTTTGTCAGGTTCCACTGAGAAATGGTAGAGAGATTATTATTTGGCTAGACTAGTTGAATAACTAACTATCACTTGGGACCAATTCTGTAGCTATTTCTCAAGAAGTTTCTTCCTGTCACTCAAAGAGAGGAGTACTACAGGCGGTTCGAGCTTCTCCAATATGGTTCTGTAACTGTCACCTGGTATGAGACGGGGTTAATGGCTTGTCATACTCTTCTGATATTCCCCTAGAGAGAGAGAGAGAGGGTGATGAGGTTTATTGAGGGACTCGTTTAGCCTATTAGACTATCTCAAGGGGTTTATTGAGATAGTTTTAGCTTAGGGGAGTGATAAGGGGTCTGATATGAGGTCTCATCATTCTGGAAGATTCTGTGGTGCCTCGTTTGGATGCAGGATTTATTTTGGTAGATGCCATCCTCCTAGGCCTTTTCAGTCAGCACTTCAGATTTCCCATGGGTGCTCCACATGGTCGTGGTTCTCATATGCAGTTTTTGATTAGTTACCCTACAGTGCACTACAAGATTCTATCAGTGCACGTCCACTCTAGAGTCTCAGCAGCCCAAGTCTTGCTATACTTGTGGTGATACGAGGTATATTGCTAGGTTTTACCCTCAAGCCTCGAGTAGTTACTAGCACTAGGTTTCTCGTGCTATGGTTCCAGCACCGGGTTCCCCACCACCAGCTCAACAAGCTAGAGGTAGGGGTAGAGCTGTTAACGTTGAGGGCATGTCGCTAGAGGTAGAGGACCGCCAACTAAAGGTGGAGGCTAGCCAGCATGATTCCTACATAGGGATGCAATTCAGAGTGGTGGGGCCAAGCCCCGATGTTATGCTATGCCAAGCAGACTTGAGGCAGAGGCCTTCAATGCAGTTATCACAGGTACGGCTTCAGTGTGTTGTAGAGATGCCTCAACTCTGTTTGATTCAAGGTCCACATATTCTTATATATCATCTTATTTTTCCCCTTATCTGGTTGTTTCTCGCAAATCTTTGAGTGCTCCTGTATATTTATCTACACCGGTGGGTGATTCTATTATGGTAGATCGTGTTTATCATGCTTTCATGGTTATTATTGGGGGTGTAGAGACCCATGTAGAATCTCCTACTTCTCGACATTGTGGATTTTAATGTCATTATGGGATGTATTAGTTATCCCCTTATCATGCTATATTGGATTTTCATGCCAAGACCGTGACTTTATCATTCAAAGGTTGCCTTGTTTGGTTTGGAGAGGGAATCCAAATCATTCTAACAGCATGGTTATCTCATATATGAAGGCTTGGCGTATAGTTGATAAGAGATGTTTGGCCTACTTGGCATATGTTCGTGATTCTAGTGCTGAGGTTCCTTCTATGAATTATGTGCCTATTGTTCGTGATTTTTTAGCGGTATTTCCTTCAGACCTGTTGAGGATTCCAATCAACAGGCACATTTACTTTTGCATTGATTTGGCTCTAGTGCCAATCAATATGCACATTTACTTTTGCATTGATTCGGCTCAGGGCACTCAACCCATTTCTATTCCGGCATATCGTATGGCCCTGCCATAGTTAAAAGAATTAAAAGAATAGTTGCAGGACTTGCTGGATAAAGGATTTATTAGACCGAGTGTCTTGCCTTGGGGTGCGTCGGTGTTGTTCGTTAAAAATAAGGATGGGTCGATGAGGATGTGCATAGATTATCGACACTTGAACAAAGTCACATCAAGAAGAAGTACCCATTGTCGATGATTGATGATTTGTTTGATCAATATGGTGCCAAGGTATTTTCGAATATTGATTTAAGATCTGACTACCATCAGTTGAGCATTAGGCCATCCGATTTCCCTAAGATAGCTTTTTGCACTCAGGACGAGCATTATGAGTTCTTAGTGATGTCATTCGGGTTGACAAATGCCCCATCAACTTTCATGGATTTGAAACCGAGTGTTCAAGCGTTATCTGGATTCCTACATAATTTTCTTTATTGATGATATTTTGATTTATTTTCGTATCTGGGAGGAGCACGAGCAGCATCTTCGAGCGTTCTTCAGACCCATAGGGATAGTCAATTGTATGCTAAGTTTTCGAAGTGTGAGTTTTAGTTGAGTTCGGTTGCATTCTTTTGTCATGTGGTATCATCAAAGGGTATTTAGGTGGATCTTAAGAAGTTGCAGCAGACAAGGACTATCCTAGACCCACATCAACCACATAGATCCAGAGTTTCTTAGATTTGGCGGGTTATTATCGACGGTTTGTGGAAGGGTTTTCATTTATTGCAGCCTTGATGACCAGGTTGACCTAGAAGGGTACTAGTTCAGGTGGTCAGAAAAGTGTGAGGTGAGCTTTCAGAAGCTCAAGAATGCTTTAACTACGACACCAATGTTGGTATTGCCCACATGTTCAAGGCCATGTACATTGTATTATGATGCATCGCGTAATGGACTTGGTGCGGTGTTGATGCAGAATGGTATGGTCATTGCATATGCTTCGTGACAATTGAAGATCCACAAGAAGAATTATCCAGTTCATGATTTGGAGTTAGCAGCCATTGTTCATGCGCTGAAGATTTAGAGGCATTATTTATATGGCATGTCATGTGAGGTGTTCACGGATCACAAGAGTTGCAATAGTTGTTCAAGCAGAAGAAGCTAAATTTGAGGTAGAGGTGGTGGTTGGAGCTATTAAAAGACTATGATATCACCGTCTTGTATCATCCGGGAAAGGACAATGTAATGGTCGATGCTTTGAGTAGGAAGTAAGCCAGTATGGGCAGTCTTGCGTATATTCTGATCGGTGAGAGGCCCCTTGCTTTGGATGTTCAGGCTTTAGCCAATCAATTTGTAAGATTGGATGTTTCTGAGCCCAGCCGTGTTCTAGCTTGCACAGTCGCTCATTTTTTATTATTTGAGTGTATTCGAGATCGGTAGTATGATGATCCTCATTTGCTTCTCCTCAGGGACATAGTGCGGTACGGAGGTGCCAAACATGTTACAGTTGGAGATGATGGAGTTTTGAGGATGCAGGGTCGTATTTGTATGCCCAACATGGATAGGCTTTGATAGAAGAGGCCCACAGTTCCCAATACTCTATTCATCCGGGCGCCGGTAAGATGTATCAAAATTTGCAGAAGCATTATTGGTGGAGGAAGATGAAGAAGGATATTGTTGCGTATGTAGCTCGATGTTTGAATTATCAGCAGGTAAAGTACAAACATCAGAGACCTGGTTGTTTGTTTCAGAAGATTGAGAATCCTGGGTGGAAGTGGGAGCGGATTACTCTGGACTTTGTTGTTGAACTCCCAAAGACTCAGAGAAGGTTTGATGCAATATGGGTTATTGTTGATAGGCTGACCAAGTCAGCGCATTTCATTCCTATGCCAGTTTCATATATTCCTCGGAGCGGTTGGTTGAGATTTATATCTGGGAGATTATTCGTCTTCATGGCACGCTCATGTCTATCATTTCTGGTTGGGGTATGCAGTTTACCTCGCATTTCTGGAGGGTATTACAACGTGAGTTGGGGTGCGGGTCGAGTGGAGCACAATATTTCATCCTCAGATGGACGGGCAATCCCAACATACTATTCAGATTTTGGAGGATATACTCCGAGCATATGTTATTGACTTTGGACGTTCTTAGGATTAGTACTTTCCATTAGCAGCGTTTGCCTACAACAACAGCTGCCAGTCGAGCATTCAGATTTCTCCAATGTGAGGCATTATATGGTAGGCGGTGTCGGTCGCCGGTTGGGAGGTTTGAGCTAGGAGAGGCTCGATTGTTGGGTACTGATTTAGTTCAGGATGCCTTTGACAAGGTTAAGATCATTCAGGATAGGCTCGTACAGCTCAGTCTAGGCAAACGAGCTATGCCGACCGTAAGGTTCGTGATGTGGCATTCATAGTCTAAGAGTTGCTGTAGCTACGGGTGTCGCCCATAAAAGGCGTGATGAGATTTTGAAAGAAGGGAAAGGTAAGCCCTAGGTTCATTCGTCCTATTGAGATTCTTTATCGAGTGGGAGATCTGGCTTAGAGACTTGTGTTGCCACCAAGTTTATCAGTTGTTCACCTAGTGTTTCATGTGTCCATGCTTCCAAAGTATCACGACGATCCATACCACGTGTTAGACTTCAGCACTGTCCAGTTGGACGAGGATCTGGCATATAAGGAGGATCCGGTTACCATTCTGGACCGGCATGTTTTTCAGTTAAGATCGAAGAGTTACCCTTGTCTTTGTGTACAGTGGAAAGGTCAGCCTACCGAGGCAGCTACCTAGGAGTCCGAGTCCGATATGCGAGTCGATATCCCCATCTTTTTCCCGGCTCAGGTACTCCTTTTCTATGTCTTTTTGAGGATGAACAATTGTTTTAGAGGTCATCATTTGATTTAAAAGTCAATTCTGTATTTCGAGGCTTTAAAACCTCCTTTTAGGTCACCTTGATTTGCATGCATGGTACATGCATATATCTGAAATGCTTTTATGTGAAAATTTGATAAACATGCAAATTCAGCCTTTAATATTAAATTTAAGTTGACTTCGGCAAATATTTTGGATAAAAAGAGCAGGATCCATGATTTCATGATCCTGGAGGGTCCTTTAAAAAATATGGGACTTGGGCGTATGCCTGGAATTAAATTTCGAGGTCTCAAGCCCGAGAAATGAATTTTTGAAGAAAATTATATAACAAAAATTATAGGAATTTTTGGAAATTTAAATGTGTTTGAATTTGATGGTATCTGGCTTGTATTTTTATTCTAGGGACCGATAGAAGTCTTATATGGTATTTAAGTTGAGCCTGTAAAATTTGGTAAGAAGTAGACTTGATATAACATGAATCGGACCCTCGGTCGTTAAAAATATAAACTTAACAGCTATGGAGATTTTTCTTTGATTCTGATGCTAAACTAGTAGTTCGAGGTATTAGTTAGACGATTTGATCGCACGAGTAACTCCGTATTATATTTTTAGGGCTGTGTGCATGTTTGGTTTGAAGTATCGAGGGCTTAGGTGAGTTTTAGATAGACCACATGATGTTTTTAGACTTAGGAAAGTTGCAAATTTGGCTGCTTCTAGTGCACATACATTTTGTGCATGCGATCGCGTAGTAACTCTTGCGATCGCGAAGGGGAACTGGGCTAGGGATAGTATTTTCCCTATGCGAACGCAAGACCAAGGTCGCGAAAACAAAGCATTGGGGGGTTCGCTCTACGCGAACGCTACTGATAAACCGCGAACATGTAGCGTTAGGATAGGCTGGTCATGGAACCTAGTGAGAACTACGCGAATGCGGGCCCTCTATCACGAACGTGAAGGCCAAGCTGGGATAATCCTTAGAGAACACGAAGCTTCACATGTGATCGCATACGTCCACTACTGGCAGCTCTTCGCGATCGCGATAGTTCTCTCGCGAACGCGATGAACACTATCGCACATTACATAAAACAATAGCAAAGTCACGATTTAGCCCACGTTTTCATATTTTCAAAACTAGAGAGCATTGAGGCTATTTTCAAAGAGCAAGTTCATCCCCAAAGTATTGATATATGATTCTAAACCTTTTTCTTTCGATTTCCTATTGTATTTCATCAATCTTCATTAAAACATTTAGGGTTTTTATGGTATAAATTGAGAATTTGGTTAGAGTAAGGTCTTTTTGAATGATTAGAATTTAATCCTTGTTTTAGGGTCGAATTTCGAAACTAATTGGATATTCGAGCTCGTGGCTGAATGGATGATCGGGTTTTGGTCAGAACCTCGAGTTTTGACCAAGCGAGCCCGGGATCGATTTTTTACTTTTTGGGATAAATGATAGAAAATCTATAATTAAGCATTGGATATGAATTCTTTAGAATGTATTGATGTTGTTAAATTAATTTGGGTTAGATACAAATAAATTTGAGGCAAGTTTTAAAGGAAAAGCGGTGTTTGAGGCTTGAGTTGGCTGTGGAAGTTCGAGGTAAGGGTTTGGTCTAACTTTAGCTTGAGGGAATAGGTATTGTGCTTTATTTGCTATGCTCTAGTGTATTGTACGGCGTATAGGTGTGGTGATGAGTATCTATACACTGGTATCAAGCATGCCCGTGAATCTAAAATTGTGATCGTTACGTTTCTTAATAAGTACTACAATTATCTAAATTATTGATTATCCATATTGAGCAAGACGTATAATTATCTTCTTGGTATTGGTTTATTATTGAGCATTGGCTCCAGTTGTGGTTTATTTGTGAAGTTAATTGTTAATACACGTTTTGTTATATCTGATTCCCTTGCCTGGAAGTATTTATTTCTTACTGTTGATTCCCTTACCAGGATGTATTTATTCTTGTTGTTGATTCCCTTGCCGGGATGCTGTTGTTGCTATTGTTTGGGTGACGAAAGAGAGATAAAGCACGAAGGATGATGCAGTGCACATTCATATTTACGCATATGGTGAGAAAAGAGTGATAAAACGCGAAGGGTGATGCCGTGTAAATTGTCATTGATATTGATGTATATAGTGAGAAAGAGAGATAAAGCACGAAGGGTGATGCCGTACACATATCTAATATTTACATATTGAGGAAAAGAGATAATGCACGAAGGATGTTGCCGTGCGTATTTTTGTTACTTGGTTGCATTGGTAAGGATTGAGAGTAAAAACACGAAGGGTGATGTCATACACTTATTTCCCGTTTGTTATAATCTCATGTTGTTTCTGTTCAAATACTTTTATTGTCTCATTCCACTATTTTGTGATTCTTTACGTTGGTATTCCCCCCATAGCATTGTTACTCCTCCCCTGTCACCTCTGAATTACTTCTATTACTGTTATTCTGCTAGAAACTGTTCAACTGCAGGCTATTTGTTTGTTGTGTCCTAACCTCGTCACTACTTCACCGAGGTTAGGCTAGACACTTACTCAGTATATGGGGTCGGATATACATATACTAAACTCTGCACTCTTTTGTGCAGATCCCGGTACTGGAGCATACAGACCTTAGCTAGGGGTTGCTGCCTTCAGTCCATTGGAGATCCGGGTTAGCCCTACAGGCGTTCATAGGCCTTAGTGTCCTCTTCCTATCTTGTTTCTTTCTGTTCTTTTCTATTTCAGAGACAGACATGTACTTTCTTGTTCAGACCCTATTTGTAATTTTTCTTAGATAGTCCGTGAGATTGTGACACCAGTTCTGAGTGATTTATGTTTATGGATGCGTATTGATATTGCTAAATTGTTAAATCTCGTTCTTCCACATTATTATTTCCGTTATTTATAAAATATTAACTTACAATTGTCAAAAGGTTAAAAACGAAATGGGTAAAATTAATTGGAATAGTTGGTTCGCTTAGCTTCTACTAGTAGGCGTCATCACGATTCTCAGGGGTGGAAAGTCCGGGTCATGACATGTACAAGGTAATATTATTATATAAAAAGGCTGGGTAAAGGATAAATTGAGATTATTTAATAATAGAAAAAGACAAGATGAGAGAAAAAAATAAGGAAATATCACGACCACACCAAATCGGTCATTCCATAAAGTAACACTTTTCATTATTCTGTAATAACAAATTTATATGATACTATAAAATTTAAGTAACAATTAAAATAAATATTATATTAAAAAATAACAATACGATACAATATAAAAAGTAATAACCATCCGAACAAGTTGTCAGTAGTACGTGGTGATAATTTACCAATATAAATAAGATTTAGCAATTTCAATAGTATTTCTATCTTTAGAAAAGCCTTGTGTTAATTAGGATGGATATGTAATTTGAAAGGAGAGATAGTATCTGTTAAAACCTTTTTAACACCCCCACACCAACGAACAAGAACTTCAATTGCCATTTATTTAATAGAACGCGGTTCCGAAGGCAACTTGCAAATGCATTGATCGTATAAGTCAAAAAGAAGAGGACAATTATTTTTCTTTGTTTTGGTGCTGTTAAGCTAACAATATTTTAATTTGTTAGTGACATCTGCAAGTTCATGAAAACGTTTGCTCACCATCGAGTGCCGTTAATGACACAGTTCATTCCTTAATAAGAAGTATCAAGTTCGAATCCTGAATATAAAAAATTTCTTGGTAGGAAGCGCTTCTCCTCAAATCAGGTCTTATGCGGCGGAAATCCGAATATAATCGAACTCCAATATAAGTATCGAACACCGAATAGAAAAAAACTACTCTTCATTTTGTACTAAATTACTTTCAAGGGATCCATAAAGGGTATATCTTTTCTAAAAGGGAGTTTTTGAATTCGAATTTGGATTTTCTAAAAATAATATTTATTTCAATTGGTTGTAATTGAAAATAATTGAAATTATTCTGGGGAGTTTATATCTCAATTTTGAGGGTATTTGGTGAAAACTAGAGTTTATTTTAGCTGAATTTTAAATTAAAACTCATCAACGAGGAAGAAGAAGAAGAAGGAGAATGTTTGCTATTCAATATACATATAAAATTGTATTAAAGTTGTACTGTAATTGTATATAAATTTTATTCTGTTGTAGTTATATTTATTTTTTATTTGAATGTTATATGAAAGTTAAAAATAGTTGTATAATATATGAATCATCGTATAAAATTTGTATTTAAGTTATAAATATTATCTTTTTACATAAAGTTGTTGATATATATCAAAATTGTATCAAGAGAGGAAGTTTTAATTGGAATTTCAAAGAGGAAGATAAGCACAGCACATACAAAATATATACAAAAAGACATATTTGTATAAAAGTTGGATGAAAATTTTATTTAAGTTGCATGATATTGTTGTTGTATTTATCTGGGTAAAAATAATGTATGAAAATTGTAGATAAATTATAAATAAGATATATGCTATATATTTGTAGTAAAAATTTATTTTTACTTTATATGCTATTGTGATGTACAAATTTTTATTTATTTTGTAGGCGGCACAGAACAGGAAAAGAAAAAGGAGAGAAAAAAGGAAAAATGTGTAGCTGAATCGCCTAAGATACTAATAATAGATTGTATATGGAGAGAGACAGTAAAGGATAGAGAAAGAGGAGATAAGAGAAAAAAGATAAAAAGATGTAACCGAATTCTCTAATTCAAGACACTAATAATTGATTGACTGAAAATTGGGAAAGACGGGAGGAGAGAATAAATGAAAAGAGTATAACTGAATCACTTATTTTATGACACTAATAATAAATTCTATATAAATTGTAAGAAAATATAGTTAGGTCGGGTAATGTACAAATTTAAGACAATTTTGATAAATAATTTTTAAATATTGCATATGAACGTCAAAAAAGAGAATCTACCCTCTATAGTCCCTCAAAATTTTAATAGCCCATATTTTTTCTCACTTACACAAACTGACCCTTCGTCCAAAACTATTATCCAATAGCCCAAAATGTCTATTTTGTATATCTTTTATATAATGATTGTCTATTTTGTATAGTGACTGTCTATTTTGTATATATTTTATATAATGACAATTTAGTTAATATAAATTGTATAGTGACAGTCTATTCAATATATTTTTGTATAGTGACAATCTATTTTGTATATTGACAGTACTGTATATAAATTATATAGTGGCAGTCTATTTTAGTATATTTTTTGTATAGTGATAATATAATTAGTATATACATTGCATAAAATTTAAATATAGAGTGTATCGTGCATCTTTCATGTATCCATAGTATATCATTAATGTATTCTGAGCAATTTTGTATATCTAAAATGTATAGATTGTTCAATAGTGTATAAATTTTGTATATATGAAGTATATAGTGTATTTTATTACGTAGTGATAGTAAAATGTATATATGAACGATTTTCTAATTTAATATTGTGTCAAAAATTACAATGATGATAGTTATTGACAATTTATATCTATTATATAGTATTTATTTGAATGTACATTTACATTTTTTGTACGTAAGGGATATTTGATTTAAAGAGTGAAGAACATATTATTGTGCATTAAATAAATAAATAAACTCATGAAACGAAAATCATAACAATAAGGATATAATACTTTCAAGATGACCGGCTACTTTTATTTAGCCAACTAAGAGTCAACAACAACAAACATTAAAATAACTTATATAATCTGTTGATAGTTGAAAAAAGTTAGGTACCTAAAATGGCATGAAAGTTTTGTTCTTTTCAAAGATTAAATACCATAAGCGGTATTTTTGACAATAAGAAAACTGATTTTGTATGTCATTGATGCATGATTGGAACGGTTCGATGGCAACAAAATCTATCGTATTTGAACAAATTTAGGCTACTCATTATAATTTATTTGGGATTTAAATTTGTATGGATCAATTCATGGCTGGTGAATGATAATAGTTTTCACCAACCGGTACAAATCCCAAAGGTTTGTAGGGTAGAAAGGCCCCCTCCCAGACCCTTAGGCCTAGGCCCATTGAGAGCCCCTATTGATTCGGACGTTGGTTCGACCCGATCCCTCAGACAACTAAAGGAGACGCACACATTGATACGTTTGGCAAAATTTGAAAAAGGAATAAATTATGTTCATAGTAAGAAAGAGTCTACATTTTCGATTTGAGAAAACACATGTAAAATTTTTTAGAAATCTTACCCAACAAAAAAAAATGTATTTGTCTTTTCGACTTGAAATCTGAATGCCTAAAGTGTGTTTTCAAAACTCCGAATATTCTTTTTTCATAATTAACTCAGAGAATTATTAGTTACAGTTAAATCTTTTTATAATAGTATTTAATTAAAAAATCAAGACTTTTTCAGATTAAATTTTGATTTAATATTTTTTAACTTTTTATTACAGCTTTATACCTATAAGAACAACATCTATTTTTTTAAATAACAATATGTTCTTTGTAAACCATACGAGGAAATGGGCCTTCACAGCTATTTACAAAGTTGTAGTTTATGATCCGATCTGGAAGATTTACTTTTACACATTAACTATTTCTCTTTGATCTAAAAGGAACAATATTGGGTAGTAGTAATAGTTGTTGTTGTTGTTGTTACTGTAGGATCATAAACTACAAACAGTTTGAAAAGACCCACATGTAACAACTCGGCCGGTAGCTTTTTAATATTTTAGCTCCGATGTCCTATTTATTGCCGCAACTATATTACGTTGTGGTTATGTAGCTTGTCGGGTTTTGTCACGATCCCAGTTCGCTCTCTGTGAACATGTCGTGACGGCACCTAGTCCCTATGACTAGGTAAGCCAAACAATGCGGAATATAAATCAATTTCCGAAAATAACAATAAAACTAAACTGGTGAAATAAATCAGTGTTCAAGGTGCCGTCTGGCACACACAATAGCAAAATCACAAGGTAAGGGATACATAAGAGGCTTTGACTCAAGAATATCAATACAAAGGAGAAATATTGGAAGAACTATACTTATTACAGAAAGCTGGAAAGGTACTCCTCGGTCTGCGGACGTAGAAGATATACCTCGAAGTCTCCACCAGTACGCCTCCTTCCAAGGCCGACAAAGCTGAATGGGAGTACATGAATCTGCACAACAAAAAGTATGCAGAAGAGTAGCACAAGCACAACACGGCGGTGCCTAAAAGTATCAAGACTAACCTCGATGGAGTAGTGACGAGGAACAGTCGATACACTATCGGTCAATAAACAGTATAATCATAGAAATAATAGAAATGATATGTAAATGTGTAAAGACTGCACGGATGACTAAAAATGCTACAAATCACAATAAGGTAAACGGGCAATATGTAACAACGAGAATACAATAAATGATGATATGAAAATGACGGCAGAAATCCCAAGCCAAATCATGAGGTCACAACAGAACAAGGGAAAAACAAGTTAATAACTCGTACCCTATAGTGATGTTCACATAAGACCTTATCCTGCTCTCTCCACAATTTTTTTACAGGAAATCTCGAACAACCACAACTCACTAAAACCCAACATCTACAATCTAACACTTGGCATGCTGTGGCCCATCAGTCTCTCAGTCAGGCTGACCACTAACTGGCTAACTATGGCCACTTTCAGTATAAAATGAATAAACGAGGGGATACCTCCATACTTAGCAAAATTTGGAGCAATTAGCCTATAACAGGAGTATTCAAGTACGTGTATGCTTGTGCAAGTGTTCTAACAATAATTCTACTAACTAGTAAACATGAATAGGAGAACGGACCACACGTACAATGTTTTCTCACGACTTCCGAGCGATAAAACTCATACAGGTAAGCAACCCGTAATCACAATAGTAAACAAAATAGGAATGCCTCCACAAGCTGTCACAATTCATTACAATCAGCCCCCAACATAGGCCACTTTTTTTGCCACGTGTGCAACCAACAATAATATAGTAATCACCGCCTTATTTCGCCACACGTACCTCATCATCTTCACGCCTTATTCTGCCACATGCGCAATCCACATATAATTATATAACATATCCCGCCTTATTATGCCGCATGTGCAAAAACATCAATAACAACCATAGCACGACAAAGTCCTCGTGCATCAAAATATCAGCAACCGACGGGTAGAAACCTCGTGCACCATAATATCAACAACCGCACGACAGAAACCTCGTGCACCACCATCTCAAACACAACACAACAAATGCAAATATATATATATATATATATATATATATATATATATATATATATATATATATATATTGTATGTATATGTACAGAACAAGGCAAGGGAATCGACTCAGGTACTTTCGATCACAAGTAGATGGTACAACTAAATCACAAGGAATAACTGTAAGAGAGAAATAGTAAGCGCAATAAGAATAACTCAACAAGGAAGAAAATACTACGAATCACGATTCCATAACACGTAATTTAACCACAAGGAAGTTAACACAATTCGACTGAATTTCAAATAAGGAAATATCAACTAAGCATAGGATATCTAACCTCTGTTCAACTAAGGCCCATTAAATATATGAGATATAAAAGTACTGATTTTCAATTAAAGACAAGCAGTTAGGAAAGCTAAAGTTGTTTTACATATAGGGTATGCCTTCAGTGAAGTCAATTAGGCAGTAAGAATAAACCAAAAGTGGCAACTAAATTCCAGGTAAGATATGTAGAGGTGAAACTAATAACATGGAACTCAATCGTATCAAGAAAAGAGTCTGAGAGCCTAAAAGGGATAATTTACCACAAATAAATCCGAGCACGCACTTGTAACCTCGTGTACACGGAATACAATCATCTGAGAAGACTCAAATCCTAAGGGGAAGTCTCCCACACAAGGTTAGGCAAGATACTTACCTCAAACCGGCTAAAATCAAGTAGCAATCACGTTCTTGCCACGAGTAATCGAATCCAAATGGCCCAAATCTATTCAATTAAATCACACATTTTAAATAACATCTCAAGCAATTGATTCTACTTTTTAATTCAAAGCTAAAGCGCGAAATTAGGTAAAATAACAAAAATGCCCCTCATGCCAATATCTCGGAATCAAATAATTTTTACATTTTCAGAACCCTTGTATTCTCATGAGTCTAACCATATAAATATCTCTCAATTCGGAGGTCAAATGCCCACTCAAAACTGAATAATTTGGTCCATGAAATTCTACCCATTTTTCAGTAAAAATCTGAAATAAAAGGATGAAATTAAGAGGAGATTTATTGAAAATTGGTCTAAATCGGGTGAGAAACACTTACCCAAGTCGCCCATGTGAAAATATCTTTAAAAAATCACCAAGAACCGAGCTCTAGAAGTCAAATTGTGAATAAATGGTGAAACCCTCAAATTTGGGATTTAAAACTGTCTACCTAGTTATTTGTTCTATCTGATCGCAAGAGAAGGAAGGCGATCGCATCGAGTAAAATTGGAAGGCCAGAAAGAAGCCTATGCGAACGCAAAAAGGGTCATGCAATCGCAGAAGGGGAGGAAATATAACTATGCGATTGCGAACAAGGCTATGCGATCACACAGAAGGAATTGGATCCCTTCTGGAAATACATTGTACGATAGAGGAGGTGATGATGCGATCACATAGAAGGAATTGATGCTGCCAAAAATTTGTGTTATGCGATCGCGGGATAAGCAATGCGATCGCATAGAAGAAAATACCAGATAGCAGATCAGCAGTTCAAAAAGGAGGAAAAAGGATCCGTAGCCCATCCGAAACACACCCGAGGCCCTCGGGACCCCGTCTAATCACACACACGAGTCATGTAATCAAACACGGACTCACTTGAAGTTTCAAATGACATAAAACAATATCAAATCAACGAATCAAGGCAAAAATCAAGCTTATGAACTTTCAAATCTTCAAATAACGAATCTCATGCCGAAACCAATCAATTCACCTCAGAATGATGCCAAATATTTTCGAAAATTCCAAAATGCCATAACGGAGCTGCTCCAGCTCTCGGAATCGCATTCCAACCCTTATTTACCAAAAGTCAATTTTGGTCATACTTCTTCATTTTCCAACTTCAACTTTCGCCGAAATGCCTCAATTTACTCTACCGACCTCCAAAACTGAATCCGGACGCGCGACTATGTCCAAAATCACCATACAAAGCTATTTAGGTCATCCAAAACCCATTCTGAGGTTGTTTACCCAAAAGTCCAATTCTGGTCAACCTCTCATCGTTCCAGCTTCTAAAACAAGGTTCCTTCTTCCAATTTGACTCTAAACCATCCAAAAGCAGAATTTTGTCCATGCACGCAAGTCGATACTCATATTACAAAGCTGTTCCAAACCATATGAAACTAAACGGAGCTCAATTTCTCAAAAAAATCGGTCGGGTCGTTACATCCTCCCCATCTTAAGACCAACATTCATCCTCGAACGTGCTAAGATTCACATCGAAGTCCCCAAGTCATTGAGTGCGCACTTCTAACATATACTCGTGGCAGGTCATCCCAATCTATTTTGGCACGACAATACCATGTCATCTGAAATTTAACCCTTCTAGCAATACCATTGAGCCTTCAAACCAGATTTCTCACTTTCAGTCCGTTTCCAAAAGACCCGATTCCAAGTCCATATCCGCTATGAGTCTCAACCAGCTAATTCAATATATGCCAACATACATAGGGTACAACTACACAACATGACTCAGCACAAATAGTTCCACAATAACATTTCTGATAGCAATAAATGCCTAAGATCAAATCTGTACCGGCCATAAGCCTCATATTCAATAGGAACTCTTTTCAAACCTCCACAACACTCGCGATATTAAAATAACCACAAAAACCACATGACAAAACGCCCGATTATCCAAATCTCAGCCAATACCAACGGGTACAAACCCCACAAACTAAAATTCAAGGAGCATAGAACGAAAATGAATGAATATGGGAAAGGAAAAAACATAAGAGAACAAAACAAATGAAACTAGCACAAATTATTCTAAAACACAAATCTACAAGACATCTAATAAGAAAGAATGAAAGCATATAATGGAATCACAAAGATCATATACTGATATAACTCTCACTGCGGTACACAGCCCGGCCTCAACATATCAAATCACCTGAAATCAAGAGGGTCCGGCCCTCAACACTGGATCACAAGTAGGGTACATATCAACCCATCTAGACACTCTAACAAGAAATATTCTGTATACAAATTACTATACAGACTAGCTCCCACACCAGGGGAGCCTAGAATTCACATCTCGTAACCAAGAATACTCAGAGATCACATCAAACCTACCGAAACAGACAACATGAATTTACTACTAGCCTCATAACTCTCGACAATGGCTAGAAAGAGATGATAGACACGACTATCACTCATAGTTACTCCCAACAGAATAATCACATAAATAGCGCTCCCATAAATGGAACAACAAACAAGGAAATCACCCCAATAAGTAGAGTTATGATGAACTACAGATAGTGCCTTTCTATAAAAACCTAAATTCGTACCTGAGTTACATTAGCTGGCGCTACGGCCTCAAACTTACTATATGAAACACATCAACGACCTGGGCCTCCCCCTCTTGGGTGCCCTCTACCTGCTTGAATACCTCGTTGTGACACATCGATCCGAAGTCTGGGACAATCTCTCACTATGTGGCTGGTATCCCCACACTCAAAGCACCGTCTCTACTGACGAGGTGGTGGGAACTATACGATACGGGTTCTCCGAGACCCATGAACACCAGAGTCACCTTGCAAAGCCTGAATGAACTGGGTGACCAGCAAAACCTCTACCATGACGCACCCAGCCTCCAAAATAAGGACCAACATATCTCACCGGCCTACGAGGCCTCCTCGCCTCCTCAATCTCTCTCTCTTGACCCCGTCTTCTCTCTCTCTCAAGACCCTGCCTGCCCTCTCTCTCTCTAGCATGCATACCCTCTATGAGAGAGTAGAAGACAGAGGCTTAGGATTGTAAATGTCAAAATATCGCACGGCATGGAAATCAAATGAAGTGGAATTTTCCTAATGGTTACATAGCCTCTCGCAGATAAGTACAGACGTCTCTGTACCAATCCACGAGACTCCAATAAACCGGCTTGTGATATTTGACTCCTATGAACCTAGAGCTTTGATACCAACTTGTCACGACCCCAGTTCGCCCTCCGTTAACATGTCGTGAGGGCACCTAGTCCCTATGAATAGGTAAGCCTAACAATGCGGAATATAAACGAATTTGCAGAAAATAAAAATAAAACTAAACTGGTGAAAGAAATTAGTGTTTAAGGTGCCGCCAGACACACACAACAACAACTCTCATAGCTAATAAAAGTTCCCAAAACCCGGAATCTCATAAATCTCAAGCTAAGGGATACATAAGAGGCTCTGAACCAAGAATATCTATACAAAAGAGAAATACTTGAAGAACTATACTTATTACAGAAAGATGGAAAGGGACTCCTCTGTCTGCGGATGTAACAGCTATACCTCGAAGTCTCCAACGATACGCCTCCTTCCAAGGCCGACAGAACTGAATGAAAGTACCAGAATCTGCATAACAAAAAGTGTGCAGAAGAGTAGCATGAGCACACCACGACAATTCCCTTAAGTATCAAGACTAACCTTGATGGAGTAGTGACGAGGAACAATCGAGACACCCATCGGTCAATAAAACATAGTCATAGAAATAATAGAAATGATATGTAAATATGTAAACTCCACGAATGACTAAAAATGCCACAAATCACAATAAGGTAAACGGGCAAAAAGTAACAACGAGAATACGATAAATGATGATATGCAAATGAGGGCAGAAATCCCAAACCAAATACCGAGGTCACAATACAACAAGGGAAAAACAAGTCAATAACTCATATCCTACAGTGATGTTCACATAAGACCTTATCCAGCTCTCTCTAAAAAAATTTTTATAGGAAATATCGAACAACCACAACTCACGAAAACCCAACATCTACAATCTAACACTTGGCATCCTGTGCCCCATCAGTCTCTCGGTCTGGCTGACCACTAACTAGCTAACTATGGCCACTCTCACATATAAAATGGATAAACGAGGGGGTACCTCCATCCTTAGAAAAATTTGGAGCAATTCGCCTCTAACGAGAGTATTCAACTACGTGTATGCTTGTGCAAGTGTTCAATAAGAATTTTACTAACTAGTAAACATGAATAGGAGAACGAACCACAGATACAATGTTTCCTCACGACTTTCAAGCGAAAAAACTCATACAGGTAAGAAACACGCAATCACAATTGTAAATAAAATAGGAATGCCTCCACAGGTCGTCACAATTCATTACAATGAGCCCCTGACATAGCCCACCTTATTTCTCCACGTGTGCTACCAATAATAATATAGTAATCACCGCCTTATTTTGCCACATGTTCAACCTACATATAAGCATGTAACATATCTCGCCTTATTACACCGCATGTGCAAAAATATCAATAACAACCATAGCACGACAAAGACCTCATGTATAAAAAATATCAGCAACCGCAAGGCAGAAACCTCGTGCACCACCATCTCAAACACAACACAATAAATGCAAATTATATATATATATATATATATATATATATATATATATATATATATATATATATATATATATATATATATATATATATATATATATATGTATATGTATATGTACAGAACAAGGCAAGGGAATTGACTCAGGTACTTCTGATCACCAATAGATGGTACAACTAAATCAAAAGGAATAACTATAATAAAGAAATACAAAGCAATAAGAATAACTCAACAAGGAAGAAAATACAACGAAGCACGGTTCCATAACACATAATCTAACCATAAGGAAGTTAACACAATTCAACTAAATTTCAAGTAAGTAAATATAAACTAAGCATAGAATATCTAACCTCTTTTTTATTAAGGCCCATTAATTATATGAGAGATAAAAATAATAATTTCCAATTAAAGACAAGCAATTAGGAAAGCTAATGTGGCTATATATATATAGGGTATATGTCTTAAGTTAAGCAAGTAAAGGTCAATTAGGCAGCAAGAATAAACCAAAAGAGGCAAATAAAATCCAAGTAAGATATCTATAGGTGAAACTAATAACAGAGAACTCAATCGTACCAAGAACAACTTCGTACTCAATGATTACAAGGGTCTGAGAGCCTAAAAAGGATAATTTACCACAAGTAAATCCAAGCACGCATTCGTCACCTCACGTACACGAAATACAATCAACAGAAAATACTCAAATCCTAAGGGGAAGTCCCCCACACAAGGTTAGGCAAGATACTTACCTCAAACCGGATAAAATCAACTAGCAACCATGTACTTGCCACGAGTACTCCACTCCAAATTGCCAAAATCTATTCAATTAAATCGCACATTATAAATAACATCTCAAGCAATTGATTCTACTTTTTAATTCAAAGCTAAAGCGCGAAATTAGTTAAAATAACCAAAATGCCCCTCAGGACAACGTCTCGGAATCAAATAATTTTCACATTTTCAAAACCCTCATAGTCTCACAAGTTTAACAATATAAAAATCTCTCAATTCGGAGGTCAAATGCCTACTTAAAACTCAATTAAGAGGAGATTCAAGGAAATTGGTATTAATTTAGTGAGAAACACCTACCCAAGTCGCAGGTGAAAATCTCTTCAAAAATCGCCAAGAACCGAGTTGTAGAAGTGAACTTGTGAATAAATGTTGAAAGCCTCGAATTTGGGATTGAAACAGTCTGCCCAGTTATTTGTTCTATGCGATCACAAGAGAAGGAATGTAATCGCATAGAGTAAAATTGGAAGGCCACAGAAGAATCCTATGCAAATGCAAAAGTGGTCATGCCATCGTAGAAGAGGAGGAAATATAACTATGCGATCGCGAACAAGGCTATGCAATCGCATAAAAGGAATTGGAACCCTTCTGGAAATACACTATGCAATTGCGCATGTGATGATGGGATCACATAGAAGGAGTTGAGCTGCCCAAAATTTGTGCTATGCGATCACAGGATAAGCAATGCGATTGCATAGAAGGAAATACCAGATATCAGATAAGCAATTCAAAAAGAAGGAAAAAGGATCCGTAGCCCTTCCGAAACACACTCGAGGCCTCCGAGACCCTGTCTAATCACACATACAAGTCATATAACCTAACCCAGGCTCGCTCGATATTTCAAATCAAATATAACAACATCGAAACGACGAATCAAGCCAAAAATCAAGCATATGAACTTTCATATCTTCAAATAACGAATCTCATACCGAAACCTATCAATTCAACTCAGAATGACGCCAAATTTTGCAGGCATGTCAAAAATGACATAGTGGAGCTGCTCCAATCATAGAATTGTATTCCGCCTCTGATTTCCCAAAAGTCAAATGTGGGTCAAACTTCTTCATTTTCCAACTTCAACTTTCACCGAAATGCCTCAATTTACTCTACCGACCTCCAAAACTGAATCCGGATGCGCACCTAAGTCCAAAATCACCATACAAAGTTGTTGAGGTCATCCACGACCCATTCTGGGGTCGTTTACCCAAAAGTCCAATTCCGATAAACGTCTCACTGTTCCAGCTTCCAAAACAAGGTTCCTTCTTTCAATTACGCTCTAAACCATCCAAAAGCCGAATTCCACCATGAATGCAAGTCGATATTTATATTACTAAGTGGTTCCAAACCTTATACTTATGTACGAAGCTCAATTTCTCAAAGCGACCGGTCGGGTCATTACAGGTTTCCAGAGTGAAATGGGACACATAGTTTCTAAGCATGAGGCTTAAGTTGATAAAGTTGACCATAGTTTGACTTTTGAGTAGACGACTCTATAATAGAATTTTGATAGTCAAAATAGATCTGTATGATGATTTTGGACTTAGGAGCGTGTTAGAATGTTGATTTGGAGGTGCATAGGTCGTTTCGACTTGAATTGGCGAAAATTAGAAAGTTTAAAGTTTTGAAGGTTGAGAAGTTTGATCGGGAGTTGACTTTATTGATATCAGGGTCGAATTCTATTTCTGAAAGTTGAAACAGGTCCGTCATGCTATTTATGACTTGTGTGCAACGTTTGAAGTCAATCAGAGTTATTTCTGTATGAATCAACATTGGTTTTGAAATTGGGAAGTTCATAGCTTCATATGTTTGAATTGAATTGTGGTTCATGGAATCGATGTGGTTTAATGAGATTCTTGGCCTCGAGTAAGTCTGTTAGGTATTTTTAAACTTGTTGGTATACATCGGACAGGGTCGCAGGGGATCCGGACAGGCTATCTTGGTCTATTGTCGTAGAAGCAGGCCTTTCCTGCAGGATCGAGTGCGCAGAAATGTATTTTGGTCCGCAGAAGTGGATGTGCAGATGCACATTTGCTTCGCAGAAGCAAGAAGTCATGGCCTAAGTGAAAACAGCGCATGCGATGGTTTTTTCACTAGTGCGGCATCGCAGATGCAACTAAATAGCCCGTAAAAGCGAAAACGCTGGGCAAAAAAGGCTTAATTTTAAGGGTTTGGTTTCATAATCCATTTTTGGAGCTAGAGAGTTCGCTTTCTGGTGATATTTTCATAGATTTTAAAGAAATTAATGGGCTAAAAATCCTAATTCGATTTAGGTTAAATTACACAAATCTATTACTAATTTCATCATTTAATTAGTGATTTGAGTTAGAAATTTGAGAAAAATTGTGAAAACTTCTTAGGCTATACTTTGGGGTTTGAGGTCAGATTTGAGTAATAGTTATATGGTTAGACTCATTATTGACTGGGTATTCGAATTTTATAATTTTAGGTCATGTTCCGAGACGGGTGCCCGGATTTACTTTTTTGAGTTGATTTTTTTATTTATTTGCATAGATCCTAATTTTATTTTTCAAAATAGATTCCTATGTTTTATATCTATAGTATAAAGTTATTTTGGGTAGATTCGAGCTGTTCGAATTTGGATACTCGAGGTAAAACTCTACTAGTAGATTGAGTTCGTGTATTTCGTGGTAAATGTCTCGCCTAACTTTGTGTGGGACAATTACCCTTTAGGATTGGTGTTGTTTGTGATAATTGTGATGCGTGAAAGCCGTATACACAAGATGACGATTGTGTACGCGGGCTAAATATAGAAATTTATTGATTTTAGCTATATAGATTCCCTTCATGCCTTATTGAGTTACTTTAATATGTTATAGTCATCATTTCTAGTCTATATTCACATGCTCTATTTGTTACTCTCTTACTTGTTAATTTCCCTACATGTTTAGTTAAAGTTGTTGTTGTTTTCTCTATTTCTTATTCATTATTTAACCGTAAATTCTTTACTTGAAGTTGTTATTCTTGGAATATCATGTTGATGAAACCAATATTTAGTCAAAAAGGCTGTGATTCATGGTGAGGCAAAGTGTTAAGTTGTGAAATACTATTCTGTTGAGTAATTCACTTCTCGTTGTTACTGTTGAGACTCTTTTGTACGTTGTGGTTGATCCATTGGCTCTATGTTGTGAAAGTACCGTTATTGCTAAATTTTTTTGCAAGTTGTGATTTTGGCACTTGAGGTGAGATTTGTCATACATTGTTATATTGATACGCATGCAGTGGCATAAGATTTTTGGGTTGAAATGCATGCGGTGAGATAAGGTGGGATTACGTGTGGCTAGTAGGGAAACTACTAGAAGTCATGCGGTGTGATAAGTTGGGCTAAAACACATGATGCTTTTTCGAAAAATAATTTCTAAAACTAAATTCAAGGTTCTCACGGTGATATAAGGAAAGATTGTAAATTATTCTTTTGATTTGAGAATACGAGGCAGTACCTCTGTAGTGTCTCTTGTTAGTATTTCTCTATTACTGCATTTGTCTTTGATTGTTTTGTTTCCTTACCATATAATTCCTTATTTTCTCTCAATTTTATTACTATTATTACTAAAATTCCATACACTTGTACAATTTTTTTTATTCCAGTAGGGCCTTGACCTGACTTCGTCACTAGTCTACTGAGGTTAGGCTTGGTATTTACTGGGTACTGTTGTGGTGTACTTATACTACACTTCTGCATATCTTTTTGTGCAGATCCGAGTATCTTCTACCAGCCCAAGTATTAGCGAGAAGTTAGCTACGAAGACTTCAAGATATACCTGCTGGGCGTCCGCATACCTTAAAGTCGCGAATTTCCATTTGGGATAAGAAGAGTAAATCATTTCTTTTGACTAATGAATATAATCTTATACAACTATTATCACAGTCAGATATCTATTGTAACATATTTTAAAAGTTACGTTGAATTAAAATATATATGTAGTACCCTCATTCATCCAATTAAGTTGCAACTAATTATAGCACTAGCATGCACCTTTATTCTATCACCAGACTAGATGGTCGTTTGGACATAAGAATTGTAAAATTTCAAAAAAAGGTTAAAAAAATACAAGTAAAAATGATATTTGAAATTTAGAGTTGTGTCTGAATATGAATATTATTTTGGGTTGTTTTGAAGTTTTCGAGTGATTTGAGTGAA
Organism: Nicotiana benthamiana; assembly: GCA_034376525.1. Classification (NCBI taxonomy): domain Eukaryota; kingdom Viridiplantae; phylum Streptophyta; class Magnoliopsida; order Solanales; family Solanaceae; genus Nicotiana; species Nicotiana benthamiana. Next base: position 81,511,956 of record CM067328.1, on the reverse strand, counting down.
AAATTTTAAAAATAATTTTTTGAAATTTTTAAAATTTTCAAAATGCATATTCAAGTGAAAATTAAAAATTTTCTGAACAAACGCTGATTTCGAAAGAAGTAAAAATATTTTGGAAAAAGGGAATTTTTATGTTTATACGAGCTCTAGGTTTATGCTATTTCGTCAATATTTTGATATAAATGTTACTTTTATTTCAAAGTGTATACGGTGAAATCGGAGGGTCCAATTTCTTGTCATCGAGGCATCTCAGAAGGCCCTCTCGAAACCTCGAGGCTATAGGGTCATGGTTGAGTTTCCTTACTCAATGTATCTTTGAACAACGTTGACCGCAACCATGGTAGAGATGAGATTTCTCAAGGCACGTGGCCAAGATTGACAGGGCCTAGTGGACTACCTAACCCTTAATCAGGATGTCATCTAACTGTCCCATCCCCACTTCTTTGTCATTAATGTATTTTGTACTACGTTGGGGTTCCTCTCCTATATAAAGGGATCCTTCTAATTTTATAAAGGTCTGTTTCTTCAGTTACTCCACACGAAATATACAAGAATATTCTCTTTGCTTTCTAACATATTCTCTTGATATTATTTCTTACATTTATTATCTCCATTGCCGTTCACCATTTATTTCTTCTCACTGGCCATAAAGAGCCTTCATTGATTTATCTAAAACTGTTAGTCATACTTCGACCCCACTCGATATCTCCCAACCGAGCTCCAGAATCGACCTCGAGGCCTGTAAATTGACAAGCTCGAGGCCCCTATTATTGACCTATCAGTTTGATTATCCCCTATATTTTAATATCATTTCGTCTCTAAGTCTCATACACAAGATTGTTACTAGCATAAACATAGATCACGAAACCCTAAGAATGTGGCAGAACTGATCCCCGTAGATGCGGTCTGGTGCGACGCCCAGCAAATCAAGATAATCTCGCACACTAACAATAGCGTGTGTCAAGGATATCCACAAAATCTCAGAAAACCCAAACTAGGGAAGAATGTGAAGTTAGACTTCATGTTATGTTTGAAATATTGCAGGCACAACAACTAGTTATTGCTCAGGTGGATAGTCACCAGAAAAATCCTAGCACGGTACCATAGGGGACAGCTCCCCCAACCGAATAGGTACTAGAGAGATCGAGCAATAACGGATCGATAACCGACCCTGTAATCGTAAATATGCTCGAGGACCTCACAAAGAGGATCGAATTGGGCGAGAAAATGATAGAAGCCAATGACGAAAAGGTCGAAACCTACAACTTCAGGGTCGACCACATACCGGGCGCACCTCCGGTCCTGAAAGGTGTGGATTCAAAGAAGGTTGTACAAAGGCCGTTCCCAGAGGAAGCAACTCGGAAACCAATTTCAAAGAAGTACAGAATGCCAGAACTCCCAAATTACAATGGGGGCTCAGACCCCAATTAGCATATTACTGCTTTCACTTGTGCAGATAAGGGCAATGACATAAAGGACGACGAGATCGGGTATGTCTTACTAAAAATGTTCGGGGAAACACTCTTAAAGGGGGCCATGATGTAGTATTGCAACCTAGCTCCTAACTCAATAGAGTCATTTTCCATGACAGCGGACTCCTTCATAAAAGCACATGCTAGTGCCATCAAAGTAGTAACGAGGAAATCTGACATTTTCAAGATCAAGCAAAGGGAGAACGAGATGTTGCGAGAATTTGTATCTCGCTTTTAAGCGGAACAAATGGAACTACAACCGGTCTCTGACGACCTAGCGGTGCAAGCCTTCACTTAAGGTCTGAATGAGCGAAGCTCGGTAGCCTCGAGGCAGATAAAAGAGAAACTTGTCACATATCCTGCCGTAACTTGGTCGGGCGTCCACAACCAATACCAGTCAAAAATTAAGGTTGAAGATGACCAACTGGGAGAAGTATTCCCAAGCTGGCTCTTGGATAAGGATCCAAACCCAAAAAAAGAAAGATATCAACCATACACTAAAGATAAAAGGAACGCCCCAATGCACAAACCACCTCGTAATGATCAAAGGATAGACCGAGGACATAATCCTCGGGGACTCATCAATAGAGTCGGGTTCGATAGAATTGTAGGACCAATAGAGGCACCTGACTTATCTGAATGGAACTTCAATGTCGATGTATTAGACATCGTGTTTTCCATCAGCAAAATTAAAGACGCCACATGGCCCAGAACTGTACAATTGGATCCTTCACGAAGGAGCTACAATTTAGTATGAGAATTTCACAACACGTACAGACACATGATGAAAGAATGATGGAAACTCCGGGATGAAGTGGCCTGGTTACTCGGCAAAGGTCATCTTCAGTAATTCCTTAGAGACCGAGCCAAAAATTGGTCTGGAGAAAGGGAAACAACCAAAAAGACAAGACGAGCCGCAACATGTCATCTATACGATCTTTTGAGATAGCTGCTACTAGCCAAAACACCAAGGTTTTTGATAGCGGAGAGACTAAGAAATAAACCAGTGATAAGATAGAAACCACAAGACAGGCCCTTGGCTATATTCGAATAACGGGCTATACTGCATCCTCCAAACGAATACCAAGGTTAAAAGTGCCATCACCACTAAGACATAATCATCTCCCTTTTCATTTTACATTTCACGCCAACCCTTATGCAGGCGCATGACCAAAGCAGTCAAAATGCTATCCTAACCCGAAGACCTTAAGATTTTAAAGCATCTGATGTACTCTTTTCCTTGGACCGAGTTTTTATCTCGAAAAGGGTTTTACCAGCAAAGTTTTTAATGTGGCAATCTCCATATGCAACCTAAGGACGACTCAACAAGTATTCAAGACTTCTTTTGCAATCAACCTTGAAAACTGAGGGGAATCCTAACTCGGAAGGCCATCCGCTTGGAAAAAGCCAAGAAACACCAAATGGGGTCCCAATAGGAAAATGATATATCAGGCCAAACGGTTGAATGAAACGTGTCCGTATAGCCGGGCCCCCAACAACGAAAACATGTAAAGTTATGCCAAGTAATTAAAGAGTCTCTCTTACCAAAGCATCTCACACTCCAAAAGAAGCTCGACACCTACGAAAAAATGACTCCTCCACCGAAAATGCCTCGAACGCTCGGGGAATAGCATCAACAATTCAATACCTGAATGACCTCCCGGTCGGGAGTCCAAACTCAGAAGCCCTCGACGAGGCAATATAAAAATCATGAAACATCTCCAAGGCCGAAAGTGGCCCTATTTCTCGGGGATTAGCGTCAAAATCTCAAAAATGCACGACCTCAGGGTCAGAATCTCCGAAGCCATAAGCCCTCAATTAGGCAATGAAAATCTTACAAGTGACGACTTCCAAGCCAAGGTACCCTTGATGACTTGGGGACTTACGCTAATCGCCATTCAGTAAAAAGCCCGAATCCATAATACCTCAAACGCATAGAATCGGTCTCGTAAAATCTACATAAGGCAACAACAATATCTGTATGACCTCAAGCAAAGGCATGAATCACACTTGTACCAAGTGACAACATCTGTAAGACCTCAAGCAAGGCATGAACAATACCTGTACCAAGTATAAAAAATTGTAAGAACTCAAAGGCATGTAAAACATGTAAGGCCTTACTAAAGGAATAAACCCGATCTCAAAGTTCCGGCCATATATCAAACTTGTAAAACCCCTAAAAAGGCATACCCTCGATATAGATGCAGAAACTATCTCCCTCGGAACTCAAGGCTCAGGACAAACAAAAATGACTCCGATCACAAGGCATTACCAGCCAAATTAACATGATTCAGGGACGCCCGACCGTCGCTACAAAATCACAGGCTTTCAATTACTTCGAATCTACTTTGAAAAGAATCAGTTAAACAGTCTACCCTCGATACTGGCAAAAGGGTTTCCACCATGTTAGCTCATAAACACCGGCTTCGAGATAATTAACCTCCGAACCAAAACATCTTGAGGTGTTCAATCATCGCCATATAACGATCCAAAATCGAATTTTTTTTATGCCGACGAAGAGCCGGGAAAACACTATTTCAAAAATCCTAATCGATGGAAAAATAAAGACCACATAAAAGTTCGCTTTGACTCAAGGCGCAAGAGCCATTCTCGCCAGCCCACACAAATACAGAACTTGAGGGTCTAGTGAGCTCGAGTCGTAACCATATTTAGAGACGGAACCCAAAATGGTTAACTAAATACACCTAAGAGCAAAGCATAAGAGCTATTGTCACCAGCCTAATGAGCCTCAGGTCCGCACGCATAAAATGTCGCTTCAACCCTAAGTATAAGAGCCACTGTCATCAGCCCGCACTAACACAAAGCTTGAGGGTTGAATGAGCTCGAGTCGTAACCCGATTTGGAGACTGAACCCAAAATAGTTAACCAAATATTCCTAAAAGAAAGGCGTAAAAGCCATTTTGGCCATTCCATTCTAAAAGGCCGCATCGACCCAAGGCGTAAGAGCCATTGTCGCCAGGCCACCACTAATATGTCGTGTCGATCAAGCGTGTAAGAGCTTGCGGGCTAGCCCAGTGAGCCCAAGGTCCACATCACGAATTCAAGGATCCCTACCAACTTAGAGACTAGTTCACCTAGCCAAGTTCGAGACAGAAAGAGATATAGAAGTAATAAAGTTGCAAGGTTTTCTTTTATACACATTTACAGTAAAATACAAGCTCCATTCACGGCATAATGTAAAAGAACTACATACAAAGAGAGAAAATAAATGTCCCACTTTGGGGATATGGCTTGACGGCCCCGTCCTCACCATCTTCGACATTGGACAAAAGAAACTTAGAATCATACTCCTCCGCCTTGGCTTGCTCAATCCCTTACGAAAGATCAAAAGCCATGGCGTGAAACTCCTCGAGATTTTTCCTACGAGATTTGCACTTTGTGTGCTTATTACTACTATTCGCATGACCAAGAGCTCTCCTCAGCTCAGCTGTAGCAGTGGAAACACTCTTAAAATAGGACGCCACTTTTTGACCCGCCCTATTGCTGTTCATTACAACCTTGGCCCGGGCATTCACCACCTCGACTTTCGCCTTCAAAAGCTCGGATCAAGCTTTGAGATCATGTTCGCCCGCACAGAGTCACTTGCATGATCGGCCTGTATTTGCATCTCCATGGTGGTATCTTTAGCCCAATCACTCTCCTTGGCCACAACTAGGGAATCTACATGGGCCTGCAGCTCGTTGAACTCACGTTTGGCCCGCATAACTTCGCCCTCGAGGTGTTCCAGCTTCTCTGTTTGGCTCTACAACTGAATTATCGAAATATTGGTCTTCGAAAATAAAAGGAGGAGCATACTGCAATAAGAAATATACAATACGTGTCTCTCGAGGTAGCTCTCGCGGCTCTGTCTTCAATCCGCCTCACACCGCAGGGATACCAACTCACTTTCCTTTTCTTCATATAGAAGCTTAAAGGATTTCTCCATATCTGTAGCTTTGTGAAACCTGGCCTCAAAGAAAATCATCTCGAATTTGATCCTGTTAAAGGCATGCGAAAGAAAATTCAATGAGAAAGGAAAAGTGTGAAACCGGAATAATCCTACGACATTTACCAAAACGTACCATAAAGTGAAGTCGTTGAGCCTCACCAAAGGCCGAGCCAATGTCCGATGGCTTAGTGCCTCCCAAAGCGCCCTTGGTAGGAAAAGAAGAAGGCACCACATGTTCCTCACTCTTTGAAGCCCCCTCAGAAGAAACGGGGGATGTTCTTTCGAGAACGGAGGCCTCCAAAATTGAATCTTCTCTTTTGAACCGCTGAGAAGGACTCACCCCGCTGCAAGCCTCTTCACACCTCGGAGATCCTTTTCGTTTATCATCGACCCTCGACCCCGAGGTCAGTAGTCTCTCCCACTCCCCCAAAGGGCATGGCCTCATCTGGGAAAAATCTCCAATACTTATGGCGACTATGTTAGTATGCGAAAAAAGGAAAGCACCATCTTGGAAAAATAAGCCACTAAGCGCCTACCATGATGCTTTGCCTCCCATCTCCATTGGACTGGTCTCGCCACTTATGCTTATTGTAGGTCGAACAAGCATCCATCTTACGAGACCACTCGGCCAAATTGGGAACCATGTTCGGAAACAAAGGAGTCGCTATAAAGAAATTAGGCAGAAAAATGTTATTATCGAGCCCGCCTCTAGGAAAAGTAATAAAAATTATGACACTTACGTGTAAAATTTCATTTTTAAGGAAAGGGCAGAAACTCTCCAGGAATGATATCGATCGTCCGAGCTTAAATGAAATGGCTCATCCTTCCTCGGTCGTCATTCTCTTTGGCGACAACGGCAAGAGATCGGGTGGATCGATGCTATTGAGTACTCAAACCTCGATAATACAGCGGTCGATATATCCTCACGAGATGACTGAGGGTAAAGTTGAGCCCGGTCTTCTCTGCAAAATATCTTATTTTCTACACTATCTTCTAAAGGGAGGGGTTAGCCTGCGCCAAGGTAACATGATAACTCCAACAGAACTCAAGCACGACCTGCGAGGCTCCCACGCCCAACCTCGTCCTCTGTGCCAACCGGCACTCGCCCTTATTGTTATCATCATCATCATCATCATCATCATCCTTGTCCTCATACTCAGCGCCAGGGCTTTCTCCAAAAGTTGAAGATGAGATCCTACTAACGGCTCGAGTCTCGCATGACTTAGGTGTCTTTACCACAGGGGGATCGGCAGCCGCCTTACCTTTCCTTTTCTTGACCTTGGCGGGCTCCGAAGTCTCCATCTCGCCACCAGGGGGGCCTCATCTGAATATTCTCGCTAAGGCCTGCATGAGCATAGTAACCGTAATTTGTCAGCACAAAGGATACGGGGAAAAATGTAAATCTAAGACATAGGTGGTATGGAAGCTTTACCATGATTCTTGTCCACCAAATGCTTCTTAGCTAGGTTGGGCCAATAAAGGATAAGATATGGGAAGACAGTGTCCAACCATTCGATTCATCCCGGAAAATCCAAGACCCCAAAGATACCCCTTCGGGGTACCAAGTGGTAGCTACAGAAACCAAAAAAGGTCATTTTTCCGGAAGAAAGGAAAGAAAATCACAAAACATGTCCAAGGAAAAAAAATTCCTTACGCTGTGTGTTCCACTTCTCCGGTAAAGGCATCCTCCCGGCCAGAATAATTGCTGAGGTACTAACCCGGAAACCTACTCATCCACACTAGATCCTCCTTCTCGTTGGTGCTCGGGGAAAAGGATTTTTTTGATTGGTGGTGAAGCCTGATCAAACCTCGATAAAATTGAGGGCTGTACAACCTAATCAAATGGTTGAAGGTAAAGGTTTTGGCGGCAACCCCATCGGAGAATGGCGGAACGTCAAGACTATCCTCAGAAAGAAGGATAGATTTGACCGAGCGTCACTTGATATTTGTCACAAAAATCGAGGATAACCGAATCTATCTCCGAGGGAGAAGATTTAGAGGAATAGGTAGGACCCAAAGTGAACGGGTAAGTGTATACATAAGGGAAGCCAGCCTTGTGATCTATTATATTCTCATCAGGGATGGGAATCTCCACCTCCACTACCTCATTCGATCGGTAGTCCGTCTTCACTGCCCCTATGGTCATTACACTAATATAGTGGGATATGTGTTCACATCGGCCCAGTGTGGATGAAGTGTTATCGATGGTAAAACCCTTCGACATATCAAGTTTGGTGTGAGTACATTGTCCCAATGTAGGTATCACTTTGGGTTTACCTTTATATGTTCGAGATGAAAAGACAGCCTCATCTTTCCGAGGAACCGTCTTGTAGTTTCTTTCCATGATGATGGTGAAATTTCTCTAAGAAAGTAAGAATAAATAATGCAAGTAGGGAGGGGTATGGATTTGCAAATCTTAAGTAGATGGGAAAGCAAGAGTTATCCAACAATTGGCGCCTTTATAGTAGCCTTGTGGGAAGTGGAAGGGACGAACTATTAGTGGTTCGTGGGCTTCTCGAAAGTTGCATTTGGCGGTGACCTTTGCAAAATTTTTCAGGCATGGCATTTAATGCTCCGAGAGGCTGACGTCACAATGATGACGCCCTCAGATTAAAAGCTCATAATCATTTCTTATCGCTGATACGCTCAAGTTATACTTTAATTAAGAGTGTATGGCAGTCAATGTCAAATATAATAACCCAACAAGGTTGGGGTCGAATCCTACAGGGAATAGGTGTGAAAAGGTTACTTGTTCACTGTGTTGCTAAACTAATGTCTTATATCTATTCGGTTAATAGTAACAAGATAGTGGTTTGTAGTAACAAGACTATGTAAGGAGTTTGATTTGAAGTAACAACTAATTGAAACATTTAACGAGCCATCAGTTTAATAAAGCAACCAAGGTTGTGTCCCCTTTAATGAAGTGTAATGTTTACTGGTGTTAATATGATATATTTCTAATGGAAGGTTCTTTTTATATGAAAATGATGCCTAATATGCTACCCAATATTTCCCAATAGTTGAGGAGTATTTCCTCTTTATGATTTTTCCAAATGTAAAAGAGTTGCAATGAAGAATTATCAATATATGCCAACTAAAACCCACTTAATCCTAAGCGATTTTATTACACAAGATTTAAAGCCTTGAGTTATTGATATTTATTCCGACCATATTCTAACCCACTTTCCCAAACAAAGAAAGAATTTATTGGCTTTTGTTAATATTTGCAACCACCAAAAATAAATGAAGAATGAGAAGTAAATAAGCATCAACAAATTATATATATATATATATATATATATATATATATATATATATATATATATATATATATATATATATATATATATATATATATATATATATATATATATATATTCAATTCTAAACACCCAGTAAGGGTCCACATCCTTAGTATTTAAAGTTAGCTACACATGCTAAAATACAATGACCAACTAATATTTAATGCCATGAATGATTACAAAGTAGGGAATCTTCAACCAAAGCTTCCAAAAAGAGAGAATATTTATGTCTTGGAATGTAGTGTAAAGACTAGACAAGATGACCCAACAAAGGCTTCATGAAACTATTTATAGTGGGGGCGAAAATCAAGAAAGAAAGAGGACAAAATTACCCTTTCAGGCTTGTTATACAGCCGTATTATTGTCGCAGAACAAGTATGTGGTCCGCATATTGAACACCTAGACCGTAGAGTAAAACCCTAGTTTACAGGTCTTCATTGCATTACCTTTATGTGATCCACATTTTGAGTTATGCGACCACATTTTGTCTTGCATCTTTGACCTTAAGTTGTTTTCATGTTTGGTTATGCGATCACTATGCGGACTGCATTTTGATTATGTGGCCGCATCTTGAACCGTATTTTTCTCTTGAAATTAAGCTCAGGTCTCTGCTGCAGTCTGCAATTCTTTTGTCCATTATGCGGCCCGCATGTCTAATCTGCGATCGCATAGTGAACCGTAGATAAGCATTTGTGCAACATTTTGCTCTTTTCTTGTCTTTTTGCTTCCATTTCTATGTTTATTAGTTTCCCTTCCTTATGTATTGTAGAAGTTATAAAACTACATAAGTATCAATATAATTGCATTAAAACAAGCTAAAATCTATGTAATTAGTATTGAAATGTGCCAAAATTCTCTAGCACATCAACACCCCAACCTAAACTCTTGGTTGTCCTCAAGCAACTAAAACACACTTAGCCTATTCTAGACTCTAATTACAAAACATGAAACAATAATGACTAAGGATGGTGTTCATTGCTAGTATTTCAAGCATGCATCTACAGTTGTTTTACTCTTCCTAAACTGATAGTATTTACAAGGAAAACTGATCAACTTGTGAACTTTGAGCCTCAAACATTGCGGCAAAATGTCACCCTCAGCTGAGTACAATTTCATTTGACTCAAAAATCTCAACATCCGCTTAACTCCACAGTTCATGTATCCTCACTAGAAAGAAGGCCCCAAAATCACAATATCTACAAGGACACAGAAAGGGCTATTTACAAACATAGTCACTCACATATAGAATTTCAAGGGTTACACGTTTCATCCCATAAGCTAGCCTTTATTTTAATTCACTACTTATTCAAGAATGCTTGGTTGGAGGTCCCATAAGGACTTTCTAAGCTTGTAATGTAGGATTAGGGAAGGGTTTGATATAAATTTGGGTACAACTGACTTCACTCTCTTTAAACACTACTCATAATTTTCCATTCTTTTGCGTTTTGCTCCTTTTCAAACCCCCATAGCCTCATTTTTATTTAGTTTCCAGTATAGAACCACCTCATATACCTATTCCAATTTTTATTCAAGACTCCATACTTTATATACATACACATATTTTCTCTTTTTTTTATATACACATATTTTTCATCTCTCTTTTTTTCTTTTTCTTTTGGAGCTTGAATAATTTAAACAAACACTTCAGAGGCATGCGGTCCTAAACTTAACGTACAACCTTACCAATCTCCACCTCGACACCACCCCCAAATTAGGATTTTAGCCTCATTCTCAACGTTCAAAAAAGGACGGGTTCAAGAGAGGGAATTATTTTTCAAAAGGGAAATATTTGTAATGAGTTGGCCAAAGAAAAGGTTTAAAGGCTCAAATTGGGTACTAGTGGTATTATTTGTGCAAAGGTAGGCTTGAAAGGCTAAAGAGGTTTTGCAAGTAAAAACAAAGAATGCCTAAGATCATTCCTCTGGTTCATCACAAATAGAATGCCTGAGGCATCTACAATCTGCTTTCCCTTATCTTGAGGGGCTTCATCACTTGAAAACCCCAAACTCTCCTCATCATCCGATTTATCAGAACTCCTGGTGTCCTCCTCAGAAGGGATCATAATAGGAGCTGGAGGATCTTTAGGTTGGGCAGATCCGGTGGTAGGAAAGACAGGCTCAGTCATCAATATCGAAAAGTCAAGACCTAAATCTGGAGGCACGAGACCTGTACCCTAATCATGATCTGTGGGGAGGAGGGATGAAAAATCAACTTCCAAATTCTGAAATATTTTGAATTCAACCTTCATAGAAGCAACCTTCTTCTTGAGTTCAGGCAACCCACTCACATCACCCCGCTATATCTTTTCCACCCGCAACTCGAGTTGCTGTAAACGCTCTACATAGTCTGACTACTGCTGCTGAATGGATGCCACTGAGGCTTGCATGGGGGTCAGAACTTGCTTTACAAGGCTCAGCAATGTCTTCAGAAGTTTATAAATCTTTAGCATTGGAATGCTGAGGCAATAGACCAAGCTTGGAGACTGCTGGAATAGCTGCGGTAGGCTTGGGAGTAATGACTTGAGAAGCAGGCTGGGGAGTGGAAATTGTTGCCTCAGTTGCTGAAGGGACCTCAGTAGGCTAGGAATCCGATATCTCTACACTAGTTTGTGCCTAAACTGGGACCACGCGTGGAATTGCAGCACCACCAAGGCGAGTGATATCAATGACCCCTGGCTCCTTTCCTTTTCTATTGTGGTGTTCATCAACCGGGACTCTAGCAGCCTTGCAAAGAGTGGTGATCAAGGAAAGGAATGGAAGTGAGGTAGCTTTTTGTGTGGCCCTAATCCCTATCTTCTGTAATATTACCGCCCACATCTATCTTAATACCACTCATGATACATGAAATGAGGAGTGCCTTCTGAATGGAAATCTCCGTTTTGTTCTGAGTTGGTATCAATCTGGAAGTGAGGAAGAAAAGCCACAAACGACCCTCTCTTGACAGACTTTCCTTGTAGATCTTCTGGACAGGGTTGATCCAGGCAGGGGTTCCCTTTGCAATTATGGAGGAAATCCACCCTCGTTCACTCTTCGTAAACTCATTGTCGGTTTCTATCATAGTGGAGGCTATGAATCGATTGGACCTACCAATCGAATGAATCGTAACACTCGTAATGATCGACTTTACGAAGATTCCATTGGATTCCGAAAGCTCGTAGCATTGGATTTTTCCAAGTATTCTTCCTAATAAGGATTTTTTTCAACCTATTAATTCTTGGTTTGCAAAATTCTCATCATATTCTGCGTTGCCAGCACTTTAGTCAGGAACATATACATTGTTTATGGTAGTGTCATGGCAGAAGACTGTTGGCCCTCGGACAAGCACTTCACTAGTGAAGTCTCTGTTTCGTTTTTGACGCTTGGTCCTAGAGTCCCCATAAGATGCATAAAATTCCTGAACAATGGATTTGAATACAACCGGTGGCTCAGTGAAGGACTCTCTTTTTCTTGTCCTGATGCTCTCCAAGATGTAGGGTACTTGTCTTTCAACACGTTCAGGCTCAATTTCTTCTCTGGCAGAAGTTTTATTTTGAGAAGCCCTTCTTTATACTTCTCTCGGGACCCCTCTATTCCCCATTGGAGATGGAACTCACCCTCAAGATCCCTCCTTGCTTCAGCTACAAAATCTATTTTGAGTAGGAGCACCTCCTCGTCATACTAGGAGGGCCGTGGTTCTACTAATTCTGTTCTCTATCGCTTTGACTTTGGTTTGGAGGAGGGTTTTGGTAGGGTATGCTTTTGTTTGGGAGCCATATATGCACAAGGGTGAAGTGTGAGTGATGATAGAAACACAGTGACACAAGCACACAAGAAATTAAAGAAAAAGTTCAAAATGCGGTGTACTCTGCGGTCGTAAAACCACAATGCGGACCGCAGAGTCATCACAGAATTAATGACCATAAAGTTGGTTCAATATGCGGCAAATTATACGGGAAAAGGTCACTAACCAAGTTGTTAGAGATATCGGCATACCAAGGAGCAAACGTGTTAGATAATGCCAATGTGCGCTCATATGGGAATGCATCATTGATTTCAAGATCTCCCATTGGTCTCCCTGCCTCTTCAAGCCTTGACAAATGATACGCTACTTGATTCTGCGTTCCTTTGCGATACTTGACCTCAAAGTAAAATTCTTGCAACAACAAGACCCATCAAATTAATCGAGGCTTTGCATTCTTCTTTTCCATGAGATAGAAAAGAGCCGCATGATCTGTCTATACCACCACCTTGGACCCCAACAAATAGGCCCGAAATTTTTGAAAAGCATACACAATAGCAAGAAGCTCTTTCTCAGTTACCATGTAATTCATTTACGCCCCATTGAGAGTTTTACTTGCATAGTACATCGGGTGAAGAACTTTGTTGTGATGTTGGCCGAGCATTGCTCCAATAACTACACCACTGGCCTCACACATGAGCTTGAAGGGAAGTGACCAATCGGGTGTGACAATGATGGGTGTTATGGAGAGCGTTTTCTTTAACTCCTCAAAAGCCTTGAGACAATTCTTGTTAAACAAAAACTTGGCATCCTCTTCGAGGAGTTTGCACATGGTGTTAGCAATCTTGGAGAAGTCCTTGATAAAGCGCCTATGAAACCCGGCATGCACTAGAAAATTTCTTACACCTTTCACGGAAGTTGGTAGAGGATTCTTTGAAATAGTCTTTATCTTTTCCTGGTCAACTTCAACACCATGCTTTGAAATTTTGTACCCAAGCACAGTGCCTTCGTCAACCATGAAGTGAAACTTCTCCCAATTTTGCACAATATTTGTTTCTTTGCATCTATTGAGTACTTGTCTAAGGTTGTCAAGACAATGCTCAAATGAATCACCAACCACAGAGAAATCATCTATGAAGACTTCAAGAAAATCCTCAACTATGTTGTAGAATATGGACATCATACACCTTTGGAAGGTAGCCGGATCATTGCACAAACCAAATGGCATCCGGTTAAAAGCAAAAGTGCCATATGGGCAAGTGAAAGTAGTTTTCTCTTGGTCTTCCAAAGCAATGTTTATTTGACTGTAGCTGGAATACCCATCGAGGAAACAATACAATGACCTCCCTGCTAGACGATCAAGCATTTGATCAATAAAAGGCATAGGGAAGTGGTCCTTGTAAGTTGCACCGTTAAGCTTCCGATAGTTCATACAAACTTGACATCCAGTCGCAGTTTGTGTTGGGATAAGCTCATTCTTCTCATTATGGTCATGCCACCCTTTTCTGGCACTCATTGTACTAGGGTCACCCATGAACTGTCTGCAATGGGGTAGATTTCCCTGGCATCGAACCACTTGATAAGCTCCTTCTTTACAACCTCTTGCATTGACGGGTTCAACTGCCTTTGATTTTCCACACTTGGCTTTGTCTCGCTCTCCAATTGGATTTTGTGTTCACAAATTCCCGCGAGGGTCCCATGGATGTCCGCAATAGTCCATCCAATGGCTTGCCTGTGTTCTTTCAAGACCTCCAACAATTGGTTTACCTGCACATCATTAAACAAAGACGAAATGATTACGGGTAAAGTATCATTGGAGCCAAGAAATTTATAACTTAAGTGCGGTGGGAGAGGCTTGAGCTCTAGTTGCGGTGGATCAATGATTGATGGCTTTGCGGGAGCTGTGGCCCTATTCTCCAAGTCAAGAGAAAGTTTTGCCATAGTATATGTATAGGATCCAAGACCCTCCAATGCATTTAGCGACTCCATGTACCCATCCATGTCTTCACCATCAAAGTTCACCAAGATAGCCGTCGATGCCTCACCAAGGCATTTCCCTTCCATTTTCAATTCGACGGCTCTACCTCGTCAATCACATCTTTCACTGAAATACTCTAATACTAATGGGGGTAATTTCATACCCTTGCTCGCTTGAAAGGTGACTTCTACTTCATTTACCCGGAACATAATCTCATTTAGCTCCGAATCCATGACTGCTCTTCCCGTTGCTATGAATGGTCTTCCCAAGATGATAGGGATTTATTTACCAATAGCACAGTCAAGAATCACAAAGTCAGCGGGCAAATTGAATGCTCCAACTTTTACCATCACATCATCAACAATGCCTACCGGTCACTTAGTAGATCGATCGGCCATTTGTAACCTCATGCGTGTATGCATTAGCATTCCTAATCCCGCTTGCTTGTAGATGGAAAGTGTCATCAAATTGATGCTAGCCCCACTGTCACAAAGGGCTCTTGCAAAATCACGCTCTCTGATAGTACATGGGATAGTAAATGCTCCTGGGTCCTCTTTCTTCTGGACAAGGCTTGTGGCAATAATGGAGCTAACACGATGAGTCATGTTTACTACCTCTTCTTTGTGGGCCTCTTTTTGGTGATTAAGTCCTTCAAATATTTGGCAAACCCCGGAAATTCTTGGAAAGCTTCCAATAATAGAATGTTCAATGAAAATTGCTTAAGGATATCATAGAATTTCTCAAGCTTGCTATCCTCAACCCTTCAAATAATTCTTTAAGGAAAAGACGGAGGAGGTCTAGGAATAGGAAGTGAAGCTTTTGATGTCTCCTTCTCCTTTTCCTTCACATTTTCTTGGATTACTTCTTGCACCTTTTTGTTTTTCTGGCACCCCTTCAACTTCAACAACCCCTTGCTCTTCGGCTTCAATTTCTTGTTCCGGTACCCTTTCTACTTCAAAAACCTCTTATTCAATGTCACCTTGTAAAACCTTCCAACTTCTTGTAGTTATCTCCATGCCGTGAGAGGTTGAGCAACCTACACCACTCTTCGGGTTCGTAATGGTATCACTACGAAGTTTCCCTTTTTGCTTTGGTTTTCTCTTGAAAGGTATATCATTTGCATCTCCAGCTTTTGGATAGATGCGTTTTGAGAGCCAACAACTTCAGTAATGTTTATCATGGATGCATCAGACTTCTCTTGGTTTTGCAACACTCTTTCAAGCATGCTTTCTAACTTTGATTCACTCGATGATCCTTGATTTGCATATTGACCTTTTGGGGGGACATAGGGGTTGGAGCTCCGGTTTGCAAAATTGTTTTTGTTGTTCTGACTTCCTTGATGTGAGTTACCTTTGTCATTTCTCCATTGTTTATTGCCTTGCCCTTGCGAGTTTGGACTCCATTGGCTTTGTTGCCCTAGACCATGGTAGGGTTGCCTTTGATAGTTGAGGGTTGTTGATATAACGTGCTTCCTCAAAATATTTCTCCATGTTGGGTAGGATATCCTCCACTGTATTTACTTTCTTTGACTGATTCTCGGTAAACAATTTTGTTAGCACATTCATATTTGTAGCAAGCCCAGCAATCACTTGATCCCTCTCCTGATATTCCTTGATCAAATTGCTCAAAGAAGGAGAGCTATATGAGACTCCTCAAGTGGTATCCTTTGAATGCCATGCTTGGTTGTGCTTTGACATTTTTTCCAGGATTTGCGTCACTCGAGCAAATGATTTGTCCATGAAAGATCAATCAGCTGCATTCTTGGCGATAGCTTGGTTCACAGGATCCAAACCCATGTAAAAATTTTCCAAAAACACTGAATGCTGGAACCCATGGTTTGGAGACCTCACCAAGTATAATTTGAAGCAATCCCATGCCTCATGCAACTGCCCCCCCTGTATCTGTTTGAAGAAGAAAATCTTATAGCACAACTCAGAATTTTTTCTTTGCGGGAACCATTTGGACAAAAACGCCCGAACAAGCTCGGGACAAGAATGAATAGAGTTGGGAGGTAGATTTTGGAGCCATTTCCTTGCATCCCCAGCTAGAAAATACTTGAAGAGTCTCAACCTCAGGGCATCGTTAGATACATTATTTTGTTTGTGCATTGCGCACACACCCAAGAAATTCCTAAGGTGTTGCGTTGGATCATCGTCGGTGGAATTCCTGAAGAACCCTTCTGCCTTATGAATCAAAATTAAACCATGTTCCCCTTTGAATGTTTCCTCTCCAACGGCTGGAGGCACAATGGCATTGGTATCCTCAATGTATTCTTCGATATTTGCGAAAGGTTTTTCGCCCATTTCTCCCTCCACATCATCACCATAATCTGACATGTTTTCCTATCAACACCAAGCAAACCAAGAAAAATGTTATGGAATAGAAATTGACGTTAAGTAAAGTACACACTAAATGGTAATTTCAAAACCATATTCCTTGAAAACGATGGCAAAACTTGATACGCTCAAATTACACTTTAATAAAGAGTGGAAGGCAGTCGGTGTCAAATATAATAATCCAAAAAGGTTGGGGTCGAATCCCACAGGGAATAGGTGTGAAAAGGTTACTTGTTCAGTGTGTTTCTCAACAAAAGTCTTATCTCTATTCGGTTAATAGTAACAAGATAGTGGTTTGTAGTAACAAGAGTATGTGAGGAGTTTGATATCAAGTAACAACTAATTGAAATATTTAACGAGTGATCAATTTAATTAAGCATCCAAGGTTGTGTCCCCTTTAATGAAGTGCAATATTTACAGATGCTAATATGATATATTTCTAATGGAAGGTTCTTTTGATACGCAAATGATGCCCAATATGCTACCCAATATTTCCCAGTAGTTGAGTAGTATTTCCTCTTTATGATTTTCCCAAATGTAAAAGAGTTGGAATGAAGAATCATCAATGTATGCCAACTAAAACCCACTTATTCCTAAGAAATTTTATCAAACAACGTTTAAAGCCTTGAGTCATTGATATTTACTTCTACCATATTCCAACCCACTTTCCCAAGCAAAGCAAGAATTTAATGACTTTTGTTAATGTTTTCAACCACCAAAAATAAGTGAAGAATGAGAAGTAAATATATATCAACCAACCATTATATATATTCAATGTTAAACACCCATTAACATAACACCCATTTAGGTTCCACAACCTCAGTATTTAATGTTAGCTACACATGCTAAAATACGAGGACCAACTAATGTTTAATGGGATGAATGCTTAAAAAGTAGGTAATCTTCAACTAAAGCTTCTAAGAGAAGAGAATATTTATGTCTTGGAATGTAGTGTAATGACTAGACAAGATGATCCCACAAAGGCTTCATAAAACTATTTATAGTGGGGAAAAAATCGGGAAAGAAAGTGGACAAATTGTCCCTTTCAGGCCTGTTATGCGACCGCATTCTTGTTCCAGAACAAGTATGCGGTCAAAATTTTGAACACCCAGACCACAGAGTAAAACCCTAGTTTACAGGTCTGCATCGCATTACCATTATGCGGTCAGCGTTTGAGTTATGCGGCCGCATTTTGTCTCGCATCTTTGACCTTCAGTTGTCTTCATGGATGGTTACGCGATCACTATGCGGACCGAATTTTAATTACGCAGTCGCATCTTGAACCGTATTGTTCTCTTGAAATTAAGCTTAGGTCTCTACTGTAGTCTGCGATTCTTTTGTCCATTATGCGGCCCGTATGTCTGATCTGCAATCGCATAGTGAACCACAGATTAGCATTTGTGCAACATTTTGCTCTTTTCTTGTCTTTTTGCTTCCATTTCCATGTTCTTGAGTTTTCCTTCCTTATGTACAGTAGAAGTAACAGAACTACATAAGTATCGGTTATAATTGTATTAATACAAGCTAAAATCTAAGCAATTAGTATTGAAATGTGCCGAAATTCTCCGTCACATCAATCGTTCCTTTCTAAAAAACACGGAGACTATCTGTGTACGGTGAAATCAGAGGGTCCAATTTATCGTCATCGAGGCACCTCAGAAGACCATCTCAAAGTCTCGAGGATATAGGGTCATGGTCGAGTTTCCTCCCTCGAGGTTCGTTGAGGACCGATCTTGGGACAATGTTGACCGCAACCACGGTAGAAATGGGGAGTTCCCAAGGCACGTGACCAGGACAGACAGGGCCTAGTGGACTACCCTAACCCTTAATCAGGATGTCATCTGGCTGTCCTACTTCCACTTCTTATTCATTAATGTATTTTGTACTATGTTGGGATTCCTGTCCTATATAAAGTGGATCCTCGCCATTTTGTAAATGTTTGTTGCTTAAGTTACTCCACAAGTAATAAACAAGAACATTCACTTTGCTTTCTAATATATTCTCTTGATATTATTGCTTAGATTTAGTATCTCCCTTGTCGTTCACCATTTATTAGTCATACTTCGACCCTCCTCGATAGCTTCCATACGAACTCCGGAATCGACCTCAAGCCCCCGATTTTTGACCTATCAATTTGATTATCCCCCTATCTTTAACTGTCATTTTGTCTGTAACTCTCACATACATAGCATCAACTGCTTAATAACTAGCATAAAAATAGATCACGTATTTTGAGAGTCCCATAATCAAATTTAATTGTCATTACCATTTTCACGGTAAACAATTTGGCGCCAACTGTGGGGCAAAAAATGATTGTGATTATTTTCTTGCTGATTTTACTACGTAATGCAAATTATCTTTCACGCTTTCTCTTGTCCAAGATCTTTGATTTCATGAACAACAATCTGTAGAATCGCGAAGAATATGGTGTGGGTGTTCCAGGTGCAGGCGTGCAACCACGAAACCCTGAGAACACTTCAGAACTGATCCTCGTAGATTCGGTTTTGTGCGACACCAAAAAGGTCGCTATAAGCTCGCACACTGATAGAAGCATGCGTCAAGGATATCCACAAGAAGCTCAGAAAACCCTAACTAGGGAAGAACGTGAGGTTAACCTTCATGTTATTTTTGTAATATTGCAGCCACAACAGCTAACTATTTTTCAGCTGCAAAGTTACAAGAAAAGCACTAGCACAGTAGCACTAGGGACAACTCCCCTAGCCGAACATGTACCGAAGAGATTGGGCATGATGGATCGATAGCCACCTTGTAATCGTAAAAATGCTCTAGGACCTCACCATGAGGATCGAATCGGGCAAGAAAATGATAGAATCCAATGACAAAAAGGTCAAAACCTACAACTCCAGGGTCGACCAAATACCGGTCACACCCCCGCTCCTGAAATCTGTGGATTCGAAGAAGTTCATACAAAGGCCGTTCCCAGAAGAAGCGGCTCCAAAACCCATTCCAAAGAAGTTCAGAAGGCCGTAACTCCAAAAATACAATGGGACCTCAGACCCCAATGAGCACGTTACTGATTACACTTGCGTAGTGAAGGGCAATGATATAAAGGACGACGAGATCGAGTCCGTCTTACTAAAAAGGTTCGGGAAAAGACTCTCGAAAGGGGACATGATGTGGTATCATACCATAGATCCTAACTCCATAGACTCATTTGCCATGCTAGCAAACTCCTTCATAAAAGCACAAGCCGGTGCCATCAAAGTAGCAATGTGGATATCCGACATCTTCAAGATAAAGCAAAGGGAGAATTAGATACTGCGAGAATTTGTATCCCGCTTTCAAATAGAACGAATACAACTACCACATGTATCGAACGACTAGACGGTACAAGCATTCACCCAAGGTCTGAATGAGCAAAGCTCAGTAGCCTCGAGGAAGTTGAAAGAGAACCTTGGAAAATATCATGTCGTAACCTTGTCGGACGTTCACAACCTATACCAGTCGAAAATTACGGTGGAAGATGACAAACTGGGAGCCCCCTTGGGCACAGTATATCCAAGCAGGATCTTGGCGAAGAAGACAAAGACAAATAAAAAAAGATATCAACCATAAACAAAAGATACAAGGAACGCCCCAAGACACAACCCACCTCGTAACGAACGAAGGATAGACCAAGGACATAATCCTCGGGATACATCAACAAAGCCTGGTTCTATAGGAATACAAGACCAACAGAGGCACTTCACTTATTAGAATACAACTTCAATGTCAATGTAGACGTCATCTTCACCATCAGCAAAATCAGTTACGCCAGATGGCCCAGACCTGTACAATCGGATCCCTAAAAAAGAAACTACAATTTAGTATGCGAATTTCATAACATGAATGGACACAAGATCAAAGATTACCGGCCAATTCGGGAAGAAGTGGCATGATTACTCGATGACGATCATTTTCGAGAATTCCACAGGGATTGAGCAAAAAATCGGTCTCGATAAAGGGAAACAAACAAAATAGACAAGGCAAACGAGCCATAACATGTCATCCACACGATCTTTTGATACACCTGCCGCAAGCCGGACCACCAAGTCTCCTCTAGCCGAGAGACAAAGAAATTAACCAACGATAAGATAGAAACCCCAAGACAAGCCCTCAGCTTTATCCGAATATAGGACCGGACCGTATCCTCGAAACGAATACCAAGGTTCAAATGCACCATCTCCACTAATGTATAACCATTTCCCTTTTTGTTTTTTGTTTCACGCTAACCCTTATGCAGGTGCCCGACCAAAGTAGTCAAAGCGCTAGCCCAACCTGAAGACCTTAAGGTATTAAATCATTTGTTGTACTCTTTTACTTGGACCAAGTTTTCATCTCGAAAAGGGTTTTATCGGCAAGGATAGTAATGAGGCAACCTCCACATGCTACCTAAGGACAACTAGAAAAGTATTCAAGGATTCTTTTTTAATCAACCTTGAAAACTAGGGGGCATCCCCCTAGATGGTCATCCGCTTGGAAAAGCCAAGAAATACCAAATGGGGCCCCAATAGGAAAATCATATACCAGGCCAAGTGGTCGAACAAACCATGTCCATATAGCCGGACCCCCAATGGAGAGAACATGTACAGTTATGCCAAGTAACAGTATCTCGTCCAGAAGCATCTCACAGTCCAAAAGAAGCTCGACACCTTCGCAAAATGACACCTCCACTGAAAAATATCCCGAACACTCAAGGACTAGCATTAAATATTCAACACCTCAACGACCTCCAAGCCAGGACTCCAAAATCAGAAGTCCTTAACGAGGTAAAATTAAAATCACGAAACATATCCAAGGCCAAAAGTGTCCCGAACACTCGGGGAGTCGCTTCAAAATCTAAAAAATGCATGACCTCATGGTCGGAATCTCCTAATCGTAAGCCCTTAATGAGGCAATGAAAAGTTTACACGTGACTAATGTTGAGCCAAGATACCCTCGATGACTCGGGGACTAAATGTAATCTCCATTAATTAAAATACTGAGGCCGTAAGACCCCGAGCGGACAGACTCAGTCTCGTAAGGCCTACATAAGGAAGCAACTATATTTGTATGATCTCAAGCAAAGGCATGAATATCATTTGTTTCAAGTGACAACATGTGTAAGACCTCAAGCACGGCATGAACAATACCTATATCAAATAATAAAAAACTGTAATACCTCAAAGGAATGTAAAACTTGTAAGACCTTTCTAAAGGCAAAAATGGATCTCAAACTTTTGGCTATATATCGAACTTGTAAGACACGTAAAAAGGCATACCCTCGATATAGATGCCGAAACTATCTCACTCGGGACTCAAAGGCTTCGGCCGAACAAAAATGAGTCCGATCAATAAGTGGTACCACCCAAAGTAACGCGACTTTGGGGATGCCCGTCACTAAAAAATCACAAGCCTTCAATTACATCGTATTTTCTTTGAAAATAACCGGTTAAACAGTCTACCATCGATACATGCAAAAGGGATTCGACCATGTTAGCTCCTAAACATCGGCTTAAAGATACTCAGCCTCTGAGCCAAAACCTCCCGAGGTGCTTGATCATCACCATATGACGACTCGCAATCGAGGCATTTTAAGCCGTCAAAGATCCAGGAAAACACTATTTCAAAAATCCTTATCGATAGAAAAATAAAGGCCACATAAAAGGTTGCTTCAGCCCAAGGCGTAAGAACCATTGTCGCTAGCCCACACAAATACAAAACTTGAGGGTCAAATGAACTTGAGTCGTACGTCGACTCAGAGAAGGAACGCAAAATAGTTAACTAAATAGACGTAAGAGCAAAATGTAAGAGACATTGCCGCCAGCCTAATGAGCCTAAGGGTCACACACATAAAAGGTCCCTTCGACCTACATTGTAAGAGCTACTATCGCCAGCCCACAAAAATAGAAAACTTGAGGATCGAATGAGCTCGAGTCGTAACCTGATTCGGAGAGTGAACCCAAAATAGTAAACTAAATATGACTAAGAGCAAGGAGTAAGAGCCATTATCGCCATCCCACACTAAAAGGCCGCATCGGCCCAAGGCGTAAGAGCCATTGTCGCTAGCTCACACTAAAAGGTCACGTCAACCAAATTCGTAAGAGCCTTCGGGGTAGCCATATGAGCCCCAGGGCTGCATCAAAAATCCAAGGATTCCTACAAACTCAAATACCAGTTGACCTGTCCAAGTTTGAGAAAGAAAGAGATACAGAAGAAATAAAGACGCAAGGTTTTCTTTTATACACATATACAATAAAATACAAGCTCTATTCACAGCATAATGAGAAAGCACTATATACAAAGAGAATGAAAATAAACGCCCCCCGTTGGGGCTATGGCCCGATGACCCCGTCCTCGCCATCTTCAGCATCAAACATAAGGAATATGGTGTCGTACTCCTCCACCTTGTCTTGCTTGATCCCTTCCAAATGATCGAAACCCATGGTGTGAATCTCTTCGATAGTTTCTCTCCGAGATTTGCGCTTCGCGTGCTCTTTACTACTGCTAGCACGACTAAGAGCTCTTATTAGCTCAGCTCAAGTAGTGGCAACGCTCTTCAAATAGGCCTCCGCTTTTGGACCTGCCCTAGTGCTACTCATCACAGCCTCGACCTAGGCATTCAACACCTTGACCTTCGATTTATGAAGCTTGAACTCGAGCCTTGCTATCATGTCCGCCTGCATAGTATCACTCACATGAGCGGTCCGGATTTGCATATCCAGGGTGGAAGCTCTAGCCAAAGCGCTCTCCTTGGATGAAACTTGGGCACGTGCATGGGCCTACAACTTATTTAACTCACGTTTGGCCCGACCAACTTTGCCCTAGAGTCGCTTTAGCTCCTCTATTTTGCTCTCCAACTAAAATATCGAAACATTGTCTCAAAAAGGAAAGGAGGAGCATACGTCAATATGAAATAGACGATCCCTATCTCTCGAGTCAGCTCTCATGGCTACGGCTTTGATCCACCTTACACCGCAGGGATACCATCTTGCTTTCCTTTTTTGCACAAAGAAGCTTAAGGGATTTCTCCCTATTTAATGCTTTTCGACCCCTGGCCTTGTAGCGAAGTAGCTTGGATTGGGCATGTAAAAGGTCTGTAAAAGAAAATTCAATGATAAAGGAAGAGTGTGAAACTGGAATAATCCTATGACAGTTACCAAAGCTTACCATAAAGCCAAGCCCCTGAGCCTCACCAAAATCCAAGACAATGTCTGATGGCTTATTGTCCCACGAAGTATCATTGGAAGGAAACAAAGAAGGCACCACGTTTTCCTCATACTTTGAAGTTCCCTCACCAGAAACAAGGAATGTTCTTTCGAGAACGGAGGCCTCCGTAATCAAATCGCCTATTTTGAACTATTGAGAAGGACTTGCCCTACGTTGAGACTCTTCACATCCCGGAGTTCCTATTCATTTATCATCGACCCTCGAGACCCCAAGGTCGGTAGTATCACTTCCTCCTAGAGGGCATGGCCTTATCTTGGAAAAACCTCCAATACCTGCTGTGACTAAGTTATTACGCTAAAAATAAAATGCATCGTCATGGAGAAATAAGCAACCAAGAACCTACCATGATGCTTTGCCTCCCATATCCCCTTGTATAGGTCTAAGCACGTGCAATTATCACAGGCCGAACAAGCAGACAACTTAGGAGATCACTCAGCCAAATTCAGAACCTCGTTTGGCAACCGAGGAATCGTTACAAAGAAATGAAGCAGAAAAATATCATTATGGAGCCCGCCTCCAATCAAAGCGATAAAATTTTATGTATGACACTTATGTTTGAAATTCCATTTCTCAGGAAAGGGCAGAAGCTCTGCAGGAATCGATCGTACGAGATAGAATGAATCGGCTCATCCATCCTCAGTCTTCGTTCTCTTTGCCGTTAACGATAGGAGACCAAGTTGATCGATGCTGGAGTGTAATCAAACCCCGATAACGCAGAGGACGACATAACCTTACGAGATGACTGAGGGTAAAGTGGAGCCTGGCCTTCTCTGTAAAGTATCTTACCGTCTGCACTATCTTCCAAAGGGATGGTTTAGCATGGGCCAAAATAACCCGATATCTCGGGATTAACTCAAGCATGACCTGGTCGGGGGGACCTAATTTAATAGTGTGTGAAAAAGAGTTTGAGAGGTTTTCCTTGAGGCTGCGAGAGTCGGAGGCTCGTTCTACGCAAAAGGAGAAAGAGTCAGGAAAGCTTGGGCTACTTTGGACAGAGCACTCCAAGAAAAAGCTTCCCTTGCCGAGCATGTATTTCTTTATGCATGAGTCCATCCTTCGTTCCCATAATTCGATACTAACCGTCTTACTTTTCCCATCGCAGATCGGTCAAAGGGATTCACTAATCGGGAAAAAAGATATAGAGATCTTTGGGATGAAGGAAAAAAATAGGGTGGCAACCTCGGAGTTGGAATCGACCCATGATCTTCTCCAAAATGCTCGAAAGGACGTTGTTGTGCCTGCTACGGCCAAGTCCGAGATCGAAGGAAAAGTTTCTACTTATCTGCAAGACGCAGTCACAGCAAACCCAATAGTTGTAATATATCGATGGGGGCATACCTGAAACTAGCCCGGGCCATCGAGCATGCTAGAGCAAAGGCGAAGAGGAAAGTATTGGAGGGGGTCAAAGCCAGAGGTGTTGACCTTTCAGCCGAGATTGAGGATGCCCTACAGGCTGAGAGAAAGTCGGGGCTTTTGATCGCTCCAGTTGAGGATCCAGGAGATGATTCGGATGATAGTGAAAATAAAGAGTAGGCCTTTTGTCACTGGTTCTTTTTTTATTTTTTCTTTTTGTGTATGTATTCCTGGGTGAATGAGTCTTGTAAAGATATCCCTTGTAAATATATGTTTGGCAATGCTAAAGTATTTTTCTTTCCATATCTTTTTGTTCTTTATATCTCGCTGCTCTTGCGGAGTTAATCATTGAATTTCAATATTATCACTTTCTTTGGAGCCCTTACTTGGAGTGATTGGGACCTCTGGAATTGGTTCCTTAATAAAAGTTAGGTAGATAGCTTCTTTGGGGCCAATGCATGTGACATTAAAAAGCCCCGAGGACTCGATACCTCTCGAATTTCCTAGGGTAGCGGCATCCATTCGATCTGATAAAAGGATCCCCAGGGTGATCCCATGTGATCCTGCCAGTACATTTTCCAAGGAAAAAGTGATGTTACCATGGCTAGAATTAATTGGCCCTCTAGGTACGCGAGCAGCCACTGCTTTGCCCCTATATATTCATTCACTTGCCTCCTAAATGGAGATTCTACTACTCTGAGTAACTATTTCTTCCATAGAACTTGGTGCTTTGTACTAGTTCTTGCGTCATTCCAACTCAAAATATTTTCCCAGATCTATATCCTCCAACTCTTATTTTATCGTATCCATGAGTGCTACGTCGACATCCGCCCATCAAGAACTGGGGAGTTCTGCCTCTGTTCCGCATCAGGTCGGTGGCATACTGCTTGTGCCCAGTGAGTGGGCATCGAGATGCTTTGTCTCGAGTAGAGACTTTACATTGGAGAGACCTCCCAACCTTCAAGGACATAGGGAACATGCGTCGTGGTTCATCTCACCAATAGGGGAGGAACACCTAGAAATGATCAAAAAAGAATGTGGATGGGGAGGAGTAGTACTACAAGTTCCTTTCTCCGAGGAGAGCATCATGAATTATGTCACCGGATAGGTGGAATACCATGAACTATGGGCCTCATATAGAATCAACTCCCGAATCCCATCAACATTGGGTGCACATACCTAACCCTACATCCTCAATACACCGTCATCACCAATAGTCACATCTCTAGGATCACCGTACAAAACCTTTTCCTTAAGGATGAGTAAATGAGGGTTATCATACTAGCGATCCCCGATACAATCAAATAGGGAAGATCGAGAAATCACGCAAGCTAGAACCTGACTGGGGTTCGAAAGATCCAATATAATACATGACTGGCTAAGGCCTGAACATCTGTCGCCATAGGCCTTTCCACTGCTGGTAAATTAGCCAAATTCCTTAAACTCTCCGTCTGGAAACTCAAGGCATTGACAACCACATTGGCCTAGAAGATAGTGATATCACAGTCTTTTAGCAACTCTAATCCCAATGTTATGTAAATCACTATTTTTCCTCAACTGTTCATGTCATGTTAAATATATCAATTCAAACAAGAAGCTATATCACATCATCTGAATTAAAAGCAATTAAGATTCACGGTCATGCTAGACTTTGGTGCATAGATAACTGTTACCATGCCTATGCACTGTACTCTACACTTAGCACGTAGCAAATAATATCCTAATCCTATTCCCTCGAGCCAAAATTAGATCAAACACTTACCTCGATCCGAAAATAGCAATCAAATCTCTAACATTGCCTTTCCTGTAGAATCCAACTCCTAAACAATGATATCAAGACACAATTTAACTCAATATTATCAATGATTGCTCAAAGACACAATTCCATAGCCTATAAATCAATTTCCTATTATTCTTCCCAAAATACCAAAATATGACCCCTAGCCCACATGGTCCAAACTCGAGGATCAATCCAAAACCCAATCATCCATAACCCCATGAGTTCAAACATGCAATTTCTATTAAGATTCGACCCCAAATTGAGGTTGAATCGCCCAAAATCCCAAAAGCCCAAACTCTACCCAAAACCACCATTTTCTACCTTGATTTCATGATTTAGTTCTAGGAAAATAATGATTAATGGAAGAAATTAAAAGAGAAAGAAGTTAAGAACACTTACCCACGAGATTATGGAGAAGGAAGAGCTTGAAAATAGTCTATGGGGTGTTTGAGGGGTGAGTTCGTGTGAAGAAAAGGCCAATTCCTGCAATGGGTTTTGTTTTTAAGCTGTAAAATCACTGAAGGAAATTGTTCAATGCGTTCTCGACACTGTGTCGCGTTTACAAAGAAGGGTAGGTTGGGTATGCGTTCGCGAATGCCCTTTGCGAATGCATAGAAGAAAAGCTGGGGGGGTCCAGGTTGGCCTACACGTTCGCGAAATATGTATGCGAACAAGAATAATGGGGCTGGCAGAACAGTGCGAATGCGACAAGCTTCCCCAAACGCGAAGGAGTTCAGGGTCATAAGGCATTGCGAATGCGAGACTACTCTACGTTCGCATAGAGTAATGGGTCTGTGCAAAAATTGTAGAAAATCAGATAAGCTTTTAAGTGCAAAACCACCCCGACCACATCAGAAATAGTCTCGAGCCCTTAGGGCTCCCAACCAAATACACACACTAACTCAATAACATCCTACAGACTTGCTCGAGCGATCAAATCACAAAAATAACATTAAAATTAAAGAATCGAGCCCCAAAATCATTATTGTTCATTTCATAGTTCATAAACCTCTAACTTTAGATATTTAGGTCTCAAACACATCAAACAACGTTCGATTTCGATCAAATTTCATAGAAAGCGCTTAATGCATAATTAAGACCTGTGTACCAGGCGTTTGAACCAAAATGCGAGCACAATACCTATATTTTTCCAAATCATTTTCTTTTCAAAATTTCATATAATTTTCTGAAAAATAATTTCTTTTAAACATTCTGTACTCGGGCTCGGGACCTCGAATTTCGATTCCAAGAATACGCCCGAGTCCCAAATTTTTCTACGGACCTCCCGGGACAATCATATCGCGGTTCAGGGTCTGCTTACCCAAAATATTGACCAAAGTCAACTTTATCAATATTATTATCAAAATTCTTCAAATGTTTCACAGAATTCACATATTTTAACGACGCTAGGTACGAGATGCTTCTCCTATAAAAGGAATTTGATTCGGTTCTTTTGGTTCATTCCGACTACATGGTGATTCACCAATGTCAATAGGTTGATTCGATTCTTTTGATTGACTCTTTGTAGGTGCTAATTTACCAATGACATGAGTTTGATTCAATTCTTTTGATCGACTCAGAGTACATGGTGATTTACGAGTAGAAGGAACTGCATTAACTACATTTGAAGGAATCCGGTTGCACGGTAATTTCCCAATTAAATGCATTAACTCCAATTCCTCTTCTGTAGGAATTATATCCAATATCCGATATTTGCGATAATTCTATTTAATATAAAAAAGGTATTAGGAGGAGAATAAAACAAATACATCAGCATATTAATACAAATACAAAATATATAAAAAATAAGTTACTTACTATATGAGTTTTGAACATATTAAGAAGTTCGAAAAATTTAGGCTCTCATACGCATATATAACGTAACATCCTGGGCACCTTAGGCTGAGCAAGGTATTCATCCAGTGCTACATACTTCTCCCGAACATATGGGAAGTGCCCATAGAACCAAACACATAACGGATATGGAAATGCAGTAAACTTATACTCAGTTGCATGAAATTTGTTCTGCTTTTCCAATACATGTTTCAGTGTATCAATGAGCTTATTACCCCAAGGATATTAAGCACAAAGCTTCTCGCCTTCAATAATAGATGCATACCTCACTCACGCTTACCTCGGTATTTTTCCCAAACAGAATAGACTCTACGATAATAATTTCCATAAGCTTAATTGTATCATCATCACTCTCGCATACGTGCGCATGATTCACAGCATCCTCTAAAATTTTATTGATAGTCATGAAACTTCGAATGTCCTTAAAAGTCACACCCTTGGAGTTACCAAAATAGCGATTCAGAATAGTGCTCTCTCGACTAAATGATTTTTCAATATTATGTGTTGTGATACGCAAACCACACATAATGTGACAGTCTTCCATGGTGAAGGACACATCATGCCAAAAAATCTTGAAACTAACGGATCTCGATCATTAGTGAATATTTGAGAAAGACATGGACAATAAACCAACTTCATGTTGCATTTCAAATTCTCCATAGCAATAATGTATCTAAATGCACCATAAGTAAGCTTATCCCTTTGTGTAGGAGTCAATAAAGTTGCAATTAAAGTCTTCAACTCATGGTTCCCTTTCCAGTAACCCTTAGAGTTAAACCATTTTGTAAACTCATAATATCTTTGTCAGGTTCTTGTAGGTAGAGGAGGAGGGACATAAGGACCTGGTGGTACTACAGGAAGTCTTGGGTTTTTAGGTGTTTTGCCTTGTTTTGAAACTTTAGGATCTTTAGGTGTTTTAGGAGTCATCTGTCCAAAAAAAAGTAAAAGATACAAATAATATTATTAGGACATTATATTTATAACTTCAACACCTAGGAAGGTTTAAGTTCAATAAGTATAAGACAAAAACTTCAAAAACTTCAGCTCTAGAGCGGAAGTTCTATAGGTATAAAAAAACTTCCGCTTAGAGCCGAAGTTTGATAGTTACTAAAAAAAACTTCAGCTCTAGAGCCGAAGTTCGACAGTTATAAAAAAAATTCAGCTCTAGAGCTGAAGTTCGACAAGTATAAAACAAAAATTTCAGCTCTCCAATAACAAACACAAATGCACCAGTTACTAACACAAAAAACATTAGCTCCTAAAGATGGAATTCACCGGTTACAAACAAAAAACTTAATTTTGGTATTCAATACAAGCACAAAACATTCAGGAAAAAAATGCAAACACAAATTCAAATCCAAAAATAATGCCAAAACATGAAAAAAAAAACATCAACTCATATCAAAGGTATCATTATCATCTGTTTAACTTTGAAAGATTTTAGAAATTTGAACGTCAAATCACAGAAGAATTTACAAAAAATTTCATTAACAACATAAACAGTCGTTCAATAAACCTAAAAATACAAACGAAAAGTAAAACAAATGAACTTATCAAACTAAACCCTATCATAAATACATGACTATCAAACCCAAAATCAGAAATTAAATTGTAAAATAAAACCAGAAAGTTAAAGCAATGTACCTACGAGTAAATTATAATATGAAAAAAATGACGACTAGCAGTTGAAAATTTGAAATAACGACGAAAATCCTTTAATTTCAGAGAAGAGAAAATCAAAAAATGTGAATGATGGGAAACAGAGAGACAGATAGAGAAGAGGACTAGAGTGAGTATATTTGGAGAGAAAGTAGTATTTTAATAAAGAAGGGCAAAATAGTTTTTTCACATGGCATTTAACAAAAAAACGGATAGGAGTGCTAACAAAAAGACAAAGGGACTACAGGTCAAAAAGGGGTGCCCAAATAGGGCGTCCCGTGCAATTTTTACGTTATGTGACCAATGATCAAAACTTGAATATGGGCAAAAATTTTAATTTTTGACATTGAAAATTTTCCCATTTATTAGGTGACTTCCTCGAATGCCAAAAGCTAAAGACCAACCCTTATGGTGTTTATATTTCTATCATTTTTCAAAATTTGAGAGGGCCACGCATGACATTGTTATCATAATATAAAATTTTCTAAGCAATCGCTCCTTTAAGTTAGGACTGTGTTGTCCAAAAGTTAAACTTATACTAAAAGTTAATCTAATGTGTTTTACAATTGAAAAACAAAAGTTTCCATATGATTGTTCACTTCCTCTATAATGAAGCGCGGTAGTTGAGTCAAGCTTTACATGACCTAAGCGTGGTGTACTAAGACATAAGTACCACGGGGAAGGTGTGAAAAATAAACAATATAGACACAAAATTAAATGGAAAGAAGTTATTGTTTGACTCAAAAGATACTAAATACTTTATAAGCAAAAACAATCAAAATGAATTAAGGGTAAATCATAATCGAAAATAATGAGACCAAGAAATATTATATTGTATTTTTTATTGCTTTTAATAGATCTGATATTCAAGAGAGAAGAAAAGAGAGATAGTGAATGAGAGAGCTTTGTTTAATAGAATATCATATGCCCTTTACAATATTGGGATCCTTCTTTATATAATAGGAGACCCTCCTCGAAATAATAAAAAATAGTACAGAGGTTGGTCGCATTCCTTCGAGAGGATGATGAAGCTGATGATACGCATCACTCCCGCACTCTTAGATCGTACCCTTACTCTGGTTATTGTATACTCATTGGTCATGCCTACCAACATGAAGATGCAATGGGCAGAATTTGACCCTATATAGTTAGTCCCTCTGTTTTGTCGGTGGTGCATCTAGGTGCATCCCCAATGGACGGAACCATGAACCTTGCTTTGAGAGAATTTTACCATGCTCCAAGACGGCAACATGAATGAGAACGAACGAGCAAACGTTTGAGTTTATTAAAGTGTCGAAGCGCAACTCCTTTCTTAGGATGACATCATCACACACATGCGTCATCATTACGCGTATTTCTGAGGAAACACGAAAGGTATTCTGACGCTCGATTTCCTGCGCCTGTGCAAACTCCGTCTCTTCGATTTCCACGCCACCAAACCCAATAAATAGGGAAAGGTTTTAATTTGATATAACTTTTGATCATTAGCAAAAGTTTTCTAACCTTCTAAGGAAACTCTTCCATTCTCCGAAACCCTACAATTTTTCATAGAACACACTTTCTGTTGCATTACACACCGCTCTTTGAATGAAAACTATGGAAAAACCCTGACGAGATGATAATCTGAGGGCTCATGACAATACGCCATCTGATGCACCACCTCCATCTAGTAATGATGAAAGAGAGGGGGAAGAGGACCTAACCCCTCTTACTCTGGACAAAGTGTTGCCAAAGAAACTTCTCGTTTGAAAATATTTCTAAAAGAACTCCCCTATGCCACTTTCGGAGACTTCTGAGTTGATTCAGAACCACTTAATGGTCTTCGCAGGTACTTTGGTATTCCTGCTCATGTGGAGATGGCCCCGACGGGAACGGACTATGCGAACGTCCGCAGACCGGGATATTTCACATTCTACGAATATCCCTTTTTAATCAATTATGGACTTCCCATCTTTCCTTTGGTGGGGGAGCTTTGCTGCTTTTATAATATGTGCCTATCTCAACTTACTCCGTATATGTTAAAAGTGAGTAGGATAATGTCTACATACGCATAGTTGGCTAGGTGTGAGGTCTTCATTCACCACCTTTTGCAGTTGTTCAGTGCCAACTTTCTAAGGGGTACCATGTTGCACCTAAAGAGACGTGGCTTGAAGGGGTTGGTCGTCAGGACAGATTACCGAACCAACCGTGGCTATTGGTGGAGGTACTTCTTTATCAAAACGGAGCACCTGGTGTATGACCCTGTGGATTCCCCGAGAGGTGGAATTCAAAAGGTAAGCATTTTCATTCGTCGAATTCATTGTCATACATGACCTCGTCAAGTCTGGTCGTACAATCATTGTGATGATGATTTTTTTATCTTGCAGCTACAGCTCACACACCCCGGTTCATCACGGGTATCAAGCAATGGGTATCCAATTTGCTACCTTATGCAGAAGAAACCCGTACATGGTCTGCCTTTCTTTAATGCTACGGGCCCAGGGCCCTTCAGGTAATTTTTGGACTTCAGTTAGTTGCTTCTACGAACTTCATCGATTGAACTATTTGTGTCGAGAGGTCACAACATTCCCAAGAAGATGGAAACGGCCCAGTTCGATCAGATACCGGCCCGAAAGCTCAAGAGATACTTTGTCCATCCGTCAGGGAGGGTATTCCCGTAGTTACTTTACAAGAGGTTGTGCCTAGGGAAGTGGATGCGAATGAACTGACACCATCGACGCCATCTCTACAGCCTGAGGATGACCCTTTTGAGGGTGGGGAGCCTGAAGAGAGAAAAAGGCGGAGGCTTGAAATAGTCAAGGTAGTGGAGACTGTGGATGAGAGGAGTAAAATACCTTGTCAAACTCCTAGACCTGTCTTCACGGCCGACATTATTCGTTAGGGGAGACCGGCTTGTCAGGATAATGTTGTTTCCAGTTATAGCTCAACTCGTGTTTTAGGATGCCTCGACGCCTATCGTTGGCGGGGACACTGAGGGATCAGACCCTGAGATCGCCCAGCGAGATATGGACAGGCTGGCGGAAGGTCTCACACATTTGGAGATGACAGCGGACGGGTCCGACCATAGAATTGTGATGCCAGGGACTTATAATTTATTACAGCACAGCGAGGAAGCAGCGTTGGAGATGGCCTTGCTATGTTCCACCCCCGAGCATGAAATGATAAAATTTGTCAGTGATGTGGAGTTATCTCAAAGGGTTGCAAGCATGACTTTACAGGTAAACTTCTTCTCTTCCGCGTGTTGTGAGGTTAGCTTTGATATATACTAACTCATGTTTCCTCCTTAGGCCCTTGTTTTGGAGGTGGAGAGGAGGCGTCGCGAGCAAAAGAATGCAACCATTTTTAATAAAATGGTGATGAAGTATAAGAAGTTCCACTCCAAGCATCAGGCGGTGGTGGACCTTTTCAAATAGGACCCCATAATTTTGACTGTTTCTAGAAGGTCTTGAGAAGAAGGAGGTGCAATTGGAGCTTAGGGTGTCCGAGCTTGAGAATATAGATGAAGAGTTGGAGAAGGCTGTGGTTCGTAGTAGTGAGCTGGAATCACTCCTCAAATTGAGGGAAGAATAGTTGTAACTTAGTCATGTGGTGGTACCGAAGGTTGCCGATTTGCACCGTAAGGTTGCGGCCTTGACCGCCAAACATGAAGCCAACGCTACGAAGGTCGACGCTCTTAGACGGACTGTCCCACCAAGGCCTGAAGACGAGGCTTGTCCTTCATCTTCCCAGCTCTTTTTCATGAGGATGCACGTCGTGAAGTGCACGAGATATGGGTTTATGCAGAGGCATGTCTTAACGTGTACAAGAAACTCCTTATTGCGGGTTGTGCCACTAAGGAGGAGGTTCAGGAGCAGTGGCGCACGGCTCGTGCCGCTCGAGCGATCTGTGGCTATAGTTCTGACTCACCTGACCGGGAGGGCTATGCTTTTGAGGATGTTAACCAGTTGGATTCCGGATCCTAGTACAAAAAAGCCTACCGCCCTGATGGAACGGTCGAGATGCTGAACGGATGGGGGCGAAGGGCGAGATGGTGAGGCTTCTTGAAAATTGTAAATGTTTTGCTTTTTGTAGAATGTAATGGGGGCCCTTTGAGGGACCGAATGTATATACCTTTTTTTCATATTATATTAATCATAAATTTTCTGTTATTCTTTTTGTGTTGTTCTTTGTTTTTTGGAACTTTTATCTCCGCAAAATATTTGTATACAAGTCAAAAACCCGCCCTTAGTGACCGAACAAGACGGAATTTTAACCGTTTTCTGAATGTTGTTCGTCGTAACCGAGCTTGAATGACGCTTAATGGTGATGGATTTTGCTAAAGGGATGTAAATTTGACTGTCGTCGAAGTGTCATCCATCGTTGTCGAACTGGGTCGACGTTTAGTGGTGATGGCCTTAGCCAATAGGATGTAACTTTGGTTGTCATCGAAGTATTATCCGTCGTTGTCGAATTGGGTCGACATTTAATTGCGATGGCCTTAGCCAATAGGATGTAACTTCAACTATTGTCGAAGTGTTATCTGTCTTCGTCAAACTGGGTCGACGCTTAATGGCAATGGCCTTAGCCAATAGGATGTAACTTCGACTATCATCAAAGTGTTATCCATCTTCGTTGATCTGGGTCGACATTTCATGGTGATAGCCTTGGCCCATAGGATGTAACTTTGACTATCTTCGAAGTGTAATCCGTCATTTTCAAACTGGATCGATGTTTAATGGCGATGGCCTTAGCCAATAGGATGTAACTTTGACTGTTGTTGAAGTATTATCCGTTGTTGTCGAACTGGATCGACGTTTGATGGTGATGGCCTTGGCCTATAGGATGTAACTTCAACTATCGTCGAAGTGTTATCCGACATCATCGAACTGGGCTGACGTTCAGTAGCGATGGCCTTAGTCGTTTACACAATGGAGAAGGTGGCTTTAGCCAGTTACACAATAGAGAAGGTAGCCTTCGCTGCTTACACAATAAAGATTTAACTAGGCTAGTCCCTTTATGACATGGAGAGCATGTCAAGTGGCTGATATGATAAACTTTGTTCTATGATACCCCCAGGTGTCCCCTCCACCGCCTCGTTAAAAATATCCTCGAGAAAACCCAATTGGGACCAAACTCGAGTAAGGGAAAAAGAGTACGACTTGGGAGACGCCTTTCAGAAAAGGAAGTACTTGAGGTGAGCGACGTTCCAGCTATTTTGGAGTGTTTTTCCTTCCATTGTTACCAACTGGAATGCTCCTTTGCTTGCTGCTACTGCGATTTTATATGATCCGTCCCAATTGGTGCCTAATTTACCTTCACTCGGGTCTCTTGATGCCAATGTTTTGGCTTTGAGGATGTAATCACCGACTTTTAGCGGTCTTATTTTGGCTTTTCTGTTGTAATACCTTTCAACCTTTTGTTTTTGAGCAGCCATTCTTATGTGGGTCATGTCCCTTCATTCTTTGGCCTCATCAAGGTCTTGAAGTCTATTTTTGTCGTTATCTGCACCGCTGGTATGTGAATACCTTACGCTTGATTCATCTCCGATTTTGACGGGTATGACCACATCGATTCCCTAGACCAGTGAGTATGGTGTTTCTCCCGTGCTGGATTTGGTTGTGGTCCGATGCGCCCACAACACTTCTGGTAGTAGTTCGAGCCACAGCCCTTTGGCCTCTTCGAGCTTCTTTTTCTGTTTGTTCAGTATTGTTTTGTTGGAAGATTCTACTTGGCCGTTGGCGGCAGGGTGATATGGCGTGGAGAGTATTAGCTTTATGTGCCATTTATTGAAGAACTCAGTTGTCTTTTTGCCTATGAATTGGGGCTGTTATCGCAATTGATTTTCTTGAGGATGCCGAAACGGCATATGATGTTCTTTCATATGAAGGCGATGACTTCTTGTTCGCATATTTGGTCATACGCGCCTGCTTCCACCCCTCTTGGAGAAATAGTCGGTTAAAACTAACAGAAATCATACATTTCCTCGTCCCGCAAGTAGGGGACCGGTTATGTCCATTCCCCACTAGATGAAGGGCCAATGTGAGGTTACTCAATGTAGGGGTTCTCCTGGTTGATGTATCATGGGGGCGTACATTTGGCATTGTTCGCACCTACGAACCTACTATGCTACCTCTTTTTTCATGGTGGTCCAGCAATAACCGGCTCGGACAATGCAACGGATGAGGGGGGCACCACAGTGACCCTCGTGCACCTCTTCGAGTACTTGCCTCATTTGGTGCGGCCCTAGGAATTTGGCGAGGGGTCCGCCAAACATCCTTTTATAGAGGTCATAGTTTATCAGGAAGTATCTGGCGACTTGTACGGGAGCTTCTTGGCTTCTGTTTTGTCAAGTGGGAGTTTCCCGTCCTGTAGATAGGATACAAACTGGTTGCGCCAGTCCCAAGTTAAATTTAAAGAGAGTACCTCAATGTGATTAATGGCTGAATGGAGGAGGGTGACTGCACTCTCCCTGTTGATATTTTTGGAGGTTGCTGCCAGTTTCACTAGGAGTTAGGAACCGCACTGGAGGATGAGTCGTCAATCCCCATATTCGATGTCTAACTACATACCTGCAATCACAGCCTGATACTCGGCTTCATTGTTAGTCATCTCTGGGCATCGTATGGACTGATGAATTACTTCACCCATGGGGACTTCAAAGACGAGTCCTAGTCCCAATCCTGAGGCATTAGCGGCATCGTTGGTGTAGAGGGTCCAAAGGTCGGTGTTGGGGAGGCACGAATGGCCTCCAGCTCTGCCTCTGGAAATATCTCTGTGCTGAAGTCGGCAACAAAGTCAGCAAGTACCTGCGACTTAATGGCATTTCTTGGGTGATAAGATAT
The DNA here is from genome assembly GCA_034376525.1 of Nicotiana benthamiana. Classification (NCBI taxonomy): domain Eukaryota; kingdom Viridiplantae; phylum Streptophyta; class Magnoliopsida; order Solanales; family Solanaceae; genus Nicotiana; species Nicotiana benthamiana. The sequence goes on along the minus strand of CM067328.1, from coordinate 81,474,529 downwards.
GTCGTGCTCGCTGAGCTCTATGGCCCATTTGGTGAGCCTGCCCAATATTTCAAGCTTATAAAGGATGCTTCTTAGGGGGAAGGCCGTTATTACCTTTATGGGGTGGCACTGAAAATAGGGTCTAAGCTTTTGTGAAGCTACAAACAGCACCAGGGCCAACTTCTCGAGGTGTAGGTACCGTGTTTTGGCATCCACTATGGTATTGTTGATATATTAAATAAGAGACTGCATCCCTTTGTTTTCGTGGACCAAGACTGTGCTGAAGGCAACTTCGTACACCACTAGTTATACCAGCAGAGATTCGCCTGGGTTTGGTTTGACTAGAAACGGTGGCGTAGATAAGTATGCTTTTAGTTTTCTCAAGTCCTCAACGTATTCCTCGTTCCACTGCAATTCGTAATCTTTTATCAACATGTTGAAAAAGTTGTGGCACCTGTCGGAGGACCGCAATATGAACCTGGATAGGGCGTCTATTCATTCGGTTAGATTTTGTACCTGCTTTATGCTGTTCAAAGTCTCAGGTATTGCGTCTATTGCCTTGATCTGGTCCAGGATGACTTCGATACCTCTTCGTGATACGAGGAAACCCAAAAACTTTCCCGAGGCCATGCCGAAGGTTCACTTTTTCGAGTTCAACTTCATCTTTTATCGTCTCACTATTTCAAAGTCTTGTTTCAGATGGTTGATTTGGTCTTCTTTATTTGCTGAATTTACAAGAATATCGTCGATATAGACCTCCATGGTCTTGCCGAGCTGTTCCTTGAACATTTTGGTAACCAGTCTCTGATATGTTGCCCTCGCATTTTTGAGTCCGAAGGGCATTACCTTGTAGCAGTACGTCCCTTGGTAGGTGATAAAAGTTGTTTTTTTCCTGGTCCTCCTCGGCCGTCATGATCTGGTTGTAGCTACAGTAGGCATCTAAGAAGCTTAGCAGTTCATGTCCTGCGGTGGCGTCGATCAACTGGTCGATGTGGGTAATGAGAATGAATCTTTCAGGCATGCCTTGTTGAGGCAGGTGAAATCCACTCACATTCTCCATTTCCCACTTTTCTTTTTGACCGTGAAGACATTGGAGACCCACTAGGGGTACTTCGATTCTCTAACGGGCCCGTTAGCTAGTAACTTATGTACTTCTTCACTGACCGCCTCGTTGACTGTGGCATTGAACTTCCTTCTGATCTGCCGTATGGGCGGGTATATTAGATCGACGTTTAAATTGTGAGTGGCAATATCTTTCGGGATTCGCGGCATGTCTGAGTGGGAGAAGTCAAATAAATCTGCATGGTTAGTTAGAAATTCATGGTACTTACTTGAGTCGCAGAGGATGTGCCCTATGTAGGCTTTCTTTGTATGGTCGGTGTTGTCTATTTGGACTAGGTTGAGATCCTCGAGTGTTGCTTTGCAGGATTATACGATGTATGGATCTTTGATGGATTCCATCGTAGGGTCGACCTTAGTCCCCGACATGGTTGATTTCTATGCTTCCGCACTCGCTCCTTTCAACTGCTTGGTGTGGGCACAATCTTGAGCGATTTGGTAGCATTCTTGTGCGGTGCGTAGCTCGCCCGAAATTCTAAACACTCCCTATGGGGTGAGGAATTTGATTATTTGGTAGAAGCTTGAGGGAATAGCTTGCATGGGATGTATCCAAGGGCGTCCTATGATAGCTTTGTAGGTCTTCTCCGGGTTCATGACGTGGAAAGTGGTTTCCAGCGTGACTCCCCCTGCTAAAATCAGCAATGATATCTCCCCGGAGGTCCGTTCTACTGCGTTGTTAAAACCTGTTAGTTTTATGAAACACGATATTATCTTATCTTCAAGTCTTATTTGTGCGAAGACTCTTGGATGAATAATACAGGCGTCGCTTTCATCGTCAACCATGATTCTCCTAACATCAGTATCGGCAATATGTAAAGTTATAACTAAAGCATCATAATAAGGAAAAGACAAACTGTCAGCATCGGACTTATCGAAGGTGATACTATCTTCGAAGTATTCGTACCGTTCATGGGCGATTGTTGTTTCAATTTGTGCGTGGTGGTGAACTTTATGTGGTTGATTGCTGAATCATCGCTGCCTCCGACGATCATGTTTATGGTGCATGCTGGCGAAGGTGGTTTCAGCGTCCCTTGGCGTTATTCCCACCCTCGTGCGAAGTTGGTCTTTCCTTTATCGCTGAGCAGCTCCCTCAAGTATCCTTGGTTTAGCATCCTGACTACCTCTTGTCGTAGACCTATATAGTCTTCGGTTTTGTGTCCTCTTTCCTGATGGAATTTGCACAGGACGTTCGACCTTCTCGAGGTAGGATTTGATTTCATCTTTGGCGGCTACTGCAACTTTGTGCCCAGCTTCTCCGGTGCGTACATATTTTTGAAGGAGACACGCAAAATTTATGAGCACAAAACAAAGAAGGCATACCTCTTTCGTTCCAGAGTGGAGCGACGTGTCGCTGCAATGCCTTTGTGTGCCTTGGAGGCGATGATTGATAGGATCTAACATAGGTTTGATGCCTTTATTTGTTGAAGCGCGGGAGTTGTTTCCATCGCCCGTTGTTGCATGGATCCATTCTTGCTTCTTATTGTATTGTTGTTTGTCGTTGAGTCGGCCCATTGAGGTTGTCCTCATCTGCTCATACTTCGGCAAAATAGGCATTGTGGATCTCTTCCCATTTGGTGGGGGATATTTCATAAGTCGACTCAGCAGATTTTTGGTCGCCCTTGACCCATCTATGTTCAGCCCGTTTTTGAAAGTTGCGGCCTTCATGCCTTCCGATACATTTGGTAGACTCATCCATACCCCGTTGAATCTGGCCAGGAAGTCCCTGAGCCCTTCTCCCACGGTTTGCCTGACGACAAAGATGTAGTTGACCCTAGCGTCTACTTCTTTGCTCATGCATGGGCAGTGGCGAACTTATCCGCCATCTCTTCAAATGTCGATATTGTCCTTGCTGGTAGTTGTGAGTACTATGTTAGGGCCCCTCCTGTCAGCGTTTCTCCGAACTTTTTCAGGAGTACGGATGGTACTTGCTCTTTCGGCAAATCTTTGCCCTTTACAGTGGTCACATAGTGAATAAAGTGATCCTCGAGATGTGTAATCCCATCATATATCCTCAAGTAGGGTGGCATTTTGAAGGTTTTCGGGATTGGGGGAGGGGCAGCCTCCTCGTTGTACGCATGTTCGACGAACCTTCCTATGTCGCGTTTTGGCAGCAACTTGGGAGAGCCGGGGATTTTGTCCACTCTTTCTTGATGCTCTTTCATTTGGTCACGAAGTGCTTTGATCTTGTTCTCCATTTCTCCCATCTTCTTAAGGATGGCTGCGAGTGCACCGTCGCTGGCCTGGACATCGGTGTGGGTCATTTTTTCTCGTACAATATCGGGTTCACCGGTGGTAGCGACGACGTCTTCCACTAGTGGATTTCTGATGTGGATCTGGGGTGACTTTTCAATCAAGCTACCCAAGGTGTTTATCAACCACTCCTCCATTAGCTTTTTGACCACCGGAGGTGGCGTTTCTTTGACTGCAGATGTAAAGGGTCCTTTTTCGTGCAAGATTGTCATATCTTCATATGGAGAGGACGAGATCTCTCCATCTGATGCACTTCCAGGAGTTGTACTCAAGATGTTCTCTCTACTGGCTTCGTTGAGAGGACCTATGAGATTAGCTGTGACGCCTGTTATTGCTTTTTTCGTCATTTTCTGCCATCTTTGGCTTCTGTATGGTGTGAAGAACGGTGGTTCGTTGTTCTTCTTGACATTCTAGGTGCAAACTATGATTTCGATTGCCGAAATCCCCACAGACGGCGCCAAATTATTTGACTCAAATGATACTAAAAACTTTATAAGCAAAAACAATCAAAATGAATTAAGGGTAAATCGTAATCGGACATAATGAGACCTATATATATATATATATATATATATATATATATATATATATATATAGTATTTTTTATTGCTTCTAATAGATCGGATATTCAAGAGAGAAGAAAAGAGATAGAGAGAGAGAGAGAGAGAGAGCTTAATTTAATAGAATATCAAATGCCATTTACAATATTGGGATCCTCCTTTATATAATAGGAGACCCTACACAAAATAATTAAAAATAATACAGAGGTTGGTCGCATTGCTTCGAGGGGGCGACGAGGCTGATGATACACGTTACTCCCGCACTCTTAGGTCATACCCTTTCTTCGGTTATCATATACTCGTTGATCGTGCCTACCAATGTGAAGACGCAATGGGCAAAATTTGACCCATATAGTTATCTTGAAAGTTTCATAAATTCATATAATCAATATACCTAAATAGAGTATAGTGGAAGATAAACAAATGCATATTGATACAGTGATATATATAATTAGAGAATAGGTTTTAGAGTTGGGTCGAAAGCATTTTTAATGCTAACAAAACTAAATTGGAAAATAATTACTATTAGAAAAAGCTAAATAACTCTTTTTGCTTTTTTTTCTTCTTCAAAATTATAAGCATTTAAGCCCATAGTTATATACATCCGTCAGCGTTAGCTCCCACCGTAACAGGGGAGCTCCCACTTTAGTTTTAATGGTTAAACTTTTTTATTTAGAGTGTTCATAACAATTCGAAAAATCAAATCAAACCGATAATCGAACCAAATCAATCAAAAAATCGATAATTTTTTAGGTTTTAGTTTTGAATATTAAAAATCGATCAAATTTAGTTTGATTTTGATTTTAATCAAAAAATAACCAAAGCAAACCGACTATAAAAGTAGTTATTTAAATTTATTATTATTATTATTATTTATGTTTTTAAAATTTTATGGTACGTATTAGTCATTTTTATTTTTAGTCTAGTTCTTTGCTATTACACTAATCTAATTCTTTGCCTTTATATACTAGCCTGACTGGCAGTTTTCTTTTACCAAGTACAAAAATTTATTTTATACTAAAAATAATTAATTTTTAATTGAGTACTTAAATTCTTCATCACCATTTGATTCAATTATCATCAATATATTGAAAATGGTAGATTTCTCAAAATGCTGTTGATTTGATAGTGTTATGTTGAAAATATAATCACTGGAATATGTATAGTATGTGTCTCATATTTAAGGAAAAACCTGATAAATAACCGAAAAAGTTAAAAACCCGTCATAACCCAATCAATAAAAACTCGACTCAATTGATTTTTTTTTGTTCTATTATTTGACAAACCGACTTAATTGATTTGATTTGTTTTGTTGGAAAAAACCAAGCCAAAGAGAACTATGAAAAAACCTAGTTTTACCACTCGGCTCCCTCCTCCCATGTACAGAGGAGAGGAAGATGAAAGTTCTCTGTGTAGAATATAAGCCATCAGCCATGGGCAGAAGATCATTGAAGTAGTACTGGACCGACAAAAATGGTATCGTTGCGCTGAAGCTATCATTGATTTTCAAGTTAATTTCTCATAAGAAGAATCTGCGGCCGCCACCTGCCAGTCACAGACAAATTTTGCCTTACACGCCACTCCATCAACTCTTTGCGTTTACACTATTTGATTAAACAATTCGATAAATGGTTACTGCTACCGACGATTACACTCCAGTTATGTCAATTTAGTAAATTTTTGTAGAATTAGTTAGGTTATATTAAAATCTCTCTTTTCTAAAGATGAGTCTGTTAGTTTTAGTTATGATTGATTACATGCCTTTATTATACACGATGACCGAACGACGCGATTTGTATAAAATCATCAACGTACTAATTGATTTACCTTTTCATGCATCAATTTATTTGTGCATAGTACCATGAATGAAATAAATGTAATGAAGATCTTATGTTTCAATCACTTGATCTAGACAATGACATTTTGTGCAAAATAATATAGTTACTTGTGATGTGGTCAAAACTAATGAATCTCACGTGATCTAGACTATGATATTTTGTGCAATTAATATACGTTTACTTGTGATGTGGTAATACTACTAACTTTCACGTTGCATTCTTTGTATCGTCTCTACGAACTTGGACAAGTTTGAAATGTGCATGTACAGTTAGTACTGTGTAAGCATTGTCAATATGTTTTCTGCTGAGATGCATGAGAAAGCTGCAAATATTGGGTGGATTATGAGGTCAAATAACCCCAAGGTTCAATGGTGGTTTAAGATACTGACAATGGCTCTTTTACTTAGATTCTTGATTGTATGGTCATTTTATGGTGTGAACGTGGGTAATTTTCAGAGAGATTTTCTTCCGTTGAAGGTGAATAGTTCAGGAAAGTTTAGTCCTACCTTTAAAGATTTTAGCTTTACCAATATTTCTCTCAGACCCCATTTTGTAAATACTAACCAGAATCTGAACCAAGATTTAGCCCGAAAAACTTTACCTCCTAAAGTTGAACCTCAACAGATTATTTTGACTGAGAGTCAAGGTAATGCCCCTGATTTCAGTCTTGAAATAGTGACAAATGTGTCACATAAGGAACCAGAATTGGTAGAGGTTTCAAGGCCGAGAGTTCATAGGTGGATTTCAGCTGAATTAGAGGCAAACTATTCATCAAATCTACTTACTAGTTGGTTGGCTCCTGGAGGTGAGCCATGTAGGGAATCAAGAACGGTGGATGTAAAGATTCCAGCTTTGGATGGTCGCGAAAACGTTGAATTGTCAACAGGGGATATTCATGAGTTTGCTTTCCATGCATTGGATGATTCTGGGAAACCCCGTTGTTTGGGTGGTGATTATTTTGAGACTGATCTTGCTGGTGAAACATGGAAGTCTAGGCCTCCCCTTAAAGATTTAGGCAATGGTACTTACCAGGTTTCCCTGCAAGTCCACCCTGATTTTGTTGGGGATTACAATCTTACGGTTATTCTACTATTTCGACATTACGAAGGATTGAAGTTTTCGCCTGAAAGATTTGCATTTGACAAGGTGCTCCGCGTGATCCCAGTCAAATTCTCCAAATCCTCTGTCGAATTACCTGAAATATCTCAATGCAAGAAGTCAGATCTTGTTAGAGATGTGTGGTCTGGTCGATGGACTCGTCATGCTAAGAATAATAGTTGCCCAATTAGCAATGACGGGCGATACAGATGCCAAGAACCAAGTTTCCCATGCCAAAAACCATGGTGTGATGGTCCATTAGGGTTGTTGGAGAGCAACGGTTGGGTATATTCAACACATTGCTCGTTCAAGATGTTCTCAAGTGAAGAAGCCTGGAATTGTTTGAAGGATCGCTGGATTTTCTGGTGGGGCGATTCGAATCACTGTGACACAGTGAGAAACATTCTTAATTTCATTTTAGATGTGAATGATATGAAAGATGTCCCAAGAAGAGTTGATATGAACATTAGCAACCCGAGGAATCCATCACAAGCAGTTCGATTTACTAACATTTACAATGGGCATCCTAACGAGACAGGCAAGTATCGAGGCTTGAATTCGCTAGCAGATGCTAACTATAGAGAACTTCTGAAAGGGTACTTCTCTGGAAATATTATTCCAGACGCTATGATCATGAATTCGGGCTTGCACGATGGAGTGTATTGGTCTAGCCTTAGGCATTTCATTAAAGGCGCCGACTATGCTGCATCATTCTGGGCTGAAGTATTGAATGGGGTAAGGCAGAGAGGATTGACACCACCAGAAGTCATATATAGGACGACAGTTACCACTGGCGGATATGCTAGAAGATTGGCATTCAATCCAAATAAAATGGAGGCGTTCAATGGGGTAGTCCTGGATAAGTTGAGGGCATACGGTTTAGTTGATCGCGTAATTGATGATTTTGACATGACTTATCCGTGGCACTATGACAACCGATGCAATGACGGGGTGCATTATGGCCGTGCTCCTGCCAAGCTGAAATGGAGAGATGGCCAGATGGGACACCAGTACTTTGTGGACCTCATGCTTGGTCATGTACTGCTCAATGCATTATGTGCACGATAGAAGGTGGCTAGCGGTGATGGTAAACGGCGCATTGTCTCCGGTTTCAAGCGTTTGGATGGAGCATTTCAAGCTGGGCTGATAGATTTTTGCGAGAGGAAAAGGGGGTGAGAGTAGGGTGAAAGAAGTTTGGTGACATTTTTGATCTATCTATCTGTATTTTACTGTCATTAAGTTTTCTGAAACTACTTCCACGTTGTAGTCATCTCCAGATCTAGTGCCAATACTAAAGGTTGTATATGGGAATACTAAAGCATAGTGTTGTATATTATACTATTCATTTTTGAGCTTCTTGTTGTCCCATTTGCTTGGACTATTGTAGATCTGAGAATTTCTATTACCAATTATTTCATTTACAAGCCAACTTGCTACATTCGTTTTTTGCAAGAAGATCACATTTTATTAAGTCAAAAGCTAGAAGAAAAATATATTGTATGAACATACCAAGTGAGTGACATTCACTTTGAGAAATAATTAAATGAATCCCAATTCTTTTATCCTCTTCTTGATTGAAACTTGTGATTTCGGTTTAAGTAATCTTGGAATTTATTATACCACACCACTAATATTATTTTTATATCACATTTAATATAAAACAACAATAACGAGATTAGTTAATTCGAGGATAAATCAATCAGACGACCATGATATCAATCTCCAAAATCTTCTTTTCAGAATGTCAATCTCCAAAATTATTCTCTCTATAGCTTTTTCTCTCAAAAGTACTTAAGATGGTCAAAGTTAAAATATAAAATAAAATTTTATTTCAAACTTATCTACTGTAACGAAAACCTAACACATCACTTTTGTTAAGCATTGACGGTATTGTATTTGTACTAGAAAATTCATTAAAAATATATATAATATTTAATTGTATCCAATAACTAATATAAGTTATCAATTCCGCGACAAATTTAAACTCATAAATTTTAAATCCTAATTCCGTCTCTATTTGTAAACCATATATTCCAATTTTAACCCAACAAACAAACATCTACATAAAAAATATATCCACAAAATAATAATAATCGTTATTTAATCCTCGTAGAATAATCCACACATCATACCCCCCCCCCCCCCCCCGGATAAAACTTGTTTCCAAACCAAACAACCCCTTAAATTTTTAATTTAAGAACATATACAAGTTTTTCTTTTTCTATTACACCGAGAAACTATCCAACCTAGAAACTAGACACAAACAAATGTAGTAAACTAAAAAATCAAATGTGCATGTCAAGTAAATGAAAGAAAAGCACGATTGTGCTTTCTTTCCAGAATAAATAAACAAGACAGCACAACCTTTTACAATAAAAATATTCAGATCCAAGAATCCACAAAATTACTCCAATAAAAGAAGGATAAATATTCAATTCCCATTGCTAATTTCCAATCTTGAGAAGAATCAATTCCAAATATTCATGACAAAGAATGGAAAGAAATAATATGCTCTTCTAGACTACCATTCGCTAGGTAAAGACAAATAATATTGCACTTCCCTCAATCTGCAGTGTACATGTAACTGATCGGATACATAGAAATAAAGAATGTAAAGGCAAAATAATTCATTCAAGTTGCAGGATCGACCCGTTTAGTTCCATGGATCATCCCACCCACTCGGACCTTCTCGCTTGACAAAGCTCATTATGGATTCAACAGCTTCAGCAACTCTGTTAGATAGAGAATGGTTCCCATGTTCAATTTCAACTTTTTCAGCACCACCCATTGCTCTACACAATCTGCACCAAGTTAAAAAATACGTGGACAAGAACTATGGTCAAGTAATCATAAGGACAAATGTATGAGAAACCACATTAGTGCACTGAGATCAACACAAACTGCATAAGGTTTTGTGCTTGCCTATCAACCAACGCTTTCTTGTCAACATATTCTGGAACGTACTCGTCACCCATGGAAAATATAACCTGTAGAGAATAGGTGAGAATCAGAACCTGCCATTTTGTCCTTGTAAACAAATTGAAATTTCTAGGCCTAAGAGGAAAATGTCAAAAGGGACATTTTATCCAGGAAATTCACCATGTCTGTTTCTTTCTTTTGCCATGTAACACTTAAAAAGTAACATAAATTGCTCGGACCTAAACTAAAGTCTTTCTACATAGTAAACTAAAAGGAAAATTAGCTTTCGAGAATTGAAGAGACTTTGGTCTCAACCTGACAAGGAGTGTTAGACATGTGCCCAAGTCTTTGCTTCAGCTGGTCATCACTAAAGTCAGAACTGAACAAGTCGTCCTCGCCATTGTATGCACAAAGTGAGTGATATCTGTCAAAAACATCATTATTAGGAAGGCAACCATGTGTAGAAAAGAGTAAGCAAAGACTTGAGATTCCAAACAAGAAATCCAACTTCTTGTTCAGACCTCTATCATATCTATTATGGCCTTCTTTTCTGGTATCGTAAATGCCAGAAAATCTGCTTATGCCCCAGTGGAAGAACTCCACTAAAAGTTTCTGAAGGACCTCTTCCTTGTGAGGCATTTTCCATGTCATCCTCAATATCTTGCCTTATTATAAAATTCCAGAACGAACAGCAGGAAAAGGTGTCTTATTGCAATTAATTCACGGTTTTTATTTGATATTATTGTCCATTATCATAACTTCGTAATTGTAATAAACTAACTTGGAGCATGCTTTTTAATGCATATAGTAGACCTCCTCTTTTCTTTTTTCTTTTCAACTATGCTGTAACTATGCTTTTCCTGAGCATAAGGTCTTATCGGAAAACGTCACTCTACCTCCACAAGGTAGAGATAAGGTCTGCGCACATACTACCCTCCCCAGACCCCACTCGTGAGATTACATTGGATTTTTTGTTGTTGTTGTAGTTGACCACCTTTGAATTAAGATTCAGTAGAACCATGATCATTAAGTGGTAGAGTGCAGTATATGGGAAAGTAACTTGACTACATCATCGTCCTTACCTAAAGGCAGTAATTGGGGCATCTGGATTTGCCTCCCTTGGCATTAACTCTGATTCACGACCTTCACTTATCATGTTTGAGGCCAAGTCAATCATAGAAGCAGTATCAGGAAGAGTTGCTTTGTATTCTCGATCGCTAACTGGAGCCTGAAAAACCAAAAGAACATTATGGTTGATGCTGAAAGCAGCACATTACCCAGATTACATGTTGGCCGCATAAAAGTGGCTATGAGAACACAGATACCATTCCAAACGCTGTCTCCATATTCACCACGCTTAAGATTGATCTCTCAAGATAAGATTACACTCCCAGCTTGATTCCTCTCCAGAAGAAAAGCACCTGAACTCTCATAATTGAATGTCTGTAAATGCCAGTCACTGACTGCAACAATTATATTTTCCTCCTTCCCATCTCACCATTATTTTGATCAACCCCCCCCCCCCCCAACACACACACAGAGCAACTGCAAAACTCAAACAGCATATGACTTTGAAGACTGCCTTAGCTCCATTTGAACTAAATGTAGGTCATTTACCAGTAACTGCAAGAGTCACATATCACGTATGAAGTAATAAAGATATCAAGAGGCAAAATCTTGTCCATTTTACAAATTTCTCCTCACTAAAGAAAGAAGAGAGATTTGCATAAACCATTAGAGGTCAAAGGACCATATCCATTGCATGTGCTATCATGAGCATTGAGGTACAGTAAGCACATTCAGCTAAAATGGTAGGAAGCATGTACTGAATTTATTTGTACCAAAAGAGGCAACTTAAACTACAATTTTTAAGCAGGTATTACCTGCAATATGGCTGCACGTACTGCTCTGGAGCATGCAGCATTTGTGCGCATGTAATACACAATATCCTGTATACAAATAGAGAAAGTCAGCTTCCTCTATCCTCATGTTTCGTGCATAATGATATGACATGCTTTTTTTAATGGAGTAGTCAAATGTTCGATTCGTCCATTCAAAGAAGCAAATACCTACCTGACAGCCAGTGCTGTGCCCAAGTAGTACCACTCCTTCAGAATCTTCCTTGTTTATCAAGTAACTTATCAACTGATCAAGCTCCATTGCGTCCTTTAGAAATTCACGGAGGTAGAAGGAAGTTATGCTCACAAACACAAGCAAAAAGAGGATAGCTCTAACAACTTAACAAGCAGATCCAAAGGTTTAAGCTCCCAAAACAGGAAACATTACTGAGTGTGGTAAATATATAAACGCAATATTTTGAATGTACCAATGTTAGAACGTCAAACATGATAAGAATGGACCTTGGACCTAACTCAACCCCAAAAGCTAGCTTATGAGGTGAGGATTGCCCAAGCCATATAAGGAGACCAAGGACCTCAAATCCCTCCGATGTGGGACAACACAACACCCCCCCACGCCCAGATCTCTGGAGCGTGGACAACATAAATGGGGGCCCAAGATCGGTAACAATAATTGGGACGGGCCTGGCTCTGATACCATGATAAGAATGGACCTTGGGCCTAACTCAACCTCAAAAGCTAGCTTATGAGGTGAAGATTGCCCAAGCCATATAAGGAGACCAAGGACCTCAAATCCCTCCGATGTGGGACAACTCAACAAAACATACACATAATAACATGCTTTTTTGAAAACCAAATGAAGACTAAAATAGGAAAATAATCATTAATACAAAAGCAGATCTGGGACATGACGATTTCACAAGAAGATGAGGCTTAACATTTGAGTAAAACATATTGGGGAATGCAAGGTTTAACGTTTTATAGGTATATATATGACACCATAAATTGGTACAAAATCATTATTCTTTATGACGATGGTGTCCGAGCCAGCTTGTACACCTCGACTATTCCACTGGGTACGTGCTACCTCCCACCAGCACAAGTATCGGGTAACTCTGCTTATCGAGGTTTAGGCAGATAGAAAGAAATCACCAAGTGATTTTTGCCTCCGATGGCATTTGAACCTTAAACCTCGTGGTCCTCTTCCCACTTCATTAACTAATAGGCCACACCCTTGGGTGCTTGGTATAGAATTGCCTTGTGCTGATGTAGATCATTCTTCTTTCTTTCCTTTTTTTTTTTTGTGGTGGGGAATGGGATAGAGGTTGGTTCTTCAAAGAGGGCCTAATTTATAGTTTACTATCTATTGATCAAGAAATTGCCACTGACCAACATGCTGAATTTAATCATTTGAAGGAGAGTAACATCTTTTGGTCAAGTTCCATGCACTTCTGAATAGGAATGGGCGGGTTGGGCTGAATTTGGGCGGGCCAAGATGGATTAGGTCAATAAATGTGTCATTGCCCAACCCAGCCCAAAGTGTATTTGGGTTAAGATGGGTTGGGTCAAGATGGGCTAAACAATGGGTCATAACCCAACTCGTTCAACTTGACCCATGTTTTACAACCATGCTCATCTTACATAAAAAAAAAACCTTTTACCTTAAAATAAGTAAGTTGACAAATATTTTATGGGTGGGGATGGGGGTGGGGTTGGGGTGGGTAGATGGTGCAGAAAAACGAAAAAATATAAAACAGAAAACAGAAAATTGAAATTATAAAAAAAAAAAGTAAGAAAATTTGAGGGGTTTTGGAGGGGGTTAGGTGGGGTGGGTAGTTAGTGTAGAAAAACAAAAGAACAGAAAATTAAAAATACAATAAAAAATAAAGAAGTAAAATTGGGCAACTAAGTAAATTTCTAAATAAGTTGGGTTGAGATCCTTTGTTTTGGGCGAGTTTCATGAGTTGTATTTGGGTTGTTAAATATATCAGAATGGGCTATAAAAATATAATGGGTTAACTTGGGCTCAACCCAAATTGACCCATGAGCTAAAATGTTTGTAGCCCAACCCATTAATCTCTGGGCTAGTTGTGCGGGTTAGCTGGGTTTGGGCTCAAATTGCCACCCCTACTTCTGAATGAGAGTACATAGAAGAACTCGCAGCAACCTTTCCAGTTACATGACAAGTATAGGAAAGTGAGGGCGATGGCCATTTTCAAGCACTAATTTAGATGAAGATGAGCTGTATGGGGGTTTAAGCAATCCAACAGGAATTTCTCATTCGTGTTCCTCAAACCTTAGAAACTACAAACACCATTCCAACATTTTCAATTAATTAAAAACTTCAGCGAGTAAAGATCCCAAAGCAACTGCCTTAAATCATGTGAAGCAAATCTTAGCTTAAGTTCCATGTCCGAGAGATCTAGGAGTTATTATGTGATCTATTCCTTTTTCTCAACACAATTCCTCTTTGATTTCCAGCCTTGCAAACAGAGTAAATTGTCTCTAGTCCTGCTCCTTCTATATCCTTCTGACCTTAAAACTATGTCAAGCCCTTACCCATCATAAATCCTTTATGATTGAGGAACTTCTAACAAGTTTCAGTATCAAACCTACTGAAAAACAAACCACGAGCAAATTTGCTCTGAATTATGATGTCTTCCGACTGTCCAAGACATCCTTGAAATTGCACAATTTATGTTTTTCCGGAACAGGATTGCAAAACTTAAGCTTTTCCTTCTTTAAAAGTCTTTATTGTTTTCAGGAGAACGCATATATAAAACATGTTTGTATGTACCTGCGTGAATGCATGATGCTTTGTTCACGGGGCTGCCCTTTATTTTTCTTCTTTCTATGGACTAAATGAGACAAGAGGGGTTGCTCTGATGGTAAGCAACCCCCACTTCCAACCGAGAGGTTGTGAGTTCGACTCTCCCCAAGAGCAAGGTGGGAAGTTCTCGGAGGGAAGGATGTCGGAGGTCTATTTGGAAACAGCCTCTCTACCCAAGGGTAGGGGTAAGGTCTGCGTACATACTACCCTCCCCAGACCCCACTAAGTGGGATTATACTGGGTTGTTGTTGTTGTTGTCTATGGACTAAATGAGTTGAGAGAGATTGTAACTTTTACCTTTCACAGTACATGATCAATGATGGAATAACCTAATAAGCATGTCAAGAACTTGAACAAAACATATTGACATGGAAATATTGAGTAAAATACACCCTCTTGCTGATATCCCAGATCTAGTACAAGAATCCACATATCAACGAGAACAGTTCTAATATACGTGGAAAGAGGAGGAAGAGATTTTTACTTGTCTCAAGCTTGACGTTCCATATCCACTATAAGATGATGAAAGTAGAAACTGAACCAATGACCATTTTTCTTTATCCAAAGCAATAGCCAGAGGCTCTAAGTAACTGCAATAACGGAGATCATCAAGTTAATAAACACAAAAGACAAAAGAAGTAGGAAGGGCTATCAAGAGTATATTTGATGATTTTGCTGCTTGACGTGGGAGAGCTTTGTGGATTTAACGTCATTAACTTTTATCCTCTTTATTTTTGGTTCCTTTATCTTCTTTTTTGTGTGTGCATTCAGCCTTGTAGAAAGGACTCCAGCTCTTGTTCGAACCAATATAAGCATACAGATAAAATAATGTGTTATGTGTATTGCAGAAGAACAGTCAGTATTAACTATAACTCAGACTCCCCCCACCCCCCAACAAAAAAAAAAGAAAAGAAGACAAAAGTAGAACCACATTAGAAAAGGGAAAGTCAAAAAGACCAAGGGCAAGTAGCAGCAGATTTAAATACAGTTTTGGGGAATAGGTTGCACAAAATGAACTTCAAGGTAATTTTCTTTAAATTTATAATGTTATCACCGAGGACCTTAGTCCAATATTTTCGTGATTATGGAAAATGCAAAATCTTCGATAAGTCATTTGAATTGAGCCAAGTCAAATAAGGAACAGTTCGAAAAGAAAATCATTTTTTCATTCTTTGATAAGCCAGTTTGAAAAGAAAGACCTTATCTTCAATATATTTTGAACACCCTTAATCCAGATCATGAACAAAAAGTGAAAGAAGAAAACAAAAACATGGAGAAGGAAATGAGAAAGAAGAAAGAGAGGACAGATGGGTGAGAGGGATGTTTAAACCAATATAATAAGATACATACTCAGTAGCTAAAAATCCATCCGTTAGTCCACCTATGAAAATGACCTGTTGTTTATAATCACCCGTTTTAAAAGCAACCTGAAAGAAATTGAAGGCATCGCGTTAGAGAATTGAGTACATAAGATTAAATGGCATTGGAAGTCCTTGAAGTTTTTGACGCTATAATTACTTCCTTAAATTGAAATTGTTTCGCTCTGTTCCCTACACATTGTCTTTTAGCAAGCTGCCAAGCTTTAGGGGAGAAGGGGAATGAGCAGAATGTTTCTCCACTGTGCATTCTTCAATTTGACAGGCAATAGAAGGACAGAGACCTCTAAGTTATTGAGAAAAAGGATTGGAGGAGAAAAATAGCAACGTAAGGCAGTTCGGTTCCGTATTTTGTGTTTGATTATTTTAGGTTTAATTCTTGATTGGTCATACTCTTCCCTCGATGTTGATCCGTGTCCCCATATAAAAAACATGTTCCAGTCAAGATAATATTTGATGGAAATAACATTCCACTGGCTAGAAGGACCAGGTATGAGCACAAATAAATGTTGAAGGATTAACGTGAGCAAATCCAGAATGCTTTAGAGACAGTGTTTGGAAAACGAGCAACGCGAGGCGACGTCCCATCACTTTTCTGATCCGGAAGAGAATCGATTTACAGAAGCGACCGCTTCAATACTTGAATCGAGAAACGAAGCGACAAAAGCGATCGCTTCATTTAAATGGGTCAATGCTTGATGCTCGGTGGAAGAAGAAGAAGAAGAGGGAATGTCGTCACTTTGGGTTGGGGTCTACTTTTTTTTTTTTTGTATAATATAAAAAAGACCCAATCTTTTTTATCAAACAAAATTGACCCATTTATTTTCGCTTTGCTTCTCACTTCAAGTATAGAAGCGCTCGCTTTTGTAAATCGATTCGCTTCAGGGTCAGAAAAGTAATGGGTCGTCGCCTCGTGTCGCTTCTCGCTTAAAGCAGCAAAGCGCTCACTTTTTCGAAGTTCAAACACTGAGTAGAACCAGTTCAACAACCAATATTGACAATAACAACAACAAAAATTGATGACCTGATTGTAACAACCTTTCTCTATACCGGGATGTGCAAGCAAAAAGGTAAATAGAAAAAAAAAACCATTTTCCGTAGAAGTAACTCAAGATGTCTTCACAAAGCAAATACAGTCATGAAGAGACACTCGTGCACAAATATCAAATTTAGAAACTTCTTTGCTCAACTGTCGAATGATATTCAAGTAAACAACTTCTGTTAGTAAATTTTCAGCTTAACACACTGTTGGTTCACTTTTCTTTATGGCCCCACAATTAACATGCAATGCTTCTGGTCTTTATGCCCGTGGGTAGCATCTGTTTTGATTGAATGGATCTCACTAGTTTGACTACTAAAAAGCCCATCGGAAGATAAGAATTTTTTTTTGGTTTCTTCTCCTTGTTCACATCTGATATAGGACACATTGAGTCTCTATCCTCCAAGGAAGCTTATGAGAGTAGTCCATATACTCTTCTTCAAACTGGAGTTATACTTTTCTCCTAATAATACGCCTCACTTGGAGATCATCAAACTCCCCCTGACAACACTCCCCTCTCTCTCTTTCTCTTTTTGCAACACAGTGCAGTTCTTTTTTTGTTATATGTCATTGCAACTCTACCACTTGTTGGCCTGAAGTTTTACTTTCTAAATGGCAACTAACATTAACATATCTGCAAGATGTTGTAGAAATATAAATGTGAAGATGGATGTGCAGCCATAAAACATTAAACATAAGAATAAATAATCACATAACGAATATAAGTAGCACATGTAAAGGATAAAATGAGAGAAGGGTGTCTGAGATAATTAGGCCATGTCATAGGTAGAACTCAAAATACACTGGTCCATGACCATGATGATTGTTATTGTGTTAAAAGGGGTCAATGTAAACCTAAAATCGGGTGGAGAGAAGTTATTTCGAAATCTATGGGGTTACCGATGAATAAAACACAACTAATGCACAAGATATATTTGCAGCCACTACCAACTAGTTGGAATTAATGCTTAATCAATTGGTATACTTCCATTCGGTCATGATGTTTTCCAAAATTCTTCTAGTTTATTTAGAGATTTACATACCAGTATAAAACATCGAGAATTCCTAGCATCAGAGAACCTAAATTGTCATTACATTAAACAATGGTGGTGTTCAGGCCAGCTCGTGTACTTCATAGCTGCTACTTTACACCGGAGATGTATCTGCTAGCTCTGTCGAAAAGAAATCACTTAAATTGTTTTGCTCTATTAGAATTTAAACTTTGGCGGTAGGAACCTAAGGCTTTATCGGGTGTGGGGATGAAATGGGTTCAAATGGAGCAAATTGGATATTGAGAATGCATATTGTATCATCTTGTGCTTAGTATTACAAAAAGACATTGCTCTGCTTAAAGCAGATGAAGCACTGCAAAGCCAGGAGTTATCGCTTCACGGATGAAGCAATGTGCTCTAGAGAAGTGTGCGTTTCAAATAATGATGCGCAAAATGATCCTAACAAGAACTTCATCAAAAAAAAAATGATCCTAACAAGAAGAGTTTGGTTCTTTAAGTTGCAAATCCGAGGAGTTGGATTTATATCGGCATTATTGTATGTTGGATGATGCCGGGGTTGCTCTGATGGTAAGCAACTCCCACTTCCAACCGAGAGGTTGTGAGTTCGAGTCTCCCCAAGAGCAAGGTGGTAAGTTCTTGGAGGGAACGATGCCGGGGGTCTATTTGAAACAGCCTCTCTACCCCAGGGTAGGGGTAAGGTCAGCGAACATACTACCCTCCCCAGACCCCACTAAGTGGGATTATACTGGGTTGTTGTTGTTGCTGTTGTATTGTATATTGGATAGTGAAATTAGTTATTGTAATTACAATTTGCATATTGTAGTACAAAATTCTTATATGTTTGATAATTTTTTATTTTCGGTAAATTGTGCGGTTTGTTACAAAGAAATGTGCTCTTCACTTCTTACTTTTAACTTCAAGCTTTGTGAACCTTGTTGCCTTTTTTGTGTTTTTCGCCTTTAAAGAACACTGGGGTCTGGGTGTTAATGTATAACTTCCATCTTGCCCTTTATGGTTCTAGACATTATATCTTTTGGCCAAATGGTTATCTGATGTTTTCCCACTAAAAGGCACCTCGGTATATAAGGATTTTTAATTTCTTATAGACTCAATGATGAACTCCTCGTACAATCTACTATATGACATGCTACATCTACCCTCAGAAGGGTCTCGCACTTGTGGTCAACACCCTCAGATCTACCAATGGATAGTATCTCATTTAATCAACAAATGATAGATGAATCTGCAAAAGAAAGCAGCATATCTTGTGGATTCTCCCAACATCATATGCTCGTAGCATTGACCCGCTACCAAGTTTAACGTTTGGTCAATAGAATCGAAAGATGGCACATTTCACTGAATCTGAAAGGTATAGTATGAACTATGAAGCACCGCATTAGGAATTACAATAGTCTAACTACTTCCCCACAACCCTCCCTAACCTCCCCAAAACTCAAAAGCTGAATCTTTTCCATGTAACTGGAAACTCCCAGATCCAATGCAGTTAACTACTATCTGAAATTTTTCCCCAACACAATTCAACATGTTGCGAACCTCTAGAGTCAGAGAATCACAAATTCTTAAGGTGCTGGTATGAACTCGTCCAAATGGGACTAAACAGAATTGATGATTCATACAACCGACCTCAACTAGTTTGGAATCGAGGCATAGTTTGTTGTTGCAATGAACAGTAGCTAAAGCTCAATTTCCCACACACCACAATCCTTAGCATACACAAAGCTTAGATTCTTAACTCACAACGAGCACGATGTTGTTAACCAACTCATTATAAGTAATTTCCCTGCAAACAAGAATACATGTTGTCCCATTAATCTTTGAATGCCAAGTCCAACTCTCCACCCATTCCCCAAGAAACGTTTCGCCTAATTCAAGGCCCTCCATGCCTATATAGTTGTCGGAATCATTAATCCAACTAAAAGAACTGATGGTCAGTCAATTAACACTAATCAACTTAGGGTCAATTACCAATCTACCTTTTTTATATGTGAATGAACTTTGGTCAAGAACTCCAAAAAGAAAATTGATTTGCTTAGTTGAACTTCCACAACAAATTAGAGCACCTAGAAACTCAGTATACCTAAATTTGCTTAGAAACATACTTCATGAGGAATTTTCCAGTACATACAGTAAGCTAAAGCAAAATCTTTCCCATACATGATATACAATAATGCTTAACAAATCCGGAAAACAAAAATCATTGTTTATTCGAATTAATAGCAGCCAATTAGCAAAGTCCAAATTTCACAAGAAAATAGAGAACTTTGAAAACTCAAAAACAGACCTGAATTGCCATAGGACCATACTTAAACATCACACCACGGAACTGCCTTTTCCCAGTAATAGGGCCAGCACCGGAGACACTATCAGCACCGCCGGCAGCGGCGGCCGGATTTTTATTAGACATCTTGACACTAGCGGAACGGCCACGAACTATGCCGGAAAACCAAGAAGACGATGAAGAAGATGAAAAAGAAGCAGAAGTTGACAGATCCATTGATTAAGCAAAATGGTCAGATTTCAACACAAATAATTTCATTTTTAGATGTTTGGATTTGGTAAAAAAGTCTTGATTGATCGAAGGTTTTACAATGATATAAGAACAGTGACAACTGACACTACTGATTTTTGAAATTATTAATTAAAAATGGAAAAATGCTTAATTAATATTACAATGGGATAGAAAAGCTGTTTCCAAATAAAAATCCAGCCTCCCACATTGTTTAATTAATAGTACAATGGGATAGAAAAGCTATTTTCAAATAAAAACCCAGCATCCTTCCTTCCAAAAGCCTCCCACCTTGCTTTTTGGGATACTCAAACTCACAAACTCTCTATTGGAAATGGGTTTGCTTATCATTAGAGTACATGCTTAATTAATAGTACATGCTTTATTCAACGAAGAGAAGAACAGTAGGAAATTCACATTCATTACTCCAGCAATTATCTCTTTTCTACCCAAAAAGATTAGATTTCATTTATGTAATCTATTGATAATTGTAATACCGAAAAATTAGTCGAGAATTTACAAATAATATGTTTTATTAAGACTTCTTTCTCATATATAAATGTTGTCAAGTTTTTGACTGACCCGTCAAAAACTATGTTGTATGTAGCTCTTTCCTATGTTATATTTAATGATCAATTATTCTGACTAACCGGTCAAATGTGTAATTGATCTCTTTTTCATCTAATAATCTATTTTATTTTGCGTATTTATACTTAATTTTTATGTTCTAATAAATATTTTTTCTTTTCTTTTTAAAATAAGGATGCGTTCTCAAATCACTATAAAATAAAATCTTTTAAGAACCTTACAAGAAATATGAAAACTATTATATAAGCTCAACTCGAGGACTTTTTTATTTTCTTCTCGTGCTATTAGAATTTAGCATTCATCAGTACTCATCCATTATGTTATGAAAATATGCCCCTTGTCTAACTAGTTGGGAAAGGATTGATATAGTGTTCATCGGTCTGTTTGATATGATTTTAAAAGATTTTAACTGTCGGTTTTTAATTTGTTAAAAAATAATAAAAAAATATATGGTGAATATTCAATAATATTCTTAGTTTCAATATTAAATCACAAAATTAACAATAATTTTTCATAATATATTCACAAGGAATATGCTCTTCAAATTTCTTCAGTAATATGGGAAAACATGTATGGAATTGTTTTGGTGCACCACGGGAATAACTGGTAGCACAATTGTGAGGAGTATACTTGAGGAATGGTGGGAAACTAAGTTAAGTATGATCCGTAAAATGACTCGACACACTACATATATTGCCATCTGTTGGGAGATAAGAGGCGCAGCTCAAGGGAGGTTAGTAAAGTCTTTACATTAGATCCCGTAAATTTTGAGCCCCAAATATATTTTTGTTGTGGATTTAGCATTAAATAATATTGAAGTTTATAAAAAAAATTACAAAATCCGTATAAAAGTAAAAAAGAAAGGCTATCTATTTTTTAACAATAGAAGTATTTTAGAATTTTGAATTAAGCTACTCAAATCTTTATATTGGTAAATAACATCTTTTACAATAAGATCCCAGATATCACATTGTAAATACATGCTAACATCTCATTAACTAGAATTTTCTTACCAATATGAATAATAATATTATATTTATATGACAATTACAATAGACACTATATTTTGTAAGATTACTACAATATATGTAAATATCTATATCTATATTATATTAAAAGCACAAAAATCCTTAGCGAAATGTCGTTCACCTTTTTTTATCCCTTTAAAGATAGATTTTATATTGGACAAAATAGTTATTTAATTATTTTCCTAAAACTTAGGGCTTTAAAATTAGCTCAAGTTTTGACCATCTCTTTCCTTATTTGAACAAAATAAGTGTTCCTAATATTTAGAAAAACAAATACCAATTTATTCATATATATTTTTTGACTAGTTGTAACGATCCGATCGATCGTTTTGAGCATTAATACTTTGTTCGCCAGTTCTCGGCCATGACTAGCCCCCATATGATATATTATGACTTATGTAAATCGTCGCTTTTGGTTTTCAGGATAATCGGAATAGAGTTGCAAGAATAATTATCAGCTTGAAGCTTCAAATTTGAAAGGTATGACCAAGTTTTGACTTTTCAGTATTTGATCTCGGATTTGGATTTTTATAATTTGATAGCTCCATTAGGTGATTTTGAACTTGGGAGTGCGTCCAGAACGTATTTTGGAGGTCCGTGGTAGAATTAGGGTTGATATGGCGAAGTTGAAAATTTGGAGTTTCCGACCGACATTGAAAATTTTGATATATGGGGTCAAAATAAAATTTCAAAAATTGGAGTAGGTCTGTTGTGTCATCTAGGATGTGTGTGCAAAATTTTAGGTCATTCGGAGGAAGTTTGATAGACTTCTTGATCGATTGCGAAATTCGGAAGTTTTAGAGTCCTTAGGCTTGAATCAAAGGGTGATTTGGTGTTTCGGCGTTGTTTGAGTTTTCCGAGGATTTGTATGAGTTTGACTAGTGGTATATGACTTGTTCATATTTTTGGTTGAGATCCGGGGGGCCTCGAGATGGATTCGTAAGTTTGACGGGAAGTTTGGAAATTGAAGTTGAGCAGCTTCAGTTGTTGTTCCTGTCTAGAGCCGTCAATATGGGCTTGGCCCCTTAGGCCAGCCCAGCCCGTAATTTAGCAGGGTTGGACTATAATATTTTAAGCTCATTTTAAAATGAGAGTTTTAAGCCCGGCACGAGTAAGCCCGTGTCCCGTGAGGGCTTTGCTCGTGGGGGCCCGTGGGAGCCCGTGAGCCTCGTAAAAATATTTATATAAAATATATAATATATAAAAAGTATATGATACTAAAAATAACAAGAAGAGTATCCCAAATTTAAAGTTTTAAGCTCATTATATTAAAATATCAAAATTCATCTTAAAACGTTAATTAGTTAAGTAAAATATATTATTAAATAAATAACTAATAAAATCTTGAATGGTCTAAACTAAACCCTAAACGGCTAAACTTCAAAGAAACTAAAGCCACTTCTTTTGGAACTGGAACTCTCTTTCACTCTCGTAGTCCACGACGTACAGGTTAGTTTTCTTTCTTTTTCTCATAATAACTTTATTGTTGTATCTTTTTGTTTAGTTCTTAAATTTGTTGTTATGATTTTAAATAGTGATAATATTAATGATCAGATTTATAATATTTTTCATTGAATATTAAACTAGGTTTGAAGAACTTCTAAATGCTATCTGTATTCTCTGTAACTAAAACAAGAATATATATTTTTTTCAGACACTCCCCGATAAATTATCCAAACACTTGTTACTACTCGAAATTGGTGGCACGACTTTTCCCATACTCAAACTGGTAATATTTTTTTTCTGAATTTGAATATTATTAATTCAAGTACTCTTAATATTTAACTAATTAATATTGCATACGAACTGTAGATGTTGATGAAAGTGAAGATGTTAAGACAACCCTGTCACAAGCGGATTCAAATGTGTTTGATGAAGATGATGTGTTGGATATCCCGTAAGCATCATGGACGTTCTCTTGAATAGTTTATTTTGAGTTTTGGCTTTTAGTGATTGAAATATAGTCTTGTCTTTTACGTTTTAGTATTTATTGTGATATATTGGAATAGTTTAAAATGTTACTAAGTTTTGCAAAAAAAATTTCAATAAGATATTTTTTAACTTTTAAATATTTTTTTTACGTTAGAAGTTAAAGAAAAAATATAAAATTATATTTTAAAAAATGATGGCCCTGCCCATGGGGGCCCGTCGCCCACGTAGGGCTGGGTTGCGCTGACTATTATAAAGCCCACCAAAATGGTGGGCTAGCCCATCCCAGCCCGTCAATTGCTCAAGCCCACGTGGGTTGGGTTAGGCTAGCCCGGGCCAGCTCATATTGACAGCTCTATTCCTGTCGTAACTGCATCTGTGAATTGGGGACCGCAAAATGCGGTGTCGTAGATGCATGGAAGAGGTCGCAAAAGCGATTTTGGTCATTTGGAGCCGGATCGCAGGTGCGGACGGTTCTAACCACAGATGCAGAATTGGCCCTTAAGTGAAAACCCCAGGTGCAGTTATTTTGACCATAGAAGTGGTCCACTGGTGCGGTAATTGGTCCGCAGGTTCGGGAACACCTGGGCAGAAACTATATATGCTTTCCTTCGCGATTTTAAGATCTGTTGCACCATTTTTTAGACGGCTTGAGAGCTTTTTGAGAGGATTTGGATAGGGATTCAAGGGATAAACGCTTGTGGTACGATTTTTGAACCCAATACTTGATTATATCTATGTTGTAGTTATGTGATTAAGTTAATAAGCTGCAATTATGCTAATTATCATGTTAAGGTTTCACGCCAATATTGTTGAGACCCAAGAGGTCGTTTCTTGTTGTCATATCATTAGCTTTATTGATATTTTATACTCTGTCCTGTTCATGCATATTATATTATGGCTCAGTCTCGATTATTGTTACTTGACACATCATATCATTTACGGGGATAGTATAATGAATTTGAGCTCGTATGTGAGAGACTGGAGAATGATGACTGAGTGAGGCCGAGAGCCTGATATTGAGTGACAGTATGAGATTGGGATGGACGTCACAGCGAGATATTGAATATGTATTCATTGGCTTGTTATAATGATTGGGCTAAGAGAATCCCTTCCGAGTCTTTACACCCCATTGAGCGCAATTGATGATAATGAGGGATGGATCTTCCCTGGACATGGACATTGTCCAAAGTATTTATACCTAGAGATGGAACTTCTCCATAGGGCTGGAATGGCCTTCCTTGGTAATGGATGGCTGTTATCAGTGATGTGTATATATGTATCTTCATTAGGCCTTGTGAGCCATATACGGTACCGAGTAGTTGTTGTTATTGTTTGGAGATGGATCTTCTCCATAGGCTGGAATGGCCTTCATCCGTACTGAGTGACTGCTGTCAGAGATGTATATAATCCGCGATGGATCTTCCTTGGGCGAGCCATACAATATTGAGTGGACGAGAATTTAGATTGTGGTCACATGAGTCACTCAGCATGGTGCATTTCATACAACATATGCATTGGCATGTAGACATAGCAGAGTTACATTTCCTTACCATGTATAAACTACTATGTTTTACTGTTCGAGCTTTTTATTTAATTAAAATCATGCCTATGTTTATGTAAATTAATTATATTACCTTTGATGAGTTTGAGTTCGTCACTACCTATTAGTCCAAAGGTTTGACTTGCTACTTACTGAGTTGGTGTATTCACCTTACTCCCTACACCTCATGTGCAGATTCAGACATTTTGGATCCAGTGGAAGTTGTTGATCAAGGCTCCTGACTTAGGAAATCATGGAGGTAACTACACGGCGTTCGCATGCCTTTTCTCTCCACCTTTCTTTCTAGTTGTATTTCAGTTGTTCCCTTAGATATTATATGAGACTATGTACTCTTCTTAGATGCTCATGTACTCAGTGACACCCCAGTTTGGGCTGGATTGTATCTTTCTTGGAATTTCTTATGTTTTAAATAATTCTTTAACGGTTAAAAATTTTCGTAAACATTTTCAAACTTATAATTATCATGTTGATTGTTGAGTAGAGATTGGCCTAGTTTCACGATAGGCGCCATCACGGCGGGCCGGATTTTGGGTCGTGATAAGTTAGTATCAAATCCTAGGTTATATAGGTCTCACGAGTCATGAGCAGGTTTAGTAAAGTCTCACGGATCAGTACGGAGACATCTATACTTATATTTTAGAGGTTGCAGAACCTTTAGGAAATCCCACATTCTTGAATTCTTATCTTATGTCCTTGATTCAGCTTGAAATGTAACTCTTGAATCCTTTTTACGCGTTCGTATGAGCGCATGAGCACTTAATATCAGTTGTGCATTAACGACGTGTGGTTCCCTGATCGAGGTGTGAGGTGTGATTCCGTGAGTTGATGTTGGGCCAGTCTAGAGGACTTGAGGCCCGACTTTTCCTATAGCTTGAGCACTGAGGTGTTTATTGTGTGAGCATGTGCTTTCGGATTTATATGTTCGTGGTGTCCCAATTAGTGGAAGTGATGACTGGATGGCTACATGATGATCATGATGTGACTGTGAGATGTGTTCATATGATTTGAATGTAACGAGAAGGGTCTGATTGAAAGTAGAAAGAGCTAATTAGTGCTTGATTTCCATCTTGATTTGATGTATAGCCCTGAGTTAGGGGTGTGTTGAAGGATATTTTCATGTTGTTTAGTTGGGGAATAAGGTAGATTTTATATCGTGATATGAGTTCAGACTCAGGAAGATTAGGCAACTGGGTGATTTTTATAGTGGTGGAAGGGTATAAATAGAAGTTAGATTGAAGTAGAGCAGGTGGGTTATCTCCTACGGAGTGTTCTGATGTTTGTGTAAACCCTGTGTTGTTTGTTGAAAGTCCTCTTTTACCATTGAATTATATGTGTTACAGTTTGAGTTTGGATCGCGTATGAGAGATGTCTTGATTGTTACGAGGGTAAATGCGAGATGGACAAAAGATTTGAACATACTAGATGGTCTGTGTTGCACGAGCTTATGAAGGATTTATTTAAACCTTACTATAGTATTATGGCATCAATAGAGTATGGGCATTGTGAGTTTTTTGGAGTGTTTTGGCCTATGGCTTCGAGCTAAGTGGGGGAGTATAATATTGATAAGTTGATTGCACGGCTGAATGTCGCATCGATTTTAGTTTGAGGCATACAGGCAAATCAATTGTGGCTTACCGTTGTTGAGATCGAGGATGGCTCGAGT
Organism: Nicotiana benthamiana; assembly: GCA_034376525.1. Taxonomy (NCBI): domain Eukaryota; kingdom Viridiplantae; phylum Streptophyta; class Magnoliopsida; order Solanales; family Solanaceae; genus Nicotiana; species Nicotiana benthamiana. The sequence continues at coordinate 81,447,350 of CM067328.1, read as the reverse complement.
AAAGGAAAAGTTAGATAAGGGTTCTGTTATGCTTTGTGGGTATATAAGAAACGTCGGATGAATTAGTTATTATTGTAAGGTATGTAATGGGTATGGAGTAGGACATTACTCGGTTGCTTAGAAGGATGGGTTACTTCTTTAGGTGTTGCTGATGGGGCACAAGTTGTACGGTTCATTTGATCGGTATAATTGAAACCTGAATAGAGTGCATGACTCACAAGAATGGTTTTAATGGATTCAAGACTTATATATAATAACTAGAGATCTTTCGGATGTGCATTCGGTTGGAAACTAAGATTTACATTGGAGGATGTCAAGACTTGTGGCATTTCTATATCATTATAGAGTCTACACATCTGTATCAGGAAGGTGATGGTAGTGGCTTTAGATTCGCAGGAAGTCTTTTCAGGGTAAGTATTTTGGATGTGGTACTTTTGGGAATATTTAACAGAGAATTTAGCGGCTTATAACCTTGCATAATGTGCTTTCATGCTTGAGTCTCGTATGTTGAGTCTGGGTTGAGGATTGCGGTATTATGGCAAGGGGAAATATCAATTTGAAGAAAATTTCGAAGTAACTTGGGTAAATAAGACAATTTGGTTGTAGGCCAGATCGGCATGGTAAGAGATATGATTAGTTCTTTGGGTGCTTATGAGGTAATGAGTATATACAAGTGTTTCGCGATAATGCTCTTGGGTTTTAGTGACTCGCATAGCTTTGTTGGGTTAGAGGAATTCAGTCCGGACGGTTTGGTTTTGTTTTCTCCTGGATGATGTCAAATGGAAGGTTTCTAACTGGTTGAGTATTTACTATGACTCAGAGGGGATTATGAGATTTTCATACTTTTTATACGATAGCATGGTACATGCGACGTGTTGTGTGAGATTAATATTTGTATGAGCAGGGTCACAGGGCATCCTTAAGTAGCATGGGCAGATTCAGATGGCTAGATAAATGATATCACTAATTGGTGCGGCTTGATGAGGGTATACATTTCAGAAAGGACAATGTGTTTGAGTTAAGGATACTTCATTGGTATTGCGACGCTCTCTTCTTGGATAGATTGCTTATATTCAAGTTTGCATAGTGGCACAAAAGCGTTAGAGGAGTATCCCTCGTGGAATGATTTAGTATTAGAGGTGTGTTATATATTCGGACGGTGGAGTTAGGATCCCATATGGTGATTCATGTTTTATATGGATTTTGAGACTGGGAGTTCTCATAGCAGATTATGTCGTGGTTGTGGACTGCTTGTATCGGCCTTGTATGGCCACTATCGGGGGGTTTGGAGGCTTGCGTGCATCCGTTGTTGCTTCGCATAATGGATTTTGATTTGATATTGGGTATAGACTGATTCTCTCCGTGTCGTGCTATTCTAAATTGTTACGCCAAGACGGCGACGTTGGCTATGCCAGGGATGCCACGGATTGAGTGGTGAGGTTCGACGGGTTATGTTCCCAGAATAGTGATTTCATTTTTGAAGACGCATCTGATAGTTGGGAAGGGTTATCTTTCTTATTTGGCCTTCGTGAGGGATGTCAGTGTAGAGACTCCTACCATTGATTCAGTTTCGGTAGTGAGGGACTTTTTGGATGTGTTTCCTGCTACCGGGAACCGTATCGTATGGCACCGGAGGAGTTAAAGGAGTTGAAGGAGCAGCTTCAAGAACTACTTGATAAGGGTTCATTGGTAGGACAATATGGATGTGTGTTCTGCATCGAGTCAGCTTTGTTGACTCTAAGTTGGTAATGTTGAGGGATGTGTTGATTCGATTGTTATTGAGCTTAATAATGCTCTATGGTTGTCACGACCTAAACAGATGGGCCACGACCGGCACCCGGTACCTCACTCGATCGAGTACCACCGTAACATATATTTCTTATAAAATCATTATATACATATGACAATACGGGCCTAGTAGACCAACATAATAATTTATAAACTCAAACATAGGCTAACAAGGTTGTACAATCTTTCACATATTCGACATATGTCTACAAGCCTCTAAGAATACACAAATGTCATAAAGGTCGAGATAGAGTCCTGCCATACCAAACAATATACGTCCAAATCATACTAACTAAACAAGCAACTCCGAAGTGATTGGAGCTCATCTACATCTTCTGCATAGCTGATAGCCCACTTGGAGGGCTCTCGACTCGTCTATCGTCACCTGTGGGCATGAAACACAGCGTCACTAGATAAAAGGGACGTCAGTACAAATAATGTATCAAGTATGTAAGGCACATAAATAAATACATAGGAGAAATGGAAGACATATAGATTACATGACTCAACCTGTAAGTCTGAATAACTATGTAAATCATATAGCATCATACATATGCGTATAAATGTGATGTCGTGCATAGGTACATGTTTCATAACATCATCAGCCTCTGAGGGCATCCAATCACATCATATAGGCCACTGTGGGCAAAATCATCATTGTATACCAGCTGATCAGGTGGTGGTGCGTATATAACACCATAACTTTTCCCATATCCCATATATATATATATATATATGTATATATATATATATATATATGTATGTATATATATATATATGTATGTATATATATATATATATATGTATGTATGTATATATATATATGTATATAACGTCGTTTGTATCATATTTCATCCAGTGTGGGCTTATGTTCAATCGAGGAATATTTGAAGTGATTTTTCCTTGTCCACTTAGCGGTGATACTATACTTCAATGACCGTATTTTATAGCATCCCAATATGATTCACTTATATGGGTATCTTAATCTCGTACAATCGATGAAATCCTCTTCAAATTATTAGTCACTCGAGGTCAAAACATCATCCTTTATCCACCATAATTACACCCTCATTGTACTATCAGGGCAACACTCCATCATTTCTATATGCTACTAGTCTTGGACTCCTTTGAGTTCATTCAGGATATACTGAGCTTTCTATAATTTAGAGAAACCATCAGCTCCTCTTGTTTTCATAGGATTAATCCCGAGGACTTATCCATTATTGTCACCTTCTCACTCGCGTTTTCTTTTCCTTAATCATGTCTTCCCAAAACCTTGTCGCTCCACCATACTTTATCTTGCAACTTATATATATCCATTTATATTATTTGCAACCTTTCTTCAGCTTGCTTGCGCCATATATTTTCTGATGTTATTCTAAAGTATCAAGCGATACATCACATCGTTTCTAACTTTCCTTTACTCTCATAATCATGCTATTCGATACCTAGACCATAGGCTGGAAGATAAGCTACTAACGCCGCTTCTATCATTCTTGGATATTGAATCCCCATGCTTATAAACTTCCAATCCGAAGTATGGATTATTCACAATCTCCTACCTTTAAGTGTCTCGTATGTTGTTTACCTTTACCTCTCGTATGTTGTTTACCTTTACCTTACTTACTTAACTTGCATCGTATATTCTATCTCTTTCATGACCTTCTCTCCTTATAGGTATAATTCACATTCACGTCTTGAATTCTATTATAATACATGCACATCTTTACACAATCTCGTAGGAGCTCCATACTAATTTTCTTATGAGGTTGGGACACTTCTGATTTGTTTTATTGTAGAGCCGATATTGAATATGGCTACTGCATTATCTCTCTGCCACGTAGTTAATATAGAATATAAAACAAGAGTCATTAGAATTTATTTACTTGCTGCCACGTAGTTAAGCTTGTAGTTATCCAAAGTCTATCTTTTAAATTAATTTAATTAGATAATATTTCGTTACCCGATAATTTACCAATTATTCACATAATTTAAAAATTATCTCAACTTAATTAAATACGATTCTCTTTTAACAAACCTTGTACATGTTACTATCATGTCCATGTAGTACCTTGTATGGTACTAGTCCATAAATATCATATAATCTAGTTGGGGCCGTATTTTACCCCAACATTCCAAATTAGCCAATTTCAACGAAATTCATTTTTTACAATTTTTGTACCCTCTTTTTCTTCATTACATTTATCACTTATAATCCCTATAACCTCCAAATAATCTTTTCCTTGGACTGATGTCAATTACCTTACGACAATTTTAACGTACATTAATTCAGGGACTAACATTGTCGTAATATAATACTGCCGAAAGTAATATCGACGTAATATTGCGGGTCGTAAAAATGATGATCTATGAGTTACCTCTCCGTCTTGCAAGGAGTTATGATCTGTTGGTTATAAGAACGTATTTCGCGGTCCTATTGGGGTATCTTAGTGGAATTCAAGCGGGAAGAGAATTGGGTATCACTCGACGGGTGGCATATTGGTTATGGTTTTATGGTTAGTGTGGTGTTGTGTCATTTGTTTTTTTCGTGGTTATGATGATTTACTTTTGGTTCTAGACATCAAATTGCACGTGGTTGTTGATTTTGAGCATAGTGAGGTGTTTTATGTGGACTGGTGTTTGGATGGGGTCACGCATTGGAGCGAAGTTATGTAGAGGTATGATCCTGCGGGTTAGATTCGTGTTTTCTGGTTCTACAATGTGTGATGGGTACTCAGCATTTTGTTGTGGTGGTATTGGTGTGCTTGCGGTACACCTCTCTCATTTGAGTCATTTTCCATAATTTGAATACATTTGGGTTGTTGCTTTTTGGTGCACGAATCACACAGGCTATGGATTTAGATTGTATCGATATGTCCTGTCACTATAGTAGTCATGTTGGATGAGATGAGGTCATTGGGATCTAGAATGAATATTATCGCATTCGATTTCAGCATGTTGGAAGGATAATATGATTCAGGTTAGAGATTTACTATGGTACTTGCCAAAGGAGAGGGAGTTTCATGAATGGTTGATCTGAGGAATGGTTAAGACATTTTGCGTGTTTCTTTCATCATTGGTAGTTTACAAAAGTGTTGGAATGATTCTTTGGTTTGATAAGAGGTTTATTCCGGAATCGGGTTGTTTGAGTAGCCGCTATGATTAGAAGTTATTGCTATGAGTATTTGAGTATGTGACATTTCATGTGATCACATCTTGGGTTATGGATATGATTTGATATAGCTTGTTTGGACTTATACAATGTATATATGTGAGATTCTGATTTTATAGATCATTTCGGAAGTGGAAATTTGGTTCTAAGGTTCATAGGCTAGGTTTATTGTGAAATTTCAATTATATTATGCTATCAGACCTATATGAGATAGGGTGACATGGGATCACCCCCAGATATGTGCCCGGTAAGGTTACACAATGATTTGATGGTTTTCGGAACAACTCCAGACATGTTCGAGGACGCATATATATTTAAGTGGGGGAGGATGTAACGATCCGACCGGTCATTTTGAGCATTTGCACTTCGCTCACTAGTTCTCGAGCATGAATAGCCATGTATGATGTATTATGACCTATGTAAATCATCAGTTTTGATTCTCAGGATAATCGGAATAGAGTTGGAAGAACAATTCTCAGCTTGAAGGTTCAAATTTGAAAGGTTTGGCCAACTTTTAACTTTTTAGTATTTGATCTCGGATTTGAATTTTTATGATTTGGTTAGTTTCTTTAGGTGATTTTGGACTTGGGAGTGCATCCGAAATGTATTTTGGAGGTTCGTGGTAGAATTAGGCTTGATTGGGGGAAGTTGAAAATTTAGAGTTTCTGGTCGACAGTGAAAATCTTGATATCGGGTCGGAATGAAATTCTGGAAATTGGAGTAGGTCCGTTGTGTCATTTTGGTTGTGTGTGCGGAATTTCAGGTTATTCAAAGGAGGTTTGATTAAGGTTGTTAAACATGCCAGGTCAGCTCGGTTCCGGCCCAGCCCAGACCGGTTAATACCGAAACCGGCCCGACCCGGTTAAAGGGGTTGGGCTGGGCTGGGTTGGGGGGCCACACAGGTTGCTCCATTTACGTCTTAAATACTGGTTACCCAGACTGGTAAAATCCTTTAGACGAACAGTGCCGTTAAACTGGCTAACCGGCCCGGACTGGCCTAGACCGTGAATATATCATGAATATACCATATATATACCATGAATATACTATGAATATACTGTAAATATACGATAAATATACCAATTATTGTATACTAATTAACATAATTTAAAATTGTTGGAATTTAACATAAAATGTATATATTTAGGGCATAAAACTATAAATGCTCAAATCATAAAATATGAATGTGTTATTTTAAGATTATAAAATAATTTCTATTATTTTAAAATTATTAAACGTATTTATGCTTTATATTTTATTTGTTAGATTAATTTGAAGTATTATTTAACTTATTATGCATGAAAATTTAGTTATACTATTTTTTTGTTAATTTACTTTTCAAATGCAAACTTTAATATTATAATTTTGAAATAAATGTAGCACTTATAATTTATAAGAGCAATTTTTTCCCATCTTCCTTGTACTCTTTATATTAATACAAAGTATTAATATAGCTTACAATAGTTCTACAAAATATTAAAAAAATACACTAATCCCGGCCCGGCCCTCTCAACCCATAATCCTTACGGTTTAATTTTTACCCAGATGAACCCGAACCCGTTACACTTGAACCTGTAACAGGCCCAGACCATAACCCGTACGGGTTCAAAAAGAGCCAGCCTAGCCCGGCCCAGCCCACCTATTTTGCACCCTTAGGTTTGATAGATTTTTTGATAGGTTGCGGAGTTTGAAAGTTTTGGAGTCCGTGAATCTGAGGGTGATGTGGTGTTTCGGCATTGTTTGAGTGTTCTGAGGATTGGTACGAGTTTGACTATTGGTATATGACTTGTCTGTATTTTCAGTTGAGGTCCCGGGGGTCTCGGGATGGATTCAGAAGGTTGACGTGGAGTTTTGATATTAAAGTTGAGCAACTTCAGATGTTGTTCCTATCGTAACCACACCTGCGGATTAGGGACCGCAGGTGCGGTGTCGCAGATGCGTGGAGCAGGTCACAGAAGTGGTATTGGTCATTTGAAGCCAGATTGCAGGTTTAGAGATTCTAGCACAACTACGGGGTCGCATGTGCAAGGTTCTAATATGCGGAATTGGCGCTTAAGTGAAAATGACAGGTGTGGCTATGTTGACCGTATAAGCTGTCCGCTGGAGAGAATTGTGTATCTGTTCCAGGAGTCGGTGTACCACCACGAAATCTTGAAGACGCACTAGAGCCAATCCCTGTCCTCGTAGATGTGGTCTCATGCACCAACACATCGATATAAGCTCTCACACTAACATGAGTATATGCAAAGAAGACCAACAAAAAGTGCGGAAAACCCTAGCTGGGGAGGAATAAGAGGTTAGCCTTCACATCATTTTTGAAATGTTGCAGGCACAACGACTAGTGATTGCTCAACTGCAAAGCCACCAAAAAACTCCAAGCACAGCAGCACCGAAAACAGTTCCTTGAGATGAATAAGTACCAAAAATATCGAGCAACAACGGGTCAGGAGCCGACCCCGCTATTATGAATATGCTTGAGGATCTCACAAAGAGGATTGAGTCGGGCGAAAAGATGATAGAAGCCAATCAGAAAAAGGTAGAGACCTATTCAAAGGTTGATCAAATTCTGGGCACACCCCCGATCATGAAGGGTGTAGATTCCAAGAAATCCATACAAAAGCCATTCCCACAAAATGTTGCTCCAAAGCCTATTCCAAAGAAATACAGAATGTCCGATCTTCCGAAGTACAATGGAACTTCGGACCCCAACGAGCACGTCACTGCTTACACTTATGCAGTGAACAACAACGACATGAAGGACGACGAGATTGAATCCGTCCTGCTAAAAAAATTCAGAGAAACACTTTCAAAAGGGGCCATGATGTGGTATGAAAACCTAGTCCCGAATTTGATAGATTCGTTTACCATACTGGGAGATTCTTTTATAAAGGCACATGCTAGTGCCATCAAGGTTGCTATAAGAAAATCTGACATCTTCAAAATAAAACAAAGAGAAAACAAAATGTTGCAGGAGTTTGTATCTCACTTTCAAATGGAGAGAATGGAATTACCACCAGCCTCTGATAACTGGGCAGTTCTTGCCTTCACCCAAGGTTTGAAGAATAAAGCTCGGTGGCTTTGAAGCAGCTAAAGCAGAATTTTGTTTAATATCCCGTCGTGACTTGGTCGGATGTCCAAAACCGATATCAATCAAACACTAGGGTCGAGAATGACCAACTAGGAGTCTCTTCGGGCTCAATATATCTTAGCAGGCTCTTGGCAAAAGAACCAAAGGGAAATAAGGAATGGTACCAACCGTACACTGAGGATCAAAGAAATGCCCCAAGGCGTAACATACTATGAAATGATCGCAGGTTAGATCGAGGTCATAATCCTCTGGGACTTATGAACAGATCCAGATTCGACAGACATACAGGACAAATAGAGGCACCTCGCTATTGTCACGCCCCCTTTTTCTAAGGCGAAATTGGGTTTATGATATTTGGGAAGACAACTCTTTCCCTTTTGGGATTTGGGTTTTGAATTTGAAGAGTCGCCACCTAATGATTAAAGTGCATTAGGAAACTAAGGAAGGGTTTGAGTTTAAGAACCAGAGTTTGTGTAATGGCTAGAAATTATCCTGAGGGGAAGGGGTTAGGCACCCTTCATGATCCACTAGTGTGGTTCCCGACCATGTTGTAATTGTGACTTCATGTAGCAAGTAAGAAAATAAGGGCTCAAACGGAAGGAGTTTTTACATAGTATTGCAGGTAAACTGGAACTTGAGGAAAAGTAAAAGGGGCAGAAATTTTAATAAAACAATTCTCAGAGTAGATGGAAACAAGTAAAAGGGAGGGGTCCTAGGTTTACGATTAATATGGATCACATCAATGCAATACTCGGCAATCTCTCCTTTGAAGAGGGGTTGCACATGGTATTAGCGCACTGGTCATCATGTCTATATCTACCCTTCCCACCCCGTTAAGGTATTAAAGAGCGAAATTGTATCGTTATTTATTGCATGGTATTACTCGTTCCCATCCTATCAATCCTAGAGAAATTTGGGAGTACTAATCCTAAAGGGGATGGAGTTGGGTTTTTTAGTAGTTTAAAAGGATAAAAATTTAAGGCGACAAGCAAAACATATAAACAGTTAAAGGGAAAACAAACAGCAATTGAGGCCCAAATAGGCCTCCTCACTTAAAGGAGCAAATTATATAGTATGACTTCAAATACTGGGTTATGTTCAGAATTAATTAAAGCATTAGGATAGGCAGGATTTCTATTGATATGCAGAAATTTATAAGTAACCTATAGGAATGTTGTTTATGTGAATGCAGGAATCAGAAAATCTTATAAGCAAGTTATCTACCCCTTGCATGCTATCATTCCCATCCCTTTCCACTAACCATACCCAATTGGTATTACAAATGATTATAGACAAAAATGAATCAGAAAAGTAAAAATTACATAAAAAATTCCAACTACAACCAAATAGCCTAATTCAGACTCAAGGTCTAACAATATGAGATAAACCAACTTTCAGGATCGTATTTCCAAAAGCCTTTCTCATATTTGGAATGTGTCAAAGTTCTCTAAGAACCTCAAAGGGCTCCAGGAAGTGCTTACACCCCAAATACATTGTAGAATCAGATCATAGTGTTGTGTGGAAAGCCCTCAAATGTCCAAGTTCAGAGGGAGCTCAAGGTCCCAAAGCAAGGCTTATATGAGGGGGTAGAACTTAGAGTCTAAGAGTAAGTCTAAGTGCATAGGGGAATTAGGGAATGCCATAGCAGGATGGTGGTCATGCCCAGCAATTGGGAATGCTGGCACATCCTTGACCAGCCTGTTAGCCCAAATCTTAGGAGTTAGGATCCATTGTGGATCAGATTATGACCTGGGCAATAATTTTGATACTACTAGGCCAAGAACCTTAACTCAGACAGATAAAGGGGGATATGGTCTAGGGATTCATAATAGAAACAGATGCAAAGAAAGAACATACATAATTTAATCACTGAACATGAACAACAAAGTAAACAAGAATATTGAAACTATAAAGCAAACATATAGGGGTGAGGCAGAGAAATTAAATCAGACATACCAGTTTCAAGGATAATAGGTAAAAACAATAGTCTTGAAAAGTGAATTTGTAAGCAAACAGTTCCAAAAGATATCGGAAAAGCAGAGTGTTGAGAGAGTACTGAACTCAAAAGTAGTAATGTAAGTGTGTAAGTGGAAAGTAAGAAGTTCGAGGTATTGAATTTGAAGTATGTCCAAAAGTGCAGAAGGGTAGTCCCTTTTATAGTGTATAGAAACAAGTAAGAAAGGTAAGAAAATAGTTTGCAATCAATCACACATAAATCTCCCTTCAGTTAAGGGATTTGATTTCAAATGGGTAGAAGACATTTAAGGAAATAATTTGATTAAAACTCTTCCCAAAGTAATACAAGAAGGGGTAAATACACATGAGTTATTTAAAGGAAAACAATGAATGATACATGGTTTGTGAAAAATATGGAAAGAGAATTAACCAAACAACCAGTGAAACCAAAATTATAAGTTCAATTCGAATGAACCAAGTCAAGAAAGGTAAAGATGGTTCAATCGAAGAAAAATAAGTGACAATCCGTCAGCCTTATTAAAACGATTTCAGAATCAATAAATTAGTTGGTAAAAACCTTTTGAAAAAAGAATTTCTCATATATAAAGCACATAAATAAGTGAATCAAGAAGGGATTATCAAGTTATTTAGAAGAGAGTTTAATCAATGAAATGTTCATAACCATAAGCAAGAAGAGGTACAAGTCCAATTTGCAGACTCACAATTACTCTGAGAGTCCAGTGTCCCCAAAGTGGAACCCTGATTCGCGCACAAAAGATCAAAATTGCCAAGAAATCCCCAAATCCTAGGGTTTCGAATTGCGTCAAACAATAGAGATGAGAAGGCAAGCCACTTGAGAGAGGCTCAGAAGTCTTTTCCAAACACTTATAAGAGACAGACATACATGATAGAAAGAAATCTTATTCAAGGCCATGAGAACATGTTTGAGAAAGCTCGGAATTTAAACAAGTTCAGAAGAAAGAGATGATACGAGCTTAAACAAAAGTAGATGAAATATTCTTAGCAAGAAAATAAAACAGAGTTCAGTAAAGTAAACAAAATCAAAGAACTCAACCATAAACACATATATCAAAGAATAAGGAAAACAACACAAACATGTGAGTGCAAGAATAACAGTTAAAATAGAAGAATCTTGGATAATAGAAAGAGAAACAAAGAGCAAACTCATGCGTAGTAGAAAAGAAAACTAACGAGGATATACCGAAAAACACACATAAAGAAAGAACAGAAAGAATCAGAAAGATATTTTTAAGAGACTTTTTCAGAAACCCTAAATCGAATGAAAATGATCTTGAAAAGAAATTTTGGGGAAGACCTTTTAAACGATCAATAGAAGACAAACATGTTCTGGATCTAAGAAAATTAGCAAGTAAAGAAGCTTGGATAGCTTTGGATTTAAGAGAAAACCCTAGAAATGAGAAAGGTCTTGGGGAAAGTCAAATCCTGAGTCGAAAAGACTCATATTGCTCGAATATGCTGGAGTAATGGCTGGAGAAGCCATATATCTACAGATCTAAGAAGGTCTTAGAGAGAGCCATCGAAGTCAGGCTTTACAGCTTTGAATAGTTTAGTTCTAATGGTGAGAAAGGGTGAGTACAGACAATCCATGGCCTGAGACGCCATGGATTCCAGTGGAAACATGATGAAATAAGATGGGAGACGATTAGGGTTCGGAGAGTTTGAGAGACGAGAGGTTTTAAATGTGGCATCTCAAACGAAATGAATTAGGTTGGGGGGATTGGAAATTAAAAAAGGAAAGGAGAAATTTTGGCCGTTGATCAAAATGATCAACGACCTGGATCAAAGGGTAGCCGGGTGGGGTTTTTAATTGGGTCAGGGGTCGGGTAATTTTGGGATTGGGCTGGTAAAATTTGGGGTGGAATTGGGTCAAATTATGGGCAAAAATTGAAAGGGGATGGGGGCTGTAATTGAAATAGAAATGGGCTAAATATTAAATAGCCAATTTTTTCCTTTTATTTTATAAAAATAATAAATATAATTTTTAAAGCAAATTAAATTTACTTAGCTAAATAATAATACATAAATACTAACTTAAAAATACGGAAACTAATTTTACAATTATAAAATACTATTAATCGTAAAATAGGCTATAATTGTAATTATATGCAATTTAGCTTTAAAATTACCAAATAAATTTGTAAAAATATATATAAATCACCTTAATTTTATATTTTGGTGCAAATATGAGAATAAAAAAGTTATTCACAAAAAGGATAGTTTTTGGGGATGATTACTGATTTTTGTACTGCTAATATGGACAATAAATTAATTTTAAAATCTTTAAAAAATTAGAAAAAAATACCAAACTCTTGGGCATGCTTATATATGTATGTACATTCTATTTTGAAAGTCTTTTGTATATAAAAATACATAGAAAAAAATTGGGTATCAACAGCTTCCCCTCTTTACCCGGGAATGATGAAATAGTTATCGGGTAAAGATATAATGTCCAATTTGACTGAAGGAAATGATTTGGGAGAACTTTGATCGAGCTCTAGTTCTCGAGCATCCTACGGATCCCTGGTCCTACAGGAATCAGGCCATATATAGTTTAGGATCCATAAGAGGAGTATGCCAATGGAGATTTTCGAAAAGCGGATGCGATGTTCAGGTTTAGAAGGATGGTCAAAGTCTGATAGGATGCGGGAACTAAAGTGGGATCGCTCCTGCTGAGATGGACATTGCTAGATGGTTTACCTGCAAATGAGCAATACGAACATATATTGTGCATAAATTTAAACGTGATGCAAGTTCCCATTGGACCATGAATGTTGTCTTTGGACGGTAAAGATGATGTTCTCAGACCATGACATCCTGGGCCATGAAGCGTATGATAAAGGATTCGCAGGCTATGAAATGATGTTCTCGAGATATAAGAATGATGCCTCCGAACTATGATGCCTTTGAATAATGATATTCAAAAGATAAAATGGGTTCCCCAGGCCATGGCATGGCGTTCTTGGGCTATGAAAATTGTGCCTACGAACAATGACGCCTTTGGAAATTTTGGCGATCTTTCAGTCCATGAGATGCAGTAAGGTGGAAATCTTTCAGCCGATGCAAGATGTAAATGAAGGTGGCGATATTTTATCCATGAAAGATATGAATGAAGTGGCGATCTTTCAGCCGATGCAAGATTTAAATAAGTATGGCGATCTTCTAATCGATGCGGGGTTTGAATAAAGATGGTGATATTTCAGCCATGGAGACATAGCTTAGTCTCTAAAGGCAGCGAGGTAGCCTTATGCAATGCAAAAATACAGACGGAGGTAGAGCTTATCATCGGAAGGCAGAAATGTAGCCTTATGCAATGCAGAAAAATTCAAGATGGAGGTAGAGCTTAACCTTGAAATTCAGAAAGGTAGTGTTATGCAATGTAGAAAAATATAGATGGAGGTAGAGCTTAACCTCGGTAGGCAGAAAGGTAGCCTTATGCAATGTAGAAAAATGCATACGGAGGTAGAGCTTAACCCCGTAAGGCAGAAAGGTAGCCTTACGCAATGTAAAAAAATGCAGATGGAGGTAGAGTTTAACCTCGGAAGGCAGAAAGTTAACCTTATTTAATGCAGAAAATACAGATGGAGACAGAGCTTAGTCTTGAAAGGCAGAAAGGTAGCCTTATGCAATGTAGGATGGAGACAGAGCTTAGTCTCGGAAGGCAGAATCGTAGCCTTATGCAATGCAGAAAAATGCAGATGGAGGTAGAGTTTAACCTCGGAAGGTAGAAATGTAGCCTTATGCAATATAGAAAAATGCAGACGGAGGTAGAGTTTAGCCTCGGAAGGCAGAAAGGTAGCCTTATGTAATGCAGAAATTGCGAGATGGAGACAGAGCTTAGTCTTGAAAGGTGCAAGATGTAAATGAAAGTGGCGATATTTTAGCCATGCAAGATATGAATGAAGTGGCGATCTTTCAGTCGATGCAAGATTTAAATAAGTATGGCGATCTTCCAGTCGATATGGAATTTGAATAAAGATGGTGATATTTCAGCCATGGAGACAGAGCTTAATCTCGGAAGGCAGCGAGGTAGCCTTATGCAATGCAGAAAATACAGACGGAGGTAGAGCTTAACCTCGGAAGGCAAAAAGGTAGCCATATGCAATGTAGATAAATTCAAGATGGAGGTAGAGATTAACCTTGGAAGGCAGAAAGGCAGTCTCATGCAATGCAGAAAAATACAGATTGAGGTAGAGCTTAACCTCGGAAGGCAGAAAGGTAGCCTTATGCAATGTACAAAAATGCAGATGGAGGTAGAGTTTTACCTCGGAAGGCAGAAATTTAACCCTATGTAATGCAGAAAATGCAGGTGGAGACAAAGCTTAGTCACGAAAAGTAGAAAGGTAGCCTTATGCAATGCATAAAATGCAGGATGGTGACAGAGCTTAGTCTCAGAAGGCAGAATCGTAGCCATATGCAATGCAGAAAAATGCAGATGGAGGTAGAGTTTAACATCGGAAGGCAGAAAGGTAGCCTTATGTAATGCAGAAAATGCAAGATGGAGATAGAGCTTAGTCTTAAAAGGCAGAAAGGTAGCCTTATGCAATGCAAGAAATGCAGGACGAAGACAGACCTTTGTCTCAGAAGGTAGAATAGTAGCCTTATGTAATGCACAAATGAAAGGCGAATGGAAATAAATTTCTTAGCTGATAGCTGATTGGGATATTATGGATGTTGGGGATGTTGTGCACGGATATCAATTGTAAATAAGTGATGATTTTGAGAGTTTTATTCCCAGGAAGTATGAGTGTATAGATACACCTGATGATTTTACGACTTGAGTGCTTGCATCTAAAGAAATTTTGTAAAAGAGGGGGAAGGTTAGTTCGTTTCCTCATGAACTTCGCTTGTCATGCTTGGCATTGTGTATTATTGGTGTTGTGTTGCTAAAAAAAGCAATTTTGATAATATTCATGTAGGATTTAGTAAAATATGTAACATAAATACATAGTTGAAAATAGTTTTCTTTAGATGAACCGACGACTGTGATGCGGTTCAAGCCATTGCAACCTCTCTCGCTCAGGAATTTTGAGGGCCCTCCTCAAAATTCTGCCCCATTTTGCTGGGGTGGTGCTTATGATGGTTGCGTGCGATAAATGGCTGAAAATTAACTTTGGAATTTTGAGGGTCATCCTCAAAATTCTGCCCCAGTTTTCAATGTCGGGGGAAAATGAAAATTTTATTGAATTGTGACCGAATCCATAGGGCTGCCTATGTATCCCTTCTTAAATGGGTATCGGGTCAGACGTAGTTTAAATTACATCATATGAGAAAAGCATAAAGATTATACATAGTAACGCTTGAATGCATTTGAATTGATCTTTTTCTTCCAGACTTCTCCGTCCATTTCTGCGAGTATGAGGGCTCCTCCTGTTATAACTCGATGAACCATGTACATATCTTTTGAGTTGGGAGAGAACTTCCATTTGGCTTCATCCTGATATGGAAATCTTTTTTTAACACGAGCTTCCCTGGTGTAAATTGTCTCGGCTTGACTCTTTTATTGAAGGCTCTAGACATTCGGTTCTGATAAAGTTGACTATGGCAAACTGCATTCATTCTTTTCTCAACTACAAGAGCTAACTGCTCGTAGCGACTCTTTACCCATTCTGCATCGTCAAGTTCTGCTTCCTGTATGATTCTCGAGGAGGGAATTTCCACCTCGGCGGGAATGACAACCTCTGTACCATAAACCAACATATTTGGAGTTGCCCCGATTGATGTGCGGACTGTGGTTTGTTACCCCAATAAAGCAAATGATAGCTTCTGATGACATTGTTTATGCTTTTCTATCATTTTCCTTAGTATCTTCTTGATGTTCTTGTTGGCTGCTTCTATGACTCCATTCATCTGAAGTCTGGAGGCTGTAGAATTCTTGTGTTTGATCTTGAGGGTTTCACACATGGATTTCATCAGGTCGCTGTTGAGGTTTGATCCATTATTAATGATGGTCGATTCTGGAATCCCGAATCGACAAACAATACGGTCACGAATAAAACCTGTAACAACTTTCTTAGTCACTACCTTGTATGATGTTGCTTCGACACATTTGGTGAAATAATTGATTGCCAGTAGAATGAATCTGTGCCTGTTAGATGTGGTAGGCTTGATAGTTCCTATAACATCCATTACCCAAACGACGAATGACCATGGCAAGCTTGTTGCATTAAGCTAGGCACCTTTATCATGTCTGGATGTTTCTGACAATGATGACACTTTTGGACATACCGGAAGTAGTCAATTTCAATAGTTATCCATAGGTAGCCTTCTAGGAGTATCTTCTTGGCTAAGACAAAACCGTTCATACATGGGTCGTAGGTCCCAACATGGTTTTCTTCTAATTCTTTAGATACTTCCTTTGCGTCGACACACCTTAGTAATCCCAAATTAGGAGTCCTCCTATAAAGGATTCTTCCTCTATGAAAGAAGTTGTTAGATAACCTCTGAAGTGCGTATTTTTAAGTAGCATTCGCAAGATCTGGATACTCTCTTGTTGCCAAATATTCCTTAATATCATGAAACCAAGGTTTTCCATCTGCTTATTCCTCAACATGACCACAATAAGCTGGTTGATCATGGATCTTCACCGGAATAGGATCTATAAAGTTCTTATCTGGATACTAAATCATAGAGGATGTGGTTGTCAATGCATCGACAAACTCATTTTGGACTCTAGGAACACGCTAAAACTATGTATTTGAGAACCTCTTCCTCAACTCCTGTACATGGTGCAAATACGTTAGTATCTTAGAATTCTTAGTTGCCCATTCTTCTCGGACCTGATGTTTAAGGAGGTCTGAATCTCCGATCACTAGCAATTGTTGAATGTTCGTGTCAATGGCTATCTTTCGCCCCAGTATGCAGGCTTTGTATTTGGCCATGTTGTTGGTGCATGAGAATCTGACTTTTGTAGACACCGGGTAATGCTGGCTAGTTTATGATATTTGACTGCTCATATGCCAACTCCTTTGAAGTTCTCTGCTCTGTCGAAAAACATTCTCCAACCATCATAGGATTTTGCAATATCTTCTCCTATGGAAGATACCTCTTCTTCAGGAAAATACATCTTTAGAGGCTCGTATTCTCCATCCACGGGATTTTCAGCAAGATGATCTGCTACTGCTTGTCATTTGATTGCCTTCTAAGTCACATAGATAATGTCAAATTCACTTAATAGGATTTGCCCCTTGGCAGGCTTGCCAGTGGGCATAGGCTTTTGAAAGATGTACTTCAGCGAATCCATTCTTGATATGATTTATGTGGTATAGGCATAGAAATAGTGCCTCAGCTTTTGGGATACCCAAGTCAGAGCACAACAGGTGCGTTCCAATAGAGAATACCGGGCCTCGTACGGGGTGAATTTCTTGCTGAGATAGTAGATGGACTACTCCTTTCTCCCTATTTCATCATGTTGTCCCAGAACACAACCAGATGCTCTATCCAATACCATAAGGTAGAGCAATAGAGGTCTACCTGGTTCGGCGGAACCAAAACTAGCGGCGTTGATAGGTATTCCTTGATTTTGTCGAAGGCTTTCTAACAGTCATCGGTCTATTTAGTGGCAGCGTCCTTCTTCAATATCTTTAAGATTGACTCACAAATGATAGTGGATTGAGCTATGAACTTGCTGTTGCAGTTGAGTCTCCCCACAGAGCTCATAACCTCTTTCTTGTTTTGTTGTGGTAGAAATTATTGGATGTCTTTGGCCTTTGATGGATCCAGTTCTATTTATCGGTGAATCACAATGAACCCAAGTAGTTTTTGGGCAGGAACACCGAATGCACACTTGGCGGGATTCAACTTCAAGTTGTACCTTCTTAGTCTGTTGAAGAACTTGCTCAGATCTTCCATGTGGTCAGTGGCTCTCTTGGATTAGATGATGATGTCGTCTACATAAACCTCGATCTCTTTGTGTATCATGTCATGGAAAATAGTAGTCGTGGCTCTTATGTAGGTGGTCCCAGCATTCTTTAACCCAAACAACATCATCTCATATCAATACACCCCCTACGACGTAATGAAATCCATTTTCTTTGCGTCTTCCTCATCCATCCATATCTGATGATACCCATCAAAACAAATCAACAAATGGCTGCAGCTCATGCTTGACGCATTTGTTAATTAAAATGTGTATGTTTGGCAAGGGGAAGTCATCTTTTGGACTGGCTCGGTTGAGATCCCGGTAGTCGACACAGACTCTAACCTTCCCATCCTTCTTTGGCACTGGCACGATGTTGGATAACTATGTTGTATAATCTACTACCCTCAGACCCTTGGCTTTCACTTTCTTGGTGACTTCTTCCTTGATTTTCGAACTCATGTCAAGCTTGAACTTCCTGAGCTTCTGCTTTACCGGCGGGCATGTTGGATCGGTTGGCAGTTTGTGATCTACAATAGATGTACTGAGACCGGTCATATCATCATATGACCAAGCAAAAATGTCCTCATATACCCTTAGAAATTCTGTGTACTTTTCCTTTTCAGATGGTGACAAATGAACACTGATGCGCGTTTTTTTGACATTTCATGCATCTTCCAGGTTAACAATATCAGTTTCTCCAGGTTAGACTTAGGTCTATTCTCAAAATCCTCAACCTCTTTAACAAATTCTTCCGATATATCATCTTTTTCTGAGTCTACATCCGTTTGTTGCCTTGTCTCGTTGCATGTCACAATCGTCAGTTCATCAAGATAACTAACAGTAATGTTGTGTAAATAAAGTAAATGATAAAGTAATAAGAGCAAGATTTATAAGAAACTGAAATGCTTTGATAAATTTCATAATTGTTTTGAACATTGGAGCTCTTATTTTGAAATTAAAAAAAGATGCAGAAAGAAAGTCAACTAGCAAAAAATAAAGATAACATGGTGCTTTGTTCGGCCTTGCTACCCCAAAACTTTTCAGGCCCTGGTGGTTCTGATGGACCAATTGTTGAGGCCTTCTCCTCGACTCACGGGTTGTACGGAAGGGCCTTCCTCCCCATTCTCCTCAAAAATGATGCAACAGTCCATGTTATCGTCTTTCAAAAACAAGCTCCTCATTGCTGCTAGTGCTTCATCTTGCTCTGACCCATATATGACATTGGCCGGCTAGAAAGTCTGCTCCAAGCGAGGTATCGGATGTTCTAATGGGCAGTAGGGACAGTGCCATGGTGGCGACCAGTGATGGAACTCCTCCCAAGTGTATTCATATAAAGTGGTACCGTGTTTCTTCAGCTTGATGGGCTTAGCAATTTCTTGGAAATTACTGTCAAGCCCTTTACCTGGTTCATACCCACACCTATTTAGTATACTTTAATTTTTGTTATCCTACCATTTGTCCTTATCAACGGTGTTGACTCGCTCAATGTTTTGGTAGGTTTCTCTGCCTATCTTTCTCCTTCCTCCGACTGCTGGGATGGTCTGGCGACTGTATATTGGATTCTTACCGTTACTGTGAATAATTACCTCTTAGTGATTCCACTCAAACTTCACTGCCTGATGTAGGGTTGATGCTACAGCTCCAACGACATGAATCCAAGGCCGTCCCAACAGCAAGTTGTAAGACGCTAGCACGTCTATTACTTGAAAGTCAACATCGAACCAATTAGGCCCCATCTGTAAACATAGGCTAATCTCCCCAATAATGGATCTTTGGGAACCATCGAAGAATTTGAAGTTGATGGCCCCGTCTTTGATCTGATGCAAAACTTTCCCCAATGTTTTAAATGTTACCAGCGGACAAATGTTGAGGCTAGATCCTTTGTCAATCAAGACTCTGGTGATAAAATAATCCTTATTGCACAGCGATGTGCAACGCCTTATTGTGGCTTAGCCCTTCCGGTGGAAGGTCATCTTCGTGAAAATTGATTTTGGTACTCTCCAGTACTTGCCCTATCATGTTTTCCATTTCTCCTCTAGTGATCTTGATGGGTACATATGCCTCGCTTAACACCTTCAATAAGGCATTCTTATATACATCAGATCTTTTTAGCAGAGCGAAGATAGAGATCTATGCTGGTGTTTTATTCAACTGATCAATTACTGAATACTCTTTGGCTTGTATTTTCCTCAAGAGGTCATCAAAACAAGTTTCAGTAATGGTTTGTGGCCGGGTGCTTGCTTACCAGACTCAGCTAGATGCTTAAGGGTATAAACCTTGCCAGTTCTTGTCATAGCTTATGCTGCAATTGCTTCTCAAAATTTTGTTTTCCCTTTCCTTCTCGCCTCAGCGATGTAATCCCATAGTATGGACTTTGGGTGGAACGGTGTTACATCTTTCATTGCTACCGAAATGGGCACCCTTGCTTTGGAAGGAAATACAACGACCTCAAATGGCATAGGTGCCTTTGGGGACCCAAACTCGACCTTAAGTGGTATGGATATGTTCACTTCAGAGTCTCTAGAAGGCTAGATCTGGACTACAATCAGATTAAGTGTGACTGTTGGTTTCTTTGGCTCATGACCTTCAACGATTAATTCGATCAATCTTTTGGGGTTCCAATCATTTTCTATCTCTATCATGTGAATGCCTCCACCTTTGTGGCCAGGCAGAGGTTTGTTGCGGGCATTTAGAGTAGGTTCCTTTTCCACGATGATCTTGTTGTCGATTAAAGCTTGGATCTTATCCTTCAGAGAGCGACACTCATCAATGGTATGCCCCTTTCATGCCAGAATGGTATGCACAAGTTTTGTTTGGGTTGACCCATTGATAGGGGTTTCGGGGTTTATGGCAGGGATAAGAGTGGCGTAGCCAGCAACTTTGAGCCTTTTATATAGCTGGTCGATTGGTTAGTCAATGGCGATGTATTTTTTGGGAGGTCTGCGGTTGAAATTTTGTCAAGGTCTAGGAAAGTTTTGGTGGGGGAGATGGGTGGGGTGGGGGTGGGAGTGATTGATAGTGGGCTTGTTGGGTGTTGTAGGCTTGGTAGACATGTGCGGGTTGAGAGTATTTAGTTGAAATAGGCTGCTATGTAGGTGGTGGAGGTGATTAGTAAGGTGGTGGTGGCGATTAGTAAGAAGGCGATGGTGCTTGGTAATTTGGGGTAGGTTGATATGTGAGAGGAGATATTCGGTAAGTTTGGTATGTTATTCATTTATTTTGTTCTTTGTGCAACCATCACAACACTTACGTCTCTTTTCTTGGACGTGCCACCAGACATTAGAGCCTTGTTGGTAGCCTGCAAAGCCTCAAGGTTTGTGACGATACCACTTTTATTACCTTCCTCTATCCTCTCACCTAGCTTGGTGATGTCGGAAAATTTCTAGCCTTCAATCAGCATCAACCTTTCGTTGTACTGTGGGTCTTAAGCTCGAACAAAAAACATGTTCATCTGTCCTTCTTATAAGGCCGCCTTAACATTAGCAGCCTCTAATCTCCAATGAGTAGCATACTCGCGGAATGTCTCCCTAGGTTTCTTCTTTAAGTTTTGGATGTAGAACACATCTAGCGCGTTCTCCGTGTTGAATATGAATCTCTCCATGGAATTGGACGCCATGCTTACCTAGTTCGACCACTTCTTCGGGTCTTGGCTAATGTATCAATATAGTGCATCCCCTTTTAGACTTTTCATAAAGATCTTCATGCGAATCTTTTTCATCCCCCTTCCTCCGAGCAGCTTGTCATAGTATGTCCTCAAATGAACTCTGGGATCCTCGGTGCAATCGAACATGTCAAACTTGGACATATATACCCCTCGAGTAGTTCGACATCTAGCTGAATGCAAAGGTCTTCGTAATTCAATCCCTCGATCCTCTTTCTTTCTTCAACACCCTGAGCTCGGCTAGTCTGCTTCTTGAGTTCTGCGGCCTGATTCCTAATAAGAGAGTCTTTGACATCAGACTCAGGTGTGATTGAAATAGTTTGAGTATAATTTGATATGGTTTCCACATAGATGGGGGCGTTGTGGAGATGATCATTTGTGGAATTTAGTGGTTCAGGGATAAGAAGCGAGGCGTTGTCTAAAGTGTGGCATATGTTGAGTGGTTATGGGGAGCGGATTGTTTTTGTGGTTTTGGGATGTTTTTTGGAGGTGCGGGATTTTGATTGTTTGGAAAACTGACATCTGGGGTAGTGAGGGAAAACGACAAATTTTCCAAGTTTCGAACTTGGCCCACTTCTTCCTGAAATTTCAATAACTTCTGTTCGAGCTAGGAGTCACTTTCCTTTGAAACCAGAATACCCTATGGAACCTCTACCCTTTCAACTGCGTTTCCTTTCTGTTATTTCACAAATCTTCCATTTTTCCCTTGTTCTTTTTTCTAATAGGACTCGAAGGAGGAGTAGGCGGAGGGCCCTCGGATCTTGTGGAGTATGATGACGATGCCATAGTGCACAAACCTTTGGGGAGGGGAAGAAAACAAAAAGTAAAAACAAAAAGGTAGCACGTTAGTGTGGATAGTGAGGAGAAAATGTTGCAACATTTAAACACATAGTGCAAGAATATAAATCATGTCCTAATTTTGGGAGCCCCGTTGTGCCCGAGGTAGGCCTTGCGACAAGTTGATTGGGAGAACTTATAATGCTAAAAGCCTCAATTTATTGATAAAAAGCAGACGAATTCAAAAACGACACTAAAAATAGTAGAAGATTAAATGTCACTAATAGCCATTGGCCTTATTACATTCTTAAAGAAAAAGAAGAGACTTCTATCTACTTGGTCCTAGAAGGACCTTGCCCAGGTGGAATGCTCCCGTTGATCAAATCCTCCAGTTCACGCTGATTCTCCAGTAAAAATGCCTTTCGCAGGCATTCTCCTTCGTTTCCCTCAGCGTTCTGGCAGTCGGTCACTCTCTTCCTCACTTTTCCTTCCAATTCTAGCAGACTGTATTCCAGATATTCTAGCTGATTCGCTAGCCTTGGTGACCCCCTCTATCCATTCATTGATGTGGTCACTTGATGGAACACTCCTCCACTAGTCTAGCAAGAGCAGGGGAATGCTAACCATACCAAAACTGGGGACCTCGTGCCTCATTTTCTGCAAAACAAAATGGTTAGGCCCTTTCCCCCACCAGACTCGACTATTGAATATCAATAATTGGCATACGAAGCATTTAGTTCTCCAAATGAATGGACAGAACGTGATAGTGTCCATTTGGGTTTCAAGGAAACCCAATGGACTTTGCACAAGGCTGTCTTAAAGAGTCATTATGCGGACTACATAACTGAGTCGGTTAGGTTTGATAGTGATGCATGTACAATTAAACAGAATAAGGTTTCTATGGGGTATTAGACCGGTACCCTTGAGCGGACAACTCAAGAGGGAAAGGCACGGAACCATCGACTACACTGTTGATTGACTAGTTTTACCGCAAATACACCTTTTTCAAAATTAGGGGTCATAATATCGGAAGAGCGTAACCACTCATTATAAGTGTTGCTATGGTATTTTGTTTGGCACGAGTGGGAATATGATGTTGAATATGCAGTTACAATAATTAAATAAGTTGTCATTTATTTGCACGTTCATAAAGCAATGATTACAATAATTGCTCATAATCATAACAATGTTGAAGGAAAGTTGTAAAAGAAAGCATTAAAGAAAAGAAACAAATAGACAAGTCTGTTTTATAGCAGAAAGAGATAAAGACATTAAATAAAGGCAATAAAGAAGCAGTAAAGTCACAAATAACATGAAATGGTAAAGCCCTAAATGATAATCCCCAGCAGAGTTGCCATGCTGTTGTGTCCCCTTTCCTAAGGAAAAATATGGATTATGACATTTGGGAGGACAATTTTTTCCCTTTTGGGAATTGGGTTTTGAATTAGAAGAGTCTCCACCAAATGATTAAAGTGCATTAGGACACTAAGGAAGGGTTTGAGTTGAAGAACCAGAGTTTGGGTAATGGCTGGAAATTATCCCGAGGGGAAGGTCTTAGGCACTCCTCAGGATCCACTAGTGTGGTTCCGGCCATGTTATAATTGTGACTTCACGTAGCAAGTATCCAACTAAAGGCTCAAATAGAAGGATTTTTCACATAGTATTGCTAGTAAATTTGAATTTGAGGAAAAGTAAAAGGGGTAGAAATTTTAAGAAAACAACTCTGAAAGTAGATGGAAACAAGTAAAGGGGAGGGGTCCTAGGTTTACGATTAATATGGATAACATCAATACAATACTCGACAATAGATCCTCCGAAGAGGGGTTGCACGTGGTATTAGTGCACCGGTCATCATGTCTATATCGAGCCTTTCCACCCCGTTAAGGTATTAAAGCGCGGAATAATATCGTTACTTATTTCATGCTATTACCCGTTCCCATCCTATCAATCCTAGAGGCATTTGGGACTACTAATCCTAAAAGGGGAGGGAGTTGGGATTTTCATTAGTTTAAAAGGATAAATATCTAAGGCGACAATCAAAACACATATGCAGTTAAGGGGAAAACAAATAGCAATTAAGGCTCAAATAGGCCTCCTCACTTAAAGGACCAAATTATATAGCATCACTTCAAATACAGGTTATGGTCTGAATTAATTAAAGCATTAGAATAGGTTGATCTATCACATATTTCTCAGATTAGAAGTTCGAAATAGGCCTGGTCTAGTTGTAGTTTATCAAAAACTGACATAGTTAATAAATCACATAATGGTTTGCCTAGGTGAGACCTATAGGCATGATATCTAACAAATCATACTGACTTTAAAGAAAGGATTACTATATAAACAAAAGATCTGTAGATTTTAAATGACCTTATGAATGATTTTAGACTCATAGATTAAATAGACAAAGGTGATTCAATTGGTACTCCTGTAGGCATGATTTCTAAGCGTTATTGGTTTTTAGACAATAACGTAAATGCAAGAGTCATATAAACGTGGTATCTAGAATGAAATTGATTACTATTAAAACTATGATTGTTTGACTATTGACATGTATATACAGAAGTGCAAAACACCTATGATCATGATTTTTATATGCAGAAATGCAGAAGCTTAGAGACAGGATCTTATATGCAAAAATGCATGATTTCTATATGCAGAAATGGAGAAATTATAGGCAGGGTTCTCAAGATAAGAATGCAGAAGTGCAGAAAACTTATACGCAGAATTTCTGAGATGCAGAAGTGCAGTTAAACTTATAGGCAGGATTTCTAACGATATACAGAAATTTATAAGTAACCTACAGGCATGTTGTTTATGTGAATGCATGAATTAGAAAATCCCATAGGCACGTTATCTACCCCTTGCATGCAATCATTCCTATCCCGTTCCACTAACCATCCCCAATGGTTATGACAAATTATTACAAACCAAAATGAATCAGAAAAGTAAAAGTTATATCAAAAATTCCAGATACAACCAAACAACCTAATTCAGACTCAATGTCTAACAATATGAGATAAACCAACATCCAGTATCGGATTTCCAAAAGCCTTTCTCATATTTCGAATTTATCAAAGTTCCCTAAGAACCTCCAAGGGCTCCGGGCAGTGCTTACACCCCAAATACATTGTAGAATAAGATCATAATGCTGTATGGAAGGGCCAACCCTTAAATGTCCAAGTTCAGAGGGAGCTCAAGATTCCAAAGCAAGGCTTATAGGAGGGGGCCAGAACATAGAGTCTAAGAGTAAGTGTAAGTGCATAGGGGAATTAGGGAAAGCCATGGCAGGCTATTGGTCATGCCCAGCAATTGGGAATAATGGCACACCACTAACCAACCTGTTAACCCAAATCTTAGGAGTTAGGATCCATTGTGGATCTGGTTATGACTTGGGAAATAATTTGAATACTGCTAGGCAAAGAACCTTAACTCAGACACATAGAGAGGGATATGGGGTAGGGATTCATAATAGAAACAGATGTAAATAAAGAACATACATAATTTAATCACTAAAAATAAATAACAATGTAAACAAGAATGCCGAAACTAATAAGTAAACACATACAAGTGATGTTGAGAATTAAATCAGACATACCAGCTTCAGGGAAAATAGGTAAAACAGTAGTCTTGAAAAGCCAATTTTGTAAGCAAACAGTTCCAAAAGATCTTAGAAAAGCTGAGTGTTGAGAGAGTATTGAACTCAAAAGCAATAATGTAAGTGTGTAATTTGAAAGTAAGAAGTTCGAGGTATTGAATATGAGGTGTATCCAAATGTGCAGAAGGGTAGTCCCCTTTATACTACAGAGAAGCAAGTAAGAAAGCTAAGAAAATAGTTTGCAATCAATCACACAGAATTTCCCTTCAATTAAGGGATTTGATTTCAAATGAGTAGGAAATATTTAAGGTAAGAATTTGATTAAAACTTTCCCCAAAGTAATACAAGAAGGGGTAAATAAAGAAGTTATTTTAAGGAAAACAATCAATGGTACATGGTTTGTGACAAATATGGAAAGGGAATCAACACAATAACTAGTGAAACCAATATTAAAAGTTCAATTTGAATGAACCAAGTAAATAAAGGTAAAAGAGTTTCAATCAAAGATAACACAATGACAATCCGTCTTATTAAAAGAATTTCAGAATCAATCAATTAGTTGGTACAAAAATATTGAAAGAGGAATTTCTCATATAGAGCACACAAATAAGTGAATCAAGAAGGGATTGTCAAGTTATTTAGAAGAGAGTTTAATCAAAGAAAGGATCAAAATCATAAGCAAGAAGAGGTACAAGTCCAATTTGCAGGCTCACAATGAGTCTGAGAGTCCACGGTCCCCAAACTAGAACCTTAACTCGCACAAAAAGATCAAAACTGCAAGAAATCCCCAAATTCTAGGGTTTCAAATTGAGTCAAACAGTAGAGATTAGAAGGAAAGCCACTTGAGAGACGCTCAGAAGTCTTTTCCAAAGACTTATGAGAGATAGACATACATGATAGAGAGAAAAATGATTCAAGGTCATGAGAACATGTTTGAGAAAACTCAAAATTTAAACAAGTTAAGAAGAAAGAGATGATATGAGCTTAAACAAAAGTAGATGAAATATGCTTAGCAAGAACACAAACAGAGTTCAGTAAAGTAAACAAAATCAAAGAACTGAACCATAAACACATATAGCAAAGAATAAGGAAAATAACACGGATTAACATGTGAGTACAAGAATAACAACAAAAATAGGAAAATATTGCATAATAGAAAGCAAAACAAAAGAGCAACCTCATGCATAATAGAAAAGAAAACGTACGAGCATAATACACATAAAGAAAGAACATAAATAATCATAAAGATATTTTAAAGAGACTTTTTCAGAAATCCTAAATCGAAAGAGAATGATTTGTGAAAGAAATTTAAGGGAAAACCTTTGAAACGTTCAATAGAACACAGACATGTTCCAGATCTAAGAAAATATGAAATTAAAGAACCTCGGACAACTTTGGATTGCAGAGAAAACCCTAGAAATGAGAAGATCTTAGAGAGAATCATCAAAGTCAGGGTTCACAACGTTAAATAGCTTAGGTCTAATGGTGAGAAAGGGCGAGTACAGACCATCCATGGCCTGATATGCCATGTATTCCGGTGGAAACACAGTGAAATAAGGTGGGAGACGCTCAGGGTTTCGGTGAGTTTGAGAGTGTTTGAGAGATGAGAGGTTTCAAAGGCGGCGTCTCAGACAAAAATGAATAGGTTAGGGGGTTTGGAAATTAAAAAAGAAAGGGGAAATTATGGTCGTTAATTGGAGCCGAGTAGGTTTTTTAATTGGGTCAGGGGTCGGGTACTTTAGGGATTGGGATGGTTTAATTTGGGCGGAATTGGGTCAAATTAAGGGCCAAAATATAAGGGAGATGGGGGCTGTAATTGAAATAGAAATGTGCTAAATATTAAATAGCCAATTTTTCCTTATATTTTAACAAAATAATGAAAATAATTTTAAAATCAAATTAAAAGTACTGAGCTAATTAATAATACATAAATATTACATTAAAAGTATTGGAACTAATTGTACAAGTATAAAATACTATTTAATTTAAAATAGGCTATAATTTTAATTATATGCAATTTAAATTTAAAATTACCAAATAAATTTTTAAGAATATACAAAAATTAAATTAATTATATTTTGGTGTGAATATGAGAATAAAAAAATTTTCATGAAAAGGATAGTTTTTGGGGATGTTTACTGATTTTTGTACAGCTAAAATGGACAATAAATTGATTTTAAAATCTTTAAAAAATTAGGAAAAAATACCAAAACTATTGGGCATGCTTATATATGTCTGTAAATTCTATTTCAAAAGTATTTTGTATACAAAAATATATAAGGAAAAATTGGATATCAACAACTATCTGAATACAACTTCAAATTGATGTTTCGGACATTGTATCTGCTATCGGTAAAATCAGAGACACCAGAAGCCCAAAATATGTGGCTATTAGATCTGTCGCAAAGGAACCCTAACTTGGTGTGTGAATTGCACGGCACACACTGTCATAGGACCGAAGATTGAAGACAATTCCAAGAGGAAGTAGCCCGACTAATCAACAAAGGGTACATCCGAGAGTTCCTCAGCGACCGAGCTAAGAATCAATTTTTGGAACGGGAAGCAAACATGAATGAAGAAACAGATGAGCCACAACATGTCATCCACATGATTGTTGGAGTGAGCGACATCCACAGGAACCTATTGTCAAAAGAAAGAAGACATCCATTACCAGGGAGAAGCAAACTCGAGGTTTACGTACTCGACGATGCTCTCACATTCAGACATGAGGACATCGAGGCCTTGTCTGAGCCTCATAACGACACTTTCGTAATTTCTTTTCTTGTGAATACATTTCAAATTAACCGTGTGCGTGTGGACCTAGGTATCTCGGCAAACATTATCAGGTCGAAGGTGGTGAAGCAGATCGGACTGCTCAACCAGATCATGCCTGCCTCTCGAGTCCTCAACTGATTAAACATGGCGAGCAAAACGACAAAAGGGGAAATTACCCTACCGGTCAATGTGGTCGGTACAACCCAAAATGTCAAATTTCATGTCATTGAAGGATACATGAGGTACAATGCTTTGCTCGAAAGACCATGGATACACTGCACGAGAGCAGTACTATCAACCCTTTATAAATTGATGAATTTTCCAACAAATGATGGAATAAAAATTGTGTATGTGGAGCAGCATGGGTGCACTATGTGGCACCGACATTGACACCTTCAACATCGAATGAGCCGAAGGATTAGAAAACAACAAAGAAGAAATCATGAACTACATTACAGATGCACCCGATTCAATTAGAAAAAGAGAATACCGCGTCCCCAGAGAAAACATTTGAAGAATTTTGAGGCTCAAATTGCCAGCAGTACAAAGGTATAACCGCATCCCTTTTTTATTTTACATTTTACACTAACCTATGTGCAGAATTCCGATTAGAACAATCGAGTCACTCTCCACCTTGAATACCATAGGTTTTAAAGCATGTGTTGTACTATTTTCCTTCGATCGAATTTTATCCTAAAAAGGGTTTTACCGGCAATGTTTTTAACGAGGCAACATCTATATGCTACATGAGGAGGACTTATCAAGTATCAAAGTTTCTCTTGAATCAACCTCGAACATTGGGGGGCATCGACCGGGAGATCACCTTCTCGAAGAAACCAAGATAAGCCAAAAAGGGTCTTGATAGGAAAATGGCATATCGGGCCAAACAGCCGAATGAACCGTGTCCTAATAGAATAACTGAACCCTTGACGATGAAAACACGTATAATTGTACCAAGTAATCAAAGGAGCATGCAATATAGTCTATCCAACTATGAGCCGGGGATGAATCCCACAGAGAACAATATGTAGGCAATTAGGAATGTAAGAGAATTATCACTTGTTATGAAATGCCGAACACTTAGAATGTTTTCTTAAAAATGTTTATACCTAATTGCGGAAATGACCAGAACCGGTGTTGGTCATAGTTCT
The DNA here is from genome assembly GCA_034376525.1 of Nicotiana benthamiana. Classification (NCBI taxonomy): domain Eukaryota; kingdom Viridiplantae; phylum Streptophyta; class Magnoliopsida; order Solanales; family Solanaceae; genus Nicotiana; species Nicotiana benthamiana. The sequence goes on along the minus strand of CM067328.1, from coordinate 81,417,484 downwards.
GCTCAACTTCCAAGGGGTTGTCACTTGTAGAATCGTCAGAGTTACCGCTCATTTTCAGTAATAGTACCAATCAACAAATGATAGGAGTGAAAACAAGGTATGGCTATGAAGAATATTGCAAAATGAGTCAAATATATCAAAGGAATGATCGGGCAGTCAAAACCTACCCTTAGAAAAAACTTTAGGATTTTGGGAGTTTCAAGAAACTGCTCTCTAATGTCACAATTGCAACATTTACTTTGCAATTGCGAAGTTAACAGAATTGCCCAATTATGGGAATTGCGAAGAAGTCTTCACAATTGCGAAGGTATCAGATTCACGAAATTCTCGCAATTGCGAGGGTATCTTTGCATTTGCGAAGATGGTCAGGGCTGAAAGGTTTTGCAATTGCGACCACCTCTTTGCAAATGCAAAGAGGCTATCGGAATTGCGAGCCATTGTACCTAGCCAAGATTTTTCATATAATACAGTACCCATCCCCAAAATTATTGACCAAGGGCTAACTTAATGGAGCCCAAGCCATTTCCAAACATATATTCATGCAATAAACTTCATAGACGACCATAAATTACAAGCATATCAATGATTAGGCTAAGTATTTCATTCGGGCCTTTCATCGATCACATAAGAAGAAAAAAATCAATTTCATTTTACAAAACCTTGGGTACTTAGACTTTCCCATTTTTAGCAAAGAATATAACTCATACTCTCAACCAACCTCACCCAGAAATCAACCTACGATTTGAACAATTTTTAAATAATTTCGAGCAAAAAACATGTGACCCATTTAAAGAAGAAGAAGAAGAAGAATCTTTAATACCTAGATTCTTGCAATTAGGAGCAATTGATAATGAAGTTTTACGGTAATGAGAGTGAGGGAGACAGAGGTTTGAGAGAGTTAGAGGTTTTCTTGACTTTTGCTCGAAATGGGAACGTTAACTCGTTTTAACTCTCTGATGTTGAATTTGCGACACAGCCTTCGCAATTGTAAAGTTTAGTGGGTCCTGCAGTCGTCACAATTATGACAAGAACTTCGGATTTGCGAAGGGCCAGGTTTGCAAATGCGAAGGCTGTGCCCCTGAAATTTTTGCCAGTTATTGTTTTTGGCTGCCCGGTCACCCCGACCTCCCCAATTCAACTCTAATAATTTTGAAACTTGGAAGATTGGTTAGAAATAATATAATAAGATATTCCAAATAAAATATTCAAAAATGACTAAAACTTTTGAAAAATGACGGGTTGCCTCCACAAAGCGCCGCATTTAACGTCGTGGCACAACACAACTCAATTTTACCACTTTTCTTGCCACTTAGATGATATGAATTGGGCACCCAACTTGGAATCAAACTTGTGACCACGAGCGGTGTGGGTGGTAAGTAGAGGATCAAGCCAACACTTAATTTTTTTCATGTTGCACTTCTTGGCTTTCATTTGAGGAATGTCATTTTTTCTTCTTGTTCCATCAAATTGTAAAATGTATGGCCTTTATATTTCCTCCTCGCAATCCCTCATTGACTCGTGTAGTTCAATTCCTTTTTCACCATACAATTCCAGTGTTGAAAAGTGCTTGGAATATGAAATCAACCCTCTAAATTGCAATTCTTCGCAGATTTTAACATCCTCATTTCCCCTGGACTAGAGTCAATCTCAACCAATTTTTATTTACACCGCTTGACTATAATTTCATATTTTTCTTAGCATCACTAACACTCATGGAGTCGGTTGGCAGATGTTCTATTCTGGATTCCTCGAAGTAGAGCTCACTTTCTTCCTAAAAATCAGACTCTTCTTGACTTCCTTCCACACTCTCAAGTTGGTGGGCATAGTGAGCCTCAACAAATATTTTCATCTGATCTTCCAAAGTGTGGATAGGTTCATCATCGTGAGACTATTTTTTTAGTCCTTGAGTGCAAAATTGTGCTTCTCCTCATATGCAAGAACGGTCTCCAACATGGGCATCATCTTTTCATTTTTAGAGTTCTTCTTGGTTTGGATCAAGCGCCAAGGAGGGATTTTCGGCTTCCACGTCTAAGGAAAATTCTTGGCTATCATTAACTTTTGAGGCTTTTTGGACCTCTAAAGCTTCAAGCGTTTCTCCCATTTGTGAGTGAAACATTTTAAGTGCCAAGTCATTTTGGAGACTATTTTCCAAAAGCTCCTCCAAGGCATTTTGTTCTTTTTTTCCTCCTTTAATTAGGCATTCTAACATGAGCTTGAACTCTCCATTTTTACCATGCTCAACTTCTTCCACTTCCATAGCCCTATTATATTCATCACAAAAAGTAGAATCATCATAGCGGGAGCTTGGAGAAGGGAAAAACAAGTAGTTACAATCATCCCAATGACCATTTTGACAACTATACTTATCACAAATAATCCACTCATGGGTTTGCGATTGTGCGCACAATCCATCCCATGAAGAATTTATACAATTTTACCATGAGTGTGGTCCTCCACAATAAGGACAAGGGTCATCAAAGTATGAACAACTACCATCCGATCAATTTTCACTATATGATGCCATTTTAAAAACAAATATGAAAATAAACGAGAAACAAACAAGAAAAATATATCAAGGTAAGAAAACTAATTACCCAGATATTCACAAGTTTGGACTAAAGAACTTACGCTTATTTCTCAAACAACATAAATTACACCAAATTATTCCCCGGCAACGACGCAATTTTGATGATGTCAAAATCCACTGCTAAATAAGGGACATAGTCGCATGCCATATAATTTACACAAGTATGAGTCAAGGTCGAATCATAAAGATAAAAATTTGTAGGCGATTAGGAATATAAGAGAATTTTAACTTGTTTTGCAAGGCCAAACACGTATAATTATTTTTAGAAAATATTTATACCTAAATGCAGATGTAACAACCTGACCGGTCATTTTAAGTTTTTACACTTTTATAGATGGTTCTCAGGCATGACTAGTCCCGTGTGATGTATTATTACTTATGTAAATCATTGGTTTTAGTCTTTAGGGTAACCGAAATGAATTTGGAAGAACAATTCTCAGTTTGAAGCTTAAAATTTGAAAGGGTTGAGCAAGTTTGACTTGTCAGTATATGATCTAGGATAGGAATGTTATGATTTGGTTAGCTCCATTAGGTGATTTGGGACTTAGAAGCGTGATATGAATGTATTTTGGAGATCCTGAGTATATCTAGAATTGAAATGGTGAAATTGGAATATTGGCGTTTTCCGGTTGGTAAGTGAGATTTTGGCATAGGGGTCAGTATGGAATTCCGGGAGTTGAAGTAGGTCCGTTGTGTCATTTAGGATGTGTGTGCAAAATTTTAGGTCATTCGGACGTGGTTTCATAGACTTTTTGATTGAACATTGAATTTGGAAGATTGTTAAATTCTTAGTCTTGACTCCGATGCAAATTTAGTGCTTTGACATTGTTTCAAGCATTTCGAAGGTTGGAAAAAGTTTGAATGATGTTATGGAATATGTTTGCATGTTTGGTTAAGGTCCCGAGGGCTTTGGATGAGTTTCAAATGGTTAAACGGATTATTTTATGTTGGTGGATATTGCAAAACTACTGTTGTTAGTGTTGCAGGTTTTTGACCTTTGTGTTTGCAATGCATGTCTTGCATTCACGAAGGATTAGGGTGTGAGGCTTTGGAGTTGGCCTTCGTGTTCGCGAAGATGGTCCCACGTTTGCGAAGGGCTAAGGTCAATGGCCACCGCGTTTGCATGGCTTATGCTACGTTAGCATAGAGGAAGAGAAATAGCCGGGTCCCCAAGGCAATTGTTCTATGCGTTTGCATAGTAGAGGTCACGTTCATGAATAGTTAATTCAGATGTGCATCGCGTTCATGAGAGGGTTCTTTCGCATAGAAGGAATCCTGGTAAGTGAAGTTGTGTGCTTCGCGAATGCGAGGGAGCTACCGCATTCGCGATGAAGAAAAATCTGGGCAGACAATTTATATTTAAAAATTGGGGGTTTAAGTCCAATAAAAAAAAAACCATTGGAGAGTCCGTGAGAAGGTGAAATTTGATGAGATTTTTAGTGGAGCTATTGGGTTAAGTATTCTGCATTCATATTTTGTATAGTTACATGATTTAGTCTTAAATTTGATCATTTAATTTGAGAAATTAGAATGTAAATAGGGGAAAAATGGAAGAAAAGTTTGAGAATTGTTTTGGGGATTTAAATGGCAATTGAGGTCGGGATTTGATGAATTTGATATGGGTAGACTCGTGGGAGGATGAGGATTCTATTGATGTAATTTTTATTGGATTCTGAGACATGGGTCTGGGTCCAGGTTTGAGTAAACTGGATATTTTGAGTGGGCTTTGTTCCTTTGGCATATTTTAATGGTTATATACTAATTTTGGTTAGGTTTGAGCATACGGAGTTCTATTCGAGAGGGCAAAGGCATCGCGGGCTAGAGTTTGGATCGGATCGAGGTAAGTAATGATTGTAAATATTTGTCCTGAGGGTATGAAACCCCAAATTTCACATCGTTGTACTGCTTTGAGGTGACACACATGCTAGATGACGATCATGTGGTCGTGCACCGTTGGGGATTGTGTGTTTTAGTACGTCCCGTATGACTCTTAAGTTGCGTATTTGATTAAAAACCATTTGATATCATTGTGTTTTTGAAATTATTACCATGTGCTGGGCTAAAATGCCATATTGGGCTATTAGCCAACTGTTTTTGACCTTTAGGGAATTTTTACTACGATTCTTCACTATTTAACTTCATATTTGTACTCAGTCATGCTATATTCTATTATTTTCATAAATCAGCCATATTTACTCATTTATGATATTTTAAATGATATTTTGGGCTGAGCATCATGTTTTTCTGTTTCCTGAGTGGCTTGAGAGGCTTCTGATTGAGCGAGGCCGAAAGCCTATGTTGTGAGGATATTATGGGATCGGGCTGCACGCTGCAGCAGGTTGTTATTGATTCATGATATTGTGAGGCCGATGGCTTGATTGATTTATGGCACGAGATGGCTTGTGAGGCCGAGTGCCTATTTGATTATGCCACGAGATGGCTTGATATTTCTTCTGGGACGTAAGGGGCCTCTTTCGAAGTCTGTACACCCCTAATGAGCGCGGGTACTCTGAGTGAGTCATATATTGATAATGCCACGATATAGCTTGTTATTGCGTTTGGGTCGTAAGGGGCCCCTCCCAGAGTCTGTACACCCCTCAGTGAGCGCGGCTACCCAATGTGATATGTGTTATAGCTTGAGGGGCTGATGTTGTTACATGTTATTGCCCGAATGGCAGTTCTTGATTTATTTTATGCCCTAGGGGCTAATTAAGAGTGATTTTTTAAGTAGCCAGAGGGGCTAGTTATGTAGATATTATGCCAAAGGGGCGGTTTATGATACATGTTTTGACCGAGGGGTTGCTTACATTTCTTTCATGTTTATTCACTATTTTATCACTCGTTCGAAACTATTGATTTTTTTTAAAAATGTTTTACCAAAATTGAGCATGATTTATGAAGTAGATGATTTATGTACCGAATTGGAAATATTCTGCATTTCTTGTAGCGTTTTGACCTGGTTTTTGTATTTTCTTACTGCTCGACTTTCATTTACCTTTATTAATTAATGAGTTGGAGTACTAACATTACTTCCTGCACTTTGTGTGCTGATTCAGCTACTTCTAAACCTGGTAGTGGGTTTTTGATTGCTCAGAGGTAGAGTCATCGGAGTTTAGCAAGGTACATGTCTGGCGTTCGCAGCACAGCTATTCTCCCTTTTGTCTTCACTATAATGTATATGGTACTTTTTTATACTTTTTGTTGTATTTAGACCTTTTAGTAGATGCTCGTGAGTTGTGGCACCCCGATGTCGGGCTTGTATATTATTTCCATACTGTTCATTTATACTTACATTATGAAATAGTTGTTTAATTAAATGCTAAAAATGATTCTTATTGATTAATGGTTAATTTGGGAGTTATTTCGGCTGGCCTAGTTTCACGATAGGAGCCATCACGACCGGGCCAGTTTTAGGGTCGTTACAAGGTGGTATTGGTGCCTAGATTACATAGGTCTCACGAGTCATGAGCAAATTTAGTATAGTCTTGCGGATCGGTATGGAGACGTCTGTACTTATCCTCGAGAATATGTAGAACCTTTAGGAAAAACATCACACTCTTGAATTCTTCTCTTGCGTCCTTGATTCAGCTTGAAGTTTAACTCTTTGAATTCCTTCCACGCATTCGTATGTGCACATAAGCGCTCAGTATTAGATGTGCATCGCAGGCTTGTGATTCCCTAATTGAAGGGCGAGATATGATTTTCTATGCCTTAATGTTGGGCTAGTCAGGAGGACTTGAGGTTGGGTTTTGCCTGCAGCTTGAGCATTAAGGTGCTGATTGTGTGAGCATGTGTTTTTTAATTTATATGTTCAGTAGTGTCCCTATTAGTAGATTTGATGGCTGGATGGCTATGTGATGAGTATGTTATGACTACAAGATGTATTCATATGATATGGAAACGACGAGAAGGGCTACTGGAAAAGAACTATTAGGTTCTTGATTTCCATTTTGATTTGAGGTATACCCCCGAGTTATGGGTGTGTGAAGAATATTTTCATATTTTCTAGTTGGGGAAGTGAAGTGGATTTCACATTGTGATATGAGTTCAGACTCAGGAGGATTAAGTGATTGCGTAATGTCTATGATAGTAGAAGGGTGTCAAGAGATGTTAGTTGAGGCGAAGCAAGTGGGTTATCTCCTACAGAGTGTTATGAATGTTGTGTGATCTTTATGTGGTTTGTCGGAATGACTCTTTTACCAGCGAAATGTATGTGTTGCAATTTGAATTTGGGTCACTTAAGAGAGTAGGCTTGACTGCTACAAGGGCGAATGCGAGATTTGCAGAATATTCGAGGTACTAGATGGTCTGTGTTGTACGAGATTAGGAAGAATTGAGTTTAATATCACTATGGTATTATGGCGGTGATAGGGTATACACATTATGATTTATTATCTGTTTTGATCTATGGCTTTGAGCCAAGTAGGGGAGTCTACTATTGATTAGGTTATTTCGTATTGGTTCCAATTTGATGCATACTGGTGAATCAATTATGGCTTGCTGAGGTTAGACCGAGGATGGCTCGAGAAAAGGAAATTTCAATAAAGGTTATGCTATGCTTTATGGGTGTATGAGAGTCATGGAATGACTTGAGTTATTATTGGTAAAGGATGATCGATACATAGGACATGAAGTTGCTTGGTTGCATTAAGGTGATGTTACATTCTGCGCTGTCGGAGTGCTAATGAGGCACAAGTTATTTGGTTCATTAAATCAAACCAATTGTAGTTTGAGTAGAGTGGATGACTCTAGAGAATGGTTCTAATGTGTTTAAGATTTTACATGTAATAATTGGAGATTTTTAAGTTGTACTTTTTTGGCTAGAAATCGAGATTTGAATGGGATGGTGTCAAGACTCGTGGTATTTTTATATCATCATGGGATTCTATATATCAGTATCAGGAAGGTGAAGGTAACGACTTTAGGATCACAGTAAATCGCTTCAGGGTAGGTATTTTGAATGTGGTGCATTTGGGAATATTTATGATGGTATCCGGTGGCTTATGAGCCTTAGGCGGTATGGTTTTATGCTTGGGTCTTGTGTGGTGAGTCAAGGTTGGGGAATTGTGGTGTTATAGAAAGAAGGAATATCAAGTTGAAGGTAAATCAGAAGGAACTTAGATAGATGGGATGACATGGTAGTAGGCCGAATTGACATAGTAAGGATATGACTAGTTCTTTGGGTTCTTTTGAGGTATTGTGCCTCTACAGTTATTTCTCGGCAATTCTCTTGGGTGTTTGTGGCATACGTAGCTTTTTTGAGTTACAAAGATTCAGTCCTCGTGGTTTAGTCTGGTACAAATGGAATTCAGAGATTTCTTGATGGTTTCTACCATATTTAGGGAGGTATATTTTCCTACTGGCATGAGCAGCATGAGTTGTATAGTGATTTTCTTCTATATGGGATGAATGGAAAGTTCTTGGATAGTTGAGTACATAGTTGCTTGTATCTCGAAAGGGATATGAAGTTCTCGTGGTTATCCTAGGATGGTATGCCATGCGGTATGTTGTGTAGGATTGAGATTTGCATGTGTAAGGTCATGGTTCTGTTCTGAAAAGAAGGTCATAAAGTTCTTAAGCAGCACGGGTAGCTTCAGAGGATAAGGGAATTGATATTACTAATTTGTGTGGCTTGATGGGGGTATATGTTTCAGAGAATGGGCATGAGTTGAGGATACTTTAGTTGTATTGCGACACTCTTTTGTTGGATCGACTACTGATATTTGAGTTTGCTTGGTGGCACGGAAGAATTCTCGGAGTATATCGCGTGGAAAGATTGGGTATTAGAGGTGTGGCATGTGTTTGGACGGTTGAATTGGGATCAAATATGGTGATTCGTGTCCTATATAGAGTCATAGAATAGGAGTTCTCATGGACAAGTTAAGTAGTGGTTGTGGAGCACATATATCGGTCTTGTGCGGAAACTATTGGGGGTCTGGAGAACCGAGTGGATTTTTGTTGATTGGTATGTTAGATTTTGGATGTGATAGTGGGTATAAACTGGTTTTCTCAGTGTTGTGTTATCTGGGTTGTTGCGTTAAGATTGGCGACATTGGCTATGCTAGGAATTCCACGGATTGAGTAGCGAGGTTCGATGGATTATGTTTTCAGTAGGGTGGTTTCATTTTGAAGACCAGCAGAAGGTTGGGAAGGGTTGTATTTCTTATTTAGCCTTCGTGATTGATGTCAGTGCAGAGACTTGATTCAGTGCCGGTGATGAAAGGTTTTCTGGATGTGTTTCCTGCTACTGGGCATGTCGTCAGGCGATTTCATTGATTTTTGTATTGATATGGTGCCGGGCACCATAGCGTATGGCACCAAAAAAGTTAAAGGAGTTGAAGGAACAACATCAAGAACTCCTTGATGAGGGGTTCATAGGTAGACCTATGTGGATGTGTGTTCTACATCGAGATAGCTATGTTGACTTCGAGTTGCTATCGATGACAGATATGCCGATTCGGTTGTTATTGAGCTATTAGTGTTTTGAGGTGATATATAAGTTAATTTTCTGTGTTGCGAGGCATTATAACTTGTTGGTTATACGCACATATGGCACGGTTCCATTGAGGTTTCATAGTGGAAGTTGAGCAGAAGAGTACTAGGTATTTCTAGGTGGATAGCATATCGTTATGTCTTTTCTGGTTTGTTTGGTGTTATGTGTTTGCTTCACCGTTGTAATGATTATTTGCTTTGGTTCTAGACATCAAATTACACGTGGTTGTCGATTTTGAGCAGAGTGACTTGAGGTGTTTTATGTAGACCAATGTTTGGATAGGGTCGCGCATTGCAGCGAATTTATGTAGAGGTATGACCTTTTGGGTTGGATTAGTGTGTTCTATTTCTACGATATGTGACGGTCTCGGCATTGTGTGTCGTGGTATTAGTGAGCTTACGTTACAACTCTCTCATTTGAGTCATTTTCATGATTTGAGTATGTTCGTATTGTTGCTTATTGGTGCGTGGATTGCACGAGTTATGGCTTTAGTTTGTATTGATATGTCATGTCACCAGTGTAGTTGTGTCGGATCATATGAGATTGTTGGGATCTAGAATGAATACAAACGGATTCAATTTTAGCATGTTGGAAGGATAATATCGAGGTTCGACTCAAAATTTGCTAGGGTCCTTGCCAAGGTAGAAGTGGCTTCATGAATGGTTGATATAAGGAATGGTTATGACTTACTGCGTGTTTCATTTATCCTTAGCAGTATACAGAAGTGTTGGAATGAGGCTTACTGGATAAGAGGCATATTATCGGTATTCATTTGTTTTGAGCAGCTATTGTGACGAGATGTTATCGCTACGAGAGTTTCAGCTATATGGTATATCATGTAATTGCATCTGAGGTTGCAAGTATGGTTTTTACATCTTTCTCGGGCTTATTCAAAGAATAGATGTGCGATTCTGATCTTATAGAAGATTTCAAAAGTGAAAATGTGGTTCTAAAGTTTATGGGCTAGATTGGATTATGAAATTTCAGTTACATTGTTATATCAGACCAATATGAGATAGGGTGATGTGGGATCACCCCTGGTGTATGTTCATGGTAAGGTTATACAGCGATTTGATGGCTTTCGGAATGACTCTGGGCACGTTCGAGGACGAACGTATGTTTAAGTGGGAAGGATGTAATGACCCGATCGGCTTTTTTGAGCTTTTACACTTCGCTCGCCAGTTCTCGGGCATTACTAGTCTCGTGTGATGTATTATGACTTATGTAAATCATTGATTTTGGTTTTCAAGGTAACTAGAATAAATTTGGAAGAACGGTTCTCAGTTTGAACTTAAAATTTGAAAGGGTTGTCTAAGGTTTGACTTGTTAGTATATGATCTCGGATTGAAATTTTTATGATTTGGTTAGCTCCGCTAAGTGATTCGGGATTTAGGAGCGTGATCAGAATGTGTTTTGGAGGTCAGAAGTAGATTTAGCCTTGAATTCGCAAAATGGAATTTTTGGCTTTTTCTGGTTAATGTGTGAGATTTTGATATAGGGTTCAGAATAGAATTCTGGAAGTTGCAATATGTTCGTCGTATCATTTGAGATGTGTGTGAAAAATTTCAGGTTATTCGGACGTGGTTTGATAGAGCTTTTGATCGAATGCAGAATTTAGAAGATTTTGGAATTCTTAGGCTTGAATCCGATGCGAATTTGGTGCTTTGATATTGTTTCAAGTGCTTGTGAGCACGTGATCTTTGCCCTAAGAGAATCATTCTCAAAAGTTCAAACAAAAAATAATTTTTACAGTTTTTGTGAATTTCTGTGTCATTTTCTGGTAATTGTTGCATTTTATTTGTGCATTTTGAAAAATAAAAAAATATATTTGCATTTAGGATTTAATTTTATATCTTAGGATTTAGTTAGTGGTTAAGTTGCTTTTAAGATAAAAATAAAGAAAATAACAACAAAGGCCTCTCTGCATTTTTAGTCTTAATTTGTCTTAACTTGGGTTTAATTAGAACCTAGAGTATTTGGGGATTTGAATATAATGTTAGGAGTCGATATGGTTTTATTTTCAATTTAGCATTTCATAAAATCATGGAAAAATAAATAATAAGTAATGAATAAATATAAAAACATTAAATAAAGGAAATGAAAGAGAAAAGGAGAATGCTGTCTAGCGAAATACCCCCGAATTAGGCTTAAGTCGAATTAGTTCTGCCGGGCCCAAATCGTATCATTACCAGTCCAAGCCCAAAATTTCCCAATCGAACCATGCCCAAACCAGCCGCCAGCCCAGCCCGAAATGTTGTCGTTCATGAATATTTAGTCAATCCTAGCCATCTGTCTCCATCATCTAACGACTCCTGTTATTTCCTCATATTAGATATAATTGTCGGAAATGATCTAAAACCAAAAAACATATGCCTTCTTCCTCATACCCTTTCCTCTATAACACCACTGACTCCAACGCTGCCACCGACGAACACCACCATCGCCATTCACTCCAAAAATTACATCCTTGATTCCCCTTTTCCTCCTCTGTTCGAATCCGTAATCCATTTCTCTCGAATCCCATCCCAGGACTTCGAATCTTAAATCTAAATTCTCCGGCCAAGACGTTACTCATCCAAAATTGACCAAAATTAACGCCACTAGACCGTCTGAGCCTCCTCTACCCAACCCCTTTAACTGTGTCACTCGAATCTTGTCGGAACTGCTCGAATCTTCATTTATGTTTTTTTTGGCCAAAACCCTAATCACCCCAAAAATGTTCAAATTGATACCGGGTCGCTGGGCTTCCCTTATTAGGAATTTGTCATCAGTAGAGCTCAAACACCACTGGAAACGGTCATACTGTGAGTTCGAGAGTTGGACAGATTTGCTTCTGATTAGTAAGTTTATGCTAAATGTTGTTTAATTTTGTCTTCATGAATGATTGGTGCATGTTTTCACTTAGGTACATACGCTGATCTCTGCCTTCATCTCTTCTTTTACGTTTCGTGCCTTTTCTTTTCTGTAGTCGTCCTTGCTAATTAGGGTAAAGTCTGTATTAATTCATGTGTCTTAAATTGTTTAGCTTAGTTTAGTCGCGTAAAATAGTAAACAATTTTTCTGATTCATTTTAGTTTGAACTCTTAGGATCCATTCATAATAATCCTGTAATGATTAAGTTTGTACTTTATGATTACAAGGATTTTTACTTGTGTTAGTGTCTTATGCAGTAGCTGTTTTTTTTTTGGTTAAATTTTAGTTATTAGTTATTAGTTATTAGTTAAACATTAGATTAACTTTATTATTGAATGTTCACTAACTTGATAAAATTATCTTAGCATGGTTGGTTCATTCTGATTTCTAAGATGTTTTATTAGATTTTAGGTGAAGTAGTTATAGGTGTCTCGGTTAATAATTAACTATTAGTTTAGTCAAAGGGTTGGGTGTTAATTGTAGTTCTAGCTCAATCCCAGGGGTATTTGGATACTTAGGGCTGGGCAGAAATATTGTAGATTATACCTGATACTTCTAGAACCTTCTAGATAGGGGATAAAGTTAGAATTTAAAAAAATGAGTATACTAACTTGAGTCACAAATCAACAAATAAGGGGTAAAAATTGAAATAAACAAGGACTAAAAGAAAACTGAAAATATGTGCTCACTTCTTTATTGCCTATCAAAGGCATCACAAATTCTTTGATGAGGGGTTAGCTTCAGCCATAAAAAATTCCCACAAAAATCTCTCTCCCTCTCTCTAAATTTTAGATTTGCATTTAAAATTCAAATATACAAAAAAACAAAAACATCAGAAAACATGAAAACCAAAAACATTTTTACTGTTTCATTGCCTATTTTAGTCATTTTGAAATTTGTCTTTGGTTCTCTTGATTCTTGCTCTGAGCTCGAGTTATAAATGCATTTGGAGGTGTTTAGTAACTTGTTAGAGTGAATTTGGGGTTACTTAGTTTGGATTTCGTTTGAATTTTGTTCGAGTAAAGTAATAGGGCATTATAAGTTCAATCTCGGTTAAATTTGGGTGCATTCGAGTGATTTTTCTGGGATGTGATTCGATTCCTGGGATGCACATCTACTGCTGTTTGGTTATCTCTTGGTCTGTTGTTGCATTACTACTGCTGATCTCTTCTTCTGTTAAAATTCCATTTCCAGGTACACATTCTAAACACGTCTAACAAAGCTATTGAAATGAAGTAATAAAATTGTTTCTGAGTTTCCCTTTTGAGCATCTGATTTCTGTGGTTAATTGTTGTAATTCAATTCAGCTTATATAGTTATTAGAACAGTGTAATTCGAGTTCATGTATAAGTTATTTATTTCAATTAAAATCGGATGTGAAATCAAATGAGAGCCATATAATTGTTAAGATCAGGATTAATATGTGTGTTCTAGTATGTTTGGTATAAAGGTTGAGTGATTAAACCACTATAGCTGTTGTTAGAATTGATTCGTGATTCTATTTTAATTCTCGATTTCAGTGCAGTAATCACCATTAGATATGGGATTAATATAATGTGAACATGAGATGAGATAGTCAATTCTAACTAAACTAGAGAAATTGCTTATTGGTTTCTTCTTGTCATGAATATTTACCCCACTCAGGAGAGTTGGGGGTTTTGATGGGCAATTGGTTAAACCAAATAAATGGCATGCTCGGCTATGGAGGTTTGATCCCAGACTTCCTCTTTGCCGCCTGATGGACTCGTCTGAAATGGGCCAGTCTCAGGCCCAGTGTGTACATGTAGTTCAAGTTGTTTTGGATAAGTTGCTGAAAGTGTTTTTTCATGTTTTATTTAACATATTGCTAGGCCTTTTTCAAACACGTTAATTAGTTAGACGTTTCTATTTTATAAACAATAAAGCCCTAGTTGGTTTAGGTTTGTCCTTTAAAACAATTGATGAGATCAGCCTCGGCAAATAAATAACAAATTGCGAAGCCATCAATAAATATTGTATTAATTTTTAAACTTTGGGATGGGCCGTTTAGTGAATTTCACTGCCTTCTCCAAAGATAAAAATGCATTAGTCTCTTTATGCGCACACTTTAATTAAATTACCTTCCTAAAATTCGGGTGCACATTTATGCGACCTAAATCCAAATCTCAGCGAAGTCGAAATGTGTCAACAACCACGGGTACATTGGTGTAACGTGGTTCGAGATGTGTTTTCACGACGTTGCACTTATCATTAAAATAATAAAAAAAGCGGTTTACAAATAAAAGCACATAAGCTAGAACTTGTTTTGAAATTAAGTAAAATCAAATACAACAGTAGAGCGACAATGTTAGCACCACAGAACTTGGTTATGCCTAAGACCTTCTCCCGGGTTAACAAAATTACTTACTCGGATTTCTGGTTCGCGGACTGTTAATAGAGTCATATTTTCCTCTGTTTGGGATTCAACTGGTGACTTGGGACACCGTTAATCTCCCAAGTGGCGACTCTGAAATCTTAATAATAAATTCCGTTCTGATTGTCCTTTAGTTGGAAAAACTCTTTTACGCCCTTGCGGGTGAGGTGAAAAAGGAGGTGTTACAGCTCTGGCGATTCTGCTGGGGACAAGAACCAAGAACGTTTTGTTCAAGGTTCAGAATTTGGGCTTAGAATAATTGTTGAATTTGGCATTATCTGATTCTCCTACATGTTTCCTGCTGAATGTGCTAAATGCTTTATTGCTTTGATATTATTTGAACTGTATATAAACTGCGCTGAAGCCCTTCTCTTATCACCTCCAGGGATGTGCTTATTGGTTGAGACTCCCTATTCTGTTAGTGTCATACCTTGAAATAAGAAAGAGGCTAAGATAAGTTACAAAGCCGGACGATCTCGTGGGTCTACGGTACGTAGCCCCCTCCTCGACTCGAGTTGTCCGCTCGGGTGCACTGTTAAGAACACATACCCGGGTTTTGAACCTAGATTAGCTTGACTTCATACCAAATCCTTAGTAGGAACACTTATTTGCATTATGTTGTATTTGACTTAGGGGACTCAACACAGGGGTTAGATCCGTCTAGGACTAGAAACCCGAAATGAAAAGACCATCATGATGCATCATACTTGTTCTGTGCATTTATTTGTTCATACCTGCATGCTGACCGGCCTTAGAATATCTGAATATTGGAAAATTGAGAAAATGAGAAAAAGAGAGAAATAACGGTGTAGAGAGTTAATTGCCTATGTTCAGAAAAATCGAATTCCCAAATACTGTCGAAACTCTACCAAAATTTTGAGAAAATAAAAAGAAAATATTTTATTTTTAAATAGTTTGTTTACTCAAAAAAGCAAAAGAGGAAAAAGAATCTTTATTTTGTCTTGTTCTAAAAAAAGAAAGTCGGCTGTTTGTTGAAAAAGAAAAGGAAAAAGAGTCTTTGTTTTGTCTTGTTTTCAAAAGGAAAAATAGGCTTCTTTGTTGTTTGTTGAAAAAGGAAATGAAAAGAGTCATGTTTCAAAATATAGTTAGTTTCTTTGCCCGAACTACGCATGTTTGATTCTCACCGGATCTGAGATACGTAGGCAACCCTCATCGGGTCCAACCCCCCCTTTGCAAAAATAGCCAAAAATGTTAGAATTTTAATTTTTTTCATAAATAAGTCGGGTGATGCCATTTTCATAAAATTAGCTGAATGTTCCCGAAAGGGACGCCAGAAGGATATTTTTGCGAGAAAGGCCGTCTTTGGTCATTTTTTAGGATTTTGACCGGTTGGCTTGCGTAGCCTTAAAATATTCATCCCAGAGGTGCTGAAAGGCTGTTTTTGTAATATCGGGTCTTTTAATTTGAAAAAAAAATACAAGCAAAAAAAACGGCTGGTGGCGTTTTGTCAAAAACAGCCGAATGTTCTCGAAAGGGACATCGGACGCCTGACTTTGCATAAACAACTACCTTTGTTCATGTTTAAATTTTTGGCCGGTTGACCGACACAACCTTAAAATCTTCGTCCCCAAAGTTCTGAAAGGACGTGCTCGAAAATCAAGTCTTTCATGTTAATTTGGAAAAAGGAAAATAGTTAGTTTTATTTTGAGTCAAATAAAGTTTTACTTTTTGCTTAATCACCTTAATAAATGTGCAGAATGAGCACAAGTCAGAATTCATCCGGAGCTATTATAAGCAAGATACTGTTGGAATTACATATGTGGTGGAATGATTTGGGCGAATCTGGCACGGTGAAGTTGTACTTGGGAGGCCTTAGTGGGTTGCTGAAGATTAATGCGAGAGGGGATATCATATAAGCATTGATTCCATTCTAGGACCTGACACACAATGTATTTCACTTCTCCGATTTTGAGCTTACCGCGATATTGGAAGAGATAGCGGGACACATCAGGGGTCCTAAAGTTCCTTTGAGAAAATAGTATTTGATTGCTCCGAGGGACATGGCCATACAGAGGTTCTTATATTCTTTGAAGATACGCAGAACGATTCACAACCCGGACCTGGTAGGGATTTTGTACTCTCTCATTCATATACGACATATATGGTAATATCGGAGGGATAAACAACACAAAGAGCAAAATCTGTAGCAAGGACAACCGCCTGAAGTGGGAGGAACATAAATGCATTGCATTTATGGTAGCCTTTCTAGGACTTCTGGCGTTCCCCTGAAAATATGAGAAAATTGATATACGAGTAGCCGGGGTTGTAAGTACTTTGCTCACTCAGGAAACAACATTCTTGTACCTATGATAGTAGCCGACATCTTCCGTGCTCTTATCGCTTGCAAAGTCGGAGGGGATTTCTTTGAGGGGTGTAATGTAGTGCTGCAAATGTGGATGGTCGAACACTTGTTCCACCGCCCTCAATTTATGAGCTATGGGTCATCAAAGAAGACATGTATAGAAGAGTTCTCTACGAGGGTCGATGGGGTTAGTTTGCCAGAGTTGGTCACTGAATGGGTAGCATGCCTGCGTTCTGCCTCCGCGAGCTAGGTAGAGTGGACCTTTGGGTGGTTATCTGTGGACGAAGTCATATATATGTTAGCCACATGATATTATTTGCTGCTAATGGGACATAAGAGTATTCAACCATACGCACCGTACCAGGTTTTGAGGTAACTCGCGAGATTCAAAACAGTGCCACAGGAGGATCTTACTGCTCAAGTAATTGAGAGTAGCCCGGGCGGACAGTTTCCCGAAGCAAGAGTCTGTCAAATCTGGAATGAATGTCAACACTTAAAATCAAATACTTGTGTGCAGGATCGTGCCAAAGGCGAAGTGTCGCTAGAATACCTTTCTTGCTATAGAATATAATTTAAGCACGAGAGGCCCGCTAAATGACCCCACCTCCAGGATTTTGCCGAATCATCATAAGAACAATGGGGTTGGCTGGTAAAAGAAGAGGGCTACAAGGCAGAAATAGGCAAGATTAAACAACAGATTAGAGACCTTGAGTTTGAAAGCACCGTGCAAGTCGCAGCTGATGAGGGGGACAAAAAGAAACTGGCCCTAGAAAATGAGGTGCTTAGGGCCCAAATCCGACAAATGAGGGAGGGCGCTGACAACCAACAAAGGAGTCGGTCGGATGAACAGTTAAGGGTTTGAAAATGTAAACGTTGAATGCCGAGACGAGTTGGAGAAATCGGAGGGTATCATAGCAGGACTCAGGGAACAGTAGGCAAAGAGAACAGATGAGTGTACCCAGTACTTGCACTAGTTGAAGAAGGATTACGAGAAAACCATGGCCAATCTGAAAAGAAAAGTAACCACCCTTGAGAATGAGGTAGTTAAACATGCCAAAGCTTTTGAAATCGAATGTGGACACTGCTATGACTTGCTGGCCCGAATGGAAGTAGAAATAGTGCAGTTACAGAATCAGCATCTTCAGGATTCTCAGGTTTTGGAGCCTCGTAATGTTCGGATAAGGTGTTTGCTCATTGAAAAAGTCCAGACCAGGGATATGATTGAGGCCATTGCCCATTCCATTGTTAAGAAGTGCCGAGCATGTGAAGACATGACCCAAACTACCTTCTTCTCGGCAATTATGATTTTTATCAAAAGGATAATGTATGAATTGGAACAGTTAAAAAGGGATCTTGCACCTAAGCCCGCGGCAAAACTGAACGATGCCCCACAGGCACCAAATTTTAAAGCCTTGAAGTAATCATAGTTTGAGTCTATATTTTCTTTGTCTTTAGAGCCCATCATCCATCAGAGTTTGTATTTTCTTATTTAGAGTCTGTTGGTAGTTCTTGAGTCTGTAGTTTTATTACAACTCTGTTATCTTCCTTTAGAAAATGGCTAGGCTTGTAATATAATGTTTTAGTAATGAAAATGGAAATTTCCCAAAAATTATTTCTTTATTTTTCGCATTTATTTGCACGAACTACACTCGATCTGATTCATGTGGGGTCATGATACGTAGGCAATCTTCATAGGATTCGACCGCAGCCAAACACAAGAATAAAATAAAACAAGAGAGGATGGAAAAAATAAAGAAAAAGAAAAAAAGTGTCAAAACAAGAAAAAAAAGAGAAGAAAAGAAAATAAAGAATGAAAAGAGAAAAGAAAAGAGCGAAAAACAAGAAAGGGATAGAATGAGAAAAATAAAAAGAGAAAAGAAAGAATGAAAGAAAAGAGAAAATAAAGAAAGAAAAGAAGAGAGAAAGAAACAAAAGGAATAGAGAAAGTTTGCAGTTGAAAATGCGAAAAGGCTGGGATGACACATGCGGTCAAGCAAAGGCATATTAGAAATGGTTAAGTATATAGGTGCATTCATGCCAATGTGCGGTAATCCAATCTATTAAAACCTAATTGCTAATAAAGTGGTTGTCTAATATGATGAGTCCAGGCAGGTGGTTAGTTGATCAGGCATTCTGGTAACCCATCCATACAACACCGGGTCTAAAAATAAAGTGAACGACTGGACAGGAATATGATACTAG
The DNA here is from genome assembly GCA_034376525.1 of Nicotiana benthamiana. Lineage (NCBI taxonomy): Eukaryota > Viridiplantae > Streptophyta > Magnoliopsida > Solanales > Solanaceae > Nicotiana > Nicotiana benthamiana. Next base: position 81,398,574 of record CM067328.1, on the reverse strand, counting down.
TATCGCGGACCCGTCAAAAGCGTTTGAGGTGACTGATGTGAATTCCATGAAAAAAGAGATGCGTAAACTGAGGCAACAAATGGCTAAAATGCATCAAGCATGGTCTTAGGGGCATCCGGCGCCAGTGTATCCCGCCAATTCATCCTATATCCTGCCCTTGGTTCAGGCTCAGAAACCTCCCACTGTCAATTCATCTCCAGCCTTCCCTTATTACACACACGGTTATGGAACTACTTCTTATGCGCCCCAACCTCCACCACCCAAACAAAACCCTCCTCCACCAATTTTTCCTGTCTTTGTGGCACCTCTACTCGCCACGCTGCAGAGATAGTCCAGTGAGCCTTTGTTTCAAATTCACGATAACAATTACTATCCTCCCAAACCTACTTTCAAAGCTACTAAGCCATACTCTTATACCCCTCACTTTGAGCTCCCAGTAGAGCCGAAAAGCCGGTTAAGAGCCTAGAGCAGTATGACGTGCTTCGAAAAATGAAAAGTCTAGAGCAGTCCTTCAGGAATATGCATGGGTTGGGTAATCAGGTCAGTGTGGACTATGAAGACCAGTGTCCTTCCCCCGATGTGCAGCTGCCAATAGGGTTCAAAATGCCAAAATTTGATCTATTTGAGGGGCACAGTGACCCGACAGCACACCTGCAAGGTTTCTGTAGTAAGATGATATGGGTCGGTGGCAAAGACGAGCTATTGATAGAATATTTGGCCAGAGCATGAGTGGGACTACGCGAGAGTGGTATACGAGAGAGGATCCTAGTAGATGGTACACCTGGGACGACCTGGCGTAAGCATTTGCCAGTCACTTCCAATATAATCCTGAGATCATCCCTGACCGTCTATCATTGTTCAAATTCAGGAAAAAGCATAGAGAGCTTCAGGGAGTTTGGGTTTTGGAGGGAACAGGCTGCAAGAGTCGATCCTCCAATAAGGGAAAGTGAAATAGTGGACTACTTTTGCCAAGCTTTGGAGCCAAATTACTTTGGTCACCTGGTGACGACAATTGGCAATTCTTTTAACGAAGTGGTGAAGATGGGAGCTTTGGTCGAGGAAGGATTGAAATATAATAAAATTATGAGCTATTCAGCTATTAAAGAAACCACCCAGGCCATCCAACGAGGCACTGGGGGTGTGCTGGGAAAGAAGAAGAAAGAAGAGGTCGCAACAGTCGAAGCCGGAGCATGGTCCAGGTTTAGAAGCCCTTCACCTTATTATAACCAACGCAGACCCCACCACCCAAATTACCCATACACCCTATATGGCCTCCACAACACTACTACCCACCGCCAGACCCACATTTTTCCATTCACCATGCTCAAACTTATACCAAGCATCCAACTCATGAGCAATGGCGTGCATCGGATCCCCAAAACACATACCCACATCCACAAAACACATATCCACCCCCGAGAGATTACAAAAATCCTCCAGGATCTGTTTTCCGTAGGAATCAAGCCTTCCGTAATGAAAGGGTACAGAAGTAGAAAACATTCACTCCGCTGGGGGAGTCATATATCAGTCTTTTTCACAAATTAAGGCAGCTGGTCCTGTTGAACCCAATCGAGCCTAAAGTGCCAAATCCCCTTCCTAGAAACCTGGAACAGTCAGTGAGTTGTGAATATTGTTCGGGGTCCCCCGAGCATGATATTGAAAAATGCTGGAACTAAAAGCGGCTATGCAAAAGCTCATTAACACTCCCGGGATTGAGGTTCAGACCCCTGAGGCACCAAATATAAATCAGAATCCACTACCGACTCTCCATGAGACTCATATGATCGAATTCATGCATAAGGGAGGGAAGCCTAAGAAACTTTCGCAGACATTAATGATGATCCGTTCTAGCAAAACCAATTTGAATGAAAAGCCAACCATAGAGAAAGTGTTGGTTCAGTTGAAAGGGGTGGATAACAAGCTGCTATCGTCAAAGGTTCTTGGGTCATTGAGTGGTACGTATGGAGACGGGGGACAAGGTTCAAAAGGTTATTCACTGAGGTAAACATGGTTGAAGCAGAGGAAGTGTAAAGCAGGGCAATCTAGCAGTTCGTCTGACCATGGGTAAAAGTCAACGACTGGAAGTCTTGGTAGTGGATCTTCTTTTTCTTTAAGCCATTTGGATTATTCCAGGGTCTATAGTCCAGATACTATGTTCCGTCTGTGCGGATGAGTTAACACCATGTTATCTTTTCCTTCAATGAAATGCAATTGTCTTTCTTTCTTCATTCTTAATTATATTTAAGTATGGTTTTCTTCTCTGTACAGTTCATTTTATGCTGATATCAATAACATAACATGTATGAGGAATCCTCGACCCAGTCTTGAAAGCCATCTTATTCTGGAGTAATAATACAAGAAATTGAGTGTGATAACGAGTTGGAAGATGATGACGATTTCACTCGCCTTGAACATTTGAGTTTGATTAATAAAAAGAGATTAGTATCAAGGCGTCATGGACAAATTGTACCAACAAAAATGGCAAGAGAGTACAACAAGAAAGTGCATTCAAGGAAGTTTGAAGTCGGACAGCTAGTGCTGAGACGTATTTTGCCTCATCAGGTTGAACAAAAGGAAAATTTTCCCAAAATTGGCAGGGGCCATTTGTTGTAACCAGAGTGTTGTCTAATGGAGCATTATATCAAACTGATGTGGAGGGAAAATGTGCAAAAATGACCATGAATTCCGATGCGGTCAAGAGATACTATGTATGATTTCTTTATTCTAATTGTACTTATTTGTATTTGGCATATTCTTAATATTGAAATGACAAATACGTTTTATTCTACTATCTAAAAACTTTTATCCCTTGTCATCCCTTTTGAGCCTTACTTATTTTCTTTCATACCCCTCTTTCGGAATCAACGACACAATTAAGAAACGCAAGTGCCGAAGATAAGTAAAATGAAAAGAAAAGAAAGAAGAAGCAAATAAAAAGAAAAGAAAGGAAGAAGAGAGAACAAAAAGAAAAAGAAATAATAAAATAAATAAAAAGAAAAATAAAGAAAATAAAAATGAAAAAGAGGAGAAAGAAAAACAAAAAAATAAGAAGAAAGAGAAAGTCACAACAATAAAGTAATTTCTATGACGTGAACTATGTTTGGCTTGATCCCGAAAGGGTACGTAGGCAGTCTCTCTGAGTTTCTGTCATACCAAAATAAAAATCCAAAAGTCCCAAGCAAGAAACTGGGGCAAAAGTTGTGGTTGTTTAAAATATATGATTCCGAAAGTTGCAATTTTAGCCCTTTTTGAGTTGTTTTTGAGCCTTTTGTACATTTTCTTTCTAACCCGTCCAAAAGCCTAAATTATGTTCCAAAGAAAGAGCTTTCGATCAGTCTTTGGGAAAAGCCAAGTCAAGCAGGTAAAATTAATTCATGACAGGGGCAACACTCTAGTTCAAGCAGGGAAAGAAATAAAAAAAGAGAGTCTTATTAGCGAAAACTCTCACAGGCACCGTAAGACTACGAGAGTTGAGAGAAAATTTATAACGAGAGAATCTTATTGGTGAAAATCCTTACGGGCACCTCATGGCGAAAGTGAGTTAAGAAATGAACAAATGAGAAAGGTATGTTGGTGGAAAATTGTTTCGAAGCACCATAGGAAAACACAAGGTCAAAGTGTGGGTAAAGTAATTAAGTGATGGAATTTCCGGGAGATGAGGTACGGCAATTGAAAGCTGGTTAGTTGTACATAGTGGGTCGGTTAGTAATAAAAGCATGTCATGACCATTGGTGCCAGTCGTTCCTGTCAGATAAGTTTCTTCTTCTCTTTTAACAGTCATTCGGTTTTGGATTATTCTTATCCTTAACTTATAAAGTCATTGCATTTCATTTATTTTGGGGTTTTATCTGTCTAAAATATTTCTATGTCAGTCTTATTCAAAGCAAGTGGGAAGGGGTTTTAAATCTAACTACCAGCTTCTAAAGGAATAGTGTAGTATGAGTATGTCAAAGATAACAAGATGTATGGTAGAATATAGGGAATCATCGGAAGTTTTATTGGTGGAATGATTGGGGAAGTTTCGCAAGAAACGTAAAAGTTCAGAAAGGGGGCTAGAGATGTGAAACAACAGTATGGGTACAGAACATTTCGGTTGTCAAAATTCAGAGTTTGAAAGTCAATTGGAAAGCCAAGCAATTCAGAACAAGTTCTAGGAAGCTGGTTGAAACAGAGCAATGCGGTGGAAGGATTATCAGCAATAATGCCATCAAATAACCACCATAATAAACTAAAGAAATTTTGTTTGATTGAAACAGGGGAAGGAAAAGTCGATTGTTTCGAGGACATTCCCCGTGAGGGAAAACCAAGCAGTACTCAGGTTTGACCGCGAAGTGTGGTATGATAAAAATACAAGACATTCATGAATAATATACGGGAATGAAAGTTTGCACGTTGAGGATAAAATTAAAGTATGAGTGGTCAGGACCTTCCTGGATAATAGGATGTAGTTTGAAAACTCTTGCAGATAACATGATGTAGCGAGAGTAATACCTTAGGTTTATAATTGCTAGGAGTTGTTAGGACCTTTCTGGATAATAGGAGGTATTTTAAAAATCCTTGTAGATAGCATGAGGTAATTAGAGTAATGCCTTAGGTTCATAATTGTTAGAAGTCGTCAGGACCTTCCTAGATAATAGGACGTAGTTCAAAAATCCTTGTAGATAATATGATGTAGCGAGAGTAATACTTTAGATTCGTAATTGTGAGGAGTAGTCAGGACCTTCCTGAATAATAGGATGTTGTTCAAAACCTTGTAAAATGGCATAATGTGGTGAGAGTAATACCGTAGGTTCGTAATCGTTAGGAGTTGTCAGGACCTTTTTGGATAATAGGACTTAGATTTCAAATTCTTAGTAATAGTTGGTATATGATTCAGTAACACTCACCCATGGGCACAGCTACCAAACTGGGGTAGAAAGTTTTCCTTGTTTTGTATGTTTTGTTGAAGTTAGGAGCCCGCCTGGAGAGCATGGAAATACATTAAAGCGCAGCAATCAGGAGCCCGCCTGGAGAATAAAGGAGTACAATATAAGTTTTAGCTTTCAAAATCTTTGTTTTGTCTATTTTGAAGTCAGGAGCCCACCTGGATAGCATGGGAATACTTTCAAGTTCAGAAGTCATGAGCCTTCCTGGAGAGCATGGGAATACATTCAAGCCCAGCAATCAGGAGTCCGTTGGGAGAACAAAGACACGCATTTCGAATTTCAGCAGTCAGGTGCCCGTCTACAGAATAGTTGATTACATTCAAATTCAGATTTCATCAGTCAGGAGCCCGCATGGAGAACAAAGGTATTACAATTCAAATTTTAAGTATTCAATTGATTTCTTTGTCTATTTTGAAGTCTGGAGCCCGCCTGGAGAATAAAGGACTACATTCCAAGCTTTGAAGTTAGGAGCCCACTTGGAGAATAGAGGAATACATTTCAAGCTTTGAAGTCAGGAGCCTGGCCGGAGAACAGAGGTATTACAATTCCATCTTTATTTATCAAATTCTTGTTAATATATTGTAACGTAACGCCCAATTTTCCAAACTGGGTCAGAAAGTTTTCTTTGTTGTGTCAATTTTGTGAAGTCAGGAGCCCGCCTGGAGAACAAAGGAATATAGTTCCAGTTTTGGAGTCAGGGGCTTGCTTGGAGTATAGAGGTATTACAATTCAAGTTTTAGATTTACTTTTTATTAATATCCGATAACATGTACCCAGTTTTTCAAACTGGGATAGAAAGTTTTCCTTGTTTTGTTTGTTTTTGTGAAGTTAGGAGCCCGCCTAGAGAACAACGGAATATAATTCAAGTTCAGAAGTCAGGAGCCCGCCTGGAACAATAGAATAATACATTCAAGTTCAGCAGTTTGAAGAAAAGGGACAATATCTCAGTTTACAATTCGAAGTGATAACAATGGATTTCACCGGGAGAATACAAGACAGCAAGGCAACAAGAAGTACAAGAGCAAATTTGAAGAAGTTAGATAGGACTTTTCTAATTCATAGTTCATAGCTTATCCTAACTTCTTTTATTTTGACGGTGTAATAAGGGAGGTCAGCAAGCAGTAGCAGCATCAAACGCAGTGAAATCACAGCTCCTGGTAGTCCCAGCTACCAGACATTCCCGAACAATACTGACCTGATTCCTTTTTAGCTAAGGATATGTAGGCAACCTCTGAAGTAGGGTGCAGTCAACTCTTTCAAAATACTCATATTTTCTCACTTATCTTTGGACGAAAAATCTTCGTGTTTCAGAGCAAAGAGGGGTGCTTGTGAGCACGTGATTTTTTCCCCTAAGAGAATTATTCCCAAAAATTAATACAAAAAACAATTTTAAAGTTCTTGTGAATTTTTGTTCTATTTTCTGGTAATTGTTGCATTTTATCTGTGCATTTTAATACATATGAAAAATAAAAAAATACATATATATTTAGGATTTAATTTCTTATCTTAGGATTTAATTAGTGGTTAAGTTGTTTTTAAGATAAAAAAATAACAAAAAGGGCCTCTTTCCATTTTTAGTGTTAATTTGTCTTAACTTGGGTTTAATTAGAAATTAGAGTATTTGGAGATTTGAATAATAATGTAAGGAGTCGATTTGGTTTTATTTTCAATTTAGAATTTCATAAATCATGTAAAAAGAAATGATAAGCAATGAATAAATACAAAAACATTAAATAAAGGAAATGAAAGAGAAAAGAGAATGATGTCTAGTGAAAGACCTCCGAATTGGTCTTCAGTCAATCCTAGCCATCCGTTACCATGATCTAACGATTCCTGTTATTTCCTCACATTAGATATAATTGTCAAAAAATAACTAAAACCTAACAAAACATATGCCTTATTCCTCGTACTATTTCCTCTTTAACACCACCGCCTCCAACCCTGCCGCCGGCGAACACCACCAGCACTGTTCACTCCTAAAATTACACCCTTGATTTCTCTCTTCCTCCTCTGTCCGAATCCGTAATCCATTTCTTTTGAATCCCATCCCAGGCCTTCGAATCTTAAATCTAAATTCTCCGGCCAAGATGTTACTCATCCCAAATCGACCCAAATTAACAGCACTAGACCGCCTGAGCCTCCTCTACAAACGTAACCTCCTAACCGCGTCCCTCAAATCTTGTCGCAACTGCTCGAATCTTCATTTATGTTTTTTTTTCAAAACCTTAATCGCCCCAAAAACGTTCAAATTGATACCATAGGGTCGATGGGATTCCCTCATGAGGAATTTATCATCAGTAGGGCTCAAACATCACTGGTAATGGTCATACTGTGAGTTCGAGAGTTGGCCGAATTTGCTTCTGTTTTGTATGTTTCAGATAATTGTTGCTTAATTTTATCTTCATGAATTATTGGTGCATCTTTTCACTTAGGCACATACGATGATCTCTACCTTCATCTCTTCTTTTACATTTCGTGCCTTTTCTTTTCTTTTGTCGTCCTTGCTAATTAGGGTAAAGTCTGTATTTATTCATGTGTCTTAAATTGATTAGCTTAGTTTAGTTGGGTAAAATAGTAAACAGTTTTTCTGATTCATTTTAGTTAGAACTCTTTTGATTCATTCATAATAATCCTGTTATGATTAAGTTTGTACTTCATGATTACAAGCATTTTTACTTGTGTTAGTGTGTTCTGAAGTAGCTATTTTTTTGGTTAAATTCTAATTATTAGTTAAACATTAGATTAGCTTTCTTATTGAATGTTCATTAACTTGATAAAATGATCTTAGCATGGTTGGTTCATTCTGATAGCTAAGAAGTTTTATTAGTTTTTAGGTGAAGTGGTTATAGCAGTCATGGTGAATAATTAACTATTAGTTTAGTCAAAGGGTTGTGTGTTAATTGTAGTTCTAACTCAATCCCAGGGGTATTTCGGTATTTAGGGCTGGCAGAAGTGTTATAGATTATACCTAAAACTCCAAGAACCTTCTAGATATGGGGTAAAGTTAGAATTTCAAAAATGAGTATACTAACTTGAGTCACAAGTCAACAAATAAGGGGTAAAAAGTGAAATTAATAGGGACTAAAAGAAAACTAAAAATCTATGCTTACTTCTTTATTGCCTATAAATGGCACCACAAATGCTTTGATGAGGGGTTAGCCCCAGCCATCAAAAATTCCACAAAAATCTCTCTCCCTCCCTCTAAATTTCAGGTTTGCATTTGAAATTCAAATATACAAAAATACAAAAATATCAGAAAACCGAAAAACCAAAAATATTTTTACTGTTTCATTGCCTATTTTAGTCATTTCAAAATTCCTATTTGGTTCTCTTGATTCTTGCTATAAGTTCGAGTTCTAAAAGCATTTGGAGGTGCTTAGAGTGAATTTAGGGCTACTTAGTTTGAATTTCTATTGAGTTGTGTTCCAGTGAAGTTCTAGGGCATTTTAAGTTAAATCTCGGTAAAATTTGGGTGCATTCGAGTGATTTTTCTAGGCTATGATTCAATTTCTGGGCTGTGCATCTGCTGCTGTTTTGTTATCTCTTGTTCTGTTGTTGCATTACTGCTACTGATCTCTTCTTATGTTAAAATCCCATTTTCAGGTACACATTCTAATCATGTGTGTCGAAGATGTTGAAGTGAAGTAATAAAATGCCTTTTTTGTCCATGTGAATACCTGTAGCATAGTCATTAATGTATTAATTTTAGTTTGTTAAAACTGTGTTGAGTTAGAATTAATATTGGACTGTGTTGGACAGTACATAAATGATGTGAAAAATTGATTCTGAGTTTCCCTTTTGAGTATCTGATTTCTATGGTTAATAGTTGTAATTCAATTTAGCTATATAGTTATTAGAACAGTGTAATTCGAGTTCATGTATTAATTAGTCATTACGACTAAAATCAAATGTGAAATCTAATGAGAGCCATATCATTGTTAAGATCAGGCTTAATAGGTGTGTTCTAGTATGTTTTGTATAAAGCTTGAGTGATTAAGCCACTATAGCTGTTGTTAGAATTGATTCGTGATTCTATTTTAATTGTCAATTTTAGTGCAGTAATCACCAATAGATAGGGGATTAATATAATGTGAACATGAGATGAGATAGTCAATGTCTAACTAAACTACAGAAATTGCTTATTGATTCCTTCTTGTCATAAATACTGACCCCACTCAGGAGATTTGGGGGTTTTGATGGTCAATTGGTTAAACCAAATTAATGCCATGCCCGGCTCTGGAGGTTCGATCCAAGACCTCCTCTTTGTCGTCTGATCGACTTGTCTGAAATAGAGCCTGTCTCAGGCCCAATGTGTACATGTGTTCAAGTCGTTATGGATAAGTTGCTGAAAGTGTTTTTTCATGTTTTATTTAACATGTTGCTGGGTCTTTCTCAAACACGTTAATTAGTTAGATTTTTCTCTTTTATAGACAAACAAAAATAGAAAACCCTAGTTTCTTTAGGTTTGTCCATTAAAACAATATATGAGAAGAGCATCGCCTAATATAACTACAAATTGCGGGGGCCCTCAATAAATATTGTATTAATTATTAGACTTCGGGATGGTCCATTTAGTGAATTTTATGGCCTTCCTCAAAGATAAAAAGGTTAGTCTCTTTGGGCATGCACTTTAATAAAATTACCTTCCTAAAATTTGGGTGCACAGTTATGTGACCCAAATTCAAAACCCAACGAAGTCGAAATGTGTCAACAACCACGGGTCATTGATGTGACGTGGTTCGAGACGCATTCTTATAATATTGTAATTCTCATTAAAATAATAATAAAAGAACATTAGGAATACAAAGAACATAAGGCAGAACATGTCTTGAAATCAGATAAAATCAAATACAACCATTGAGCGACTGTGCTAGAACCAAGGACCTCGAGAACGCCTAACACTTTTTACTGGGTTAACAAAATTTCTTACTCGGATTTCTTATTCTCGGAATGTTAACAGAGTCATAGTTTCCTCGGTTGGGTATTCAAACGGTGACTTGGGACAGCATTAATCTTCCAAGTGGTGACTCTAAAATCATAATAATAAATTCCGTTCCGATTGTCCTTTAATTGGAAAAACTCCTTTACTCCCTTGCGGGTGTAGCAAAAAGGGAGGTGTGACAGTGTTCTGATATGGAACAAGCTTGAATAATGTTATGGGATATGTTTGTATATTTGCTTGAGGTCCCTAGGGCCTCGGATGAGTTTTGGGTGGTTAAGCTGATCATTTCATGTTGGTGGAAATTGCAGACATACTGTTGTTGGTGGTACGGGTTGTTGACCTTCGCGTTTGCGATGCATGTCCCATGTTCGTGAGTGATTAGGGTGTGAGGCTGTGGAGTTGACCTTCGCGTTTGCAAAGATACTCCCAAGTTCGCGAAGGAGCTGAGGTCAATGGCCACAACATTCGCAAGGCTTATGCCGTGTTCGCGTAGAGGAAGAGGAATAGCTGGGTCCCCAAGGCAACTGTTCTACCCGTTCACATAGTAAAGGTCGTGTTCGCAAAGAGTTGGTACGTCGTGATAGGGTTCTCGCGTTCACGTAGAAGGAATCCTGGTCAGAGAAGCTATGTGTTTCGCAAACACGAGGGAGCTTCCGCATTCGCGATGAAGAAAAAGCCGTGTCAGTTTACATTTAAAAATCGAGGGTTTAAGTCCAATATCACAAAAACCATTGGAGAGCTCGGGAGAAGGTGAAATTTAAGGAGATTTTCAATAGAGCGATTAGGGTAAGTATTCTTCATTTTTCTTTGATATAATTCCATGATTTAGTCTTGAACTTCATCATTTAATTTGAGAAATTAGAGTGGAAATTAGGGAAATAAATTAGAGTGGAAATTAGGGAAATATAGAAGAAAAGTTTGAGAATTCTTTTAGGGATTTGAATGGGCAATTGAGGTCGGATTTTGAATAATTTTGGTATGGGTAGACTCATGGGAATATGAGGATTCTTTCCCTTCATGAATTTCTCCACTAATGTAGATAACTTGGTTCAAATAAATTAGGACTTAAAGGGTTGTACTTTAGGCTTTTGGTTAAGGTAGGACACAATTTTGGTTTGAGTGACTTAACAAATCCCCAAGCACTACGAAATTTACAATCAAAGTCCACTTCATTCAAAAATATTATACATCTTTTCTTCACTTTTCATTCCACAGCTAATTTCCCTTTATTCACAACTTTTTATAATTATTATAATTTTGTTTTTTTTTCTTTCTTCCTTTCTTTTCAAAATCAAGGAAGGTTTCACGTTTTTTGTTATTACCTTCCACCTTTTAAACAACTTCCATATCACAACTTTTCCAACCTTCACCCCAAACTTAGGCTTTTAGCCTATGTTTACACATTCAAAGTACTTGGGGAGGTAGGGTGATCTGCTTTCTTTGCATTTCCTATGATTATGTCGCATTTGTGACAAGTAAGGCCCCTTTCCAGATTTTCTTCCTTTTAGCTTCTTTTTTACTTGTTTCTCTTGGTTTCTACAAGACCACTTTTAAATCACATAGAACCTTTAATATAAAAGTAAATGGCATTAAACACATGATTATTCACTTAAGCATAACAAATATATAGGCTTAAAGGCAAAATAAGTTGGTAAAATACCATCTCATCAAACCCCCAAACTCGAAGTCGTAAGACCTCTGGGTAAGAAACTTCGAACTTGTAAACTCTCAACGAGACAACATCAATGTTGATAAAGAACTACTCTAGAGCCAAAAAACCGCTCGATGTCTCAGGGACTGTCGCCAAATGTCACCCGTCGAGCTGTAAAAACTCGAGGCCATATGGCCCCGTGCGAGTATCCTCGAGCTCATAAGACCTCCATAAGGCAATCCAAATCTATAAGACCTCAAGAAAGGCATGAATCATACTTGTAGCGAGAATATGCAAGACCTCAAGCAAGGCATGAATCATACTTGTACAAATAATCTATAAGACCTCAAGCAAGGAATGAAATATACTTATGCCAAGTAACCTATATGTTATACCTCAAGTAAGGCATGTTCAAATCTATAAGACCTTTCAAAAGGCATATTCCAGATATTAAAGTTAAGGCTATATATTCGAACTTGTAAGAGCCCTAAAAAGGCATAACTTCGATATAGACACCGAAGCTACTTCACTCGGGGAATAAAATGCTACGGCCAAACATAATGACTACGGTCATAAGACTCCGGCCAATCTAACGCAACTCAGGTGATGCTCGAACATCGCCATGAAATCACAGGCCTTCAATTACTTCGAAAATACTTTGAAAACAACCGGTTAATCAGGCTACCCTAGGCTTAAGCAAAAGATCTTTGATCATATCAGCTCCAAACAATAGATTTCAGAACAATTCAGCCATCGAGCAAAGTCTCCCGAGGTGCTCATTTATCACTACATAATGGCGCACCATCGAGGTTCTTATAGAATCATGAAGAGTAAGGCTGACCCAAAAACTTCAAAAAGTCTATATAGAGGGAAAATAAAGCCTAAATTATAGGTCATGTCCACCCAATGTGTGAGAGCCACTATAGCCAGCTTAAATTAAAGGTCATACCGACCCAACGCGTGAGAACCACTGTCGCCAGCTTAAATTAGAGGTCGTACTGGCATAACGTGTATGAGCCTAAGTGCCAGCCTATAGTAGAGGTCGTACCAATCCAAGACGTAAGAGCTTGAGAGTCGGATTTAAATTGACAAACCCGAGGGCCGATGAGCTCAAGTCGAAACCCGAATCGAAAATTGAGCCTGAAAGTGGTTAACTAAAAAGTGCTTAAGGGAAAATGTGTAAGAGCCTACGGGCCAACCTAACAAGCCTCAGAGCCAATTTGTAAACCTAAAGTTCTTACCTTAAAGGCCAAATCATCTAGCTAATTATTGACAAATGTCATAATTCAAGACAAAGAAAGACACACTTAAACATAGAGAAATTAATGAAAGGAGAAAGCCAGAAGGCTTCTTTATATGTGTATATGTGAAAAAATACAAAGCTTCATTTGTTAATGTTCTCTAAGAGAATCATACATATAATTAGAAAGAATACGCCTAGTCTAGTTTCCTCTCGGGGACTGCGGCCCAATCGGCCTCTTCCTCATTATCTTCAGCATCGGATAAAAGGAACTTGGAATCATATTCATCCTCCTTGGCTTACTCTATTTCTTTGAACAAATCGAAGCCCCTAGCGTGGATCTCTTCGAGGGTTTCCCTTCGGGATTTGCACCGAGCATACTCATTGCTTCTACTCTCCCGATCGGAAGCCCCTCCCAACTAAGCTCGAGCGGCGGCATAGTCTTTCAAATAGAAAACTACTATCTTATCAACCTTAGTTCGACTCTCTTCGGCCTCACCCCAGGCGTCCACATCCTCGGATTTTATCTTCAAAAGGTCAGACTCACACTTGCAATCCTGCTCATCTAAACCAAGCCGTTTTCATGAGCATTCTGAAGCTGCACCTCAAGGGCAGAAGCCTTATCCAAAGAATTATTCTTGGCCAAAACTTGGGAATCTATCTGAGCCCTTAGCTCATTACACTCATACTTAGCCCGATGAACTTCACCCCAAAGCCGCCGTCTTACTCTGCAACCGAAGTATCAAAATATTAATCTCCAAGGGTAGAAGAAGAAACATGCATCATCTCTAAATGAAGGTTACCTGTCTCTCTACCCAATGCTAGGGGTAAGGCCTGCGCACACACTACCCTCCACAGAACCCACTAAGTGGGATTATACTGGGTTGTTGTTGTTGTTGTTGTTGTATCTTGTATCACGCTGGGGAACAGATCGTGACTCCCTAGGTTGTTTTTCATTCGATGTGGTTGGAAAGCCAATGGATGTATATGATAGGCTTCGAGCACCCTTAGGTAATCTATTCTTTTGTGGCGAAGCCGTCTGTATGGATGACCATCAAGGGTCCGTGCATGGTGCCTATTCTGCTGGAATCATAGCTGCTGAAGATTGCTGCCGGCATCTCATTAAGAGACTTGGAAGTCTTGAAATGGTTCAGCTTTGTTGGGTTACCTAGAATCAATTGGGCGTTGGTAGACACGAATTTGAGAGAAAAACAACCTCTATTACTCAGAAGAATAGATTACACGAGTATTTACAAAACTCATAAAAAAAACTTCTCAAACTCACAAACAAGGATCACTCTCTAGGATCACTCTTGTTTTCACTCTTCTTGGTGATGAACACTAATTTTCAGGATGCCTTCCAACTGAGGTATCCACCTCTATTTATAGCATGAGTTATGGGGTAGGTGTGGTGTGAACATGGAAGCTTCCTTTTTCAACAATGGTGGGTGGTTGGTGGAGGTTAGGTAGATGGTTGTTGAATGGTAGGTTGAGTTTGGTGGGGATGGCTGGACTTCTTCAATTCTCCCCCTCCAGCCATATCCGAAATAAACATTCCTGCTATGTCTCTGCATAGCTCTAGCTTCTCTCGAGTCACCACCTTCGTCAACATGTCAGCTGGATTCTCCTTCGAATGGATCTTCACTAGTCTCAACAGTTGTCGATCCATTGCCTCGCGTATCCAATGATAGCGAATATCAATATGTTTTGTACGAGAATGGTACATAGAGTTCTTGCTCAAATCCAGAGCACTCTGACTGTCACAATGTACCTTATACTCCTTTTGCTTGATTCCAAACTCTTGGAGATAACGCTTTAGCCACAACATCTCTTTTCCAGCTTCAGCGGCAGCAATGTATTCAGCTTCTGTTGTGGACAAAGCAATGCACTTCTGTAGTCGTGACTGCCATGAGACAGCTCCCCCTGCAAAAGTATAAATGAATCCTGAAGTAGATTTTCTACTATCAAGATCTCCGGCCATATCTGCATCTGCATAACCTTCCAAGATTGGATCAGCTCCCCCGTAACAAAGACATAATTTCATTGTACCCTTAAGGTATCTGAGAATCCACTTTACTGCCTCCCAATGCTCTTTCCCGGGGTTGGAGAGAAAACGACTCACCTTTCCCACTGCGTGAGCAATATCTGGCCTCGTACACACCATCGCATACATCAGACTTCCGACTGCTGAAGAATATGGTACTGATGTCATCTCCCCAATCTCTTCCCTGGATGAGGGACATGATCTCTTGCTCAACTTGAAATGGTTGGCCAATGGAATGCTAAGTGGTTTGGCATTGTTCATATTGAACCGTTCAAGAACTCGTTCAATATACTTCTCCTGAGATAGCCATATCCTCCGGTTTTCTCTGTCTCGGGTGATCTGCATTCCCAAAATTTGTTGAGCTGGTCCTAAGTCTTTCATGTCAAAAGACTTAGAGAGTTCCTTCTTCAGCTGGCTGATCTTCGTTGCGTCTTTCCCCACGATCAGAATATCGTCTACATATAGTAGAAGAACAATGAAATTTCCATCAGAAAACTTTTGAATGTAGACACACTCATCTGCTGCAGTTTTCTTGTACCCTTGACTCACCATGCACGAGTCAAACTTCTTGTACCACTGCCTAGGTGCCTGCTTCAGACCGTACAAGCTTTTCTTCAGCTTACAAACGAGGTTATCCCCTGAAACCTCAAAACCTTCTGGCTGCTCCATGTAGATTTCTTCTTCTAAATCTCCATGAAGAAAAGCTGTCTTCACATCCATTTGTTCAAGCTCTAAGTTCATACTTGCGACCAATCCAAGTATGACTCTAATTGAAGTCATCTTGACTACAGGTGAAAATATCTCGTCAAAGTCAATCCCCTTCTTCTGCTGGAATCCTTTGACTACAAGCCATGCTTTGTATTTCACCACTTTTCCACTGCCATCTTTCTTTAGCTTGAACACCCATTTATTTTTCAGTGCCTTCTTCCCTCGTGGAAGTTCTACAATCTCATAAGTGTGATTTTTCTGCAGAGATTCCATCTCGTCCTGCATTGCGAGCAACCACTGTTCTTTGTCCTTATGAGATACTGCTTCATGGAAACTCTCTGGTTCTCCATCGTCAGTAAGTAGAAGATATTCGGATTCTGGATATCTTCTCGATGGAATCTGACCTCGTTCAGATCTACGAACTTCTGGAATATGAGGAGACCCACCATCATCTGAGTCTTGTGATGGTTCTGGAACATCTGGCAGAGCGGGTTGTGGCTCCCCCTGCTCAACACCATTTTCTTCCTCATTGTCTTCTACTTCTGGAATATCTTCTGGCACTGTATCTTCATTTCTCGTGAATGATTCTGCTGTTGCCTCTGGCACCTGAGTAGCAACATTTGGCTTCTGAGATATTGTGGGCTTTTCAATATCTTCTATTGTCTGGTTTTCATGGAACACTACGTCCCTACTTCTGATCACCTTTTTCTCCTTTGGATCCCATAATCTGTATCCAAATTCTTCATCTCCGTAGCCTATGAATATGCATGAAGAGGTCCTTGCATCTAGCTTCTACCTGAGCTCCTTGGATACGTGTACGTACGCCAAACATCCAAATATTCTCAAGTGAGAATATGATGGATCCTTTCCAGACCAAAGTTTCTCCGGAACTTCAAAATTCAATGGTACTGATGGAGATCGGTTGATCAAGTAACAGGCGGCTCTGACTGCTTCTCCCCAGAATGGCTTTGGCAGCTTAGCCATACTAAGCATGCTCCGAACACGTTCCATGATTGTTCGGTTCATTCTTTCAGCTACACCGTTGTGTTGAGGGGTGCGTGGGACCGTCTTCTAATGTCGAATGCCATATGATCTGCAATAGGCATTGAACTGCCTGGAAGAGTATTCACCTCCATTGTCGGATCGAAGACACTTCAACTTCTTTCCTGTCTCATGTTCTACCATGACAAGGAACAGTTTGAAGTAATCGAACACCTGGTCCTTCGTCCGTAAGAAATACACCCACACCTTTCGAGAAGCATCATCAATGAACGTTAGAAAGTATCGATTTCCGCCGAGTGATTCAACCTCTAAAGGACCGCAAACATCAGAGTGTACCAGACTGAGTAACTCTGATCTTCTCGTCGAAGAGGAATTAAACGAGACTCTATGCTGCTTACCAAACAGACAATGATTGCAAGGATTTAGTACAGCATCCTTGTCCACATTAATGAACTCCTTTTTTATTAGGGTAGACAACCCTTTCTCACTCATGTGGCCGAGTCTCTGGTGCCATAAATTTTGAGAAGCCTCCTTTTCTGCAACGTTGAGGCTGTCTGTGCATATCTTCACATGAGTCTTGTATAGGGTGCCACAAATATGTCCTCGGGCGACTGTCATAGCGCCTCTTGTTAACTTCCATGTGCCTTTACTGAAGTGACTATCATAGCCCTGTTTGTCAAGAGCTATTCCTGACAATAGATTTAGCCGAAGATCTGGCACATGGCGGACATCCTTCAAAGTGATTGTGCTCCCGGAACTTGTCTTTATCTGGACATCACCAATTCCGACAATCTCAGCGGAACTGGAATTTCCCATTTTCACAGCTCCCAAGTCACCGGCTTTGTATGTTGTGAAGTATTCCTTGTATGGAGTCACGTGGCAGGATGCTGTAGTATCTACCACCATTCCGTGTCTTCTCGTGAGACGTGAAGGCATGTCTCATCTTGGGTTGAACAATAAGCTACATCACCAGAGATAGTAACTAACGTTTCTCCACCTTTGTTCTTCGGCTGCGAACTGCTCTGGCCTTGCTCCTCTTTCCATTTGTAGCAGTTCTTCTTCATATGTCCCTCTATTCCACAATGATGGCACTTATATGTTGGTTTTCTGCCATCAGTGGACCTGCCCCTGCTCTTGCTTCTGCCTCTCCATTTGCTTTTGCTACTCTTTTGTTGCCTCCCCCGATTCTCTGTGACAAGGGCATGGGTCTGATCTGTGCCCATGTCCTTTCTCCTTGCTTCTTCACTGAATAGGGCATCCTTGACCATTGACATGGTAAGTTTGCCATTTGGGGCTGAGTTGCTGAGTGATACGACCAACGTTTCCCAACTATCAGGAAGGGAACTGAGTAGTAGCAATGCTTGAACTTCATCGCCAAGCGGCATCTCTACAGACGTCAACTGGTTGACCAAGCTCTGGAACTCACTGGTATGTTCGGCAACTGAAGTTTCACTTTTAAACATCATGTTGACTAAACGCCTCATCAACAGGGCTTTATTCCGAGCGGTCTTGGCCTGGTACATGTCCTCCAACTTTTTCCAGAGGGCATATGCGTCTGTTTCTTGTGCAACATGGTGGAAGACACTATGATCAATCCATTGACGGATTTGAGCAATAGTTTTTCGATTTGATTTCTTCCACTCTAACTCCTTCGCGGAATCAGGATTTATACCCTTTAACTCTATGGGGTCGAATAAATCTTTACAGCTTAGGAGATCTTCCATCCGAGGTCTCCACAGCGTGTAATTTGTGGCAGTAAGCGTAATCATGGCTCCGGAAGATGATGTTGACTCTTCTGTGGACATTATCACCTTACAAATAATTTTTCAACACAATCGGGGTTGAATCTTGCAAAATGGAGCTCACCGTTACGTCTGGAACGGTCCAAAATGATGGAATTGACACTTGGGGGCCAAAATTCCACTCTAGGAGCAAAACAGCAATTTTGAAAAAACTTTGAGGACCAAACGAAATTTCGAACAATTGAGGGGTCTTTCTGCAATTTCTAAAAAACTGCAAATTCCGGCGAGGTACAGTATTTCCGGTCGTCTTCTCCGGTGGAACTCCGGTGAACAGTGTCGTCTTCTCCGGCGATACTCCGGCGAACAGTGTCGTCTTCTCCGGCGAGTTTCCGGCGAACCTCCGGCAAAGTTGACCAAACTTTGACCGCGATTTCTGGGCTCATTTGAACTCCGATTAGGTCGCCGTTTGGTGTGTTGGACTTGGTTCGACGAGACAAATCCAATGGTGCACTCAAAATTGGATTTTGAGTAAAACTCAAAAAACCCAAATTCGGCCGGTCACCCAAAATTTCAACCAACGCCTCTAACCAAGCTCTGATACCACTTGTTGGGTTACCTAGAATCAATTGGGCGTTGGTAGACACGAATTTGAGAGAAAAACAACCTCTATTACTCACAAGAATAGATTACACGAGTATTTACAAAACTCATAAAAAACTCTCAAACTCACAAACAAGGATCACTCTCTAGGATCACTCTTGTTTTCACTCTTCTTGGTGATGAACACTAATTTTCAGGATGCCTTCCAACTGAGGTATCCACCTCTATTTATAGCATGAGTTATGGGGTAGGTGTGGTGTGAACATGGAAGCTTCCTTTTTCAACAATGGTGGGTGGTTGGTGGAGGTTAGGTAGATGGTTGTTGAATGGTAGGTTGAGTTTGGTGAGGATGGCTGGACTTCTTCAAGCTAGTTTCCTCCAGGGAAGAAATTCTCAAAGCCGCAGTTCCCCTCCAGATTTCCAGGATGTAACAATCTTGCAACGATATTGAAGATTACTTAATTAGTTTTCCTTTTTCCCCCTCAAGCAACTTAACTCAATAAGTAATGTTTTCCAATGCATTTGTCAGTCCATTAAGCTGTTTTGATGATGAATGGAGTTCATCTTTCTTTAGCGGAGGGTTTGTCGGAAATAATCTCTTTATTCGTCCAGAGTAGTAGGGGTAAGACTGCATATATCTTGTCCTCCTCAGACTACGTATGGAATTCACTGGGTTGTTGTTGATGATGAATGAATGAAGTTGTAGCACTCATGCAACTTTAAATGCTAAACAATTAAATTTTGTTATTTCCATTTGCAATTTAAAGTGCTTAAATAAATCAATAGTTATATTGACTTATAGTAGTTTTCCAATATATGTAAATTTATTCTAAAAAATCAAGTGTGATGACGTCGGATCCCTTCACATAAATTCGGACAGAAGAAGTAAATAAAGATGATGTGATGGACTTAGCCTAGATGACAGGGGTGTTTGGACCGGCAACAGTGGGGGCCCGACTACTCCAATCCAAGGAAGCGAGCCCATGTAGTTTGTTCTACATCATACGGATTTTTAAGAGATTTTTACATATATATATAGCATATAGCAAATCTTATTACCTTTCATGTTTAAAGTTTGTGTTTATTACATTTAAGCATACCAATTTTAATTTATGTACCATAATTCAAATTAAGGGTTAATTATTGCTTCATTATTTCAGGCATGATTTCAGGAGCATATATTCCTTTATCCTTTTTTTCCTCTTCTCTTTCCTAGTATTGCATATCTTTCACCGAAATAAAATAAGAAGACTTTATTATATGGCTTACACTAAATAGTAAATTTTTTTTCTCTTCTACTTCACTGTGTGTATGCACGTAACAATTGGAAAGAACTAAGATTGGAATACCTTCTACACTCACTAGCCATTTATGGCACTCCTAATCATTGGCTTAAGAAACTTATATGCAAAAAGGATAACTGTTCGCTTAAGGGCATACAGTTGCAACATTTATTTCGTTTATATTATTACCCTTAATTTGCCAATGACTTTATTATATGGCTTACACTAAATAGTAATTGTTTTTCTCTTTTACCAAGACACAATAACACATATTATAAAATAAATTATCACAACAACAGCCAATGCATATAAATCGTTCTTGCCATTTCAAAATTTGCGACACTCCCAAAATTGAATTTTTGAATATTAAGGATTAATTAAATTTGGTATGCTTAAATTTTTTGACACAAGATTGTAGTTTAATTGTAGTATAAATATAACAATACAATTTAACTACAATTTATAATTTATTTACAATTTATCTACAAATTATCTACATTTTATCTACATTTTATCTACAATTCTATTATTTAACTACAATTTAATTACATTTTAACTACAAATTCTGGAAAAATATGTCTTCTTCTTCTTCGACGAGTTTCAATCTGAAATTCAGTCAAAACCAAGCCTAATCTTCACCAAAACCCCTCAAATTGAGATATAAACTCCTAAACATATTTCGAATTATTTACAACAACACCCAATCCAAGGGATTTTAAATTGTAGCATAATTGGCATTTGATATAATTGTAGAAGGTTTAATCTTCCCAATCTACAATTTATATACAACTTATCTACAATTTATCTATATTTTATCTACAATCTATCTACAATTCTATAATTTTACTACAATTGAACTACAATTTAACAACAATTTGTGAAAAAATATGTCTTCTTCTTCTTCGACGAGTTTCAATCTGAAAATCAGTCAAAACCAAGTCTAATCTTCATCAAAACCCCTCAAAATTGAGATATAAACTCCTAAACATATTTCGAATTATTTACAACAACACCCAATCCAAACAAATAATGATTTTTGAAAATTCAAATTTGAATTCAAAGCTTTCAAGCTTTTTAATGGCTATCAATGATGGAAAATATATGGAAAAGGGGAGAATTATGCTGCAATAGATTTTCTTCCGTTTTAAATTTCGAAATTAATGGTGATAGAATCGCCATTAAATGTGATTCCTACAAATTTGGAGCATTTTTAGGGTAGAATCGATCTATTTTTGGTTTGGCACAGTTTTTGTAAACAAAACATGGTGTAGACGGGTAAATATCAAACCATACAAAATTTTGATAATAAGGTTTGCTATATGGTATGTATATATATATATATATATATATATATATATATATATGTAAAAATGCCATTTTTTAATACCAGAGTCTAATCTAATCTGTTACAAGTTACTTACCATTTCTTCTAGGTTTTCAGTTAATACGTATGGAGTTGCGTACAATTACTTTTAAGTGATTTAATTGTGCAACTATTCTGGGTTGTTCACAAGGTGACGAACAACCCAGACCTTTTTAGGAAACTCTAATATATATATATATATATATATATATATATATATATATATATATATATATATATATATATATATATAAAGAGAGAAACATACTACCTGTATGTTATATATAAAAATTAGTATACAAATTTTATATATTTTTTCCGCTACCGAATATAAATAATTTCCGGCACGGGTTAAAAGGTGAAAAAAACCGTTCTTTTTACTGGATATCCTTTCTTTGTTGTTATAATATTAATATTTTCATGGATAAATCGCATAAAAAACTTACAAATCTATTGTGGAATTAACAAAATTTTAAGGAAACAATTGATGTCACGGCCACATGCACTTGTGGAGATTTTTCAATCAAGAAAGGTAAATGAAAATTTAAGAATTAGCAATTGAAGAATGTATCCGACCACACAATAATTAACGAGGCTAATTTCGGTTTAAGCTAATTCATGATTAATAAGTTGTATGGCCACTCGGAATTAACGCTATTTAACCCTTATTTGATTCGACCAACAAGGCCACAGCCTATTCATTATCATGAAGGCGAACCCACAATGTGGTCACGACCACTTATTGACACCTCATGAAACTCATAGCTATAAATACCAAGAGAGGAAACCCTAACTTCTTCGCCACTATTCACAAGAGAGAGAAAAGATACAAATAGACCCATATTATGGGAAAGGGGGACACCAATAAAAGCTTTTAAAGTTTCGTTTCCTAATTCCGAGTACTCATTTTCGCCTCTTTCATTTGGTCCTATAGATTATTACGGGTTGCTGTGATTTTTCCTTGATTTATTTGTACTATTTTACACTCATAAAGTATATGATAACTTTTGAGCAAACAATTTGGCGCCGTATGTGGGGATTTCATAGCAAAATCGCGTGGATCTGCCCTGGACCAAAAGAAAAGAAACGCCAAAAAATAACCCAGCTCAAACAAGCTAAAGCGGCATGTCGGACAAGGGAACTCGAAGATCTAGAATCGAGATACAACTCCCCTGTCTCTCCTCTATCGGATAGTGCAAACAAGAAGAAGAAGTCCCCCCAAGGGAGGATCTCTGTAAGGAATCTCCCGCATCCCCCGATACGGGCTCCACCCGGGAACCGACATGAAGATATCTCGAACTGAGAGTCGCCTCAAGCGAGCTTACATACCCTGATTGGGAAGATAACGTTGAAGCTATTCAACATCTCGAATCTAAACCGAGCCTCAGTTCTCAAATGCCGACAAAGCGAGATTCAGGCTACGCGCCTTCGCTCTCAAATTCGACAAAGTTCAACAGCAGTTGAACTGGGACTCCGGCTACGCGCCTTCGCCATAAAATCAAGGCTATGTGCCTTCGCCAGTAAGTTCAGCTACGGTTGAACCAAGACTCAGGCTATGCGCCTCCGCCACTAAAATCGACAAAGTTCAACAACAGTTGAACTGGGACTGAGGCTACGCGCCTTCGCCATTAAATCAAGGCTATGTGCCTTCGCCAGTAAGTTCAACTACGGTTGAACCAAGACTCAGGCTATGCACCTCTGCCATCAAAATTGACAAAGTTCAACAGTTTAACTGGGACTCAGGCTACGCACCTTCACCATTAAATCAAGGCTATGTGCCTTCGCCAGTAAGTTCAACTACGGTTGCACCAAGACTCAGGCTATGCGCCTTCGCCAGTTTCAACTATTGTTGAACCAAGACTGAGGCTTTGTGCCCTTCGGCAGTAAGTTCAACTACGGTTGAACCAAGACTCAGGCTATGCGCCTTTGCCAGTAAGTTCAACTATGGTTGAACCAAGACTCAGGCTATGTGCCTCCACCTGTAAGTTCAACTACGGCTGAACCAAGACTCAGGCTATGCGTCTTCGCTAGTAAGTTCAACTATGGTCTAACCAAGACTCTGGCTATAAGCCTCTGCCATCAAAATCAACAAAGTTCAACAACAGCTGAACTGGGGCTCAGGCTACGCGCCTCAGCCATTAAATCAAGGCTATCTGCCTTCGCTAGTAAGTTCAAATATGGTTGAACCAAGGGACAGGCTATGTGCTTCCGCCAGTAAGTTAAACTACAGTTGAACCAAGAAACAGGCTATGCGCCTTTGCCAGTAAGTTCAACGACGGTTGAACCAAGATACATGCTATGTTCTTTCGCCAGTAAGTTCAACTGCGGTTGAACCAAGAAGTCTATGTGCCTTCGCCATCAAAATCAACAAAGTTCAATAGCAGTTGAACTGGGACTCAGGCTACGTGCCTTCGCCATTTAATCAAGGCTATGCGCCTTCGCCAGTAAGTTCAACTGCGGTTGAACAAAGACTCAAGCTATGTGCCTCCGCCATCAAAATCGACAAAGTTCAACAACACTTGAACAGGGACTCAGGCTATGCACCTTCACCCTCAAATTCAACAAAGTTCACCAACAGTTGAACTAGGACTCAGGCTTCGTGCCTTCTCCATTAAATCAAGGCTATGTGCCTTCTCCAGTAAGTTTAACTACGGTTGAACCAAGACTCAGGCTATGTGCCTCCGCCATTAAGTTCAACTTTGGTTGAACGAAGACTCAGGCTATGCACCTTCGCCAGTAAGTTCAACTACAATTGAACCAAGACTCAGGCTATGCGCCTTCACCCTCAAATTCGAATAAGTTCAACAGAAGTTGAATTGGGACTTAGACTATGCACCTTTACCCTCTAATTCGGCAAAGTTCAACAACAGTTGAATTGTGACTCAGACTATGCGCCTTCGCCATTAAATCAAGGCTATGTGCCTTCGCCAGTAAGTTCAACTACGGTTGAACCAATACTCAAGTTATGCGCCTTCGCCATTAAATCTAACAAGATCGACCCCGCTCGAACTGCAACGATAGATGCCTCCGTCCTCAAATCAAACAAGCTCAACCACAGTTGAACCAGGACCTAGGCCAAGCTCCTTCATCATAGAACTCAGCGAAACCCGACCTCCGATGAATCTAGGTGCAGACTAGGATCGCTCGCCAGCCAAGTAAGTACTCCCAACTTGAACTAAGATTCAGGCCATATAGAGTTTGGCCCTGGCCAAACAACAAGGCCACATTTTTTATCATCACGGCTGGTAGTTCAACCACGCTAAACTGGGACTAAGGCTATGTGCCGCTATCACCAATTAACGGCTCTGACTCGCTCACATCGAGTCGAAGAAATGCCTACCAGAGTCAAACTCAAAGGCAAATCACCCCTTTGAAAGCGTGGAAAGAAAAGTCTAAGGGGAAGAAGAGAAGGTACAAAATAAATACGAAGCAACTCACAAAAAAGGAATTTCATTTATCTACAAAGTTAATTGCGTGTCATCCCCGGTTACACCCGGCTAAGGCCGGTAAAAAAAAGAAAAAGAAAAAAAGAAGCACCTAAATTCCAAGCGGCGAGTAAAATAAAAAACAACAAACACAATAAATGCTTTTATACTGCGCCGTCTACTCCATCACCTGCACCATCATCAACCTATGGTATCGCCGACTCAAAACCACAGCCGATACGGGTCTCATGATCCTTTTGACACGCTTCCGCGAAAGCAGCTTCGGTCACAACACCGGCCTCCCACAAATTCTTATATACATCAGTTTGGGCCTTAGCAAAGACCCAAAGCTCATGAACACGGCTGGAAGTGGTAGTTTGGTCCCGTAGCCGATGATTCTTGTCACACCTCCGTTTCACTACACCCTTGGAAGGGCGTAAAAGAAGTTTTTCCACTTAAAGGATAATCGAAATGGGAATTATTATTAAGATTTCAGAGTCGCCACTTGGAAGTCACCGGTTGAATCCCGAACCGAGGAAATTATGACTCTGTTAACAGTTCGCGAACAAGAAATCCGATTAAGGAATTTTGTTAACCCAGGAGAAGGTGTTAGACATTCCCGGGTTTCGTTGTTCTAGCACGGTCACTCAAATGTCGTATCTAGCTTATTTATCCGATTTTATTACATGATGAACCTATGTGCCCATTTAGCTTTTAACCTTTTTAATTCAAATTTTAATGAATGCTGAACATCATTTAAAACGTGTCTTTGGATCGCGTCACATGAGATGCACCCGCAATCCTAAACACATGTTATTCAATATTTTTGGGAATTGATTTGGGTCACATAAAATGCATACCCGAGTTTAGGAAGGTAATGTTATTAAAATACGCACCTAAAGAGACTAATGCATTACTATATTTGGGGAAGGCCGTGAAATTTGCTAAACGGCCCATCCCAAATTCTAAGGACAAAACAAGATTAACCAATGAGGGCCGTGCAGTTGTCATTTTTGTTTGGCACAGTACCCCTCTAACTAATTTAAAAGAAAACTACATTTGGCAGGCCATAAACTTTCAAACCGCTTTTATTTATTTAAGGAAAATTCAAGGTTATACAAAACATATCGCAAGCCACGTCACATGAAATGCACCCATAGTTCACGACCCGCTTTACCTAACCTTGTACGAAATTGGAGCGGGGTCACATGAAATGCACCCCCGGTTTCTTTAATCTAATTACGTAGTTTAGTTGATGAACATCAACCCAATATCTATATTGTGACAATATCGTGTCCAGCTATAACCAATTCGAGCAAGCATATGAATATATAACTAAATGAGCAAATTCAAAACTATGAAAACTAACAATACAAACGACGAGATCATATCACCAAATCAATCAATGACACTCCAAAACTCACTAGCCTTCAAACTTGAATAACCAACGATGACACCAAATCAATTTCAAAATACAACAAACAGCCATGACTCTCATTTTCAACGGAATTGATGACATAAACAGTCATCATACTGAGCAGACAGTAATGAACGCAATCAAAATTGAATTTAATAAATTAATTTTAACAGGGACAAATTACTTTATTTTAATTAAGGTGAGAAAATAACCGTGAAAATACACTCACTTATTCGAGACTCACTACAACAAGCAATATCAGACAGAGATGGATCTCAGCTCACTTTAACAAAACAGAGACAATAAACAAATTAGAACAAATTGAAGTCGTCAACGAGCAAATCATGAACATATGTTTCAATGGATCAATTGGGGTGGTTGAAGGAGATCAATGGGGGATCTCTTCTATGAATTTGATGAAGAAGAAAATTGGACAGGGATCGTTTTTTGTGTGTCCCCGCTCTTTGTAATGTTCGTCTATCTTGCTGAACAGAAGGGGACGCAGAATTTTCGTTTCTCAAGCTCAGGGAGGGGTCATGGGAGTTAGGTCGGGTATTCCATTAGGCCGGGAGAAAAATCAATTAATTTTGGCCCAAAAGTTTATCTTTTCAATTCCCTTTCCTCTTTTCCAAATTAGTTCTTTTTATTTCAAACTCTTTTTAATTAATTTTTCAAAATAAACTCAAATAAAACCCAAACTAAATCTTAAATCGAATCAATCCTAGCACATTAAATTAATTAACTCTAACTAAAACCAAATGGAAGGAAAAACTACCAAAATTCAAAAATTAGAATTGCAAATTAAACCATTTTTGTGGCTTTTCCCATTTAAAAAAATAACTAATTTGTTAATTAATCCTAAAATGTGAATCTAAATGTAATGCATGGTATTTTTGGTATTTTTTCATGATTTTAATGAAAGTAAATATGCAAAGAAATGCAAACAATTAAACAAAATCCTATAAAATTGCAAAAATTGAAAAAAATTATTTAATGAAATTTTATCGGAGTAATTCATATAGAGCAAAAATCAAGTGCTCATAATTCTCTCTTTCTAAGGTCGTGACCTGATCCGCCATAACTAGGACCTCCTGCTCCAGAAGGCTGATCCACTCCTCGAGACCTGCTTCCCTATTAACCGCCGTAGCCCTATCCGAACCACACTGAGATTCGTGCAGAGGATCGCCTCCTCCAACCATACGACTCTCGACGAGGCAGCATTCGCCTGAAGTTTCAGTGCCACAACCTCACTATCCAACGCAGCCACTTTCCCGCTCTATGCCGCAACAGCCTCCGCCTCCTTAGCCTGGCTCCGGAGCTCGCACTCAGCTGCAACTTTCCTTCCCCCATCGAGTTCCTCTTCCATCTAACGAAGTTGCTCCTTGAGGCCGCGCGTTCTCCCAAGTATTTGCTACAACAGAAGCCCCCGCCTTGCCAACTCCTCGACCAAGGCCTGGTTACGGGGGCCGGCCCTTAAGCTCTCATGCATCTCTCCGCACCGATCTCAGTAGCGGCAGTACTTCTCCAGGACCCGCAAAAATATCCCCGAACGGACGTTGGCTCGATGGATGCTCTCCACCTCCAACAAATAAGATTGCAAAACAAAAACAACGATTAAGATAAAGAGTAAACTAAGGCAAGGAAAAAATGGACCAAAGTCATAATACGTACCCTCAGGCCCATCACGGCCACTTCAATCATTAGTCTGATATTCGTGACGTCCCTCAACGAGCATTCTCGACCTCAGAGCACATCACCTCAAACAACGACACTAAGCTATTCCCTTAGAGCAATAAGTTTGACTCCGTGGGAACCTTAATAAAACAAGATCGCCCCTCTGCACGCACTGTTGAATTGGTGAAGCCTTCTCGGGACATACGAACGTCGTCGGGGTCCAAGTCGGATTCGGACCTGTACTCATCTACAACATCCCTTCCACCTTCCGCCACCAAAGGGGCTCTTGATTCACCAACAATAGCAGCCACTGAGGAACTGCTCCCATATCAAAGACTGGAACCACCAACTGAGTTGCCTAAGCCAACCGAGGAAACCCCTACTGTTTGTTCGCCCTCAAGGGTAGGCATTGTAGCCTCACTTCTCTCCGTATCCGCTGGGGGTGAGTCCAACTTAATTACCACAGGTGAAGCCAGCATGAACAAGACCCTCCATCTAAACAATGGCCTCTTCTCCTCCTCCTCAGGTGAGGGAGATTCCGCTCTGGGGTGCACAACCCTGATGGCCCCTCGTCCCGAAGTGCAGATCGTGCTGGAGAAGGAGCCGATGAAGATTCAACTGATGCTGCCCTTGGTACTGAGCGCGGTACCGCTGCTGTAGTAAGCCGAGCAATTGCACTCGGTCGACGGAAGGCCAATTGAGGGGCTCTGACGTGGCATGCCCTCCCTGATCACGAAAAAACAAAGCTGATAAACAAAGTTGAAACAAAGAGGGACAAAAGAAGAAGTCAACTTTTTACTTGTCGCAGGCCTAAGACCATGCTTCTCCCAGAATGATGCCAACGTGCGTATCCCCATCATATGGGAAAGTACGGCCTCTACCCACTCACGTATCCTAGCCAGCGGAGCTAGTGGAGACTTTTCAGCTGCAAAATTTATGTAAAGATGAGCAAAAAAGAGAATTTGACAATTAAAAGACTCACGTACATGGTTCCAGGCCTCTAGGAACCTAGGTAGGGACGCCCCTAAATGATTAGTTCTGATATAAAAGAAGTGCTCAAAAGGACGAAGCCCGACCTCACCATCTAGTTCTACATTCAGGCCCCTCGACCCATGGGGGCGTGCTTGAATTATCGTACCACGGACCCTCTGGGAAGCGTAGAGACTAAGCACATGCTGCACCGTGACCTCCCTACTGGGCAACTCCGCATACTTGATAAACATCGCTACCAACTTAGAAAGAGAAGGAGAAAGCTGACCCGAGCACAGACCGTAGTAAGGGCAATAATCAACTACCAGAATGGGGAGCGCAAGCTTAAATCCCAATTGAAGGAATAGGCATAGACGATGCAGTACCCCCAGCGGTCAGTGTGTACCCACTGTTCCCGTAGTTGGGCCCTCCCAACTTCCCCCCATTAACGAGGATTCATCAACCCGATCCTCTCCACCATTGATGATGAAGTCAATCATCAGGCCTCCGAGCATAGATGCTATCTCATCAACCGACGGAACTTCATCGATCTCCACCGGTACTGCACCTCCCATTGCCGGAGATGGTCCCTCGACCACCGGAAAACTAACTAGAAAGTTCTTTGAAAAAATATGTGAGAAGAGATGCCTGCCATTAGTGATTCACTAACAAGAACGAAACGATTCTTGATGGGCAACATGGAGGTTGTAACGATCGAAGAACAAAGATGAAGATGAATTAGCAAGAAGAAAAGTTTCTTCAAAATCTCTCTCAGACCAACAATGAGAATATGAGAAATAAATGGCTCAACTCTTTATTTATAAGCACACAAGTAACTTTCACGAACCCCAATAGTCATTATTAACTACATGACCAATCGCAAAATGGCTCATTTTTACGGAAACGTGCACCATTATGACAGGCACCATGAAGCGACTTTTCAGTCACCAACTAGCATCTCGCCGTCGAAATGGTCATAAATACCTATGGATGCTGAGGAGACGTTCCGCATGCCTTAGAAATTATGGATGTCTCCAAATGCGTATCAAGTGTGCTCTCGTCCTCCTTAGCCGCGTAAATTACGATCCGTCCGCCATGATCGACGGCTACGCTCCCAAGCAAATGTAAGTTTCAAAGCACAATAAAGCTTGACCTCACTCGAATTAATGTAAAGGGATAAATTCCTTCTCCAAAGAGGAGAGTTCAACCATTGATCGAACGACGACTAAATACAATAACAAAACACTAACACTCTACAAGGCTAAGGCCATCTCCACTGTTTAAACGGCTAAGGCCGTCGACAGTAGTAAGGTTTGGGACCATCGCCAAAGAGAATTCGGCCTCGACCAAAGCAACAGTTGACCTCCCTACCCGAAGTTTCTCGAACTACAGTCGATAAAGTCTGCTCACCGAGATCGGCAAAGGCACGACCTCAATAAGCAAAGGGACTAATTGTATTGGTCGAAATTCAATCCACAATAATTAACGAAGCTAATTCCGATTTAAGCTAATTCATGATTTATGAGTTGTATGACCACTCAGAATCAATAGTATTTAACCTTATGTGATTCGACCAACAAGGCCACGACCTATTCACCATCATGAAGGCGAACCCACAACATTGTCACGACCACTTATTAACAGCTCATGAAAGTCACAGCTATAAATACCAAGAGAGGGAATCCTAAAAAGGGCGCTTCATCTTCATGAGAGAGAGAAAAGATACAATGAGACCCACATTATGGGAAAGGGGGACATCATTGTAAGGCTATGAACCTCTCCATGGAGAGGCAGACCAAATCAATATTATCAGTAAAAACCTTTAAAATTTCCTTTCCTAATTCTGAGTACTGATTTTCGCCTCTTTCATTTGGTCCTATGGATTATTACGGTTGCTATGATTTTTCCGTGATTTATTTGTATAATTTCACACTCATAAAATATATGATAATTTTTTAGCAAACAAAGAATTTAGTTATTACACAAACACGAAAATTTGATTATCAAACCCTTTTTCTAATTACAAGGAGAAGCCTTTTAAGAGAAAACGTTTTGAGAGGGAAATTGGTGCCTTTATTTTTTAGGCCCGTTTATTCATAATTTTTTTTTCTTTTTCTTCTTTATTTTTTTTCCTTCAAAAATGTGTTCGTCCATAAAATTTTGCAAGCATTTGAAAATTTTTCAAAAATGAGTATTTCAAAAAATCACTTTTTGAAAATTTTCAAAACATTTCTCTTTCCCCACTCACAAAACTAGGGGTGTACATAGGTCAGGTTGGTTCGGATATTACAATTACCAAGCCAAACCGTCGGATTATTAAATATAAAATCCAAACCAAACCAATAAAATTCGGGTTTGCACTCTGAATTTTTCTCAAATTTTCTCGGGTTTTCGGCTTATTCGGGGTTTTTCGGGGTTTTTCCGGTAAAATCCTCGTAGAACAAAACAAATAAATTGTGTTCAAAATGTTTCTTTAGTCATAGTAAGATACAACTATCTAAAGTATTTTCCAAACAAATAATACAAAATATGAGATATGTCATGGCATTATCATAAAATATTCAACAATAAAGTCAATAAAATTATGTAATATAAATATTGCTAATTAAAAAATCGTAATTGGTTTTTTTCCAATACCAAATCAAATCAAACCAAACCATAGTCGGATTTGTTTTCTTGGTTTGACTCGGATTATTGGGTTGGCGTAGTTTGTTAGTTTCTTTTGTACACCCCTACACAAAAGTGCAATTTTTTCAAGTAAAATGCATATCCAAATATAATTTCATATTTCAATTATCATTTTTCAACTTAACTCCAAATACTATTTTTTTATATAAAAAAATAAAATTTTTATGTTCAAACGCCTACTAAGATTTTGACAACAAAATTTGGTTTGGATTACTCTGTAAACTTATAGCTTTTCTAAAACAATTCATAGTTACATTACATAATCAATATGAAAGGGGAAAATCATATGTACCCCCTTGAACTAATTAAATCTGAATTTTTAATTATACACCTTATCGTTGAGGGGGTTCATCGCATTTTGTAAAATTTTCATTCGCTTTGATAGAATTGACTTTAAGCTTTGATTTAAGTATTGCGTTCTCATTCATGCTACAAGACCTTGGATAAGTTCATATTCATTCATGTTACGAGACCTTGGATAAGTTCATATTACGTCCTTTCATTTGTGTAAATGTCGGTTTTAGTCCGAAAGGCTTGGTGGTATTTCGGTATTATTGTACAAAAAATAATATTTTAAGGTACTTTAATTCGACTTGAGATGCCGTTTCGTTTGGCTGCAAAGTGAGATATTTAGGATTACATTTCCAGAATTAAAATAAAGAGCATCCCGATGCACTAAGCTCCTGTTATGTGTGAGGTTCGGGGAAGGATCGGACCACAAGGATCTATTTACAACCTTATCTTATATTTCTGCAAGATGCTGTTTCCACGACTTGAACCGGTGACCTGCTGATCACATTGCAGCAAACTTTACCAGTTACGCAAAGACTTCTTTCATTTCCAGAATTATAATCTTGGGATTATTGTTCCACATCCAGTATGTGATAGCTAAAAACATTATTTTAATATAAGCTTTGTCCTGGTATTAATTAAAGCATAATCAAATATAAAATAAATATAAATTTTAAATTCTATACCGGATTAAAATCCTAATCCCAGTAACCAAACGGATCCGTAATAATATATATCTCATGCATCTAATCTTTTAATATTACATATGTTCCTTCATTTCCACTACATGTACTGACAGACCCCTTATTTTTTCCCATTTTTGTTGTTTTTTCTATTGTTTAAATTAGTCTAATGGCTCACCAAACCCCCTTGTTATCTTTTCTTTCTTACCAACAAATTAAGATCTCATTCACATGGCTGCATTTCTCTTCAACCATTATTTTTCCCAGCCTAATTATTCAAATTAGTTGTGGAGAACAACAACAACAACCCAGTATTGTCCTACAAAGTGGGGTCTGGGGAGGGTAATATGTAGACGAGCCTTACCCCTATCCGAAAGGGCAGAGAGGCTATTTCCAATAGACCCCCGGCTCAGTGAAGGAAAGGAAAGACAAAAGAGCATTATTAACTCCAGCAGAAATAGCGTAAATAATTATCTAAACATAAGAAACATAAATAAAATAGCATGCAATAATTAAGTATATGTATCCTTTGGAGCTTGTTTTTTTAGCCGCAGACTGTGCGTAATATATAGATAAACATAAACAGTGGTAGATAGAAGTTTGTGATCATTTTTACGATTTAGTCGGGCTCCAATGTAGGTATCAATAACTGGATGAAAAATAAAAGAAAAATTATTGTCCAAGAGAGTATTTTCCATAGAGAAATTATTTTGTGATAACCGGTTACTGCAAAAAGGTTTCATAGTATGAGTCACGATATGAATTTCCTACCTTTGGGATCGTGATGGCGTCTAACATTGTACTCGCTAGGCAAGCCATCGTTAGAAATTATATTTCACCTCTTTCTTTTATCTTTTAGCAGTTTACAAGTTAATAAAAGTAAATCAATGGAATAAATGCGGAGGAATAAAATTTAATAGATTATCTTAATACAAATAACAAAAGTGTAATGAAACTCCACCCATAACTGGTGTCATTACTCACGGACAATCTACGAATACTACAAATAATGGTCTGAGCAAAAAAATATACATCTATCCCGAAAATAGATAAAACAGAAAAGAAACAGGATAGAAGGGGAAGTCATAGCCTGCAGGACGCCTGCACGACTACCTTGGGTCTCCAATGGACTGAAGGTAGCCATCCTAACTATACTCACAATTTCTGACGCCGAGATTTGCACAGAAAGTGCAGAATGCAATATCAGTACAACCGACCCCATGTACTGGTTAGTGTCGAGCCTAACCTCCGCGAAGTAGTGACGAGGCTAGGACACGACAACTAACATAAACCTTTGTAGTTAAACAATATACTAACAGAGTAACAATAATAGGAGCTAAACAAAAATTATCGGCAAGGGGCAATATGTTACGGGGATACCAGAATAAGGAATCACAGTAGTAACGGAAATTAAACAGTTAAAAACACTTGAACCGATAACATCAATTTATCACAACAAACAGAAAATGCACGGCATTACCTTTCATGCTTTTACTCTCAATCCTCACCATGCAATCAATAATAAAAATGTGCACAACATCACCCTTCGTGCTTTATCAATCTTCCTCACCATAAGTATAATGGAAATGAGCATGACATCACCATTCGTGCTTTATCCCTCTTCCTCACCATATGCATCAATATAAATGTAAATGTGGACGACATCATCCTTCATGCTTTATCACTCTTCCTCACCATATGCATAATTATGAATGTGCACGACATCACCATTCGTGCTTTATCACTCTTTCCTCACCCAAATAATAGAAACAATAACATCCCAGCAAGGGAATCGGCTATAACCAATCTCGTTTTAACAGTTAAATTCACAATATAAGTCTCACTTGAGCCAGCACTCAACAATTACCCAATAGCAAGAAAATATAACCAAACTTGTTCAACATGAAGAGTAACCAGCTTAAGCATGAATAATACGTGATAAGAGACACAATGATCACAAGTATAAGGCTCATTTGCATACTATGACCCAAAAATAACGTATATATGCTCGTGACCATACATATACGTTGTACCCAACAATTAAACATGTAGCAAGTAAGACAACAACACCTATTCCCTCAAGCTAAAGTTAGACCCAATACTTATCCCAATTTTACGGCCAATATCAAGCCTCAAATACCGCTTTCCCTCTAGATTCCACCTCCAATTCGCTCGTATCTAATCATAATTAATTTTATAACATCAATTATTGCTAAATACATTAATTCCAATACTTAATTATAAGTTTCCTAATATTTTACCCAAAAAGTCAAAAATTGACCCAGACTCGCTTGGTCAGAACTTGAGGTTCGGACCAAAATCTATTTACCTATTCACCCACGAGCCCAAATATGTAGTTAGTTTCGGAATCCGACCCAAATCGAGGTCTAAATTCCCAAATTTGTAACATTCCAATTTTTGAAAAAATCCCTAATTCTACCATAAAAGAACAATATTTATGGCTAAAAATCTAATGGGTGTTGATAGAAATTGAAGGAAATAAGTTGAAGAACACAACACTATTAGTGCTGAAATCCCTCTTCAAAGTTGCTCCTAGGTCGAGTTTTTTATGGAAAAGATGTGAGTTTTTGAAAAATCCCAATTTTGGTTCTGTTTTAAAAAGACTGGATAGGCCTTCTTTGCGTTCGCGAGACGGAATGGCCAGAGGCCTTCGCGTTCACGAAGATATTCTCCCCCCAGCCTCCGCGTTCGCGATCCAAGTGTCGCATTCGCGATGAGTAACTTTCCCCTCCCCCAGGTCCCATGCTTTGCGTTCGCGGTAGATGGATCGGGTTTTTGAAGGGTAAAGCCCCCGCTGCTCCGCGTTCGCGACCTATCTTTCGCATTGACGAAGAAGAAGATTCCCCCTGCCCCTCTTTACCTTTTGCGTTCGCGAGACTACCTACGCGAACGTGAAGAAGGGCATATCAGAATATTTTCTGCAGCATCAATACCAAATTTTCTAAGTCTAAAACATCCCATAGCCTCTTTGAAACTCACCTGAGCCCTCGGGTCTCCAAACCACACATGCACACAAGTTTTAAAACGTCATACAGACCTGGTCGTTTGATCAAATCGCTAAAATAACACCTTAAAAACGAATTTAGCATCAACATTAATGAAATTCTCAAGAACTCTTAAGTTTCTATTCTCACAATCGAGGGTCCGAATCATGCCATATATACTCCGTTTCTTATACAATTTTAAAGACATAAATTAAATACCATATTAAACTTATTCCGGGTTCCTAGATGAAAATACGGGCTCGATACCATCGAAATCATGCATCATTTAATTTCCAAAAACCATTATATTTTTAGTTGAACAATTTTCTTCAATAATTTATTTCTCAGGCTAGGACCCAGAAATTCAATACCAACACAGATTTGACTTTTAAAACAAGAGATGAAATTTTGGGTCATCAAATTCTCCACCTCTAAAATAATCGTTCATCCTCGAATGGACATAAAAGAACCTGAGTCGGTAAAAAGATGGGGATATAGGCTCCGCATATCGAACTCGGATTCCCATGTAGCTTCCTCGACAGGCTGGCCTCTCCACTGAACATGAACCAAAGGTTAACTCTTCGATCTCAACTGACGAACCTGCATATCCGGAATAACTACCGGCTCCTTCTCATAGGTCAAGTCCTTGTCCAACTAGACAGTGCTGAAGTATTACACGTGGGATGGATCACTGTGATACTTCCGAAGCATGGACACGTGAAATACATGACGCACAGTTGATAAATTTGGTGGCAACGTAAGTCTGTAAACCACTTCTCCCACCCGATCAAGGATCTCAAAAGTCCCGATGAACCTAGGGGTTAACTTGCCCTTCTTCCTAAATCTCATCACACCCTTCATGGATGAAACCTGAAGCAACACTCGCTTCCCGATCATGAATGTCACATCACGAACCTTACAGTCGGCATACCTCTTGTGACTAGACTGATCCGTACGAATCCAATCATGAATGATCTTAACCTTTTCCAAGTATCCTGAACTAAATCTGTACCCAATAACCGAGCCTTTCCTGGCTCAAACTACCCAACCGGCGACCGACACCGCCTACCATATAATGCCTTATAGGGATCCATCTGGATGCTCGACTGATAACTATTGTTGTAGGAAAGCTCTACTAATGGCAAGAATTGATCCCAGGAACCTCCAAAAACAATCACACAGGCGCGAAACATATCCTCAAAAATCTGAATAGTTCGCTTGGACTGTGTGTCTTAGGAAGAAATTGTCATGACCCGAATTTACCCACCATCCGGAGTCGTGATGGCGCCTACTGTCGAATCTAGGCAAGCCAACCTTTATAATCATTTTCAAAACATAAATCTAAAAGAATCAAAATACTAGAATAATTAATTAAATCATGCGGAAGTCTTTTAATAACAATAACGAAAACAAGATGCGGAAAAATAACAACATATCTCTACCCAGTATCTGGTGTCACTGCTCACGGACAACAAAAGAGTACTAAAAATAATAGTCTGAAAGAAATACATAGCATTCTGTCTGATACAACTAAACAAACTTAAAGAAATACATAGAGGACACTCAGGGCCTGCGAATGCTAGCGAACTACCTCAGAGTCTCTGGACTGAAGGATCACTCCTGAACTATAGCTGCGGTCTGTAGACTGGGTCCTGACCTGTGCACAAAAAAGTTATAAAAGTATAGTATCAGCAGAACCAACCTCTTATGCTGGTAAATGCCCGGCCTAACCACGGCGAGGTAGTGAAGAGGCTAAACCGGTGATACCATAACCAACATGTACAAATATATGCAATAACAGAAAGAGAGCAAGATTTTAAGCAGATAAAAGGGAAATGGGACATGCTGAGGGAGTAGCAGTTCAACTATAGTTTCTACAATCAAGAGATGAAACTGAATAAATAATAATCAAATAGGAAAGCCAATGGATCAACAACCGCACGGCATCACCCTTCGTGCTTTTACTCTCATTCCTTACCAAAAATAGTCAAATATAATGCACGGCATCACCCTTCATGCTTTTAATCTCATTTCTTACCAAGAATATCAAATACAAGGCACAACATCACCCTTCGTGCATTTACTCTCATTAAACAGTGCACGATATCACCCATCTTGCTTTTACTCTCAATACAGTGCACGGTATCACCCTTCATGCTTTAACTCTCAATTCCTCTCCCAATCAATGGTCACTTCCAAACGGGAACAGGGAAATATATATATATATATATATATATATATATATATATATATATATATATATATATATATATATATATATATATATATATATATATATATATATATATATATATATATATATATATCAAGGAAAAATATCCCGGCAAGGGAGAATAATTCAACAAATGGTCCCGGCAAGGGAAATACAAATCAACAATAAGTCCCGGCAAGGGAATACAACTCAACAAATGGTCCTGGCAAGGGAAAAGTACCAAAAATTCCTTGTTAGTCCATGTAATTCTCAACTTTCACTTCATAGTTCTTGTAACAAGTAATTATCACAATTATTCACTTACTTCACAATTTAAGAGCAAATGTGACATCACAGTCATGCTTGACTCGGGCGCATATGTAATTGTCACCATACCTATACACAGACCCCACAAAGCACATAGCAAATAACAATCTAATCCTATTCCCTCAAGCCAAAGTTAGATCGAACACTTACCTCGAATCCGAAAATAGCAACTCAAAGCTCAACAATTGCCTTTCCTCCAGAATTCGACCCCGAACCAACAATATCTAACATAATCAGGTTCAATATTATCAATAAGGATCCAAAAACACCATCCCATATCCTAGAAATATATTTCCTAGTTTACTTTCAAAAATACTAAAATCCAACACCAGGCCCACGTGGTCCAAACTCGAGGATCGGACCAAAACCCAATCCCCCATAACCCAATGACTTCAAATATTTAATAACATTTTAAATTCGACCTCAAATTGAGGTTGAAATACCCAAAATCCCATAAACGCTAGCTAAACCCAAAACCCCTAAAGAGCCAGGAATATAATGATTTGGTGAAGAAATAGTGAGGAAATAATGTTAGGATTGCTTACCCAAAGAGTTGTGATTAATTGGGGGGTGGAATTTCTCCAATGGAGAAGTTTGGAAGAGAGTTTGTGTGAGAATTAGGGAATAAATCCCGTCACTGGTCTGTTTTAGGGTGTTAAAATCACTGGGCGAAAATTCCCTTCGCGATCGCAGGAATAGGGACGCGATCGCGGTGAAGGAAACTTGGGAGCTACACGATCGCGTGAAGAGTGATGCGACCGCGTAGAGGAAAAGTCACTGAGAGGTCAATTGTTCTATGCAATCGCGTGGACTAGTACGCGAACGCGGAGAAGAAACTTGGGAGCTACACGATCGCATGAATGAAGTTGCGATCGCGTAGTGGCACAGGCCAAAAAAGTGCGATCGCGTGGATGAAGCCGCGATCGTGTAGAAGAACTTCCATGTGCAAAAATTGCAGAAAATCTACCAAGTCCAAAGGGCTAAAAACACACCAAATCACCCCCGAAAACACTCCCAAGCCCTCGGGGCTCCAACCAACCACACACGCTAACTCACTATCATCCTACGAACTTTCTCAAGCGATCAAATCGCCAAAATAACATCAAAATCTAAGAATCAACCTCCAAAACTCATCATTTCCAATTCTAAGTTCAAAATTTTCAAACTTTCCACTTTTAGTCCGAAACAGGTCAAACGATGTTCATTTTCAACCAAATGCTTAACGCCCATTTAAGACTTGTTCCGAGCATCGGAACCAAAATACGAGCCCGATACCACTATTTTTGATCGATTTCCGTTTTCATTTTTCCTTAAGCATATTCTTAAAACCATTTCACAGAAAAGCTCCGTACTCGGGCCTGGGACCTTGTTTTTCGATACCGAGAATACTCCAGGGTACCATATTTCCTTACGGACCCTCGGGGACATCACATTACGGGTCCGGGTCCGTTTACCCAAAACGTGGACCAAAGTCAACTATAGCAATATTAGTATCAAAATTCGTAGTTTCTAATACAAAATTCAAATTTCACATAAATATTTTCCGGCTTCGCGCGCGGACTGCGCACACAAATCGAGGCAACATAATAAGAGGTTTTCATAGCCTTAGAAGCACAAGGAAAAGGGTGAATTACGGTGATGACCCTTTGGGTCGTCACATCCTCCACCTCTAAACAATCGTTCATCCTCAAAGGGACAAAATAAAGGAGTACCTGAGTCGGGGAATAGATGGGGATAACGGCTCCGTATATCAGACTTGGTCTCCCAGGTTGATGCCTCAGGAGGCTGACCTTTCCACTGAACAGGCACCGAAGGAAAACTCCGCAACCTCAACTGTAGAACCTACTAGTCTAAAAAAGCCACTGGCTTCTCCTCATATGACAGATCCTTGTGAAATTGGACAGTGCTGAAATCTAACACATGGGTGGGATCACCGTGATACTTTCGAAGCATGGATACATGGTAAACCGGATGCACGACTGACAAACTAGGAGGCAGTGCAAGTCTATAAGCCACATTCCCCACACGGTCCAGAATCTGAAACAAGCCAATATACCTAGGGCTAAGCATTCCCTACTTCCTGAATCGCATCACGCCCTTCATAGGCAATACACGAAGCAATACTCGCTCGCCAACCATGAAAGCAACATCAACGACCTTACGATCTACTTAACTCTTCTGCCTAGACTGAGCTGACCGAAGTCTGTCCTGAATGATCTTGACCTTATCTGAGGCCTCCTGCACCAAATTTGTACCCAATAACTGAGCCTCTCCTGGCTCAAACCATCCAACTGGACACTGACACCGCCTACAATACAACGCCTCGTATGGAGCCATCTGAATACTATACTGGTAGTTGTTGTTGTAGGCAAACTCCGCAAACAGCAAGAATTGGTTCCACGAGCCTCCAAAATCAATAACGCAGGCTCGGAGCATATCCTCAAGAATCTAAATAGTCCTCTCGGACTGACCGTCTGTTTAGGGGTGGAATTCTGTACTCAACTGGACCTGGGTGCCCAACTCATGCTACACCGCTCTCCAGCAATACGAGGTAAACTACGGACCCCAATCTGAAATAATAGATGTGGGCACCCCATGAAGGCGAACGATCTCCCTGATATAAATCTTTGCATCTCTCGGATGAATAGGTGGTAGAAACTGGGATGAAATGCGCTGACTTAGTAAGCCTATCAACTATAACTATATAGCATCAAACTTCTTCCGAGTCATCGGAAGGCCAATAACAAAATGTATGGTGATTCTATCCCACTTCCACTCGGGAAGCTCAATCCTCTGAAATAATAAGCCGGGCCTCTAATGCTCGTACTTAACCTGGTGACAATTTAGACAATGAGCCACATCTGCAACAATGTCTTTCTTCATTCTACGCCACCAATAATGCTGTCTCAAATCCTGATACATCTTCGCGGCGCCCGGATGAATAGAATACCGAGAACTGTGGGCCTCCGCTAAGATTGACTCTTGAATACCATCAACATTGGGCACGTAAACTCACCCCTGCAACCTCAATATGCCATCAACTCCCAAAGTCATCTCCTTGATACATCCCCTCTGCACCGTGACTCTTAGGACACACAAATGGGGATCATCAAACTGCCACTCCCGGATACGCTCCATCAATGACGAGCGAGCAACTGTGAAAACTAACACCCTACTGGGCTAAAACATATCGAATATTACAAATCTATTGGCCAAGGCATGAACATACAAGGCAAGCGGTCTCTGGCTTATCGGAATATATGCAACACTACCCTTGCTGGCGGACTTTCTACTCAATGCATTGGCTACCACATTGGCCTTCCCTAGGTGGTATAAAATAGAAACATCATAATCTTTTAACAACTACAACCACCTCCGCTGTCTTAAATTCAACTCTTTGTGCTTGAACAAGTACTGAAGGCTGTTGTGATCCGTGTACACCTCACACGTCACACCATACAAATAATGCATCCAGATCTTCAAGGCATGAACAATAGCTTCCAACTCTAAGTCATGAAATGGATAATTCTTTTTGTTGATCATCAACTGCCTTGAAGCATATGCGATGACCTTGCCATTCCGCATTAACACTGCGCCATGTCCGATGAGGGAAGCATCACAATATACATTATAAGTCCTAGATCCCGTGGGAAAGATCAATACCGGTGCCATGGTCAGAGCTGCCTTGAGCTTCTGAAAGCTTGCCTCACACTCATCTGACCACCTGAACTCGGCACCCTTCTGAGTCAATCTAGTCATCGGGGCTGCGTTTGACGGAAACCCCTCCAGAAAACGTCTGTAGTAACCAGCTACTCCTAATCTCTGTAGCTGAAGCTGGTCGAGGCCAGTTCTTGACTGCCTCTATCTTCTTCGGGTCCA
Source organism: Nicotiana benthamiana (assembly GCA_034376525.1). NCBI lineage: Eukaryota > Viridiplantae > Streptophyta > Magnoliopsida > Solanales > Solanaceae > Nicotiana > Nicotiana benthamiana. Next base: position 81,356,504 of record CM067328.1, on the reverse strand, counting down.
CCTGAATACCCTCTGCTGATACGACATGACCCATGAATGCTATTGAACTCAACCAAACTTCATACTTTGAGAATTTGGCGTACAACTGGCTATCCTTCAGAGTCTGAAGAACCACTTTGAGGTGCTGCTCATGCTCCTCCTGACTGCGGGAGTATACCAAGATATTATCAATGAAAATAGCCAAAAATAAATCCAAGTAAGGCCTGATCACTCAGTTCATCAACTCCATAAATGCTGCCAGGGATTGGTCAACACAAATGACATGACCAAAAACTCATAATGCCCATACCGAGTATGAAAAGCTGTCTTAGGGACATTAGACGCCCTAATCCTCAACTTATGATAACCATGCCTCAAATATGTTTTCGAGAACACCTTATCACCCTGAAGATGGTCAAACAAATCGTCAATCCTCGGCAGTGGATACTTGGTCTTTATTGTCACCTTATTCAACTACCGGTAATCAATGCACATCCTCATCGACCCGTCCTTTTTCTTCACAAACAACACTGGCGCACACCAAGGTGATAAACTGGTTCTAATGAAACCCTTATCAAGCAAATCGTGAAGTTGTTCTTTCAACTCTTTCATCTCTGGTGGGGCCATACGATATGGCAAAATAGAAATAGGGTGAGTGCCAGGAGCCAAATCAATACAGAAGTTAATATCCTTATTGGGCAACATACCTAGCAGGTTTGAAGGAAAAACCTGGGGGAACTCCCGAACAATAGGAACAGAGTCAATAGATAGAACCTCTGCGCTGGAGTCGCAAACGTATGCCAAATATGCTAAACACCCCTTATCGACCATACGTCAAGCCTTGACATACGAAATAAAACTACGGGTGGATAACCAGGGGTCCCTCTCCACTCAAGTCGGGGCAAGTCTGGCAAGGCCAAAGTCATGGTCTTGGCGTGACAATCCAGGATAGCATTATACGGAGAGAACCAGTCCATTCCCAATATAACATCGAAGTCCACCATGTCGACAAGTAATAAATCGACACGGGTCTCAAGACCCTTAGATACCAATACACAAGAATGATGCACTCGGTCGACCACTATAGAATCACCAACAGGTGTGGACACATATATAGGAATACCTAGAGCCTCACTAGGCATAATCAAATAGGGTGCAAAACAGGAGGACACATAAGAATAAGTAGATCCCAGATCAAATAATACCGAAGCACCCCTATGACAGACCAGTATAGTACCTGTAATCACAAAATCAAATGACTCGGCCTCTGGCCCGGATGGCAATGCATAACAACGGGGCTGGCCCCCTCCTCCCTGAACTACGTCTCTGGGACGATCTACTGCGGGCTGACCCCTACCTTTGGCTGTCCGGGCTCCACCTCTACGGTCTCTCCCTCCACCTGTATGATCCCTACCCCCACCTCTACCTGGCTGGGCAGCCTGTGGATCACCTGTTGCCTGAATCATAGGGCGAGAACCCTACTGCTGAGAACTACTTGAGGCTCGAGGGAAAAATCTGACAACATGACATGTGTCACCACAACCATAACATACCCTCGGCGGGTGCGACTACTGGCCCTGTCAACCAATATGTCCTCCCCTGAAGCTCTGAAGTGGCGATGCACTGATGGGGGCTGGTGGTGCGCTAAAAGACTACTGATTTGAATAATACTGCTGGTGGCCACCACCGCCTAGCGTACCATGGGAAACCTGAAGTGCCGACTGGAAAGGTCTTGGGGGATGGCCTCTGTCATGAAAATCCCTACCTCCAGATGAGTACCACTAAATCTGTCAGAATGTCGAGGTCTTTTGTCTGAACCCGACTACCTCCTCCAGCCAATTCCATCTCTACTCGGCAGGCCACATTGGCCGCCTCCTGAAACGTAATATCACTACCAACCCCCACAGCCATCTGTAGGAGAATGGGCTAAATCAATCCATTAATGAACCTCTGAACCCTCTCCCGATCTGTAGGGAGTATCACTACAACATGGCGTGCCAAGTCAACAAATCTAGTCTCATACCGTGTAACTGTCATAGAGCCCTGCTAAAGATGCTCAAACTGTCTGCGAAGTGCCTCCCGCTGAGTGACGGGGATAAAATTCTCCTAAAATAAATCTGCAAACTGATCCCATGTAATCTCTCCACCAAGTCTTGGCAGACCCCACAAGTTCAAAAGTGCAAATATCGAATCCATTGGTCTCTACTATCCCCATAGTCCTGAGGATATCATGACAACTGTATAGAAAGTCCTGGGGATCCTCTGATGAAGCACCGTTGAAAGTAGTGGTGAAAAGCTTGGAGAATCGATCAAGCCTCCACAAATAATTAGAAGACATGGCCGTCCCATCTCCGGCCTAAGCTGTAATGCCTGTCTGAGCTGCCACTATGAGCTGACCCAAGGGAACCTGAGTCTGGAGAGCTACCTGCTCCGGAGCACGTGTCGCAGGAGTCTGAACCCCTCCTCCAGCCTGAGAAGTGGCTGGTGCTACTGGCAGCAATCCCGCACTAGCAACACTGTCCATAAAGCCTGCTATGCGGACAAGAGCATCCTGAAGATACGTAGAAAACATCACTCATCCTAGGACCTGAGCTGGGCCCACTGGAGCTGGAACCTCCTCATCAAAGTCAATATGAGGCTCCACCTCTGGAACTGCTGCATGGGGCTGAGCTCTGCCCCTGCCACGGCCTCTGGTACGGCCTCGGCCCCTGCCCTTCGAGGGAGGTGCTGCTTGGGGTTCGGGCTGTTGCGCGGAAGATGAAGACGCACGTGTTCTCACCATCTGTGAAAGAACAGAGTAGAACGACAATCAGTATTTGAGAAACAGAATCGCACGACAAAGATGAACAAAGTGAAACTTTTCCTAACACTGTAGCTTCTGGGGGATAAATACAGACGTCTCCGTACCGATCCCTCAGACTCTACCGAGCTTGTTCGTGAGTTTTGAGACCCAATTAACCTAGTGCTCTCATACCAACTTGTCACGACCTGGATTTATCCACCATCGGGAGTTGTGATGGCGCCTACTGTCGAAGCTAGGCAAGCCAACCTTTATAATCATTTTCAAAACTTAAATCTAAAACAATCAAAATACTAGAATAATTAATTAAATCATGTGGAAGTCTTTTAATACAATAACGAAAACAAGATTTGGAAAACTAGCAATATATCTCTACCCAGTATCTGGTGTCACTGCTCACGGACAACTAAAGAGTACTAAAAACTATAGTCTGAAAGAAATACATAGCATGTCCGTCTAATAAAATTAAAAAAACTGAAATGTGCTGGTAAGTGCCCGACCTAACCTCGGCGAGGTAGTGACGAGGCTAAACAGGTCCTACCACAACCAAACTGTACAAATATATGCAATAATAGAAAAAGAGCAAGATTTTAAGCAAATAAAAGGGAAAGGGGACATGTTGGCAGAGTAGCCGTTCAACTATTATTTCTACAATCAAGAGATGAAACTGAATAAATAATAATCAAATTGGAAAGCCAATGGATCAACAACCGCACGGAATCACCCTTCGTGCTTTTACTCTCATTCCTTACCAGAAATAGTCAAATATAATGTACGGAATTACCCTTCGTGCTTTTACTCTCATTTCTCGCCAAGAATATCAAATACAAGGCACGACATCACCCTTCATGCTTTTACTCTCATTAAACAGTGCACCGCATCACCCTTCGTGCTTTTACTCTCAATAAACAGTGCTGGGCATCACCCTTCGTGCTTTAACTCTCAATTCCTCTCCCAATCAATGGCCATAGCAAAACGGGAACAAAAAAATATAAATATATCAAGGCAAAATATCCCGGCAAGGGAGAATAATTTAACAAATGGTCCCGGCAAGGGAAATACAACTCAACAATAGGTCACGGTAAGGGAATACGACTCAACAAATGGTCCCGGCAAGGGAAAAGTACCAAAAATTCCTCTTTAGTTCATTTACTTCTAAACTTTCACTTCATAGTTCTTGAAACAAGTAATTATAACAATTGTTCACTTACTTCACAATTTAATAGCAATGTGACATCACAGTCATGCTTGTCTCGGGCGCATAGGTAACCGTTACCATACCTATACACCGACCCTACATAGCACATAACAAATAACAATCTAATCCTATTCCCTCAAGCCAAAGTTAGATCGAACACTTACCTCGAATTCGAAAATAGCAACCCAAATCTCAACAATTGCCTTTCTTCTAGAATTCGATCCTAAACCAACGATATCTAACATAATCAGGTTCAATATTATCAATAAGGATAAAAAAACACCATCCCATAGCCTAGAAATGCATTTCCTAGTTTACTTTCAAAAATACTAAAATCCAACACCGGGCTCACATGGTCCAAACTCGAGGCTCAGACCAAAACTCAATCCCCCATAACCCCAGGAGTTCAAATATATAATTAGATTTTAAATTCGACATCAAATTGAGGTTAAAATACCCAAAATCCCATATACCCAAACTAAACCCAAAACCTCTTAATTCTACTTTGATTTCATGTTTTAGAGCTAGGAATTTATTGATTTGATGAAGAAATAGTGAGGAAATAATGTTAGTATTGCTTACCCAAAGAGTTGTGATGAATTGGGGGCTGGAATTTCGCAATTAGAGAAGTTTGGAAGAAAGTTCGTGTGAGAATTTGGGAATAAATCCCGTCACTGGTCTTTTTTTGGCTTTTAAAATCACTGGGTGAAAATGCCCTTCCCGATCGCAGGAATGGGGGCGCGATCTCGATAAAGGAAACTTGGGAGCTACGCGATCGCGTGAAGAGTGATGCGATCGTGTAGAGGAAAAGTCACTGAGAGCTCAATTGTTCTATGCGATCGTGTGGACTGGTACACGAACGCGGAGAAGAAAACTTGGGAGCTACACGATTGCGTGAATGAAGTTGTGATCGCGTAGTGGCACGGGCCAAAAGAGTGCGATCGCGTGGATGAAGCCGCGATCGCGTAGAAGAATTTCCCTGTTCAAAAATTGCAGAAAATATGCCAAGTCCAAAGGGCTAAAAACACCCCGAACCACCACCGAAGACACTCCTGAGTCCTCGTGGCTCCCAACAAACCACACACACTAACTCAATATCATCCTACGAACTTGCTCGAACGATCAAGTTCCAAAATAACATTAAAATCTAAGAGTCAACCTCCAAAACTCATGATTTTCAATTCTAAGTTCACACTTTTCAAACTTTCCACTTTTAGTCCGAAACATGTTAAACGACTTCCGTTTTCAACCAAACATTACAGACTTAACGCCCATTTAAGACTTGTACCGAGCATCAGAACCAAAATACGAGCCCGATACCACTATTTTTTATCAATTTCCATTTTCATTTTTCCTTAAGCATATTCATAAATCCATTTCACAAAAAAACTCCATACTCGGGCCTCGGACGTCGGATTTCGATTGCGGGAATACGCCCGGGTCCCGATTTTCCTTACGGACCCTTCGGAAACGTCACATTACGGGTCCGGGTCTGTTTACCCAAAATATTGACCAAAGTCAACTATCGCAATATTAGTATCAAAAGTCATAGTTTTTAACATAGAATTCAATTATTTTCACACAAAATTTTTTGGCTTCGCGCCCAGATTGCGCATGCAAATCGAGGCAACCCAATAAGAGGTTTTCAAGGCCTCAGAAGTGCAAGGATATGGGAGAATCACGGTGCCCATCTCATGTTGTACTGCCCTCAAGAAATGCGAGGTACACTGTATACCTCAATCAGAAATGATAGACACAGTCACACCATGAAGACGAATGATCTTCGGGATATAAATCTCTGCCAACCGCTCACAAGAATAGGAAACTGCCACAATAATGAAATGCGATGACTTAGTCAGCCTATCCACAATAACTCATACTTCGTCAAACGTCCTCTAAGTCTGGGGGAGTCCAACAATGAAGTCCTTAGTGATACGCTGCCACATCCACTCAGGAATCTCAATCTTCTGAAGTAAACCACTAGGTCTGTGATGCTCGTACTTTACCTGCTGACAATTCAAACACTGAGATATATACGCAACAATATCCTTCTTCATCTTCCTCTACCAATAATATTGCCGCAAGTCCCGATACATATTATTAATGCCGGTATGAATAGAATACAGAGAACTATGTGTCCACGCCCACTTTTTCTAAACAGTAAGCTTGCAATCGGGTATACAATATTATAAGAGGACAACTCTTATTCCCTTGCGAGATTTGGGTTTTGGAATTTGGGAGAGTCGCCACCTAATGATTATAGTGCATTAGGACACTTTTGAAAAAAGAATTTTGGATGATGAACCGAACTTTGGGTAAAGGCTAGAAATTATCTCGAGGGAAGGTATTAGGCACCCCCCAAGATCCACCAGTGTGGTTCCTGGCCGTACTACAATTGTGACTTTAAAAACAGATGAAGAAGCAAGTAGTGTTTTCACATAATCATTGAAAACAAGTTCAAGAATTTAAAAAGAGAGAAAAGAAATGAAAAGGTACACTCCTCTGAAGAGGGGTCACACGTGATATTAGCGCACACGCGATCATATCCATACTTTACCCTTCCCACCATGTTAAGGTATTAAAGCACGAATAGTCTCGTTTACTTATTGCATGCTAGTACCTGCTCCAATCCTATCAGTCCCGGGGTAGTAGGACTTTTAATCCTAAAAGGGAGAAAGGGATGAGGGCCTTTAAGGATTTTAAAGGAAAAATACTTATTCGATATTCAAAACATATATGCAAATAAGGGGAGGTAGACAAGCAAATAAGGCTCAAATAAACCCTTTAAATCACATAAGCCACATAGTTTAGCGTGTCTTGCAAATACTGGTTAGGTGTTAAATTATATTAAGCAGTGAGTGTACTGATTCAACACATACATTTAGACGGGAAGTCTGCATTATGCATACTCGGATATAGTTGTTAGAGATTAAGACACTTGATTAACACGAATTGAATAAGATTACTGACTTTAGAAAAGAAACTGGTAAAGAAAGGTTTTGAGGAAAAGGTATGCTACAGACTTAGGAAAACGGTTTTGAATAGTTTCTAGAAAATAGACGGTTGAGTTTTGGATAAATATATAAAGTGCATTTTTAAACAAGTGTCGAAAGAGGCAGACTATTTAAAGAAAAACCAGTTTGAGTTGCAGAACTGATTTAAAAGGATAAATGCAGAAAAGTGAGATGTAACTGAATTGGAAAGGATTTATCAGACTACCAGAAAATAAGTTTCAGCAAAAATTGAAGTTTATTAAAAGATTAGATATTTAGGAAAAGAGCTGCATTGATCTGGGCAAGAGGAAAAGCTTATGGGTTCAGAGAAACATTGGTTTTAGTCAGTTATTTAGTGAAGTCGTTACCGCTTTTAGTCGAGCGAGGCAAGTTTGATTTAAAGATCCTATAAGCATGATTTCTACAAGTCGTTGATTTTAATCCCTTTTAAACGATAACAAACTTGTAAACATATGCTGATTTGATTAATCCTAAAGGTTTGCCTAATATCATGAATATGCACATTCCTATAGGCATGATGCCTAGATGCAAGATTGCAGAAAATTAAACATTAAGTCCTATATGCATGATCTCTATGCGATTGAATTTGCAAATAATTAGAAAAATTCTATGAGCATGATTTCTACCCTTTACGTAGGAAAGTAAAACCCCCGCTCTTTTCACTAGATTCCCCGAGTTTATACAAGTTATTACTGACCAATAAAAAATAAAAAGAGTAAAATAATTGGAAGCTGACAGTTGCATTCAAGGTACCTAAATCAGACTTAATGTCTAATAATATGCAATTGAACCACTTCCGGGATCTAGATTTTAAAAGCCTTCTCTTTATCTAGGGTGTTTCAAAGTTCCAAGAAATTTCAAGAATTCCCGGCATTTCTTACACCCAAGATACCAATTAGAAGTAGATACAATGTAGTATGGAAAGACCAACTATCAGGCATCAAAGTTCAGAGGGAGCTCAAGGGTCCCAAGGCAAGGCTTGCAAGATAGGGGCAAAACTTAATTGCTAAGAATGAGTTTAAATGTAGAAGGGGTTGGGGCTATTACAGATTGCTGGTCATACCCAATCATAAGATAGGCTGGCACACCCCTGACCAACTTTTTTAGCCAAACAAATAAGAGCAGACCTGTTGAAGGTATGACCATGGTCTGGACAGTGATTAGGACACTGGCGGACCAAGTTATTAGGCTCAAAGCACACATAAAGGGAAAAGGGAGTGGGAAGAATTGATAGAGTTTTAGGATTCAAGGAATGTAGTCCAGGCATATGAACAACAATATTTAAGTGTTCTCATACTTTATGAACCCTAACTCAGCATATAAAGGGGTTTAGGGAGAGGGAATTTATGTAAGAGCAAGGATAGCAAATATGTAGAAGAAAAGTAAAGTAAACTCACCGCACTGAAGTTTCAAACACATAGGGAATGGGCATTATTAAACTACAAGGACGTACCGGTTTCAAAAGTAAACACAAAGAGGAGCAGAATACTTGTAACCACAAACAAACAAAGAACACTAACTTTGGACTTCAGCAAGAAACTTGAAAAGCTTTGCAGAAAAATTTAGAAGTATTTGAGAAAGAGAAGTAGTGAGTGTAATGAGTGTGTGTTCATTAGATATATTTTGGTACAAAGATAAGGATAAAATTAGTTATTCACAAAAATAATTATTTTTGGAATAATTTTGGATATTTGTGGTGTGAGCACAAGATTTTTCCATACATTTGAATTATTCCCAAATACAAACAAAATAATTTTTCTTTTTAAAAAATTTTTTTTTTGTTAATTTTTGTGTCATTTCTTGATAATTGTTGCATTTTATGCGTGCATGTTGATTCATAAAAAATACAAAAAATATGCATTTGCATTTAGGATTTAGTTTCATATTTTAATATTAATTAGGGGTCAAATTATCTTAGAACAATGCATGAAAAATTACAAAAATAGTTCACTTTTGTATTTTTATTATTTTAATTGTAAAATTATCGCAAATTAGTTTTAGAGTAATTTTAGGCCATTATTAGTTTAGTTTAAAGTTTATTTTTATTTTTACCTCTTTATAAAATTAGAAAAATACAATACAAAATTATAAATTGTAAAATAACAAAAAAAGAAATGAATAAAAAAAGAGGGAATAAAAAAGAATATTATTTAGAGATAATAAAAAAAATAAGAAAGAAGAGGAATAGGGGTTGCCCAACTTTGGGCTCAAATTGATTTTCCCAATTCCAGGCCCAAACACCCTATACTAACTCCAGGCCAAGCATTAAATAGCCACCAGTCCAGCCCAAAACCTTTCCCTACCGGTCCAAGACCCCAACTTATCGAAACGACGTCGTTTTCTTGAGTCAGTCATGGCCATCGTTTTTTGATCGAGCGGTTGTATATTTCCTAGGTTTCTTATTATATAAGTGTCTGAACGACCCCACCCCTATCTCATCTCCTTCGTCTCCCCCATCTCTCAGTGAATCTCACGAACCCTAGCTGCACCGCAACTAAATCCCTAGGCCGCCGGTGGCGGCGCCGACGCCAAACCCCACCAAATTGACACCCCAATCTCCCCTAGTCGTCCTCTTCCCATATCTTATAGTGGTCTTCCTAGAATCAAACCCAAGCCTCTCGAATCTTGATTTTAAAATCAGGCCCAAAATCCAAGCTCTTCCAAATAAGCCCAAATCGATACCATATAGTCGGCTGACTTTCCTCACCTGGAATCTCAAGTCAAAAGCCTTCGGATACCCCTTGGCCGCCTTCAATTCCACATCTAGGGTTCGTGCATGTTCGGCTGTTATTGATTTGTTAAGACGAGTGACTCTGGGTTAATATCATAGGTCTATTGCTTATGAAATGGACCTATAATATTAACTCGAAGTTGTTTTCGGAGTTTCTTATTTGAAAATTAAATTCAGTAAGATTTCTTTCTTTACTTTCTTTAGCTCTTCGTGTAGTTTGTCGTTTTGTTTATTTACGATTTCCAGTTTACTTCTATGCGTGATATGACTGTTTAGAATAATTTTTGGTCTGATTAGTCTTCACTGTTGTTCCTTTTCTTTGTTAATTAGTGATTTTGTTAATTAAACATTCAATGGTTAATTGGTCGATAGCATAATTAGGTTCCTCTTTATCCTGTTCATGTGAGTTTGGGCTAGGCGTTGATTGGGAATGATTTTGGGTATCAATTGATTAACTGTGTGTTCAGCCTTAGTGTTAATGATTGTAGTGTTTAAGAAGTCGCTTGGGTATAGCTGATAGTTCAATTATAGTTAACTTTAGTTAGATTTTAACGAAGGAAAGGGGTCTGGTAGGCTAGGTAATTAAGAATGGGATCTAAGGGTATTTTGGCGATGAAAATGGTAGTTTCTCTAGGAATAGTAAATTCAAGGTAGGGTTAAGGATAGTACAGTATTTTTGAGGCCAAAAGAGCATCCTAGAGGCTTCTAGAATAGGGTACAATTGTAGGTTTCAGCAATTAGGTACTTGCTTGTTTAGCAAGTCAAAAATAGAGGGACTTAAAAGAAAGCCCTAAAATCTGATTTACCTTATTTAGGTTTTCCTATAAATGGGGAGGCATTTGTCTTATGAAGGGGCTTCAACTTTTCAACCCCAAAAAACACCCCTTTTCGTCTTACACAGAGCTGAAATCACATAGTCATTTCTGAGATTCAAATTTTGATTTTAAATTTCCTAAAATTTTCCAAAAACCAAACAAAGCCAAACATTGAAAATATTACAAAACAAAAGTACTGTTTCATTTAGTCTTTTAGCCAATTTCTAATATTAGTCAAGTAATTTGCACTTCTAGCTCAAGTTTTGGTAACTGAAGTTCAGAGTTACCCATGGACTGATTTCGAGTGAATTTGGGAGTTCATACAAATCAGTTTTGGGATTAGTTTGGGTTTGAGTTGCTGTGGTGGGTCTTTGGTTCATTTTGGCTGTTACTTGGGCTCATGTGAATTCAATTTTATCTGAACTGCTGTTCTTGCTGATTGCAAAGCATATTTGGACTTTTAAATTCACTTCTGGGTTGAGCTTGTTGTGACTGGCCGTTTAAATTTGAGCTGTTGTTGTTTGATCCTCATGCCTCTGCTTTCCTTTATTCCTTCTTCATTTTATGTTCTGTATTCTAGGTATCCTCCTCAATTTTGTATGAATTATGAAGGAATCAGTATGAATGTGATGTTGAAGAGTTTTAGAAAATAGCAAATGTTATTGAATTGGCCTCTGGAGCTTACTATTCTGTTTGTCATTTCACATGTATAAGAGTAGAATCGTGGCTTAATAATTTGTTAATTAGCCTGTGCAAGTCAGCTTGTTAATCTTTTCATGACTGCTTATGGGCCTTCAGCCTTGCTTATTTGAACTAACTTCATAGTTATTAAATCAGCTTAGTTAATCGTGGTTGAATTCCCACAAATGTTAGTATTAGTTTATACAGGTAAGTCAATGTATGAATCAAATTAGTTAGGAACTCAAAAGGGTTAATATTCAGAATCAGATAGTCCATTTAGTCAAGTTATTTTTAGTTAATAAGCCTAATTTGATCAGCCTTTAATAAATGTTTGAGGCTATCCATGTTGGGATCTAGACCTTAATTATTGTGTGAAGTTCATTATATGTTCAAATCGCCATTTCAGGGGTCGCTACTGAATAATTATTTGATTTAGAAATATTAGAATTCATATAAATTAGATAAGGGTGAGCTGGGCGTTTGTCTCTCATGACAGCCTGTGTTCGTTTTGCTTCCTGTGTTACATTTGCTGGGATTCGATCTCTCTGTATTCTGTCACTTGGGATTGAGCCCAATCTTGGCCCTGTTTCATAGGCATGTTGCCTAAGGCAAGTGCTTGGGCTCTGTGGGTCCATTGACAAATGATCCATTAATCGTGACATAAAGTTTGGGTTTTGAGTTAGGTAGCGGGTTCAAGCTAAAAGGTTCGTCCTTTTGTTTCGACCCGGACTTGAACTTGATGCCCGAATTTTAGTATTAATTAATTAGGATCCATTCTTTCTTTTAGAGACAAAAACACAAAAAGTAAAAAATGTAGTCGCTTTTAGGTTTACCTTTAAAAATAAAATGAGACGAGCCTCGCCCAAGAAAATACAAAAAAGCAAGGCCCTCAATAAAGGTGTAAAAAATATTTAGAAAATAGGGAAGGGTCTTTTAACGAATTTCACGACCCTCCCAAAAGATAATAACGCGCTAGAGCCTATTAGGCACGGCTTTAATAAATGACATTCCTAAATAGGGATGGGAATTTTATGCGGACCAAATCCAAATCCTAAAATGTTGGATTGAGTGTGCATAGGATTGCATGTTCGTTTGATGCGGCGCAATTTCAAAGCACATTTTAGATGACGTTCAGTTTCATAAATAAATATTATATTAGATAAAAGCGGTTAAGCATAAAATTGGCATATAGGCTCTTTATGTAATAAAATCAAATAAAAGCTATATGCAACAGTTGAGCGACCGTGCTAGAACCACGGAACCCGGGAATGCCTAACACCTTTTCCTGGGTTAACAAAATTCCTTATCCGGATTTCTGGTTCACAGACAGTGAAAAGAGTCATCTTTTTCCTCGGTTCGGGATTCAGTCGGTGACTTGGGACACCATTAATCTCCCAAATGGCAACTCTGAATAATTAATAACCAAATCCCATTTCGATTGTCCTTTAATTAGAAATACTGCTTTACGCCCCTTTCCGGGGGTGTATAGTGAAAAAAGGAGGTGTGACAGCTCTGGCGACTCTGCTGGGGAAAAGAACCCAGGATATGTTGTTCAGGGTTCATGATTCGAGCTTAGAATAACTGTTGTGTTTGTCTTTGTCTGATTTTGTTACATGATATGTGCCTAATGTGCTAATTGACTACTTTTAACTCTTTGATTCTTTGTGAACTGTATATAAATTGTGCTGAAACCCATCTCCTCTTTGAGTCTTTTGAATCATGAAGAAGGTTGTACATCGTACGACTTCTTTTCTGTATAGTGTCAAATTTCAATACAGAAAAGGTTTGGATAAGTCGCAAAGCCGGCAAATCTTCTGTATTCATGGATTGCCGCCTCCTCATCGGCTCGAACTATCCGCTCGGGTAAGCCAGGTCTAGAACAAACACCCAGGTTTGAACCTAGAATAACTTAACCTCATGCCGGATCCCTAGTAGAAACACATATTTGCATAATGTGCATTTTGACTTAGGGGACTCGACACAGGGGTTGGGTCTGTCTAGGGCTAGCAACCTGAAATGAAAAGTCCATCCTGATGCATCCTACTTGTTTTTTGTGCATTTATTTGCTCGGGCTTGCATGTTGATCAACTTCTAAATCTCGGGAATGTTAGAAAATTTAAAAAAAGAGAAAGAAAAAGAAGGTGAAAAGAGAAAAATAGCAGTTGGAGAGTTAATTGATTGTTTTAGGAAAACCGATGGCCAACTACTGTCGGAACTCTGCCGAAATTTTGAGAAAATATAAAAATGTTTTGTTTTAAATAATTGTTTTATTAAAAATGAGTCTGTCATTTTTTAGTTTGTCTTGTTTGCAAAATGGACAATGAAAAATAGTTTATTTTGTCATGGGAAAAGAAAAAATGAGTCTTGATTTTTGATTTTCTTGTTTCAAAATAGTTTATTTGCCAACAGAAGTGAAAATAGGTTGTTTTACTATTTGTTGAAAGAAAAGAAAAAGAGAAAAAAAAGTCTTGATTTTAAAAAGCAATATTTTTTTTATTTTACTTGAAATGCCAAAACTAAAAACAAAGAGACTTGTTTTAAATAGTTCGGTTTATCTGCCTGAACTACGCATGGTTTGATTCTCACAGGGCATGAGATACGTAGGCAACCCTCATCGGGTGCAACCTCCCATTTACAAAAATAGCCTAAAAAATGTCAAATTTGTAATTTTTGTCACAAATAAACCAGGTGATGCCGTTTTGCCAAAAATAGTCAAATGTTCCCAAATGAGGCGCCGGAAGGCTGACCTTGCATAGATAGCCACCTTTGGTCATATTTTGAGTTTTGACCCTCACAACCTTAAAATCTTCGTCCCTGAGGCGCTGGAAGGCTGTGTTTGCAAATATCGGGTTATTTATTTTAATTTTTTAAAAAAAGAAAAAGAGTCAGCGGTCAAGTGAATACAGTTCGAATTTTGGGTCAACATTGGCATGTAGGGGAAGGAATCTGTCATTTTGTTTTTCGGTTTGTATTTCTTTTGATTAAAGTATATGGGTTGTTTGATTTTCGAGTTTGTATTTCTTCGTTAAGTTAGTCAGAATTGTTTTATTATGAAAAATTAAAAATTCTAAATAGGTTTTTATTGTCGTTTACTTTTAATTATTACGAACTACGCTTGGTTTGATTCTCGCTAAGCGTGAGATACGTAGGCAACCCTCATCGTGTCCAAAATCCGTTTTACAAAATATATCCCAAAAAATGCCAAAATTTTGATTTTCGTCATAAATAATTCAAGTAAGGCCACTTTGTCATAAATAGCCGAACGAGTAGCATACTCATTTGTCTCCAACGAGTAGCATACTCACGGACTGTCTCGGTAGGCTTCTTCTTCAAATTCTAAATGTAGAATATATCCGGTGCATTCTTTGTATTGAATCGGAACCTTTCCATGAAATATGATGCTATACCTACCCAGCTTGTCCATTTCTTGGGGTCTTGACTGATGTACCAGGATAAAGCATCCCCCTTCAGACTTCTCATGAAGAGTTCATATGAATTTTCTCATCCCTTGCGACTCCGACCAGCTTATCACAATATGTCCTCAAATGGACTCTGATATCTCCCGTGCCATCAAACATTTCGAACTTGGGAGGTTTTTACCCCTCCGAAAGTTCAACATCTATCTGAATGCAGATGTCCTCATAATTCAGCCCCTCTATACCTTTGTTTCCTTCCACACCTTGGACTTGGCTGGTCAACTTCTTGAGTTCTCCTGCCAAGTTTCTTATAAGAGAGTCCTTGTCATCAGGCTCAGGTTCACTTGAGATTTGTTGAATGTAGTGCGATATGGTATCTACGTAGATGAGAGTATTGTGAAGGTGCTTGAATCTCCCATTCTACCTTTGTTCTTGTTCCGGATAGGACTCAGAGGAGGAGGAGGTAGAGGGCCATTGGATCTCGTACTGTATGATGATAGTGCCATAATGAACAAACTAACCTTTGGGGAGGGAACAAAAATAAAAGAAAAACAAAAAGGTAACAAGTTAGTGCATATTCTGAGGAAAAATGTTGCAGTATTTAAACACATTGTGCAAGAATGTAAAATCTATCATTAGTCGATCCTTCCATCGTAAGAATGCTGGAGGACCTCACCAAAAGGATCGAGTCTGGTGAGAAAATGATAGGAGCCAAATATAAGAAGGTCGAAACTTACAACTTCAGAATCGGTCAGATACCGGGTGCGCCCCCGGTCTTGAAGGGTGTGGGTTTGTGAAAGTGTATGCGACAGCCGTTCCTGGAGGTAGCAACCTCGGAACCCATTCCAAAGAAGTTTAGAATTCCAGAACTCCCTAAGTACAACAGTACCTCAGATCCCAACAAATACATCACTGCCTATACGAGCACGTAAAAAGACAACGACCCAAAAGACGATGAGACCGAGTCTGTCTGTTTGAAAAAGTTCGGTAAAACAAGTGCAAAAGGATCATGATGAGGCGTCATACCCAACCCAATCAACCCACTTACCGTACAAGCAGATTCCTCCATAAGGCACACGCCGATGCCATCAATGAAACGACGAGAAAGCCCAACAAATCCAGGACCGAACAAAGGGAGAATGAAATCCTGTGGGAATTCACACCTCATTTCCTGATGGAACGAACGGGATTACCCCCGATATCGGATGACTTGGAGATATAAGGCTTCACAGAAAGCCTAAACAAACCAAGCTTGATGATTTTAGGGCAGTTCAAACAAAACTTGATCGGGTACCCAGCAAAGATCTGGTCGGATGAACGTACCCGGAACTGGTTGCAAATCATGGTCGTGGATGACCATCCGAGAGCCTCCTTGGGCTTAGTGTACCCAAGAAGTCTCCAAGCAAAGAAACCAATTCTCAACAGAAAAAGGTACCTCCCGTGCACCGTAGATAGGAAGAATGCCCAGGGACGCAATCTACCTTGCAACGATCACAGAATTGATCAAGGATAATATCCTCAAGGAATTATTAACAGAGCCAGAATCAAAGGGGATGCATGTCGGCGATGGTGCCTCGCCCATTAAAGTACAATTTCAACATCGCTATACCAAACATCATGTTCACCATCAGTGAAAACAGGGACGTCAAATGGCTCATACCAATTCGGTCGAATCCCCCTCAAAGGAATCACACCCTAGAGTGGGAGCTTTATGACGAGGTAGGCCCAGTGAAAAATTAATTTGGTAAACTTATGATGCTAAATGCCTTATTTTATTGAAAAAAATAAGACGAATCAAAAAGCGACACCAAAATAACGGAAAGTAAAATGTCACTAGTTGCCATTGGCCTTATTACTTCATTAAAGCAAAAATGAATAAAGACCTTAAATACTTGGTCCCAGAAGGACCTTCCCCAGATTCGCCATCTTTTTCTCCCTCGAACAGCTTCACCAACTCGTGCAGTCCTAGCAACATATAAGCTCGGGCTAAATGTCCGCCTACATTCCTTTCAGTATTTTGACAGTCTTCAATCCTTCTGATAAACTTTTCTTCTAACTCCACTAAGCCCCACTTTAAATACCCTAGTTGCTTGTTGGCACTGATAGCCATATATTTCCATTCCTTGATCAACTTTAGATGGGCTTCTTGTATTTCCTGATGCTCACTTTCACATTCTTGAATTCTCTTGCGCAACTGATTGTACTTAACCCATGCTTCAGCTTTCTCGTCGATGACCCTGTGACCTAGGATGAACCCGTGCTGACCCATAGCATTATTTTCCAACCAACTCGAATAGTGCGGCACACAACCAACATGATACTTGTGTGGCTCAATAGATTCTTTCCCCAAAACGAGCTTGCAATTCCACATGTGCTGAGCTTGGCACTTGTGAGGGCTATCATCGCCCTGGAAGTCATCTCTGAAGTGACCCATTTTGTCAACCTTTGGTATGATTTGCTTTCTTCTAGCTTGCCTTATGGCTCGGAGGGTAACATAGTGATAAGTTCCTCTCAGACCAATAAATATGAGAAACGGTGCGTCTCAGGATTGAACAATGAATTCTTTCATAGGGAACCACTCAACCATCCACTAACTTGGTATTCTTTCAGATTCTCCAATAACTCAACCCATCCCCCAGCGTCCTCTGGATGAGCGAACATATTGGGCATATAATTCATATGCCTTGCCTGGTGGAAGGCGATGTTGTCATCCTAGTCTCTGTTTAGGATCTCTTACTGACAATCACCCTTTTGAAGGTGCTCCATTAGCCAAAGTTGGAGCAGTAGGATTCAGCCTTCGAAATGTTTGGCCCCTTGTTGACACTTTTATAGGGCTCGCTATATCATCAACAATCATAGACACTATTCCAAAAGATTCTACGCCAATACCTTCCATCAAGGTCTTGGTTACCATGGCCATCCTTGTGTGGATCCTAGCCTTCTTCATAGGAAAGATTATCATTCCCAAAAAACAAAACACGAAGACAAAAACCATTCTGTGGATATGCCCCAAAGAGGTGAGAGCAAATTCGTCTGGGTAGGTGCGATATGACTTGCTATGGTCGTACCTCTAGTACAAGTAGTCAAATGGGATGTAAGATTCCTTCAAAAAAGTCAAGTCTGGATTTTTCTTGAGTCCCACCATTTTGAGAAAACCCTTTCCTATGCGATTTTCAAGCATAAACAAACCCGAAGTCTCCTAAGGAATAACAGCTAAACCTCCTATCTCCTCTAGCAAAGGGGTCATTTCAAGGTCCCCAAAGCAGAATACAGACTAGTCGCTATCCTAATATAGTGTTCAAGCCTTTATGATTTTGTTGTCTGGCTGGATTTCGAGAAGAGAAGGAAAATTCCCTGAGTATTTGCTGACGAGCATCTGATCACTGGAGTGGAGGTCTTTCCACCAATTAACAGCCTTGGATGAATGTTGGCAAAAATCTGGGGACTTCGTGCCTCATTTTCTACAAAATAGAGTGTTAGGCCCATAATCCACCAGAGTCGATTATGTAAAAAAATAATTAGCATAGCAAAGATTTAGTTCTCCAAATAAATGCACATAACATGGTGGTGTCCGTTTGGGTTTAGAGGAAACCTGATAGAATTTGGACAAGGCTATCTTAATGAGTCATTATGTGGACAACATAACTGTCTCGGCTAAGTTTGACCATGATGCATGTACAGTTAAACAGAGTACGGTTTCTATTAGGGTCTTAGACAGGTACCCTTGAGCGGACAACTCAAGAGGGAAAGACACAGAACCATCAACTGCACCGATGATCGACTGGTTTTACCACAAATACGCCTTTGCCACATTTAGGGGGTGATAATATTAGAAGACCACAACCACTCATTATAAGCATTGCCATAGTGTTTGTTTGGGAGCGAGTGGAATATGATGTTGAACATGTAACAAATTAACAAATAGACATGTATTTCCACATTCATAAAATAAATGATTACAATAATGGATCGTAATTACAACAATATTGAAATAAAGTAGTAAAAGAAAGCAATTAAAGGAAAGAAAAGACATAATGAGCCAAGTCAGTTTTGTGATGAAAGAGTATATGACAAGAAGTAAAGACAATTAATGAAATAATAAAGTCATAAGTGGCATGCCATGGTAAAAGCCTAAGGAACTCCCCTGCAGAGTTGTCATGCTGTCGATGCCCCCTTTTTTAAACGGGAAGTTCGAAATTGGGTGTACGACATTATGGGAAGACAACTCTTATTCCCTTGCAAGAATGGAGTTTTGGAATTTGGGAATGTCTCCACCTAATGATTATAGTCATTAGGACACTTTTAAAGAAAGAATTTGGAGGAAGAACCAGATTTGGGTGAGGCTAGAAATTATCTCGAGGGGAAGGTGTTAGGCACCCCTCAAGATCCACTAGTGTAGTTTCCGTTCATACTACAATTAAGACTTTATAAAACAGATAAAGAAGCAAGTAGAGTTTTCACCTAATCGTTGCAAACAAGTTCAAGAATTAATTAAAAAATAGAAAAGAAACGGGAAGTTTTAGAAAGTTAGTTAAAGAAAGCAGTTTTAAAAGAACATAATAAGTAAAGGGAAAGGGGTCCTAGGTTTATACATAATATGGATCACATCAATGTAATGCTCGGCGTACACTATTCAGAAGAGGGGTCACACATGATATTAGCACACCGGTCATCATATTCATATTCTACTATTTCCACCCCGTTAAGGCATTAAAGCGCGAATAGTCTCGTTTACTTATTGCATGAATTGTACCCGCCCCAATCCTATCAGTGCCAAGATAGTAGGACTTCTAATCGTAAAAGGGAAAAAGGGTATGGGGGCCTTTAGGGAGTTTAAAGAAAAAATACTAATTCGATATTCAATACATATATGCAAATAAGGGGAGGCAGAAAAGCAAATAAGGGTCAAATAAACCACTTAAATAAGATAAGTCACATAGTTTAGCATGTCTTTGCAAATACTGGTTTGGTCTTCAATTATATTAAGCAGAGCAGTGAGTGGACTGGTTCAACGCATACATTTAGATAGGAAGTCTGCATTAGGCATACTCGGATAAAGTTGTCAGAGATTAAGGCATTTGATTAACGTAAATTGAATAAGATTACTGACTTTAGAAAATAAACTGGTATAAAAAAGTTTTGAAGAAATGGTATCCTGCAGACTTAGGAATATGGTTTAGAATAGTTTCCAGAAAACAGACCGTTGAGTTGTGGATCAAAGCAGAAAGAGCATTTTTAATCAAGTTTCGAAAGAGGCCGACTGTTTAAGGAAAAACGAGTTTGAGTTGTATAACTGATTTAAAAGGATAAATGAAGAAAAGTGAGATGTAGCTGAATTGGAAAGCGTTTATCAGACTACCAAAAAATAAGTTTCAGAAAAACAAGCAAGTTTATCAAAAGATTAGATTTTTAGGAAAAGAACTGCACTGATCTAGGCATGAGGAAATGCTTATGAATTCAGAGAAACACTGGTTTTAGTAAGTTATTTCGTGAAGTCGTTATCGCTTTTAGACGAGCGAGGAAAGTTTGATTTAATGCTCCCATAGGCATGATTTCTACGAGTCGTTGATTTTAAAATATTTTAAACTATAACAATCTTGTAAACAAATGCTGATTTGATTAATCCTAAACGTTTGCCTAATATCATGAATATGAACATTCGTATAGGCATGATGTATAGATGCAAAATTGCAGAAAATTAAACATTAAGTCCTATAGGCATGATTTCTATGTGATTGAATTTGCATATAAATAGAAAATCCTAGGAGCATGATTTCTACCCTTTACGCAGGAAAGTAAAACTATCACCCTTTTCACAAGATTCCCTGAGTTTATACAAGTTATTACGGACCAATAAGAAATGAAAAGAGTAAAAAAAATCAGAAGCTAACAGTTGCATCCAAGGTAGCTAAATCATACTTATTTTCTAATAATATGCGATTGAACCACTTCTGGGATCCAGATTTTCAAAGCCTTCTCTTTATCTAGGGTGTTTCAAAGTTCCAAGGAATTTCAAGAATTCTTGGCATTGCTTACACCCAAGATACCAATTAAAAGTAGGTACAGTGCAGTGTGGAAAGGCCAACTCTCAAGCATCCAAGTTTAGAGGGAGATCAAGGGTCCCAAGGCAAGGCTTGCAAGAGAGGGGTAAAACTTCATTGCTAAGAATGGGTTAAAGTGCAAAAAGGGTTGGGGAACCATCATAGATTGGTGGTCATACCCATCCATAAGGCAGACTAGCACACCCCTGACCAACCTATTTATCCAAACAAATGAGAGCAGGCTTGTTGAAGGTCAGAACATGGTCAGGATAATAATTAGGACATTGCCGGACCAAGGTCTTAGGCTCAAAGCACCCATAAAGGGAAAAGGTAGTGGGAATTGATAGAGTTTTAGGATTTAAGAAATCCATTCCAGGCACATGAACAATAATGCTTAAGTGTTGTCATGCTTTATGAACCATAACTCAGCATATAAAGAGGTTTAGGGAGAGGGAATTCATGTAAGAGCAATGATAGCAAATATGCAGAAGAAAAGTAAAGTAAACACACAAAACTGAAGTTGTAGATACGTATGGAATGGGCAATATTAAACTAAAAGGACGTACCAGTTTCAAAAGTAAATACAAGGAGGATAAGAATACTTGCAACCACAAACAAACAGAGAACACTAACTCAGGACTTCAGTAGGAAACTTGAAAAGCTTAGAAAAACTTAGAAGTATTTAAAAAAGAGAAGTAGTGAGTTTAATGAGTGTGCATTCGTTAGAACTTGTGTTTTGAAAGAGGAGAGGGAGAGGAATTTATAGCCTTTGAGAAACAAGCAAAGAATAGAGTAAAACCATAGCTATGGGCATAATCACAGATCAAAATCATTTAGTATAACTCTTCCCTTTAATTAGGTGATTCTTATTCAAGCGGATACTGACAGGATCCAAATAAGGAAAGAGGAGTCAGTCATATAGCAGAATGGTTTGTTGCCATAAAAGAAGTCAATAAATTCACACAATACTTAGATAAGTCTAAGTACAAGACTGGAAAGATTCAACGAGGAATAATCAAAGGGAAAATAATCAAGTTAACCCTTGACAGGCTAGTAAATTAGAAATTTTTGGAAGTAAAGGTCTGAAATCAGTTTCGAGCTTTAGAAAATAAATAACAGAAGGACTTAGTATATAAGGCATTCACAAAGAATAGCCATATGAGGCAAAGCTAGGGCAAAAGGAATATCATATAGTGATAGCAGAGAGTAGACATACAAACATGCTAGTTAGGTTCAGTGTAGTTGAGAGAGAAAAAATTAAAGCATGCAAAGAGTTGAGCAAGAACTCATAACACCTAGAGAAAAGAGATACAAGAATCAAGACGAATAATTTCGAACAGACAAATCGCACAGACGCAAAGGCTCGAGTAGTTCCCAAAGAGGAACTAGGTTTTTCAAGAATCAGCTAGGTCTAGAGACGATAAACAGGTAAAGCAAAAGCAAATTCATAGTCCCAAGTGAAACCCCCATAAAATTAGGGTTTAGACTACTATTCAGTAAAGCAAAATAACTAGGCTGAGGAACTCAAATAGATCCCTGAAATTTAGTGCTTTTGAACATCAAATAAACTTAGAGAAGGTATGAATGTAAATCGAATAAAATCATGATGAACAGACTTAAACAAAATCACCAAAAAAGTTAGGTTTTTCTAGTCATGCTTTCACAGATAGAGAAAGCAACATGAGTAAAGCACATAAACATGCTGAGAATAAGTAAGGAAATTAGAAAAATCACTTAACACAAAATCCTAGTTAAGGGGACAGATAATTTTGAAAGCAAAAATTAGGGAAACTTGAGAAACATGCTTAGAAAACTCGAACAGACATATATCTAGGGCAGATCTAAATTACCAAATCGAAAGAACCACATAGTTAGGGTTTCGAAGAACCAAGAGAAGATGAGAAATACGTTGTAAACTCTCGATCTAAGCAGGATAGTCACAGGTCAGACTCAAACGGTCATGGCTGGCCGGAGAAAGGTCAAGGATGACCGGAGAAGAACCATCGAGCAAAGGCCTGGTTAAGACCCCTGGAAAGTCTGGCCTTAAGACATTAGAGGTGGGCACATAGAGGCTATGGGAGGCCGATATAGGGCGTATATGATTCTGAGAAGCCATATATTAGGGTTTCAGGTGAGGCGGCGGCTAGAGTTTGAGAGGTGAGCTGAGAGAGAACGAGAGAGACGAGGGATTCATGGGCGGCATGTGGTGAGAAATGAGATAAGGTTTGGGGTCATTTAGAAATTAAAAAGGAAAGGGGAAATCTGGACCATTGATCAAACGATCAATGACTTATATTAAAAAGAACACTGGCCGTTTTGGTTAAGTGGGTATTAGGTCGGGTGGATTATGTAATTTGGCTGGGGTTGTTTGGGTTTAATTTGGGGCTGAGATGGGGTGCCAATTTGGCTAAAATTGAAATGCAATAATAATCCGTAAATAGCCACTTTTCCCTTTTAATTTTGTAAAACTAGTAATACAATTTTAAAAGAAAATTAAGAACACTGAGTAAACGACTATTATATAAATATTAAACTAAAAATGGTGGAGTTAATTTTATAGATATAAAACGCTATAAATTACAAGATAGGTCATAATTGCAATTATTTGCAATTTTACTTTAAAAATACCAAATGAATTTGTAGAAATGTGCGAAAATCATTTTAATTATGTTTTGGTACAAAGATGAGGATAAAATAAGTTATTCAAAAAAATGATAATTTTTTGGGAATAAGTTTGGATTTTTGTGGTATATAAATAGGCAATTAATTGGTTTAAAAATTTTGAAAGAGACCAAAACTCGTGGGTGCGATTATATATGCACATATATGCTATTTTGGAAGTATTGTTTGTACAAAAATACATAGGAAAAAATTGGGCATCGACACTATGTGCCTCTTCTAGAATCAACTTACAAAGTCTATCCACATTGGACACAAAAACTCGACCCTGCATCCTCAAACCTCCGTCATCTCCAACTGTAACCTGCTTGGCACCTCTGTGCTGCATTGTGTCTCTAAGGATACACAAATGGGGATCATATATTTTAGATCTCTAATACACTTCAATAATGAAGTACGGGCGACTTTACAAGCTAGAACTTGGATGGGCTAAGAAACATCGAACCTCATGAACTGATTGGCTAAAGCCTAAACTTCCAAAGAAAGCGGTCTCTCACCGACTGGACTATACGCAAGGCTTCCCATACTTACTGAATTCCTGCTCAAAGTATCGGCCACCACATTAGCCTTCCTAGGATGATACAAGATGGTGATATCATAGTCTTTCAACAGCTCCAACCAGATCTGCCTCAATGTTTCTCCTTCTACTTGAACAAGTATTGCAAACTCTTGTGATCTGTGAACACCTCACACGACACACCATTTAAATAGTGCCTCCAAATATTTAGCGCGTGAACAATGGCTGCTAGCTCCAAATCATGAACTGTATAGTTTTTCTTATGGATCTTCAATTGTCGTGAAGCATATGCAATAACCTTGCCATTCTGCATCAACACTGCATCAAATCCAATACGAGATGCATCACAATTTACTGTATATGGCTCTGAACCTGTGGGCAATACCAACACCGATGTCATAATGAAAACTAACTTAGGCTTCTGGAAGCTCGCCTCACACTCGTCCGACCACCTAAACTTGACACCGTTCTTGGTCAACCTGGTCATCGGAGCTGCTATAAATGAAAACACCTCCACAAACCGATGGTAATAACCCGTCAAACCTAAGAAACTCCGGGTCTATATAACTGATATATGTCCAGGAAAGTTCTTGACTGCCTCAATGTTCTTAGGATATAGCGGAATACCCTCTGTTGATATGACATGACCCAGGAATGCTACTGAACTCAACCAAAAATCATATTTCAAAACCTTAGCATACAACTGGATATCTCTCAGAGTCTGGAGAATGACTCGAAGATTTTGCCCGTGCTCCTCTTGTCAGCGAGAGTAGATCAAAATATCATCAATGAAAACAATCACAAAAAAATGAACATAGAGCTTGAACACTCAGTTCATCAGATCCATAAAAGCTGCTGGGGCATTTGTCAATACAACTAACATCACTAGAAACTCATAATGCCCGTATCTAGTGTGAAAAGCTATCTTAGGGACATCATATGCCCTAATCCTCAACTGATGGTAGCCAGACCTCAAATCAATCTTCGAAAACACCCTGGCATTCTGAATTTGATCAAATAAATCATCAATCCTCAACATTTGATACTTGTTCTTGATGAAGACTTTGTTCAGCTGTCGATAATCTATGCACATTCTCATCTACCCATCCTTCTACTTAACAAACAGCATCGGCGCATCCTGAGGCGAGACACTAGGTCTAATAAAGCGTTTATCAATCAAATCTTGCAACTGTTCTTTCAACTCTGGCGTGGCTATATGATATGAATAAATAGAAATGGGCTGAGTGTCGGAGCCAAGTCAATGCAAAATTCAATATCCCTGTCAGGTGGCATCCCGGGTAGGTCTGCAGGAAATACCTCTAGAAACTACTATCACACAATCCATAGAAGGAACCTCGGCACTAGAATCACGAAATTACATCAAATAAGCTAAAAAACCCCTATCGATCACACATCGAGCCTTCATATCAGAGATAACCCTGCTGGTAGAATGACCAGGAGTGCCTCTATACTCCAAACAAAGGCAACCTCAGTAATACGAAGGTCATAATTTTGGCTTGACAATCCGATATGGCATGATAAGGTGACAGCGAATCCATCCCTAATATGACATTGTAATCCACCATATCGAGAAGTAAGATATCTATGCTTGTCTCAATACCTCTAATAATAGCCCCACACAAACGATAGACACGATCTACAACAATATAAACACCCACCGGTGTGGACACATATATAGGAGCACTCAGAGAATCACGAGGTACAACCAAATATGAAGAAAAATAAGAAGACACATAGGCTTATGTAGACCCCGGATCAAACAAAACTGAAGCATCTATGGTACAAACCAGAACAATACATTTGATAACTGCATTGGAGGACTCAACACTAGGCCTGGCTTGGAAAGTACAACATCAGATCTGGGCGCCACCACTATGAACTACATCCCTAAGATGGCCTCCTTCTGGCTATCCTCCACCTCTAGTGGCCTGGTCCCCATCTCTAACACCTCGACCTCCACTTTTAGCTTCCTGACCCTACCTATAGTTGGCTGAACGGTCAATGGTACACCCGATGCTGGAACCATGGCACGAGAACCCTGATGTCCAGAACTGCTCGAGCATCGAGGGCAAACTTTAGCAATATGCCTCGTATCACCACAAGTACAACAAGACTTCGGCTGCTGCGATAGCTGACTCTGACGGCCTGGGTAACCACCCTAAAACCTCTAGAGCGGAAGTGCAGTGATAGGAGCTAGTGGTGCATAGGGCAGTTTATCAGGATACTGCATATGAGAAGCACGACAACCTGGAGCACTATGAGAAGCTTGAAGTGCTGAATGAAACAACATGGGAGGATGACCTCTATCAAATGAATTCCTACCTCTAGATAAGGCACCACTGAATCTGCCAGAATGACGAGGCCTCTTGTCAGACACCTGACTGCTCCCATGAGATAGAACTATCTCAACCCGCATGACCACATTGGACATATCCTAAAAAGAAATTTCGCTCCATGTCTTCTTATCCATCTGCAATTTAATAGGCTGAGCGAGTCCCTCAATAAAACTATATCACCTTCTCTCTCGGTGGGGATTATTAGAATAGCATGATGAGCTAAATTAATAGACCTTGTCTCGTATTATATGACAGTTTTAGAACCATGTTTGAGACGCTCGAACCGCTTGCGGTACTCCTCTCTTTGAATGACAAGAAGGAACTTCGCGAGAAATAGCTTTGAAAACTGTTTCCAATTGTGAGATGGTGACCCAGCTGATTTGGAAAAACAATAATCTCTCTACCATTTCTTGGTGGAACCTGATAGACAGAAAGCATCAAACTTGACCCAATTGGTCTCCGCTATCCGCATATTGCGTAGAACCTCATGAAAACTGTCCAAATAGTCATTGGGATCCTCTGAAGATGTACCGCAATAGGTAGTAGTGAAAAGCTTGGTGAACCTGTCCAATCTCCACAAAGCATCAGAAGACATAGTTGATCCATCACCTGCCTGAGCTACGACACCTTGTGGAACTACCCCAACTGTCTGAGCTACCGGAGTCTAAAACTGGGAAGCCATCTGCTCTGGAGTGCAAGTAGCGGGAGTTTGTGCTCCTTTCCCAGCCTAAGAGACGGTTGGTGCTGCAGGAAGTATGCTGACCTAGGTAGAACTTTCCATAAGGCCCACTAGACGGACCAGAGCATCCTGGAGTACCAAGGTAACGATGAACCCCTCTGGGGCTTGAGTTAGGCTCGCTCGAATGTTCTGGGTCGGAACATTAACATCAAACTCTACTAGAGGCTCCGCCGCTAGTGTTGCTGCTCAGGGCTAAGCCCTTCTTTGGCCCATAACATGACCTCATCCTCTAACCCTCGTAGAAGATACCGCTTGGGATACTGGCTACTGATCAGCTGATGAAGCGCTACGTGTTCTCGCCATCTGTGAAAGAACAAAGTAGAAGTTCAATTAGCAGTGAGAAATCATACCGGACGACACAGATGAACAGAAGTGTAACTGTTCCTAACTTTGTAGCCTGGGGAAAAGAACAGATGGCTCTGTAACGATCCCTTAAACTCTACTGTGCTTTTCCGTGAATTGTGAGACCTATGCAACCTAAAGCTCTGATATAAACTTTTCACAACCCGAGTTTTTCACCGTCGGGATCATGATGGAGCCTAACATTATACTCGTTAGGCAACCCAATGTTTCAAATTATTTCACCGTTTTCTTTTATCTTTTTACATTTTTCAAGTTAATAAAAGTAAATCAACGGAATAAATGAAAAAGAATAGAATTTAATAGATTATCTTAATACGACTAGCGAAATCGTAATGAAGCTCCACCCAGGACTTGTGTTACTACTCACAGACAGACTAGGAATACAGCAAATAATGGTCTGAACAAATAAACATACATTTATCCTGAAAGTAAATAAAACAGAAAAGAAATAGGATAGAAGGGGACGCCAAAGCCTTCAGACGCATGGAGGACTACCTTGTGTATCCAATGGACTGAAGGCAGCCACCCAAACACTAATCACAAGGTTCGATGCCAAGATTTGCACAGAAAGTGCAAAGTGAAGTATCATATATTTGATCCCATGTACCGGTCAGTGCCGAGCTTAACCTCGACGAAGAAGTGACGAGGTTAGGACATGACAACTAACAAAAATGTGTGCAGTTAAACAATATACTTATAGAGAATCAATAATAGAGGTTAAGCATAAATTAGTGGGAAGGGGTAACATGCTACGGAGGGTACAAGAATAAAGAATCACGGTAGTAACGAAAATTAAATAGTTAAAAACACTTGAACCTATGACAATAATTAATCACAACTAATAGAGAATACGCGGCATCACCTTTTGTGCTTTTACTCTCAATCCTCACCATGCAATCAATAATAAAAATGTGTACGGCATTACCCTTCGTGCTTTATCACTCTTCCTCATCATATGAATAATGAAAATATGCTCGGCATCACCCTTCGTGCTTTGTCTCTCTTTCTCACCATACGCATAAATATAAATGTAAATGTGCACGCCATCACCTTTTGTGCTCTATCACTCTTCCTCACCATATGCATAA
Organism: Nicotiana benthamiana; assembly: GCA_034376525.1. Lineage (NCBI taxonomy): Eukaryota > Viridiplantae > Streptophyta > Magnoliopsida > Solanales > Solanaceae > Nicotiana > Nicotiana benthamiana. The sequence continues at coordinate 81,328,086 of CM067328.1, read as the reverse complement.
TTATGAATGTGCACGGCAGCATCTTTTGTGCTTTATATCTCTTTCCTCACCAAAATAATAAACAATAACATCCCGACAAGAAAATCAACTAGAACCAATCTCGTTTCAACAGTTAAATTCAGAATATAAGTCTCACTTGAGTCAAAACTCAACAATTACCCAATAAGAAAAAATATCACCAAAGTTGTTCAACATGAATAGTAACCAGCTTAATCTTGAACAAACATGTGATAAGAGACACAATGATTACATGTATAAAGCTCATTTGCATGTTATGACCCAACAACAACATATAGATACTCATCACCACACCAATACGCCGTACCTAACAACTAAATACGTAGCAAGTAAGACAGCAATTCTTACTCCCTCAAGTAAACCCCGGGTCCGCTTGGTTAAAACTCGAAGTTCGGACAAAACCCCATTCACCAATTCAACCAGATCGAGTTCTAAATTTCCAACTTCATAAAAACCTACAATTTTCCCAAAATTCCTATTTCTACCATGAAAGAACAAGATTTTGGTTCTGTTTTAAAAAAGACTGGATAGGCCTTCTTCGCATTTGCGGGAAGCCTGTCGCGTTCGCGAAAACAATCTCGCCCCAGCCTCCTTGTTTCGCAATACAAGTGTCGCGTTTGCGATGAGTAACTTTTCCCTCCCCCAGGTCCCATGTTTCGCGTTCGCGGTAGATGGGTCGTGAAAGGTAAGGCCCCCACTGCTCAATATTCGACATGTCCTTCGCGTTCACATAGAAGAAGATTCCCACTGCCACTCTTTTCCTTTTGCGAGACTACCTACGCCAACGCGAAAAATGACATATCAGAACATCTGTTGCAACAACAATACCTGATTTTCTAAGTCTAAAACATCATGTGGCCTATCCAAAACTAACCCGAGCCCTCAAGGCTCCAAACCAAACATGTACATAAGTCTATGAAAATCATACGAACCTGATTGCACGATGAAATTACCAAAATAACACCTTAAACAATGAATTTAGTATCAAAACTAATGAAATTCTCAAGAATTCTTAAAGTTTCTATTTTCACAACCGAGGGTCCGAATAACGTCATATAAACTCTGTTTGTTACCAAATTTTACAGATAATACTTATATACCATATTAAACTTGTACAGGGCACCAGAACCAAAATACGAGCCTGATACCATCGAAATAAAGTTTCATTTAATTTCAAAAGACCATTATATGTTTAGTTGAACAAGTTTTTTCAAATATTCATTTCTCGGGCTAGGGACCTTGGAATTCAATTCCGAGCATACGCCCAAGTCTCATATTTTTGTACGGACTCTTCGAGACTGTCAAATCATGGGCCCGAGTCCGTTCCCAAAATGTTGACCGAAGTCAACTTAATTCAATTTTAAAGGCAAAAATTTAGCATATTTCTCAAATTTTCAAATAAAGGCTTTCCAAATATATGCCCGGACTGTGCACGAAAATCAAGAAGAGACAAAAGGAGGGTTTTTAGGCCTTGAAATACAGATTTGATTTCTAAAATAAAGAGACCTTTAGGGTCATCATAGTAATGTCAGAGCTGTCAAAATAGGCTAGCCCCGGAAGGCAAACCCAACACAACTTAACCAGCTACTTGGGTAGGATTGGGTTGGAAGTTTGTTAGCCCATTTAGAACTGAGGCTTATAAGCCTGGCTCAAGTCAGCCCGCTGGCCCTTGAGGCTTGACCAAGGCTGCGCCTAGGCTGGCCCCTATGTCAAAATTAATTCGATTCAAATTTAAATAATTAAAAAAGTGAAAACTAAAAGAGGTATTAACTATAATCTAGATATTCCAATCTTATAATTCTCATTTACCCTTCCATATCAACTCGATTTTTTATTTTTGACATGCATGTAGTATGACAAGATTAATTCTTTTTTGCTTAATTAACAATGAACTAGGAACATTTTATGTGGCCAATAATAATTTTTTTCAAAAGAAAATATTACTTTAAGTGGAAAATAATCAATTGGGTTACTTTAATATATTATTAATTATTAAATTACACTTCAGTATAGAAAAAGTCAAGTTTTAATACTCAAAGAAAGTTAACAACACTAGCAAATTTTATGAACTATAATGATGAAATCAATAAATAATGTTAAACCTAAATTAAAATCTTAACATATAAACTTATTGAAATAATTTCTGAATCTAAGAAAAGTACTAATAAATATTCATGTAATGTTAAAAAAAGAAGAGCCGGAGATATAGAGAATCTGCATTTCAATTACGAGATTTCTTGTCAGATATCAAGATTCTTGTACACTCTAAATAAACAAAAGTCGCTCATATGATTAAGAGATTATGTCACGAAAAATCATCTAAAGATTTGAAAAATATTTTTTTTTAGAAAATTGAATAGCCTGCGACCTTCTTAGGGATGGGCTGGACAGGCCATTTTAAGGCCCATATAGATAAAGGGTCGCCCCCTCCTAGCCCTCCAAATATAAAAGCCCATGGGGCTTGGATGGGCTAGCCCGTTTTGACAGCACTAAGTTAGGCCGCCTAATTGTGAGAGAAAGAAAATAGGTATGTGTTTTATGTGGATACATGTTTTTTATTTTAATGAGTCGAAAGTTTATCAGAAATAGTCTCTTTACCTCCTAAGAATAGGAGTAAGATCTGCGTACACTCTGTCTATCTCAAACCTCACTTGTGATCTCCACTAGATTTATTGTTGTTGTTATTGCTACTTTTATGTTGATAAGTATTAATTAGGACGATAATTTGGCATACACGTTTGTTACTTATTAGACACATCTTAATTAGGCATATATTCGAAAGAAAATGATCTAATTTTAGGTATTCTAAAGTTTTCAGAAGGGCAGGCTAGTGCAATTAAAGTACGTAACATTGCATTGTACCGTATTTTGGTTTTTGCCAACTTTTATTCAGCCACCGCCAATAATAAACACCTTTATATAATACTGATAGATGACAAATAAATTCAGTCGAACAACAACAACAATAATTCAATAAAATTTTATAATTGGGGTCTAAAAAGGATAGCGTGTGTGCAGATCTTACCCTACCTCAAAAGAATAGAGAAGATGTTTCCGAAAGATTCTCGTCTCAAGATAATAAAAAACAAAATGAAAGAATATTAGATTCACCACGGAGATCATAGGAAAAAAGGAACATAAAATGCAGAAAAAAATGCAAACCAAAAACGATGTCTAGTAAATGAATCCTGTGTCGAAAATAGTAAGACACGACATTGCCCCTAACTATCTTAGACAAAAATCCACTGGACTAGGCTCAGAAAGATACAATGTAACGCAAGACCTAATAACCTCCTAGTCTACAACCATAATACTCGACCTCCACAACTTCCAGTTGATCACTAAATCAAAATTTATGAAAATGAAGCTTCCAAAATAAAAAGGGAGAACATAATAACATTATAAAGTTTTCACATTATATATTAATTAAAATAGCGGTTAATTATCATTTTTATCAGGTATCAGGTCATCACTATTAATCATTATCGTAGAAAGTTATTTACAAATATCTGATGAGGATTGTATAAATATTATTTTACTCTTGCATAGAACTTAGACTCTTTCATTATATTTAGGATTATAAAAGACATCCAATTTAATTAAGTATCGTAGCATGACTTCACTTTATCTCGATGTTATAATTTTCTTACGTTAAATTAATTCATTTTAATATAGATGAGAGATGAACTTAGAATATATATGAACACTCACTTTAGCTTATTTATCAAATTTTATACTTGCTGCACTACATCATCGCTCCTTTATAATCTTTGGCTTTATGACTATTTCAAACGAAGGAGTTTAATCCCAATATTGATTGAAAAATGTTCAAAGTCAGCATTATTTTTGTATTTAAAACACATGTACCAGGGTGTAATTGATATGGTTAGTTACATGTTTATACCGAAGTAGTTGAATCATTGTATGAGGTCAAATTTGGCCCTCCAAGTCCCCATGATTAACATAAACGCCCAATAAGCAGATGTCGACCAAAGTGAAGACACGTCCTGGAAGTGAGGACAAAAGCGACGTCATTTAGACCTTAGTTTCTTCACTAAGTGGAAGTCACCAACTTTTGTACTTTTTTGATTATTTCGAGAAAGGTCTCCTACTATACCATGCCGCCCCAACATTGCCGATGCTGCCACTCCAAGACTTTTCCAAGCGCACCTTGCCCATGCCAAGGCCTTGGCCAATACGTGTTCATCACAGCCCATCGACGCGCATGATTGTTTTGCTCGCACATAGGCCAATGACAAGGCCATCATGCCCCAATCCTTGCCACAGCTGTGCCACGTCCGATGACAAAAGTTAGGGTCCTGAAAAAACACCCCCACCCTTTGATATCGACGTCCTCGTCGAGCCGTCCTAGTTTATCAACCCCAAGGGGTTGGTTACAAGCACCGCCCCGGGTGTTCCCCGCATTCTCTACTATGGCATTTGCCTCCGCCACTTGTTCCTGCCCCTCCGCAGCTAGTATCGCATTTACCTTAGCCTGCATCGGACAGTCCCTCTTCAAGTGCGGTCCACCACAAGTGAAATAGCATTTGAATCCGATGTTCCTTTCCTTGCCATTGTGATTTTCTGGTCTCACAATCTGGACAAGTTCCCCATTTTCAGATGCTTGGCCCTTCCCGTTTCTCTTCCATTCCCTTGCTTTTTCCTTCCTTCCGTCGGACTTTGAATGCGAAGTTTCAATAGGTTCCATACCTATATTCAGGTCCGCCAACGCATCTGCCGCTGTAATAGCAGTAGAGAGGCTTTGCACATTTTGCCTTCTCAACTCCAATTGCGCCCATCTAAAGGAGACCTTCACATTGTAACATGCATTATGATTATTGTCAAATAATACTACTTCTCTCTATATCTCGATCTCTATCTCTTTCTATGTCTCCTACTATTGCTTCTTTCTTAAGCTAAGATTATTTTCTTTATCTTCAAGATCAAGAACGACAATATCATTTATCTAACCTTTAGGTCAGATTATATTTGATTACGATTTACCCTTATCATCTTTTGATTGTTTTCTAAGCTTTCAAAGTATATCTATAACTTTTTAGCTAAACAATTTGGCGCTGTCTATGGGTATTTCGAGAATCAAAATCATAGTTTGCACCTAGAGAACAACCGACAACTATTCTTTACACAACAACAACAATAACTGAAAACAATGCAAGAATGAAAGCGATAGCAGATGTTGCAACAAACCTCATCGGTCCTCTAAACTAAGCCGGTGAAGAGAATGTTCCGATTACAATCCTTAGCACCACAACGAGTGAGGAGATCCCACCTCCCCCATCTGGAGATCTGGCGATCTTGCAGGAAAAGGGTGTTTCTACATCTGCAACCAAAGAGGTACCCTCGGAAGTCAAAAAGCTACTGGATGAGCGGATAACGGGGACCCTAAGTTGCTTGATAAGAAAATCACCACAAGGCAACATCGGATGTGCACCGATAGTAGATCTTACCGGTGCCATTGTTGAACCTCAAATGGCACGAGCAAATGATATGCCAGGCGAGGTACATGCCAATGATGGCACACTCGCAACCATTCTTGAGAAGATGGAGTAGATGGAAAACAAAAACTGATCACTTCATGATCAGATGAAGGAACACCAGGAGAGGATAGACCAAATACCCGGTGCCCCTAAGTTTCTGCCAAATCGAGACGTGGGAAGATTTGTTTAACAACCCTATACTGAGGAGGCTGCCCCTTACTCCATTTCGAAATCATTAAAATTCCGCCCTACCTAAAAGTATACGATGGGATCAAAGATCCCAAGGATTATCTGATCCACTATGTTACGCTGTAAAGGGCGACGACCATTCAAAAAAACAAGTACCGTCAGTGCTGCTTAAAAAGTTCGGTGAAATGGTGACATAAGGTGCGCTGACTTGGTTCTCCCAGCTACAGGCTAAGATCATTTCTACGTTCGAGGAAATGGCGGAAAAGTTCAGCACCGCTCATGCAGGAGTAAAGTAAGCTAAAGCAAGGGTTAGAGATATCTTCACCGTCCGTCAAACCGCATGAGAAGGACACAAGGACTTCCTAGCTAGGTTTAACAGGGTAAGGGTGAGCCTACCCAACATATCCGAAGGCATGGCGGTAGCCGCTGTTCAGAAAGGACTGAGCAGAGATAGTTCGAGGGAGACCAACAAGCTTCTAAGTTGTCTCATGAAGTACCCTCCTACCACATGGGAAGGAATCCATAACGCCTATTGTGCCGAGGTAAGAGCAGAAGAATACGACCTAAACGGGTCGACCCAATGGTTGACGACAATACAGCCAGAAATTAGAAGAGATCGACGCATCAATGGACGACGGGAACAAATTCCGGATCTCAATAAAGAAAGGTACCAACCATACGTCAGATCCTCTCACCCGCCGCCTCCGAGACATACAGATGCACTAACACGACATGTCGCTCCATTGTGAAACGAAAGAGGTATGCCTCATTTATTATCAGCCCATGACTTTTGCGTGTCTCCTTCAGAGATTGCGTACACACTAGAGAAGCTGGACAGCAAGGTACAATGGCCAACGAAGATGAAATCAAACCCTTCAACAAGGAAATTGAACGTCCTATGTGATTTCCATTAGGAACGAGGACACAAAATCGTGGACTGCATAGGCCTACGACAAGAAGTTGTAAGAATGCTAAATTAGGGGTGCCTGAGGGAGCCACTCCGTGACAAAGGAAAAACCAACTTTGCACGCGGACGTGAGCAACCCCATGGGCTGCCGATCATCGAAGGTGGTGACGACTCAACAATCAACCACGTCAAACTCACAACCATGCACAAACTGAAGCGAGCCTTCGCCCACGAACGATATGACTACTTTGAAGAAAGTATCACCTTCGATAAGTTTAATGGCGACGGTTTCTCTATCCCTCACTATGGTGCTTTATTTATCATTTTACGTATCGCATATACAAATGTTAAAAGAATCATGATTGATGATGGAAGCGATGCCTGTATTATCCACCCGAGGGCCTCATATATATAGGACTCGAGGACAACATAATACCGCGTTGTATAACACTTACTAGTTTCAATAATATAGTGGAATGGACCTCCAGAGAAATATCCCTACCCGTATTAGCGGAAGGAGTCATGCTGGAAACAACTTTCCACGTAATGGACCAGGAAATGACATACAACGCGATCATAGGACGCACATGGATACACACCATGGGAGGATTCCTGTCAAGCTTTTACCAAATGATCGAATTCCCTACGTCATGGTGAAAATTTAGCATCCGCGGCGAGCCACGAACCGTAAGGGAATGCTACAAAATATCCCAAGATTGTGCCCACACCAAACAACTTAAGGGGGCGAGTGCAGAGGCATGGCAATCAGCTATGTCGGGGACTAAGGTCAACCTGACAAAGGATGCCATTAAAGATCCTGATACCGTGGAGGCCTGTAAAGCTACGGTTGAAGATCTCGACCCAGTCCTACTGACGATGCCGACACCACAAAGAAATCCTATGTCGATCACGACCTCACAGATCCAAGTAAGTATCATGACTTTTTAACTAACCAAGCAGACCTTTTTGCTTTTTCCCATTCAGATATGCCAGGAATCCCGCGATACATCGCCACTCACAAGCTAAACGTTGACCCATTAATCCCGCCCATGCAGCACATAAGGACGAAATTAAATGTCGCTATCTATGAAGCGGTCAGTGATGAGGTAGACAAACTACTGGCCAATGGCTCCATCAGGGAATCAAAATATCCCCACTGGGTCTCCAATGTTTTCATGGTCAAAAAGAAAAATGGGAAGTGGAGGATGTGCGTGGACTTCACTGTCATAAACAAGGCGTGCCCAAACGATTCATTCCCACTACCTCACATCGATCAACTGATTGACACTACTGCAGGACACGAGCTGATAAGATTCCTTGACGCTTATTCTGGCTACAAACAGATCACGTTGGACGAGAAGGATCGAAAAAACAACTTTCATCACCCACCAAGGGACAAATTGCTACAAGGTAATGCTCTTCGGAATCAAAAATGTAAAAGCTACGTACTAGAGGCTGGTCACCAATATGTTCAAAGAACAACTTGGTAAGACCATGGAAGTCTACATCGACGACATGTTGGTAAAATCGGCAAAGAAAGAAGACCACATCAACCACTTGAATGAAGCCTTCGAGATATTGAAGAGATATGGAATGACTCTGAACCATGAGAAATGAGCCTTTGGCGTGGCCTCAAGGAAATTCTTAGAAATTCTCGTCTCACAATGCGGCATCGAGATGAACCCTGACCAGATCAAGGCGATAGACGCAAAACTAGAGGTATCGAATAGCAAAAAATAGGTACAAAAGCTAACATGGCGGATAGCTGTTGTATCCATATTTATCTCGATGTCCTCCGATAGGTGCCATAAATTTCTCAATATGCTAAAAAAAGAGACCAAGGGTTACAGTGGATGAGGAGTGTGTCAAATCCTTGAGAAAGCTGAAAGCGTACCTATCCTCATCGCCCCTGTTAGCCAAAGTGAGCCCAGGCGAATCCCTGCTGGTGTATCTGGCCGTATTTGAGGTTGCTGTTAGCGCGGTCCTAGTCCGCAAAAACAATGGTGCACAATCTCGTATCTATTACATTAGAAAAACACAAGTGGACACCGAAACACGATATCCACACCATGAGAGATTTGCTCTGCCATTGGTCGTGGCTTCACAGAATCTCCGACCTTATTTTCAATGCCACCCCATAAAAGTGATAATGACCTTCCCGTTGAGAAGCGTCCTACACAAGCCTAAATTATCAGGCCGCTCGCCAGATAGGCCATTGAGCTCAGCAAGCATGCCATCTCGTATCACCCAAGAACCACCATCAAGTCGCAAGTACTTGCCGACTTTATAGCGGATTTCAACGTAGAAATCCTGCCAGTGGCAGAACTTGAGGCACAACGTTTCTCCTCCAATACCGACCTATGAAATCTTTATACTAACGGTTCCGCCAATGCATCAGGATCGAGACTAGGACTTGTCCTTGAGGTCCCCGTAGGTGAAACGATTAGCCAGTCCATACAATTCCCCGAAATGACTAACAATAAGGTCGAGTACGAGGCCGTAGTTGTAGGTATGAAACTAGACATCAAGTATGGGGCTCGACAAATCATCCTCCATTGCGACTCCCAACTTGTAGTAAATCAGGTCGCTGTGACTTACCAAATAAGATAAAAAAGACTGCAAATATACCAGTGAGATATCCATATGCTGATCGTCGAGTTCGATGAGTGCTGCACTCGCCTCGAGAAAATTTTGAGTGCACAGAAAGTCGAAGTAGACGACCTAGCAAAACTTGCCACGACCACTAAAATTTTTCACAAGAAAGTGTGGCCAACTTCCTCCATTCAGCCATCGATCATACTGAGGTATGCCCTCTAAATCGGACTTGGGACTGGTGCAACCAATTTGTATCCTACCTACAGGATGAAACACTGCCACTTGACAAATAAGAGGCAAAGACACTCTGTGTATAAGCTGCCCGGTATTGTCTGATAAATAACGTCCTCTACAAAAGGACGTTTAGTGCACCCTTCGACAAGGATCTAGGGCCGCACCAAACGAGGCCAGTGCTCGAAGAAGTGCATGAGGGTCACAGCGCTGCCCATACAGGTAACCGCGCCCTCGTATGATGCCTCATACGGGCTGGCTATTACTGGCTTACAATGAAGAAAGAAGCAGTGGAATACGTTCGCCGGTGAGAACAGTATCAAAAATATGCCCCCATGATTCACCAACCAGGAGAACCTCTACATTCGGTCACATCCCATGGCCCTTCATCAACTTAGGAATGGACATAGTCGGACCCCTCCATGCGGGACGAGGATATGTACGATTTCTACTAGTTTTTGCGGACTATTTCTCCAAGTGGGAGGAAGCATATGCATACGCTCAAATACACGAATAGGAGGTCATCGCCTTCATATGAAAAAATATCATATGCCGCGTCGGTATCTCTAAGAAAATCGGCTGCGACAACGGACATCAATTTGTCGGCCAAAAAATGACTGAATTCTTCAGAAAATGGCATATCAAGCGAATACTCTCAATGCCATACCATCCCGCCGCCAATGGACAAGCAGAATCCTCTAACAAGAGTATAATAAATATAGTAAAAAAGAAACTTGAGAAAGACAAAGGGCTATGGACAGAGCTACTACTGAAAGTATTGTGGGCCCATCAGACCACACCCAAATCCAGAACAGGGGAAACACCGTACTCATTGGTCTACGGAACCGACGCGGTCATACCAGTCAAGGTCGGTGAACTACGCTTGAGGTACTCGCATGCCAGCGGAACAGAAAATGACATGAACATGCTCCAAGACCTCGACGAAGCTGAAGAAAGGCGGAGAAATTGCCCACATCAGAATGTTGGCACAAAAAAAACAGACCGAAAGATACTACAACAAGAGGGCCAAGATAAGACCACTCAAAGTGGGAGACAATGTCCTCAAAGCCAAGACATTGGCGTCCAAAGACCCAAGCGAACAGAAATTGGGCACTAATTGGGACGGACCCTACAAAAACATAGCAACAACCAATAAAGGAGCATTCCAGTTGAGAACAATGGAAGTGCTACGACCATCTCCAGTGAATAAACGGCTACGGTCATCCCCAATACATAAATGGCTAGGGCTATCTCGAATGCGCAAGTGGCTACGGCCATCGCTGCCAACTGTCGACCTAGTTCGACTACGGCAAGCAAATGATTTGACGACAGTCGAGATTGACCATATGGCCAATGTCATCAACAAGTTATAACCAAAGATCATCAACTTAACTTTGGCCAAGGCCATAGACTAAATAACGGCTAAGGCCATCGCCGCCAACAGTAGACCTAGTTCGACTATGGTAAGAAAAGTATTCGACGACAGTCAAAATTGACCAAATGGCCAAGGCCATCAGCAAGTTATGACCAAATGTCAGCAACATAACTTTGGCTACGCCATCGACTTAATCATGGCTAATGCCATCGCTGCCAACAGTCGACCAAGTCCGACTACGGCAAGAATATAATTTGACGACAGTCAAAATCGACCATATCGCTAAGGCCATCAACAAGTTATGACCCAAGGTCATCAACATAACTCTGGCCAAGGACGTCGCCTTAATCATGGCTATGGAAATCGCCGCCAATAGTCGATCTAGTTTGGGTTACATTAGTATATTATTAATTATTAAATTCCTCTTCAGTATAGAAAAAAGATAAGTTTTAATACTCAAAGAAAGTGAACAACACTAGCAAATTTTATGAACTATAATGATGAAATCAATAAATAATGTTAAACCTAAATTAAAAATCTTAACATATAAACTTATTGAAGCAATTCCTGAATGTAAGAGAAGTACTAAAAAAATATTCATGCAACGTTAAAAAAAGAAGAGCCAAAGATATAGAGAATCTGCATTTCAATTATGATATTTCTTGTCAGATATCAAGATTCTTGTACTCTCAATAAACTACAGTCGCTCATATGATTAAGAGATTATGTCACGAAAAAATATCTAAAAAATTGAGAAATTTTTAAAAAAAAAAAATTGAATAGCCTGCGACCCTCTTAGGGATGGGCTGGACAGGCCATTTTAAGGCCCATATAGATGAAGGGTCGCCCCATCCTAGCCCTCCAAGTATAAAAGCCCATGGGGCTTGGGTGTGCTAGCCCGTTTTAACAGCTCTAAGTAAGGCCGCCTAATTGTGAGAGAAAGAAAATAGGTGTGTGTTTTATGTGGATACATGCTTTTTATTTTAATGAGTCGAAAATTTATCAGAAACAGTCTCTTTACCTCCTAACAATAGGAGTAAGGACTGCGTGCACACTACCTATCTCAAACCTCACTTCTGATCTCCACTAGATTTATTGCTATTGTTATTGCTACTTTTATGTTGATAAGTATTAATTAGGAAGATAATTTGGCATACAAGTTTGTTACTTATTAGACACATCTTAATTAGGCATATATTCGAAAAAAAAGATCTAATTTTAGGTATTCTACAGTTTTCGGAAGGGTAGGCTAGTGCAATTAAAGTACGTAACATTGCATTGTACCGTATGTTGGTTTTTGTCACCTTTTATTCAGCCACAGCAAATAATATACACCTTTATATAATACTGATAGAGGACTAATAGATCCAGTCGATCAATAACAATAATAATTCAATAAAATCTTACAATTAGAGTCTAAAAAGGATAGCGTGAATGCAGATCTTACCCCTACCTCAAAAGAATAGAGAAGTTGTTTCCGAAAGATTCTCGGCTCAAGATAATAAAAAACAAAATGAGAGAATATTAGATTCACCACGGAGATCATAGGAAAAAAGGAACATAAAATGCAGAAAAAAAAAATCAAAGCAAAATGATGGCTAGTAAATGGATCATGTGTCGAAAATAGTAAGACACGACATTGCCCCTAACTATCTTAGACAAAAGCCCACTGGACTACGCTCAGAAGGATACAATGTAACGTAAGACTCAACTACCTCATAGTCTACAACCATAATACTCGACCTCCACAACTTCCAGTTGATCACTAAATCAAAATTTATGAAAATGAAGCTTCCAAAATAAAAAGCGGAGAACAAAATAACATTATAAAGTTTTCACATTATATATTAGTTAAAATAGCGGTTAATTATTATTTTTATCAGGTATCAGGTCATCACTATTAATCATTATCGTAAAAAGTTATTTTGTAAATATCTGATGATGATTGTATAAATATTGTTTTACTCTGGCATAGAACTTAGACTCTTTCATTATATTTAGGATTATAAAAGACATCCAATCTTATAAAGTATCGTAGGATGACTTCACTTTATCTCGATATTATAATTTTCTTACGTTAAATTTATTCATTTTAATATAGATGAGAGATGAATTTAGAATACATATGAACACACACTTTAGCTTATTTATCAAATTTTATATTTGCTGCACTACATCATTGCTCCTTTATAATCTATAGTTTTATGACCATTTCAAACGAAGGAATTTAATCCCAATATCGATTGAAAAACGTTCAAAGTCAGCATTATTTTGTATTTAAAACACATGTCCCAGGGTGTAATTGATATGGTTAATTACATGTTTATACCGAAGTAGTTTAATCATTGTATGAGGTCAAATTTGGCCCTCCAAGTCCCCATGATTAACAAATATGTCCAATAAGTAGAGGTCGACCAAAGTGAGGACACGTCCTGAAAGTGAGGGCAGAAGCGACGTCATTTAAAGCTTAACTTCTTCACTAATTGAATGTCACCAACTTTTGTACTTTTTTTATTATTTCGAGAAAGGTCTCCTACTATATAAAGGAGACCTTCACATTGTAACATGCATTATGATTATTCTCGAATAATACTACTTCTCTCTATCTCGATCTCTATCTCTTTCTCTCTCTCATGTTATTCCTTCTCTCTTAAGCTAAGATTATTTTCTTTATCTTCAAGATCTAGAACGACAATATCGTTTATCTAACCTTTAGGTCATATTATATTTGATTATGATTTGCCCTTATAGCCTTTTGATTGTTTTCTAAACTTTTAAAGTATACCGATAACTTTTGAGCTAAACAATTTGGTTCTCGTTAGGTCCTGTCTAGCCTTGTCATTACTTCGCCGAGGTTAGGCCAGGCACTTACGAGCACATGGGATCGGTTGTGTTGATGCTACATTCTGTGCATCTTTTTGCACAGATCCAGGAGCAGCTTTTGGACCACACCAGCAGTACTGATCGGGAGCTGTCTTCATTCCAGGGACTTGCGAGGCTCGGTGACGTCCGCAGGCCGGAGTCCCTTTCTCTGTTATTAGTTTGTTTGCTGTCTATGGGTATTTCGAGAACCAAAACCATAGTTCGCACCTAGAGAACAACCAACAACTATTCTTTACACCACAACAACAATAACTGAAAACAATGCAAGAATGAAAGCGATAGCAGATGTTGCAACAAACCTCATCGGTCCTCTCAACTATGCTAGTGAAGAGAATGTTCCGATTACAACCCTTAGTACCACAACGAGTGAGGAGATCCCACCTCCCCCACTGGAGATCTGGCGATCTTGCTGGAAAAGGGTGCTTCTACATCTGCAACAAAAGAGGTACCTCGAAAGTCAAAAAGCTACTGGAAGAGCGGCTAACGGGGACCCTAAGTTAGTTGATAAAAAAATCACCACAAGGAAACATCGGATGTGCACCAATAGTAGATCTTACCGCTTCCATAGTTGAACCTAAAATGGCACGAGCAAATGATATGCCAGGCGAGGTACATGCCAATGATGGCACACTCGCAACCATTCTTAAGAAGATAGAGCAGATGGAAAACGAAAACTGATCACTTCATGAGCAGATGAAGGAACACCAGGAGAGGGTAGACCAAATCCCCGGTGCCCCCAAGTTTCTGCTAAAGCGCGACGTGGGAAGATTTGTTTAACAACCCTATACTAAGAATCCCCCCTTACTCCGTTCCGAAACCATTAAAATGCCGCCCTACCTAAAAGTATACGATGGGATCACGGACCCCAATGATTATCTGATCCACTATGTCACGGTTGCAAAGGGCAACGACCTTTCAAAAGAATAAGTACCGTCAGTGCTGCTGAAAAGGTGACATAAGGAGCCCTGACATAGTACTCCCAGCTACCAGTTGAGATCATTTCTACGTTTGAGGAAATGGCGGAAATGTTCAGCACCGCTCATGCAAGGAGTAAAGTAAGCAGAAGCAAGGGTTAGAGATATCTTCACCGTCCGTCAAACCGCATGAGAAAGACTCAGGGACTTCCTAGCTAGGTTTAATAGGGTAAGGATAAGCCTACCCGATGTATCGGAAGACATGGCGGTAGCCGCTTTTCAGAAAGGACTGAGCACAGATGGTTCAAGGGAGACCAAGAAGCTTCTAAGTTGTCACATGAAGTACCCTCCTACCACATGGGAAGGAATCCATAACGCCAATTTTGCCGAGGTAAGAGCAGATGAATACGACCTCAATGGGCTGACCCAACGGTTGACGACAATACAACCAGAAATTAGAAGAGATCGATGCATCAAGGGACGACGGGAACAAATTCCGCATCTCAACAAAGAAAGGTACCAGCCATACGTCATATCCTCTCACCGCCGCCTTCGAGACATACTGATGCACTAACGCGGCATGTCGCTCCATTTCAAAAAGAAAGAAGTATGCCTACTTTATTTTCAGCCCATAACTTTTACGTGTCTCCTTCAGAGATAGTGTACGCATTAGAGAAGCTGGACAACAAGGTACAATGGCCAACAAAGATGAAATCAGACCCTTCAACAATTAAATAGAACGTTCTATGCGAGCTCCATCAGGAACGAGCACACAAAATCGAGGACTGCATAGGCCTACGATAAGAAGTTGTCAGAATGCTAAATTAGGGGTACCTGAGGGAGCTACTCAGTGACTAAGGGAAAACCAACTTTGCACGCGGACAGGAGCAACCCCATGGGCTGCCGATCATCGGAGGCGGTGACGACTCAACAATTAACCACAAACTCAACACCATGCACAAACCGAAGCGAGCCTTCGCCCACGAACGATATGACTACTTTGAAGAAAGTATCACCTTCGATAAGTATAATGCCGACGGTTTGTCTTTCCCTCACTATGGTGTGTTAGTTATCACTTTACGTATCGCAGATACAAATGTTAAATGAATCATGATTGATGATGGAACCGATGCCTGTATTATCCACCCGAGGGTCCTCATATATATAAGCCTCGAGGGAAAGATAATACCGTGCTGCATAACACATAGTAGTTTCAATAATATAGTGGAACGGACCTCCGG
Source organism: Nicotiana benthamiana (assembly GCA_034376525.1). NCBI lineage: Eukaryota > Viridiplantae > Streptophyta > Magnoliopsida > Solanales > Solanaceae > Nicotiana > Nicotiana benthamiana. The sequence continues at coordinate 81,312,235 of CM067328.1, read as the reverse complement.
AGATATATCCCTACCCGCTTTAGAGGGAGGAGTCATGCCGGAAACAAATTTCCACATAATGGACCAGGAAACGACATACAATGCCATCGTAGGACGCACATGGATATACGCCATGGGAGGAGTCCCGTCAAGCTTTTACCAAATGATCAAATTCCCTACCCCATGGTGAAAATTCAGCATCTGAGGCGAGCCAGGAACCGTAAGGGAATGCTACAAAATAGCCCAAGATTGTGCCCACACCAAATAACTTAAGGGGGCGAGTGTAGAGGCATAGCAATCAGCTATGTCGGGGACTAACGTCGACCTGACAAAGGATGCCATTAAAGATCCTGATACCGTGGAGGCCTGCAAAGCTACGGTAGAAGATCTCGACCCAATCCAACTGGACGATGCCGACACCACAAATAAAGCCTATGTCGATCACGACCTCACTGATCCAAGTAAGTATCCTGAGTTTTTAACTAACCAAGCAGACCTTTTCGCTTTTTCCCATTCAGATATGCCAGGGATCCCGCGAGACATCGCCACCCACAAGCTAAAAGTTGACCCATTAAACCCGCCCATGTAGCAAATAAGGACAAAATTCAATGCCTCTATCAATGAATCGATAAGTGATGAGGTAGACAAACTACTGGCCAACGGCTCCATCAGGAATCAAAATATCCCCACTGGATCTCAAATGTTTTCAAGGTCAAAAAGAAAAATGGGAACTGGAGAATGTGCGTGGACTTCACTGACCTAAACAAGGCGTGCCAAAAAGATTCATTCCCACTGCCTCACATCGATCAACTGATTGATACTAGTGCAGGACTCGAGCTGACATGATTCTTAGAAGCTTATTCCGGCTACAACCAGATCACGATGGCCAAGAAGGACCAGAAAAACAACTTTCATCACCTACCAAAGGACATATTGCTACAAGGTAATGCTCTTCAGAATAAAAAATGCAGGACCTACGTACCAGAGGCTGGTCTCGAAGATGTTCAAAGAACAACTCAGTAAGACCATGGAAGTATACATTGACGACATGCTAGTAAAATCGGCAAAGAAAGAAGACCACATCAACCACTTCAATGAAACCTTCGAGATATTGAGGAGATATGGCATGACTCTGAACCCTGAGAAATGAGCCTTCGGCATGGCCTCAGGTAAATTCATAGCCGCTGTATCCATATTTATCTCGATGTCATCCGATAAGTGCCATAAATTTCTAAATGTGCTAATAAGAGACCAAGGGTTATAGTGGATGAGGAGTGTGTCAAAGCCTTGAGAAAGCTGAAAGCGTACCTATCCTCATCGCCCCTGTTACTCAAAGTGAGCCCAGGCGAACCACTGCTGGTGTATCTGGCCGTATTTGAGGTTGCCGTTAGCGCGGTCCCGGTCTGCAAAAACAAAGGTACACAATCTCCTATTTATTACATTAAAAAAACACTAGTGGATGCCGAATTATGATATCCACACCATGAGAGATTAGCTCTGGCATTGGTCGTGGCTTCACAAAAGCTCCGACCTCATTTTCAATGCCACCCCATAAAATGGTAACGACCTTCCCATTGAGAAGCGTCCTACATAAGCCTAAATTATCAGGCCGCTCGCCAGATAGGCCATTGAGCTCAGCAAGCATGACATCTCGTATCACCCAAGAACCGCCATAAAGTCGCATGTACTTGCCGACTTTATAGCGGATTTCACCGTAGAAATCCTGTCGGTGGCAGAACTTGAGGCACAATGTTTCTCCTCAAATAACGACCTTTGAACTCTCTATACTAGCGGTGCCGCCAATGCATCGGGATCGAGACTAGGACTCGTCCTTGAGGTCCCCACGGGTGAAACAATTAGCCAGTCCATACAATGCCCCAAAATGACTAACAATGAGGTCAAGTACGAGGCCGTAGTTGCAGGTATGAAACTAGACATCAAGTATGGGGCTCGAAAATTCATCCTCCATTGCGACTCCCAACTTGTAGTAAATCAGGTCGCTGGGACTTACAAATAAGATAAAAAAGACTGCAGAAATACCAGTCAAAAATCCATAGGCTGATGGCCGAGTTCGATGAGTGCCGCCTCGAGCTAATTTCGAGGGCACAGACCATCGAAGCAGACGGTCTAGCAAAACTTGCCACAAGCACTAAAAATTTTCACAAGAAAGCGTGGTCACCCTCCTCCATTCAGCCATCGATCATACTGAGGTATGCCCTCTAAAACTTACTTGGGACAGGCGCAACCAATTTGTATCCTACCTATAGGATGGAACACTGCCACTTGACAAATAAGAGGCAAAGCAACTCTGCGTATAAACTGCCCGGTACTGTATGATAAACAACGTCCTCTACAAAAGGACGTTTGGTGCACCCTTGGCCAAGGGTCTAGGGCTTCACCAACTGAGGCCAGTGCTCGAAGAAGTGCATGGGGGTCACTGCGGTGCCCATATAGGTAACCGCGCCCTCGTATGATGCCTCATACGGGCTGGCTATTACTGGACTACCATGAAGAAAGAAGCAGTGGAATGCGTTCGCCGGTGCGAACAGTGCCAAAAGTATATCTCCATGATACACCAACCAGGAGAACCTTTCCATTCGGTCACATCCCCATGGCCCTTCATCAACTAGGGAATGGACATAGTCGGAATATGGTATGAAAAATATCATATGCCGCTTTTGTATCCCTAAGGAAATCAGCTGCGACAACATACAACAATTTGTCGGCTAAAAAATGACAGAATTCTTCAGAAAATGGCATATCAAGCGAATACTCTCAATGGCATACCATCCCGCCACCAATTGCCAAGCAGAATCCTCCAACAACACAATACTAAATATACCAAAAAGAAACTTAAGGAAGTCAAAGGGCTATGGACAGAGCTACTACGAAAAGTATTATGGGCCCATACCACACCCAAATCCAGAAAAGGGGAAACACCATACTCGCCGGTCAACGGAAGCGACGCGGTCACACTAGTCGAGGTCGGTGAACCAAGCTTGAGGTATTCACATGCCATCGAAACAGAAAATGACATGAACATGCTCCAAGACCTCGACAAAGCTGAAGAAAGGCGGAGAAATTGCCAACATCAGAATGGTGGCCCAAAAAAACAGATCGAAAGATACTACAACAAGAGGGACAAGATAAGACCACTCAAATTAGGAGACTATGTCCTCAAAGCCAATACATTGGCGTCCAAAGACCCAAGCAAAGGAAATGTGGCACTATTTGGGACAAACCCTACAAAATCATAAAGGCAACCAATAAAAAAGCATTCCAGTTGGAAAGGAAGTGCTACGGCCATCTCCAGTGTATAAATTGTTACGGTCATCCCCAATACATAAATGGCTACGACCATCTCGAATGCGTAAGTGGCTAAGGCCATCGCTGTAAACTGTCGACCAAGTTTGACTACGACAAGCAAATGATTTGACGACAATCGAGATTGACCATATGGTCAAGGTCAGCAACAAGTTATGACCAAAGGTCATCAACTTATCTTTGGCCAAGGGCATCAACTAAATAACGGCTAATTCCATCGCCGCCAACAGTCGACCTACTTCGACTATGGCAAGCAAATGATTCGGTGACAGTCGAAATCGACCATATGGCCAAGGGCATCAACAAGTTATGGCCAAATGTCAACAACTTATTTTGGCTAAGGCCATCGACTCAATCATGGCTAATGCCATCGCCGCCAATAGTCGACCTAGTTCGACTACGGCAAGCAAATAATTTGACGACAGTCAAAATCGACCATATCACCAAGGCCATCGAAAGTTATGACCAAGCCATTGGCTTAATCATGGCTAAGGCCATCGCCACAAACAGCCGACCTAGTTTGACTACGGGAAGCAAATGATTCGACGACTGTCAAAATCGACCATATGACCAAGGGCATCAACAAGTTATGACCAAAGGTCATTAACTTAACTCTGGCCAAGGCCATCAACTTCATCATGGACAAAGCCATTGCTGTCAGACATCGACCTAGATCGACCACGACAAATAATCGAATGACTCAACGACAGTAGAACTCACACTCACGGCTAAGGAAGTCAAAATTATATGGCTAAGGCCTAGTTTGATTGCAGCATAAAGCATGTGAACGTAAAGAAAAAATGTAATAAATGTCCAACAAGTAAACGAGCACCCACTATATGGAAACAAGACATCAAAAAACAAGAAAGCAAAGGAAAAATTAGCAGAAAGATATACTCCATTATCTCCAAACAATATACATGTACATCGACCCTGAAAAGGCCCCCGGTTATATACAATATATATATATATATATATATATATATATATATATATATATATATATATATATATATATATATATATATATATATATACACACACAAGTTCTAAAAGCCTTTGCCGTTTGTCCAGCATGCCTTGCTTGCAACCCATTTGGTTCTTCATCGCCCATAGGAGGATAAGCCCTGGAAATCCATGAGCCGGACTCTAAACAATTGACGACTTCAGAGTTACAGCCCGTCCTATCGGAGGAATTATATCTATAACCACAAGCAGCACGGCAGGGACGGGCTAATCGCCTTTGTTCTTCAACCTCCGCCTCAGTGGCTCGGCCAGTAGAGAAATACTCCTCGAGCACGACTAATCTAGCCTCGGCAAAAACCCATATTTTGCGTGCCGCACGATGTGCATCATCTTTGGGCTTTGATAAAGTGGCCCGCTCAAGGGTATCAATTTCAGCCGCCTTGGCGTGGAGCTCAGCAGTCAAAGCGGCGACTCTGGCCTGCAACTGAGCCACCTCCTCCGCTACCCCACGGCTTATCTCCAGTTCCTTCTCTGTGATTGAAGGAGAGTCTCCAGCTCGATGTTTTGAGCCAAAGTAGCCATCAGTTGCTTATCGACCTCCTCCAACTCGGCCGACCTTCCTCTTCAATTGAGCTTCTGATTGTTAAAGACCCTCACGGATCACCTGAAATCGAGGGTCCTGTTGAAAGTGGCCTCCTCCTGTGCTCTCATTGCCTCCTCTCCACCTCCAAGACAAGGGTCTAAAAAGAATAAGGAAAGAGAGGAAATACAAGCCAGTATGTACAAATGTCGCCTTTACGACCCATAAAGGAAAAATTGAAATCTCCCTGCAAAATCTGCACCGGCGACCCTCCTAGACAAATCTCTGTTACTAACGCCCTTCAGTGTTTCGTGCTCTAAAGCCGCACATAAAAAGGTCATCTCCGCTGCGGCTTGTTCGCCATTTTCTAACAAGTTATACCCGCTTGGGATCATGATTCGGCGGGTATACCAGCCCGTCCTCATCTCCATACGGGCTGAATCCCCCGTTGTATCTCTAGGAGCAACCTCAAAGCCCATCCTCCCAATTTCTACCTCTGCTTCCCTAACTAAAGACGACCCGCCCTCTGGGACGCGGGCTTAATTGGCAACGGCGACGATTTTCCCTCGAGGAGCCAACCTCCCTTAACGAATGGCCTCGGCCAGAAAAACTGGCCTTGGCTCTCGACGGGGCTCGCTAGGCCTCATGTCCTCGGTCGCAATACCCTTATCAGGAATCAGCTGCTGCCTCTTTCTCTCCAGCGGCTTTTTCCTTTAGAAACCTCCTCCATCGGTGTAGCCTCAAGCACCATCACAGGCACGGCCTCATGCACCATCACAGGCAGGACCTATGGTGTTGTCACTAGCAAAGCTTCGGGCGTCGACTCAGATGCCACCACCGGCTCAACCCCTGTTGAGAACCCGCATGAGCGCTATCATTGGGCGAGCCGCGTGATACGACTTCATCATCTGAATCGACCTCTGCCCTAGATGGGGCAAATACGGTCTTCGTCTTTCTAGAAACAACCCGACCTGCAAACACAAACGTGTCAGGTAACGAAAATTTAGGAGGCTTTCGAAACTGAAGCCAAAATAAGAAAAAAAACTACCTGGCGGGCCGTACTGCTTACGGAATACGGGCCAAGTGCAGCACTCCTCCACGTATGGTATCAACCCCTCCATGCACAATCTAATATTCTCGATGGATCGAGATGGAGAAGCCATCACTAAAAAAAGAGGAAAAGAAGTCACAACGGCTAAAAAGTCAGAGCCCCAATTAATTCACGAAATTCACATAAGGATACATTCGTTTTGAGTTCCATCTCTCAGGGAACCCTTCAGGATTAGACACCAGGTGCTCCGTCCTGATGTAGAAATATCTTTTCCAGAAGACGCGATTGGTTAGCTCTTCATACCATGACTCTTCAAATGAAACATTGTACCCCTCAAGTAAGTAGGGATGAACATATGCAGAAGATGATGAACGAAGAACTCGCTCCTCGCCCTGGCCGTGTATGTAGTAAGAATTCTACACACATTCAATGTATAAGCCGTGAGCTGGGCCGGACACACCCTGTAAAAGCGGCATAGCTTCTCCGCTAAAGGGTTAAATTATAAGGTATACCCAATCCGAAACAGATACTCGTAAAAGGTACAAAACACAGGCCTATGCACATTGGCATAGTCCGTCCCAGCCAGAACCATTTCTACATGGCCCAGAATGTGGTACGTGGATCGAAGGTTTTCTAACTGGGATTGCAGTATTTCACTATGCTCCCAAGGAATAAATGCACTCTTCGTATTAAAATTACTTCGAACGTGCATCTCATTCGGAATCACATTCTCCACAGAGAAGGGAACGAGTGCCTTTTCAGTCTCCTCCTCTTCGCCGCCAGAAGAGGGCAGTACCCTAGATTGGACAGTACCCTTGCTTTTCTTGCTACTTTGGAGTTTTTCCATATGAACTGGTTTTGGAATATTGGTGATAGAAAATGCAACCACACAGAAATAGGGAAAGTCTCACACAAGATATTGACTGCAAGAAAGCAAGACAGAATATGGAATAAGAAAGTATTCTAAAAGGGTCGAAAGATGAGTCAGTTTGAACCTTTCTCCTATTTATATGATGAAGTTTTGCGGAAATCAAAAAGTTATGATAAAAAAGGGCACGGGAAACCAGAACGTCACATTACCAACTGAACTACCTCGGGAACAAAAAGCAATAATGACGCATGTGACTAGTGACGTCATTTCAAAAAGAGACCATACGTCAACGGTTCAATTGTGTCATGCATTTTTGTATCATTCGTTCTAAAGTCCTAGGATGTGGCCAAATTCTCTCAGGACGAGGTTTTGAATCCGTCCATCGAAGACGGCCATCGAGCACGTCTCAACCAAACAGAAGGACTAATTGTATGGGGTCAAATTTGGCCCTCCATGTCCCCATGATTAACGGGTACGCCCAATAAGCAGACGTCGACCAAAGTGAGGACACGACCTGGAAGTGTGGATGAAAGCGACGTCATTTAGAGCTTAACTTCTTCACTAAGTGGAAGCCACCAACTTTTGTATTTTTTTATTATTTCGAGGAAGGTCTCGTATTATATAAAGGAGACCTTCGTATTGTAATATGTATTATGATTATTCTCGAATAATACAACTTCTCTCTCTATCTCTATCTCTTTCTCTGTCTCCTACTATTGCTTCTCTCTTAAGCTAAGATTATTTTTTTTATCTTCAAAATCTAGAATGTCAATATCGCTTATCTAACATCTAGGTCAGATTATATTTGATTACGATTTACTCTTATTATTTTTGATTGTTTTTTAATCTTGCAAAGTATATCGATAACTTTTAGGCTAAACAATCATCATACGAGTTGTATAAAACGTAATTATGATTGCATACTGCTTATGTTTTGGCGGCTTAACATAGTTGTTATGTGATCAACAATTTTCCTTTTTCAGTTTCTCTTATTATTAAACTAGAATTTTAACTTCTATATCTTGACAATATAAGAAAATTTTACAGTATCAAGTCATTAAAAAGATAGTTATAAATGTTAGCTCGGATTAATAATTTGAAAATGTAAGACAAGTTTTCTACTACAATATATATACACTAACAATGTAAACATTCTTTAGGAATGGGTGAAATAGGCTTAGGATAGTAGCAGTCCACGAGACATCCACCTTATTAAATAATGATAGGCTACGTGACTTTTAATTGTTGGGTCCACAGCCACGTTGGAGCAGCATTAATAATAGGGGCAGATTTAAATATTTGCTAACCATAGAGGTATATATGTCCAAAAGTATAACGTACGTCAAACATATACAATATTACATAAAAGACTAAATCTGACTCTACGGATTTTCTTTTTCACTTTAAGCCCGTGCCAGAAATTATTTATATTTGTTAGCCGAAAAAATATATAAAAGCTATATATTTATTGTATATAATATATGCAGAATGTATATACATACAAAATTGTACATTTTTTTCTAATATATTTTAAGAACGGCTATACAATATCGTTTTCCCTGTTACTTACCACCTAAACAACGTCCATGCGGGGACCCATATATGGACCATATTGTCCTGATTCTCCACTGCATTTCCCTATATAAACTAACCCTTTCAGCTGCATCTTTTGCACAAACTCTTAAACCTTTCTGCAAAACAAATTTAAGAGCCTATACTTCTTGAAAAAACATAAATTCCACTCTAAGACTATGGATATATTACCAAAATGTGGAGCAAATTATGTGCCTCTAACTCCTCTTACCTTCTTAACTAGGGCCTCAAAATCTTATGCCAATAGGACCTCCATCATCTATGGTGGTGTTAGTTTCACATGGAGCCAAACCTACGAGCGTTGTTGTCGACTCGCTTCCTCTCTCCGATCCCTAAATATTGTCAAGAATGATGTGGTAACTATATGAACAAAATTAACCTCTAAAGTAGTAATAGCTTGAAATAAAATACATTGACATGTACCATCAGGAGTGGCGGAAATAGGTTTTTCATTAAAAGGGGTCGAATATGAAGAAGTAAATCCACAAAGAAGCTAAGGGTTGTCAATATGAAGTATATTTAATAGTGTACTTTTCAGACGAATGGGTGAAAACCCCTTGAATACATGTGGCTCCGCCACTAACGACCAGCATAGTTTAACCAGTTATAGTAATTTACACTATTAGAAATTCGGCAAAAAACCGACCGCAGCATGTCGACCGGCTTCGGTTGGTCAAAAAACTAACCGAAACAACTATCGAAGATGGTCGGCTTTTAATTATTTTTCTCCAATTATTTTTTAGGAAACCGACTCATTCCAGTCATCTTTTTGGCGCCAAAAGATGTGAAATTATGTTTGTGACAATTTTCAAAGCAACAAGTTAGCACTTTTAACATCCATGACTCTACTCCACAATATAACACATGCAACACAAGAAAATGAGCAAGATATCCATACTATATAGTGATTACATCAACAAAATTATGTGTTTAATAATTAATTATCTTTGCTTATACAGGTTTCAGTGTTGGCTCCAAATATCCCAGCAATGTATGAAATGCATTTTGCTGTGCCAATGGCAGGGGCTGTGTTGAATGCCATAAATACAAGGCTAGACGCTAAGACCATTGCAGTCATTCTCAAACACTCTGAAGCCAAAGTATTTCTTGTTGATTATGAATACGTGGAAATTGCAAAAAAGGCCCTCGAACTTCTACAGGCCGACTTTGAGAGGTCCAAAACTTCTGAAATGCTAATGCCTCTTGTCGTTGTCATCGATGACATCAACTCCCCTACCGGAATCCGGCTAGGAGAGCTTGAGTACGAGCAGTTGGTGTTCCAAGGGAATCCATGCTACATCCCCGAAGAAATTACCGAAGAATGGGATCCAATTACCATGAATTATACATCAGGTACTGTTGAAATCTACCATCATTTCGTCTAACAATTCAAAATATTAAAAAATATATATTTTTATTTACTTAATTATATTTTCTAACAGGTACGACATCAGATCCTAAGGGAGTTGTGTACAGTCATAGAGGAGCATATTTGAGCTCTTTGAGTTCAATATTAGGTTGGGAAATGTGTACTGAACCTGTCTACTTATGGTCCTTACCAATGTTTCATTGTAATGGATGGACTTTCACATGGGGCATAGCTGCAAGAGGTGGGACCAATATTTGCTTGCGCAATACTACAGCTCAGGAAATGTACACAAACATAGTGTCACATAACGTTACACATATGTGTTGTGCACCTATTGTTTTCAACATCCTTCTCGAAGCAAAACCACACGAGTACAGAGCCATAACAACCCGAGTGCAAGTTCTAACAGGTGGCGCACCACCTCCTGTGCCACTTTTAGAAAAAATCGAGAGACTCGGGTTCCATGTGGTCCATTGTTATGGGCTCACAGAAGCCACTGGACCAGCCCTTGTATGTGAGTGGCAACAAAAATGGAACAAATTGCATAGTGAAAATAAAGCCAAATTGAAAGCAAGACAAGGAGTTGGGATTTTAACACTAGCAGATGTTGATGTGAAAAATTTCAAGAATATGCAAAGTGTGCCACGAGATGGAAAATCAATAGGGGAAATATGTTTACGAGGGAGTAATATGATGAAAGGGTATTTCAAGAATGACAAAGCGAATTCAGAAGTATTTAAAAATGGTTGGTTTTTTACAGGAGATGTTGGAGTAATTCACTCAGATGGGTATTTGGAAATCAAAGATAGAAGCAAAGATGTGATAATTTCAGGTGGAGAAAATATTAGTAGTATTGAAGTTGAAAATTCAATTATGAGACATCCAAATGTAGTAGAAGTTTCAGTTGTGGCCATGCCACATTTCAAATGGGGTGAAAGTCCATGTGCATTTGTTATATTGAGCAAAAATTCTGAAATTAAAGAAGTTGATATTATTGCTCATTGTAAATAAAATTTGCCAGGATTTATGGTACCAAAAAAGGTGAAATTTGTGGAAGAATTGCCTAAGACTGCAACTGGAAAAGTACAGAAGCACCATTTGAGAGCAGTAGCTAAGACTTTTGTTATTTCAGAAAAGTCAAATCAAACAGGCAAAAATACTTTGTCTTCTCTGTAAATTATAATTATCAGAGATTCTTGAAGATATTAAGGGGTCGTTTGATTCGAAGACAAGTTATATATAAATTATATAGTGTGAGGATTATTTATGTATGAATTAATAATACATGGATTATTTCCTTGTTGGGTGTTTGATTCATTGTACTAAAATCAGATATACAAAGTATTATTTAAATATGTATTTATTTTTTAAACTCCAAAGCAATGAGTTTACAATTATACTGTTGGATATTTCACCTTCATTGGCTTCTGGGAAATACACAAACATAATTTTGTCATTTTGTTCTCTGTCCATGTATAAGTTATATATTGATTAGTTATTCCATGTTATTGGTGACATAATATAATAAACTCTTTGGTAAATTAATTTATACAATGATTAAGTATTTTAGATTTAAAATCTAAATCAAATAATAAATACAGTTGTACAAAATTATATACCATAATTATTCTCCTCATACATCATACCAAACGACCCTTAAGCTAGGAGAATCATGATTTCTTTTAAGGGACTTTTTTTGTATATATACGAGATTTTAAACTTATTTATTCAGTTTATCTAAGTTTTTCTATTTACAAAAAGTAACATTTTTTTTTACCAATTATACACAATTTCGGTCAAAATCTATAATTTATTTACAACATAAATAAAAAATTTAATACAAAATTTAAATAAAATTTGTAAATAATATTGTGAGTTGTATATATTTTGTATGTCATTTCTATTACCGACACATAAAATATATATAATTTATTTATGTCTTCTTTTTCGAGTTTCAATCTGAAATAGTCTTGGATAATCAAACTGTGCAGCAGAATGGTAGATCACAAGATGCAAAAAAGGACCTGGTGCATGAAGCATTTCACGAACACGCAGGGTTCGGGGAAGGACTGCATCACAAGGGGCGTGATGTAAGTAGCTTACGCTGATATAAGTATCAGTGACTAATTCCATAGCTTGAACTCGTATCATTGCTCCAAGACTCCCCTTAATCACAAGATACAAAAGATAGAAAAATCATATTCATAGATTACTGTTAAATTTTACTAGTTAAAGAAAGATTTGATCGTACAAGATAAGCTTTTCATGAGTTCTTTTGAATACTGCCCTAGTTACAGTCTTGTAACGCCCCCCTCCCCCCCCCCCCCTTTTTTTTATCATCTTTACCTTCTATATAGATATATGGTAGGAGTAAATTCAAATCGCTTAACAACAAGAACCTTTTCTACGTGATGGCTTAAAATTGGGAAAGAAAAAGGGGACAAACATGCATTACTAAAAAAAACTGATGGTTGCTATGAATTTTGTCATTAATCTGTCGTTAAATTGCTTCTAGCTATTAATATTTTTATAATTTGCCTCTAATCTTTGCTTAATAGAATTGATACAAATTTTATTGTTTAGCTATAAATCGTCCGTCGCTAATTCCTGTTTTCTTAATAGTGACGTCTTATAAAATAAATTAAAATATGAAAGGATCACTTATGCAGTGATCCAGCTTTATTGGATGAATTGAAAACGTCCAAAAAAAATACCAAGATGTTTGGTTCACATATCTCCTTGAAAGCAACTCGATTTGGCTTCTCTGCGACAGAAAAAAAATGTAGAGATCGATATTATCATCAGTGGTCTTTAATATGTGGTCTACCTATTAAAAATATCAGTTAATTCCATATAGTTTTAATATATTTATTTTATATTCTATGTCTACTTTATAAAATTTTATGGCTTCTTAAATCTTTAATATTATTATATGCCATTAAATATATCCCAACTTTTAAGAGCCTAGATTTTCTTTCACTCCAACTTAATAAATTCCTAAATAGTTTAAAGGCAATTGGTAATGATAAAGCTCCAGGGATAGATGGATATACTTTAAACACGCTTGGCCTATCATAGGGAAGCAGGTACTGTAAGCAGTCAAGAATTTTATTTGCAACCAGCAAAATGCATAAACCTATAAACTGTGCCACACTCACCCTAATTCCCAAGGTATCTAATCCTCAAACAGTTAAAGAGTTTCGACCAATAGCTTGCTGTTCAGTCTTATACAAAATCATTTCCATGTTGCCGGCAAACAGATTCCAGAAGGTCATGAGCAGTATCATCTGTAATGCACAGGCAGGCTTTATCCCAGGAAGGAGAATAGCAGATAATGTCATCTTAGCACATGAATTAATAAAGCATTACTCCAGGTCACATATATCTCCCAGATGTATGATTAAAATTGACCTACAGAAGGCTTATGATTCAGTTGAGTGGTGTTACTTACAACAGGTTATGGAAGCTCTGGATTTCCCTACCAGATTTACAAGATGGATTATGGACTATGTCCAAACTGTCAGCTACACAGTGGTGGTCAATGGGGAGACAACAGAACCTTTCCAAGCAGCCAAAGGACTTAGACAAGGGGATCCCATATCTCCTTTTCTGTTTGCTATTGTGATGCAATACCTTAGTAGGTCTCTGGTTGAATTGAGACAATCTAGAGGCTTTGCATTTCATCCTGGTTGTAAAAAAATGGGAATAACTCACTTAAGTTTTGCTGATGACTTATTGCTGTTTGTCAAAGGAGAACCTCACTCTGTAAGTACTATGTTTACTTCTCTCAGTTCACTGCAGCTTCTTGTATTACAGCCAACTTGCATAAGAGTGCTGTCTATTTTGGAGGGGTGAAACCTCAGGATGAACAGCATATTATTGATCTCCTTGGGTATGTACGTGGAGAACTTCCCTTTAAATATTTGGGAGTACCTTTGGCTACCAAGAAGCTGACTGCTTTTTAATGGCAACTACTGATCGACAACAAAGTTACTGCCAGGATTACATCCTGGACTGCTAGACACCTATCATATGCTGGTAGAATCCAATTGGTACAATCAGTTATCTTTGGGATTCAGGGTTACTGGGCTCAACTATTCCTAATACCTTCCAAGATTATAAAACTGCTTGAGGCAATATGCCGATCCTACATCTTGTCTGGCTCAGTTAATGTATCAAGAAAGGCATATGTGGCTTGGGAGAAAATCTGTATGTCAAAGTCTGCTGGTGGTTTGAACTTGACTAATCTCATACTGTGGAACAAAGCTGCTGTTGCAAAACTCAGCTGGGACCTGGCACACAAGAAGGATGCACTATGGGTGAAATGGATTCACACAGTTTATATCAAGCAGAAACAGTTGGAGACCATCACTGTCCCTAAACAGGCTAGTTGGATGGTCCGGAAGATCATTGAAGGCATTGAGCTATTGCAGCAACATCAAATGTTGGATAAATCTGATTGCACTATAAGAAGGCTCTACTTACAACAGATTGGAGAAGCACCGAGAGTCATGTGGAAGAACTTAACAATGCAGAATGCTGCTCGAACTAAAGCAATCTTCAACCTATGGCTGCTATTACAAGACAGACTGCCTACCAAAGATAGGCTGATCAAATGGAACCTGAATGTGACAGACACTTGTGTTATGTGTCAACAAGCTGTGGAATCCAGAGAACACCTATTCCTGGATTGCATTTATGCATCCCAACTGAGAGATCACACACTGCAATGGATTGGAACTAAGCAACCTACTGGTCAAAACTGGCTCCAATTTGTCCAGTGGTTCATTGAGCAATCTAAAGGCAAATCTCCTCGAGCTCATATAGTCAAAATGACATTGACAGAGATGTTTTATGTCTTATAGCTGGAAAGGAATGCGAGAATATTTGGAAACACCTATTGTAACAGTGACAAACTGCTTAGAAATATTGCTTATACTTGTAATGTTAGAGCTCCTCCTAGGCTAAGAGTATTTCTTCACCATTATCTATTATAATGCTAGTCTTTTGGACATTATAGGATAGTCATTTTTGCTCCTTTTGATAGCCAGCTGAGTATCAAGCTGGGCTATGAATATGTACATTAAACACTTTGGTGATTAATACAAAGTTTAATTACCAAAAAAAAAAAAAACTTTATAAATTCCTTAAAATACTCCATCATGCCACGAAATTAGGATTATACATTTTTACCAAAAATATATGAACCCCAATAATTTCTCTTGCTCTAAATAAACAACTCCCTCTATTCTTTTCTGTGACATGGGGACGCAGAAGGCAAAAGAATATGAAAATGAGCATTTGTTATGTACATACCTCTTTACCATTTATTTGTCGATGAAGTGTTTTATTTTTTTTTTCTCTTCATCTATGTAACAAAAGAAAACTTAAAATAACGTAAAAATATTTTAATTTGGGAATACAATATCTAAACTAAAAGAAATATTAGAACATACTAGTATTCAAACTAATATATACACCACAATATTCTAATAAAGAATATAATATTCAAATCAAACATGCCATAATTTTCTAATTTGGAAAAACAATATTCAACCTAAATATACAACAATTTTCTAATAAAATTTAATATTCAAACCAAACATACCATAATATTTTAATATGGGATATATTATCCGAACCAAATTAAAACGTAACAAAATTACAATAGATTAATGAAGAATATAGTATTTGAAACATTATACCATAATATTTTAATAGCGTATATAATATTTAAAATCAAACATATCATAATATTCTAATTTGAAATACAATATTCAAACCAAATATACCATAATATTCTAATATGGAATACAATATTCAAACTAAATATAACACAATATTTTAATCTAGAATATAATATTAAAAACAAATATACTTTTATTTTATTTATTGTTTATATATTATTTTACCAGGAATATTAACATATTTTAATATTATACAATGACCAGTTTATTGTGTAATTTTTTATTGTATACAAGAAAATAAGGACAAAGGTTCCCATCAAAAAATTAATTAATTTAATGAATACTAATTTTTTATTCTTTAATTTTATGTCGAAGTTTTAAATGGATGTGGTAAGACTTTGGATTTGCTACGTATATATAAGAGTTCTTTAGGGATTTGGGTAGTTTCACTTATAAATGTTTTAACTCAAATATAATTTGAGTTTTATGTATATCGAGTTTTGAATTTGAGTATATTGTGCTGGAATTTTACGTGTCAAAATTTTAAACTTCAGAACACTTTTTTATCTAATTTTTTTCTTTTGTTTAAGTTTGAAATCCACTGTCATTGGTTTTTTGGCCTTGAAGCCTTCTTAGATACCGGCTATAAGAGACGTACAAAGGAAATCGACAAACTGCATTATCTAGATAATCTGAGTCAAATCGAAAAAATAAAATACGATTATGGTTTGGTTTGATTTGGTTTGGTATAGGAAAAAAACCCGATCATAATTGGTTGGGTTTGGTTTTAACTTAAAATAGTCAAATTGAAACCAAACCAATCTGACATTACATATATAGAAATTTTAGATATACTTAATATATAAATATACTTATTGTGATGTAATTTATAAATAATTTTAAAAAATATTTATAATTTTATCTTTTAAGATATTATTTCAAGGTTGTACTTAGAACTTTTGAATATTCCAATAAATTTTATAGCTATTAACACTAGTAAATTAAGTAATGCTAATAAAAGCTCAAACCAAAATAAAAATATATTAATGCTAACAAAAGGCAAACAATTCAATACTACGAACAAGAATGTATTGAATATCTAGTTTTTGTTTTGCAAAAATGTAGATAAAAAGGAATAATTTATTTTTATTATTCTTTAGCGTTTAGTCATATAATTAATACTCCCTTATTAATCAACTAGTTTTATCATGAATTAGTAATGTTAGATTACGTATATTTTTATTATAACTTTTTAATTACTAATATTTATAGTACATAATTTTATTATCTTTATTGTTGAATATTTTAGGATAATGCCATGACACATCTCATATTCTTGAAAAATAATTTATATTGTTGTATTTTACTAGGATTAAAGAAATATTTTTATATTTTTTGTTCTACGAAGATTTTACCGAGACAAAATCTCGAATAACCCGAAAATCCGAAAAAATTCGAGTAACTCGAAAACCCGAAAAAACCCGAGAGGGAAAAATCCGTATTTTATTGGTTTGGTTTGATCTTTAAATTTACTAACCCGACATAATTAATTTGGGTTGGTAATTATAAAATTCGAAGCAACTCGATCTATATATACCCCTACCAGCTATAAACAGGTAATGATTGAGATGTAATGAGACAAAGCCTAATTAATAGGTCTAATCCACCTACGCCAAACAATGTGTTTATTGTTTAGGTCCTTGTAACTCTCTTTACACAAATCTTTTTGACAGGCTCCAATTTTATATGCAACCTTGTGGCTCTCTTATCTGCTATAAAATTGATGATTTCCAAGCCATGAAATTATAGCCATGCAAAATTAAGCCCTACTAAGAGCAATGTAACACTTAGGTATAAGTTTGTGTGTCTAAAAAAATAAAGTAAAAATTAAATGTCTGTCTTTTAAATAAATTTTTATGCTATTGTGTCACGACCCCAAAAATCAATCGTGATGACGCCTATCATATTACAAGGCAAGCCAGACAACTACTTAATCACATTCCATTTTTATTTACTAAGCCATTTTCTAACATGGTTTAATGGCCAAATTCTCATAATAAGTGTTTCAAACATCAAGATATATATATATATATATATATATATATATGGAAGTCAGTAAAGCATAAAACTACACAGTCCCAAATATCTGGTGTCATGAGCCTAGAGTCTCTAATACATGACTGAATATCTAATACATTATAAGTCTAAGAAAATACGTTAACGAACAGGATAGGAAGGAGAAAATAGGGTTGTGGATGTCATGCAGCTACTTTGCAATCTCTGTCAAACTCTGGAACAGCTGAGGACCCTCACTCTGCCCCTCGTGCACTTGAATCTGCACACAAGGTGCATGGAGTAATATGAGTACGCCAACTCAGTAAGTAACTAAAGTAAATAAGTGCTGAAAGCAGTGGCGAGCTGTTAACAATCATATAACTGTAATAACAACATAATAACATCTCAACTTTACAATTTAAAATAAGTTTCATCATAAAAGCAACACTTTCAATTTAAAAACGTGAAATCATATACTTAGAAGTATTTCCAACAAAAGTTTAATTTGCAAGAAGAGTGATATCAGTAAAAATATCACAACTGGGCCCCTCGGATAAGGAATCACTCAGAATATGACCTCTCGGGCAATCTCTCAGTCATTCGTGGCTCAACTCTTGTCGCTCAGTGCTCACTCTCACCACTCAGGCTCATTGATATATCATGAATATAGAAATCGTCGTAACCGCTACGACATGCAACCCGATCCATTATTTATAGCCAACTATGCTCATTAGGGGTGTGCAGATTCCGCAGGGGCTCCAACAGCCCAAACGACATATCGCTGTGGCGTGTAGCCCAATGCAATATATATATATATATATATATATATATATATATATACTCGCAAGTAGGTTTTCAACCTCTCTGAGTCATTAACCTCACAACCTCTCGGTCACAACAATAGAAATTAAGGAACTCAGCCCATACAGTCCTCACATCTAGGAGTAGAGTGTTAAAATCAGTTTTTAATATTTTAACAGGTAATATGACTGAGGATATATGATTAGCAACTAAAGTGAGGAAAAAGAATAAAAGGGTTTCTACATGTCGGCACAAGGCCCCAAACATGACATGCATCACATAAAAAAATATGAATGATTGAAATACATAATAATATTAGATTTCCAAATCAAATACGCAGTCTAATAGTTGATACGGGACGGACCAAGTTACAATACCTACCGGTGCACGCCCACATGCTCGTCACCTAGCATGTGTGCCACTGCATTTATCAAATCAAGCCAAATACCGGGGTTTTGTACCCTCAGTTCCAAATTTACAATGATTACTTACCTCAAACCAGTAAAAATACCACACCGCGATACCTTTTCTCCTCGAATCGGCCTCCACTCGCGTCGAATCTATTCAACAACCAGAATCACAACGTCAAAATATGCTAAGGGAACGAAGCCCAAGCAAAAACAATCAAAAAATATAAAAAATCCCAAAATTTGCCAAACCTGACTCCCGGGCTCATATCTCAAAACTTGATAAAAATTACATCAAAAGAATACGTATCCTCCCACGAGTCCATACATATCAGGAACACTAAAATCGGAGTCTAGATGACCCCTCAAATTCTCCTTTAAAGTCTCTAAATTTCAAGCTCTAATTCCTCAATTTTAGGATTAGATTTTATGTTATATTAGGTAGTTTCACAATAGAATCAAGTTCTAAGTTGAATATTCTTACCTCCAAATGTTTCCCCTTGAATCCCTCTTCAATCTTCTTCAAAAAGCTCCAAAAATGACCAATTATGGAGGAAATAAACCCAACATTCGTGGACAAGATGACTTTTAATCATTTTGCTCAAGCTTGAAAATCCTTCTTGGCGAACGCGGTAAAAACCTCGTGTTCACGAAGCACATAAAATCCATTGACTAAAATTCTTCTTCGCGAATGTGACCCCACCATCGCGGACGCGATGAATGAACTTCACCAATATACGTGAACGCGACCAAGCCTCTCGCGAATGCAATGCTTGCTAATCCGGCCCTTCGCGAACATGGGACTCCCTTTCACGAACGTGAAGGACAATCTTGACACCTCCTTTACTGGCCCTTCGCGAACGCGAAGACTAAAACACGTGCAACAACCGAAACCATTTTTTGTAACTTTTCTTAACTGCAAATGATGTGTTCAACCCTACGAAACTCACACGAGGTCCCTGGGACCTCAACAAAATGCACAAACATACCTTAAAACATCATTCAAACTTGTTCCAACTCTCGAAACTCCAAAAATAGTAGCAAAACACCAAAATTACACTACATTCATGCTTATGAATTCAAAAAACTTCTAAATTCCGCTTTTGAACAAACACCCGACCAAACCACGTCCGAATGACCTAAAATTTTGCACATACATCCCAAATCACACAACAAAACATTGCAATTCTAGGAATTCCATTCCGACCCCTACATCAAAATCTCACCTATCGACTGGACATCGCCAAAAATTTAATTTCGCCAATACAAGCCTAAATCTACTCCGAACCTCAAAAACTCATTCCGATCACGCTCTTAAGTCCAAATCACCTCACAAAGCTATCCGAACCATCAGAACTCACATCCGAGCCCTCTAACACGCAAGTCAACATCCGGTTGACTATTCTAACTTAAGCTCACTCTAAAGAGACTATTTGCCTCAATTCTTACCAATTACTTTTCGAACCCTAACCAATCAACACGATAACATGTAGAACCATAATACAAAGTAATTTGAAGCAGAAATGGAGGAAACAGAGCAATATCACATGAAACGACTGGCCGAGTCGTCACATCATCCCATACTTAAACAAACATTCATCCTCGAACTAGTCAAGTAATATACCTGAAGTCTCAAATAGGTGAGATATCTGCTCCGCATCTCCCGCTTGGTCTCTCAGGTAGCCTCCTCCGGGCGCCGACCTCTCCACTGCACTTTCAGTGAAGCTATATCCTTCGACCTTAACTTTCGAACCTAACGACCTAAAATAGCTACTGGTTCCACATCATAGGTAAAATCATTATCCAATTGAACCTTGCTGAAATGCATAATATGAGACAGAACCCCAATATACTTCTGGAGCATAGAAACATGAAACACATGATGCGCACTCGACAAGCTGGGTGGCAAAACAAGCTCATAATCCATCTCTCCAATCCTCCGAAGCTCCTCAAAAGGCCCAACGAACCGAGGACTCAATTTGCCTTTCTTCCTGAGTCTCATAACACACTTCATGGGATAAAATCTTTAGAAGGACCTTCTCGCCAACCATATAGGACATATCTCAAACCTTTTTGTCAGCATTACTCTTTTGTCGCGACTGCACTGTACGAAGCCTCTCCTAAATCACTTTCACCTTGTATAGAGCATGCTGCACCAAGTCTGTCCCCAATAGCCAATTGTCACCGTGCTCCAACCAACCAACTGGAGATCTACACCACCTCCCAAACAAAGCCTCATAGAGAGCCATCTGGATACTCGTTTAGTAGTTGTTATTATAAGCAAACTCTGTAAGCGGTAGAACATCCCATGACACTCCAAAATCAATGACACAAGCACACAACATATCCTCCAACATCAGAATAGTGCACTCAAACTGCCCGCATCCTCAATGAAAAGTTGTATTCAACTCAACCTGAGTACCTAACTCTTACTGCACGGCCCTTCAAAACTGCAGTGTAAACTGAGTTCCTCTATCTAAAAGGATGGAAACACCATGCAAACGAACAATCTCTCAGATATAGATCCCTTCCAACCACTCTGAAGAATAGGTAATACACATAGGAATGAAGTGTGTGAACTTAGTCAGCCGATCCAAAATATGCCAAATAGCATCGAACTTCTTCAAGGTCAGTAGAAGTCCAAATACAAAGTCCATTGTGATCTTCACCCATATTCACTATGGAATATTCATCTGGTGGAATAAGCCACCAGTTCTTCGATGCTCATATTTCACTTGCTGACAATTGAGACACCGAGCCACAAATTCTACAATCTCTTTCTTCATTCTCCGCCACCAATAGTGTTTCCTCGAATCATGATAAATCTTTGCGGCACCCAAATTAATGGAATATCGCGGATTATGGGACTCCTACAGAATCAACTCCCGAATCCCATCCACATTGGGAACACAAATCCGGCCCTGCATCCTCAACACCCCATCATCACCATAGTTACATCTCTGGAATCATCATGCTGAACTTTGTCCTTAAGGATAAGCAAATGTGGATCATCATACTGGCGCTCTCTGATGCAGTCATATAAAGAAGAATGAGAAACCACGCAAGCCAATACCAGACTGTAAGAGGTCTCTCCCCAACTAGAATATATGCCAATCTCTTCATTCTCACTGCCTCTCAGCTCAAAGCATCGGCCACTACATTGGCCTTCCCCGGATGGTACAATATAGTAATATCATAATCCTTAAGCAACTCCAACCATCTCTGCTACCTTAAATTAAGGTCATTCTGTTGAAAAAGTGCTGGAGGCTACAATGATTTGTAAACACCTCAAAGACACACACACACCATACAAGTAATGGCTCTAAACCTTATACACGTGAACTATGGTAGCAAACTCCAAATCATGAATGGGGTAGTTCTTCTCATGGGGCTTCAACTGACGAGAAGCATAAGCAATAACTCTACCCTCATGCACCAAAACACAACCAATACCCACTATCGAAGCATCACAATACACAGTATATGAACCCGAAGCTGGTGGAAAATTTAACACTAGAGTTGCGACCAAAGTTGTCTTGACGTTCTGAAAGGTCTCATCACACTCATCCGACAATATAAATGAAACACCGTTCTAAGTCAACTTGGTCAATGGAGATGCAATAGATGAAAATCCGTGAACAAACCGGCAATAATGACCCTCCAAACCAAGGATACTACGAATCTTTGTGGCCGAGGGAGGTCTCATCCAACTCTGCACTGCCTCTATCTTCTTCGGATCAACCTGAATACCCTCGCTGGACACCACGTGTCCCAAGAAAGCCATTGAACTGAGCCAGCACTCACATTTGGAGAACTTTGCATAAAGCTTCTTCTCCCTCAATCTATGGAACATAACTCTCAAATGCTCCGCATTCTCCTTCTAACTATGCGAGTATACCAGAATATCATCAATAAAGACAATCACTAACAAATTAAGATACTCTTTCAACTCCGCTGGTGACATATGATACAGTGGAATATAAATGGGCTAAGTGACCGACACCAGATCAATACCAAAATCAATATCCCTATTTGGTGGCATGCCCGATAGGTCTGCCGGGAACACATCGGGAAAATCCCTCACATATGGAACAGAATCATTACTAGGATTCTCAGCACTGACATCCCTCAAAGAGGCTAATACGATAGATAACCTTTGCCAACCATACGATGGGCCTTCAAGAACGAGATTGCTCTACTTGGAAAATAATTAGTGAAACCTCGGCACTCGATCTGCGGCACACCCGGAATGGCCAATGCGATAGTCTTGGCATGACAGTCTAGAATAGCACGACACGGAGATAGCCAATCTATGCCCAAAATAACATCTAAATCCACCATACACAATAGTAAAAGATCACTCAATCCTCCAAACCCCCAATAGTCACTACACACGACCGGTACACACAGTCTACAACAACAATATTGCCCACCGGAGTAGATACATGAACAGGTGAAACAATAGACTCACTAGCCGTATCAAAATAATTGGCAAAACATGATGACACATAAAAAAGGTGGAATCGGGATCAAATAATACAAAGGCATGTTTTTGCCAAACTGAAGCAATAACTGAAATCACGACATTTGAAGAAGCAACATCTGGTCTACGTGGGAGGGAATAGAAATGAGCCTGACCACCGCTTGGTCGACCTCCCCCTATAGGGAGACCCCTGGTTGACTAACCTCCACCCATAACTAGTTGGGCAGGTGGTGAGGTAATTGGAGCAGAAGTCAAGGGCTGACCCCTCTGTTGAGACTGACCATCATGAAGACGAGACACTGTCTCCTCATATGCCCAAACTCTCCACACTCAGAGGAACTACCCAGTGCTGGAGATGGGGCCTTAAGGGAGCCCTTAGCACCAGAATGAGTAGCAGAAGAAATTGGCATGGAATAACCCTGAACTGATGGAGCACGAGATGAACTCTGGACTGGAAGGGAACTAAGTGATGAGTGGCCCTGATGAGAGATGTGAATACCATAACCTGAAGATGCCCCACGATAACCTGGGCGAGCTGAATGAGCCTATCTGAAAGGACGACCTTTGCCCTACTAGAACTGACCCCTTGAAGGAGCACTGCTAAAGCTACCAGATCTCCGTGGCCTCTTGGCCTCCCTCTTCTCTAACTCCTGATGGCGAACTGACTCAATCTCACAGGCAATGTTAACAACATTCTTGAAGGTTGCACCAGTCACCATGTCTCTAGTCATAAGAATATAAAGCTGATAAGTGAGGCCATCAACAAACATCCTGATCCTCTCACGATCTATATATACCAACCAGACTACATGACGAGCTAACTCAAAGAACCGCATCTCATATCGCGGCATAATAATCTCTCCTTGATGCAACCGCTCGAACTGCCTATGCAACTCCTCTCGGCGAGATTGTGGCACATATTTCTCTAGAAAGATAATAGAGAACTGCTGCCAAATAAGGGGCACTACACTAACAGGCTTACACCTTTCATATGCCTCCCACCAAGTGAAGGCATCCCCAGTAAATTTAAAGGTAGTGAATGATGCACCACTGGTATCTAGAATCCCTATTATACGAAACATCCTCTTGCACTTATCTAAGAAACCATGTGCTATGTCGCCCTCTGCACCGCTGAAAGATGGAGGATAAAGTCTACCAAAACTCTCAAGTCGACACTGGTCATCGTTCGGCATAATTGGTACCACAAACTCCTAAGCTGGTGCAACTGGCCGGGCTGGCGGTGCCCTCGATGTCTGAAGTCCCTGCACAACCTGCTCAGATGCATGTGCAATAGGAGTCTCGGTGCCTCCCACTGCCTGTGAAGTAGCTGCGGCCATAGTAACTGAAACCGTATAACCTAAGCTGGTACACACTAATAAGATCTGAGCTAAAGCCTCTTGAAGGCCTGGAATCACAATAGGCACAACTGGTTCCTGAACTAGGGTTGTTGTGGCATCCCTAACTGGAACCTAATACTCAACCAAGGCAGTTGGTGGATCTGCAAGGGCTGCCCTCGCTGCTCTACCTCTACCACGACCTCGCCCTCTAGTGGCCCTAGCTAGTGGTACTGGAGGTCATTAATTTGTGATTGAATAGAATAACAAAAATTTAGTACTCCGATCAATAAGTTCGTGCAAAAAGAATTTCTAGAATATGAAGTTTTTCCTAAAGGTTCTACAGCCTCTCGAGGATAAATACAGAAGTCTCTGTACCGATCCGCGATAATCTACTAAATAGGCTCATGAGTCGTGAGACCTATGATACCCATGCTCTAATACCTACTTTTCACGACCCCTAATACCCGTCTTGATGGCGCCTATCACATTACTAGGAAAGCTAGACCAACTATTTAGTCACAACCCATTTTCATTTAATAAGCCATTTTCTAACATAGTTTAAACCAAATTGTCATAATAAGTGTTTAAAATAGCAAGAATATATATATATATATATATATATATATATCTTCGTATGACTTTAGATCAACCAGGGACCCTCACTCTGCCCCTCGGGCACCTGGATCTGCACACAAGGTGCATGTAGTAATGTGAGTACGCCAACTCAGTAAGTAACTAAAGTAAATAAGTATTGAAAGCGGTGACGAGAAGTTAGAAATCATATAACAATAATAACAACAGAATAATAACTCAACTTTACAGTTTAAAACATGTTTCGTCATAAAATCAATACTTTTAGTTAAAAAAATGAAAGAATATACTTAGCAGTATTTGCAACAGAGGCTTAATTTAAAAGAAGACTGAAACAGTAAAAATATCACAACTGGGCCATGAGGGCAAGGAATCACTCAGAATATGGCCTCTTGGGCAGCCTCTCAGTCACTCGTGACTCAACTCTTGTCACTCAGTACTCACTATCAACAATTTGGCTCATTGATATATCATGAATATAGAAATCATAGTAACCATTGTGGCTTGAGCCCGATCCATTATTAATAGGCAACTATGCTCACTAGGGGTGTGCAGACTCCAGAGGGGCTCCTACAACTCAAACGTCATATCGCTGCGGCATGTAGCCTGATCTTATATGTATATCACTACGACGTGCATCCCAATCCATATAAATATCACTACGGCTTGCAACCTTATCCATAGCTCATATATATATATATATATATATATATATATATATATATATATATATATATATATATATATATATAGATATCGTTGCAATTACGTGCCGTGAACCCGTCTAGGAAACACATGATTGATATGCCCGAGCCGGTGGTGCCTAACGCCAAGGCACCTCTACCTAGGCCACCTCTGCCTTATCCTCAATTTTAGCAAAGAAAAAGAGTGACAACCAATTCAAAAAGTTCATATACATGATGAAGAGCCTTACAATCAATGTGCCTATTGTTTAGGCACTCGAGCAAATGCGGGGGTATGCCAAGTTTATGAAAGATTTGGTGATGAAGAAGAGGTAGATGGACTGAGAAAAATTAAAATGACTCATCAATTGAGTGCGATAGTACATTCCATGGCCTCGAAACTTGAAGAACCCGGAGCTTTTACTATACCTTGCACTATCGAAAGTGCCAACTTTGCCAAAGCCCTTTGTGATTTGGGGGCTAGCATAAATTTGATCCCGTACTCGGTCTTCAAGACCATGGGAATTGGACAACCTCGACAAACCTCAAAGAGAATTCAAATGGTGGATCGGTCAATGAAACAACCTTTGGGTATAATTGATGACGTACTTTTTCGGGTAAACTAATTCATATTGCCCGCCAATTTCGTCATATTGGATTGTGAAGTGGACTTTGAAGTCCCAATTATTCTTAGGAGACCTTTCCTAGCAATGGGGAAGGCATTGGTTGATCTTGAAGTGGGTGAATTGACAATCCGTGTGGGGGATGAGAAGGTTGTTTTCCATGTGTGCAAATCCATGCAGCAACAAAATAGCATCGAAGTGTGCTAATTTGTGGACATTGTCACATCTATACTAATGGATGACACTAGTTCTATGATCAATGCTGAAAATGCCCTTGAGGCCGTGCTTCTAAATACTGATGTCAATGATGACGCTAGTATAGTGGAGTGCATAAATGCATTGCATGGTATGGGTTCATATTCATATGGGCCTAGGAAATTGTCCTTGGATATTGAAAATTGCAAAACTCCACCAACAAAGCCATCTAATGAAGAGCCACCAGTGTTGGAGATGAAACCACTTTCTCCACACCTCAGGTATGGGTACTTGGGCTAAAATTTCACTGTACCTGTTATTCTTTCATCTTGCTTAACTTACATGGAGGTTGACGCCACTTTGGTAGTACTTCAAAAGCACAAGACGGCGATTGGATGGACATTTTCCGACATTCGGGGAATAAGCCTTGCATTTTGCATGGATAAAATTGTCTTGGAGTAGAATGCAAGGCCTTCGTTGGAGAATTAAAGAAGATTAAATGAGGCGATTCAAAAAGTGGTGAATAAAGAGGTTATCAAGTGATTAGACACCGGCGTGGTTTATCCAATTTCTAACAGTTCTTGGACTTCTCCGTTGCAATGTGTATCCAAGAATGGTGGGATGACTGTGGTGACCAATGAAAACAATGAGCTTATTTCTACTTGGATAGTCAAAGGTTGAGAGTTTGTTTGGATTAACGGAAACTAAACAAGTTAACCCGAAAGGACCACTTCCAACTGCCATTCCTTGACCAAATGGCAGATCATCTTCCGGGGTGTTCTTTCTATTGCTTTTTGGATGGATACTCGGGGTACAATCAAATCCTAATTGCCCCGGAGGATCAAGAGAAGACCACGTTTACTTGTCCGTATAGCACATTCGCTTTCTCTCGAATGCCGTTCGGGTTATGCAATGCTCTGGCGACCTTCCAACATTACATGATGGCTATTTTCACCGACATGGTAGAGGAAATTATATAGGTTTTCATGGATGATTTAAGCGTGGTTGGGGATTCCTTTGAAGAGTGTTTGGTAATTTGGATAGAGTGTTTGCCTGATGTGAAGACACCAACCTTGTTCTCAATTGGGAAAAGTGCCCCTTCATTGTTGAAGAGGGTATGGTATTGGATCACAATATTTAAAAGCGAGGAATTGAAGTGGATAAAGCCAAGATAGAGGTGATTTCAAGGCTTCCTCCCCCTAGTTCTGTCAAAGGGGTGAGTGTTAGAATAAGTGCTAAGTGCTTAACGCTAGAGGGGGGGTGAATAGCGTTATAATAAAAAATAGTGTAAACTTGCGGAATTAAAAAATTGCAGGAATGAAATAAGTGCGGTAAGTAAATAATAAGGAATGAACGCACCGATGTTATCCTAGTTCACCACAACCTGTGGCTAGTCCAATCCCCGAGAGACTCTCTCGAGATTCCACTAACTTCGTTAAGCTTACGGGTGCTTAACAAACCGTTACACTTGCTCAAGGATACCGCACCTTAAGACTTCTCTTGCTTGAGGATACCTCACCCCAAGACTTCTCTGTTAAGCTTACGGGTGCCTAACAAACCGTTACAACTTGAGAACTTGAGTCACACAAGTCTTAAACAACCTTGCTTGAAGATTCAACACTCCAAGACTTCACACGAAGGAACAAAATATTCCTTCTTACAACAAGGGATTATAAACTTCCCTTCAAGTGTATAAAAACACTTAACACTCACTTAAACATGACTCTCTTAATAGAGTAGATATGAGTAAACAAGTACGCTCAACAACACAACAATAAATTCAAAGAATTGGCTCTCAAAATGTGATAAAAATGATCAAAATGATATTGAAAGTATTTGAAAGCTTATGAATGTTTAGGTCAGAAGTTGCGTGTTTAATGAGTGATTTTGGGGTGTATTTATAGCTCCAAAATCACTCCTAGCCGTTGCTAAAATCATAAAGACAGATTCTGAAAATCTGTAGGTTAGCGACTAACTTATGGTTATTCGACTACCTACTAGCCGTTGGGCTGGCAACGGTCATCAGGATAGTCGACTATCCAATATCAGATATTCGACTATCTGACCTTGCGGAAATGGTCCGTTTTTAAAACAACTAACTTATTAAAAATAAGTTACAAAATGTTTTTCAAAGCTTTGATTGAAGATATTAAATATCTTAAATAAGAAAAACAATTGTAATGACCATTCCGGATCAATAAAAACAATTAAAATCATTTTGTTTTAAATGTATTGAAAATATTTATTATATAACATTTAAAACCAATTTGTTTTAAATGTAATAAAAATATTTATGATATGCATATATTGTAATATCATTTATGATATGCATATATCGTAAAATCATTTATGATATGCATATATTGTAAGATCCATTTTATGAGAGACGCCAAGACTCAAACTTAAAGTCGGATCAAGATCACAATAGAGACAACATTAATAAGACTCAACAAAAGGTCTTCATTTATTTTCATTTCTTCATATCTTTTCTTGATCTTGTCTTGAACTCCTTCGCCTCCAATTCTTGTCCGCTCAAATAATGCGCATATTAAATTCGCATATCAAATCCTATCTTCCCCCTTGTATGCTTTTGCATATCTACAAAATAAATACACTTTAGTTAAAATATAAATCAAAGTGTATTCAATAATAATTCACATTTATTTGGCATATATTATTTTCCATCTAAATCGGTTTGTCAATTATCAAAACATATAAATATGAACATACATATATGTTCCAACAATTTCCCCCTTTTTGATAATGGCAAACCTTCATGGGAATATGCATATACCCTTATATAAAACTATGCCAAATATAAGACAAGTCATTATTGAGTTCCCCCTCAATTTATGCAATAAAATAAATGTGCATATAAATAAATAAGTATGCAATATACCCTTATCTTCCCTAATGCATGGAAAAAGATAAATATGCATATACTACCCTTATCTTCCCCCTTTTGACATTAACAAAAAGATAATTTCATTAATGAAGAAGGAAAATTACAATAAGAGTAATTGAAAATACATTTCAAATAATGAAAATACATTTCAAATAATTAAAATACAAATCAAGAGCTTTCATCGTCGTCTAAATCGTCGCTAGAAGGACTTGCAGAATAGACGTGAGAATACGAATAATTGACATGGTCAAAATATCCGTGGATTTCGTCACTAAGTCGTCGCACATTTCTTTCCGTGCGAGACACATTTCTATCGATTCGATTCATTGAAGTTGATAGAGAAGCAAGTTGTTCCGAGATGGTTTGAAGAGACGCATCCGGTTGAGCACGAGGACGACGAGCTTGAGTTGGAGGAGGATGAGGAATTTGATCATGGCCATGGAAAGAAGTCTCTTGTATTTCCCAATGTTTGGTACGATTTTTCTTTGTGCCAACATTGGTGTTGATTTGAGACGCTTCAAGAAGATGCATTATAAGAAATGCATATAAAAGAGGTTTGTCACCTCCTATAGAATCAAACATATGTTTAAGAACAAATTTAGACCAATTTATGCGTGCTTTGGAAACAATAGCATGCATGATTTTTGCGTCTTCACGGCCAATTGTGGTGTGATTGCTTTTCCTCGGTTTGAGAATCCGAGTGATAATGTAAAAAATCAAACGAAATTCCGGAAACATTCCTTTAATGGGAGCTCTCTTTTGCTCTTGAGAAAATTCAAAGGGTCTAATTCCAATAAGGTTGAAAAGGACTTGTTCATCATAGAGTATTTCTTCGACACCGGAATATTGATTGATGTCTTGGCCATCACGAGGAAGATTCGTGAGAGCTTGAATATTTTCTTCACTTAGAAGAATAGGAATACCATTAACTTTGGTAGAGATTACCCCATCCTCATCTTTCTTAAGATTTGAATAGAAGGCTTGAATCAAAAGAGGATGAATGAAATCATATTTCAAATATACAAAGTCGATTATTGAACTTTGTAGAAGAATATTGGAATGAATGATATCCGCAAGATATCTTCCGGTGGTGAATCGAGGTGGAAGAATTTCTCGATTATCAAACTTTTGGATAAATCTTTGTAGTTTGACTTCTTGTTCGAACCAAAGAACCGATCCATCATCATAGCCAAATATAGATGGAGGAGTATTGGAAGAAGAAGGGACATTCTTTCCGGAACGAGAACGTTTAGAACTTCTATTTGCCATTGAAATTTGTAGGTTAGAAGAACTTTTGAAAGAAATTTGGAATAGAATTTTTGAAGAGAATTCTTGAACAAGAATGATTTTGGTGTGAAACAATGAGTACACACTATTCCTATTTATAGAGTTCGAGAAAACATAGCATTGAATGACAAAAATCAGATTTTTGGACTGATTTGAACGGCTATAAAACGGTCAGATTTTTGAAAACTGGCCGTGGATAGTCGAATATCTTATTGGATAGTCGACTATCTGGGAACTGTAGTCGAATATCTTCTGGGATAGTCGACTATCTGGAAATAGCTTGATTTTCTGGATAATCATGTTATTCGAATAACTGCAAGTTAGTCGACTAACTTCGACGACTTTGAAAAATCGTTTAAACAAAAAATATTGGAAAAATAGTTTTCATTTTATGGAATTCGTTTATTAAAAAAACTATATTTTTGGTAAAAATATATATCATAATTTTATGAATATAATTTTATCAAAACAGATATGCTATTTCCAAAATAAAAAATTCACAAGCCAAAAAAATATCGACTTGAATTAAAAACTTCATCTTGGTTCACCCTGGCTTTAGGGCGATACCTGCAAAAGGAAGAAAGTAAACGTCTCCGACGCTCAAGTCAATAATTATTCAATAAAATAAAAACAACGCTAGCTTGTTTCTTGCTAAGCCAAGAAGCTAATGAGTTACCAAGCAAATGGCAAGTGCCACTAGTGCTTTCGCGGTCTAATCTGCATCCTGCAAGATCAGAGACGGAATAGCCAATTAATTGGCGTGAAGGACCTTTGGGATACCAAAGTCCCACATTTAAAGTTCCAATTAGGTACTTCATTATCCGTTTAACCGCAGAAATATGTGACTCCTTTGGACATGATTTATATCTAGCACATTAATAAACGCTAAATATTATAGCAAGTCCACTAGCAATAAGGTAAAGTAAGGAACGATCATACCTTTGTAATTCTTGGTATTGCTCTCCTTACCTTTCACATTTCTGTCAAGTTGGTCATATAAATTCATTGAAGTGGCCATTGCTTTGGTGTTGCTTATTTCAACTAGATTTAGCAACTCATTGCAATATTGAGTTTGACAAATGAAAGTTCCCTCTTTCATTTGTTTTACTTGCAACCTCGAGTTGAAATTAAGCTCGTCCATCATTGACATCTCAAATTTTGCTAGTCATGAGTTTTAAAACTCCTTGCATACATGTTTATTAGTTGCTCCAAACATAATATTATCAATAAAAATTATTTTTAAAATACAAGAAATATCATCAAGATAATATCATCAATAAAATTCATGCAATCTATTTTTCCTTAATGAAAAATTTCCCCTCAAATAAGGCAAACTAGAATGTAAAGACATTCCCCCTTACTTGAAGCATATCGCCTAAACACTTCCTCTTTTGGCATTTAGCAAGAAAAGAGTATATTAAGGCTACTTCCCTTTTTCGGCATTTGCAGAATGTCAAAATAAAATAGGAAAGACAATGAGGAGTATGCAATATGAAGATTGTTAGAAATTTATCAAGACATACCAACAAAACATAGATATACCAGTTGATATAAAACAATGATAAAGCCAGTTGTTGGAAAACATAACAAATGTATCAAATGTTATTTTATTAACAGTGACATTAATTGTTATTTTTAGTAAAACATATTACCAAAAAAAATGTCAACTGTTAATATATAACAAATCAACAGTTTTATTAAAACCATAAATCAAATTTTGAAAAATATACCAACCATTATTCAGACCAAAAGATATATTCATCAAGAGTCGATTTTTAACAAAAATACTTTTATCAACTGTCAAAAACATGAATCATTTATTTCAGGAATATATCAATTATTTTTCAAACCAAAAATAGCATTCATCAAAAACATGAGTGAAAAGTTTTTTTGTTTTTGACAAAAATATGCTAACAGTTAATACACACCAAAAAAAAATTATTTATTTTTCTAGTATATACCAACAATTATTTAAACCATAAATGAAAATTATCAAATCATAAATGAAATGTTTTTATAGAATCAAGCTAACAGTTAATACACACCAACTGTTATCAATTGTTACACAAACATTTCAAAGGTTATTTTTATCGAAAAGATACTAATTGTTAACACTTATCAACAATTAGATTCTTATCAAATGATAACTAACAAGGATCAATCATTATTTCTAAAAAATAATTGATACCAATTGTTATTTAAAAAGTTTATCAAAACATGAATTAAAAATTGATACCAAAAATAATTATCAAAACATGGATCAATCATTTAATAATTGATACAAATTTTCAACTATGAATCAACAAAGATAATAGATATTATTTGTTAACAAGGATATCTCAATTGTTAACACATATCAACTATTACGACTAAGCACATAAAAAATTTCAACAATATAAGAACCAAATTAACAACAAATATGTTAATATCGGTTGCTGGCACATATCAACAATTCGGTTTTTATCAAAAAGGATAACTAACCGAAATTCCCCCTTGATGCAATGAGGTGTCGTGCTTGGTGCATCTACTACAATATTGTAGCCTTTAAGCACACCTGCAAAAGTACCTAAAAATAGGTTTTTGGTACCCAAACACTTTTGGGTCCTTGGGGGTTAGACAAATAATAATCATAGCCAAAAGATAAATCCCTATGTTTTGCGAAACATGTGGGTGCTATGTGTCCTACCCGGTTGCAGTAGTGACATACAACATTCGGGTTGTGCATATGCCTAGGTTGTGCTAAATACGTTCTAGGTGATCTAAAATCATCATTCCTAGGAGCGTTGAAATTCCTAGAGTTATTTCTAGGCGGTCTAGAATAATTATTTCTAGACTCATTAGCACAATTCCTAGAGTCGTTTCTAGGTGTCCTAAAAAGATTATTTTTAGACTTATTATTAAAAATCCTAGTAGCGTTTCTAGGTGGCCTAAAATGGTTAATTCTAGACTCATTCCTAGAATTATTTCTAGGTTGCCTAAAATGATTATTTCAAGGCTCACTTGAACAAATCCTAGAATTATTTCTAGGTGGTGCATCATAATTTCTATCATGATTCTTATTCTTTTTACGCCTTTTATTTTTCTTAGGCTTTTTCTTTTTAATCTCTTCAACTGTTTTAGGAATGTCTACACTACGTTTTTCTAGTGTGTTCCTAAGTTCTATGTTCTCTAATTTCAAGGAATCACAAGATAAGCAAATAGAGCATTTATCAATTGAAGAAGCTTCATTCATCGCTTTAATTTTATTTCTAAGATCGCCATTGTAATTTTTCAAAAAATTATTTTCTTTTTCAAAAACTTCAATTCTATTTTTAAGAACACTAGTGACATTTTCAAAATAATTCTTTTCTTCTTTTAGCTTCTCATTTTCACTAGTCAATCTTTCAAAATCTATTTCTTTCAAAGAAAGTGTTTTCTGAAAATCTTTTTCTTGCAAAGAAAGTGTTTTCTTCAATTCTCTTATCGTTTTGGAAGCATTAACAAATTCACCATACAATTCACCATAGGCATTTTGTATTTCTTCAAACGAGTGAGAGTTAGAAGTACTTACCTCTTCTTCTTTATTTGCCATAAGACACCGGGCAGTTGGTTCATCACATGAGCTGTCCGCTTCTTGAGGCGTACTTTCATAAGTTCCTCAAGATTGTCCCACATATCTTTAGCAGTTTTGCAGTGGGAAATTTTCCGATAGTCCTCTTGATTCAAAGCGCTATACAACATATTGATTGCCTTGGTATTGTATTCACTTACCATGGCTTCCCCAACTTTAGTCGTCATTTCCTCACCATACTTGATGATTTGCCATAGATGAAAGTTGTTTGATTTGATGAAGATTCTCATCCGATCTTTCAAATATGTGTAATTGCTTCCATCAAATATTGGAGGCAAAAGGTAAGGTGACCTTCACATATTCCTGCAAAAGCACTACTAGTAGAAGCCATAGAAGGATTCTCTCAAACTGTTAAGTCTTACAGAGAGTTAGGCTCTGATACCAATTGTTAGAATAAGTGCTTAACGCTAGAGGGGGGTTGAATAGCGTTATAATAAAAAATAGTGTAAACTTGCGGAATTAAAAAATTGCAGGAATGAAATAAGTGCGGTAAGTAAATAATAAGGAACGAACGCACCGATGTTATCCGGGTTCACCACAACCTGTGGCTAGTCCAGTCCCCGAGAGACTCTCTCGAGATTCCACTAACTTCGTTAAGCTTTCGGGTGCTTAACAAACCGTTACACTTGCTCAAGGATACCGCACCTTAAGACTTCTCTTGCTTGAGGATACCTCACCCCAAGACTTCTCTGTTAAGCTTACGGGTGCCTAACAAACCGTTACAACTTGAGAACTTGAGTCACACAAGTCTCAAACAACCTTGCTCGAAGATTCAACACTCCAAGACTTCACACGAAGGAACAAAATATTCCTTCTTACAACAAGGGATTATAAACTTCCCTTCAAGTGTATAAAAACACTTAACACTCACTTAAACAAGACTCTCTTAATAGAGTAGATATGAGTAAACAAGTACGCTCAAGAACACAACAATAAATTCAAAGAATTGGCTCTCAAAATGTGATAAAAATGATCAAAATGATATTGAAAGTATTTGAAAGCTTATGAATGTTTAGGTCAGAAGTTGTGTGTTTAATGAGTGATTTTGGGGTGTATTTATAGCTCCAAAATCACTCCTAGCCCTTGCTAAAATTATAAAGACAGATTCTGAAAATCTGTAGGTTAGTCGACTAACTAATGGTTATTCGACTACCTACTAGCCGTTGGGCTGGCAACGGTCATCAGGATAGTCGACTATCCAATATCAGATATTCGACTATCTGACCTTGCGGAAATGGTCCGTTTTTAAAACAACTAACTTATGGAAAATAAGTTATAAAATGTTTTTCAAAGCTTTGATTGAAGATATTAAATATCTTAAATATGTAAAACAATTGTAATGACCATTCCGGATCAATAAGAACATTTAAAATCATTTCGTTTTAAATGTATTGAAAATATTTATTATATAACATTTAAAACCAATTTGTTTTAAATATAATAAAATAATTTATGATATGCATATATTGTAAAATCATTTATGATATGCATATATCGTAAAATCATTTATGATATGCATATATTGTAAAATCCATTTTATGAGAGACGCCAAGACTCAAACTTAAAGTCGGATCAAGATCACAATAGAGACAATATAAATAAGACTCAACAAAAGGTCTTCATTTATTTTCATTTCTTCATATCTTTTCTTGATCTTGTCTTGAACTTCTTGGACTCCAATTCTTGTCCGCTCAAATAATGCGCATATTAAATTCGCATAGCAAATCCTATCTTCCCCCTTGTATGCTTTTGCATATCTACAAAATAAATACACTTTAGTTAAAATATAAATCAAAGTGTATTCAATAATAACTCACATTTATTGGCATATATTATTTTCCATCTAAATCGGTTTGTCAATTATCGAAACATATAAATATGAACATACATATATGTTCCAACAGTGAGGAGTTCTTTTAGGCACGCGGGGTTCTACTGGAGGTTCATTAAAGATTTTTCAAAGGTAGTTAACCCCTTGTGCAAGCTGCTAGAAAAGGATGCTAAATTTTTGTTTGATGAGAAGTGCATGGAGGCTTTTGAGCTTATTAAACACAAGCTTACTACTACCCTTATAATTACCGAAGCAAATTGGAGCTTGCATTTCGAGCTCATGTGTGATGCTAGTGGCGTTGCGGTTGGGGCTGTTTTGGGTTAAACATTTAATAAGATGTTTCATCTGGTGTACTACTCAAGTAAGAAGATTAATGAGGCTCAAAGGAACTACACAGTCACCGAGAAAGAGTTGTTGGCTATAACGTTTGCAATGGAAAAGTTCGGACTATATGCTATAGGGGACAAAGTTATTATTCACACCGATCATGGCGCCTTTAGTTGATTTGATGACAAAGAAAGACTCTAAGGAAAGATTGATGAGATGGGTGTTACTTCTTCAAGAGTTTGATCTGGAAATTGTGGATCGGAAATGTAGCGAGAATCAAGTGGTGAACCACCCGTTCCATTTGGATGAGGAGGGGAGGCCTTGTGATGGCGTTGAGATCAATGATGCATTTCCGACGAACAACTCATTGCAGTGTCAATGCATGATATGCCGTGGTTTGCTTGATGTTGCCAATTACCTTGTGACCAAAATAATCCTGTATGATCTCTCTTCTAACAAAGGAAGAAGCTCAAGCAGGATAGCTTGGATTTTTATTGGGACGAGACATATTTGTTCAATATTTGCACGGATGGTGTGATTCGTAGATATGTCCCAGAGGAAGAACAATTGAGTATCTTAGAGGCTTGCCATTCCCCACACTATGGTGTCCATCATGGTAGGGTGAGTCTTTAGTTGTGGGTTTTATTGCTCAACCATGTTCAAAGATGCGGGTGATATTGTGAAGAGGTGTAACGAGTGCCAAAGCACGGGTGGAATTTCTAAAATGGATGAGATACCTCTCAATATACTTCTTGAAATGGATATTTTGATGTTTGGGGCATTGATTTCATGGGTCCATTTGTTAGCTCTTGTGGGAACACTTACATTCTAGTGGCTATGGATTATGTCTCAAAGCAGGTTGAAGCCGTGGCTTTGCCCAACAATGAAGCCTAGAGTGTTGTTGCATTTCTTAAAAAGAGTATCTTCAGAAGGTTTAGCACTCCTCATGCTATTATTAGTGTTGGGAGATCACACGTTTGCAATAGAGCTTTTGATTCGTTGATTTCCAAATATGGAGTCAATCATAAAGTGTCCACCCCCTATCATCCTCAAGCTAGTTGTCAAGTGGAAGTCTCCAACTGGGAAATAAAGAGTATCTTGTCAAAATTGGTCAATGCTAATAGGATTGATTTGTCGAAAAAGTGGGATGACACTCTATGGGCCTATCAGACAACTTACAAGACTCTAATTGATATGTCTCCGTATCGATTTGTGTTTGGGAATGCTTGCCATCTTCCAGTCGAGCTAGAACATAAAGCTATGTGGTCCTTGAGGAAGTTGAATTTGGAATAAGATGTTGCGGTCAATCTCCGTGTTGAACAACTCAATGAGCTTTATGAGTTTAGATTTCATGCCTACTCCAGCTCATCCTTGTATAAGGAAAAGATGAAGTACCTGCATGACAAATATGCTTGGGGAAAGGAATTCAAAGTTGGTGATCTAGTTCTTTTGTTCAACTCCAGATTACGTCTGTTTCCGGGAAATCATATACAAAATTGAGTGGGCCATTTGAAGTTGTATGTGTGACCCTGTTTGTTGCTCTTGATTTCAAGAATAAAAATGGTAAAGTTTCAAGAGCCAATGGGCATCATGTCAAGCATTACCTTGGGACGTTCGATGATAGCTACGTGGTGGCGCTCATTCATCTAAGGTGATGTGTGTTGATACCCAATTTTCCCTCGTTAATACCCAAAATATTTCCAAAATAGCATATCCGTGCATGTATAAGCACATCCATGAGTTTTGGTATTTTTCATGATTTATAAACCTACATAATACATATTTTTACACCACAAAAATGCAATAATTATTCACAAAATTATATTTTAGGTGAATAAATCATTTTGCTCTCACATTTATTCCAAAATATAATTAAGGTAGTTTTTTTATATATTTAGAAATTCTTTTGGCATTTTTAAAGCTAAATTGCATAGAATTACAATTACATCATATTTTGTAATTGATAGCATTTTAAAATTGTAAAACTAATCCCAGTATTTTTAATTTAATGTTTATATGATATTTGTTTACCCAATACTTTTAGTTTATTTTTAAAATTGTTATTGCTATTTTTATCGAACAAAATGTGAAGAGTGGATATTTAGAATCTAGCCTCAATTTTATTTCAATTTTAGCCAATTTGGCACCCCCAATTTCTCAACTCACCTCAAACCGTAGCCGCAGCCTGTCACTGAAACCCTAATCCATAGTGGCCTATACCAGCCTCTCATGGCTTCTACGTACTCGTTTCTTAGGTCCTATGACCAGATCTTGAAGGGTTTCGACCAAGCATTTGCTTGATGACTATTCTCCGATCGTCTTCAACCGTTGTCCGGCCAACCATGGCTATTCGGGTTTGACCTTCGAGTCTCCTGCTAAGATCGATAGTTTTTATAGCTTTTCTCATCACCTAGAATTTATAATAAACCCTAATCTCTAAGGTTCCTCCGGTTTTATTTCAGATATGCTCTAGATCTATATGTGTTTGAACTTTCTATGCATTTTTCTCGAAGTTTCTTTAATTTGGCTTTCAAAATTCTTTATTCTTCAACTAGGATGTCATGATAAGTTATTTCGAATCTCTTCTCCGATTCTCGACATGTTTTGTTGTGCTTTGCTTGTGTTGTTTTTCTATTTGAGTTATCATGTTGAAAACCCTAATTTTTTAAATTTTGTTTGAGTTACTTAGTCCGTTTGTTTGTATTAGTTGTTTACATCTGATTAGCATTCAAAACCCTAATTTTTGGGGTTTTTTTGAGATTGTGAAGTCGCTTGTTTGTTTCACTTCTCGAATAATTTATGAAACCCTACTTCCTTGGGGCCTATTCGGGCCCCTTGAGTTTATTTGTGCAATTTGTCTGTCTGAAGTTGCTTAGCCTGATTCCTTATGTTCTAGAATCTCTTTTCTTTATGTGATTCAGCTTTGTTATGAGTTTATGCTATTTGTCAAACTCGACCATGTTTTCAGAAAGGTTTTCACCTAACTTTTGCATGCTTTTGATCTTTTCTCTATTACTAAGCACATGAAATTTGACCTACGTGACTATAATGCTATTACTGTATGCTACCTCTTCTTGCCATATCTTTGCCTCACATATCTAGTACTTGTGTACTTCATTTATATACTAAGTCCCTTATGTGATTGATTTTTCAAACTCGTGATTGATTTTCAAAACCATTCCTTGTGAAATTCTTATTTTTACTCACCCGTTAAGGGTTAATTTATTCTCTCTATTTATTTGGTCTTATCAGATCCTTTCAAAAAATAAGTACACTTATGTATTTAGACTTAATCCCGTACTATATGGTTTTACTACTCCTTGTGTGGAAACAATCATTCTGCTTACAAATTGATTTCCTTTCCTTATATTAGTCATGTTAGTGTCATTGAGAAGTAATCCCTTGATTAAAGGGAAAACTTGTGTTAACTGATTTTGACTGTGATTATTTCCATGTTTGTTTTGAAACCTTATTTGTTACCTTGTTTTCTACACGTTTTAAAAGTTATAATACCCGTACCTTTTTCTCTTTCAAGGACAAGTTCTAACAGAAGAAGTCACTCATTCTCTCAAATACACATAGAATTTCTTAAACATTCGAGTTTTCTGAACTCATAAGCATAAAGCTTTTTTATCTGATTGTGGTTTGGGTGAAAGAAATCCCACTTTTTCTCTTTGCTTACTATTTTTGCAACAAGTATGTCTCTATTTGTTTAATTTCTACCTCTCCACTACATGTTTATTCTTAAGCCATTCCTCTGTTTGTCTTACTATTTCGATGCTGTAATTTCTGCAAGTTTACTTATTTTTTTCCCGTTCTTACATGAATTCCCACCCCCAATTGCCTTTGTATGTTGAGTTATGGTTTAGAAAACATAACACTTAACATTGTTGTTCCTGTATATGGACTGGACTCCCTGATTCCTAAAACTTTCAATTCCCATTCCCTTTTCTCCTTTAAATGTATTCTGAGATTAAGACTATGGTCTAACATTGTCCTAATTATTGTCTAGACCATAGCCTGAACTACAACATGTATGTGCTTATATTTATTGGCTGAACAGGTTTGATCAGGGGTGTGCTAGCCTACCTTATGGCTAGGCATGGCCACCAGCCTACCTTGGCACTCCCTAACCCCTCTATTGCACTTGAACTCATTCTTAGAACGTTAAGTTCTGTCCCGCTCTTGTGATCCTTGCTTTGGGATCCATGAGGTCTTTATGAACTTGGACATCTGAGGGGTGGCTCTCCCACACTGCACTATAACTCTTTCTAATTAACACCTTGAGTGTAAGCACTTCCTGGAGTTCGTGAAACTCCTTGGATCTCAGAAACACCCTAGATAAGAGAAGGCTTTGGAAATCTGGATCTCGGAAGTGGTTCAATCTCATATTGTTAGATACAAAGTCTGAATTAGGCTGCTCGGATGTAGCTGTGATTTCTGATGTATTTTTAATTTTTGTCTTAATTTTGCTGGTCAATAATAATCTGTACAGACTCACGGGGATTTAGTGAAAAGGGGAGGGGTTACTTTTAATGCACAAAAGGGTAGAAACCATGTCTATAGGTTTAATTTCTAAACTACGCTATTTCACACGTAGAGACAATGCCTATAGGATTTAACTTCTGCTTTCTACAATTATGCATATAGATACCATGCTTATAGGGTGTTTACATTTCTGCACATAATGATACCATTAGGAAAACTGTAGGCTTAACAATAAAGTTGTATATACATACCATGTTTGTAAGACTCCTGTTAAAAAGTGTTAAAAATCAGTTAACATATAGAAAGCAAGCATATTGGGACTTCGAATCTGAACTGTCTCATTTGTTCAAAACAACACCAACTATTTAAATTAATATATACTTTGGTAAAACTGGCAGTCTTTTAAGATTTTCAGAACCTTGTAAGTTGACAAACCTTTTCTAAACAAACTAGCATTTTTCTGAAACTTACTCTTTTTTTATAAAGTTCATGAAACTTTTTTTCCCAACCAGTCTGCATACTTTTGAAGTTTCTTTCATTTCTTTTAGACCTTTTCAAAATAGAACATTCTTTTGTTAATTTTGTTTCACTCTGAGTAAAAAAAATTGGTAAGTCTTTATAATTAGTTTGCTTTTTTAAATCAGTAGTCCTATTCAACTCATAGATAAAGTGGTTTAATTAATCAAGTAGACTAGTCTTCAACAATTACATTTGAGTGAGCCTAATGCGGACTTCGTGTCTAAAAGTATGTGTTGAATCAGTCTGCTTATTGCTTTAATTTTAAAGACCA
Source organism: Nicotiana benthamiana (assembly GCA_034376525.1). Taxonomy (NCBI): domain Eukaryota; kingdom Viridiplantae; phylum Streptophyta; class Magnoliopsida; order Solanales; family Solanaceae; genus Nicotiana; species Nicotiana benthamiana. The sequence continues at coordinate 81,270,402 of CM067328.1, read as the reverse complement.
AAACAAGTACATGCAAGACATGCTAAACTCTACGGCTTATCTAATTTAAGGAGGTTTACTTGAGCCTTACTTTCTTGTTTTCCTTCCCCTTTACTTGCATTATGTGTTTTTGATTGACGCTTTAGTATTTTGTCCTTTGAAAACTCTTAAAAGGCCCCAAATCCCTTTCCCTTTAAGATTGGTAGTCTTAAATTCCTCTGGGGCTGATAGGACTGGGACGAGTACTTGCATGCAATAAGTAGCAAAACTTTCTGCGCTTTAACACCTTAATGGGGTGGGAAGGGTAGAATATGTATATGATGACCGGTGCACTAATATCATCTACGACCCCTTTTCTGAGGAGCGATTGCTGGATATTGCATTGATGTGATCCGTATTATTTGTAAACCTAGAACCCCTCTCCCCTTTACTTGTTAATTTTTGAGTTTTCTTTTAAACTAATTTTCTAAACTCTCCACTTCTTCAACTCCTAAACTTGTTTGCAAAACTATGTGAAGTCCTTTGCTTTATTTTTCTCATTGTCTTCTTAAAGTAACAATTGTAGCATGGCCGGAAACAACACTAGTGGATCTTGAGGGGTGCCTAACACCTTCCACTCGAGATAATTTCTAGCCCTTACCCAACCTCTTGTTCTTCAACTCAATCCTTTCTTAAAAGTGTCCTAATGCACTATAATCATTAGGTGGCGACTCTTCAACCTCTAAACCCACTTCTCCAAAGGGAACAGAGTTGTCCTCCCGATGTCGTGTACCCGATTTCGACTCTTAAAAAAAGTGGGCGTTGACAGCATGACGATTCTGCTAAGGAATTCATTAGGCTTTTACTATTGCATGTTGTTTGTGATTTCGCTATCTCATTAATTTCTTTATTTAATGTCTTTTATTCTTTCACTACGAAACTGACTTGGCTCTTCATGTCTATTCTTTCCTTTAACTGCTTTCCTTTACTGATTTATTTCAATATTGTTCTAATTAGGAGCAATTATTGTAATAATTTATCTTATGAATATAGAAATATATGTCAATTTGTTTCGTTTTTGTAAACTGGATCTTCAACATCATATTCCACTCCTGCCAAACAAATGCTATAGCAAAGCTTATAATGAGTGGTTGTGCTCTTCCAACATTATCACCCTTTAAATTTGGCAAAGGTATATTTGCGGTAAAACTAGTCGATCAGCGGTGCAGTCGACGGTTCCGTGCCTTTCCCTCATAAGTTGTCTGCTTAGGGGTACCTGTCCAATACCCCAATAGAAACCTTACTTTGTTTAATTGTACATGCATCACGGTGAAACCTAGCCGAGTCAGTTATGTTGTCTGCATAATGGCTCATTAAGATAAACTTGTCCAAAGTCCATTGGGTTTCCCTGAATCCCGAAGTGATACCTACATGTTCTGTGCATTTATTTTGGAGAACTAAATGCTTTCTATGCTAATTATTGGTTTAAATAGCTGAGTCTGGTGGGATAAGGGCCTAACACTTTGTTTTGCAGAAAATGAGGCACGAAGTCACTAGATTTTGCATGTTAACCAACATTCATCCAAGATTGCTAAATTGGTTGAAAGATCTCCACTCCAGTTATCAGACGCTCGTCAAGAAATACTTAGGAAATTTTCCTTCTCTTATAGAAATCTAGCCTAATAACAAAATAATAGAGGCTGCAACACTGTTCTAGTATAGTGACAGGTCCATATTCCACTTCGGGGATATTGAAATGACTTATGTGCGCGAGGAAATATGAGGTTTAGCTAGTATTCCTTGGGAGACTCCGATTTTGCTTATGGCAGAGAATCACAAGGGTAGGGGTTTCTTTAAGGTGATGGGATTGAAGAATAATTTAGACATGACCGATTTGAAAGACTCATACATCCCATTCGACTATCTGTACGAGATATAAGGCCATAGCAAGTCATACCGCACCTACTCAAACGAATTCGCCCTCACCTCATTTGGCAATATTCACAAAAGGGTCTTCGTATTCATGTTTTATTTCCTGGGTATGATAGTGTTCCCCATGAGGAAGGCTAGGATACACACTAGACTGGCCATGGTAACCAAGTCTTTTATGGAAGGAATTAGCGGGCAGCCTTTCAGTATAGTGCCCATGATCGTTGTTGAGATATAAGGAGCCCTGGACAACTGTCAGCAAAGGACCAATCATTTTGAGGGTTGCAGCTTATTACTTCAGCTCCGGCGCATTGAGCACCTCCAGAAAGGAGAATACCAAGAAGAGATCTTGCGCAGAAATTGGGATGATCACATCGCCTTCCACCAGCCAAGGCGTATGAATTATATGCCTAACATGTTCGCTCAGCCAGATGATACTGGATGATGTGGTAGAGTTATTTGAGAATATGAAAGAAGAACAAGTACAATGGATGGTCGAGTGGTTCCCTACAGAAGAATTCATTGTTCGATCGCGAGACGCACCATATTTCATACTCATTGGACTAAGAGGAACTTACCCTATGTTCCCATATGATCCATGAGGCAGGTTAGAATAAAGCAAATCATACAAATTGTCGACAAAATGAGTCACTTTAGGGCTAACTTCTAGGACGATTGTAGCCCTCGCAAGTGCCAAGCTTAGCCCATGTGGCATTGCAAGCTCGTTTTTGGTGAAAGAATCTATTGAGCCAGACAGGTATCACACCGGTTGTGTGATGCACTATTTAGGTTCGGTGGAAGATAATCACAATTGTTTGGGTCAAGGCCGGTTCATGCGAGGTCACAGGGTCATCGACGAGAAAGTTGAAGCACGTGTGAAGTACAATCAATTGCGCAAGAGGATTCGAGTGTGTGAAAGTGAGCATGAGAAATATAAGAAGCCCATCAGAAGTTGATCGAGGAATGGAAAGATATGGCTGTCAGCACCAACAAGCGACTAGGGTATGTGGAGCGGGGTTTAGTGGAGCTAGAAGGAAAGTTCATTAAGAGGATTGAAGACTGTCAAAATGCTGAAGGGAATGCAGCCGGACATTGGCCCCGAGCTTATCTGCTACTAGGACCGAGTGAGTTGGTGAAACTGTTCGAGGGAGATGAAAATGCTGAATCTGGGAAGGTCCTTCTGGGACCAAGTAGTTAGGAGTCGAGAAAATGATCAAAATGGCCCTTAATGTGTAAGGGATGGATTATTTTGGTCCTTAATGTATACCACTTAATAGATATGGTCCTCCATGTATGCAAACAATTAACATATGTAGTCTCCAACCCTAAAACTAACAGTACACCTCAAGATTAATTTAACCACATATGTCACATGCATCTCCTGTGAGATGCCATTAACCCAAAATGTTGGAGCAAAACTTCCTGCTCGATCTGGACACATTGTCGCTGGAAGATCAATGGCAGAAGCTCAAGATAACATCAATATACCAACTGGGAATAATTATCTAATGTCTAATAAGATCTCAAAGGATTCTGCATGAGTTGTTCGTGAGTTAGTTCCTTCTACTATGATGCTTAAGGTGATTCGTTTCATAATAATATGACTAGGTGTAAATTGTCCATGGCGATTACTGAAATTATGAAGTGCATCAGTTTTAGGAAAAACTCCATATGCTATTATACTATTCTATGAGGGTACTGGGTAGGCTTTTAAAGAGGAAGTACCTAGTATGAACCACTTAGGATGTGCTGTTAATTTAAAAAGTCTCTTTTGTCTCTTTACTTTTTGAACTCAAAGCAGAGTGCACGATTCTTCTGGCTATTACGAATGAATGATTGAACATTTTTAGTTAAGACGAATCAATTGCTGATGAAGGATATTATAGACTCAGTGTTGACGAATTCCTAAGATTGACTGGAAGTTTTGGAAATGAGAAACAGAGGAAGGATATGGAAACAAAGTCGATCGATAACATAGTATTACTAAAAAAGTCTTTAAATCCAATCAGATCTCAACATAATCCCCGACATCTTCGTTAACTCTTTCTCCGGCAAAAGGTTTGTTGCCTCCATTATACATCAGTGTGGTTTCTATGGCAAAATGTTTCTGATTGTGTTTATGGCACCTCACATGAGATGCACGTAAAATGTTGATAAATTTAACTGATATTTTGAGGTGTACTATTAGTTTTAGGGTTGGAGACTACATATGTCATTTCTGTGTATCCATGGAGGAACATATCTGTTTAGTGGTATATCGTAAGGACCAAAATAATCCATCACTTATACTTTAAGGACCATTTGATCATTTTCTCCTAGGAGTCTTTCATTTTGCTATAATGATGTAATAAGGTCGATGGCCCGTAGTGACATTTTACTTTCCGTTATTTAATGTCGTTTTGGATTCGTCTTATTTTTATCAATAAATGAGCCATTTAGCATTATAAGTTCTTCAAATTATTTTTATCAATAAATGAGCCATTTAGCATTAGGACACAATTTATATCCGTGCACAATGTGTTTATATACTGCAACAGTTTTGCTCATAATCTGCACTAACTTGTAACCTTTTTGGTTTTTCTTTTATAATTCTCCTCCCCAAATGTTCGTTCGTGCATTCTGGCACCATTATCATACAATAAGAGATCCAAAGGCCCTCCACCTCCTCTTCCTCCGAGTCCTATCCAGAATAGGAACAAAGGTAGAATGGATGATTCAAGTGCCATAAAGGAAATTGAAAGAATTGAGATTCCTCAGGGTGCACTGGTTGCTATGGAAGCTGCTGCCCAACTTGAGTAGAAATTATTGAAGTTCCAAGAAGAACTAGATCAAGTTCGATACTTGGAAAATTTATCATTCTCTCTAACCGCTCCTGATGTCAACTTTCTAAATGCTCAAAATCTCGCACCTCCACAGAATACACCAAAACAACAAATGCAGCCCACTCATGCTCAGCACTGCAACACATGCCACACTCAAAACAATACTCCATTACTCATTCCTTAAAACCTGAACACCACGAATGACCATCTCCACAACACTCCCATCTATGTTGAGATCGTACCCCACTGCACTCAACCAATCTCAAGTGCACCTGGGTCTGATGACAAGGAATCTCTTATTAGAAACTTGGCAGTAGAACTCAAGGAGTTTACTAGCCGAGTCCAGGGCGTGGAAGGAAACAATGGTATAGATGGGCTGAATTATGAGGACCTTTGCATTCAGCCAGATGTTGAACTTTCGGAGGGGTACAGACCTCCCAAAAGTGAAATATTTTATGGCGCAGAAGATCCCAGAGTCCATTTGGGGACATATTGTGATAAGCTGGCCGGAGTCGAAAGGGCTGAGAAAATCTATATGGAACTCTTCATGAGAATTCTAAAGGGGAATGCTTTATCCTGGCACATCAGCTGACTAGGACATTCACATGATCGAGATCGAAAATGACTAGGACCCCAATGGGTCGATAGGATTGATTGCTGAGGGTAATGAGCCAAAGAAAATGGCGGTCACACTTAATCCAATTGTTGTGCAAGAATCAGCCCTCCAGGAATGATGAAGTAAACATGTCTATACCTCTCGAATTTGAAGCACCTTCTTCTGTAAAGGTGGTCGGGCCAATAGAGGTTGTGTTTGGGGCTTCAAAAGAATGTGTGCAATTTGAAGTTGTTGTGTTACCACCAAGGCACCTATTACTGTAGAAATTTCATACATAACACCGTTCAACTCAAACACCATACCATGGGATTACAACTAAAGCTAGGAGGAAATGGAAGACCAAGATAGGAGAAGCAATCTCTGCGAAGGGTATGACCAGAATAGGCAGGGTTTACACTTTCGAGCACCTAGCTTAGTCTAGTAAGCAGGACTCTGGACGGCCTAGTTAAATTGGGCCCAATTATCTTTGGAGGAAAATACAAGCTAAAGAGTACTCGATAGTTGAGCAGTTAAAGAAAGCACTAGCACAGATCTCCATCCTAGCTCTTCTACAAAGCTCTGGCACACACAAAAATTCCTTGATGAAGATATTGAGAGAAACTTCTGTGCCCAACAACAACTTAATGGGGGGTTAAATGGGAAATATGGTAGGGCAAGTACTGGAAAGCCACAAAATCACCTTCCACGAAGATGATCTACCACCGGAAGGACTGAGTCACAACAAGGCCCTGCAAATCACCGTGTAATACGAGGATTATTTCATCACTGGGGTCCTAATCGAAGTAGGATCCAGTCTCAACATTTGTCCGTTGATAACTCTCAGAATGTTAGCAAAGAGCCTACACGAGATCAAATATGGGGCCAACAAGGTCAAAGGCTTCGATGGGTCCCAAAAGTCCACTATTGGAGAAATCAACCTATGCTTGAAAATGGGGCCAACCTGGTTAGACATTGACATTCAAGTTATAGATGTCCCGACATCCTACAACTTGCTGTTGGGATTACCATGGATCCACACCGATGGAGCTGTAGCATCGACCCTGCATCAGCCAGTGACATTCGAATGGAATCAATAAGAGGTGATTATTCATAGCGATGGTAGCAACCCCATATATAGTCGCCAGACCATCCTGATGATTGGAGGCAGAAAGAGAATAGGTGGAGAAACATACCACCACATTGAAAGGGTCAACATTGTAGACTAGGATAAATAGTGCGATAACAAGATCAAAACTATTTTGAATTGGTGTGGGTACGAACCTGTAAAGAGGCTTGGCAAAAACCTCCAAGGAATGACAAACCCATCAAGCTGAAGAAACATGGTACTACATTTGGTTTTGCTTATGAATATACTTGGAAGGAGTTCGATGACTGGTCGCCACCATAGCGGGGCCCCTATTATCCACTTTAGCATCTGATACCTCACTTGGAGCAAACTTTCCAGCCGATAGACATTATACATGGATCAGAAGAAGATGAAGCATTAGCAACCATCAATAACCTATTTTTGGAGGATGGTGATATGGACTGCTGCGTTATTTTTGAGGAGGAAGGGAAGAAAGGACCTTCTATACGAGTTGTGAACCGAAGAGAGTGCCTCAGAAATTGGTCAATAAGAACCACCACGACCCGGAAAGCTTCAGGGTAGCAAGGTAAAACAAAAGAACCATGCATCACATTTTTAGTTTTTACTAGCTGATTTTATTTCCGCATTATCTTTAATTTTGAAAAGAGCTCCGATGTTCACAAAAATTATGAATTCAATCAAAGCATTTTAGTTTATTATATATCTCGCTCTTATTATTTTCTCCATCATTTACTTTATTTACACAAGATTACTATTACTTACCTTGACGATTAACCAAGGATAGTGACTTGCAACGAGACAACACAACAAATAGATATAGATTCAGAAGAGGATGATATACTAGAAGAAGTCATAAAAGAAGTTGAGAATTTTGAGAATAGGTTTAAATCTAACTTGGAAAAAACTGAGGTTGTTAATTTGGGAGATACAGAGAATGTCGAAGAAATGCGCATCGGTGTTCACCTGTCACCATCAGAAAAGAAAGAGTACACGGAGTTCCTAAAAGGAATATAAAGACATATTCTCCTGTGTCGTATGATGATATGACTTGTCTCGGTACATCCATTGTAGCTCAAAGACTGCCAACAGATACAACATGTCTGCCTGTAAAGCAGAAGCTTAGGAAATTCAAACCCAACATGAGTTTGAAAATCAAAGAAGAGGTTACCAAGAAAGTCAAAGCCAATAGAGCATGACATGGTTAGCCAACATCATGCAAGTACCAAAGAAGCATGGGAAAGTTAGAGTTTGCATTGACTACCGGGATCTTAACTAGGCATCCCAAAGACAACTTTCCCTTGCCGAACATGCATATTCTTATCTACAAATGTGCCAAGCATGAGTTGCAGTCTTTTGTTAACTGTTTGTCTTGGTATCATCAGATATGGATGAATGAGGAAGATGCAGAGAAAACGACTTTCATCACACCCTGGGAAATGTACTATTACAAAATGATGCCTTTTGTTTTGAAAAATGCATGTGCCACTTACATTAGGGCCATGAATACTATCTTTCACGACATGATACACAAGAAGATCGAGCTATATGTGGATGATGTCCTCATCAAATCTAAGAAAGCCACGGATCATATGGAAGACCTGAGAAAGTTGTTCAATAGACCGAGGAGGTACAATCTGAAACTGAATCCCGCCAAGTGTGCATTTGAGGTTCCTGCTAGAAAATTTTTGGGTTTCATGTGAGTCGTCGAGGAAAATCACTGGATCCATCAAAGGTCAATGCTATCCAAGAATTGCCACCACCAAAGAACAAGAGGTTATGTGTTGAGTTTCCTGGGAAAACTCATTTATATCAGCTAGTTCATAGCTCAGTCCACGGTCATTTCTGAACCTATCTTCAAAATGTTGAAAAAGGATGCTTCTACCAAGTGGACTGATAATTTTCATAAAGCTTTTGACAGAATTAAGAAATACATGTTAACGCCGCCGTTCTTGGTTCTGCGTGCACCGGGAAAACCCCTATTTCTTTTCCTTGCAATGATAGATGGAGCATTCGGTTGTGATCTGGGACAACATGATGAAACAAGGAGAAAGCAGCAAGCCATCTACTATCTCAGTAAGAAGTTCACACCATACTAGGCCCGATCTTTTCTTTAAGAGGCGCACTTGTTGTGCTCTGACTTGGGTCGTGCAGAAGTTGAGGAATTACTTCTGGGCATACACTACTTATTTCATATCCATAATGGACCCTCTGAAGTGTTTGGAGAGTTTGAGGTAATTCGGATGGATTTTGGGTAGAAGTGAGACAATTAGTCTCTTTATGAGAAGGTTAGTTTGGAAAAGTAAACCGAGCTATGACTTATGAGTTAGAGGACTCAGAATGTATATATGATTATTAAACTAGTTTCAAATGGTTATTTGTGGCTTAGGAGCGAAATTGGAACTGAATTTGGAGGTCCGGTGTAGAATTAGACTTGAATTGGCTAAGTTAGAATTTTGGCGAAGTCTGGTTGATTAGGTGAGATTTTGATCCGAGGTTAGGAATATAATTCCGAAAGTTGCAGTAGCTCCGTTAGGTTATTTTGTATTTGCGTGAAACGTTTCAGATCATTCTGAGGTGATTAGGTTGGGTTTTGGATCAAATACAAGTTTCAGAAGTTTTAGTTCAACTTAGGCTTGAATCCGTGGTAATTTGATGATTTTTATGTTTACTATGTGTTTTTATGTTACAAGGAAGTTTGGATGAAGTAATAGAGCATATATGTGCTTTCAGTTGAAGTATCGAGGGCGTCGGGGTGATTTGGAACCACTAACGGGAATTTTTAAGTTAAAAATGTGCAGCAAAAAATTGCAGCATACTTTTGTTCTATGCCATTGCATAGAGGAAAGAAAAGGGGCTCAGAATTTGGTCTATGCGATCGCGTAAGAGGGGATGCGATCGCATAGGTTCGGAAGGCTATTCTATGCGATCACATAGGCTTGAGTGCGATCGCATAACAATAAATTTAGGTGGTTAGAAATTATTCTATGCGATCGCAATAGTGGTGATGCGATCACATTGAGGAAATCACTGGGTGGACAAAATGTTTTAAGGGTTATTTCACCCGCGACATAAACATATTTTACTCCATTGTTAAGCAACCCAAGGAGCATTTTGAGTGATTTGAAGCGTTTTTCAGTAGGTATTGATTGGAGGTATGTCCCTTGGCTTAAAAACACCATTTTTCAGGAAGAATCAGCCCTCAATTCCATGAAATTGTATAGAACTAGGACTTAGTTTTTACAGACAAATTTTAGGCATTTGAAAGGTCATTCGAGCTCCGTTTTCGACAAACTTTATATGTACAGACTCGTGGGGAGACGAGGAGGGTAAAATATATATTTTTCTGAATTTTTCGAGAAGTGGACCCGGGCCTTGGGTGTTACCAACTTCGTGATTTTTTGCATTTTTCGAATTATTTCGATTGGGTTATGTTTATTTAGCCTATAATAACCTATTCGTTGTGGTTTTGACTAGATTCGACACTCGTAGACAGAGATTCAAAGGGGAAAGGCATTGTGGACCAATCTACGGCCGGTTAGAGGTGCGTAGTTTTTGCAGATAATGGAATAACGGTTTGAAACCCCAACTTATCACATCGTGACATTATGTTAGGGCGTGAATCGCACCCCATGGCAGGTGCGAGATGGTATATGGTTGGGGATTGTGACTTGGTCCATCTCGAGAACTGAATATAAATTATTGGCGGCTGATACGCATGTTGTATTGTTGATAATTGGGCTTAATGTCATGTTTGGGGCCTTGTTCCGACCTGTAGTACCCGACTAGGGTAACTATATGTGGGATGACATGATTTTCATAATCATTGATATCACTCTTCTTCTTAATCCATGTATTAAATGCTAAGTCACCTTATTTCTTACATTGACTAATTAAATTATATTCACCTTGATAATTGGAAACTGGCAAGGAATCAGATTGAATCTGTTATGTGACTTACATGCATACTGTGGACTGAGGATGGCTCGGGCTGCACGGCGCAGCGGTTATATATTGATATTGCTCCTGGGCTGAAGGAGCCCCTCCGGAGTCTGTACACACCCCTAGTGAGCTCCGCCGACGATAAATAAATATGGATGGCTTGGGCTGCATGCCGCAGCATATTCATGTGCATTGCATTGCATTTTTTATCTGATACTTGACTGTTATATTTGATATTGTTTGATGTTAGTTCGTAGCTAAGGTATAGGACTGTTAGATTTAGCTTTGCTTTGTCGCATTTCATGGATTTTTTACTTTCAGACATTTTTCTATGATTATTAATCACTGAGTCTGAAGTACTCACCCCTACTCTCTGCACATTGTGTGCAGATTCATGTACACCAGAGGCTTAGCTGACATTCGTAGTCTCCAGATATTTCCAGAGTCGTTGAGGTAGCTGCATGACGTTCGCAAGACCTGGCTGCTCTTCATTTTTCCAGTTTATTATTATTACAGACATTCCAAATTTTATTATTTCCATCCAGATATATTTATCCAGTTTTTTTAGTGGCTCTAGACTAGTGACCCCAAATGTTATGGGTGATTATCGATTTTCGTAATTGTCCTTATTACTATATATATATTTTTGGATCTTTATTCTAAAATTACTATAATATTCTTAAATTGTCGATTTTGAGACTTATTATTAAAATGAAAGCGGTTGTTGGTCAGGCCTACCTAGCCTTAGGGTCGGGTGCCATCCTGACCAGGTTTGGGTCGTAACATATATCTTCCAGAAACCCATGCCCTGTGGCAAGCTTACCAAGTGGAAAATCTTACTAAGTAAATTCGACATTGTTTATGTGACTCATAAAGCAATCAAAGGGATGCCTCAGAAGATCATTTCGCCGAGAATCCCGTGTATGGAGAATACGAGCCCCTAAGATGTATATTCCCGACGAAGAGGTATCTTTCATAGGAGAAGATATTACAGAATCCTATGATGGTTGGATGTTGTTTTTCGACGGAGCTGCTGATAAAATAAAATATCATGTATAAATTTAGTTATTATCTTTAACTTTTAGTAGTAATATTTTTATTTTCTTTGTAGGAAATAATTAACTAATGAAAAAAAGGAAAATGATTGGCCGTTTTGAAATCTGGACACAAAGAGCAATGTTTACAAGTTTATGGTGTTTAAAAAAAAGGAAAAAAAAATGTAGACACGAGTCTTGCCAAATTGATGGAAGAAGTTTCGGAAGCACAAGTTTAATACAAGCTTTTGCAAGTTCCCAACTTGATTGATGACTAAAGTGAAAATCGTTTTCAAACTAATGTAATTGAAAGTAGTAAATTGCAACTTGCTATATCAAGATGTACCACATTTTGGGGAAGTCTATAAATAGAGCTCATTTGAGCTAATTATCGGAAGTGAGAGCTAGGCATAAAATATAATTTGAGAGCTTCTTCTTTTCCTTTCTTCTCTTAGCCATTACTCTTGCTTCATTTGTAGTTAAAATAAATTGTAGTATTGGAAATTACTCCAATTCCTGCTTTTAATTAAATAGGGGGAATTATTCTACTTGAATATTTCATTCTATTTTCTTATTTAATAGACAAGAATATTTTCATGGTTAGTACTAGTTCAAACGTGGAGTAACTTTTCTTGTGTTGGGAGAAAGACAAATCTTAATATTTCTATATAATTGTAGATATTATTCTTCAAATTCACATTCATGAGCTAGAACATATTTAACTTTTATCTGCTTTTACAGTTAGACGTTATTTAATTTATTGACATTTATCTATCTTATGCTACATATTAACTGTTTATTAATTTTTTAATCGAGAGAGGCGGAAGAAATAATATAGGTAAGTGTAGTATAGATAAAGGTTAATATTTATTCAGTAACATCTATCTCTTTTATGTTATAATTAATTTTACACTTATTTATAATCGAGAGAGGCGAATGGTGTAATAATTGGTTATTTTTCCCGTTATATGATTCTATATGCTTCATTATATGTGTTTGTAGAGTTTGAAGTAGTTCGGTCATTGTTTTGATGGAATTAAGACAAATAGTCTCTTTAAGAGAAGGTTAGTTTAGAAAAGTCAACCGGATGTTGACTTATGCGTTATAGGGCTCAGAATGGATTTCCGACAATTCGAATAGCTTTGGGAGGTAATTTGTCATTTGGGAGTGAAATCAAAATTTGAATTTGGAGGTCCAGTGTAGAATTAGGTTTGAATTGGCGAAGTTTGAATTTTGTCAGATTCCGGTTGATAGGTGAGATTCTGATCCAAGTGTTGGAATAGAATTCCAAGAGTTACAGTAGCTTTGTTAGGTTATTTTTAATATATGTGCAAATATTTAGATCATTCGGAGGTGCTTAGGTCGGATTTTGGATCAAATCCAAGTTTCAGAAGTTTTAGTTTAACTTAAGCTTGAATCCGTGGAAATTTGATGATTTTGATGTTTATGATAGTGTTTTTATGATTCAAGAAAGTTTGAATGAGGTATTAGAACATATTTGTGTTTTTGATTGAGGTCCCGAGGGCCTCGGGGTGATTTCGGATGGTCAATCGGGCTCTTTTTTGACATAGAGGACTGCTGGTTTTCAGCTGTTGGTTTTGCAAAATATTGTTCTTCGCGTTCGCATGGGTGTGTTGTGAACGTGTAGAAGGTATTGGAGAGCCTGGGATTTTGGCCTTCCTATTCGCGAAGGGAGTCCGCGTTCGCGTAGGTCTTGGGGGCCTGTGACCTTTGCGTTCGCGGAGGGGAAATGCTGAGGGAATTGTTTTGGGTTTTGCGTTCGCGTACCTGGCACGCGTTCTCGAAGGAGATGGGGCAGATGTGCATCGCGTTAGCAGGTTGGCACTGCGTTCGCGAAGAAGGAATTTTTTCCCATTGGTTTTTGTGCATCGCGAACGCGGAAGGACCTCGCGTTCGCGAAGAATGAGTCATCAGCTAGGCAGAATGTTATAAGGGAAGATTTCAGTCGCAAACCCAACCATATTCCCACCATTTTTGCACCACCTTGAGAGCTTGCTGGTAGATTTTAAAGAGGGTTTCGACGGGAAGTGATTGTAGCTAAGTATCGTGGTCTAGAAACATCATTTAGTCATCACCCATTAATTCTCTGAATTTGGGTATAAATTGGAGAAGCTAGAGCTTGAGTTGTTGATATTTCTAATTAGGATTTGATAGGTCATTTGAGCTCCGAATTGGGAGTTGTTGGTATGTATGAACTCGTGGCGAGATGAGGATTCTAAAAATATATGTTTTGTAATTTTTCAAGAAGCTGGCCCGGGTCTCTGGTTTTGCTAGTTTCGAGATTTTTGTTATATTTCGATTGTTTTTGATTGGGTGTTGTCCCATTAACATATTATGATATATTTGTACTGATTTTGGTGAGATTTGATGCGCGTATAGTCAATTTGAGGGGCAAATGCATCGCGAGCGAGAAATTTCACTGGTTCGAGGTGAGTAATACTTGGGAATGATATCCCGAGGGTTTGAAACTCCGGATTTGCACATCGTAGTGCTGTAATGTGGTGACTTGCACGCTAGAACTTAGCGTGGGGTACAACACCATTGAGGATCGTGACTAGATCCGTCCCAGTTTTTGGTTTTTACAGCTAAATTGTAAATGTTTTGTTGTTATCAATATGACTTGGGCTCATTGCCATACTTGGGGCTTATTGCCGATTATTTGAAATCCCAGTATATCACATTTTGCCGATATATGAGGTGAGACACGTACTCCATGGCTAGTGCGGGGTCATATATGTGGGAAATTGTCACTCGGTTCAATCCGAGGGATGAATTATACTATATTAGCGATTGCTTCGCACCATATATTAATGTTATCTTTGCTTGATGCCATGTTTGGAGCCTTGTGCCGACTTGTAGAATCCTTTAATGATTGATATTCCAGAGTTAGCATGATTTGCATACTATTTGAATCAAGTCCATTGTTTTTAACGCTAATTTTAGAAACTCAGCAAAAATTCTATGTTTCGAAAACACAAAAAAGTTCTTAAATTATATTTCGGGCTAACGATCATTATCTACTATTTTATGGACTGCATATTATTCTTGGAAATATGGTAACTATTGGCACCGTGTATTGAAATTGAAACAGTGGTAACTATTTGCACCATGTATTGAAATGGAAACAGTGGTAACTAATGGCACTGTGTATTGAAATGGAAATAGTGGTAACTATTGGCATCGTGTATTGTAATTGAAAAAGTGGTAACTATTGGCACTACATAATGTTGCGCTTGGGGTGAAGAAGCCCCTATGGAGTCTGAACCCCTACACTGAGCGCCGTTGATGTTAAATCATATGCATGGTTAGCTCGGGCTGCACGGTGCAGTGTATTCATGTGCATTGAATCGCATTAATGCATTTACTCCTATTTGTACTACATGGCACGACATTTAACACTCATATATCATTGGCATACATACCGTTACTTGCATTGTTGACCAGATACCCTGGTGTTATATGTTAAGGAGTGCTGTTGGCCCAAGTAATGGATAAGTTTTGACGATTTGAAAAAAGAACTGAGGATGAAACAGGTGCATCCCTCAAGTTCATAAAACGGGCAGATTCAAGCATGTGGGTTTCACGCGAAGGAGATAAGCTTAACTTGGTGTATTTGATATCTCCCGATCAAAATGGTTGCATAATTGATAAGGAGAATGAGTCCTTAATAAAAGAGAACACTATCCAAGATAGGGAAGGAGTTAGAAGTTGAAATCAACTAGAACTCTTCCACCAAGGAAGAGTTGCATCATAACTCTAGTTGTTTCTTCATCTAATAACTCTATTAATTGCAGTTCTCACATTAAGTGGTTGCACAAAAATGCAGAAGTTAAAAGTGAATTGTGAGCAAAATAGCAAGGCTTTTCGCAAGCAGTTCATATGTAATTCAAGAGTTCCAACCAGAATATACATGAACCAGAGTGAAGAACAAGTTCCATATAGAGTTTTATGTGTCTTTCTTTATTTCTAGTTCAATTGTAGGTGTTTTCATAATGTACCTTTCACCTTAGTTAGAAGCAGTTGTATTAGGTACTTTGAGTATTCAAGTTAGAGTTAACATGATAGTGTCGCAGCAGCTGAGGCTGTGTGCCACACTGGGATTAGAGTTTAATCCTTAGGTCTACAAAGAGTCTTTGTAAATGCTGTTTGGATCATTGGTTTCTAGTGGAGTTTGGGAAAATCCTACTGAGTAGTAGGTCGTGGATTTTTCACCGTTTGAGCCAGGTGTTTTCCACGTAAAATATACGTGCACTTTACTTTCATTGCTTATTATTCCGCAAACTGCTATAGTTAGAACACTTAGAAGAACCAGACTCTTTTCATACGAAAATTAGGTACCACAAAAATAACCCCCCCCTCTTGTGTGGTATTAACGTTTATTAATATCAATTGGTATCAAAGAAGTTTATCCTTGAAGAGTCTAACACCTTAGGAAAAGATCAAGATGAGTGCACCACCTTATAACTGGGAAGGGCAATCCACTGATAGGCCTTCAATCTTTAATGGCCACTACTACTCTTGGTGGAAAAATAGAATGAGAGATCATATCATCGGAGAAGACTATGAGCTATGGGAAATTGTCACTGATGGTCTGCTAGCTACCATGAAGAAGAATGCTAAAGGATTAGATGTGACAAAAACAAGAGCTCACTGCAATGCTAAGGACTTGAGAAAATGGGAAAACAATGCTATGGCCAAAAAATGGCTTGTGATGGCCTTGGTCCAGACGAGTATAGTAGAATTCAAAGTTGTACCACTGCCAAGGAAATACGGGACACTTTACAAGTGGCTATGAAGGAACTCCTCAAGGAAAGAGATCAAGAGGAACATTGCTATATTATCAATATGAAAATTTCACCATAGAGGAAGGGGAAACCATCCAGGAGATGTATACAAGGTCCACCACACTAACAAATGAACTTAAGTCTCATGGAAGGGTTATTCTTGAACATGACAAGGTTGAGAAAATTTTGACAAGGGTTCTGCCAGTCACTTGGGAAAGCAAAATCACTACCATTCAGGAATCAAAGAACAATGCAACTATTAAGTTTGACGAGTTAATTGTAAATGTCACAGCTTATGAACTTAGAAGGCAAACCATGAAGATGGATGCACCCATGAAGGAAAGGAACATGGCATTCAGAATCACTGAAGGTGCTGATCTAGAGGAGGATGAACTAACCATGATCACAAAGGAATTCAAGAAGCACTTAATGAGAGGAAATGGTTCTTCAAGAAGTGGAAGCTATAGCAAACCAAGGGTTCCAGAAAAACAAACCAATGGGGGGTGTTACAAGTGTGGGAAGACTGATCACCACATCAGAAACTGCCCTCAATGGGAAATTGAATTGAAGAAGGAAAGAGTTGAACAAAGGAACAAGAAGAAGGAACGGGTTAAACTCAAGAAGAACAAAGGATCAACAAGTGCTATGGTTGCTATCTGGGGAGAATGCTCAGATGAGGACTCTGCGGGTGAATATGGAGATAGAGAAGAACATATGGAAATTGGAGAATTTGATGAGGAATCTGAGGTAAGTATAAATCATCTCAAAGCAAAGATTAAAATTTTGTCTAAAGAAAGGATATCTGAACTACTCCTGGATTTCATAGATGAATATGAGGATCTAAAAAATGAAAAGGAACTGTTGTCTAAGGAGTGTGAGAGTTTGAGAACTAAGTGCAAAAATCTGGAACTTAGGGCTAGTGAAAGTGAAAGTAAAAATGCCGAGTTGAAAAACTAGGTTTATGAACTAGATACAACAATTCTAGAGCTCAAATTTGAAAATATAAAATTGTAATTAGGAACTGGTAAAAAGGAATCTGATTACACACAACTCACTTTACAAGAAAATGTAAGAAAAATGAAAGATGAGTTGTACAAAAGAGAGGAGCATATAAGATTCCTTAAGGACGATCAAAACAAGGTTAAACATGAGCTAGATAGATCCTGTAAATGGAATAGGTCCTCCGATGCACTTTCGTGGCTACATGAACACATAGTAGCAATAAGAGAGGACTTGGCTACGAGACCGCTGCACCTAAGTGGGATCCCAAAAGCAAGCACCTCACATTTCCTGAGAATAAAATTTGCACAAATTGTGGTAATACTCGTCACTAAAAATCTGAATGTATTGCAAAATAAAAGGCTAGTCAAAATAATACAGAATTTGTTCAAGGAAAAAATAGGCTGCCAGGTTGGGCAAAAAAGAATCTAATTCACCCTTTTGCCTATAGTTAAGACTAACCCCCAATCTAATTTTGCAGGTCCAAGTGAAGGGGAGCAGCCAAATTTGGTACATGGATAGTGGCTGCTCAAAGCATATGATAGGAAGCAAGAACTAGTTCCTTTCACTTGAGGACCTCAAAGGAGGTAATGTCTCCTTTGTAAATGGGAAGAAAAGTGATATCATTGGGTTGGGAAATGTAGGTAAGACCAATTCTCACTCTATTGAGATTGTCTAATTGATATCATTGGGTTGGGAAATGTAGGTAAGACCAATTCTCACTCTATTGAGATTGTCTAATTGATAAATGGCCTAAAATACTGCCTAATAAGACAATCACAATTGTGTGATAAAGGTAACTTGGTAATATTCATCTCTACCAAAGGTTTTATGATTAATCTTACGACTGACAAGATTGTTTTTCAGGGAAAAAAAGTAAACAATATATACATTGTAGATTTGTCCAAACTTTCAGCAAACACACTCACTTACATAAGTGTGTTGGACAATGATCCCCTCCTTTGGCACAAGAGTCTTGGACAGGCAGTCTAACTCAACTTAACAAAATAGTCTCCAAGGATTTGGTGATAGGACTATACAGCGTTAAGTTCAAGGAAGACAAAATTTGTGAGGCTTATGCAAAAGGGAAGCAGGCAAGATCCTCTTTCAAAAGCTAGAAAATGTTAAGCACCACCAGAATGATGGAACTGGTCCATATGGATCTCTGTGGTCCAATAAGAACATTAAGTGGATGTGGTAAAATATTTGTGATGGTGCTTGTTGATGATTACTATAGGTTTAGTTGGACATTGTTTTTCACATATAAAGATGAAACATTTGACATGTTTACTTCTTTTGTTAGAAAAAAACTCAGAAACAACTAGGTAATCAACTTGCATTAATTAGGTCTGATCATGGAACTGGATTTGAAAATTTCAAGATTGCTTAATTTTTGCATACTACATTGTAAATAGTTGCATGACTAGACTTCTTGTTAAGAATATTCCCAATGAGTCACTCAAAGGGAGAAAGCTAAATATATCCCATCTTAGGGATTTTAGATGCAAGTGCTTTGTGCACAATAATGGCAATGACTCCCTAGGTAAGTATGATCCCAAAAGTGATGAGGGAGTATTCTTGAGATATTCTTCACATAGTAAAGCTTATATGATACTCAGTAAAAAAACTATGTGTGTAGAAAAATGTATATGTTATTTTAATGAAAAACTAACATTCTTTCTCAGAGGCAGGAGCAAAATATTTAAGAGATTGGGCTGCTAAGAAATTCAAATGGTGAAACCACAATCAACCTGAATATGCATCACAGGAAAGAACAGGTGATGGAACAGGTTCTTCCACCTGGGCAACATGACAGGGGGAACTGACTAGAGAGTAACTGATACTCAAACCTCGAGGGAACCTGTCCATGAAAATATCCCTCATTAACAAAAACAGGAAGGAACATCCAAAGAAACTGAATCTCCTATTGCAACATCCACCAAATTTGAAATAGATGAACCTGGTTCATCTGTTGATCATAAGGTGCATAGGTGAATGATTGGTTCTCTTTTTCATCTCACTACTGGCATACCTGACATTGTGTGTAGTGTAGGTCTTTGTGCTCTATTTCAGAAAAATACAAAGGAGACCCACTTGACTAATGTAAAAAGATCATTGAGATACTTGAAAGGCACCCCTGGCCTTTGGCTTTGGTATAAAAAAGGTAGTAATTTTAACATAGTTGGATATGATGACACTGGTTATGCAGGTTTCCTAGTGGATAGGAAGATACTTTAGGTGTGACATAATTTCTTGGTTCATATCTTGTGTTATGGGCTATTAAAAAGCAAATTCTGTGGCCTTATATACTGTTGAAGTTGAGTCTGTTGATGTTGCTTCATGATTGTGCTCAATTGTTGTGGATCAAGCAGCAGTTGATAGATTTTGGTATCGTAGTCGGTTGCATCCCTATTTTCTGTGATGATACTAGTGCTATTAGTATGTCTAAGAATCTGGTTCATCAGAAGAGAACTAAGCACATAGCTGTTAGACACTATTTTTGAGGGACAACAATTAAAAAGGCTTGATCACTGCTGAGTTTTGTGCGTCTGAAAAGCAAATTGATGACATATTCACAAAAGGTTTATGTAGAGATCACTTTGAGAGGAACATGTTGGAATTAGGGATGATTAAGATCACCTAAAAGGACAAGTTCAAGATTAAACAAAAAAATGAAAAAAAATTATTTGGTTAGAAAGTCTGTAAATTGTGTATAGTTAGATTAAATCTTGTTCAGTCTCATACTTTACATAGAATACTCTTGTGCCATGTATTAAAATGACTCATTAATCAATAATGATATTTTCTCTATTTTGGCAAATTTAGACTTACACAGGAGAATCTCAGTGAAGTACCTGGTTCATCAAGATGACACGGTAGGTATTCTACACTGCATAATTTGAAATCACTATATTTTGATTATGAGCAGAGTCCTACCAAATACTAAACTTCTTTAGAACTTATCCATTACAAGTGAACAAGTCTCATTTAAAAGAGTCCTAATCGAATGGAAGTACATAGATTTTAAGGATATACTCCAACCTCTTCAAAACTGAATTTCAATTTGACTAAACATCTAAGAGTCTGAAAAGCTGTAGTTGCCCCATCAATTTTTTCTCCATATATTGACCAGCTTAGTGTATTTCTTACTTCATATTTCTCAAACCGTCAAAAACTCTTATTCTTCATTCATCTTCCAAACACTATCTAATTCTCTTCTTTTCCATACCCTATCCTAGATTGTCGAACAACGTTGAAGGATAGGAGATCAAGAAAATAAAGAAGCAACTTAAAGTTTGTAGGGAAGAAGAATCCTAAAATTCATTTAAGTCGGCTACTAAGGGGAAAGAAAGTAGGTCTTCTGAAACTGATAAGCTATCTTCTGACTATAAAGGTTATCCTGAGACACTTTCTAAAGTTGCTGTAAATTTTGAGAATAGATTTGTAGGATGCATAGAAAGTGTTGAGACTATATAATCTGGAGAAGGTGGTGGTAAAAATGAAAAAAAAAGGAAGAATAGAGAGCAAGGGTGCTAGGAGTACTATGAGGGGAAAGGGTACAAGAGTGGTTGATTCTTCACCTACTCATATTGGTCTAACAAAAGAAACTGGTGCAATGGTTGTTTGGGGAGAGAAAATTAAAGAATTAAAAGAAAGTGTGAGCTAAACAGGGGGAACTGGGTCTGGCAAAGATATTGAGTGGTTGGTTCAACTTGGAAAACTTTTTAGATGAACCTGTTCCATCTGAATAGGAAACCCTTGTGGACCTACTGATATTGTTATCAATGGCATCAAAACTCATGCAATTCCCGATGGGTTCATTCTCATAACTGTGCTGCACATTTCAAGGTACGTATGAAGAAGTGTGGTTAATATTCAGCTTGGTAGTGATTATGAAGTCAATGTCATTCTAAATGAACATGGTTCATCTAAAAAGACACCTATTAATATCAAAGTCAGAGTCTTGGTACAGTAGAGTAAGGCAATGGACATTGAGATAGGAAGGCTGAAGAAATGATTGGTTAAGGTAAAATCTAAGAGAGATTTTTCAAGACTTTCAAGAGAAAAGGAGAAGAATGATAGAATTCTTCAAGACACGCTGAAACTTCTGCAAGCAAATAACTCAGCCCTACCTCTTCATAGACTCAAGTCTCCTAGGCTAGTACAGATCAACTAGTGACCCAGTTCGGGACGTTTTGTTTCTTTTGCTCATGGTTTCATTATTTTTATTTCTTCTTATGCTATGTGATAGAATATTATCAATCATCAATGAAATTCACTATTTTTTTCTCTAATTGTTTGTTTATATTTCTTTGATGGTTAAAATTTTTAGCTTGATCTATGATGATTAATCCATGATAGCATCGGAAGTAGCCCCAGTGCCATGAGTAAGTGTTAAAATCTCTTTATCTCACATTTTTATGCGTCTTTCAATGATACCAAAAGGGGGAAAAAGGTTGTTCCTAACACTTTGAACAATGATGTTTATAATGTACCTGGTTCTTGATGGCAAGTGATAAAAAGGAAAAATGTTTCTAACATTGTGTTAATGTTGAGTTAAGTTAAAACAGGGCCTAAGCGTATGAAATGCACAGAGTTTGTCATCGTCAAAAAGGGGGAATTTGTTGGCCCAAGTAAAGGTTATGTTTTGAAGATTTACAAAAGCACTCAGGATGAACCAGGTCCATCCCAGTGGTCCATCCCTCAAGTTCATAAAACAGGCAGATTCAAGTATGCAGGTTTCACGCGAAGGAGATATGCTTAACTTGGTGTATTTAATATCTCCTGATCGAAAAGGTTGAATAATTGATAAGGAGAAGGAGTCCTTAATCACAGAGAATACTATCCAAGATAGGGAAGGTGTTAGAAGTTGAAAGCAAGTAGAACTCTTCCACCAATGAAGAGTTGCATCACAAACTCTAGTTGTTTCTTCATCTAATAACTCTATAAATTGCAGGATGTTCTCACATTAAAGTGGTTGCACAAAAATGCAGAAGTTAAAAGTGAATCGGGAGAAAAATAGCAAGGCTTTTTGCAAGCAGTTCGTGTGTAATTCAAGAGTTCCAACAAAAATCTACATGAACCAGATTGAAGAATAAGTTCCATAAAGAGATTTATGTGTCTTTTTTTATTTCTAGTTCAATTGTAGTAGGTGTTTTCATATTGCACGTTTCAGCTTAGTTAGAAGCAATTGAAGAGGTACTTTGAGTATTCAAGTTAGAGTCAACTTGATAGTATCACAGCAGCTGAGGTTGTGTGCCACACTGGGATTATAGTTTAACACTTAGGTGTAAAAAGAGTCTTCGTAAATGCTGTTTGGCTCATTTAGTTCTAGTGGAGTTTGGGAAAATCCTATTGAGTAGTAGGTCGTGGTTTTTTCACCTTTTGAGCCAGGTGTTTCAGCGTAAAAATCTACGTGCACGGTACTTTCAGTTCTTATTATTCCACAAACTGTTGTAGTTAGAACACTTAGAAGAACCAGGTTCTTGTAACGTGAAAATTAGGTACCAAACAATGGGTGGTATTACTGTTTATTAACATCAATTGCTGAGCCCGAGAGGCTGAGATTGGATTTTCTGAGTTGATATTGAGCCCGAGGGGAAGGTTTCTAACTAGTTCCTACTTGTTGAAATTACCTTTGCACTTGCTAAAAAAGCATATTTTCAAAAGAGATATTTTAACTGAACTAGAGATTTTCTAAACGATTTTCACTCAAAGGGTTGTACTATTACTTATACCATTGTTGTGTACCCATACATGTTTTCTTTTCGCTCAGATATTATTCTCTCTTATTACCATTGAGTTGGAAGTACTCACTTTACTCCCTGAACCTTGCGTGTAGTTGCAGGTATTGTCCACCCAGTAGCGGGTTATAAGCAGGGCCGAAGGCCTTATTGTGGTAGAAGGGCAAGGTGACCGCCAGCATTCACGGCACTGCACTCCATCTTGTATTCCGGTTTTTATCTTGTATATTTTTACATTGTTGGTCCAGTAGTAGTGTCCCTTTTCATTAGATGCTCGTTACTTGTGACAACCCGGTCGGGTTGTATTGGTATTCATATTAATTAGTGTCATAAATTTAGATTCGATCTATTATAACTAAATAATTGCTTTAAATGGTGTAATTGAAACGGTCAGGCTGGTCTTGTCTTCACGAGAGGCGCCATCAAGACCGGATTTGGAAATTGGGTCGTGACAATTTGGTATCAGAGCCTAGGTTACTAGGTCTCTCGAATCATGAGCATGGTTAGTAGAGTATTGCGGATCGATAAGAAGACATATGTCTTTATCCTCGAGAGGCTGCAGAACCTTTACGAAAACTTCCTTCCGCACGTCTGTATGCGCACGCGAGCGCTCAATTGTATATGTGCTTCGATGCCTTGTCATTCGTCGATCAAGGGGTGAGAGGTAATATCCGTGAGTTCATGTTGGCCCAGTATCGAGGACTCGAGAACGGATATTTGCCTATGGTTTGAGCACTGAGGTGCTGGATGAGTGAGCAAGTGTTCGAACTTATATGTTCAGTGTTTCTTATTAGCCGAAATGGCGGCTGGATATCCAGGTGATGAGTATGTTAGTACCCTGGGGTGTATCTATGAGATCTTGGTAGTGACGAAAGAGTTTGCTGAATAATAGACGAATTGTCGAGTGTTCAACTCCTATTGTGCTTTTATGTCTAGTCCGGGTTATGGGCGCATGAAGAATATTTCATGTCTCTTAATTGTCAAGTAAAGTACATTCCATGTGGCAGTATGAGTATAGGCTCAGAAAGACTAAATGGCTGTGTATTATGTAAATGGTGGTGGAAGGTATGTGTTGTATTTTAAAGTATTGGGATGCTTAAGAAAGTGGACTCAGCTGATGTGGAAATGAATGCGAGGTTTGCAGAGAATGTCAGTGGTAGGTGATCTGTGTATTAACAAAATTGTAAATGACTTGAGTTTAAATTCTCTCTATAATGTTGTGATTTCATTAAAGTAAATGTATTAGGATTATTGAGCACGTCCTGGTACATGGCTTCGAGACAAGTTGGGGAGGTTGCTATGGGCTAGCTGATTGCATTGGTGTATGCTATGATAGGTTCTGTTTCAAGATATGTTGCCGGATCAGGTCTGGTCGTAGGAGTTGAGCCGAGAATGGCGCATGTGAAGGAAAATTTTGATAAGGGATATATGGTGCTTCGTAGAGGCGAAGAAATACTAGGATGTTTGAAACTGCTGTTGATAATGAATGCTCAGTGTATAGGGAAGGAAAATGGTTGTTTATATATCTATGAGATCATATTCTGTGGTGTCAGAGTACAAATAATCCACTAGTGGTTCTGTCCGTTAAGGTAGGTAAATTTTAGTTGTTCAATAGTGAATGACTCTCGAGATTAGTTTTATTGTGTCCAAGATTTTGCATGTAACAATCAGGTGTCTCAAGTTTGTGTATGTGGCTAGAGGATGTGTTTTCATTAGAAAAGATCAAGGCTTGTGGTATTTTATGTTAATCATAGGATTCTGTGTATCTGTATTTGGAAGGTAATGACAACGAATTTAGAGTCGCAAGAAGTTCTCTGGGAAACATCTGAGAGGGTATTCAGTGGCCTATGGGTCTTAGACAGTGTGGTTTTATGTGCGAGTCTCGCGTGTAACATGGGTCGAGGTATTGTGGTGCTACAACAAAGGGGAATATCAAATCAAAGATGAATTGGGAAGGAAATTAGATAAATGGAATAGCTTCATGATGAACCGAATCAGTATGGTAAGAGTAGATTAATTCTTGTATGTGTTTGAGGTAATGAGCCTGTGCAGCAAAGCTTTTAAGCGCTGGTAGCTTGCTTAACTTGGTATGGATAGAAGGACTCAATCCTGGCAGTTTAGCATGTGCAATGGAATTGGGAGAAAGAGATCTTGATTTGTTTCACCATGGTTTGAAAACGGCCATGTTATCCTAGTGTGGTATGGTATATGTGTTATGATATGGAGAACTGTGGGTTCAAGGATTTGGTTCAGTTCATAATGAGAAATCATTAAATTCTTGAGTAGCACGGTCAGCCACAAGTGGTCAAATAGCCGATCTTCGGATGATTAAGGTGATGTAAGTTAATGATACGTCAGTAGCATTGCGACATGTTCTTGTTGGATCGACTGCGGATATTTTAGTTTGTTGACGGACCAGGAAATTTTGAATATCTTTCGTAGTATGAATGGATACTTGATGTATGTTATGTATTCGTACGGTGGAGTGTGTGATCAGGCACAATAATTCATGTGTTATTTGCGTTGGAGACTAGAAGTTCTCGTGATCCGACCATGCGGTGGTTGGGTGTCGTGTGTACCGACATCGTCTAGCTGTTGTTGGAATTGGAGGTTCGAGTGGATCATTCTTTGCGTGGTATGTTAAATTTGGGTTATTATATTTAATGAATGACTGGTTGTTCCAGGGTCAGATGGTCTAGACTAAAGTGTTATGGTCTATGTCAGAAAATGCCACTAGCTGCGTGGAAAGGTACATCAGATTATGTTCTAGCAATGTAGCTTGTATTTTTAAGACCAGTGGACAACTGGCAAACATTGCCTATTGATTGGTCCATCGTGGTGTATGTCATTTCAGAGGTTTCTACCATTGAGTCGGTTCCGATATTGAGGGACTTTTCGGATGTGTTGCGGCTGGGCATGAGGCTCTACGTGTTTATTGTAATGAGTAGATTTGACTCGATGTGTGTCTTCTTTTATGAGATATATGTGCTGATCGGATGGCACGCTACCACGCGCATGGTATGTTGATCGGGTGGCACGCTGCCACGGGTATGTTATCTGGACCGGGTTGCGCGCCACAACAGTATGATGTGGAGAATAGGTTTCCTATATGTTACCTCGTATTCCTTGTTTCCTGGTTTATGAGGAAAATTCGTATTTGGTGTTGCTTGGCAAATAGCGCATTGGTTGTGTCCTTTCATTATTGAATAGTGCATAATACTTGCTTCACCATGGGTGTGATGGACTGCGAGGTTTCAGAACTCAATGTGTGCGTGCTGATCGTGTTGAGTATGGTGACTTGAGGTGTTTCATGGGTAATAGTGTTTGGATAAAATCGCGCATTGTGGCAAGGCCACGTGATGTTATGACCTTTTGAGGAGGATTCAGGTACTCTATTTCTATGATGTGAGATGGGATCTCAGTTCTGTGTTGTGATCGTGCGGAAGAATTTGAATCACAGCTCTTTTGTTTGAGTTAGTTGTCATGGTTCGAGTGTGTTCAGATCATTTCGTATTGGTGCGTGTGCTGAGCACGTTGTGGCTTAGGTCGGAGTTGGGGTGCTGTATCACCATATTGGCGTGATGTAGTTGAGATAATTGTTGGGGTCATTACTGAGAACGAGCATATTTTTTTTCAGCTTGTTAGAAAGGTAATATCCAGGTTTGGCTCCGAAATCTATTATAGTATCAGCTAGAAAAGAAAATAGACTCATGAGTGGGTGATCTGAGAGATGGGTTCATTTTATCGCATGTTTTAGTTGCCGTTGGCAGTATATGAAGGTGTTGGGATAAGACTTTAACTAATATAAAGGTCTTTCTATCAGTATTTTGTTATTGTGGGCAACTAGTGGGAATAAATGCCATCGTCTCGAGTGTTTGGGTTGTGTAGAATATCATATGGTCTCACCTGGAGTGGCGAGTATGGGTTATTACAGTTGGATCAGGTTTATTCTGAGTATATATGTGGGATTCCGATCTGGTGCATGATTTCGGGAAGTGCAATGTGGTTTATGGTTTAGATAGACTGTGAAATTCTGGCTATATTGTGTTATCGGACCTATGTGAGATAGGGTGACATGCGATCACCCCGAGTATATGCATGGTAAGGTCATTCAACTGTTAGTTTGCTTCTAGTACAACTCTGGGTACGCTCGAGGATGAGAGTTTGTTTAAGTTGGGGAGGACGTGACGACCCCACTCATCGTCACGTGAGGTACCGCCCTGTTTTCCCATTTTAGGCTTCTATATGCTTCATTATATGTGTTTGTAGATTTTGAAGTTATTCGGTCAGAGTTTGGTTGGAATTGAGACAAATAGTCTCTTTATGAGAAGGCTAGTTTGGAAAGGTTAACCGGATGTTGACTTATGAGTTATAGGGTTCAGAATGGAATTTTGACGATTCGGCTAGTTTCGGAAGGTGGTTTATGACTTGGGAGTGAAATCGGAATTTGAATTTGGAGGTCCGGATCAAAATTAGGCTTGAATGTGCAAAGTTTGAATTTGGCGGATTCCGGTTGATAGGTGAGATTCTGATCCGAGGGTTGGAATGGAATGCTGAGAAATGCAGTAGCTTCGTTAGGTGATTTTGGATATGTGTGGAAAGTTTTAGATCATTCGGAGGTGTTTACGTTGGGTTTTGGATCAAATGCAAGTTTCGGAAGTTTTAGTTTAACTTAGGCTTGAATCTGTGGAATTTTGATGATTTTGATGTTTATGATAGTGTTTTATGCTTCGAGCAAGTTTGAATGAGGTATTAGAACATATTTGTTCTTTTGGCTGAGGTCTTGAGGGCCTCGAAGTGATTTCGGATTATCAATCGGGCTATTTTTGGACTTAGAGGACTGCTGGTTTTCATCTGTTTTTGTTGCAGAAGATTGTTCTTCGCGTTCGCATGGGTGTGTCGCGAACGTGTAGAAGGAATTGGAGAGCCTGGGATTTTGTCCTTCGCGTTCGCGAAGGGAGGCCGCGTTCGCATAGGTTTGGAGGCCTGTGACCTTCGCGTTCCCGTAGCAGGCTCGCATTCGCGGAGGGGAAATGCTGAGGGGATTGTTTTGTGCTTTGCATTCGCATCCCTAGCACGCGTTCGTGAAGGAGAAGGGGCAGATGTGCGTCGCGTTGGCGAAGAAGGTATTTTGGCCTAGTGGTTTTTGTGCATCGCGATTGTGGAAGGACCTCGCGTTCGCGAAGAAGGAGTCGTTAGCTGGGCATGATGTTTTAAGGGAAAATTTCAGATGCGAACCTAACCACATTTCCACCATTTTTTTACCACCTTGAGTGCTTTGTGGTAGATTTTGAAGAGGATTTCTCGTGGTCTAGAAACATCATTTAGTCAAAGAATCATCCACTAATTCTCTGAATTTGGGTACAAATTGAAGAAGCTAGGGCTTGATTTGTTGATATTTCAAATTAAGATTTTATAAGTCATTTGAGCTCAGAATTGGGAGTTCTTGGTATGTATGAACTCGTGGCGAGATTAGGATTCTGAAAATATACATTTCGTAATTTTTTGATAAGCGGTCCCGGGCCTCGGGTTTTGCTAGTTTCGAGATTTTTGTTATATTTCAATTGTTTTCGATTGGGTGTTGTCCCATTAGAATATTATGATATATTTGTACTGATTTTGGTTAGATTTGACGTGCGTAGAGGCCAATGTTAGGGGCAAAAGCGTCGCGAGCGAGGAATTTCACCGGTTCGAGGGGAGTAATACTTGGGAATGATATACTGAGGGTTTGAAACCTCAGATTTGCACATTCTAGTGCTGTAATGTGGTGACTTGCACCGCTGACCTGAGCGTGGGGTAGAGCACTGTTGGGGATCATTACTAGGTCCGTCCCAAATGTTGGTTTTTACCGCTAAATTGTAAATGATTTGTTGGTATCATTATGACTTAGGCTCATTGCCATACTTGGGGCTTATTGCCGATTATTTGAAATCCCAGTATATCACATTGTGACGCTATATGAGGCGAGACACGCACTCCACGGCTAGTGCTGGGTCATATATGTGGATAGTTATTACTCGTTTCAATCCGAGCGATGAATTGTACTATATTTACGATTGCTTCGCACACTATGTTCATGTTATCTGGTCTTTATGCCATGTTTGGGGCCTTGTGCTGACTTGTAAAATCCTTTAAGGATTGATATTTTAGAGTTATCATGATTTGCATACTATTTAATTTCAGTCCAGGGTTTTTAACACCAATTTTGCAAACACAGCCAAAATTCTATGTTTTGAAAATGCAAAAGGTTCGTAAATGATATTTCCGGCTGACGATCATTATCTCACTATTTTATGGACGGTATATTATTCATGGAATGGTGGTATATTGGCACTGTGTATTGAAATGGAAACAATGGTAAGTATTGGCACCGTGTATTGAAATGGAATCGGTGGTAACTACTATCACCATGCATTGAAATGGAAACGGTGGTAACTATTGGCACTGCGTATTGTAATGGAAACAGTGGTAACTACTGGCACTGTATGATATTGCGCTTGGGCTGAAGGAGCCCCTCCGGAGTTTGAACCCCCAAAGTGAGCGTCGTCGACGTTAAATCCTATGCATGGTTGGCTCGGGCTGTACACCGCAGTGCATTCATGTGCATTGCATTCCATTCATGCATTTACTCCTATTTTACTACGTGGAACGACATTTAGCACTCATATATAATTGGCATACATACTGTTATTTGCCTTGTTGACCAGATACCCTGGTGTTATATGTTAAGGAGTGTTGAGCCCGAGAGGCTGAGATTGGATATTGTGAGTTGATATTGAGCCCGAGGGCGAGGTTTCTGACTATTTCCTACTTGTTGAAATTACCTTTGCACTTGTTGAAAAAGAATATTTTTAAATGAGATATTTTTAACTAAACTTGAGATTTTCTAAAGGATTTTCACTCAAACGGTTGTACTGTTCCTTATTGCATTATTGTGTGCCCATACATTTTTTGTTATCACTCAGATATAATTCTCTCTTATTACCACTAAGTTGGAAGTACTCACTTTACTCCCTGCACCTTGCGCACAGTTGCAGGTATTGTCCACCCGGTAGCGGGTTCTCAGCAGGGCTGAAGGCCTTATTGTGGTAGATGAGCAAGGTAACCGCCAATGTTCGCGGCACCGCTTTCCATATTTTATTCAAGTTTTTATCTTGTATATATTTACATTGTTGGTCCAGAAGTAGTGTCCCTACTCATTAGATGCTCGTGACTTGTGACACCCTGGTCATGCTGTATTGGTATTCATATTAATAATGTCATAATTTTAGATTCGATCTATTATAACTGAATAATTGCTTTAAGTGGTGTAATTGAAACGGTCTGGATGGCCTTGTCTTCACGAGAGGCGCCATTACGACCGGATTTTGAAATTGGGTCGTGACACAAGTAGAAGAACAGTTCGATGAGGTTGCACCACGACGTGACAGAATACTTAGAAATTATGCGAGGCCAGATCATTTTGAAGGAGAATCAAGTGTGAGGAGACCACCAATTGCAGCAAACAATTTTGAAATCCGCACAGGCTTGATTCAAACCATTCAACGGTCATGTCAGTTTACTGGTGATGCAAGTGAAGACCCTCTCACTTATTTTATTAATTTTGTTGCATTAGTTGAAACTTGTAGGTATAATAGGGTCACAACAGATGCTATTAGGTTGCGGCTTTTTCCTTTTTTATTAAAAGGTGAAGCCGAAACATTGTTGCGAAATCTACCAAGAGGTTCCATTAAAACACGGGACCAAATTAGCCGAAAATTTCTTATTAAATGTTTTTCACCTGCAAAAACATTTAAAATGATGCAAGAAATCAAAAAATTTATGCAAAGAGATACCGAATGTGTATTCCAGGAATGGGAAAAAGATTAGCAGCAATGTTAAGAAAATGCCCACATCATGGTATCCAAGAACCTGACATTTTGTACATTTTTTATCAATGTCTTAAACCCTCTGCTAGAAATGTTGTTGATGCATCATCAGGAGGATCAATAATGGGAAAATTAATGTAGAAGCAATGCAATTGCTTAATGAGATTTCTGAAAATGTTGTTCAATGGCCCTCAGATAGAATGATTATCTAGTAAACAGCACGAGTAAATCAAGTTGAAGCTTTGAATTCATTGACACACCAAATTTCTACCTTAACACAAAAAGTTGAGGATTTTCAGGTAGGTGCTCACTTGTCATCCCAACTTGAGAATTGTGATGTTTGTCAAGGTAATCATCCAACACATGAATGTCAAGCTTCAACACAAAATGAGGAAAAGGTAAATGTTATTCGTTATAAAAATAATTACTCATTTGGTAGTTCCATGGCACACAAACATCCAGGTTTTCAGTGGAGTAATCCTAATGGTGCTGAAAATCCTGAAAGATTTTTTAATAAAAAATAACAAGTACAGGGGCCACCTGGTTTTCAAAACAAAAACAGAGGGCATCAGAATTTTCACCAATATCAGCAGCAGCCCCAAAGAAATAATTTTTTACAATATCAGCAGCAGCCCCAAAGAACTTATCAACAAAGCTTGAGGACCTTATGTACAAATTCATTAAGGCTATTGATGAGAAGGTTGAAAGTCAACATTTAGGTATCAACAATTTTGAAATTCAGGTAAGCCAATTAGCGACCCCATGTATGGAAAAATTCAAAGTGCACTACCAAGCAATACTGAGAAAAACCTAAAAGAACACCTCAAAGCCATCTCTCTATGATCAGGTAAATCTCTTGATGATCCACATGCAGATAGAGAAGGAAACACACAAGAGGTGGAAAAGGTAACTGAAGGTGAGAATCAAATAGAATCTAAGTTTCCAAAAGAACAAAAGAATAAAGGAAAAAATGTACAAGAAAATGAATTAACAAATCCCTACTCTGTACATCTCCCCTCTCCCCAAAAGATGAAAAGAGAAAAGTTTGACAAATAGTTTTCAAAGTTTCTAGATATTTTGAAACAACTTTACATTAACATACCTTTCACATATGCTTTGACACAAATGCCTTCATATGCTAAATTTCTCAAAGAAATTTTGTCAAGTAAAAGAAAATTTGAAGAAGTTTCAGTGGTTAAGCTTAAAGAAAAATATAGTGCTATACTTCAAAATAAGCCCCCTCTGAAACTTGGTGATCCAGGAAGTTTTTCAATTCCTTGTACTGTGGGAAGTACTCACTTTGGAAAGGCGTTATGTGATTCAGGTGCTTCAATAAATCTAATGTCTTTTTCAATTTTTAAGAAATTAGAACTTGGTGATATAAAAGATACTGGAGTGTCTCTTCAATTAGCTGATCAAAGTACTAAGAGACCAAAAGGAATTATTGACAATAATCTTGTTAGATTTGACAATTTTGTACTTTCAGTAGATTTTATCGTACTTGAAATGGAAAAAAATACTGAGTTACCATTAATTTTAGGTGGACAATTTCTCGCAATAGGGGGAGCAAGTATTGATGTTCATCAAGGAAAATTAATATTGCGAGTTGATGAGGAAAGAGTGATTTTTGACATGCAAAAAATAATGAAATTTCCTGGGGATGAGTCATCATCAACTTGATTTCAAATTGACTTACTAGATGACCTTGTAGACGAATACAAAGATAATCAGCTAATTACCGATTCATTGGAGAGATGTTTAGCTAGGTCAGCTACCGTAAGTGATGATATTTCCGTAATAGAGAACAAGCTGAAATTATAGAAAAAGAGTTAGAAAATGAGAATGTTTCACAAGAAGGAGTTGAATTAAAAATTGAACTCAAAGAACTTCCTTCTCATTTAAAATATGTGTTTCTTGAACCTGATTATTTCCAGTAATCATTTCATCTTCTTTGACTACAGAACATGAAAGCAAACTAATTGGAGTCTTGAAAAAACACAAGACAACCTTAGGATGGACAATACTTGATATCAAAGGAATCAATCCAACTATTTTTATGCACATGATTCTTATAGAGAATGATTATAAGCCATTAGTCTAACCCCAAAGGAGGCTAAACCCAGCAATGCAGTAAGTCATCAAGAAAGAAGTGGTAAAACTTGTAGCAGCAAGTATCGTTTATCAAATATCCGACAGTCCTAGGGTAAGTCCTGCACAAGTAGTACCAAAGAAACGAGGTATGACAGTAATAAAAAATAAAAATAATAAACTCATACCTTCTAGAACAGTCATAGAATGGAGAGTCTACATTGATTACAGACGACTTAATGATGCCACAACGAAAGATCATTTTCCTTTGCCCTTTATTGATCAAATGCTTGAAAGAGTTGGAGGCCATGCTTTTTACTATTTCCTTGATGAATATTCTGGGTATATTCAGATACCAATTGCCCTAGAAGATCAAGAAAAACCCACATTCACATGCCCCCAATGTATGTATGCTAATCGAAGAATGTCATTTGGACCATGCAATGCTCCTGCTACATTTCAGCATTGCATGTCAGCAATTATCTCTGATATGATTGTAAAGTTTCTTGAAATATTAATGGATGATTTCACACCGTGTCTCTCAGGACACACAAATAGGGATCATCAAACTGCCGCTCCCAAATACGATCCATCAATGACGAACGCGCAACCGTGCAAGCCAACACCCTGCTGGGCTCAGAAATATCCAATCTCACAAATCTATTAGCCAAGGCCTGAACATCCAAGACAAGCGGTATCTGGCTGACAAGGATATAGGCAAGACTAACCATGCTGACGGACTTTCTACTCAATGCATCATCCACCATATTGGCTTTCCCTGGTGGTTTAAGATAGAAACGTCATAGTCTTTAAACAACTCCAACCACCCTCGCTGTCTCAAATTAAACTCTTTCTCCTTGAACAAGTACTGAAGGCTCTTGTGATCCGTGTACACCTCACATGTCACACCATACAAATAATGCATCTAGATCTTCAAGGAATGAACGATGGCTGCGAACTGTAGGTCATGAATTGGATAATTTTTCTCGTGGATCCTTAACTGCCTCTAAGCATGCTATGACCTTGCCATTCTGCATCAACACTGCGCCAAGATCAATACAGGAGGCGTCACAATAAAAAGTATAAGGCCTAGATCCCGTGGGCAAAACCAATACTGGTGCCATAGTCAAGCTATCTTGAGCTTCTTGAAGCTCGCCTCGCACTCATCTGACAACCTAAATTGGGCAACCTTCTGAGTCAATCTAGTCATCGGGGCTGCGATGGATGAAAACCCCTCCACAAAACGTCTGTAGTAACCAGCTAACCCCAAGAAGCTCTAGATTTCTGTAGCTGAAGCTGGTGAAGGCCAGTTCTTGACTACCTTTCTCTGGGTCCACCTGAATACCCTCTACTGATACAACATGACCCAAGAGTGCGACTAAACTCAACTAGAACTCACACTTCGAGATCTTGGCATACAACTGACTATCCTTCAGAGTTTGAAGAACCTCTCTGAGGTGCTTCTCATGCTCCTCCTGACTGAGGCAGTATATCAAGATGTTGTCAATGAATACAATCAAAAATAAGTCCAACTAGGGACTGAACACTCAGTTCATTAACTCCATGAATGTTGTTGGGGCATTGGTCAACCCAAAACACATGACCAAAGAAACATAATGCCCACATCGAGTATGAAATGATGTCTTAGGTACATCAGACGCCCTAATCCTCAGCTGATGATAACCAGACCTCAAATCTATCTTCGTGAACACTCTAGCACCCTGAACCTGGTAAACAAAATCGTCAATCCTTGGCAGTGGATACTTGTTCTTTATCGTCACCTTAATAAACTAGCGGTAATCCATACACATCCTTATCTACCCATCCTTTTCTTCACAAACAACACTGGTGCACCCCAATGTGATACACTAGGTCTAATGAAACCTTTATCAAGCATGTCCTGAAGCTGCTCTTTTAACTCTTTCAGCTCTGGCGGGGTCATGCGATATGGCAGAATGGAAATAGTTTGAGCGCCAAGAGCCAGATCAATGGAGAAATCAATATCCATGTTGGGCGGCATACCTCGCAGGTCTGAAGGGAACACCTTGAGGAACTTCCGAATAATAGGAACATAGTCAATAGATGGAACCTATGCGCTTGAGTCGCAAACATACGCCTAAAATATGCTAGACACCCCTTCTCAACCATATTTCTAGCCTTGACATACGAAATAACACTACGGGTGGCATTACCTGAGGTCCCCCTCCACTCAAGTGAGGGCAAATCTGGCAAGTCTAAAGTCACGGTTTTGGCGTGACAATCCAAAATAGCATGATACGGGGACAACCAATCCATCCCTAATATAACATCAAAGTCCACCATGTCTAAAAGCAAAAAGCCGACACGGGTCTCAAGACCCTCAAATACCACCACACATGAATGATGCACTCGGTCGACCACCATAGAATCACCAACCGGTGTGGACACATATACAGGAATGCCCAAAGCCTCACTAGGCATGATACAAATGATGGAAAATAGGACGACACATAAGAGTACGTAGATCCTGGATCAAATAATACTGAAACACCTCTACCACAGACCAATATAGTACTTGTAATCACAACATCAGATGACTCGGTCTCCTGCCTGGATGGCAATGCATAACAACGGGGCTGGCCCCCACCTCCCTAAACTGTATCTCTACGACGATCCGCTGCGGGCTGACCCCTGCCTTTGGTTGTACGAGCTCCACCTCTACAGTCTCTATCTCCACCTCTATGATCCCTACCCTGCCTCTAGATAGCTGGGCGGTCTGAGGATCACCTATTGCCTGAATCGTAGGGCGAGCATCCTGCTGCTAATAACTACTCGAGGCTCGAGATCCAAATGACCTAGGTCACAACAACCATAACATGCGCTCGGCTGCTGAGAGTGCTGGACCTATCGACCGATATGTCCTACCCTGAAGCTCTGAAGTGGAAGTGCATTGATGGGGGCTGGTGGTGCATTGAAGGACTGTTGATCCAAATAATACTATTAAGGACCACCACTATCTAGATTACCATGAGATACTTGAAGTTCCGACTATAAGGGCCAAGGGGATGGCCTATATCATAAGAATCCCTACCTCCAGATGAGGTACCACTAGATCTACCAATGAAACGGATCCTCCAATGAAGCACCAATGAAAGTGGTGGTGAATCTTGGAGAACTGATCAAGTCACTACAAAGCATTCGAAGACATGGCCATCCCATCTTCGGCCTGAGCTGTAATACCTGTCTGAGCCGCCACTGTAGGCTGCATCACTGGAACCTGAGTTCCGGGGGCAACCTGCTCTGAAGTACGTTTAGTAAGAGTCTGAACCCCTCTTCCAGCCTGAGAAGGGGCTGGTGCTACTGGCAGCGAACCCGCTCTAGCGATACTATCCATAAAGCCTGCGATACAGATGAGAGCATCCTGGAGATTTGGGGAAAACATAACCCCTCCTGCGACCTGATCTTGGCCCACTGGAGTTGTTGGGGCCGGAACCTCCTTATCATAATTAATATGATGATCCACCACCGCAACTGCTGCATGGGGTCGAGCTCTACCCCTAATACGGCCTCTGCCACGGCCTCGGCTCCTTCCCCTCACGGGAGATGCTGCTGGGGGCTTGGGGTGCTGCGTAGAAGAAGAAGACTCACGTGTTCTCGCAATATGCGAAAGAACATAACAACAATCAATATTTGAGAAACCAAATCGCACGACGGGAATGAAAAAAGTGTAATTTTCCCAACACTGTAGCCTCTAAGGGATTTAAACAAACGTCTCTGTATCGATCCCTCAGACTCTACCGAGCTTGTCTGTGAGTTGTGAGACCCAAGTAACCTAGTGCTCTGATACGAAGTTGTCATGACCTGGATTTTCCCACCATTGGGAGTCGTGTTGGCACCTACTATCGGAGCTAGGTAAGCCAACCTTTTTGAAAATATTTCACAAAACTTTAATCTAGAATAGTATAACAACTGAACTAATTAATTAATAACCACACAGAAGACTTTTAACAAAAATACAATAGTGAAGTGTAGAAATTTGTAACATGTCTCTACCTAGTATATGATGTCACTACTCACAGAATACAAAAAGAGTACTAAAAATATCAGTCTGAAAGAAAATACATAACAAGTCTGTTTCGATACAATGAAAACAAACATAAGTAATAGATGACACTCAGGGCGTGCGAACGCCATCGAACTACCTCGAAGACTCTGCATTGAAGGCTCGCTCCCTAGATACTGCTGCAGTCTGTAAGTTGTATCCTCGCCTATGCACAAAAGGCACATATGTGTAGTATCAGCACAACCGACCCCATGTGCCGATAAGTGCCTAGCCTAACCCTGGCGAGGTAGTGACGAGGCTAGACAGGACATACCATAATCAACCTGTATAGATATATGTGCAATAATGTAAAGATAACAAAATTTAAATAGCTAATAGGGAGGGGGCATGTTGGGGGTGTAACTGTTCAATTATAAGTCCAACGAGCAAGATATGGAGACAAAATATTTAACATCAATAAAAGAAAGACAGTGAATCAACAACTGCACGGCACCAACCTTCGTGCATTTACTCTAGTTTCTGACCAAAACTGTCAAATATAATGTACGGCATCACCATTCGTGCTTTCCTCACCAAAACTGTCAAATATAGTGCAAGACATTACCATTCGTGATTTCCTCACATAACACTCACATCAAGGCACCAAATGACCCTTCGCGCTCAAATAATCAAGAAACATGGCACGGAAAGACCTTCGCGCAAAATTGTCGAAACATGGAACAGAATGACCCTCATGCATAATCTCTCTCTTCCTCACCCAACGAACAGTCACAACTAAACAGGAAAGGAATATTCAACAAGATAAAATATCCCGTCAAAGGGAACAACGCTACATCAAGTCCCAGCAAGGGAGATCAACTCAATAATAAGTCCCGACAAATAAAAACAACTTAACAATAAGTTTCGGTAAGGGAAAAAGATTCAATAATAAGGCCCAGTAAGGTAAAAATACAAAAATTTCCTTCTTTAGCTCATTTAATTCTAAACTATCATTTCATAGTTCATTTAACACGTAATTTACACAATTGTTCACTTCTTTCGAATTTCATATGCAATTATGACTCACGGTCATGCTTGACTTGGGCGCATAGGTAACCGTCACCATACCAATACACCGACTCCACATAGCACATAGAAAAAATTATCCTAATCCTATTCCCTCAAGGCAAAGTTCGATCAAACACTTACCTCGAATCCGAAGATAGCAACTCAAAGCTCAAAATTTTCCTTTCCCCTAGAATTCAACCCCGAACCAACAATATCTAACATAATTCGATTCAAAATTATCAATAATAGCACATGGCTACAATTCCCTAGCTTACAAATGCAATTTCTAACTTTCTTCCAAAAATACAAAAATTCGACATTGGGCCCACATTGTCCAAACTCGACGCTCGGACCAAATTCCGATTGCCCGTAGCCCCACGAGTCCAAATATATGATTTGTTTTAAGATTCGACCCCAAATTGAGGTTGAATTGCCAAAAATTCTAAAAAACCTAACTCTACCCAAAAGCCCTAGTTTCTACCATGATTTCATGCTTTAGGGTTAGAAATTTGATGATTAGATTAAGAAATTACGGAAGAATTACGTAGGAATCACTTACCCAAAGAGTTATGGTGAAATGGAGGCTCTAAGTTCGTCAATGGAGAGTATAGGTGAAGAGCTCGCGTGAAATAATGAGGAAATTCTCGAGCTACTATTTTGTTTTTAACTTAAAATAACTGGGCGAAAAAGACTCTATGAAACGCATCATAGGAGTGCGTTCGCATTGAATATCTGGCCGGGATTCTACGCGTTCGCGGAAGAGCTATGCGAACGCATTGAAGAAAATTGGGAGAAGTCTGGTTAGCTCTATGCGTTCGCGAATGAAGGGTGCGAACCCATATAAGAAAGTTTGGGGCCTGGTATTTGAACTATGCGAACGCTTAGCGACACTGCGAACGCGGAAGGAAAATTGTCAGAAATATGCAAACACATAGGAGGACTGCGTTCGCATAGGAGAAAATCTATTTACAATTGAGATGAAATTTCAGATGCATTTTCCATGTTCAAAACATCCACAACCACCCCCAAAATCACTCCCAAGCCCTCGGAGCTCCAAACCAACCACACACACTAACTCAATATCATCCTACGAACTTTCTCGGGTGATTAAATCGCCAAAATAACATCAAAATCAAAGAATCAACCTCAAAACTCATGATTTTCATTTCAAAGTTCAAAACTTTCAAATTTTCCATTTTTAGTCCGCAAAAGGTCAAATGACGTCCGTTTTCAACCAAACTTTATAGATAGAGCTTAGCGCTCACTAAATACTTTAGCGAGCGTCGGAACGGAAATACGAGCCTGATGTCATTACTTTTGATCAAATATCATTTTTATTTTTCCTTAAGTATTTCTAGAAAATAATTTCACGGAAAAATTCCGCACTCGGGCCAAGGACCTCGGATTTTGATTTCGGCAATATGTTCGAGTCCCATTTTTTTCTACGGACCCTCCGGGACCGTCTTATCATGGGTCCGGGTCCGTTTACCCATAATGTTGACGAATGTCAACTATATCAATATTATTATCAAAATTCATAGTTTTTAACACGAAATTCAAATATTTCCACATAAAATTTTTTTGGCTTCATGCCCGAAATGTACATGCAAATCGAGGCTACCAAATAAGAGAATTTCAAGGCCTCGGAAGCACGAAAAAGGGAGAACTACGGCTATGACCCTTTGGGTCATCACATCATATATTTTCTGTCACAACCGTTATAAATCGACCACCTTAGTTTGCTGATATTACCAACTACTTGGATGGGGGATGGATTCCAAAAGATTTTTCTTATGAACAAAAGAAAAAACTTAAAAAAGAAGCAAGACATTATTATTGGGAAATCCTTACTTGTTTAAATTTTTTGTAGATAACATAATCAGAAGATGTGTGCCGGAGACTTAAATGAAAAAAATCTTAAGTCACTGCCATGATGGGGCTGTAGGAGGACACTATGAAGGAAGAAAGACAACAACTAAAGTACTTGCAGTTGGATTTTCTGGCCAACCCAATTCAAAGATCCCAGGAATTATGTCGCCAATTGTGATAAGTGCCAAAGAATAGATAACATTTCAAAAAGGGATGAAATACCTCTTAATTCTATTTTTGTGTGCGAAATCTTTGATTTATGGGGCATTGATTTTATGGGTCCTTTTCCTCCTTCAAACGGCTATGAATATATTTTGGAAGCTGTTGACTATATTTCAAAATGGGTAGAAGCAATAGCTCCTAGAAAAAATGATGCTCATATTGTTTGTGTTTTTCTCAAGAAAATTATTTTTTCTATATTTGGAACTCCACCAGTAATAATAAGTGATCAAGGAACCCATTTTACACATAGAAAATTTGCTAATTTGTTGTCAAAATATGGAGTAACTCATAAAACACGAACTCAATATCACGCTCAAACAAGCGGCCAAGTTGAAGTATCCAATAGATAATTAAAAATAATCTTAGAAAAAAGAGTTGATTCTTCTCGAAAAGATTGGTCTTTAAAATTGAATGATGC
The DNA here is from genome assembly GCA_034376525.1 of Nicotiana benthamiana. NCBI lineage: Eukaryota > Viridiplantae > Streptophyta > Magnoliopsida > Solanales > Solanaceae > Nicotiana > Nicotiana benthamiana. Next base: position 81,229,915 of record CM067328.1, on the reverse strand, counting down.
TTTATGGGCATACAGAATCAAATCTCCCATAGGCACATCTCCTTATAGACTAGGTTTTGGAAAAGCTTGTCATTTACCTTGGGAATTTGAACATAAAGCATATTGAGCTATAAAATTGTTAAATCTAAACTTGCCATATGCAGGTAAAAATCGTCTATTGCAGCTTGATGAGTTGGAAGAGTTGAAGCTTACAGCATGTGAAAAAACTAATTGTAAAAGACAAAAAATGGCATGACAAGCTCATCCACCATAAAAAATTTAATATTTGGGATCGTGTGTTGTTGTACAATAGCCGATTGAGATTATTTCCAGGAAAGTTTAAGTCACGCTGGACGGGACCATATACAGTAACAGGAGTAACCTCTATGCTGCCATTGAAGTACAACATGAAGATGGGGGAGACAAATCCAAAGTAAACGGTCATCGTTTGAAGCCTTAAATCAGCAGATTCTTCGACAAACAGGTTTCAAGAAGCCTTTTTGCGTAAATTTTAAAACAAGTCAAGCTGGCGACGCTAAACTCAAAACTATTTTCTTCCCCTCTCTTTAATCATTTAATAATTATTAGTAGTAACATATAATATTTCCTTTTACATATGTGTGTGTGTATATATATATATATATATATATATATATATATATATATATATGTGTGTGTGTGTGTGTATGTGTATGTGTGTCTATATGTATTTGCGTGTGTGTGCGCCTATGTAGTATATATTAATATATTTTGCCATGATAAAGAAGCTCTCCCATGATTTAAACAATGAAAGTTTTCTCATATCATGAAAAATAATATTTTCTTTTCCATAATCTTGTCTTTGTTATATGAGAGAAACCTTGAGCAGCCAAGAAAAAGAAAATGAGGCCGGAATCGAAATAAAAAAAGGGAAGCTCCTCTATCACCTTTTACTTTTAATTTATTTGTCACAAGGACATGGCATTATTTAAACTAGGGGATAGAGGAATATGTTAGTTATATATATGTGTTTTTTAATTTTTTTTTCGGTTAAACGTTTAAAAAGGAAAAAAAATATATTTTACAACTGAAAAATGTGTTTTTAGAAATATTATAATAAAAAAATTAAATAGATAAACTGAAGCAACTAATTTCATTTACTTCCATGGATTTCTTGTTCAGTTCTTTGCCATGGTCGTAATATTTTGAACTGACTATTTTTTTAGGACTTTTAGTTGTTTCAACTAGCTTTGATAAATAATTTGGATAAACTTGATTTGACTTGAAAAACATTTGACTTAAAAAAGAAAAATTTGATTAAGTACCATTCATGGGTTTAATGATTACTTTTTCTAAGCTCATACTTGCTTATTGGTGATTGAAATCATAGTTTTTGTTAGTTCCAAGTGTATTGTGCGGTTAGCTTATATTGTCTAGTTCTCCTGCTTGTTTGGAAATCTTCAACTTGTGTTGAATGTGGTTTGAGGCGAAATTCTAGGCAGATCTTTGAGTTATGAAATGAAAGTAGGCTTTCTTTGTTGAGCCATAGCCTAAATTGACCGACCTTAATGATTCTTATCCCTAGTTAGCCCAATTGAGCCTAAATAAATTATCACTTATTTTGTTGGTCGCCAAACTTTAACCCTTAGCATGTTTGTTATTATAACTTGTTCTTTGTTCACTCAGTTCCCTTTTGGAAACTTTAAGAGTTGATTTGAATACAAAAATATGGGCGTGAGGTGCAATTGCAAAAAGAATTGGTAAAAGAATAATTGTATAAAGTTGTCAATATTTTGAGATATTGTCGTAAGAAATAAAAAAAATAGTTACTTCAGAATTTCTGAAAAAAAAAACAACAACAAAGAAAAATTGAAAACTCCATAAAAAAAATTTGAAAGGGATGAAACAAAATAGAGGTTCATTGTTTAAATGAGATGAAAGACAATTATACTTAACAAATAAAATAAATGTGTAGTGTCCATAAGGAATTTGAGTCACTATAATCTATATATACCTTACCCATCCCTAAGCCTAATTTACAACCTTGCAAAAGTCCTACATGATCTTAACTCAAAGACTCCTATATTAGTGGAGAACCACATGATAGTCAAGCTTATAGTTATTTTCAGTAACTTGAGGTACTTCTTTGTTGGGAGTGATCGAATTTTTCTAATCATGACCTTCTCTGATCTTTATCTATATATTGTGTGACATATGGACATATCTTTTCATCTAGTGAGACACACTTAGGATTAGAAAATATTATGATTTCCTCAAAAAGTGAATTTTAGTACGGTTAGTGGTTGTTTAAATTGATGAATTGGCCTTAGTTAATTCTCTTATCACTTCTCATGATTTTTCTTAAAGAGTTTAATTATTATATTTATTTGCTTCCTTTACTTGAGGACAAGCAAACATTTAAGTATGGGGGTATTTAATAAAAAAAATATCATGTATAAATTTAGTTATTATCTTTAACTTTTAGTAGTAATATTTTTACTTTCTTTGAAGGAAATAATTGACTAATGAAAAAAGGAAAATGATTGACCTTTTTGAAATTTGGACACAAAGAGCGAAGTTTACAAGTTTATGGTGTTAAAAAAAGAAAGGAAAAAAAAGTAGACATGAGTCTTTCCAAATTGATGGAAGGTGTTTCGGAAGCACAAGTTTACAACAAGCTTTTGCAAGTTGCCCACTTGATCGAAGGCTAATATGAAAACCGTTTTCAAACTAAAGTAATTGCAAATTGTAACTTGCAACTTGCTACATCAAGATGTATCAAATTTTGGGGAAGTCTATTAATAGAGCTCACTTGAGCTAATTATCGAAAGTGAGCGCTAGGCATAAATATACTTTGAGAGCTTCTTCTTTTCTTTTCTTCTCTTAGCCATTACTCTTGCTTCATTTCTAGTTACAAATAAATTATAGTATTGGAAATTACTTTAGTTCCTGCTTTTAATTAAATAGGGGAAATTATTTTACTTGAATATATCTTTCTATTTTCTTATTTAATGGACAAGAATATTATCATGGTTAGTACTAATTCCAATATGGAGTAACTTTTCTTGTGTTGGGAGAAAGACAAATCTTAATATTTTTATATAATAGCAGATATTATTCCTCAACATCTCATGCTTGAGCTAGAACTTATTTATCTTTTATCTGCTATTACACTTAGACGTTATATCATTTATTAACATTTATCTATCTTGTACTACATATTAACTGTTTATTAATTCTGTAATCGAGAGAGGCGGAAGAAATAATACAGTTAAGTGTAGTATTAATAAATGTTAATATTTATTCAGTAACATCTATCTCTTATATTATAATTAATTTTACACCTATTTGTAATCGAGAGACGCAAATGGTGTAATAATTAGTTATTAAAAGTAAGGTAACCGAAATGGACTTACTATCAAGAGCATGTTTTAGTTCAATCATATATCTGGTTCTTTAGTATTACTATTTTGAAGAGTAATTTGTATAACCGAGAGAAGTGCAATTAATTATTCAAGTTAAGTAATAATACATATTTGTAATCGTGAGAGGCATTTATTCCTTTTTGAGAAATAAAAATTGAAGAATAAGAAATTCTACTATATAATAGAAATACTAAGTGAATTCAAGTTCCCAACACCTTTTATAATATTTGTGAAATATAAAAAAATATTTACTACTTCTCTATTGATGCATTTTTCTTTAGTTAATTTACAACTCAAATCTTTCTAATTTTCTTAAATAGTAATTAAAACAAGAAACATCTATAGAATAGATAAAACCAGTCTCTCTTGGTTCGACATCTTTCTATTCTATAATTTGACAAAGTACGAGTTTAATTATATACATGCCAGACACTCTTCAGGTGCAAATTTCAAAGGAGTTGGCATAGGAGCAGTGCTAGTATCAGAAACCGGCCAGCACTACCCGGTATCTGCCAAGCTCATGTTCCATTGCCGAAATAATATTGCCGAATATGAAGCTTGCATCTTGGGGCTCAAAATGGACATTGACATGAACAGTGAAGAGTTGCTAGTTATCGGGGATTTAGACTTACTCATACATCAGGTTCTAGTAGAGTGGGCAACCAAGAACTCTAAGATATTTCCCTACTTGCATCACATACATGAGTTGAGGAAAAGGTTCACAAAGATAGAATTTCAACACGCCCCTAGAGTCCAGAACGAGTTTGCTGATGCATTAGCTACTTTATCGTCCATGATTCGACATCCAGATACAAATTTCATTGATCCCATCCCAGTAAAGATTCATGATCAGCCAACTTAGTTTGCCCACGTTGAGGAAGAAGCGGATGGAAAACCATGGTTCCATGACAATAAGGAGTACTTGACAATAGGGTAATATCCAGAACTTACCGACGCTACTCAGAATCACACACTTCGGAGATTATCCAAAAACATCTTTCACAATGGAGGAATCCTGTATAGGAGGACTATCGATTTGGGTTTACTAAGGCGTGACAAAGCAAAAGAAGCATCTAGGATATTGGGCGAAGTGCATGTAGGGACTTGTGGGCCGCACATGAATGGTTTTGTCTTAGCAAAGAATATACTCCGAGCAGAGTATTTTCGGATGACTACGGAAATAGACTGTATCCAGTATGTTTGCAAATGCCATCGCTGTCAGAAACATGAAGATATGATAAAGGTGCCTCCGAACGAGCTTACTGCAACAAGCTCACCATGGCCATTCACCGTTTGACGAATGTATGTTGTCGTACCTATCGAGCCTGCCGCATCAAATCGTTACAGGTTAATCTTAGTGGAAATTGATTATTTTACCAAATGTGTCAAAGCAACATCATACAAGGCGGTCATTAAGAAGGGTATGGTAGATTTCGTCCGCGACTGTATTGTTTGTCGGTTCAGAATTCAAGAATCAATCATCACTGATAATGGTTCCACTCTCAATGGTGACTTGATGAATGCAATGTGTGAAACATTCAATATTAAACACAAGAGCTCTACAACCTACAAGCCTTAGATGAATGGAGTTGAGGAGGAAGCCAACAAGAATATCAAGAAGATACTAAGGAAGATGATCGAAAGGCATAAACAACTGCATGAGAAATTATCATTCGCCTTGTTGGGATACCGCACCACATTCCACACATTGACCGGAGTAGCTCCCTAAATACTAGTTATGGTACAAAGGTGGTCTCCCCGCCGAGGTCAAATTTCTCTCGTTAAGGAACATACAAGAAGCAGAATTGGATGATGCAGAATGGGTAAAGGTTTGCTATGAGAAGTTAGCCCTTATTGATGGAAAAGGATGAATGCAGTTTGCCACAGTCACTTGTATCAAAACAGAATGTCCAGAGCCTTCAACAAAAGAGTTAAGCAAAGGAAGTTTACACTGGGGCATCTGGTGTTGAAGAAAATATTCCTACGTCAAGACGAAGCCAAAGGGAAATTCTCTTCCAAATGTCAAGGGCCGTACATGGTTCACTGGACTCTAACTGGAGGAGCCCTTATTCTTGCAGAGATGGACGGAGAAGTCCAGCCGAAGTCGATCAATTTAGATACAGTAAAACAATATTATGTGTAGCCATTTATGATTCCCTTTATGATGTAATTTGAATTTTTCCTGACCTAATTCCAGCTTAAGAGGGGATACGTAGGCAGCCCTATGGGTTCTGTCACAATTTAATAAAAAATTCCATTTTCCTCTACTATTGGAACTTGGGCAGAATTTTAAGGATGACCATCAAAATTCTGAAGTTGATTTTAGTACATGCATCCCCGGAAGCGCAATCCTAGTAAACTAGCATAATTTTGAGGAGGACCTTCAAAATTCCGAAGATGATTTCAAGTCGTTCAGCGGAGCCATCATAAATGTCCGTCTAGTAAAGTGGGGCAGAATATTTAGGAGGACCCTATAATTTCCGAAGCAGAAAGAGGTTACAATGGCTCGAACCACGTCGCTGTCATCAGTTCATCTAAAGAAAACTTTTTTCTCTAATATACTTCTGTTATACTGAATAAATATTATCTAAATTTCTGTTGTTTAGAAGCTCTACCCCAATGATACATAACGTCAAGAGCAAGGGGAAGATACTAGCCTTTCCCCTTTACAGAATTCACGAGCTTTCTTTGAATGCAGGCACTCGACTTGCGATATTGTTAGGTATATTTATGTACGCGTACTTTCTCAATGATGCAATTTCTCAGAATCATCAATTATTTTTAATTGCTATCCGCAAACAACCGTCCCAGCAGTAAAGATATCGTAATTACCTATCAACAAATAAATCTTACCACTATTTGCTCTTTACATTCTTGCATTGCATAAGGCTACTTTTCTACCTTATGAGGTTAAGCTCTACCTCCATCATTATTTGAATAAGGCTACTTATCTGCCTTTCGAGACTAAGCTCTGTCTCCATCTTTATTTTTCATAAGGCTACTTTTCTGCCTTTCGACACTAAGCTCTGTCTCCATCTTCATTTTGCATAAGGCCACTTTTCTGCCTTCAAAATTTAAGCTCTACCTCTATCATCATTTGCATAAGGCTACTTTTCTGCCTCCCGAGCTTAAGCTCTACCTCCATCATTAATTTTCATAAGGCTACTCTTCTACCTTTCGAGACTAAGCTCTGTCTCCATCTGCATTTTTTGCATAAGGATACTTTTCTGCCTTCCTAATTTAAGCTCTACCTCCATCATCATTTGCATAAGGCTACATATATGCCTTTCGAGACTAAGCCATGTCTCCATCTGCATAAGGATACTCTAGTTGCCTTCTGATACTAAGTATTGTCTCCATCCTACATGGCTGAAATATTGCCTCTTTTATTTTCTCTCATGGTTGCAACATCACCACCTTCATTTAAATTTTGTACCGGCTAAAATATCGACATTTCTTGCATAGGCTGAAAGATCGCCACCTTTTGCATATAATGAGCTGAAAGATCCCCAATATATTCAAAGGCATCATAGCTTGGAGGAACCATCTACATGGCCTAGGAACATCATTTCATAGCATGCAAATCTTTATTTACGCTTTTCATAGCCCGGGACGTCATGGTCCAAGGACGTCATCCTAACCGTCCAAAGACAACATTCATGGTCCAATAGGAACTTGCATCAGGTTTAAATTTACACATGATATACTCTCATATTGCTTACTTACAGGTACACTGGCTGGCAATGGCCATCTCAGCATAACAATTTTCAGAAATCTCTCTCAATCTAAACATCACGTTCATCCATTTTTAATCCCCATCGGCATATTTTGTCAATGGTTCCTGAACTAAATATGGCCTGATTCCTGTAAGACCAGGGATATGTAGGTAACTAAAAAATCAGAGCTCGATCAAAATTCCTTTCAAATAGCCAGTTTCGGTCAAAATTGGCCATCTTATCTTTACCCGGCAACTCTTTCATCCTCATCGGATAACGAGGGGAAGCTGTTGATACCTAATTTTTTCCTATGTAATATATAGCAATAATATTTATAAAATAGCATATACGTGCATATATAAGAACACCAAGAGTATTGGTATTTTTAATGATTTTTAAACATACCTACTACCAATTTTTACACCATAAAAATACAATAATTATTTCCAAAATTATCATTTTGGTGAATAACTCAATTCGTTCTCACATTTATGCAAAAATATAATTAAGATAATTTTTGCATATTTTTACAAATTCATTTGGCATTTTAAAGCTAAATTGCATACAATTGCAATTACAGCCTATTGTGTAATTAATAGCATTTTATAATTATAAAATTAACTCAAGTATTTTTAATTTAATATTTATATGATATTTGTTTACCCAGTACTTTTAATGTCTTTTTTAAATCTTTATTGCTATTTTATAAAATAAAATGGAAAAAATGACTATTTACAATCTAACCTTAATTGTATTTCAATTTCAGCCAATTTGGCACCCCAATTTAACCAAACTCATCCCCAAATTTGAGCCCAAATTACCCACCCCAATTATCACTTTTACCCAACCCAACACATATTCAACCGACCCAGCCCATAACCCTTTTTAATCTCGGCCGTAAATAATTTAGATCAACGACCACTATTGCTTCTTACCTTATTTAATCCAAACAACCCTAAACGCTACCTTATTCTTTTAGAGACGCTACCTTTGAATCCCTTCTTTCTTTCAACTCACCTCAAGCCCTAGCCGCCGCCTCTCACTAAAACACTAATTCATGGAAGCCACAGGCTTATCGGAGGCCTATACCATCCTCTCATGTCTTCTACATGCTCGTTTCTGTGGTCCTATGACCAGATCTTGAAAGTTTTGACCAAGCCTTTGCTTGATGACTGCTCTCCGATCGTCTTCAACATTTGTCTGGTGAGCCATGGCTATTCTAGTTCGACCTTCGATTCTCCTACGCAGATCAATGGTTTTTAAAGTCTTTCTCACCACCTGAGGTTTTTACGAAACCCTAATCTCTAAGGTTCGTCTAATATTATTACAGATCTGCTCCGGATCTATGTGTGTTTGAACTTGCTCAGTAGTGTTCTCGAAGTTCTTTAATTTTGCTTTCAAAACTCTTTATTCTTCAACTAGGGTTTCATGTTAAGTTATTTTGAATCTCTTTTCTGATTCTCGACATGTTTTGTTGTGTTTTGCTTGTGTTGTTTTTCTATTTGAGTTAGCATGTTGAATACCCTACTTTTTGGAATTTTTTTTTGAGTTTCTTAGTGTGTTTGTTTGTATTAGTTTGATTTACCTTGTTTACACCTGATTAGCATTGAAAACCCAAATTTTTAGGATTTATTTGAGATTCTGAATTCGCTTGTTTGTTTCACTTGTTTATCGCCCCTAAACTCGACTAATTTTAAAAAACCCTACTTTCTTGGGGCCTATTTGAGTCCCTTGATTTTATTTGTGCATTTCATCTGTCTGAAGTTGCTCAACCTGATTCCTTTCTTTTAGCATCTCTTTTCTTTATGTGATTCAGCTTTGTTCTGCGTTCTTGCTATCTGTAAAACTCGACTATGTTTTCAGAAAGGTTTTCACCTAACTTTTGCATGCTTCTTATCTTTTATCTATTACTAAACCAATGAAATTTTACCTACGTGACTATTATGCTATTACTGTGTGCTACATCTTCTTGCCATATCTTGGCCTCACATGTCTATTACTTGTGTACTTCATTTATATAATATGTCCCTTCTGTGATTGATTTTTCAAACTCGTGATTGATTTTTAAAATCTTTCCTTGTGAAATTCTGATTTTTACTCCCCCATTAAGGGTTAATTGATTCTCTTTCTTTATTTGGCCATACCGGATCATTTCCAAAAATAAGTACACTAATATATTTAGACTTAATCCCTTACTATATGTTTTATTGCTCCTTTTATGGAAACAATCATTCTACATACAAATTGATTTTATTTCCTTATATTAATATTGTTGTCCGTTGAGCAATAACCCCTTGATTAAAAGGAAAAACCTATGCTAATTGATTTTGACTCTGATTATTTCCATGTATGTGTTGAAACCTTATTTATTACCTTGTTTTCTACACGTTTTTAAAGGTATAAATACCCGTACCATTTTCTCTTTCAAGGACAAGTTCTAACAGAACAAGTCACTACTTCTCTCAAATACACTTAGAATTCTTAAACAGTTGAGTTCTCTTTGCTTACTTTTTTTTGCAACTTGTATGTCTCTCTTTGTTTAATTTCTGCCTCTCGACTAGATGTTTATCCTTGAACCCTTCCTCTGTTTGTCTTACTATTTCGATGCTGTAATTTCTGCAAGTTTACTTCTTCTTTTTTCTGTGCTTATGAATTCCCACCCCTAATTCCCTTAGTATGTTGAGTTACGGTTCAAAAAACATGACAACACTTAGTATTTTTGATCATGTATATGGACTGGACTCTCTGAGTCCTAAACTCTTTCAATTCCCATTCATTTTTCCCCTTTACATGTATTCTGAGCTTAAGACTATGGTCTAAAAGTGTCCTAATCATTGTCTAGACCATAGCTTGACCTTCAACAGGTCTGCGCTCATATTTGTTGGCTGAACAGGTTTGGTCAGGGGTGTGCCAGCCTACCTTATGGCTAGGAATGACCACAAGCCTGCCTTTGCACTCCCTCGCCCCTCTATTGCACTTATTCTTAGAATGCTAAGTTCTGCCCCCCCCCCCCCCTTGTGAGACTTGATTTGGGATTCATGAGCTCTCTTTGAACTTGGACACCAGAGGGCTGGCTCTTCCACACTTCACTATAATTGTTTCTAACTAACATCTTGGATGTATGCACTACCTAGAGTTCCTGAAACTTCTTGAATCTCTGAAACACCCTATATAAGAGAATGCTTTGGAAATCTTGATCTCGGAAGTGGTTCAATCTCATATTGTTAGATACTAAGTCTTAATTAGGCTGCTCGAATGTAGCGATAACTTCTGATGTATTTTTAATTTCTGTCTTGTTTTTACTGGCTTGTAATAATCTTTATAAACTCATGGGGATTTAGTGAAAAGGGGAGGGGTTACTCTTCATGCACAAAAGGGTAGAACACATGTCTATAGGTTTAATGTCTAAACTGCGCAATTTCACACGTAGAGATGATGCCTATAGGATTTAACTTCTGCTTTCTGCAACTATGCATATAGATACCATGCTCATGGGGATTTACATTTATGCACGTAATGATACAATTAGACAACCTGAACGCTTAACTATAAAGTTGCATATAGCTACCATTTTAGTAAGTCTCCTGCTTAAAAGTGTTAAAAATCAGTTAGCATATAGAAATCATGCCTATTGGGACACAATCTGAACTGTCTCAGTTGTTAAAAATAGCACCAACTGTTTAAATTAATATATATACTTCCGTAAAACTGGAAGTTTTATGCGATATTCTGATCCTCATAAGTTAACAAACCTTTTCTTAACAAACTGGCATTTTTCTGAAACTCACTTTTTTCTTATAAATTTCGTGAAACTTTCTTTTTCCAACCAGTTTGCATGACATTCGAAGTTCCTTTCATTTCTTTTAGATCTTTTCATAATAGAACACTCTTTTCTAAAACTTGTTTTACTATGATAAAAAAACTGGTAAGTCTTTATAATTAGTTTGCTTTTCGAAATTGCTAGTCCTATTCAACACATAGATAAAAGTGGGTTAATTAATAAAGAAGGCCAGTCTTTAAAAGTTGCTGCATTCGAGCGAGCCTAATGTGAACTTCATGTCTAAAAGTGTGTGCTGAATCAGTCCGCTTGTTGCTTTAATTTTAAAGAACAAACCAATACATGCAAAACATGCTAAACTCTATAGCTTATCTTATTTAAGGAGGCTTACTTGAGACTTACTTGCTTATTTGCCTTCCCTTTTACTTGCATTATGTGTTTTTTATTGACGCATTAGTATTTTGTCCTTTGAAAACTCTCAAAAGGCCCAAAATCCCTTTCCCTTTAGGTCTAGTAGTCCTAAATTCCTCTGGGACTGATAGGATTGGGACGGGTACTAGCATGCAATAAGTAATGAAACTTTCCGCTCGTTAATACCTTAACGTGGTGGGAAGCATAAAATATGAATATGATGACCGGTGCGCTAATATCATGTGCGACCCGTCTTCTGAGGAGTGATTGCTGGACATTGCATTGATGTGATCCATATTATTTGTAAACCTAGGACCCCTCTCCCCTTTACCTGTTAATTTTGTAATTTTCTTTTAAACTAATTTTCTAAACTCTCCACTACTTCAACTCTTAAACTTGTTTGCAAACTATGTGAAGCCCTTTTGCTTTATTTTTCTGCTTGTCTTTTTAAAATCACTATTATTGCATGACCAAGAAACACACTAGTGGATCTTGAGGGGTTCCTAACACCATCCCCTCGAGATAATTTCTAAACCTTACCCAACCTTTGGTTCTTCAACCTAATTCTTTCTTAAAAGTGCCCTAATGCACTATAATCATTAGGTGGCGACTCTTGAACCTCTTAACCCAATTCTGGAAAAGGAATAGTGTTATCCTCCTAATGTTCTATGCCCGATTTTGACTCTTACAAAAAGGGGGCATCGACAATGTAGCAGTAACATGCGTCATGCCACGACATTAAATCAGGCGCTTCTTGGGAGGCAACCCATGCCTTTTTTCTTTTTCTTTGATTTTCTTTGTAGTTTAGGATTTTTGGGCCAATTGGTTCTGAAATTTTGTAGGGATTGTGTTGATGCAAAAACAAGATGGAAAAATTGAATAGTCTATGAAGTTGCTAGTGCGACCGCACAACACTTTGTGTGGTCTGCACTGGCATGAGCCAAGTGGGGTACTCTCTGAAGTTTGCCACCGCAGCTTCATTGCATTTAGTGCGGACCGTGGTGGACTTTTAAGGTCGTGGTCTGTTTGTGCAGACTGCGGATGTTGCCTTCTAAAACTTCTCGTGAAAAAGTCCGCGGTCCGTTTTATGCGGCCGCGCTGGTAGGTCAGACTAGCACACTATTTTGTGTAGTTGCGCTGGTAGGTAAGATTGGGTCCCACATGCTTGCTAATCTGGCCCCTCATGAACGCGGGACTCCCTTTCATGAATACGAAGGCCAATCATGAGGTTTCCCTTCTTGGCCCTTCGTGAACGCAAGGGTCCTCTTGCGAATGCGAAGACAAAAATACCTGCAAAAGCTGAAACCAATTTCGATAATTTTTCTTAACTTCAAATGATGTGTTCAACCCTCCGAAACTCGCACGACGCCCCTGGGACCTCAACCAAAGGCACCACCATACCCCAAAACCTCATTCAATCTTGTTCCAACCCTCGGAACTCCAAAAATAACATCAAACCACCAAAATTACATTAGATTCAAGCTTAATAATTCCAAAATCTTCTAAATTCTGCATTTGATTAAAACCCCAAACAAACCACATCCGAATGACCTAACATTTTTCAGACACATACCAAATGAAACAACGGAACTACTGCAATTCTTGGAATTCCATTTCGACCCCTACATCAAAATCTCACCTATCAACCAGAAATCGCCAAAAATCAGAGTTTGCCAATAGAAGCCTAAATCTACTCCGAACCTCCAAAAATCAGTCCGATCATGATCATAAGTCCCAAATAACCTCTCGTAGCTATCCAAACCATCGGAACTCACATATGAGCCCTCTAACACACAAGTGAACATCCGATTGACTTTTCAAACTGAAGCTCATTCAAAAGAGACTATTTCCTCAATTCTTACCAGAATCCCTTCTGAACCCTAACCAGGAAACCCGATCACATATAGAACAATAATACAAAGAAATTAGAAGCATAAATGGGGAAACAGAGTAGTAACTCATTAGACGACTGGCTGGTCGTCACATCATCCCCTACTTAAATAAATGTTCGTCCTCGAACGGGTTAAGAACCATGCCTAATGTCTCAAATACTTGAGGATATCTACTATGCATCTCCCGATCAGTCTACCAGGTAGCCTCCTCCATGGTCCGACCTCTCCACTACACTTGCACTAAAGTTATATTTTTCGACGTCATCTTTCAAACCTGACGATCTAAAATAGCTACTGACTCGACATCATAGGTCATATCATTATCCAATTGAACCGTACGGAAATCCAGAATATGAGACAAAACCCCAATATACTTCTGAAGCATAGAAACATGAAAAATCGGATGCCACACTAAACAAGCTGGGAGGAAAAGCAAGGTCATAAGCCACATCTCCAATCCTTCGAAGCTCCTCAATAGGCCCAATGAACCTAGGACTAAATTTGCATTTCTTCCCGAATCTCATAACACCCTTCATGGGAGAAACCTTCAGCAAGACCTTCTCGCTAACCATATAGGACACATCTCGAACCTTCTTGTCAGCATATCTCTTTTGTGTCGACTGCGATGTACGAAGCCTCTCCTAAATCACTTTCACCTTGTGTAGAGCATCCTTCACCAAGTCTGTACCCAATATCCTATCCTTACCGGGCTCAAACCAACCAACTGCAGATCTACGTCACCTCTAATACAAAGCCTCACACAGAGCTATTTGGATACTTGACTGGTAGCTATTATTATAAGCAAACTCTGTAAGCGGTAGAAACTCATCCCATGACCCTCCGAAATCAATGACACAAGCATCCAACATGTCGTCCAACATCTGAATAGTGTGCTCGAACTGCCCGTCTGTCAGAGGATGAAAATTTGTGTTCAACTCGACCTGAGTACCCAACTCTCGATGCACGACCCAAAAAACCTGTGAAGTAAACTAGGTACCTCTATCTGAAATTATGGAAACCGAAATACCATGCAAATGAAAAATATCTCGGATATAGACCCCTGCCAACCGCTCCGAATTATAGGTAGTACACACAGGAATGAAGAGCTTGAACTTGGTCATCCGATCCATAATCACCCAAATATCATCGAACTTCTTAAAAGTCTGTGGAAGTCCAACTATGAAGTCCATAGTGATCTTCTACCACTTCCACTCTGGAATATCCATCTGCTCCGGTCTCTGATGATCATATTTCAACTGCAAAAAATTGAGACACCGAGCAACAAATCCCACAATGTCTTTCTTTATTCTCCGCCACCAATAGTGTTGCTTCAAATCCTGATAAAGCTTCGTTGCACCCGGATTAATGGAATACCGCAAGCTATGGGCCTCCTCCAGAATCAACTCCCAAAGCGCATCAACATTAGGCACACAAATTCGGCCCTGCATCCTCAACACCCCATCATCACCAATAGTCACATATTCTGGCATCAGCATGCTAAACTCTGTCCTTATTGACAAACAAATGTGGATAATCATGCAGGCGCTCTCACATGCGATCATATACGGAAGACTGAGAAACCCTGCAAGCGAATACCCGACTCGGCTTCGAAACATCTAATCTCACGAACCAATTGGCCAAGGCATGAACATCAACTGCAAGAGCTCTCTCCCAACTAATATATGCCAAGATCCCCATACTCACCGCCTTTTGGCTTAAAGAATTGGCCATCACATTGGCCTTCCCCGGATGGTACAATATAGTTATATCATAATCCTTATGCAACTCCAACCATCTCTGCTGCCTCAAATTAAGGTCCTTCTATTTGAAAAAGTGTTTGAAGCTATGATGATCAGTAAACACCTCACAAGATACAACATAGAAGTAATGCCTCCAAATCTTCAATGCATAAATTATGGCAGCCAACTCTAAATCATGAAAGTTGTAGTTCATTTCATGGGGCTTCAACTGACGAGAAGCATAAGCAATAACTCTGCCCTACTGCATAAAAACATAACCAATACCCACTCTCAAATTATCACAATACATGGTATATGAAACTAAAGCTGATGGAAAAACTAAGACTGGAGTTGTTTTCCAAGCTGTCTTGAGCTTCTAAAATCTCTCCTCACACTCGTCCGACCATAGAAATGAAACACCCTTCTGACTCAACTTGGTCAAGGGCGATGAACTAGATGAAAATCCTTAAAAACTGGCAATAATAACCCTCCAAACCAAGGAAACTGGGAATCTATGTGGCCGAGGACGGTCTGGGCCAACTCTCAACCGCCTCTATCTTCTTCGGAACAACCTGAATACCCTCAGTGGACACCATATGTCCCAAGAAAGCCACAAAACTAAGCCAGCACACACAATTGGAGAACTTTAAATAAAGCTTCTCCTCCCTCAATCTATGTAACACAACTCTCAAATTCTCCACATGCTCCTCCTAACTACACGAGTATAGCAGAATATCATCAATGAAGACAACCACAAACGAATCAAGATAAGGACGGAACACATTGTTCATTAGACGCATGAACGTTGCTGGGGCATTTGTCAGCCTGAAAGACATAACAAGGAACTCATAATGACCATATATGTTCTTAAAGGCAGTCTTGAGAATATTCGAGTCCCTGATCTTCAACTAGTGATAACCTGAACGGAGATCAATCTTGGAGAACACTCTCGCTCATTGAAGCTGGTTGAATAAATAATCAATGTGAGGCAAAGGGTACTTGTTCTTATTATTTACTTTGTTCAATTTCCTATAATAAATGCACATCCTCATTGTGCCAATATTCATCACAAATAAAACTGGCATCCCAAGGTGAAATATAGGTTGAATGAACCCCTTATCAATGAGCTCATAAAGCTACTCATTTAACTCTTTCAACTCTACTGGTGCCATACGGTAAGGTGGAATAGAAATGGGCTAAGTGCCCGGCACTAGGTCAATACCAAAATCATTATCCTTGTCTGGTGGTATGCCTGATGTATGCAAGGAACACATCAGGAAAATCCCTCACAACTAGAACAGAATCATTAATGAGAGTCTTAGTACTGACATCCATCACAAAGGCTAGATACAAGAGACAACCTTTCCCAACCATACGCTAGGCCATAAAAAATGAGATCACTCTACTAGGAACATAATTAGTCAAGCATCACCACTCGATCTGTGCCATAACCAGAATGGCCAATGCAATTGTCTTAGCATGGAAAACTAGAATAGCACGACATGGAGATAGCAAACCATACACAATAGTAAAAGATCCACTCAGATCTCTATACCCCCAATAGTCACCACACGCGACCGGTACACACGGTCTACCATAGCAGTATCGCCCACCTGAGTAGATACATAAACAGGTAAAGCTAGAGACTCACGGGTTATATCCAACAAACGGGAAAAGTATGATGATACAAATGAAAAGGTAGAACTGGGATCAAATAATACCGAGGCATCTTTTTGTCAGATTGAAGCAATACCTAAAATCACATCATCTAAAGCAGTAGTATCTGGTCTACCTGGGAGGGCATAGAAACAAGGTTGACCACTGTGTGATTGGCCTCCCCCTCTAGGAAAACCCTGGTTGACTGACCTCCACAAATAGCTAGATGGGCGGGTGGTGAAGTAATTGGAGCAGAAGTCGAGCGCTGACCCGTTTGATGAGACTGACCATCATGACGACGAGGACACTACCTCCTCATACTCCCAAACTCTCCACACTCAATGCAACTCCCCGGCGCTAGAGATAGGGACTGAAGGGAACCTCTAGTACCAGAATAACCGGTAAAAGGACATTGTATTGAATAAACCCGAAATAATAAAGAAAAGGACAAACTTTGGACTAGAAGAGCACTAAGTGATGAGTTTCCCTGATGTGATCTGTGAAAACTATGACACGAAGTTGACCCACTATGACCTGGGCGAGGTGAATGAGCCTGCCTGAAAGGACGACCTATGCCCTGCTAGAACTTACCCCTCAAAGGAGAACTACTAAAGCTACAGGATCCCCAAGGCATCTTGGCTCCCTCTCCTCTCTCTCCTGACGGCAAACTGGCTCAATGTCACGTGTGATGTCAACAACCTCCTCAAAGGTACCACCAGTCATCCTTTATCTACTTATAAGAATACGAAGTTGACAAGTGAGGCCATCAACTAACCTCCTTATCCTCTCATGATATATGGGAACCAACAAGACTGCATGATAAGATAACTTAGAGAATAGCATCTCATACTGCGTCACAATTATCTCTCCTTGATGCAGCTGCTCGAACTGTCTGCGCAGCTCCGTTTTGCGAGATTGTGGCATATATTTCTCTAGAAAGATAATAGAGAATTGCTGCTAGGTAAGGGGCATTGCACCAACAGGCTTACGCCTCTCATACGCCTCCTACCAAGTGAAGGCACCCCAAGAAAACTGAAAGGTTGTGAATGCTACACCACTTGTTTCTAGAATCCCCGTTGTACGAAGCATCCTCTGGCACTTATCTAAGAAACCCTGGACATCTTCCCCTCTGCACCGCTATAATTTGGAGGCTAATGTCTACCAAACCTCTCAAGTGGACAATGCTCGTCGTCTGACATAACTAGTACCACAAACTCTTGAGCTAGTACACCGACAAGGCTGGTGGTGCCTCGGGTGTCTGAAGTCCTTACACAACCTCCGCAGTTGTGCATGCAATGGGAGTCTCGGTGCCTCCCTCTGCTTGAGAAGTAGCTACAGCTGTATTAACTGAAATCTCCAGAGCCAACCCGGCACATACTAATAAGGTTTGAGCTAAAGTCTTCTAATGGCTTGGAATCACAATAGGTATAGCTGGTGCTTGAACTGGTGCTGGTGTAGCGTCCCCAATTGGAAACTGATCCTCAATTAGGAAATTTGTGGATCTGTAGCTGTTGCCTTTGCGGCTCTTCCCCTACCACGTCCTCGACCACGGCCTCGACCACGACCTCGGCCTCTTATGGCCCCAACTGGTGGTACTGGCAGTCGTCCATCCAACCTGATAGCATGTGTCCACACCATCTGAAAAAAAATTGAGTAACAGAAGTTTAGTACTCGGGTCAGCAAGTTCAAAATAAAATACTTTCAAGTATATAATGCTTTTCCTAAAGGTTCTATAACCTCTCGAGGATAAATATAGATGTCTTCGTACCTATCCACAAGACTCTACTATGTCGTCTCATGACTGGAGAGACCTATGTAACCTAGGATCTGATGCAACCTTGTCACGACCTCGAATACCAGTCGTGATGGCACCTATCACATTACTAGGCAAGCTAGACCAACTATTTAGTCACAACCCATTTTAATTTAATAAGTCATTTTCAAACATGGTTTAGTTACCAAATTGTCATAATAAGTGTTTAAATCAGCAAGATATATATATTTATATATTTATATATATATATATGCCGAAGCCAGTAAAGCACAAAACTACACAGCCCCAAGTATCTGGTGTCACGAGTGTAGAGTCACTAATACATGACCAAACATATAATACATTATAAGTTTAGGAAAATACGGTAAAGAACAGGATAGGAAGGAGAAAACAGGGCTACAAAGCTGTGCAGCTACCTTGGAACCCTCGTCAAACTCTGGATCAGTTGAGGATCCTCACTCTGCCCCTCGGGCACGTGGAGCTGCACACATTGTGTAGGTAATAACGTGAGTACGTCAAAATTGTCCAAACCTGACCACCGAACCCACGTCTGGAAACTTGATAAAAAGTACATCAACAGAATCCTTATCCTCCCACGAGTACATAAATATCTAGAACATTGAAATCGGATTCCAAATGACCCCTTAAATAATCATTTAAAGTCTCTAAATTTCAAACCCTAGTTCTTAAATTTTAGGCTTAAATTTCATGATATATTAGGTAGATTT
The DNA here is from genome assembly GCA_034376525.1 of Nicotiana benthamiana. Lineage (NCBI taxonomy): Eukaryota > Viridiplantae > Streptophyta > Magnoliopsida > Solanales > Solanaceae > Nicotiana > Nicotiana benthamiana. Next base: position 81,210,838 of record CM067328.1, on the reverse strand, counting down.
CACAATAGAATCGAGTTTGAAGTCCAAAATTCTTACCTCCTAACGTCTTCCCTTGAATCCCTCTACAATCTCCTTTAAAAAGCTCCTAAAACAAACAATTATGGAGATAATAAACCCCATATTCGCAGACAAGACGACCTTTTTAATATTTTTCCCATGCCTAAAAATCCTTCTCCGCGAACGCGGTCAAAACCTCACGTTCGTGAAGCACAAAAATTCCATTGAACAAAATTCATCTTTGAGTACGCGACCCCATTATCACGGACGCGATGAATCAACTTCACCAACCTGTGTGAACTCGTTCAAGCCTCTCGCAAACGCGATGCTAACTAATCTAGCTCTTTGCAAACGTGAAGTCCAATCCTGATGCCTCCCTTCCTGACCCTTCACGAACGCGAGGGTCCTCTCACAAACGCGAAGATAAAAACAGTTGCAACAACCGAAACTAATTTCTCCAATTTTTATTAACATCAAATGATCCATTCACCCCTCTGAAACTCATAAAAGGCTCCCGGGACGTCAACCATAGGCACCAACATACCCCAAAACCTTGTTCAAAGTTTTCCCAACCGTCGGAACTCCCAAAACAATATCAAAACACCAAAATGACAATTGATTCAGACATAAGAATTGCAAAAACTTTTAAATTATGCTTTTTATAAAAGAAACCCGATCAAACCACGTCCGAATGACCTAAACTTTTGCACACACATCCCTAATGATACAATAGAACTACAACGATTCTCAGAATTCTATTCTGACCCCTATGTCTATATCTCACCTATCGACAGAAGATCACCAAAAATCCGGTTTCGCCATTACAAGCCTAAATAGACTCCTCCAAAACTCATTTCGATCACGGTCGTAAGTCCCTATCATCTCCCGATGCTATCAAAACCATCATAACTCACATCCGAGCCCTCTAATACACAATTCAACATCCAATTAACTTTTTTAACTTAAGATAACTCTAAAGAGACTATTTTCCTCAATTCTTACCAAATCATTTCCGAACCCTAACCAATCAACCCTATCACATATAGAACCATAATACAAAGCAATTAGAAGCAGAAAATAGAAACACCGAGCGGTGACTCATGAGATAACTGGCCGAGTTGTCACATATTGTATCTCCAAATGATAATTATAAATAATTATCAATAATAAGTAAAATTACTCACCTATTATATAAAGTAGGCCTAGGAGAAGTCACTAAGATGCAACTCAGCTTCACTTTGGTGTATTTTTACTGCAGAGGACACCACTCTAATAAATAAATAGTCTTTGCTCAAGAGATGGAAATGCTAGAATGGCGTATTCTACCTCAGATATTGAGTGAGTTAGTTTGAATTTTAGTCATGATAAAAGATGAATATTTGAGTGTAGGGTACTTGCTTGGCATTTTTTTTTACTGTTTAGAGGGTTGTTTGGAGTGCACTGCTCCTTGCATTCTAATAGTTGGTGAAAATTTTGTATTATGGACAGATTTCGAACCAAAAAGCTATCCTTAGAAAAGTTGGGATAGATTTTAGGTGAAAAATCCATCCTTTGGACAGATTAAATCAAATAATTCAATCCCTTTCCTTTCTTATAAAGGAAGGGGTCTTTCCTCACTTAAGGAAGATCTAGGCATACATTAAAAATCAGAGAATATATCAAATTTAGAGAACATCTTTAAGATTTGTTTGAATACACAAGAAGTAAAGGGGAAACTCAGTAGCTAAATATATATAATAGCAAACTGATGTGGAGGTTAGCATCTAGAGTATTGTATGACAAGAGAGTACCGCTGATACTCAAAGGTAAGTTCAATTAAGTGGTAGTTAGGCAAGCCATGATGTATGGGGATGAGTGTTGGCTGGTTAAGAAATCACATTTCCAGAAGAGTAAGCTAGCAGAAATGAGGATGTTGAAGTGGATGTGAGGGCAAATGGATAAGATTAGAAATGACGATATTCAGCATAAGGTGTGTGTGGCTCCTGATAACTAGGGATTTTATCATGTTTTATGCTCCTTCTTGCTTACGCTTTGGTTATAAATTGGTAAAAAATAGTCGCACAAGGTTCATAAGTGTGCTTGATTGCAGGTTTTATCAACGAAGTCACAAAATATCAATGATCGGCTCAAAAGGATCGAAACCAGCTCAAGTATCAAAGACAAGGCAAACTGAAGGCAAATAAGCCTAGTGCGGCTGTAATCGACTTTTCGCGGTCTGCACTAGGTGTTGAGAGAGTTGGTAAAATGGGATTCAATCCTGTGGTCGCATTCCATTACGTTCGGTCCACGGAAGGGGGATTTAGAGAGATGAAATTCACAAGAAGTCAAGCAGCGTGGCCGTGATCAAGATAGTGTGGTTCGCTCTGGAAACCTCCGTGCTAAGGTCAATTTTGCGCGGTCCATGGACCCCAAGTGCAGCTGCGATCCATTTTGTGTGGCCCACACTGACCCTGCATGGGTATTTTTGTCCAATTTTTCCAACCTAGTATAAATAGAACATTTATCTATTTTTAGATCATCTGTTAGTTCCAGAACAAGGCTGTGGTCATGAGAAGCTAGTTTGTAGCCATTTTTGGCATCTGAGCATAGAATTAACGATAAATACCTTATATTTTCTTTAGTATTCAATGAATATGTCTTGTTCTTCATCTATTTCTCTATTTTCTTGTTCAATCGTGAGTAGCTAAACCCATTACCTAGGGATGTGTCTCAACCCTAGTGTGGGTAGTTGATGGGTGTTGTCGTCTAGGGTTAGATTGACTATGAGTGTTTGCTATTTGGGTTAATTTTCTTATTTAATCTACTAATTGGTGGTTGCAAACACTAATTTAAGCTTTATGGACTAGGCTCTTTGAGAAAGAGAGCCTAAGTCTCCAAAATAGACCCAACAGGAAATTGGGATGGACTCAAAAGTAATGATAGTCCAAATTAAAGGGCCAATCCTCGAGAGAGTAGTTACACGATGTGAACCCTACTTGCTTGAGCTAATTTGCCTACCCATTAGTTCTCGAGAGAGTCAATTAGGAAAAATTACTCTATCTACAGAGAGGTGTGAGAGTGGGTAAAATTCTGCAATGGTTATAGTATATGCCCCAGCTATGTCAATCAAACCTTAGTAACATCTACCTACCAATTAGCCACCTAGGTGATGTCACGAACCTAGTGCCCTTATTCCCATTAGATACAACTTAAGCAATTATCTCGTAGTATAATCTAGTTGAATTTGTAGTTTCATAATAGTAGTTGGTAATTGAAAACCCAAAAATTATGGAAGTGACATCAGAAACAATATACTCTAGTCAAGATAGATACCTAGTTCCAATATCTAGCTCTCTGAGGAATTCGTTCCCGACCCTCATACTGGGTAAAAGCTATTGCAACCCGCTCTCACTACTCTTTAGTGGTGCAGAATTGGAAGTGATCACTTTTTGGTGCCGTTGCCGGGGAGCTAATGGTTCTAGCTATTTGTTTAGTTAGTTTTGTGTTTTGTTTCTCTTTCCTTCTCGTTACAAATTTTCTTTGTGTCGATTACTCAGCTACCAATGGCGCAAAATATTAGTGAACCTCTTGGAAACGTACTAGCGGTGGAGGAGGTAGAAGATATCATTCAAGAAGAGGTACCCTTACCTCAAGCTCGACATAGAGGCCATCAGGCCAGTGCAAATAACAACAATCCTATCTTATACTCGCCTCCACAACCGCCAAGAGTGGCCCCAAGAGTTCTCCCAAATCAAGCGTATGCGAGTGCAATTTTCCCTCTCCGAATCCGAGCGAGAAACTTTTGGATAACAAATGTCATGTTGGCTTGCTCGAGCAAAGAGAATATTCTACGGGCGTCTCTAATCAAAATGCCTACAAGCACTTAAAGGGGTTCGTAGATACATGCTGGGGAGCAAGCAGGATAACGTGTCCGTGGATGCATTGAGATTGAGGCTTTTCTTGGTCTCTCTTCAGGGTAAAGCATTGGATTGGTTGGAAAGTCTCCACAATCATTCCATCACAACGTGGGATGAATTGGTGGCCAAGTTTATTTCCAAGTTATTTTCACCAAGTCACATGGCGGTGCTTCGAGATGAAATTTTTTCCTTCAAGCAAGAGCCAATGGAACCTCTGCATGAAATATGGAGAGGTTTACAACTATGGTGAAAGAGTGCTCGAACAACGATATGACGGATATGAAGATTCAACAAACCTTTTATTGGGACATTAACACCACTAATCAATGTATCGTGAATCAATTGGCCTGAAGCATTATGAAGCTTCCTTACAATGAGGCTTGTGATGGTTTTTATGAAATGGCTGATACTTCTTTGGCGTGGAAAGGTATAGCAAATATGACCTAAGGTGACTCCACGGTCATCCTTTTGCAAAAGGTGTTGTACAATCAGGATCAAGCTATTGTTGAGCTTACTACTACTATGAATTAATTGGCTAAGGCGCAACTGCAACAAGTCCAAAATCTACGCCAAGTCAATTCCATGGAAGGAGTGAATATGCTTAAGAGAATGGAAAGTGGGTAACAACCTCAAGTGAATTTTGATCAACATGATGATGGTAGTGACTTTTTGAATTATTTTTATGATGATCAAACTGAAGAGGTCTAATATGTTAATAATTATCAAGGCAATCAAGGAAAATCTTCAAACCAACAATGGAAACCCCAAGGAAATTGGGGCAATCAACAAGGTGTGGTAATTGGAACAACAACAACCAAGGCAGAAATTGGGCGAACAACAATTCGGGCAACCAAGGAATTGGAATGGGAATAACAAAAACAATTGGAACAACAATGGTAATCACGGTGGATGGAACTACAATGGAAATCAAGGCAATCGGGGCAAGGCTTTCAAAGGCCCCCGCTGTACCAACAACCAAACAATCTACCTTTGTTTCAATCTCATGGGTCTAGTTCTTCGGGTAATGATATAGCTCATATCGAGGTTGTGTTCAAGCAAATGATGAAAAAGAACCAACACTCCGATGCTCAATTGGCTTCCCAAAATACCTCTATCCGGAACTTGCAGGTGCAACAAGGTAAAATCTCTCAATCTTTGAACAGTCGCCCCAAGGGTGCTCTACCAAGTTATACGTTAGTGAAATCAAAAGGTGGCAACAATCATGTCATGGCGGTTACAATGCAAAGTGCGAGAGGCGGTATGCCAATGCCTCAAGATAAAAGCAAGTTGTGGTTGATGATGATAAGTTGTCAAACGTTGATGTACCTTAGTTATTCTAGAATGTGGTTGAGAATGATCTGAACAATGATGTGCAGATTGATATCGATTAGTGTCGACGCCCCCTTTTTTCGACTACTAGAAAGAAGCCAAAATCGGGTTCACGAAATTATGGGCAAAGCAACTCTCATTCCGGTTTGGGAATTGGGATATAAAATTAGAAGAGTCGACACCTATTGATTATAGTGCATTAGGACACTTTAAGATGAAGAGGATATTTTAAGAGAAAAACTAGAGTTTGGGTAAGGGCATGAAATTATCTCGAGGGGAAGGTGCTAGGTGCCCCTCAAGATCCACAAATGTGGTTCCCGGCCGTGCTAATTGTGACTTTAATTGAAGATGAAGAAAGTAGTCAAATAAGGTGCACATGTATAACATTCACATAACTTGAAAGCTTTAAAGAAAAGGAAGGACATAAGTTTGAAATAAGAGAGGACTAGTTTGAAAAGCATTACTAGTAAATAAAGCAAATAAAGGATAACAAAGGGTCATAGGTTTAGCTACAATATGGATCATTCGATACAATATCCGCACATATTCCCCAAGAGGGGTCGCTTTATGATATTATCGCATCGTCATCATTTCCATATTCTACCCTTCCCACCTTTTTGAGGTATTTAAATGTGTTGGTATCGTTTACTTATTGCATGCTAATACCCATCCCAACCTGTTAGTCCTGGGGTATTAGGACTTCTAATCCTAAGAAGGGGGTGAGAGAGATAGGGTATATATGGATTTTCAAAGGTAATAAAATACTAAGACGATAGTCAAAACACATAGCACATAAGAGGTATGCAGATAAGACAACTAAAGGCTCAGATGAACCCCGTAACATTTCAAGCAATTAGTTTAGCATGACTTCAAATATTGATTTGGTCTTTAAAAGAGGTTAAAGAGAAGGAAGACTAGTTTGACCCGTGGAAGTTAGATAGAAAATCTGCTTTGCACCCTCTGCGCCCGTTTTAGAAACTGACAGTTCTTGAAAATTTGTTAATCTTAGAGGAGAACATTAATTTCATACATAGGTCTGTGGAAAAAGGAGTTGAAGTTGCATCAAGGTTTAGGAATACCTTACAATTTAGACGGACGGTTTGAATACAAAAGGATGCAAGAGGAAAAAATTTAAAAAACCTTAAAGCATTAAACTTAGGTAGGCAGAATGTTTGAAATCATCATTTTAAAGGGACATTACAAGATCAGAGTAATGTGAAAGCGGCAGACCTGCGCCTGATTTAATAGTAAATAGACTGAAACATTTTTAAGCACTCGACATACACATTGATCTTTGTTCATTACTGCCTTTTTGTACAACCTACTGTTTTGCCTGGCGTTCATATGGTTCCTACAGGCATATTTTCTAGGTGAGATTATGAGAACGCAAACCTATAAGCATGGTTTCTATATGAGGCTATAAGAATGCAGACCTATAGACATGATTTCTATTATGAAGATGATGCAATAACGAAAAGACATGACATCTATATGAGTTGCAAGACAGTAAACCCTTATAGACATGGTAACTATAAAATATTGATACAACAAGTAAAACCCTATAAGCATGGTATTTACATGAGATGCTGCAAAAAGTAAAACCCTATAGCCATGGTAACTATATGAGATAACGCAAGAAAGGTAAACCCCTCCCCATATTCCCTTTCACTAGTTATTACAAATTATTTACAAGAATCTGGACCAAAATATTAACATTAAAGGAAATAAATAATACATCAACACTAACACAGGTCCAAAGAATCACAAAGCAACTTTAATGTCAAACATATTCCCTTCACCAAATCCAGGCTCCTAAATCCGAGGATTTCTTTTTAGAGTAGTGCAACTGTGGAATTACTAGCCCCAAACCATCCAAGTTCAGAGGAGACTCTGGGGTCCCCTAAGCATTGCTTACTAAGGGGGAAGTAGGACTTAAAGAGCTAAGAATAAGTGTAAAGGTGATAGATTAGAGGAAAACCATTGTAGGAGGTGGTCATACCTAGCCTATGGAGTGAGGCCGGCACATCCCTAACAACTTACAAAGGTTAACAAAGAGGAGCAGACTTGTAAACAAGTCAGACTAGGGCATGTATGGTGATTAGGACACCAACAGGCCTTTGTCAAGACTCAAACACAAAATAAGGGGGTAGGGGATGGGATTACTTTGAATATAGGTTGTTGACAACCTTAGTTCTAATCTAGGAGTAGCAATGAGATACCACCCTAATCTAGAAACACACTCTCATTCAAACAAGGATCAGGGAAAATGAGTCACATAAGTATATAAGACTAAATTAAAAGGGATTCATGGGAAAGGGGTGTATAAGAACTCAAACCATATAATGAACAATAAACAGCCAAGAGAAAGGATAGAGCATGCTGAAATAAAAATTAAAGCACAAACATCCAAGGAAAAATGGGGAACTAAACATGCTGCAACTGAAATACACACTAACAAGGGAAATGGGGAAAGGGATTCAACATGTTAAAGCATAAACTGAACAGACAAGGGAAAAGGGGAAAGGAATTAAAAATGTTGAACTTAAATTAAAATACACAAACAGATTTGGGGAAGGGGATTAAACATGCTAAAGTTCAAATTAACAGACTGGGGGATAGGATAGGGGTTGACATGCTAAACTGAAATTGAAATACACAAACACTGAGCAGGGTCAAGTAACAACCAGTTGGAAGTTGTTCATATAATGGCAGGAGCCTACCAGTTTCAACTTGAATAATAGAGCAAGTATAGATCGTTATTATTAGCCTTGGATTTCAGCCAGCTAATTCTTATCAAGAGTGCAAGTAACAGAGAAGGAATGTAGAAGAGAGGTGAGTTTTCAGTGATAATTAGAGAGTGCTCGTGTTTTCAGTGTCCCTTAGTGAGAAAAGTGAAGGCCTATTTATAGTTTTGAACGAGAAGCAACACTTAAGGCAAGAAAATATTCAGCAGTACCAATCATACACAATTTAGGAGAATGTTCCCTTTAATTAAGGAACCGAAAGGAAATAAATAAACTTTTGTCTAATATTGGAAAGAAAAATCAAGTACCAATGACAGAGTATAGGGTAAATATATGTAAAGAGCTTGAAAATTACACGGGTAAACATATAAGGCAGGTAATCAGCTAGAAAATCAAGGACTCGAGATACTAGTTTATTCGAACTAGGTCGGAAAACAGGGGTCAATTAGAGAAGCAGACAGCTGTACAAAATAAAGTTTTCCAATTAGGGTTTCAGAGAAGGGTAAATGTGATAATATAAAAGAGGTATAGGTTAGAACATACAAAAACTGGAAGTATCATAGTAAACATGTAGCAAAACACACAAGAAAACAATTTGAGACGGCTAGGGATTTAAAGAGAAAGAAATGGAAAATCCTCCTAGAATTTAGGGTTTCTATTACACATAGAGCATAAAGAAAGTCATAGATGAAGATGAACACGACGAAAAACATCATAACGAAATCATAGAACGCATTAACTGAAAACCCTAAAAAGTAATCAGTAAAAAAAACATATTAGAGCCATGGTAGAAAAATGCTTAAGAATCATAGTGAAGGCTAGAGAAGAACACACTGTAGCAAATAAAGCGGAGAAATCAAGGAGATCAGAGAAGTCATAGAAAATCCTAAGTTTAAAATGACGAACCGTTTGAAAACAAGAAATAGGTGAAGAAAAGATGAGAGATACTTTATAATCTTTAGAAAACAACTAGGACTCAGAGAGATTCATAAAAGTAAATACAGAGAAAAACCTCGAGAAATTAGGGTTTTCTAAGAAAGGTCTCGAAGCATCGATAAAAGCTTGGAATGGACTCGTCGGAGTAGGCAAACGACCTAGGGCTTTAAGGCTTGCTGGAGAAATATAAGACACGACTGTAGAAACCCCATTGGAGGACCTAAGGTCCGTTCATCCTTGAAGTAGGGCTCCGATCTTCGAAACCAGGACCATGAGAGGTGAGGAGTGAACAGATAAATAAGTTTCAGGTCTTGGACGGCCATGAACGTCGCTCAGATTAAGCCGGAGACGATTAGGGTTTTAGAGGGCTAGAGAGATTTTGGGATTCAAAGGTGGTAGGTTCGGAATAACAAGTTTAAGGTTAGGGGTGTTAGGGATTTAATTATGGTAAGTGAAGTGTGGGCCGTTGATCTGTGTGATCAACAGCCAGGATTAAAAGAGCTAGGGCAGGTTAGCTTTAAGTGGGTTTCGGTCGGGTAGCTTTAAATTGGGTCAGGCAATTGGGGGCTAATTTTGGGGTTGATTTTGGGTTTCAATTTGGGCAAGAATTGAAAGATTAAAGGGCTATAATTGAAATAGCCATTTTTCCCAGTTTGAATATATAAAAATAGTAAAAACTTTTGTAAAAATCCTCTAAAATTACTGAGTTAATAAAATATATCTAGGGAGCAACATAAAATATCAGGAACATTTTGTACTTGAAATACTTATTAAATCGAGAACTAGGCTAAAATTGTAATTTAATGCAATTTTAGTTTAAAAATGCCTAATTGCTTTGTAAAAATTACATCAATTTATATTTTTTATGTAAATGAGATAATAAAATAAATTATTTATTAAGTAACAAGATTTGAGGTTAAATACTGGATTTTATAGTACAAAATAAGTTGTAAATTGATTTTAAAATGCTTGAAAAATATTAGAAAAATACAAAACCTTTTGTGGATGCTTATATATGCATTAACAATCTATTTGGAAAGTATTTTGGGTAGAAAAATACATAGGTAAAAATTGGGTATCAACAATGAGGCCGAGGTGGAAACACAAGATGTCGTGAACCCTTCTAGGGAACACGTGATTGATATGCCTGAGCTGGTGGTGCCCAAAGCCAAAGCACCTTTTTCTAGGCCACCTCCGCCTTATCCTCAATGCATAGAAAAGCAAAAGAGCGACAACCAATTTAAAAATATCATAGACATGATGAAGAACCTTACAATCATTGTGCCTTTGGTTGAGGCACTCGATCTAATGCCGGGGTATGCCAAGTTTATGAAATATTTGGTAACAAAAAAGAGGTCGATGGAGTGTGAAATAATTAAAATGACTCACCAAGTGAGTGCGATTGTACATTCCATGGACGCAAAACTTGAAGACCCTGGATCTTTTGCTATCCCTTGCACTCTGGGAAGTGCGAACTTTGCCAAGGCCCTTTGTGATTTGGGGGCTAGCATAAATTTAATACAGTACTCGATAGTCAAGACCTTGGGAATTGGACAACCTCAACCAACCTCAATGAGACTTCAAATGGCGGATTGATCAATGACGCGACATTTGGGTATAATTGATGACGTACTTGTCCAGGTAGACTAATTCATATTGCAACAAATTTTGTGATATTGGATTATGAAGTGGACTTTGAAGTCCCGATTATTCTTGGGAGACCTTTCCTAGAAACGGGGAAGGCATTGGTTAATGTTGAAGCAGGTGAGTTGAATTTTATGTGGGGAATGAGAAGGTTGCTTTCCATGTTTTTAAATTCATGCGGCAACAAAATAGCACCAAGGTGTGCTCATTCGGAGACATTGTCACAACTGTGATAGTGGATGACACAAGTTTTATGATCAATGTTGAAGATCCCCTTGAGGTCGTACTTCTAAATATGGATGTCAATGATGATTCAAGTAGAGTGGAGCGCGTAAAGTCATTGCATGGTATGGGTTCATATTCATATAAGCCTAGGAAATTGTCCATGGATCTTGAAATTGCAAAACTCTACCAACAAAGCCATCTAGCGAATAGCCACCGGTGTAGGAGTTAAAACTACTTCCTCCACAACATAGGTAAGATGTATTGGGCTAAAATTCGACAGTACCTATTATTCTTTTATCTTGCTTAACTAACATGCATGTTGACGCCACTTTAGCGGTACTTCAAAAGCGCAAGAAGGCGATTGGATGGACATTGGCCGACATTTAGGGAATAAGCCCGCATTTTGCATGCATAAAATCATTTTGGAGAAGGATGCAAGGACTTATTTAGAGCATAAAAATAGATTAAATGAGGCGATGCAAGAAGTGGTAAAGAAAAAGGTTATCAAGTTGTTAGATGCTGGTGTGGTTTATCCTATTTCTGACAGTTCTTGGACTTCTCCGGTGCAATGTATACCAAAGAAGGGTGGGATGACTATGGATACCAATGAAAACAATGAGCTTATTCCTGCTCGGACACTTAAAGGTTTGAGAGTTTGTTTGGATTGCCGGAAACTAAACAAGGTGACCCCAAAGGACTACTTCCCATTGCCATTCCTTGACCAAATACTAGAATGTCTTGCTGGGCATGATTTCAATCACTTTTTGGATGGATACTCGGGGTACAATAAAATCCTTATTGCCCTGAAGGATAAAGAAAAGACCACTTTTACCTATTTGTATGGCATATTCGATTCTCTCCAATGTCATTCGGGTTCTGTAATGCTTCTGCGACCTTCTAGTGTTGCATGATGGCTATTTTAACTGACATGGTGGAAGGTATCTTGGAGGTCTTCATGGATGATTTAAGCATGGTTGGGGATTCTTTTGAAGAGTGTTTGGGTAATTTGGATAAAGTGTTAGCCCGATATGAAGACACGAATCTTGTTCCCAATTGGAAAAAGTGCCATTTCATGGTTGAAGAGGGTATTGTATTGAGTCACAAAATTTCAAAGCAAGTAATTGAAGTGGATAAAGCCAAGATAGAGGTGATTTCAAGGCTTCCTCCCCTACTTCTATCAAAGGGGTGAGGACTTTTCTTGGGCACGCGTGGTTCTACTGGAGGTTCATTAAAGATTTTTCAAATGTAGTTAACCCATTGTGCAAGTTTCTAGAGAAGGATACTAAATTTGTGTTTGATGAGAAGTACACGGAGGCTTTTGAGCCTTCTTAAACACAAGTTGACTACTACTCATATCACTACTGCACCAAATTGGAGCTTGCATTTCGAGCTCATGTGTGATGTTAGTGACGTTGCAGTTGGGGTTGTTTTGGGTCAAAGTGTTAATAAGATGTTTCATCCAGTGTACTACTGAAGCGAGACCATGAAGTAGGCTCAAAGTAACCACACAGTCACCGAGAAAGAGTTATTGGCCATAGTATTTGCAATGGAAAAGTTCTAACCGTATCTTATGGGGGCAAAAGTATTATTCTCACTGATCATGCCTCCCTTAGGAATTTGATGACAAAGAAAGACTCTAAGGCAAGATTGATGAGATGGGTGTTACTTCTTCCAGAGTTTGATCTAAATAATTTTTCACCAGAAAGGTAGTGAAAATCTAATGGCGTACCATTTAATCCTTTTGGAGGATGAGGGAAGTCCTTGTGATGGCCTTGAGATCAATGATGAATTTCTTGAAGAACAACTCCTTGTAGTGTCAATGCAATGATATATTGTGAGTTTCTGATGTTTCCAATTACCTTATGACCAGAATAATCCCATATGAGCTCTCTTCTAGCCAAAGGAAGAAGCTCAAGAGAGATAGCTTGGATTTTATTGGGATGACATATTTGTTCAAGATTTACACGGATGGTGTGCTTCATAGACGTTTCCTGGAGGAAGAACAATTGAGTATCTTAGAGGCTTGCCATTCCTCACCCTATGGTGGCCATCACGGTGGGATGAGGACCAACTCAAAGGTCCTTAGTTGTGTGTTTTATTGGCCAACCTTGTTTAAAGATACGAGTAATTTTGTGAAGAGATGTGATATGTGCCACAGATAGGGTGGAATTTCTAAAAGTGATGAGATGCCTCTCAACACAATTCTTGAAGTGGATATTTTGATGTTTGGGGCATCAATTTCATGGGTCCATTTGTTAGCTCTTGTGGGAACACTTCCATTCTAGTGGCTATGGATTATGTCTCAAACTGGGTTGAAGCCATGGCTTTGCCAAACAATGAAGCCCAGAGTGTTGTTGCATTTCATATGAAGAGTATCTTCACAAAGTTTGGCACTCCTCGTGCTATTATTACTTATTGGGGATTACACATTTGCAATAGAGAGTTTGATTCGTTGATTGCCAAATATGGAGTCAATCACAAAGTGTCCACCCCCTGTCATCCTCAAGCTAGTGGTCAAGTGGATGGATGTCTCCAACCGAGAAATAAAGAGTATCTTGTCAAAAACGGTCAATGCTAATAGGATTGATTAGTCGAAAAAGTTGGATGGCGCTCTATGGGCCAATCGGACAACTTACAAGACTCCAATCGGTACGTTTCCGTATCGATTGGTGTTTGGGAAAGCTTTCCATCTTCCGGGCGAGCTAGAACACAATGCTATGTGGGCCTTAAGGAAGTGTAATTTGGAATGGGATGTTATGGTCAATCTCTGCGTTGAACAACTCAATGAGCTTGATAAGTTTAGATTTAATGCCTACTCTAGCTCGTTCATGTATAAGGAAAAGATGAAGTACCTGCATGACAAATATGATTGGGGAAAGGAATTTAAAATTGGTGATCTAGTTCTTTTGTTTCTCTCAGTTATGTATGTTTTCGAAGAAGCTCAAATCAAAGTGGAGTGGGATATTTGAAGTTGTATGTGTGACCCTGTTTGGTGCTCTTTATCATAAGAAGAAAAATGAAAATTTTTTCAAAGTCAATGGGCATCGCGTCAAGAATTACCTTGGGAGGTTTGATGATAGCCACAAGGTGTCGCTCATTCATCTAATGTGATGTGGTGGTAACATGTATCGTGCCGTGACATTAAATCAGGCGTTTCTTGGGAGGCAACCCATGTTTTTTATTTTCTTTGTAGTTTGAGATTTTTGGGCTAATTGGTTTTGAGATTTTGTAGGGATTGTGTTGATGCAGTGCAAAATAAGATGGAAAAATTGAATAGTCTCTGAACTTGCTAGTGCAGCCGCTCTACACTTTGTGTGGTCCGCATTAGTATGAGCCAAGTGGGGTACTGTCTGAAGTTTACCATCGCGGCTTCATTGTATTTAGTGCGGACCACTGAAGAAAATCCTGGCAAACTAGGAAAATATGATGGAGACATATGAGGCCTTGAATATGGAAGTTGGGGCACACATCACTACATTGCAAAAGTTGGCCCGGGAGCACAATAAGTTGAGGAAGCAAACAGCTTTGAAGGAGTTGGTGAAGAATCTGCTAGAAGATGTAGATAAGCTTTTGGCGGACCAGATGCCAATAGACTAACTATTTGTAAATCCAGAAGTAGCTCAGCCACAGCAGAAGGAGGCACCCAGGCACCCGAGGAAGAAGAGGAAATCACTTTCACTGAGGGATTTGTGATAGAGGTGGCACATGTTCAGGAGGAACCCCCAATGCACCACCAAATGTGCAGCCAGTTCATAATTCGGCCCTTGTGCCAGCAGGAGAGCAGCAGCAGGCCAGGAACCAATTGAGGTTCCCACCATTATAGAGGACCAGGGGACCACTGATCAGCACATGACGACAGATTAGGCTTGAGGGGCTACTGTACATCCTTTATCTGTCATTTTATACTTAATTTGGTAGTTGGCATTAAGGACAATGCCAGGTTTTATTTGTGGGGTTGCGCCCGACTATTTTGTTGGATGATTGTATATATTCGTTTGACTCTTAGTATATTTGTAGTTGATAGTTGGATTGTATATAACTTTTCATTTTTAGAAGGTTTTCGACTTTCTGTATATATTCATTACCCCCAGTTGTATATTCTACTCCCCTTATTATACATATTCATTCCGTTTTTATTTTGGATTTCTATTTTCGTTAAGATTTTTAGTTTTAGTTGCATAGTTAGGCTCGTAGCCTTTTTGTTTTGTTTTGGCGTTTGGAGTAAGCCCTTGGTTTTCTTAATTCCATGGTTCTTTCGAAGGGTAGAGAGTTGTATGAACCATGAGGCTTTTCCCAATGTTAGATGGCATGACGACCTTCTTATGGGTTTGAGTCCATTTTTTATTTTTCTTTTTTGATTTTCAAGTTTTGTAGTTGTGGGTACCTCAGGCAAAGCTTCACTTGGGCCTAACACATTTTCCTTTGATCCCATGGTGAAAGACATAATGTTGTGCTTAAGATGGTGAATGTCATGGCCCTAAGACTCTTGTGTTGACCAAAAAATCATCATGTGGTCATTTTGGGCCATTGGGCACTTGAATCGTAACTAAGATCATTGTGGGACCTTGACTCAATGTCTTTAGCAATCCTTGAGGTGTTTGTGGTTAGAATTCGAATTGTGAGACCAAGTACCAAGCCGATGGTCTAGAACTTGCCCTGAATGTTTGTTGAGGCAAAATCATAGGTGAAACTTTACTAGAGAAGTGATTATAGGCTCTCCTTGATCCAATATGCCAAGTTTGAACAAGTCCATGACCTACCAATCAAATGATCCCTATTTCACCCCTTTTGAGCCTTAAACCTTCTTCTTTCATGAACCAAAGCTACAAGCCTATGACCATTCTCAATGATACCCTCGCTTGGCACCCAAATCTTCCCTTGAGTATTGGCCGATGTCTACGTTTGGGGGGAGAGATAAGAAATTAAACTATGTGGTAAATAGGTACAAAAGTAAAAGAAAAAGAAGGCAACAAAAAAAGATAAAAAGATTAAGAAGGACAAATGTGAATAAGAACCAAAAAGAGAATCCAAGGACAACAAAAAGTTAAAAAAGTGTGGAAAAGTAGACAAAAGAAGAAAAGGTTTTGAATTGCAAAAGAAAGAGTGACAATGCGCCTCTCTAACCCCTTGAAAGAAGTGAAATAATCAAATGAGTCAAGAAAGTGTGCCAAAATGAATCAAAAGAAGTGCTTAAGGGAAGATTGAACTCAAGTGAGAAAAAACATGCCTTGTGTTTGCCCAAAAGCCTTCGTAATGACTCCTCAAAAAACCTTTATGATCTTGAGTTGAAGGAAGCCTACATTAGTGGATACTTACATAAGGGGCAAGCATAAGATACTTAGATCCTTACTTGTGACCTCTTCCTTGAGAGAGATGAGTGAAAATCCATCAACCTCACTTTGTGTGTTAATACTGTAAAAGGTGAGGTTCACTTAGGGAGAGTTGAGGATGTATGTGTTTGGGTTCCACAATAACAAAAGTAATTGAGAAAAGTGTTCTGATGAATATGTGTCAACTCTTGATGCTCTTGTGTAACACTTGATCCACAAGTTTTCAATGTTTAAATGTATTAATGATGCACTCGCATTGAGGCCAATTGTTAGTCCCTATTGATGCTTGTTAAGGTTACTTTTGGATAAACAAGAATTACTTGAATGTTTTCTTTTGAGGGATAGGTCTTATTTTTTTGCTTGAGGACAAGCAAAGGTTAAAGTTTGGAGGAGTTGATAACTACGATTTTTGCACGTTTTATACCAATACTTGCGTAAGTTTTGTGTGTGGATTGCAATAAATTAGTTCCAAAATACTTACAAGTTGCGCTTGATTGTAGGTTTGAACGAAAAGATGACATATGTCAAAGATTGGCTCAAAACGCAGTGTAACATGTAAGTGTCAAAGACAAGTAAAGTGGGGAACAAAAAGACCTAGCATGGACAGCACTGCTTTGCCACGCCGTCGTGCTATTAGTTCAGAGACTGTGCATTTCAGTGGTATCATGCGCGGTCCACACTCATCCTTACGCGATCCGCGCCTGTAGAGATTCAGAGACAAAAGAATGTAAGGCAGAACCCACGCGGTCGTGCTACAAATCAGTGAAGTCCGCGTGGATGATATTCAGAGAGTTAATCTTTTTCCAAATCTATCCACATGGCCGCGTCTCATTTATGCGCGGCCCGCTCCAATCAGCCAACATGGCCACGACCCATTTATTCGCGGTTTGCGCCTTTTAGTTAGAGCGGTCGCACCACCTACTTGCACGGTCCGCATTCCCAACTTCAGGTGAAATAATTGAAAGACTATGACCCTGCTCGGCCGTGCTACATTTATCCGCGGTCCACGCCAACCCCACAGGGGAACTTTTGTCCATTTTTTCCTATGCACTGTAAATAGAACATTTTACTTTTTTTTGTTAAGCATTAGATATCGGATGGCCGCTGCACTCGTGAGACTCGAGTTTTAGCCTATTTTGGGCAATTTTATCTTGTTCTATCGTGGATTCTCTTAGATTAACATTAGTAATTAATTAATATGTTTATTTCATATTCTATTTCTTCAATTCCTATTTCTATTATGTCTAGATAAACCTGTTAGCAAGTGTTATGGCTCAACCCTAGTGTGGGTAATTAATGGATGTGATTGTTTAATGCTTGAATGATGTTGGGTGTTTATTATTTGGGTTAATTTTATGATTAAATTAGGATTTGGTGGTTGAAACCACTAAGTAAAGCTTAGTGTGTCTTGACTAATTTTGAGAAAGAGAGTCTATGACCCCAAAATTGACCCAACAAGGAATTGAGATGGACCCATAAGAATGGTACTCCCAATTAACCGGTTAAACCTTGAGAGAGTAATTACCCAACTTGAAACCTAAGTTTCTTGGGCAAATTGGCCTACCCAATTGGTCCCGAGAGATTCAATCAGCAAAAATCATTCTCTTTACAGAGAGGTGTGAGAGTGAGTGCAATCGTACAACGATTATAGCATAAGCCCCACAATCATCATTCTAGTATTAGGAGTCTCTACCCATTAATTGACCACCTAGGTAATTGCCACGACCCTAGTGGCTTTCTCTATCTTGCATACACCCTAGAATTAATATCTTAGCATAATTTAGTTTTAACTTATAATTGATAAACTGTACTTTATAAATATAAAACCCCATAAATGTTAGAAATACAATTAGGAGCAAACACGTATTTCTAGTCTGAACAAATACGCAACTCCATTCCAAGCTCCCTATGGAAATTGACCCGATACCACTATTCGGGTAAAATTCTTAGCGCCAGCTCTTTCTAAGATTGAGTTTGCTGCGATTATTCTGTGGGGTCGTTGACTGTGCGGGTGAAAATTCTTCGCTGGACCCTTAACTTTGAGGCTAAGGGTTGGTTGACTTTTTTGTGCAGTCGGATTGATCCCACTACCCATGATCAGACTATTCCTCTATCACGGGCTGTTATAGTTACTTGTATCATAGCCGGGTACCCCATCAATGTGGGTAATGTGATGTCTAGATGTATTTCTCTTGTTGGTGCTGAGGCTGATAGGAACTAACCTTTCCCCAAAACAATGACCATGTATTGTAGAGACTTGAAGGTGTAAAAGAGACAGTTTGATATTAAGGCAAAACATGTGGCTCCGTTCTCATGGCATAGTTTGAACGGGGCCAGACAACCCCAAGGACAAGAAATACAAGTCACATGCCTCCTCCCAACTAGCCATTCTGAAGATCCAATTGTGGTAGAGACCTCCACCGAGCCTACCTCCATAGTGCCTGATATGCCTCCCGAACCTTCCACTACTACTGCTGACATGCCTCTTGGTCCTTTTACTTCAGCTTGCCTGGAGATTCCCTCCTATCATGCCCATCCCATCACTACCCATTGACTGAGACAGACGCTTCAGAGCCTGAGCAACTGGACGTACACTACGGCATCCAAGTTGTCCACCTTTACCTTTACCATTGCAGCTTAGTCGGCACCTCAGCTGGCACAGGTCTCTCTATCTATTGAGGATGCATTGAAGAAGCTCCTGAACAACTACGAAAAGATCATCAGCACTCATGATGACTTGGTGAGGTAGTGGATTCGCACAGTAAAGCTCTGAAGGAGTTTGCTCATGAGCAAAAGAAACTAAGAATGACATGAGCCTCTAAGGAGTCCGAGAAGGAGTTGAGGGAGGATGTGGAGAGACTCAAGCAGATCAACTGCCTTTAGATTCATTATTTGAAGACCCATCTCCAGGTGCAACTCCATTAGTAGTTCTAGAAGCCACAGACCCAGAGCAGGTACAGAGGCGTCCAAACAAGAGGAGGAAGATCCTGAGCACAGTTGATGCCATCATCCAGTTAGCGGACCCACAAGAGGCTTCCTCCGATTTTTCCACATGATGTACTTGAGTAACAACCTTTCCAAGTCCAAGCCCCAGTCCTAGCAGCTGAGCAACAGAATACGAAGAACCAGTCTGAGGTTCCCGCGTATATAGAGGACCTAGGGACTACTAATGATTCTGTGTGGATGGATATGGCTTAGGGAGTCTTCATATCCTTTGTTTATACCTTTTGGTTCTTATTTGTTTAGATGGCATTGGGGATAATGTCAGCATTTATTAGAAGGGGGTGCGCCCTACATTTTATCTTTGGATGATTGTATATATATATTAATTCAGTTTACTCATTCTTTGATTTTCATTTGGTGTGTATATAATCTTAAATTTAGTTACTTTCATCGCACTTTTTGTCTTTATTTTTTTCTGAATATAAAGTTAAATAATTGTATATATTAATTACCCTATTGTACATATGCATTCTATTATATATTTGCAAAACAATTTTGTTTTTAGCTTCTTATATAAGCTCTTAGCATTTTGTTATATTTTAAGCATTGTCAATAAGACTTTGGTTTTTTAATGCCATGGTTCTTTTCAAATGTGCAACACTGTATGAACGTGGTGGCTTTTCCCAATGATAGATGACGTAACAACGTTCTTAAGGGGTTTGAGTTCGTTTTTTTTTTTTTTTTGTGTTTCTGATAGTTTGTAGTTAAGGGTACCTCAACGAAAGACTCGCTTTGGCCTAGTATATTTTCCTTTCATCCTATGGTCAAAAACAAAATGTTGTGTTTATGATGGTGAAATTTGTAACTTTGAGATTCTCGTATTGGCTGACAATAATTAAAATGGTTTTTTGGACCGTAGTGTGCTTGAATCATAACTAAGGTCGTTGTTGGCCCTCGAATCAAAGTCTGTAGGATTCCCCTAGCATGTGTGGTGAGAAATCAAATTGCAAGTCCAAGTCCCAAGCCAATGGTCTTGAACTTGCCTTGAATGTTTGTTGAGGTGAAATCCTAAGTGGAATTTGACTTGGGAAGAGATTATAGGCTCTGCTTGATCTAAATGATAGTTTGAACAATTCCACAGCCTACCATGTATATGATACCTAGCCATCCCTTGTGTGCCTTAGACATTTTTCTTTTGAGAACCATAATACATGCTCAATGTGAAATTGACTTCAAAGGGATTCAAGAAAAGAAAAGAAAGAAAGGTGTGGAAAGTTGAATAAAGGGAGAAATCGTTTCAAATGCATAAGAAAAAGTGACAATGTGTCTTTCTAACCCATTTGAAATAAGTGAAATGACTCAAAAATTCAAGATAATTGTGCTAAATGAATCAAAAGAAGTGCTTACGGGAAGATTGAAACCACTAGAAAAAACACTTGTCCTACACTAACCCAAAAGCCTTCACAATGACTCCTCAAAAACTCTATATGATCTTGAGTTGGATGAAGCTTACATTAGTGGATACTCGCATAAGGGCAAAGTATATGGTACTTAGAGACAGACTTGTGGCCTTTCCTTGAGAGAGATGAGCGAATTCCCAATTACCTAATTTTGTGTGCCAATATTGTAAAGGTGATGTTTTTCTTAGGGAGACTTGAGGATGTGCAAAATAGGGTTCCACAATGACCAAAGTAATTGAAAATGTTCTTTGAAGTGTTGAGTCAACTCTTAGTGCTCTTGTATCGCACTTGATCCATGGTTTTTCAAAGGTTAAATGTTGTTAATGATACATGTGTGTTGAGGGTAATTGTTAGTCTCAATTGATGCTTGTTGAGGTTACCTTAGGATAGCTGAAAGTACTTGGGTTTTCCCTTAACAGGTGGGTCTTATTTTGTTTGCATGAGGACAAGCAAAAGCTTAAGCTTGGGGAAGTTTATAACTAGGGATTTTGTCGTGTTTTATGCTCCTTCTTGATTACGCTTTCATTATAAATTATTACAAAATAGTTCCAAAAGGATCATATGTGTTCTTGGTTTGAGGTTTGATTGATAGAGTGACAAAATAATAATGATTGGCTCAAAAGGAGTGAAACCTGCTCAAGTATCAAAGACAAGGCAAAATGAAGGCAAACAAGCCTAGTGCGGCAACAATCGACTATGTGCGGTCCGCACTAGGGGCTCAGAGAGTTGGTAAAATGGGCTTCAATCAATGCGGCCGAATTCCATTATGTGCAGTCCACTATGAAGGCTCCACCGCCACAATACCATTATGTGCGGCCCACGGAAGAGGGATTCAGATAGATGAAATTCAGAAGAAGTCAAGCAGCGTGGCCGTGGTCAATATTGTGCAGTCCACGCTAGAAGCCTCTGCGGGCTCGGAGCCCAAATTCAGAGAGCCAAGTTTTGAAAGTCTAAGAGCCTAATGCAGGCGCGGTCCACTTTTTACGGCCCGCACTGACCTCGCAAGGGTATTTTTGTCCAGTTTTTTAAACCTAGTATAAATAGAACATTTTTCGATTTTTAGGTCATATGTTAGTTCCAGAACAAGGTTGCGCTCGTGAGAAGCTAGTTTGTAGCCACTTTTGGCATCTGAACGTAGAATTAAAGATAGATACTTTTTATTTTTTTTAAGTGTTCAATTAATTTGTCTTGTTCTTCATCTATTTCTCTATTTTCTTGTTCAAGCATGAGTAGCTAAACCCCTTATCTAGGGTTGTGTCTCAACGCTAGTGTGGGTAATTGATGAGTGTTGTCATCTAGGGTTAGATTGACTATGGGTGTTTACTATTTGGATTAATTTTATAATTTAATATATGAAATGGTGGTTACAAACACTGAATTGAACATTGTGGACTAGGATCTTCATGAGAAAGAGAGCCTAAGTCTCAAAATTGACCCAACAAGCAATTGGGATGGACTCATTAGAAATGATAGTCCCAATTAAGGGGCTAATCCTCGAGAGAGTAATTACCCGACGTGAACCCTAGTTGCTTGAGCTAATTATCCTACCCATTAGGTCTCGAGAAAGTCAATTGGGAAAAATCACTTTCTCTATAGAGAGGTCTTAGAGTGGGTAAAATGTTGCAACAGCTATAGAATAAGCCCCAATTATGTCAATCGAACATTAGTAACATCTACCCGCCAATTAGCCACCTAGTTTATGTCACAACCCTAGTGCCTTTCTTCCAGTTAGATACATCTTTAGCAATTATCTCATAGCATATTCTAGTTAAATTTGTATTCTGATAATAATGTTTGTATTTGAAAACCCAAATATTATGGAAGTGACATCAGAAACAATAACACAACTCTAGTCTAGACAGATACACAGTTCCAATATCTAGCTCTCTGTAGAATTCAATCCTGATCCTCATATCGGGTAAAAGCTATTGCGACCCGTTGTCGAAACTCTTTAGTGGTGCAGAGTTGAAAGTGATCTGCTCCCATTGATGAAAGGATGGGGGAAGCAAGGCTCAGGTGGTTCAGGCATGTTCAGAGGAGAAGTCCAGATGCTCCGGCAAGGAGGTGCGAACGGCTGGTAGTGGAAGGCTCGAGAAGAGATAGAGGGAGGCCTAAGAAGTATTGGGGGAGGTGATTAGGAAGGATATGGCGAGGCTTCAGATTTCCGATGACATTGAACTTGATAGGAACATGTGGAGGTCAAGTATTAGGGTTGTATGTTAGGAGGTAGTTGATTCTTGTCTTATGCCATAACTTTGGGAGTAGGGATATTATTTCGGTGGTGGTACTAATATTGTCTTCTTTTGTCTTTTTATCTTCTTGACCGGTGAGAATTTTGGAAACAGCCTCTCTACTCCTTCGCGGGTAGGGTAAGGTATGTGTGCACACTATCCTCCACAGACACCACTAGTAGAATTACACTGGATTGTTATCGTTGTATGCTAAAATTGTGAATTTGGTGAAGGTTTCTTACAGTGAAAACTCTTTCAAAAAGATAAAATCTATTAGAACTTGTTTTGTGGTTGTACTCTAAGATTTTGGGGCCGCTCAAACATCCATCTTAGTATTGTTTCGCTGTTGTTTTCTGTTGTTAAAATGCTGAATTCTGCCCTTTCACTACTGAATTTCATCTTGTTACAAATCAGTTAATCCATAATCTTATGTATTGCAGATTCTTGATGACAATGACAATATTTTAACCCTTTTGATTAGTGGAACATAGCATGTAAATATTTTTAATTTAGCTATAACTTTTATTTTTGTTCACAAAACAATACTCTGTTCGTGTGTTATTTACTTGCTATAAAGTCTATTTATTTTGTTTACTCCATTTTTGTTAAGATTAGCAAATATTCCATTACTATTTGTTCTTCTATTTATTTATTTATTTATTATCTTCTTAAAATTACATTGTCTCTATTTTATTATCTAGTTTTGTTTGTTATGTATTTTGAGTTGGATGATAGTTTAGCTGACATTTTTAGTATCTTGTAATTTTTTTTTATAAATAGTGAAAGGATTCTCTGAAATAAGAAAACTTTCTTCTAAGATAAAAGTTATGTAGATCCAGGGGTATTAGTTTTGGTATAGTGGTTCATTTTTGTCATGCGCCCATTTAGTCTCCTGACTCGCATTTCTATTAATAAAAACAAAGATTTTTTCATAGTTATTCGTCTACCGGGTTACTTTCAGGCTAACTGAATTGTTGAATTTATCTATTAGTAGTAAATAAATTAGCAGTAGTCTTTTGAAACAAATAGACCATAATGTATCTTGTAAGAGATAAGGTAATTGGGCCCAACAAATTAGGTCCAAGTCTGGAGCACTGAATCATGCTAGATGGCCCATATCCTTTTCAATAACTACGTGGGTCAAAAAACTAAATTATTGTAAATTATTGTAGGCCCAACGACAATTAATTTCGATGGCGCCTCCTTTCTTCTTTATAAGTAAAATGTTGGCACATTTCTCTTCAGATAACCATGACTTGGCGCAAATGATTAAAAACAAAGTTTTTTCCATAGATCTAATAAAAGTGTATGTCTCTTTTAATATTCTTTTTCCCTTTTCTTCTTGATAATTTAATTCTTCTTAATTAATTTAATTTAATGATTTCGGGTTCGCTTGAGAGACGCAATTCTGATAAGTTAATTATTTGTGTTATTCGATCACGCATTCACTTGCGTAGCGTGGTTATGATAACGTAATATTATCCAAATTATTTTTTTAATAGTTTCAATAATTAAGAAATAAATGTAGATATGTAAAACATAGAAATCCTATAAAGCATAGTTTATCAAAAATTAATTTAATCCAACATTTAAGTCAATAAAGCGACCATGCTAGAACTACGAGACTAAGGAAATGCTTTACACTTTCTCCATGTTTAACATAATTCCTTACCCGAACTTTATTTTCACGGACCGAAATAAAAGTGTCAAATCTTCCTTTGTATAGGGATTCAAATAAAAGGTGACTTGGAATATCCAAAACATCAATTCCAAGTGGCGACTCTCTAAAAAAATAGTAATTCCTATTTTAAAATTATCACTTTAATTGGAAAAACTCTTTAACCCACAAATCCATAATACATATATACTATTTGCGGGGGTAGAAAAGGGGTGTGACAGCTCTGGCAACTCCATTGAGAACTACTAGAATTCGAACTTGTATATGTTGACTTTTATTTGGCTTTATTAATTTTGTATATACTGTGATTTATTTGGGCATAATGTGCTACTTGTTTTGGTTTTGCCGATTTGATATTGTTGAACTGCACACATAAACGATTTTCTCACGCACCCCCTCTGAGTCTTCTTGAAATTAAACTTGGACATTTTCTTGACATAGCCCGTTTTCTTTGAGATAGCCGAGCTAATTGTCACCCTGTGAAGGATTTTAGTCACACATATCTTAGGCGGGGAGCACCACCAGTTAAGCCGGAAAGCAATGCTACCGGTACATTGACCCTCCTCAGCTCGAGTTGTACGCTCGAGTAAGCCTGTCTAGATACCTTCTTCGCCAGGATTTAAACCTAGAAGAAAAAACCTCATGCCGGATATCCCTGGTAGGTTCGCTTTATGTGCATCACGTGCATTCGATTTAGAGAAACTTCGCACATGGAGTCCGTATAAGATAGATATCTTTTTTGAGACTATCATGTTCATGTTTGTGCTACTTGATACATCATTGGAAGGCTTGCTTGCATTGTCAATCGGCTTTAAAAAATTTGTGTAATTATTAAAAATGAAAAAAAAAAGAAAGAGAAGCATTCTCATTGTTTGGTGTAAATAAACCAAAAAAAAGAGATTTTGTAGTAGTCTGGTGTGAGTTGTAAAGTTTAATTTTAAAAAAAAAGGGAAAAGTACCTTGTCTTCCCGAACTACGCGGGTTTGATTCTGATCGAATATGAGATAATTAGGCAACCTCCATCGGGTTCAGCCCACACTTTTCAAAAAAGGGAGCATAAAATTCTGCATGTGCATAAAATTTTCGAAAAATAAAAGAAAAAAATGCTATTTTTGTCACCTTGATACTGTTTTGCCTGCATATTCCGCCGGTTTTGCCAAGACAGCCTTAAAATCTTCCTGGGAAATGTTGATGGGCCTTGTTTTAAAAAAAATAGCTAATTTATCCATCTTTATTCACTTATTATCATTTCGCCCTTATGTTTGGCTATTTGTTTTTGTCGAGACAACTTTAAACCTTTGCAGAAGTACCGAACGACTGTATTCGCAAAAATAGTCATTTTATCTAGTTTTGTCTAGTTATATTTACTGAGATAGCCTTTGAACACCTCTCGGGAGTACCGAAGGTCTGTTTTTCATAAAATAGTTTTATATTTTATTTATTTTGTCTATTATATCATTTTGTTCTTGTGGCCATTTTCATAATAATAGCCACTCGTCCTACTTTTATCATCTCAAATTTTGATTCCAATAATTTCAAAAAATATATATATTTTAATAATATTAAAAGTAGATCGAGTCCTAAATTGACAAAAAAAGAGAAAAAGAAAAGAAAAAAGAGTGATCAAAATTTACATATAGTTTAGATACGTCCTATCTTTTTTTATCTTATTCTTAGGATCACCATGAGTTCTACACAAAGAAGTAGTCACAAAAGGGTAAGGGACGAGACACCACTTATGTTCTTGATCAGATATATGACCCCGAGTAATCTCTGTAGTTGGTGGGCTAGTTTTGCTACATGGAAACAGAATCGAGTATTTAAGCACCTAAAATTCCTTACAAACATCATGGGAATTAAGCCTAATAGAGATTTAATCGAGGCTCTTGTGGTTTTTGCGACCCCGCGAATAAAGTCTTCAGGTTGAAAAATTTTGAAATGACGCCGACATTGGAAGAATTAGGTGGGTTCACCGGATTGGGGAGAGACCTTCGCGGGAAAAAGACTCCTGCTCCGATAAAAGTTGGTGTAGACAATTTTTTATAGAAGTTATGCCTCTGTCGAATTCCAATGGTTTGCTTAAACGAATGCCTCCGAGAACTTCTCGGGCACAGAATTCGTCAACAAGTTGAGTTACGATGCTTGGATGGAGTTGAGAATCTTCTCATTCATGATATCATTTCTAGGGATCATGGTCTTTTATAGAGCGTGGTGGGCGCATCAGAGTCTGATTGGTAGTGGTAGTATCATATTTGCAAACTAGCGAGGATCATACCACTCTTCCTATGATTTTGGGAGATATTTTTTGGGATGCAACATACTGTTGCAGGTGTGGTTCATAGATAACCTTTATCATCATCCAACAGTAGAAAAATATAATGATAATTTGTTGAATTATATTGAATGTCACCAAGACAGAGCTGTGAGTTGTAATCTTCCAGAGGGGTGAGGGCTTGGAGGGCATTACTTGGTTTATTGAGTGCTGATAGAATCACTTGGAACTAGTATTGATTCCCCTCTGCAAAGGTCATGCATATGTCAACATATCGCATCTTCTTCATACTCATGTGTTTCAAAGGTTTCCAGACGTACGTGCCTGTACACGTTGTGCTCCAGCTAGGGAGAGAGAAAAAGAGGCCCCCGATTGAGGACATGCGTTGGTCATGTGGGAATTCAAGGGAGAGGAACCTCCAATGGAATCATATGCACAAAAGGTTTGGTTTGGTTGCCGATTTTCGGATTTGGACGAGACGGTAGATGATCGTGCATGTGGGGAAGTAAGCCTCGCGTACCTTGAGTTGTTTCACAACTAGAAGGGAAGTGGCACAATAGTTCCAATCTTGTATTGATATTTTACAAGAAGATAATGGCATTCTGGAGACACCAATGGAAAGAACATGTTGATTTTGAGAGGGTAAAGCCTCAGTGAGCATAAAAGAACAAATCACTCAAAGCTCAAGTTCGAAATAAGAACATAGTCACAACGGCTCAGAAACAATAAGATAATGAATCCCAGTTCAAGGTAGTCCGTGATCATGAGCGTTGAGGTTTTGCTCCATTAATCCACGGTCTGATGGATCAGATATGGGGATTTGAGTCAAGCAAGGAGATCCAGATTACGGAGTTTGAAATAGAAAGACACCACTATCAAAAGGTAATTAATTAGTTAGAAGCTGAGTCGCTAGATGTTCGGCGCTAGAAGGATATGGCCTTGGACAGCGAGCATGATGTGCTAGATCTAGTTGAGACCTGTGTCAGCAAAATCAAGAGTTGCATGTGGCTCAGGAATACATTAAGGGAAATAACCTCAAGGTATCCATATATACCTCAAGAGCATATAAGATTTGCCAAGGAATGACGTCCGAGCGGTTCGCAAAAGTATCATCGAACGTTGCTCGTCATATATCTACAGATATGGAGATGATATAAAAATGTTGGGGGTCAGCCACATGAATAATAACCTTGATTATAGTGATGCTGGTGAATTCTACTATAGAGATCAAAGTCTTCTTTAATTTATCAGCTCATTTTCATTATGCTTTTATTGTTTTTTTAGTCTGTAAAAGTCTTTTGGTGTTTTGAGTCTTGTTGTTTTTCCTTTTATCCTAACAAGTCTATTTGAGTTAGGTTTGGTCTTGTTTATCTTTATGTAACTCTTTATTTTTGAGTCTTGTATTTAAAATAATTATATCGAAAATCAATGAAAGAGATTTTTGGTTTAGAAAAAATTTAAAATGAACCAAAACGATACTTGTTTTGTAAAAAAAAATTGTCATGAACTTGAACTATGTAATGCTTTGATTCAGCAACATGATACGTAGGCAACCCACAAAAGTTTCGATCAAAATTTTTTTTAGTGAATCTTAAGTAAGGGATCAAAATAAGTCAAAGTGAAAAACAAATGAAAAAAAAAGAGAGAAGCAAATAACAGTGTCAATAAGAAACGAGATGATAAGCTGGATTAACACATGAAGCCTTCCAAAAGCATGTTAGAGATGGTGATATTTTAGGAGCATAGCATATCTACGTGTGATTCCTATCAATAAAATGCTTAATCCTAATAGAGTTGGTACCTCTTATATAGTATGCTGAAGGTAGTTGGTTTGTGGTAAAGCTGGAAACACATCATTACATCACAAGATCTAAGGGAGCGGTGGTAATGGATAATAGTGATGAAATCGATCTGGTTAGTGACAATCTGTAGGGTCACTCAGTTGAGCAAGAGTCGGAGGAAATAAGAAAATTGAGACAACAACTGTCAGATGTACATCAATCTTGGGTTTTCGGCCGACCTCCACCCTAGGGTCCCTCATAAAGAACTTCCACTATACCCCAGGCTAGTCAACCACCGCTCTTTGCAACGAGTAATTCTATTCTATCACCAGGGTATGTGCCAAACTACAGCCTCCATGTTTCCCCCGGTACCTCTAATGTGCGACCTCCAGTCGTACCAATCAGGAACACCCCTCTCGTCATGTCTAGTGCACATGTATATACAATCCGACCACCACCTCTTGTGACGAGGCCATACAATGAGCCACCATCTCATGCTTACGATGGAAAATACTATTCTCCAAGTATGGATTTCAGGGTCTTGGTTGCATACAATCAAGCTCCTCAGTATGAGTCACGAGCAGAAAATTAAAAGCTTGCCATGACGATTGAGCCAGATGAGATGGCCGGGAAAATGAAAAGTCTTGAACAGAATATAAAGAACATACAGGGACTAGCTGGTCACAAAAGAATTTCATTTAGTGATTTGTATATGTTCCCTCACATCCATTTTCCACGAGGGTTCAAGACCCCAAAATTTGAGAAATATAATGGACACTGTTACCCTATCGCCTACTTGAAAAGGTACTTCAACCAGATGCGGAGTGCATGAGGAAAGGAAGAGCTGCTGATGGATTACTTTGGGGAAAGCCTCGTGGGGGTAGCTTCTGAATGGTTCAGTGACCAAGACATCTCTCGCTGGCATGTTTGGGACGACATCGCCTAGGCCTTCGTCAAAAAGTTTCAGTACAACATTGATATTGCACCAGATCATAATTCCTTGTATAATGTGAACAAAAAACCTACCAAATGTTTTAGAGAGTATTCCATCAAGTGGAGGGAGAAAGCGTCAAGAACTAATCCATGGATAACCACGTGTTGATCACTTTTTTTCGGAGGCTCAAGAGCCTGATTACTTTAAGAACATGATGTCCGCGATGGGTAGACCTTATGTAGAAGCAATCAAAATAGAAGAGATGGTCGAAAATGGCCTCAAGACTGGCAAAATTCTAAGTCAAGCTACTCTCAATGCCACTACCCAAGATATCTAAAATGGGTCGAGAGGTTTGGCAAATAGAAAGAAAGGAGATGAATGATCCATGATGGCTTCGGGTTCTAGGGAAGTTCAAAGAGGGACATCACACCCTTATGTGGAAGTTCAGTAGGGCCAATCCAGCTAGCCTCAACATTTTTATCCCCCGCCAATTCTTCAATGCTCTATGGGCCCACCACAATAAAGAGTGTTCAATGCTCAATCAAATACTCGACCTCCCAATCAGAAGGTAAAGACACCAACTCAAAGGGCACCCCAACCTCAGCAGGAAATTTTTTGGGCACCCTACAATGCTTATCCCAGGCAAGATTATGGTCGAGAGTAGAGGCCAGCAGAATAATTCACTCCATTGGCCGAATCATACTCTAGTCTATTCCAGACACTAAAGCAAATGGGCGTGATTGGACCCACTGCTTCCCACCGCATGCATCCTCATTCACATGGATTTCAAAATATTTTTAGATGTGAATATCATTCAAGTGCCTCGTGGCATAGAACTAATGATTGTTGGACTCTAAAAAGAGCCAGAGAGAGACTCTTTTATGAAAGATTGATTGTAGTGACGAATGGCAAGGACCCTCTTAAAACAACACGTTGCCAGCACACAATGATGTTCATTTTGTGGGAATGATAGGTCGAGATCAAAAATAAAAGTCGGTTGGTCAAGTAGAAATGATAGTGGGTGCAATTCAAGAAGAAACAGGTCTAGAAGTAAGTCCCAACCGAGATTTGCCGTTGATTGTGAAAGGTGCCAGAGCTCATATAACGCAACTTTATTTGTTCCAAAAATTTTGATGTTGGAAGTTCACTCGAGTGTTCCAAGTCCAAGGTTATATGTACTTGGAGGCCACTCCGTCACATATAGAAGCAGGGAGGTACGAAAGGTATAACAGAGTCGATCATAATTAAACCTGCCATGCAACCCCTTGTGACCAATACGAATACCATTTCTTGGAACTACAACAAAATTGTGATGACCTACAAAGGCAAGGAAATCATAGAGGAAGTGGGGGGAACTGAAGTCTTGACTCGATCGGAGAAGTGTTACTCTCTAGAAGATTTAAGGAAGGCCAAGAAAATCAGAGAAGGCCAATTGCCAATAAAGAAACTAGTAACTGAAGTAGAGACGAAGAGTTTTTGACAAAGATGAAAGTTCAGGATTACTCAATCATTGACCAGCTAAGAGAGACTCCCGCCCAAATCTCTCTAATATCTATCCTCACACAATCCAAAGAGCATGGCCGTGTACTAATCAAGGTCCTGAACGAGGAACATATCTCAAAGGAGACCACAGTGAATCAGTTAGAGAAGATGACCAACAGATTTTTTGAGGTGAACCGAATCTCCTTTACTGATGATGAACTTCCCGAGGAGGGAGACGGGCATAATAGGGCTTTGAAATTCATAGTAAAATGTGAGGAGAATTATGTAAAGCGAGTCATGGTTGATGGAGGATCAAGTTTAGATGTATGCCCTCTCTATACCTTGCAAAGTATGAAGATCAATACAGACATAATCCAACCCAGCAATGTTCGCATCCGATCTTTTGATGGCTCAGCGAGAGAACCAATTAAAGAAATGAACCTCACCATGACGATTGGGCCGACTGAATTTGAGATTGTTATCCAAGTAGTGGACATGGTCACTTCATATAACTTTCTTCTTGGAAGGCCATGGATTCATACGGCCCGGTCAATGCCATCCACCTTACATCAGGTGCTCAAATTCGAATATGAAGGTAAGAAATTATTGTTTATGGGGAAGACGAATCTTCCATTTATGAAGACCTATTAATCCCCTATATTGCGGCCAAGGAAGGGTGTGAGTCCATTGTCTTCCAAGCTTTTGAAGTGGTTGATATGGATCATATAGAGGAAAGAAATCCCATTCTGCATCCTCGTCTTTCCGCCACACGTGTAATGGTGGTTGCAATTATGTTGAGACAAGGTTATGAGCCAGGAAAAGGCTTGGGGCATCATTGCAAGGAATTTCGTAGCCTATATCTCCATTCAGTAACCAGGGTACTTTTGGCATAGGCTTTAGGCCAACACAAGCAGACGAAATCTAAGCCAAGCACCGCAAAACGCATGGATAGCTCTTGCAACAACCTATTTCTTACATTTTCTACACTTTCGTCAAACAACAACTCCAAGAAGGTCAAAATTCCTCGGTGCATTAAAACATTGATGAAATTTTCCATGGCCTCAGCAAGATGTTTTATCAAGTGAATATGATCCAGGCTGGTTAAGGCATTAGTCGTGTTGATATGCAACTAATTGACCCATACACCATGCTCACCAACTGGGAAGTAACTCCTCTCCGCTAAGGAAGGAGTCTTCGTAGTTAGCTTTTACAACTTCTTCTTTTTTATTTTGGATTTCTTTCAGGGTTGTAATCCAAACATCTCAATATGATTATTATGTTTTGATGTTAACTCTTCTATCTTTTCGAATTCAATGAACTGTAGTTCAGTTGCCTATTAAATTTCCTATCTTTTCTTTTTCCTAATTCCTGTCATTTTATTTCCATTTAAGTTTTGTTAATGTCGGCTTTAATAACATTACATACATGCGGAATTCATGCCCAGAACTTAAAAAGCTGTCTAATAGCGAAATAATGCATAAAGTGGTTGAATAAGATGAAGATGAGGTTGTTGAGGATATAGAAAGAGAGTTGGAACAATATGAAAACAAGCCTAAGTCTACCTCAATGAAACTTAGCCGATTAACATCAAAAGTCATGAAAAAGTCATAGAAATGAATATAGGCATTTACACTGAACAAAAAACAATAGACACACTTGATTCAACTTTTATTTGAATACATAGAAGTGTTTGGTTGGTCTTACAATGATATGCTAGGTTTAAGCGTTGATCTGCTGGTTCATAAGCTTCCTATGTATCCTGATTTTCCACCATTCCAACAAAATCAACAAAAATATAAAAGAGACATGAGTGACAAAATCATAGAGGAAATAATGAAGCAATTGAGATTCAATGTGGTCAGAGCTGTCCGATACACCTACTGGGTCGCGAATGGTGTGCCTGCGCCGAAGAATGGTGGAAAAACTAGAGTCTCTGTTGACTACAGGGACTTGAACAAAGCAAGTACAAAGGATAATTTTCCTATACCAAGTATCCACATTCTCTTATATAATTCCGCAAAGCATGTGATACAATCGTGGATTTCTATACTGGGTACAACCAAATTCTAATGGATGAGGATGATGTATAAAAGACCGCCATCACCATTCTATGGGGTACTTATTGTTATAGGGTCATGCCATTAAAATTAAAGAATGTAGGGGCAACTTACATACGGGCTATGACTACCATTTTTCACGAAATGATGCACAAAGAGATTGAAGTGTAAGTCGATGATGTCATTACAAAATCAAAGACACGGACTGATCACGTGTGCAATTTGAAATAATTCTTTGAATTGCTTCGAAGGTATGACCTTAAGCTTAATCCAGCCAAGTGTGCATTTCGGGTTCCATCTGGGAAAGTCCTCTATTTTATAGCCAGTCGGAAAGGCATTGAACTGGATCCATATAAGATAAATTCCATTCGAGATCTTCCACCCCCAAAGAACAGAAAAGGAAGTCATGATTTTTCTCAAGAGGTTGAAATACATCAGTAGGTTCATTTCTCAACTCACAACCACGTGCGAGCCCATATTTAACAACAACAACAACAACAACAACTACCCAGTATAGTCCTACGAAGTGGGGTCTGGGGAGGGTAATATGTAGACAGGCCTTATCCCTACCCGAAAGGGCAGAGAGGGACAATTGCCAAAATTCTTTTAACAGGATCAAAGATTATCTATCAAAACCCTATGTAGTGGTCCCACATGAACCTAGTAGGCCTTTATTTTTATATCTATCAGTGATTGATAATTACGTTAGATGCGTTCTGGGGCAACATGATGCAATATGCAAAAAGGAACATGAAATCTATCATTTGAGCAAGAAGTTCACCAATTATGAGGTTAAGTACACCCTTTTTGAACGGACATGTTGTGCCTTGACTTGGGTCACTCAGAAGGTGAGACATTATATTATGTTCTACACTACTTACCTTATATCCATAATGGATCCTTTGGAGTACATCTTCCAAAACCCTATGGCCACTAGCAGGCTTATAAAATGTCAAATCCTGCTCACAGAGTTTGAAATCGTCTATGTCACTCGCACCGCGATGAAAGCACGGGCTTTGGCAGATAATTTGGAAGAGGATCCAGTTGATGATGAGTACATAATGCTCAGCACACACTTCCCAGACGAAGAGGTCAACTAAATAGAGGAAGTGGTTCCAGATGATCACCTTGTATGGAAAATGTATTTTGATGGGGATGTCAATATCAAACGAGTTAGGATCGGGGAAATCCTAATCTTACCTATTTGACATCATTACCCTGCAACGGCCCAACTTCGGTACTTCAATACCAATAATAGGCAGAATATGAAGCTTGTATCATGGGTTTGAAAATGGACATCAATCTGGATATGCATGAACTATTGGTTATGGGAGATTCTGACTTGCTTAACCGGCAAGCCCAAGGTGAATTGGAGACTTGAAACATCAAGCTTATTCCATACAGACAATGTGTGCAAGACTTTAGAAAAAGATTCAAATCCATCAAGTTCAAGTACATTCCCAGGTTTCACAACGAGCTAGTCGATGGCTTGGCTACATTAGCCTCACTCTTCCTTATCCAGGCAACACTCATATTGAACCACTAGAACTCCAATTTTGGAATCGACATGGTTATTGCAATAGAATTAACAAGAAACCAAATGGTGAACCATGGTATGATGACATAAAACTATTCCTGAAAATAAGAAAATATCCAGAGCATGCTAAAGGAGATAAAAAAAACTATAAGGCAGATCACCAGCGGTTTCTTATTGAGTATCGAAATTTTGTACAAGATGACCCCAGATTTAAAGTTGTTGAGATGCATAGATTCTACAGAAGTAGAGCGGATCATGAGTGAAGTCCATTCGCGGATATGTAGACCTCATATAAATAGATATATTTTGGCAAAGAAGATTTTGAGGGCAGGGTATGATTGACTTACAATGGAACGAGATTTCTTCAGATTTGTCCGCAAGTGTTACCAATGTCAGATTCATGGTGACCTGATTCACTCACCTCCTTCGGAGTTACATCCCATGTCTCTTCCTTGGCCTTTTATTGCTTGGGGAATGGATGCCATTTCGCCGATCGAGCCAAATGCTTCAGATGGGCATACCTTCATTTTTGTTGCAATTTATTACTTCACCAAGTGGGTGGAGACCGTCAAAGCAGTCACCAAGAAAGCAGTGTTAGACTTTGTTCATTCCAACATCATCTACTGCTTTGGTATCCCAAAGACCATTATCACTGACAATGAAGCCAATCTAAATAGTCATTTAATTAAGTAGGAATGCAAACAAGTTAAAATCATGTATCACCATTCTACCCCTACCAGGCAAAAGTCAATGGAGCCGTTGAAGCGGCAAACAAGAACATCAAGAAGATTCCTAGGAAGATGATCCAAGGTTCCAGGCAATGGCATGAAAAATTATCTTTTGCTCTTTTGGTATACTGCACGACTGTTCGCACATCGATTAATGTAACTTCATATCTTCTTGTATGAGTAATCGAAGCTGTAATACCGCTTAAGTCGAAATTCCCTCTCTTTGAATTATGGTAGAATCAAAGATTGAAGACACTCAGTGGTTCAATACCCAATTTGAAAAACTGATGTTGATCGATGAAAAACAGCTAGCAGCAGTGTGTTTCAGCTAATTATACCAGTAAAGAATGGCATGCACTTACAATAAGAAAGTGTGCCCAAGGCAGTTTGAGGTAGGCCAGCTGATTTCAAAATTCATTCTTCTGCACCAGGTAGAATCTAAAGGATAGTTTGCCTCGAGCTGGCAAGGACCCTACATAATCAAAAAAGTGTTACCAAAAGGGGCCTTGCACTTGGAAGATGAAGGAGAATGGTTACCAGACATGATTATTAATGCAGATGCAGCCAAAAGATATTATGTCAGATATATAACCACTATAGAATTTTCACACATTGATTTTCTCAAATTGAAGTGACGAAGGCTATCATTTTCTCGATATTCCAAATAGGTGTCACCCTTTTGTTAATCCTTTTGAGCTGTATTTGTCTTCCTTATTTCTCACTTTTTAGAACCTGTGTACTTGTAAAAAAAGCCAAACAAAAACTCTCTGAGTTATTGAACTACATCTGAACTTATTATAAAAGGATACGTAGGTAATCTTACCCTGGGTTCGGTCCCATCAGAACCAAAAATCCATATTCCCAATACTCCAAAATTGGGACAGAAGTTTGTTATATTTCACGATTTTTCTCTAAAAATGGTTCCAAAAGTTCTAATTCAGTTCAAGGTTCATTTCGCCTTTTTTACTTTTCAAGAACTTCTGATCAATGTTTTTTGAGAATTTTTGAAGTCCCCGTGCTAAAGGCGTAGGGTAACCTCCCTCATGCAGTATCTTAGCCAAAAAAAAAGAGAAAAAGAAAAGATGAAAAAAAGAAATGAGAGAATCTTATCAGTGAATACTCGTACAGGCACTATAAGGTGACAGTGATAGAGAAATGAGAGATTATTATTGGTGAAAACCCATTTGGGCACCATAAGGTGAAGGTTAGCAGAGAAATGAGAGAGGTTAGTTAGCAAAAACCTGCAAAGGGCTCTACTAGCTGAATGAGGGTCTTTTATTCTGCAGCATGAGCACAACGAAGAGAAATTCAAGATAAACATGTGCGGCCGATTTTGAGAATTAGATAGCTTAGACGGATGAGGCGTCCAGTCCAAAATGCATGTCATCATTCATTGAAGTTGACACATACCTCCAGATAAGTCTCTATGTTCCTTTCCCCGAAAAGGACACATTTTGTTTAAGCACAGTTGTTTTTCACTTTCAATTATTATTCTATTTTTACCCATATTTTTCTTTGACTCCATTTCGATCTAATCGTGCATCAAATGTGAAGCAAAGAAATGACTGCAAAACTAGATACAGTGTTCCCGTAATATCGAGCACAATTTGGGACATAAATAGCACTGAGGAAGGCACAAATACATCTGAGATCTCATTTGACTAAGCAAACAAAGTGTTTCAAAGAAACTTAAAAGTCACATGAGCAAGACTTGTATAATGAGAAAAATTAATAAGAACTATAGACACAAACTGATACTTAGTGCAAGACGACTAAGTTTGATTTTAAAGAACAATTGTGTTGGCTTAGAGATAAGGTAGCGGTACCATGGACATCTGGGTATGAAAAGGATGGGGGAAACATTGGAACGCTAACGTATCCAAAAAATGATACAGAGCAGCTGAGCATTTTTGTATCAAGCTGATAGAATCATTTCTTCGGCAGCAGTGGCCGTGAATCAAACTACTCAGGGCATTAAGGACACAAACCAACCACCTCTTTTAAAACTCACAATTTTTTCTTTGTTTGAAGCAGGAACAAAGCAGTGCAGAATGTCGATCCTAAAAGAATGAATTTCACCAAAAGTAAGCTCCTTAACATCTCCATTTTTCTTTTTTCAACATGCATCACTATTGGCACACCTCCTAGTTATGTAGCTTAACTCAGGTAGAACTGTTTTGCCTAGGTGAATCCAGCTCATAGTTCCGAGTAGAAATGCTATTCGCTCATGGTATTTTACGCAGCTTAACTCCTGTAGAATTCTTTCGCATAGGGGGATCTATCTCATAGTTCCGGGTAGAAGTGCTCTTCTCTCAGGGTGTTTTACGCAGCTCAAATCATGTATAATCCTTTCTCCTAACGGATCCAACTCATATTTCTGAGTAGAAGTACTCTTCTCTCAGGGTGTTTTATGCATATTAACTTATGTAAAACCAATTCCCCTACGGGGATCCAACTCATAGTTCTGAATAGAAGTACTCTTTGCTCAGATTGTTTTACGGATCTTAACTCAGGTAGAATTATTTCTCCTCGGGGGATCCTGCTCATAGTTCCAAGCATAAATGCTCTTCACTCAGGGTGTTTTACGTAGCTTAACTCAGGTAGAATTGTTTCACCTACGGGGATCCAGCTCATATTAGGTAGAAGTACTCTTCGCTCAGGGTGTTTTACGTAGCTTAACTCAGGTAGAATTGTTTCACCTACGGGGATCCAGCTCATATTAGGTAGAAGTACTCTTCGCTCAAGGTGTTTTACGTAGCTTAACTTAGGTAGAATCCTTTTGCCTAGGGGGATCCAGCTCATATTTTCGAGTAGAAGTACTCTTCGCGCAGATTGTTTTGCACAACTTAACTCAGGTAGAACCATTTTGCCTAGGGGATCCAGCTCATAGTTCTGAGTAGAAGTACTCTTTTCTCAGGGTGTTTTACGTATCTTAACTTAGTTAGAACAATTTTACCTAGGGGGATCCATCTTATATTTCTATGTGGAAGTACTTTTCGCTTAGGGTGTTTTACGCAACTTAACTCAGGTAGAATCCTTTCGCCTAGGGGGATCCAGCTCATATTTCCGAACAGAAGTACTCTTCGTTGAAGGTGTTTTACATAGCTTAACTCAGGTAGAATCATTTTTCTTTGGGGGATCAAACTCATATTTCTGAGTGGAAGTACTATTTTCTCAGGGTATTTTACGTAGCATAACTAAGGTAGAACAATTTTCGCCTTGAGGGATTCAACACTTTATCAATAATACAAGGATACCAACATATAATTACATTCCTTCCTAGTGGTACAAGGCGCATACCCCTGGTTACGTTTCCTTTCAATAATATAGGATATTGTGCTATAATTCCACTATCTTTGGTAACACCGGGTGCTACCTTGTGGTTGCGTATCCTCACATAGCTAGCTTATATTACTGGGGTAGAAATTTTTTTTCGTTTTGTTCATCATATGGATTTGCAAGCTCTGCCGTAAAGCACAAGTGACGGTTAAAGATTGCAGTTTTAGTTTCTCATTAAGAGAAAGAAGTCTTTCGAATCACAAGATAGTCGGAGTTAGCTTTGATAATGTTTCAGCAACCTAGCTCCTCAGGATGCATCTTCTCAAATTCTGATCCAGTAAGCAAGCAATCGAGATCGAGTCATAATGGTTTCTTCAAAAGAATCAAGTTCCAATGTAAAGTCAATACAAGAGACCAAGTCAAGAATCCATATTTGACTCAAAAGACACGTAGATAGAAATTTTGTACTCTTAGTTTGCTAACATATATAGTGCTCTTTGTTTTTTTTTAATTTGATATAAGAACCGAGTAACAGTAATAGCAGCAACATCAACAACAACAGTATCTGCAGCTACCAAATTTTCCCAGAACTACACTAACCTGACTCCTTTATAGCCAATGATATGTGAGCAACCTCAGAAGCAAGGTCGCTCACCATTTTTCAAAATTGCCTCCATTGGAGTGATATGTGAGCAAAAAATTAGCTATGGCATTCATTGTCTTTGCACAAAAGCTCTTTATGTTCTCGAGCAAACAGGGGCAGCTGTAAATGCCTAATCTTTGCCCTGTTTGTTTCTTCTACATTATATATATGTATGTGTGTGTGTATATCTATGTGTGTGTTCTCATTTGTGTGTGTGCAGGTTTTAAGAGTTTTTATTATTATTTAATTAAGAAAGGAACAAGAGCTGGGGCTAGTTTCATTTAAACTGAAATGGGCGAAAATTTTGGACCAAACAAGTGACCCAATTGCATTGACCCAGTCTGGATAAGGCTGGCCAAGAATGCAAGCAAAATTGCGCAGTTTCAGGGTGAAACAACTTCGTTTTAGCTAAAGAATCAGAGATTAAATCCCATCCATCGATAGCTCTTTGAACCAACAGCCCTAGTTTAATCTTTACTTATGTTAATTAAAGCCTAAAACGGCTGAAAAATGCCCCAGTTGATTCCCTATTCTCTTTTCTTCTTCCTCTCTCCTCATCCTCTCATCTCTCTGTCTCTCTACCGCTCCCCACGGTGGCTCAGTCGGTCAGAAATCGCCTCCACCGGCTGATTTCATCCAAAGATCAAAAAATTCTCTCCATCCCATCCTCTCACTCTCCTCATTCCAAATCCAAAAAATCTCCACTAATAATCAACGAAATCAAACTCTAGTCGCATCATCAAAATCGCCGCTCGTCATCAAAATTACACCAAAATGGCATCACCTCCTCCTCTTCTCCCCCTCTCTCCTTATCTCAAGCTCAAATCTCTGCTGGCTGCGGGTCACCTCGAGAAGTGCAGCTTATCTAAGTCTTCGTATCAACGGTGCTGCTATGTCCAGTAGGCCACTTGTCACGACCCCATACCTGCTTGTGATGCAACCCAGCCGCAAGGCTAGGCAAACTCGCCCAAACAACTTCCAAAGAACGCCATGCCAGCACAAAGAAATACAAGTTTATGGTAAAACAACAAAACTAGAAATATAAACTCCCACCTAGGGATAAGCAAGATGGGTGAAAACACAAATGAGCCAACAATACTCCCAAAACCATAGGGGTCACGAGTACAGAGCCTCTAACAATACCGAATACAAGTTTGAACAGAAAATGATACAAATGTTTTACAAAAACTGCAATGAAACAAACTGATAGAGACAAAGTAAGCGGTCGTGCGGACGCTGGGCATGTATCTCAATACTCTGATAGATCGAATACAAACAACAGCATCACTAGATCACTGGAGCACCTGGATCTGCACACAACGTGCAGGGAGTATGGGGTGAGTCAACCAACTCAGCGAGTAATAAGCATGTATAAAACCCCGAAGTTAAGAAAACACGAAATGACACAAAATGAAGCTATCTGGTAGTCCTATACAGCACAAGCCTTAGAGATATACAGATAAAGCAACAATAAATAAATGCATGAGATTCAATGAAATGCATGAACACTGCAGAACGTGCAGCCCGATCCATTTGGGTACCCGCGCTCACTGTGTGGTTTCAGACTCCGGAGGGGCTCTTACAGCCCAAGAGCCATGATATACAGTTCCAATAGTTACGACTATTTCCATGTGAATATACAGTGCCAATAGTTACCACCGCTCCAATAACAATACATAGTCCAGAAAATAATGAGATAGAAATCGTCATCTCGAAAAATCATTTAAGAATAATTTGAGTTTTTCAAAACGTATAAATATGGATGAGTTTGCAAAAATAGTATTTAAAACGCTGCACTGAATTAAAATAATATGCAAATCATGAAAATTCTGAAATAACAATCCGTGAAGGATTCGACAAGTTGGAAAAAAGGCACCAAACATTGCATCAAGCCCAGATATCATCAATATAAGATGCGAAGCAATCACCAACATAGCACAATTTATCCCTCGTATTGGACCGAGCCACAATTCCCAACATATATGACCCCGCACTAACAATGGAG
The DNA here is from genome assembly GCA_034376525.1 of Nicotiana benthamiana. Taxonomy (NCBI): domain Eukaryota; kingdom Viridiplantae; phylum Streptophyta; class Magnoliopsida; order Solanales; family Solanaceae; genus Nicotiana; species Nicotiana benthamiana. The sequence goes on along the minus strand of CM067328.1, from coordinate 81,169,707 downwards.
TGCGTGTCTAGCCTCATAATAGCGTCACAATGTGATATGCCGGGGTTTCAAACCCCCAGGTCATTATCTACACCCATTACTCACCTCAAGCCGGTCACAAATTAGCTCGAAATGCCTTTACCTCAAGAATCAACCTTCGCGGATTACAAATCTGATCAAAACTAATAGGAATACGTCACAATAGGCTATTGGAATATTACCCAATCGAAATAACTCGAAATACACCCAAAAAATACGAAGTTGGCAAAACCTGAGCCTCGAGCCCACTTCTCAAAAAATTACAAAATTTACATTTTCGGAATCCTCGTCTCGGCACGAGTCCATACATATCAAATATACAAGAATCGGAGTCCATTTGACCCCTCAAATAAACACTTTAAGCTCACTTGGGTTTCAAGCCCTAACCACCATTTTTGACATTAAAAACCTTGAATTCTTTGTGTTTAGTCCATGATTTTACACTATATTGACATGCTTTAGGTCCAGGAGTTCTTACCTGATGAATTCCCTCAAAATATCTCCAAAAGTCGCCCACAATCGCCTTAGCCCTAGTTCTAATGTTCTTCTCTTTTGAAAATTAAAAACCTACTGTTTCATTAAACCAGGCCAACTTCCGCTTACGCAGTCATTGACCGCTCCTGCGGTCTCCGCTTTCCTAGCCACAAGACAGCCTACGTGGTCCAATTTAATCCCAGATACCGCTTTCGTGGTCAAACACCCGCCTTACCGGTAGTTGCCTACACGATCCAATTTCCGCTTTCGCGACCCAAGCCTTTTACTCAACCTCCACTTACGCGGTTCACCCGCCGCTTCTGCTGTCACCGCTTAAGCAGCTCCTCTTCCGCAGAAGCGGAAATACCAGAAGCCAGATATGTCTTCATGCAATAAACTCCAAAACCTCCGATCAACCATCCAGAAAAACCCTAAGGCCCCCAGGACCCCAACCAAAACCACCATCCTATCCCAATACACCATACGTACTTGCTCCAATTGCAAAATCACATTCTTAAACACAAAAGTCATTAAATCATGGCGGATTCAAGCCTAAGTTTCAACTATAACTTCCTAAACTAGCATTCGATCAAAACCCGACCAAGCAACGTCCAAATGACCTGAAAATTTGCACACATATCCAAACTCACTTAATGAAGCTACTGTAATTCATGGAATTCCATTCCGACCCCCGGAGCAAAATCTCACCTATCAACCGGAATTCGTCGAAATTCAATTGAGCCAATTCAAGCCTAATTCCACACTGGACCTCCAAATTAAATTGTGATTTCACTCCTAATTCATAAATCACCACCCGAAACTAGCCGAATTGTCGGAAGTCCATTCCGAGCCCTCTAACTCACAAGTCAACAACCGGTTGACTTTTCCAACTTAAGCTTTTTTTGAAGAGACTACTCGTCTCATTTCTAACCAAATCCAACCTAACATACTTCAAACTCACAAAACACCTATATCAACACACGGGGAAGCATAACATGGGGATAACGGGGCTAAAATACAAAAGACGACGAGTCGGGTCGTCACACCCTCCCCAACTAAAACAAACGCTCGTCCTCGAGCGCGTCAAGAAACATACCTGGACCTCAAAAAAATGAGGATATCTGCTCTACATCTCTTGCTCGGTCTCCCGAGTGGCCTCCTCCACGGCCGACCTTTCCATCGCTCCTTCACCGAAGCTATGTCCTTTGATCTTAACATTCGAACCAGACGACCCAAAATTGCCGCTGGCTCCACATCATAGTTCAAGGCCTCATCCAACTATATCGTGCTAAAGTCTAATACATATGACGGGTCCCTAACATACTTCCTGAGCATAGAAATATGAAACACCGGGTGAACCCCGACAAACTGGGTGGCAAAGCAAGCATGTAGGGTACCTCTCCGATCCTCCTGAGTATCTCTAAGGTCCAATAAATCGCAGAATCAGCTTCCCTGTCATTCCAAACCACATCACGCCTTTTGTAGGTGAAACATTCAACAATACCTTTTCGCCCACCATATTAGATACATCCCGAACCTTCTGGTCCGCATAACTTTTCTGACAAGACTGAGTCGTACGAATTCTCTCCTAGATAACTTTCACCTTCTCTAAGGCATCCTCATACGGAGCCATCGGAATGCTGGACTGATAACTATTATTATAAGAAAACTCTGCAATCGGCAAGAACACAGCCCAAGAACCTCCAAAATCAATAACACAAGCAGGCAACATCTACTCCAGTATTTGAATAGTATGCTCGGACTGCCCGTCCGTCTGAGGATGAAAAGTTGTGCTCATCTAATTTTGAGTGTCCGACACCTGATAAAAGGTATTCCAGAACTGAAGAAAAATGAGTACCCTTGTCTGAGACAATAGAAACTGGAACCCCATGCAACCGCACAATCTCACGGATGAAAATCTCTGCCAACCGTTCCGAAGCATAGGTGGTACACAGTGAAATGAAATGCGCAGACTTGGTCAGCCTATCCACAACCACCCAAATAGAGTAAGAGTTCCTCGAGGTACAATGGAGACAACTCACAAAGTCCATAGTAATCTTCTCCCATTTCCACTCTGGAATATCCATCTGCTAAAGTACCGCACCGGGTCTCTGATGCTTATATTTGACCTGCTGACATTTGAGACACCTATCCATATTACTCACAATGTCCTTTCTCATTCTCTTCCACCAATAATGCTACCTCAACTCCTGGTACATCTTCGAGGCATCCGGATGAATAGAATACCGCGAGCTGTGGGCCTCCTCTAATATCATCTCTCGTAGCCCATCCACACTGAGCACGCAAATCCGGCCTTGTATCCGTAAAACACTATCATTACCAATAGTCACGTCTCTGGTATCGTCTTGCTGGACTATGTCCTTCAGGACAAGCAAATGCGGGTCATCATACTGGGACTCCCAGATGTGATAATATAAAGAATACCGGGAAACCACACAAGCCAACACCCGGCTGGGCTTTGAAATATGCAACCTCACCATCCGATTGTCCAAGGCCTGAATATCAACTGCTAGGGGCCTCTCCCCAACTAGAATGTACGCCAAGCTACCCATACTCACCGCCTTGTGGCTCAAGGCATCGGCCACTACACTGGCCTTCCCCGGGTGGTACAATATGGTAATATCATAATCCTTGAGTAACTCAAGCCATATTTGCTGTCTCAAATTCAGATCTTTCTACTTAAACAAATGTTGAAGGCTGCGATGATCTGTATACACCTGACAAGATACTCCATATAGATAGTGCCTCCAAATCTTCAAGGCATGAACTATGGAAGCCAACTCCAAGTTATGAACATGGTAGTTTTTCTCATGGGGCTTCAATTGCCGAGAAGCATATGCAATCACTCTACCCTCTTGCTTCAGAACACATCCAATACCAATCCTCGAAGCATCGCAATATACCATATAAAAACCTGAAGCTGCTGGTAACACTAACATTGGGGCCATACTCAACAATGACTTGAGCCTTTGGAAGCTCTCCTCGAACTCATCAGACCAACAAATGGTGCCTTCTTCTATGTCAACTTCGTCAAAGGCGAAGCAATAGATGAAAAAACCCTGAACGAACCTGCGATATAACACGCCAACCGAGGAAACTCTGAATAACAGAAGCTGAGGACGGTCTAGGCCAACTCTGCATTGCCTATATCTTCATTGGATCAACCTGAATACCATCACTGGACACCACGTGCCCCAGAAAAGCCACGGAACTGAGCCAGAACTCACACTTAGAGAACTTTGCATACATCTTCTCCTCTCTCAACCTCATTAGTACGACCCTCAAATGTTGCGTATGCTCCTCATGGTTGCGCAAATACAGAGAATCATCAATAAACACGATCACAAAAGAATCCAGATACGGTTGAAATACATTATTCATCAAGTGCATGAATGTTGCTGGGGCATTAGTCAGCCCAAATGACATAACCAGAAACTCATAATGCCCATATGTTGTCCTAAAAGCTGTCTTCATGATATCGGAATCTCTAATCTTCACCTGGTGATAGCCTTAATAGAGATCAATTTTGGAGAATACCTTTGCTCCCTGAAGCTGGTCAAACAAATCCTCAATACGGGGTAGTGGATACTTGTTCTTTACTGTCACTTTATTCAACTGTCTATATTCAATACACATTCTTATTGTGCCATCCTTATTCTTATCAAATAACATCCGTGCGCCCCACGATGACACACTCGGATGAATGAACCCCTTAACTAGGACTTCCTGCAGCTGCTCCTTCAACTCCTTTAGTTCTGCTGGAGCCATGTGATAGGAAGGAACGGAAATGGGCTGAGTGCCTGGCCCCAAATCAATACCAAAGTCTATATCCCTATTCGGCGGCATGCCCGGCAGGTCTGCTGGAAATACATCAGGAAACTCCCTCACTACGATAACTTAATCAAGACTACGAGCCTCAGCTCCAACATCCCTTACAAATGCTAGATATGATAAATATCCATCCCCAACTATCCGTTGGACCTTCAAGAAAGAGATTACCCTGCTGGGTATTTAATCCGTCGAACCACGCCACACAATCATTGACATACCCGGCATAGCCAAAGTGACTGTCTTGGTGTGACAGTCCATAATAGCATGGCAGGGTGATAGCAAATCCATGCCCATAATAAAATCAAATATACCATGCTCAATAGCAGCAAGTCGGCTCTGCTCTCCAAACCCTCAATAGTAACAAGACAGGACCAATAGACGTGGTCCACAATAATAGTATCGCCCACCGGGGTAGATACATGCACTAGCAACACTAGGCATCCCCGGATAGTCCCTAAATGATGAGCAAAGTAAGAAGATATATATGAATAAGTGGATCCGGGATCAAATAAAATTGAGGCATCCCTATAGCAAACTAAGATAACACATGTGATCACTGTATCTAAATCAACCGCATCTCTCCTATCTAGAAGTGCATAAAAATGAGCCTGACCACCGCTCAACTGCTCAACGCTCATGGGGAGACATCTAGATGACTGTCCGCCACCCCTACTAGAATGAGATGGTGCTGAAGAAGATGGAGAAGAAGGGAGGGTTGATCCCTCTACTGATATCTACCACCACAAAGTCGAGTACAACGTCCCTTCAAATGACAAAACTCCCCACACTCGAAACAAGTGCCTGGAGCTGGAGAAGGGGACTGAAGGGAACCCCTCGCCGCAGATAAACCCTGGTCTACCGAAGCGAGTGCAGAACTCTGAGCTAGGAGGGCGCTGAGTGAAGACTAGCCCTGCTGGTGACCCTGACGGCCACGATCGAAAGAAGCTCCGATGTGCTCTGGGCGGCCTGACTGAGGAGGTCTGAAATAACGACCTCTGCCCTGATGAAACTGGCCTCTAGACGAAGCACCATCATAGCTGCCCGAACCTCAAGGCCTCTTGGCCTCCCTCTCCTCTCGCTCTCGGCATTAATCCGTCTCAATCTGGTGAGCCATATCCACTACCTCCTCGAAGATGCTGCTACCACAGTCTCTCTGGTCATCAAGATATGAATAGAGTAGTTGAGGCCATCAATGAACTCCTGATCCTCTCTCAGTCTTTTGGGATCATCCAAATAGCATATCTGGCCAATAGAGTAAACCTCAACTCGTACCGTTTCAGTAACATCTCCCCCTAAACTAGCCACTCAAACTGGCGGCGCAGCTCCTCTCTACTACGGTACATACTTCCCTAAAAAGAAAGTGGAAAACTGCTGCTAGGTAAGGGGTGCTGCTCCTGCAGGCCTGCGACGCTCAAACTCCTCCCACCATGTATATGATGGCTCCGAGAACTGAAAAGTAGTGAAAGATACCCCCACTAGAATCTAGAATCCCTATTGTACGAAGCATCCTATGACACTTATCCAAAAATCCATAGGTGCCCTCGCCCTAAGTACTGCTAAATGTAGGAGGCTGAAGTCTACCAAACCTCTCCAACTAACATTGCTCATCGTCAGGCATCACTAGAACAACATGCCTTGGGGCTGGCACAACTGGCGCAACTGCAATAGCCGGTGCAATTGTCTAGGCTGGGGCTACTCTGGCGTCTGAAGTCCCTATACAACCTACTCTGGTATGCGAGCTTCGAGGTTCTGATGACCACCCCCGATCTGAGATGTCGTTGTATCAGCTGTAGCTAAAACTACATGAGCCAAACAAGTACATACTGATAAGATCTGGGATAATGCCTCCTGAAGGCTGGGGATAATAATAGGCACTGACGGTGCCAGAGCGGGTGCTGCTGGAGCCTCAACAACTGGGGGCTAATTCTGAATAGGGGCAACAGGTGGGTCAACTGGTACTACCCCTGCTGCTCTACCACGGACACGACCGCGTCCACGGCCTCTAGCTGGTGGCAATGGTGGGCGCCCACCTCGTCCGGTAGCACTAGGTCTCACCATCTGCGAGAGAATAAGATATAGAAGTTTAGTTCTCGGAACAACAAAACCGCACGAAATGAGTTCAAGAATATGAAGTGTTTCCTAAAGGTTCTAAAGCCTCCCAAGGATAGATACGGACGTCTACGTACCAATGCGCGAGACTCTACTAAATCGGCTCATAACTCGTGAGGCCTAACAACCTAGTATGTGATACCAACTTTTCACTACCCCAGACCCGATCGTGATGGCGCCCGGCCGTGGTGAAATGAACGCCTTTGGGAAATGTATCGATAGACACAACTAATGCTTTTTGGGAAATAGATCGGTGGGGATATGAGACCTTTTTGGAAAAATAAACTGGTAGTATATTAAATGCTTAAAGGAAGATGGACTGATTGGATGTTTTCAGTCACTCTCAACACTGATGTCATGAGCATAACGTCATTGCAAGATGTTCAAGAAAGTCAAAGGTCAAGACCGTTTCTTATCATTTTCACTCTAAGAAACGCGGGGACTATCTGTATAAGGATAAAATTGGAGAGCCTAATTTTACGATCATTACAACATTCCATAACCAGTTTCTAGAAGGCTGGAGGCACAACTTGAGGTTCAATCCCGAAGGTCCCCTATGTTTTAGCTCAGGGTACTGCAAGTCGATGTCTATGATGGACAAGAGGGATATTCCAAAGGAACGTGGTTATAGCTAACCATGCCTACTACTCTAATACAGATTCCATACTATGATAATAAATGGTTGTACCAGACGCATATCATTATAATAAATGTACCTTTACTATATTCGGATTCCCCTCCTATATAAAGGAAATCCTTATCACTTTGTAAAGGACATTATATTCAATACAAGCACAATAACATTCTCTGCTCTCTAACTTAAATACTCTATATTGTCTTTCCTTTGATTTATTGCTTACATATATTGTGCTTCATTAATTGTTCTTCATTTATTACTCATCATTGACCATAAATAGCCAACATCAAGGCCTTTAGGACAGTTAGTCCCCCATTGATCGGCCCATGTCAAGAATTTAGCTCGACCCCGAGGCCCTGCTTAGGCCAGCCGCAAGCCTCGATCCACAGCTGTTTGGTTTGGATAATAACGTTGCTCTTTACTATTCCTTTACTTTTCTAAATCACACTTAGAATCTATTGTCTAACAACTAGCATTAAAATAAATAACATATTATTAGAACCACAAAATAAAATCTAATTGTAATTACCATTTTCAAGGTAAACATGACAATAGAAATGAATAACCGAATGGGGACTCTGAGGCCTACGAACAACAATAGGTATATCTTGAAATCTCCAACAACTTGGCACAACTTTTTAATGACTCGCATGATTTGAGGTACAAAAATGAGCAGAAGCATAGTATGAGTATACCATAGATGGTATCCAGCAAGTATCAAGACCAACCTCACTGTAGTAGTGACGAAGCTCAAGTCAAGACACCCACTAGTCAAATAACATGTAACGACCTGGCCGATTCTTTTGTGAATTAACACCGCGATCCCTTATTAACTACTTCCACCACATCATTTTCTGTTGTTTTCACTTGTCGGGATAATTCACTTTGATTTTTTGAGTGTTTTGGAACACTTTATTCCATTAATGAGATCTTAAGTCTTTGAATTTAAACTGTAGTCAGAAGAGAGTGAAGAATGCTTTTGAACAGAGTTCTATTAGTTATGTTAGCTTCGTTAGGTGATTTTAGGCTTAATATATGTCTGGATTATGTTTTGGAGGTCCATAACTTATTTAGGCTTGAAATAGCAAAAGTTAAATTTTTTGTATTTTGGGTTGGTAGTGGAATTTTTGATAGCAGGCTCAGAATCCAATTCCAAAAGTTAGAATAGGTCTGTAGTGTTGAATATGATTTGTGTGTAGAATTTAGGGTCAAACGGATATGGTTTGGTTGATTTCGGCATCGGTTGTCGATATGCAAATTGCTAAAGTTGTTGCACTTAGTGTTTTTGCACCTGCACACCTTGGGTTACAGGTGTTGATCCGTAGAAGCGGTTGTGGAACAGCAGAAGTAGAAATGAGACTGAGGTCTACTATTGTAGGTTAGATAGGAGTTCCGCATCTGCAATGCTCATCGGATCGTTTGGAGGAACCGCAGGAGCGGTCTCATACCCTGGAAGCGGACAAGGGTCCGCAGGTGCGACCTTTTGATCGCAGATGTGGACGAGGTATTTTAAGTGAAAATCTGCACCTGTGTTAGAAATTCCGCAGGTACAAGACCGCATATGCGATCCTTAGGCCGCATGTGCGATAATTGCTGGACAGAAAAGGGCAGATTCGAGGGTTTGAAATTCATTTCACAAAATTCAATTTAGAGCTCAAAGGAAACAATTTTTCGACAATCTTTCAGAGGAAATCATTGGGTAACGATTCCTAATCCTATTTTGATCATATTTCATTGGTCCATAGTTGTTTAGTTCATTAAATTATTTATTAATTATTACCCTATTCCGAGACATGGGCCCTGGGAGGAATTTTTTGGTTTTTTTTTATTTTCTTTTCTTATCTATGATTTAATTGGCTAAATTAGTTGCTTGATGCTATATTTATATTGTGTAGCTGAATTAGCTAGATTTAGGCCATCCAAAGCCGGATATTCATGGAAAGAGTATTATTTTGAATTGATTTGAGCTTCGTTCGAGGTAAGTGGTTTGCTTAACCTTGTGTGGGACTCTCATAAGGATTTGGTACTGTTTTATATATGAGCACCGTATATGTGAGGTGATGAGTGCGTACACGAGCTATTTGTTGAAAACCCCATTTTTATTAAGCAAATATCTATTTTCCTTTAATTGAGCAAGATTAGGTGTCGTCATGACGATTCACAGAGGGAGAACTTGGGTCATGATCAGTTGGTATCACGGCTCTAGGTTTATAGCATTTGTGAGTCACAAGCCGATTTATTAGAGTCTCACAGATCGGTACAGAGACATTTGTACTTATCTTCATGAAGGCTATGGAACTGTTAGGAAAATTTCACTTCATTTCATTCCTTATCTTGCAAGATTATTGACATCAAAATTCTAAACTTCTGTCTTCTATTCTCTCAAATATGGTGAGGACATGTGCTGCCAGAGATGACAAGGCACCCACGCCCCTTCTAGAGCCGCCAGAGGTCAAGTATGGGGTAGAGGCCGAGGACCCGCACATGGTGCAGCTAGAGAACCTGGTCGAGCTACAAAGGAGCGACTAGTAACTCCAGCCAGAGCACAGGCACTTGGTATGCCTATTACTACCTTAAGCTCTCCAGGGGATCCTTGCACAGTTTATGGGCATATACAACGCTATAGATCTGGCTGGGTTGATTTCCCATGCTACATCCATATCTTGGGCCAAGGATAAGCACAGACTCCCGTCGCCCGCACCCTAGGGTAGCGGGTTCAGGTCGATCAGATCCTAGTGGTTATATCGATAACACCCATAGTCCCAGTTCAGCTCGAAGGTAGGGCAGAAACTTCAGAGGAATAGTTTCAGAGGCTTGAGAGGTATAAGAAATATGGCCCCTTCTACATTAAGTGGTCTAGCATCAAAGGATGCTCATGGATTTCAGGAGGAGTGCCATCGTATCCTTTGCACTATGGGCATAGTAGAGTCGAGTGGGGTTTCGTTCACTTTTTTCTAGCTTCGAGGAGCAACCTATGAGTGGTGGAAAACTTTTGAGTTAGATAGTCTGGCTGTGGTAGATTCCCTTAAATTGCCTCAGTTCTCGAACAAATTTTGAGATAGTATGTCCCTCAGAGCCTCATGGACGTATGACATGTGGAGCTTGAGCAGTTGCCCCGGGGTACTATAGCTATTTCAGAGTATGTCGTCTATATTAGTGACTTGGGTAGGAATGCAACGGCCTTGGTTTCTACAAGTTGAGAGAGAGTTCGTCAGTTTATTAAGTGGCTCATTCCCTGCATTATTCCAACATGGCACGAGAAATAGAGATCGATATCGTGTATAAGCATTTAGTGAGTATTGCTAGGAGAGTAGAGGGAATGCTATAGTTCTGGTGCCGTGCTCCAGCTGTAGTTTGCCATGGTAAGGTCTATATGAGTCGCCTCATTCATTTAGCTCTTCTAGCCGTCAATGGTATTCCAATTTCTCCTAGACCTTAGGAGCCTTATTATGCACTTCCAATATCTAATGCGCCTCCTACAGAAGTGCTTTTAGTGGTCAATCCAGCAGGCATGGCTTGAGCCAATAAAAGATGCCACGCTCTCCCAAATAATTTTTAAGTATGGCGAAACTCTCCATATGGTGAGGGATTTTAGAAGGGTGCACCCCCAAACACTTCTTAGCCAGAATCTGCTCTACAAGGTTCCCAACTACCACTCCACCTACTCATCCAACTAGAGTTGGAGGTTGGGAAGGTAGAGGTTTCCCTAGAGGGGGAGTCCAAGCAAGATACTATGCCCTACCTGCTCATACAGAGGTTGTCGCATCCGATTCTGTCATTATAAGTGTTGTTCCAGTCTGCCATAGAGAAACATCAGCTCTATTCGATCCAGGATCCACTTATTCCTATGTGTCCTCTTATTTTGCCCCCCATTTGGGCGTACCTCAAGATTCTTTGAGTTCCCCTATTTATGAGTCTACTTCTATAGGAGATTCACTTGTTGCAGACCGCGTTTATCAGTTCTATTTGATTTCTCTTAGTGGTTTCGAGAACAGAGCCAATTAATTATTGCTCTGCATGGTATATTTTGATGTTATCTTGGGCATGGACTGTTTGTCGCACCATTATGCTATTCTTGATTGTCATGCGAAGATCGTGACGTTGGCTATGCCAGGTTTATTGCCATTATAGTGGAGGGGTACGTTAGATTACACGTCCAGTAGAGTTATTTCATTCTTAAAACTCATTAAATGGTTGAGAAGGGATGGAACACGTATCTGGCTTATGTGAGAGATATCAGTATTTATACCAATACAATTGATTTAGTCCCAGTAGTGAGGGATTTCCCTAATGGGTTTTTAGTTGATCTTTTGGGCATGCCGCTTGATAGAGATATTGATTTTGGTATTGATTTATTGCCGGGAACTCATCCATCTCTATTCCGCCTTATCATATGGCCACACCTGAGTTGAAGGAGTTGATGGAATAGTTACAAGAATTTCTTTATAAGGGCTTTATTCGGCTCAACATGTCACCTTGGGGAGCTCTTGTCTAGTTTGTTAAGAAAAAGGATGGTTCTATTCGTATGTGCAATGACAATTGCCATTTGAATAAAATTACATTGAAGAACTGCTATTGTTTGCCTTGTATTGATGATCTATTTGATCAATTACAGGGTGCTCGAGTGTTTTTCAAGATTGAATTGCATTCAGGTTATCATCAATTGAAGATTTCGGAGCCAGATATCTCGAAGACTAATTTGAGGACTCGGTATGGATATTACGAGTTCCTTGTTATGTCATTTGGGTTGACCAATGCCCCAGTAGAATTTATCAATTTGATGCATTGTGTATTTCGTCCATATCTTGACTCATTCATCATTGTCTTTATTGATGACATTCTGGTGCTCTCGGAGTTGAGAAGATCATGAGCAGCACCTGAGGACAGTGTTTTAGACCTTGATAGAAAAGAAATTATATGCAAAAATCTCAATATGTGAGTTCTGGTTGGATTCCAAGGCATTTTTGGGTCGCCCACTGTCGAGTGAAGGGATCAAGGTGGATCCGAGGAAGGTGGAAGCATTGTAGAGTTGGCCTAGACTATCCTTAGCATAGAGATCTAGAGCTTTAATGGGATTGAGGGTTAATTAACATCGATTTGTTAATGGATTCTCATCTATTACAGCACCGATCACCACGCTGACCTAAAAGGGTGCCCGGTTCAGGTGGACGGAGGAGTGTGAGGAGAGCATTTAAAATCTCAAGACAACTTAAAATACATCCCTAATGTTTATATTGCCTACAGGTTTGAGGTCTTATACAGTCTATTATGATGTGTCACGAGTTGGCCTCGACGTGGTGTTGATGTCGGGCCGTAGAGTAATTTCCTAGGCATCCAGACAGTTGAAGGTGCATGAAAAGAACTATCCTTTCCACAACCATGAGCTAGAAGCTATTATTCATGCCTTAAAGATTTTGTAGACACTATTTGTATGGTGTCCCTTGTGAGATCTATCCTGATCCTCAGAGTCTGCAACATATGTTCATGCAGAAGGATCTCAATTTACGATAGAGCGGGTGGTTAAAACTGCCAAAGGAATATGATATCAGTACACTGAGGGATTGCCAATGTGGTGGTTGATGCTTTGAGTCGCCGAGTAGAGAGTTAAGGGATTTTGGCTTGTCTACAAGCAGTAGAGAGGCCCATGGCGTTGGATGTTCAGGCCTTAGCCAACAAGTTTGAGAGATTGGATATTTCGGAAACTAGTCGAATATTATGTTGTGTGGTTTTTCGGTCTTCTCTTTATGATCGTATCGTGGGGCATCAGTATGATGATCCCATATGCTTGTCTTTATGGAGACGGTTCAACATGGTAATGCTAAGAAGGTCACTATTAGGGACGATGGTGCATTGAGGATGCTGGGCAGGCTGTGTGTGCCTAATGTGGGTGGTATGCATGAGTGGATTCTTTAGGAGGCTCTTAGATCACGGTACTCTATTCACTTGGGTTCCGTAAGAGGTATCAAGACTTGAGACAGTGATCGCTGCCAACTCAATGTTACACGAATGTAGGGAGAGGGGGTTTCTACAGCTTTTACCCGAATAGTGGTTCGGAATCGATATTCCACATGGATCTTGGAATGGAGTTGTATTGTTTGTTTAGCCTTGAATTGCATTTGTACTTCTAATTTCACTCTTAACATTTTTGGTTTTTCTTTGTATTAACAACTACCATTATGAACAAAACATTAAGACTAGATTATGCTAGGGAGATATTGCTAGGTTGTAACTAATAGGGAGAAAGACACTAGGAGTGGCATCACCTATGTGGTTAACAAATAAGTAAGAGCTACTAAGAATAGATTGACATATTTGGGATTTAAGTTATAACCGTTGCACAGTTGTACCCACTTTCATACTTTTCGGTAGAGAGTGATATTGCCCAATTGACTCTCTCGAGAACAATTGGGTAGGCCAATAAGACCAAGCAACTAGGGTTCAAGTAGGGTGATTACTTTCTCAAGATTTAACCCATTAATTAGGAGTATCATTTGTCATGAGTCCATCCGAATTCCTTATTAGGTCAATTTTGGTGTCACAGACTCTCTTTCTCAAGAAGAGTTAAAACCTACTGAGCTAGAATCAATGTTTGCAACCATTAAACCTTAATTAAAGAATAAAATTAACCCAAATAACAAACACCTAATATCAATCTATCATTATACACATCTATTACTCATACTAGGGTTGATCCACAACCCTAGCTAATGGGTTTAGCTAGACATAATTGAAGAAGAAACAGAAGAAATATAAGAAGAAATAAATATGTTAATTAATTACAAAATAAAAATATAAGAATCTTTGGGGAAATTAATGCTAAAATTCCAAAATAGGCTAAAACTTTCGTCCTCGCGAGCGCAGCTCTGTTCAGCAGATCAAACTTAACCTAAAAATGATAAAATGTTTTATTTATAGTGGGCTGGAAAACCTAGACAAAATTGTCCCTGTGGGGTCAGTGTGGGCCGCACAATTATGACTATGGCCGCACTGGCTCTTTGAATTCCAATTTCAGGATCTCTGAAGTGTCTGGCACGGACCCCATAAAGGTGTGGCACGGCTGCCTGAAAGCGTGGCGCAAGCCGCGTGATTGTGATTGCGGCTGCTTGGCTTTCAATTGCCAAGATCTCCATCTTTTCTGAACCTCCTGGCGCTGACCGCGTGATACAATGGCGCGGCCGCATGAGCTGAACGTGGGCCACCTAAATTCTGCCGTGCCCACGTGGTTTACGTCTTGACTATGCACTACTCTGAAATCTCCTAGTACGACTACATGCACAATTGTGCGGTCTGCACCAGGCTCACATTCCACCACTTCACTTAGCCTTTGATACCTAGGGAGGTTTCACTCCGTTGTGAGCCAATCTTTGACATTTCATTACTTTGTTGCTCAAATCTACGATCAAGCACAACCTGTAAGCATTTTGGTACTATTTTGTAGCAAATTATACTCAAAGCATAGGCAAGTAGGGGCATAGAACACGTTAAAATCCTACTTATCAACTCCCCCAAAATAAAACCTTTGCTTGTCCTCAAGCAAACAAAATAAGACCCACCCCTTAAGGGAAACATCCAAGTAATTCCAGCTATCCTAAAGTAAACTTAACAAGCATCAATTGGGACTAACACTTTTCCTTAATACGAATGCATCATTAACACATTTAAACTTTGAGAACTTGTGGATCAAGTGCGACACAAGAGCATCAAGAGTTGACACATTTCATCAAGGAACTTCTCTCAATTACTTTGGTCATTGTTGAATCCAATCTCACACATCCTCAACTCTCCCTAAGCAAATCGAGGTTGATGGACATTCACTTATTTCTCAGAAAGAAGTTCATAAGCCTGGCTCTAAGTACCATATGCTTGCCCATTATGTAATTATCCACTAATGTAGGTTCCCTTCAACTCAAGATCAAGTAGGGTTTTTGTGGAATCATTGTGATGGCTTTGAGGTAAGGGTAGGTTATGTTTTTGTTGAAGTGGGTTCAATCATCCCTCAAGCACTTCTTTTGATTCTTTTGGTACACTTTCTTGACTCATTGGAGTATTCACTTCTCTTCAAGGGGTTAGAGAGACACACTGGCACTCATTCTTATGCAATTCAAAACATTTCTCCTTTGTCAACATTTGTTTTCCACACCTTTTTCACTTTTGTTTTCATTGAATCCCCTTTTTGCTCTTATTCATATTGGTCTTTCTTTTTGTTTTATTTTTTCTTTCTTTTTCATTGCCTTCATTTTTTTCCGCTTTTTTACCTTTTACCACATTGTTTTATTTCTTGTCTCCCCCCCCCCTAAGTTAGACATTTGCCATTACACAAGGGAAGATTTTTGGGTGCCAAGAGCCTGTATCATTAAGAATGGCTATAGGCTTGTAGCTTTAGTTCTTGAAAGAAAAATTAACTAGGGATCATTTAATTGGTAGGTCATAGAATTGTTCAACATAGCTTTTGGATCAAGGATAGCTAATAATCACTTCTCAAGTCAAATTTCACCAACGATTTCACCTTAACAAACATTCAGGGCAAGTTCTAGACCATCGATGTTGGACATGGACCCACAATTTGAGTTCTCACCACACACACACTCAAGTATTTCTAAAGTCATCGAGTCGAGGGCCCACAGCAACCTTAGTTATGATTTAAGCGAGGGCCCACAGCGACCTTAGTTATGATTTAAGCGCATAATGGTAAAAAATGACCTCATAATGATTGTTTAGTCAAAACAAGAGTCTCAAGGCCACGACTTTCACCATCCTGAACACAAAATTATGTATTTTATCATGGGATAAAAGGAAAATGTGTTAGGCCCAAGTGAAGTTTTTCCTACGATACCCTTAACTACGAAGCATCAAAATCAAAAAGAAAAAAATCAAAAACAAACTCAAACCCTTAAGAAGGTTTTCATGCCATCTATCATTGGGAAGAGTCACCCGGTTCACACAGCACTCCACCCTTGCAAAGATCCGTGGCATTAGAAAAATCAAGGGCTTCTTGAAAATGCCAAAATAAAACAAAAGGCTACGAGCCGATCTACGAAGCTAAAATGAATTTTTGTTTGTGAAAATAGAAAAAGCGAATGAATATGTACAATTGGGGAATAGAATATACCACTAGGGATGAATATATACATAGAGAAACTTCATATATAGACCAAGAGATAATAAAAAGTACGAGAAAAGTAGCTAAAAAGTAAAGTTATGTACAAACAAACTAGAAAATAAAATCAAAAACATAAAAGGAGTATATAATATATATATACAATCATCCAAATATATAAACAATAGGGCCCACCCCCATGAATAAGAGATGGCATTATCCCCAATGCCAACTACCAAATAAGCACAAAACATCAAAATAAATCCATCTTCATGGGATCCTCACTGGACCCCTGATCTTCTGTATGGTTAGAACCTCAGACTGGTTCCCGGCCTGCAGCTGCCCTGCTACTGGGACAGGATCCTGCTGCTGGACCGGCAGAATATCGGGTACATCACCAGTGGGAGTATCTTGAATCTCTACTATCTCAATCACAACACCCTTAGTGCTGGGCAGCTTCCTCTTCTTCCTTGAGGGCCTGGGTTCCTGCTCTTGTTGTGGCTCTGGTACTGTTGTTGTTGCTGACGGGGCTGACTCCCCAAATAAAGAGTCTAAAGGCAGCTAGTCTGCCAATAGCTTGTTCACATCCGCTCGAAGCACATTTACTAACTTATTAGATGTCCTCGACTTTCTCATCTTTTTGTGCTCCCGGGCAAGATCCTTTATAGATGTGCCCTGTGCATATACCGCCTTAGTCAAGGCACCCTGAGTCTTTATAATCTTCTCCTGGTTGGCCAGAAGCTTCTTCTATGTTTCCTCAATAGGCTGTGGCATCTGGACTGTGGGTGATGCAGAATGTGCCTCAATTGAAGTGGCTAATGTAAACAACTTGGATGTCGCAGCTTACATCCGGTTGTTTAAACTGGCCAAGGTATTTACTAACTGTTGAGCTATGAAAGGGTTGGTCCGGGAGGAGGGAACTGTCGTTCTAGCTTAAGAACTTGGACCCGCATAGGAGGAAGAAATACCATCAGGTACAGTGGCAACTAGAATAAAGGGGAGCTCAGTAGAAGGCTCGACAGTTGACTCTACCGCAACTTGCTCCTCAGACTGGCCAATCGGGGCAGTGGTAGATGCTTTGTGCTTTTTGTCCTTTGGGTTGTCTGGCCCTAAACGCCGACCCATAAGAACAGGGAACTAGGCGCACTCCCACATCATCGTACTTCTTCTTCACCTTTAAGTCCTGGAAATACATAGTGAGTGTATTAGGGTTTGGGTGGTTCCAATTGCTCTCAAACTCCATTAATGTGATTTCCCTGTACATTACATTCCCTACATTGATAGAGAATCCAACCATGATAGATGCAATCAGCACAGCCTAAGGTAGTGGGATATTTTGGTCATGGGAAGTGGGGTCAAGCCTGTTGCACACAAAAGTATGTCACCCTCTAACCTCGAAGTTCAAGTTATTCCTCAAAATCCGCACCCTCGCCTATATCCAATCTCGAACAGTGCCCAAATAAGCCAAATACTTCGCCAACCATGGGCAAACCTACTCCTTCATCTCCAACGTCTCATTGCATTGGTTCTCGTCTTCATCATTGAAACCCAAATATACATTGAATGACTTTCCCGAAAACATTACAATTTTGTCTCACACTTTTGTCACAGTGGAGTTTTTTATGTAGGCTACGTTGCAATAGAACTCTTTGACCATGTTCTTGTTTGTGTCGATCAAATCATATCTTTTGGGCCACATTAGTTGTGGAAGGCCGCTTGACTGACAAAGTGGTCCTCCCATAATTTCGCTTTTCTAGTTCGTTCTACACCACCAACGTCCGGAACTCCACTACCCGAGACTTCATCATTACCGTTGTTACCACTTGCTTCACTATCCCTAGATACTGAAGCTGCGGGGGAGGTGGAGTATTCGCCGCTACCAGCTACTGAGCCATCAGATGACTCAAACTGTACAACTAGTGGAGCTTAGGCTGGGACTGAGGGGGCTTGCCCCGAATCAGCTGAGATGTCCTGAGAGGGAAGGTACTCACTCCCCGACTGCTCATCTTCACTCACGACGTGTTTCATTATTTTCAGCTTTGGTCGGGGAGTGAGTTTGGTTTGTTTAGCTTTTCCTCTCCCTGTAGAGTCACCTCATCCGGGTTGTTTGGCACCTCGTCCTCTTTGTTTTTCCATTTTCTGCAAGCAAACACGTCTAACTTTGTCATTTAAAGCATAAACATTGTATTAGGTGATAAAAACAATTTCAGAATCACAACAAGGAAAATATTGCAGACATCATATCAGAAAAGGTCACTAGAGACCGCACATTCTAGGGCGTGGCCACGTGGGAGGCACTGTGGGCTGCGTGATCAAAACCGTTGGCCACACTAACCAACCAACAAAAAATTACCTTCTTTGAATTTCACCAATGCGGTCCACGTAAAAAGGGCGAGCGGCCGCATTAGGCCAACGCGTACCGCACAAATAGGGACGCGGCCTCGCTAGAGACTTCTTAACTTTCAGAACCAAGGCCACTGCGGGCCGCGTGAACAAGGGGTGCGGCCGTGTCAAGGCCATACGGGTCGCAAGAACAAGGAGCGCGGGCTGCGCTGGGTCAAGCGTTAGGAACAAATTAGGGCTTTTGACATTTTCCTATTTTGTTCCAGTTTACATCCTAATTTGTCCCTACTCTATTACCCACCATACAAAATTACCCCCGACATCGAAAAGCAACAAATAAACTTACCTAAACATTCAATTGTAGCAAAAATAGAAAACAAAGAGGCTACTCTACTAGGAAATAAAAAAAGTTGAAATTAACAACTAATAAATGACCAAT
The DNA here is from genome assembly GCA_034376525.1 of Nicotiana benthamiana. Lineage (NCBI taxonomy): Eukaryota > Viridiplantae > Streptophyta > Magnoliopsida > Solanales > Solanaceae > Nicotiana > Nicotiana benthamiana. The sequence continues at coordinate 81,150,738 of CM067328.1, read as the reverse complement.
GTGAGAGTTTGTTACCAGGAATATGAAGAATCAACTCTTGATGCAATCACATATTCAGATCTCATAGGTGAACAGTAAAATTTAGGGCTCAGATATTCGATTTGGCAAAAAGTTTAATATGAGGACCTAAGTCCCTACTTATAGAAAAATAGTGGGACCCCTTTACTTAACCACCAGCGCGGCCGCGTAAAACTAACCTGGGACTGCGCTGGGTCTTGCCCTGTGCCTTTGCAAAAGAAAGCCCATGCGGGCCGCACAAGAAAAGGACGCGGCCAAACGAGACCACCGCAGACCGCTGAATCATGACCGCGGCCGCGTGGTAAGCTTCAGAGACCTATCACCTTCATCTTATGACAGTGTGAACCGCATAAGTCATACCACGACCGCACGAGCATTTTTTAGAGATTGTGCATTTTTACACTTTGTTTTGCACTGCTTCAACACAAGTCCTGCAACATATCACAAAGAATTAGCTCAAAAAATCGTAATCTACAAAGAAAATCAAAGAGAAAGAAAAGGACATGGGTTTCCTCCAAAGAAGCACATTATTTAACGTCACGACACGACACATGTTACAATCAATAACACTTCAAATGTATGAGTGCCACCACGTAGCTGCCATCAAACTTCCCCAAATAATGCTTGACATGATCCCACTGACTCAGAAAATTTCATCATTTTTGTTCTTGAGATCAATAGAACCAAATAGGGTCACACCAACAACTTCAAATGGACCATTCCACTTAGACTTGAGCTTTCCCGGGAATAACCTCAATCGAGAGTTAAAAAAAAGAACCATCTCACCAACCTTGAATTCCTTTCCCCGGGCATACATGTTGTGAAGATACTTCATCTTGTCCTTGTACAAGGACGAGCTAGAGTAGGCATGAAATCTAATCTCGTCAAGCTCATTGAGTTGATCAACCCGGAGATTCAGCGTGACATCCAATTCTAAGTTCAACTTCCTCAAGGCCCATGTAGCCTTATGATCCAATTCAAGAGGAAGATGAAATGCTCTCCCAACCACCAACTGGTATGGAGACATACCAATTAGGGTCTTGTAAGCCATCTGATAGGCCCAAAGAGCATCATTTAATTTCTTTAACCAATTGGCCCTGTTGGCAATGACAGTTTTGGACAACATACTCTTAATTTCTCGGTTGGATATTTCCACCTAACCACTAGCTTGAGGATGATAGAGGGTGTTCACACATTTTCAGAAATTCTACCACACTTCGGGCCTCATTGTTGGACTAAGACATAGCTTCAGCCCACTTTGAAACATAATCCACCGCGACCAAAATATAATTGTTCCCAAAAGAGCTCACGAAAGGACCCATAAAGTCAATACCCCAAACATAAAAAATGTCCATCTTTAGAATTGTGCTAAGAGGTGTCTCATCTTTTTTAGAAATTGCACCAGCCTTGGCATTCATCATATATCTTGACAAAATCACCAACATCTTTAAACAAGGAAAACCAATAAAATCTGCAACTAAGAACTTTAGAGGATGTCCTCACCCCGCCATGATGGCCACTATAGGGAAAGAATGACAAGGCTCCAAAATACTCTACTGTTCTTCTTCTGGGACACATCGACGAATCACATCATCGGTGTAAATCTTGAACAACTATGGTTCATCCTAATAAAAATCCAAACTATCCCGTTTGAGCTTCTTTCTTTGGTTAGAAGAGGGCTCATACAGGATTATGCCAGTCACAAGATAGTTGACGACGTTGGAAAACCATGACATATAATGCATTCACACCACGAGGAGTTGTTCATCCGAAAATGCATCATTGATCTCAAGGCAATCACAAGGCCTCCCCTTCTCCTCCAAGCGGGAGAAGTTGTCCACCACTTGATTTTCGTTCTCTTTCTGGTCCACAATTTCTAGATCAAAATTCTTGAAGAAGTAACACCCATCTCATCAATGTCGCTTTGAAGTCTTTCTTAGTCATCAAATACCTAAGGGTGGCATGATCGGTATGGATAATCACTTTGGCCCCCATAAGGTATGGTCGGAACTTTTACATGGCAAAGATAATAGCTAGCAGTTCCTTCTAGATGAGTGTATGAATTGTTTGAGCTTCAGTCTTGGTTTTTCTTGAGTAGTACACCAGATGGAACATCTTGTTGATTTTTTGGCCCATGACCGCCCCTACCGCAACATCACTAGCGTCGCACATGATCTCGAAAGGCAAGCTCCAATTGGGTTCTTTAATGATAGGGGTTGTTGTCAACTTATATTTTAGAAGCTCGAAAGCCTCCATGCATTTCACATAAAAAAACAAACTTGGCTCCTTCTCTATCAACTTCCACAACGGGTTAACTACCTTAGAAAAATCTTTGATTAACCTTCAGTAGAAACTCACGTGCCCAAGAAAACTCCTAACCCCCTGGACATAATTAGGGAGAGGTAGCCTTGAAATAACTTCGATATTGGTTTCGTAAACTTCCATTCCCCGACTCCAAATCTTGTGACCTAACACAATACCCTCTTCTACCATAGAATGGCAATTTTCCGAATTGAGAACTAGGTTCGTATCTTCACATCGGGCCAACAATCAATCAAAATTTACCAAACATTCTTTGAACGAATCCGCAACCACGCTAAAATCATCCATGAAGACCTCCAATATATCTTTCACCATGTCGATGAAAATAGCCATCAAACATCGTTGGATGGTCTTCGAAAAATTACACAATCCAAAAGGCATCCTTGAGAATGTGAATTTGCCATAAGTTCATGTAAAGGTCATCTTTTCTTGGTCTTCCGAGGTAATGAGAATTTGGGTATACCTCGAGTACCCATCTAAAAAATAATAGAACGACAGTCCTGCAAGATGATCCTTTCTAGTTACCTTGTTCAACTTTCTGTAATCCGTAAAAACTCTTCATCCCGTCAGTGTACGAGTAGGAATAATCACATTGTTGGCATTGGTCACCACCCTTCTTCGGTACGCATTGCACCAGAGAAGTCCATGAACTGTCAGAAATGGTATATACCACATGTTGATACCCAATTTATTCCCATGTATTTATATACTAAAAATATTCCCAAAATACCATGTAGATGCATAAGCATCCACAAAGGTCTTGGTATTTTTTTAAATTTTTTTGATGATTTTAAAATTACTTTACGACTTATTTTGCAATATAAAATAAAATATTTAGACCCATATCTTGTTATTTTGATAAGTAATATATTGTGTTCTCTCATTTACATAAAAATATAATTGTTACAATTTTTACAGAATTTTACAAGGTCATTAGGTATTTGTAAATTAAAATTGCATTAGATTGCAATTTTAGCCAATTTCTCGATTTAATATGTATTTTAATTACCAAATCATTCCAAATATTTTTAATTAATACCTATATATATTTTGTTAACTCAGTATTTTAGTTGTATTTTTATAATGACATTTTCTATTTATATAAAATTAAATTTGGGCAAAATTACTATTTAAATCATAGCCCAAGTTATTTCAATTTTGCCCAAATTCCACCCCCAAATTAACCCCTCCAATTACATGACCCAATTTAATTTTACGCGACCCAAACCCACCTAAACTAACCCGCCCCATCTTTATTTTAATCGTGGCTGTTGATCACACAGATCAACGGTCCACATCAAACCTACCATAATTACACCCCCAAATACCCCCTAACCCTACTCACTTTGCAAACCCAACCACCCTTGTATCCACAAATGTTCTCTAGCCCTTCTAAACCCTAGTCTATTCCGGCTCCATTTCACCGGTATCTATGGCCGTTCAAGCCCCAAAACATCTATATGCACCACTCCTCACCTCTCATGGCTCTTGGGTTCGAATATCGGAACCCTATCTCGAAGGTTATCAGACCAGAGGCCATCCAATTTGAGTTCTGTAGTTGTGTCCGGCCTTTCTCCATCAAGCCTTGAGGCTATGAGTCCTTTGCTGTCTTAGACTGGTCCACTCCAGGATTTCTCGCTATCTAGAAATCCTTCTACGAAACCCTAATTTTTGAGGATTTTTTCTGTGTTTATCTTTATGACTTTCTTTAAATCCTAGTTATTCTCTAAAAATTTTAAAGTATTTCTCAGTTTTTCTTTGCCTAATTTTAATTTCAAACTGTCGTCTTCTTTAAATTTAAGGTTTCTCTGCTTTCTCTGATTTCTTTGATTTCTTCGCTTTATCTGCTCTATTGTTTGATCTCCTCTAGTTCTTAGTGTGATTTTTAGTTCTTTCTAATATGGCTCTGAGGCATTTTTACTTTACTGGGTTATTTTCTAGGGTTTCGGGTTAATATGTTCTTTGCTCTTCATTATGCTGTTCTACTTTTGTTCATCTTCATCTATGTTCTTCATTATGCTCTATATATGTGACGAAAACCCTAAGTTTAAAGGGTTTTATACTTCTCTCTATGTGATTACTTGCTTCATGTTAAACCCTAGCCGCCTCTAATTTATTTCTTATGTGTTTCTGCTACATGATTTGTTCTATAATTCCAGTTTCCATGCGCGAATCTATGCATCTCTTTATATAGTCACATTCTCCCCCTTTTCTGAATAACCCTAATTTGGGAAAATTTATTTCGTACAGCTTGTTTGATTTCTCTAATTGGGACTTGCTTTCTGACTAAATTCAAAATAAGCTAGCATCTCAATTCCTTGATTTCTAGGTGATTAACTTGCCTTATATGTTTTCCCGTGTGAATTTCAAAACGTTTTACACGTATTTGCCCTATATTTCGTGATTGGTACTTGATTTTCTTTCCAAAAATAAACTGAGGTTTATTTACCTCAAGCCTAGTTCCTTAATTGAACGAAACCTTTTCCCTAATTAGTTGTATTGATACTGATGGATATTTTCTGTCCTTACTGCTGCTTATTTTTCAAACTATAAATAGCCTTTACTTTTCTCACTTAGACAGACAGAGATACACTAACTACTCTAAGTTTACTCACTTAAAACTCTCTCTTCTCTTATGTTCTTATCTGCTACTTGCTCTGTTGCTGGAGTTAGCCAGCTGAAAGCTAAGGCTAACTATAGGGATCCATCTACCTTACTTGCTTTGTTATTCAAGTTTGCGACTGGTAGGCTCTTAATTTAAATTATCAACCTCCAAACTACCTATTTACTTAACCCTTTTCATTTGCCTATTTATGTTCAGTTAAGTTATTGCATGCTTAACCCCCTTTCCCTTGTCTGTTTATTGTTCATTAGTATAGTTTAAGTTCATGTACCCCATTTCCCCCTGAATCCCTTTAATTTACTCCTGGTCTTTCAAGTACTCTTATGTGATTCCCGCTTCCCTTAACCCCTATTAGCATATGAGTGTCTTTGGACTAGGGTGGCACCTTATTGCCACTCCTAGTTTAGCACGGTCGAGAACCACACTAGTGGACTTGAAGGGTTCCTAACACCTTCTCCTCGAGATAATCTCAATCCCTTACTCGAACTCTGATTTTTGTTTTTCAAAATACTCCTCTCATCTCTAAAAGTGTCATAATGCACGATGTGGCGACTCTTCAAATTCCACAACCCAATTCCCAAACGAGAATGAGAGTTGTTTTGCCCATAATGTTGTAAAACCCAATATCGCTTTTGAAAAAAGGTGCGTCGACAGCATGGAGACTGCACTGGGGATTTTTCGTTAAGGCTTGTACCATTACGTGTTTTGTGACTTTATTGTTTTCTTTACTATCTTTATTTATTGCTTTAATCATTTCTTCATAATTACTAACTTGTTTCTTCATGTCTTCCTTTTTTCAACTGTTTTACTTTTTTTTGCCTTTACTTTATTTCAATTCCGTCTTAAATTTCGAGCATCTATTGTAATCATTTTTGTATGAATGTGAAAATACATGTACTATTTCACTGTTGTAATTGCATCCTTCAACATCATTCCACTCGTTCCAAACAAATACCATAGCAACGCTTATAATGAGTAGTTGCGGTCTCCCAATATCATAAAACCCCTAAATTTGGCAAAGACGTATTTGCGGTAAATCCAGTTGATAAACGGTGTAGTCGACTGTTTTGTGCCTTTCCCTCTTGAGTTGTCCACTCAAGGGTACCTTGTCTAGCACCTCAAATGTAGAAACCTTACTCTGTTTAACTGTTCATGCATCATGGTCAACCCTAGCTGAGTCAGTTATGTTGTCTGCATAGTGACTCATTAAGATAGCCTAAACCAACGTCCATCGGGTTTCCTGAAACCCGATCGGACACCTTCACGTTATGTGAATTTATTTGGAGAACTGAATGATTTTTGCTAATTATTGATTTATATAGTCGCGTTTGGTGGGATTAAGTGTCTAGCATTTTGTTTTGCAGAAAGGAGGAACGAGTTCCCCAGATTCGATATGGTGACCAACATCCACCCAAAGTTGCTAAGCTGGAGGGAGGATCTTCATAGCAGTGATCAAACCCTCGTCTGTAAGCACTTAGGGAATTTTCCCTCACTTTTGGAAATCAAACCCAACAACAAAATGATTGAGGCTGCCACTTTTTTTGGGATGGTGATCGATCAGTGTTCCGTCTGGGATATCTAGAGCAACGTTTGGTAGAATTTGAAGGAAAGTTATTGCAAAGTATCGAAGACTGTCAGAATGCTGAGGAAAACGCATGTGGACATTTGTCTCGAGCCTACCTACTGCTAGGAATGCACAAGTTGATGCACTTGTACGAGGGAGGCAAGAATACCAAATCTGGGGAAGGTCCTTCTGGGACCAAGTAGTTAGGAGTCTTTTTTTGCTTTAATGATGTAATAAGGCCAATGGCCATTAGTGGTATTTTATTTATTTAGTGTCGTTTTGAGATTCGTCTTATTCTTATCAATAAAATGAGGCATTTAGCATTATAAGTTCTCCAAATTTTATTTGTCGCTAGGCCTACCTCGGGCACAATGAGGCACCCAAATTGGGAAACGATTTATATTCCAGCATAATGTGTTTAAACATCGCAATATTATTTATCAGAATCTGCACTAACTTCTTACCTTTTGTTTTTCTTTTGTTATTCCCCTGCCCAAAGGTTAGTTTGTGCGCTCTGGCACCATCACCATATTCAACAAGATCTAAGGGTCCTCCTCCTCCTTCGAGTCCTCCCAGAAACAGGAACAAAGGAAAAGGACCACCATCGCTCGGAGATCTTTGGGGTAGCAAGGCTGAACAAGCATCATGCATCCTTAATTTAGTTGTTGTTTTTTCACTTTCCACATTATCTTTATTTTCCAAAAGAGCTCCGTGTTTCGAACATTTATGAATTTAATCAAAAGAATGTTTCTAGTTAATCAAATATCTCGCTACTCATTAGGTTTCTCCATTATTTACTTTATTTTTCACACAACATTACAATTATGTATCTTGATGATGAACCGAAAACTGTAACTTTCAACGAGGCTATGAAACAAATGGACATGGACTCGGAGGAAGATGATATACCAGAAGAGGTTGTCAGAGAGGCCGAGAATTTTGAGAATAGGCCTAAGTCCAACTTGGATGAAACCGAGGTCGTCAATTTGGGAAATACAATGAATGTCAAAGAAACGCACATCAGTGTGCACTTATCACAGACGGGAAAATAGGAATATACAGAGTTCATAAGGGAATATGAGGATATCTTTGTATGGTGTCACGAAGATATGACTGGTCGCAGCACATCCATCGTCGCCCACAAGTTGCCGACAGACCCTGCATCTCCGCCGGTAAAACAGAAGCTCACAAAATTCAAGCCGTATATAAGTTCAAAGATCAAATAGGATATCACCATGCATGTCAAGCCAAAGTTCTTCAAGTGGTAGAGTACCCAACCTGCTTAGCTAACATCGTGCCAGTACCGAAGAAGGATGGGAAAGTCAGAGTCTATGTCGACTATCAGGATCTCAACCGGGCAAGTTCCAAAAGATGATTTGCCCTTGACAAACATACACATTCTGATCGAAAACTGCGCCAAGCATGAGTTGCTGTCATTCGTTATTGCCTTGCGAGGTACCATCAGATATGGATGGATGAAGAAGATGTAGAGAAAACGGTGTTTATCATGCCATGGGGAATTTATTGCTACAGAATGATGCCATTCAGATTGAAGAATGCGGGAGCTACTTATATAAGGGCATGACTACCCTCTTTCATTACATGATACATAAGGAGATTGAGGTATATGTGGACGATATCATCATCAAGTCGAGCAATGCTACAGATCACATGGAGGACCTCCGAAAGTTTTTCAGCAGACTAAGGGAGTATAACTTAAAACTGAATCCCACCAAGTGTGCATTTGGGGTCCCTGCGGGAAAGTTATTGGGTTTCATCATGAGCCGCCAAAGAATAGAGCTGGATCCATCAAAAGTCAATCCTATTCAAGAGTAGCCACCGCCGAAGAACAAGAAAGAGGTAATGAGTTTCCTGGGGGGGACTCAACGGTATTAGGCGGTTCATAGCTCAGTCTACCATCATCTGCGAACCTATCTTCAATATGTTGTAGAAGGATGCCGCCACCAAATGGACTGATAAATGTCAAAAGCCTTTTGAAATGATCAAGGAATACATGTTTACGCCTCCCGTCCTGGTTACGCCAGATCCTAGGAGGCCTTTATTGCTCTATCTCGCAGTTTTGTATGGAGCATCTTGTTGTGTCTTGGGACAACATGGTGAGACAGGGATAAAGGAGCAAGCTATTTACTACCTCATCAAGAAATTTACCCCATACGAGGCTCTGTATTCCTTACTAGAACGCACCTGTTGTGCTTTGACCTGGGTAGCTCAGAAATTGAGGCATTATTTCTCTGCTTACACTACCTACCTTATATAAATAATGGATCCACAAAAGTATATTTTTCAAAAGCACATGCCCACTGGAAAGATCGTCAAGTGGAAAATTTTGTTGAGTGAAATCGACATTGTCTATGTCACCAAGATGGCAATTAAAGGACAGATTTTGGCAGATCATCTCGCGGAAAATCCTGTAGGAGGGGAGTACGAACCATTGAAGACGTATTTTTCCGATGAGGAAGTAGCTTTCATAGGAGAAGATATTGCAGAATCCTATGATGGTTGGAGGATGTTTTTCGATGCAGCTGCAAATTTCAAAGGAGTTGGTAGAGGAGCAGTCCTGGTATCAGAAACCGGCCAACATTACCTGGTATCCGCCAAACTCAGGTTCCCGTGCACCAATAATATGGCTGAGTACGAAGCCTGCATCTTAGGGCTTAAACAGGCCATTGATATGAACATTCAGGAGCTGCTAGTGATTGGAGATTCAGACCTGCTCATACATCAGGTTCGAGGAGAATGGGCTACCAAGAATTCTGAGATACTCCCTTATCCTCATCACATGGAGGAGTTGAGGAAGAGATTCAGAAAGACGGAATTCCAGCATGTTCCAACAATGCAGAATGAGTTTGCAGATGTGCTTGCCATTTTATCATCTATGATTCAACATCCAGATACAAACTTTGTCGACCCTATACAGATCAAGATTCACGATCAACCAGCATATTGTGCCCGCGTCGAGGAGGAAGTCGACGGAAAGCCCTAGTTCTACGACATCAAAGAGTACCTAACAATAGGAGAATATCTTGAGCCTGCTAATGCTACTTAGAAGCGCACGCTTTGAAAGTTATCAAACAATTTCTTTCACAACGGAGGAATCTTGTATAAGAGGACTCCTAATTATGGACTATTAAGATGTGTCGATGCGACAGAAGCAACAAGTTATTGGAGGGAGTGCACACAGGGACATGTGGGCCGCACATGAATGGTTTGGTTATAGTAAAGAAGATACTCTGAGCAGGATATATCTGGATGACTATGGAGACGGACTGCATTCAGTGCGTCCGAAAGTGTCACCGCTGTCAGATACATGCGGATCTGATAAAGGTACCTCCAAACGAGCACACAATAGAGATTCGCCGCCTGGGGAATGGATGTTATTTGACCAATCGAGCCTTCTACATCAAACGGACAAAGTTTCATCTTAGTGGAAATCGATTACTTCACTGAATGGGTTGAAACAGCATCATACAAAGCAGTAACCAAGAAAGTCGTGGCAGGCTTTGTCTGAGATCGTACTGTGTGTCAGTTTGGGATTCCATAATCAATCATCACCTATAATGGTTCCAATATCAATAGCAACTTGATGAGAGCAATGTGCGAAACTTTCAAGATCAGGCACAGAGATTCTACAGCTTATAGACGTCAGATAAATGGAGCCATGGAAGTAGCCAATAAGAAAATCAAGAAAATATTAAGGAAAATGATCGAAAGGCGCAAGCAGTAGCATGAGAAGTTGTCATTTGCTTTATTGGGTTATTGTAATACGGTTCGCACTTCAATCGGGGTGACTCCCTACATGTTTGTTTACGGCACTGAAGCGGTCATTACCGCCGAGGTAAAAATTCCATCCTTGAGAATCATACAAGAAGCGGAGCTAGATGACGCAGAATGGGTCAAGGGTCGCTACGAGCCTTTAGCCCTTATAGACGGAAAGAATTTGAATACAATTTTCCACGGTTAGCTATACCATAACAGAATGTCAAGAGCCTTTAACAAGAGAGTTTGATCAAGGAAGTTCATACCGGGATAGCTAGTGTTAAAGAAGATATTCCCACATAAAGATAAAGCCAAATTGAAATTCTCTCCCAACTAGCAAGGTCCATGCATGGTTCACCGGGTTATAACTGGAGGAGCACTTATTCTCGCTAAAATGGACAGAGAAGTTTGGCCAAAACCGATCAACTCATATGTAGTGAAGAGATACTACATTTTATTCTATGCCTTTCTTTATGATATAATTTGAACTAGGCCTGAGCTTATTTCTGTTTAAGAGGGGATACGTAGGCAGCCTTATGGATTCGGTCACATCTTTAATAAAATATCATTTGTCCCCCGCGTTTGGAACTGGGGTAGAATTTTGAGGAGGAACCTCAAAATTCCAAAGTCAGTTTGTTAGTTTTGCATCAGCATCAACCCACTAAAGTGGGGCAGAATTTTGAAGAGGGCCCTCAAAACTTCGAGGTCGATATGTTTTCAGTCATTCAGCACCGCCGCCAATAGCGCCAGCCCAGTAAACTGGGGTAGAATTTTTAGGAGGACCCTCAAAATTTTGGAGCCAGCAAGATTTCCATGCCTTAACCACGTTGCAGTTGTGGTTCATCATAAAACAAAACAGTCTTTTCTTTACTTGTATATATACATTTGCATCATTATTGCCAAAATTTGCATAAAATCATTTGGATCACTATCGTTCAGCAACGCTACCCCAAATGGTACAAGACGCCATGAGACGAGGGAGGCGAACTAACCTCCCCCTTAACAGAACTCACAATTTTTATTTGGATGCAGGAATTCAGAATACAAATAGGTGATGCATGTGCTTTGCAAATCTGAAATTCCCGAAACCACTACTTACTTCGCAAAGGTTTACTATCTACATTCAATACTTCCCCATCAGTCACGATATCACAATCATCTACCAGCTAAGAAAATCACCATCATCCTCTCCTTTATATTTCTTCACTACATAAGGCTATTCTCTGCCTTCCAAGGATAAGCTCTACCTCCATCATGCAAAAGGCTATTTTTGGCCTTTCCAGACTAAACTCTGTCTCCATCTTCATTTGTTGCATTTTTTGCATAATGCTATTCTCTACTTCCGAGGTTAAACTCTACCTCCATCCTGCATAAGGCTATTTTCTGCATTTCAAGACTAAGCATTGTCTCCATCTGCAATTTTATCATTGCATAAGGCTATTCTCTGCCTTCCGCGGTTAAGCTCTACCTCCATCCTACATAAGGCTATTTACTGTCTTTTGAGACTAAGCTCTGTCTCCATCTACCTTCCGAGGTTAACCTCTACCTCCGTCCTGCATAAGGCTATTTTCTGCATTTCGAGACTAAGCATTGTCTCTATCTGCAATTTTGCATTTCATAAGGCTATTCTCTGCCTTCCGCGGTTAAGCTCTACCTCCATCCTGCATAAGGATATTTACTGTCTTTTGAGACTAAGCTCTGTCTCCATCTGCATTTTTGCATTGCATAAGGATATTCTATGCCTTCCGAGGTTAAGCTCTACCTCCATCCTGCATAAGGCTATCTTCTGCCTTTCGAGACTAAGCCTTGTCTCCATCTGCATTTTGCATAAAGATATTCTCTGCCTTCCGAGGTTATTCTCTACCTCCATCTAGCATAAGGCTATCTTCTGCCTTTCGAGACTAAGCCCCGTCTCCATCTGCAGTTTGCATGAGGGTATTCTCTACCTTCCGAGGTTAAGCTCTACCTTCATCCTGCATAAGGCTATCTTATGCCTTTCAGGACTAAGCCCTGTCTCCGTCTACATTTTTGCATAAGGCTATTCTCTGCCTTCTGAGTATAAGATCTACTTCCATCTTGCATAAGGCTATATTCTGCCTTTCGAGACTAAGCCCTGTCTCCATCTGCATTTTGCATAAGGCTATTCTCTGCCTTCCAAGGTTAAGCTCTAACTCTTTTATTTTACATTTGACTGAAAGAACACCACCCTTTTTCATTTTGCTGAAATATCACCACCCTGCATTTGAAATTCTTGCTTGGCTAAAAGATCGTCACCCCTTGTATTCATTCGGCTAAATATTGCCACCTTTTCATGGGCTGAAATATCGCCAACTTATTCAAAGGCATCACAGTTTAGAGGCACCATCTGCATAGCCCAAGAACACCATTTCATGGTCTGCGAATCTTTACTTCCATGCTCCGCATAGACCAGGACATCATAGGTCGGGGACGTCATCCTAATAGTCCGAGGACAGCATTCCTGGTCCAAAGGGAACTTGCGTCGTGTTTAAATAATGCAATATGTACTCATATCATTCATTCACAGATACACTGGCTAGCACGGCCACCTCAGCAGGAGCGGTCCCACTCCTATTCTCCGCAACCCGTCCGATCTCCGAACCCTTAGCCAATCTCAAACCCCGTTGCATCCGCCTTTTCCAAATTTTCATTGGCATATCCTGCCAATGGTTCCTGAACTACATACGTCCTAATTCTTGTAAACCCAGTGATATATAGGCAGCTGAAAAGCCAGAGCGCGGTCGAATTTCTCTTACAGTCGTCATTTTCGGTCAAAATTGGCCATCTTGTTTTTTACCCGACAACTCTTTCATCCTCTTCGGGCAAAGAGGGGCAGCTGTTGATACCTGATTTTTCCCCATGTATTTCTATACTCAAAATATTCCCAAAATAGCATGTATAAGTATCACCAAAGTTCTTGGTGTTTTTCTATATTTTTTTAAAGATTTTAAAATCAATTGACGACTTATTTTGCAATATAAAATAAAATATTTAGTCCCAAATCTTGTTATTTTGATAGGTAATCTATTTTATTCTCTCATTACATAAAATTTTGTTTTTATTATTTTTATAGAATTTTACGAGTTCATTAGGTATTTCTAAATTAAAAATGCATTAGACTGCAATTTTGGCTAATTCCTCGATTTAATAAGTATTTTAATAAGCAAATCGTTCCTAATATTTTTAATTAATACCTATATATATTTTATTATTTCAGTATTGTAATTGGGTTTTTATAATGACATTTTCTATTTTTATAAAATTAAATTTGAAGAAAATGGTTATTTAAATCATAGCCCTAGTTATTCAATTATAACCAAAATTCCACCCCCAAATTAACCCATCCAATTACATGACCCAATTTAAATTTACATGACCCAAACCCGCCTAAATTAACCCCCACCATCTTTCCTTTTAATTGTGGTCGTTGATCACACAGATCAACGGTCCGCATCAAACCTACCATAATTAAACCACGAAATACCCCCTAACCCTAATCACTTTGCAAAGCCAGCCGCCCTTGTATCCCCAGATTCTCTCTAGCCCTTCTGAACCCTAGTCTGTTCCAGCTCCGTTTCACCGGCATCTATGGCCGTTCAAGCCCCAAAACATCTAAATCCACCACTCCTCACCTCATATGTCTCTTGGGTTCGAAGATCGGAACCCTATCTCGAATATTATCGCACCAGAGGCCCTCTGATTTGTGTTCTGTAGCTGTATCCGGGCTTTCTCCGAATGCCTTGAGGCTATGAGTCCTTTGCTGACTCAGACTGGTCCGTTCCACGCTTTCTCGCTATCTAGAGATCTTTCTCTGAAACCCTAATTTTCGAGGTTTTTCTCTGTGTTTATCTTTACAATCTTCTATAAATCCTTGTTATTCTCTATAAATTTTATAGTATTTCTCACTTTTTCATTGCCTATTTTTGTTTTCACATTGTCGTCTTCTTAAAATTTAGGGTTTCTCTTATTTCTCAGATTTCTTTGATTTCTTCGCTTTATCTTCTCTATTGTGTGTTCTCTTCTAGTTCTTACTATTATTTTGAGTACTTTCTACTATAGCTTTGAGGCATTTTTACTTTACTGATTTTTTTTCTAGGGTTTCAAGTTATTATGTTCTTTGCTCTTCATTATGTTGTTCTGTTTTTGTTCATCTTCATCTATATTCTTCATTATGTTCTATTTGTGATGGAAACCCTAAGTTTAAAGGGTTTTATGCTTCTCTCTGTGTGATTACTTGCTATATGTTAAACCCTAGCCGCCTCTAATTTTCTTCTTATGTGTTTCGGCTACATGATTTGTTCTATAATTCCAGTTTGCATGTGCGAATCTATGCATCTCTTTATATAGTCACATTCTCCCCCTTTTCTGAATAACTCTATTTTGGAAAAATTGATCTTGTTTGATTCTCTAATTGGGACATGCTTTCTGACTAACTTCAAAATAAGCTAGTATCTCAATTCCTTGATTTTCTAGGCGATTAACTTGCCTTATGTGTTTACCCGTGTGTATTTCAAAACTCTTTACACGTATTTGCCCTATATTCATGATTGGTACTTGATTTTCTTTCCAAAAATGAACTGAGCTTTATTTACCTCAAGCCTGATTCCTTAATTGAAGGAAAGCTTTTCCCTAATTGGTTGTACTTGATACTGATGGATATTTTCTTGCCTTAGTGCTGCTTATTTTTCAAACTATAAATAGCCTTCACCTTTTGTCACTTAGATAGACAGAGATACACGAACTGCTCTAAGTTTACTCACTGAAAACTTTCTCTTCTCTTTTGTTCTTCTTTGTTACTTGCTCTATCACTGGAGTTAGCCGACTGAAAGCCAAGGACTATAGGGATCAATCTACCTTTCTTGCTTTGTTATTCAAGTTTGCAAATGGTAGGCTCTTAATTTAAATTATCAACCTCCAAACTACCTGTTTACTTAACCCTTTTCCTTTGCATGTTTATGTTCACTTTAATTTATTGCATGCTTAACCCCCTTCCCCCTTTCCCTTGTATGTTTATTGTTCATTATTATGGTTTAAGTTCATGTACCCCATTTCCCCCTGAATCCCTTTAATTTAGTCATGTTCTTTCAAGTATTCTTATGTGATTCCCCCTTCCATTAACCCCTGTTTTCATATGAGTGTGTTTTGGACTAGGGTGGCACCTCATTGGCACTCCTAGTTTAGAACTAAGGTTGTTATCAGTATGTACTCAAAGTAATCCCATACCCTATCCCCCGTACTATGTGCTTGAGCCTTGACACAGGCCTTTTGGTGTCCTAATCACCATACAGGCCCTAGTCTGACTTTTTCGAAGGTCTGCTCTTGCCTGTTGAACCATCTATGAGGTTAGGGGTCTGCCAGTCTCACTTCATGGCTAGCTATGACCACCTCTTGCACTGGTCTTCCTGTAATTCCTAACTTTTACACTTATTCCTAGTTCTTTAAGTCCTACCCCCTTTGGTAAGCCATGCTTAGGGACCCTAGAGTCTCCTCTGAACTTGGATGCCTTAGGGCTGGTAATTCCACACCTGCACTACTCTAATTTCTTGGGGTGTAAGCATTGCATGGGCTTCCTTGAAAATCTTTGGAACTTTTTAACACTCTAAAGAGAAAGCATCGGATTTTGGAGCCTGGATTTGGTGAAAGGAATATGTTGGATATCAAAGCTGCTTTGAGCTTCTTCGGGCCTGTTGTAATTGTTGATGTATTTAGTTTATTTCCTTTAACGTTTTTCTGTCCAGATTTTGTAGATAAATTTGGATAAAAGAACTCCGGGATATAGTGAAAGGGCATATGGGAGGGGTTTTCATTCTTGCATCAATTAATGGTTCAAATCATGCCTATAGGTATACTTTACCACAAGATCATACAGATACCATGTCAATAAGGTTTTACATTATTGCACAATATCATATAGATACCATGTCTATAAGGTTTTACATTATTTCACAATATCATACAGATACCATGTCTATAAGGCTTTACATCATTGCACAATATCAAATAGATACCATGTCTATAAGGCTTTGCATTATTGCATTAATATCATATAGATACCATGTCTATAAGGCTTTTCATTATTGCATCAATCTCATGATAGAAACCATGACTATAGGGCTTCCATTATAATATCTCATATTGAAACCATGCCTATAAGTTTAATGTCATATATCATATAGAAACCATGGGTATAAGTTTTCGACATTGCATCTCACCTATAAAGACATGCCAATAGGAACTGTATAAAACACTAGGCAAACAGCAGGTCGACTAAAACGTGCAAAGAAGTAACAAAAAGGGTGAGTGTGCATGCTATAAGATCCAAACTCGTCCAGTGCTTAAAACGTTTCAACGCAGTTGCTTCAAATCTGTTTACTTTTAAATCGGGCCCAGATCTGCCCTTTTACACTAGTCTACTAAGTCTGCGGTTTTGAACTACTTTGTCTGCCTAAGTTTAATACTTTAAGGTACTTTTGAAAACTCTCTTCTTGTATCCCTTCTACTAAACAATCCGGATAAATAGTAAGCCATTTCTAAACTTTGCTGCAGTTTCAACTCTTTTTTTAACATACCTACTTCAGAAACAAATGTTCTCTAAAATTAACAGATTTTCAAAAAACTGTCAAATTCCTAGAACGGGCCCGGGGAGCTCGAAGTAGATTTTCGATCCAACTTTTATGTGTTAAACTAATCTGTCCGCTCATCTAACCTCTTTTAAAGACCAAATAAGTATTTGATGTCATGCTAAACTAGTTGATGTTATGTTACGGTGTTTTATCTGAGCATTTGACTGTCTTATTTGCATACCTCTTATGTGCTATTTGTTTTGCTTGTCGTTCTAGTATTTTTACCTTTAAAAAACTTCATATATATCCTATCTCTCTCCCCCCTCTTAAGATTAGAAGTCCTCTCATATTTAAAAGTGTCTTAGTGCACTATAATCAATAGGTGATGACTCTTCAAATTCCATAACCCAATTCCCAAACAGAAATGAGAGCTATTTTGCCCATAATGTCGTAAAAACCGATTTTGCTTTTGGAAAAGGGGGTGTCGACTCCACACCGGCGTCAAGTCACTTGATAACTTCTTTCTAAACCACTTCTTGCATAGCTTCGTTGAGTCTCCTTTGATGTTCAAGTGAAGGCCTCGCATCCTCCTCCAAAATGATCTTATACATGCAAAAGATGGGGCTTATACCCAGAATATCGGCCAATGTCCAACCAATCGTCCTCTTGCGCTTTTGTAGAACCGCCAAAGTGGCGTTAACCTGCACATTTGTTAAGCAAGACGAAAGAATAACAGGCAAATGTAAATTAGGACCGAAGTATTCATACATGAGATGAGGAGGAAGTGGTTTCAACTCCAACACCGGCGGCTCCTCGATAGATAGCTTGGTTGGTGGAGTTTTTTTATTCTCAAGATCCAAGGATAACTTCCTAGGTTCATAAGAATACAAGCCGATACCATGCAATGTGTTTAAACACTCCACTCTCCCGGCATCATCATTAACATCCATGTTCAAAAGCATGGCTTCAAGTGGATCTTCAACATTAATCATTGCGCTTGTGTCATCCATTATCATCGTCATGACAATGTCAACAAACGAGCACACCTCGGTGCTATTTGGTTGCCTCAAATACTTGCACACATGGAACACCACCTTTTCATCACCAACAGGGAAGGTCAAATCTCCCACCTCAACATCGACCAAAGCCTTCCCCATAGCTAGGAAAGGTCTTCCAAGAATAATGGGGACTTAAAAGTCCACCTCACACTCCCTTGACCTTTTTTTCGTGACCAAATCGTTCATGAACTTGGCGTACCCCGGATTTTGCTTGAGTGCCTCCATTAAAAGCACATTGATAGTCAAACTCTACATCATCTCAATGAATTTCTTGAATTGGTTGTCACCCTTTTGCTTGGCCAACTCTTAAGGATAGGGCGGAGAAGGCCTAGGCAAGGGTGCCTTGGCTTTGGGCACCACCGGCTTGGGTATATCAATCACGTGTTTCCTAGATGGGTTCACCGAATATTGTGTATCCTCCTCAACCTCATTAATATCAATTTGCTCATCATTGTTCACATTGGGTTCAACTAAATCTTCAACCACCAAAGGCATATCATCCTCTCGCAACTCATCTTCATCAACCATAACTTCATTTCCTCTTGAGGCATGCACATCACCGCCTTGTCCACTTCATGTTATCACCCTACATCACATGATAGTTGTGCCCACCCTTAGGGTTTACTTCCATATCACTTGGTAGAGCACCCTTTGGGCTAGTATTTAAATATTGAGAAATTTGGCCAAGTTGCACCTCCAAGTATAAAAGTGTTATGGGAAGCCAATTGAGAATCGGAGTCTTGGTTCTTCTTCATCACTTTCTCAAACATAACTTCAATTCTACGAAAATCATCTCCCGAAGAACTAGACCCTTGATATTGAAATGGCGGCGGATTGTTCGGTTGTTGATACACGGGAGACTTTGAAAGCCTTGCCCCCGATTACCTTGACCATCATTGTTATTCCACCCACCTTGACCATTGTTTTTGTTCCAATTGTTGTTGTTGTTACCGTTCCAATTCCCTTGATTACCCGAATTGTTGTTCCCCCAATTTCCACCTTGGTTGTTGTTATTGTTCCAATTATCACCTTGTTGATTTCCCCAATTGCCTTGGGGTCGCAAAATTTGGTTCCCTTAATTTCCTCTATTTCCTTGATAGTTGTTGACGTAATGGACTTCCTCACTTTGATCATCATAGCATTCAGTCGAATAACCACCACCATCATCGTAGTTGTCACAATTTCCTTGAAGTTGTTACCCTATTTTCCTTCTTTTCATCATATTCACTCCTTCTATGGAATTGGCTTGGCGTGGGTTTTGGACTTGTTGTAATTGCGCCTTCGCCAATTGATTCATTGTTTTTGTAAGTTCGAAAATGGCTTGTCTGTGATCATGCAACTCCTTATACAATTAAATGACATTTGGGTCACCTAGAGGAACGTTTTCCCAGCTTTGTCATGACGAAGAAGTATCAGCCCTTTCATCTAACACATCACAAGCTTCATTATAAGAACTCTTCATAAAATATCGTCTCGCCAATTAGTTCACAATACATTAGTTGGTTATGTTGATGCCCCTATAGAATGTTTGTTGAATCATCACATTCATGTCATCGTTAGGGAACTCTTTCACCATAGTTCTAAATCTCTCCCATATCTCGTGCAATGGTTCCATTGACTCTTACTTGAAAGCTAGAATCTCATCCTGTAGAGCCGCCATATGACTTGGAGAGAAAAACTTAGCGATGAACTTGTCCACCAATTCATCCTATGTGGTGATAGAATAATTTGGGAGCCTCTTTAACCAATCAAATTCTTCTCCCCGAAGAGAGAACGGGAAAAGCCTCAGGCTCAATGCATCCTCCTAGACGTTTATCTGCTTGCTACACCAACAAGAATCCACGGACCCCTTCAAATGTTTATATGTATTCTGATCGGAGGCGCCTGAGAAATAAATTCGTTGTTCGAGCAAGGTTAGCATAACATTGGTAATCTAGAAGATCCCCGCCTGGATTCGGGTAGGAATTATTGCACTCGCGTACCCCTGATTAGGGAGAATCCTTGGGGCCACTCTTGGTGGAGGCGGAGGAAGGTCTGATATGTTCTTATTTTCATTGGCATTTATATTAGCATTTTGACCTCTCCTTGGAGCTTGAGGTAATACATCTTCTTGTTCTATATCCTCAACCTCCTCCCTCACGACCACGTTTCCAAGAGGGTCATTTGCATTTAAAGCCATGCGTACCCGAGTGATCGACATAAATAAAGTTAGTAAAGAGAAGAAAAGAGAAGCAAAACACAAAACTAGCTACACAGATAGTCAACGACGTAACCTCCCCAGCAACGGAACCAAAAAGTGATTGCTACCAACTCAACTCTACACAAATGTAGGGAGAGCTGGTCGCTACAGCTTTTATCTGAATAGTGGTTCAGGATCGCATTTCCACAGGGAGTTTGGAATGGAGTTGTATTATATGTTTAGCCTAGAATTGCGTTTGTACTTCAAATTGCACTCCTAGCATTTTTGGATTTTCTTTGTATTAACAACTGCTATTATGAACTAAAGATTAAGTCCAAATTATTCTAGGGAGATACTGCTAGGTTGTAACTAATATGGAAAAATGTACTAGGGTCTTCGCATCACCTAGGTGGTTAGCTAACGGGTAGGAGCTACTAAGAATAGATTGACATATTTGGGATTTATGTTATAACCGTTGTACATGGTACCCACTCTCACACCTATCGGTATAGAGAGTGATTTTTCCCAGTTGACTCTCTCGAGACCAATCGGGTAGGCCAATTAGACCAAGAAACTAGGGTTCAAGTAGGGTAATTACTCTCTCGAGATTTAATCTGTTTATTGGGACTAACATTTCTCATGCGTCCATCCCAATTCCTTGTTGGGTCAATTTTGGAATCATAGACTCTCTTTCTCAAGAAGAGTCAAAACCCACTAAGCTAGAATCAATATTTGAAACCACCAATCCTTAATTAAAGCATAAAATAAACCCTAATAACAAACACCCAATATCAATCTATCATTAGAAAGTACCAGCCATCAATTATCCACACTACGGTTGAGCCACAACCCTATCTAATGGGTCTAGACATAATTGAAAAAGAAACAGAAGAAATAGAAGAATAAATAAACATCTTAATTAATTACTAAGATAAAATTACAAGAATTTATGGAGAACTTAATGCTAAAATTCCAAAATAGGCTAAAACTTTCGTCTCATGAGCGCAGATTTGTTCAACAGATAAAACATAACCTAAAAATGGTAAAATGTTATATTTATAGTGGGCAGGAAAAATTGGATAAAATTACCCCTGCGGGGTCAGAGCGGGCCGCAAAATTATAACTGCAGCAGAACTAGCTCTTTGACTTCCATTGTCAGGCTCTCTGAAGTGTCTGGCGTAGACCGTGTAAAGGTGTGGCATGGGCCGCGTGATAGTGACCGCGGCCGCGTGGCTTTCAATTGCAAAAATCTCCATTTTATCTTAAACACTTGGTGCGGACCGCATGATAAAATGGCTTGGACTGTATAATACAACATGGCCGCGTGAGCTGAACGCGGGCCGCCTAAAACCAACCGCGGCCGCATGGTTTAAGTCTTGACTATGTACTACTCTGAACTCTCCTAGTGCGACCACATGCACAATTGTGCAGTCCGCACTAGGCTCCTATTCCACCACTTCATTTAGCCTTTGATACTTGGGCAGGTTTCACTCTGTTTTGAGCCGATCTTTGATATTTTGTCACTTTTTTGCTCAAACCTACAATCAAGCACAACATGTAAGTATTTTGGGACTATTTTGTAGCAAAGTATACTCAAAGCATAAGCAAGTATGGCATAAAACACGTTAAAATCTTACTTATCAAACAACATTACTGGTGGAGGAGGTTGAAGAAGGACACAGTGGAGTATGTTTCTCGGTGTCAAAAATACCTACAGGTTAAGTATGGGCATCAATGACCAGGTGGATTGTTGTAGAAGCTAGAGATTCTGCAGTGCAAATGGGAGCAAATCACTATGGATTTCGTTGTTGGACTCTTACGTAATCAGATAAAGTTCAATGCAGTTTGGGTGATTGTAGATATGCTATACAAGTCGGCTCATTTCCTTCTTGTGATGACTACCTATTCTTCCGAGCAGATGGCTCTAGTTTATATCTGTGAGATTGTCAGACTTTATGGCATGCTGGTATCTATCATCTCTAGACAGGGCACGCAGTTTACATCATGGTTGTAAAGAGACGTACATAATGATTTGGGTACTCGGATGGAGTTGAGCATGGCATTTCATCCCCATACGGATGGACAATCTGAGGGTACTATTTAGATTCTTGAGGATATGATCTATGCATGTATGGTAGGTTCTCGGGATCACTTCTTGCCACTTTCAGAGTTTTCCTACAATAACAGTTGCCAGTCCAACATTTAGATGGCATTGAGGCTTTATAAGGTTGGCGGTGTCGGTCCCCATTGGATTGGTTTGAGCCCGGGGAGGCTAGATTATTGGGCACAGACCAGGTTTAAGATGCTTTAGAGAAGGTTAACGTGATTCAGGATAGATTTTTCATATCCCAGTCCATACAAAGAAGATATGCTGACCGGAAGGTTCGCTATGTTTTTTATGGTTGGGGAGCGGGTTTGCTTTGGGTTCTGCCTATGAAGGGTGTTATGAGGTTCTAAAAGAAGGGAAGTAGATCCTAAGGTTTATTGGTCCCTTTGAGGTGTTGTAGTGTGCAAAGGAGTTTGCATATGATCTTGGCTTACCTCCCATCTTGGCAGGAGTTCATCCGTGTATCACCATGATCTGTCTCACATGTTAGATTTTAGCTCAGTCCAGTTTGACAATGATCTATCTTATGTTGAGGAGTCAGTGGCTATATTGGACAAGTAGGTTCGAAAGCTGAAGTCGAAGAACATAGTATCAGTGAAGGTTTAGTGGAGGGATCAACCAGTCGAGGAGGAGACTTGGCAGACCGAGCAAGATATGCGCACCCGTTATCCTCATCTTTTAACCACTTCAGGTATGTCTCTATGCTCCTTCGAGAATGAAAGAATGTTTTAAGATGGGGAGGATGTAAGGAACTGGACGATCATTTGATAAAAAAATGCCCTAATACCCTATTAATTGCTCCCCCTTTATAGTTTACTGCTATATTGACTTGCTGGGATGATTTGATATGAGTTTCGGGCTGTTTTGGGACACTTAATTCCTAAATGAGAACTTAAGTCTTAGAATTTTGACCGTAGTTGAAAAAGTGTGAAGACAACTCCGGAATGGAGTTTCCTTGATTATGTTAGCTTCGTTGGGTGATTTTGGGATTAGGGACATGTCAGAATCGTATTTTGGATGTTCGTAACTTATTTAGGCTTGAAATGGCGAAAGTAAAATTTTTGAAGTTTTGGGCCGATAGTGAAATTTTTGATAGCAGGGTCGGAATCAGATTCTGTAAGTTGGTATAGGTCAATAATGTTGAATATGATACGTGTGCAAAATTTGGGGTCAAATGTACATGGTTTGGTTGGCATGTTTTGTTTAGGTCCCGGGGGCCTCAGATGAGTTTTAGGTGCTTAACGAATTGGTTTAAGACTTGTACAAATTCTTGAAGTTGTTGCACCTTGTGTTTTCACAGCACTTTGGGCCGCAAAAGTAGAAACGAGAAGGAGGTCTAGGATCGTGGGTGTGATGGTAATTCCACGTCGACGATGCCCCCAAGTGCGAGAGAAGGAACCCTGGGAGCGGTCTGGGACCGTAGAAGCGGACAAGTGTCCGTAGGTGCAAACTCTAGATCACAGATGCGGATGAGGTTCCTTTAGTGAAAAGCCACACCTGCAATGGAATTTTTGCAGGTGCGGTCCCGGGACCGCAGATGCGATCTTTGGCCTGTCGCAGATGCGGTAATTACTATGTAGAAAAGGTCGGATTCGAGGACTTGAAATTCATTTTGAAAAATTTTATTTAGAGCTCGGAGGAAGGTAATTTTTTCGATAATTTTTCAGAGGGAATCATTGGGTAACTATTCCTAATCCTATTTTGATGATATTTCATTAAGCCATAGTTGTTTCTCCATTAAATTAATGAATTTGCGTGAGGAAATTGGGGAATACGTTTCCCAACAAAAATCCGAGACTTGAGTGTTTAGGCATCGATTCAAATGATTTTTCATGAGTAATCATGTGAGTGAATAGGTGTTCTTATTTGATAATTTACCCGATTCTGAGACGTGGGTCCGGGGAGGATTTTCAGACATTTTTCTATTTTTCTTGCCTTAACTTTTATTTCATTAGTTAATTTAGTTGTTTCTAGCTATATTTACATTATATAACTGATTTGGCTAGATTTGGGCCATCCGGAGCCGAATATTCATGGAAATAGCATTATTTCAGATTGATTTAAACTTGGTTCGAGGTAAGTCGCTTGCCTAACCTTGTGTGGAGGACCTCCCCATAGGATTTTGTATTGTTTTTTATATGACTATCATGTATGTGAGGTGACAAGTACATAAGCGACAATTAGTTGAAAAAATCATGTTCTCGTTAAGGAAAGATCTGTTTTCTTTTAATTGAGCAACACTAGTATATATATAACTATCCAGTTTAATTTAGGAAAACATGTCTACATGACTTAACTGCATCTTTGGACTTTGTGGAGAATGTTTTAGCGAGATTTCATGTTCTTCCTTGCCTCGAATTCATCCTAAATTATGTGGTGTTCTTTCTATAATTTTTATCTGTATTTTGGTTGAGATTCATATTTACTTTGAGACTACGAAATGGTATTCTGGGAAATCACCTAGTACTGCATATTTACTTTGAGACTACAGAATGGTATTCCGTTGATCCCCCAGCACTATCTATTTACTTTGGAACTATGGGATGGTATTCAGGGAGATACCCCTACACATTTACGTTTGGGACTACTGGACAATATGCTGGTAGATCCCCTGTTGCTATAGTTGTGTTCTAAGCTATTGGCTTTCATTGAATTTTATTCTTGTTAAATTTTCGTACTCATTTCACTATAATACTTGTTTTGTGTCTTATTTCATTATATTTATACCGATAGAGCCCTGACCTAATCTCGCCACTACTCAATCGAGTTTAGGCTTGGCACTTACTGGTACAATTATGGTGTACTCATGCCTTTTCCTGCACATATTTTTTGTATACAGATCCAGATACCTCTTACCAACCACATCACTAGTGAGGCAAACCAGCTGTAGAGACTTCAAGGTATATCTGCCGCGTCTGCAGACTTTCAAATCCTTATCTATTCCATCCCATGTCAACTTTTCTTGTATTTTCTTCTTGTATTAGACTCTGGAGTATGAGAGTACTGTTTCTTTCATTAGCTTGTGACTTATGCTATTTTGGGTTTTGGGAGAGTTTAAGTACTTTTTGAAATGATTATTGTAAATACCGAGCGGCATCTCTTTTTCCTGTTTAAATTGACCTATTAGTTGATTCCTTTTCAGCTTTCACTCCTTTTTTCGCAATATTAGGAATACCTTGTCGTAGGGATTAGGTACTGTCACGACACTTCACGGAGGAAGAACTTGGATCGTGACATAACATGTGAAAAAATATCAAAGACAAGCAACATGGAGAATAACAGAAAGCAATAAAGGGAATCATATCAGAACAAGTGATAGCAATTTAATATGAAGAAGGCTCAATTTCAATAACTAGTCATCCAATATAACCGTACACATATGCCACTTCGTGCCCACATTATCAATCACTCTCGCATCGCATGACTTCATGTCACATCATATGTCAAAACACACAGCAAAGACCTCGTGCCATATCTTAAGTCACACTGCACGACAAAAGAACTTGCGCCACAATATAAACTCTGATTCAATATCAATTACCCATGACACATGAACTATCAGAGTCAAATAAAGTAATGCATAATAGAAACTATTTTTTTATTTCAATCCCTTACGCTACCAACAACTCTACACAATATAAAACAACTCATTGTAGGTGAATCCATCTTGATGACCGAAATATCAAGTACTAATAGAGGCATAGATTGTTATGTTAGAAATTACACAACAAATTACATCTGATTTCACAACACACACAAAGAAGTCATAAGCAAAAATAAGAATACCCCACTTTGACCACCACACGAACATCGTCAATAAACACCCCTAGACTATCACATAGCATCCCCACATAGTCACTCTTATCTCAGTGCATGCACAAAAGTAAAGTAAATGCCCACTCTGTCTCGCCACATGCATATTAAAGATTGTCACATCTTGTCTCGCAACATTTGCATACCAGATATATAACCTACCTTGCCTCGCCATATGTGCAATATCAAGAATAATAATAATAATAATAATAATAATAATAGCATGATAGAAATATAATGCCAACACACAAATAGTCCACCCACATATGTCATAATCATAACAATAATATATCCCAACAATTGTCGCCAAGATATCAATCCACAATCAAATAATACAGTGTACAAGGATAATTCAATAAGGAAATATAGAACATTTGTTCAACATATATGAACCAAAACTAACTCAAATTAGAAAAAATCTCACAAATGCCCGACTTAGAAAATTAAGGAAATTACAATCCTAAGACATGATCGTAGCATGGACCATAAACTCAAGTAAACAATCCAAGGGAAAAAATATAGTCCAAGGATCTATCAATCAAAAAAAAGGCAATAAGAGCAATCTCGGGTCAAGTCCGGTTATAAATCACACATACGACTAGGTACACACTCGTAAGCTCATGTACAGGTCGTTCACACATATCACGCATATGCAATTAAAACAAATCCCAATGGGAAATTCTCTTACATAAAATTAGACAAGATACTATCTCAATTAGCCACAACCAATATACTAAAATTCTTTTCCCTTAAAATTTACGTTCGTTCAGTCCAAATGTACCAAAAATAACTTAATAATATCAAGTAATGCAAGAGAATTCAATTTTAATTAATAAAGTTAACATATTTCTCAAAAAGTCAATAAAAGTCAACTTGGGGTCCGCCCGGTCAAAACTCGAGTCAAAGGGTAGATCCATTCAAATTTAATTATTATCAAATAACCACATGAGTCCAAATATTTGTTTGATTTTCAAACCCATATCCAAATAAAATCTCATATCTCAATTTTTTTTTATTTTCAAAACATAGTAAAAATCCTCAAAAGTTCCTTTCAAATTTCATTATTTTGATGTTAAAATAAATTTTAAAAAATCAAGTTAAAATATTAAAATTGAGTCAAAACGACTTACCCATTTAATACATTTGAAAAATTCCCTCCAACAATCACCTCCCACCAAGTCGCCAAACTTCTTCAATAAAATCGATTCGATCTCATGCTGGGTCAGGTCGTTTCCCTTTTCTTTCGTAGTGTCGGTCGTGATTTTCTCTTGTGGATCTGTAGTACCCATTATATTTTTCTATATTTGGCCTATCTTAAACCTCTGTTGGATAAAATCGATGTGGTACTTGGTTTAAATGGCAATTGTGTATACTTCTGTGGATCACCGATGGCGCTCCCAGGATATGATCCATACGAGTATGAAAATCCTCTGCATTATGATTCATTCGTTCATTAGTTTCTTTCATTGATCTTATGAGCTCGGTTTTGAGAGGTTCATTTAAGTTGTTGTTCCCAGATTCACTACTGGTACCCTCGGCCCTGTCGAAATTGACCTCCTCCCATGGAGTTTCATTATCGTTTCTCTGAGTCGTTTGATTTACAGGAATGCTGGGACGAACCGGATCCCTTCCATTAGCATTATTGGATGCATCCAATAACGCCTTCTTCAATTCCTTCATTACCCGATCTTTCCTTAAAAGGTGATCCATAATCGTTTTTTGTTGTTTTCTCAAGATTTTGATTGTTTAATAACGTGCTCATTCTCCGCATCATCAGGAGTTGGGCCCCTCACATGTCGAGGATTCTGGCCTTCGTGTACTAAGGTTTCATCATCTCCTTTTTTACGAGTTTAACTAGTTGAATCATCATGCAGTAACTCATCTTTCAGTTCATTGTGTGCTCCAACATTATAGCCACTATTGACGTCATTAGCTGACATATCTAATTTTTCTTTTACTATGAAAAGAATCAAAATTTATTAATAATAAATGACTGCATCAAAATAATTACATAATTGTCTATGCCACACGGTGGGAACCAAACTATTTATCCTCAAAACGGAACAGTTGAATTTATAACGTAATTTATAGATAAGTGAATATATTTGATCCTAAAGTACAAAATAAATAAGAACAGAAACAAGAATGTGAAATAAAATTAAAGAAAATACAAGCCTGACTATGAACTTAGCCTTTATGATAGAAAAAGTGAAATTCATATTCAAGAATAAATATTAAAACAGTGTCGTAAATTGAGAGCAAAATGTAACTTTTGTATACAGAATGTCTTTTTTCTGCAAATGACGCTAGTTCTCCTATTTATAGCAATATTTAGGGAGATAATATACCCAAATTAAGCTCTTCTTGAATGAGAATAAAACTATCGTTGATGGTTGCATAACTGTTAGTTATAAATATTGATATTCTTTGTAAGGATTGCTCATTGAATGGTATCCGATATCAGACCTTTAAATCTTTGTTGTCAACTACTCTGCCTTCGGAAATCATCCAGCACAGATAACATACTTGAATCCAGCATCAGTCATTTGCTGACTCACATTCCATATGTCTTCAGGTTCATGCGTCACTTCATCATGCGTCTAATTGTCACTAATCACTTTTACCCCATACAATCATAATAGAGAAGACCTCCCATCACAGGGTTAATTTGTGGTTGTACAATATAAGAACCATTTTCGGACCGAGTAGGATTTGTTATAGAGAAGGGGGAGCCCCATGTAAGCCAAATATCTTTGTAATGAAGTTGCATATGCTTCATTAAACCTCTCATTAAGCCATGACCAGATTTACTTTTAAATGATAACTGTTGTTTACAAATTTTATAAATAGCTTTTCCATTAGCCTTATCGTATGTAAACCATTGCCAAATAATTGATCGTTTTTCTTACGTTTAACTAGTTCTTTAGTGGGAGGCAACGGAATACTGGCTCCAAACTTAGAGAGCATAACTAGTAGATGTTTCATCTAAGTTCTCTTCATCTTCACTAAAATTATTATGATAAAACATATTGTGCTTGTAGCATTTGTTGATATAGTGATAACTAATATTAACATCAAGATAGACAAATATTTTATCAACGTGAGTGAACTCATAAAGATGAGTAGTAGTATTAGAACTAGCATTACCCTAGTCAACTTTTTAAAACACATTTCTTACTATTTTTAAGCTATTTCTAATAACATATAATTAAAATTAAAACAAATAGCAACATAAGTATAATAAAAATAAATGTAAAAATTAATAAGAGTTGAAATGAATATACCAAATACCGACGTAAAATTAATATTGATGGAAGAAAATTTTCAACTAATAGTGTAGTGCCAAGAAAAATATGGCACCGAATACTTGATATTGATGCTTGAAAATAAATACCAAACTAATTGGGTGGTAGAACATTAATTTGAAGAGATAGAGAAAGATAGAGAACTAGAGAAATATGAGAGTTTTGTGTGATAATTGAAAGAATGAAATAGTATACTTATTATTTAAAATAGGGCCAAAATATATTTAAACAAACTTAGGAGCTAAAAATACAAATTAGGAGATAAGGGGTGTTAGGGATCTAGGAAGGCAAAAAGAACCTCTCTTTTTTTAAAATAGTTGTTGGCTAGCAGTAGAGAAATGGTTATATTTTTTTTTTAAAAAAAACTTAAGGGTACTAGTTCGGTACCTTAAGGTTACTAATTGGACCGATAATACCAGTACTTTTTTCGGGACCCTTCCAGACCACTAACCCTTTATGCCCAAATCTCCCACCCTACCCCCCAATCCGGATCGGTACCATGCGATACCAATACCGGTCAGGTAATACCCTCCGACAGCCCTAGATTAAACCCATCACCATTTATACTGACTCCCCCACTATAATTCATAAAGCCAAAGTAAGATCTTTTGTTCAAAGTTCATCTTAATGTGATTTGAAGAGGGAATTACTATATATTCGATAAATGGCATTGCTTGATTCCAATACAGACTGTGTTGCATTTGCCCACCAGAAGAGCAAATAAGCCATTGCGGGAAGATTTATACTAGTCAAACCAAGTAGTTTAGAGTTGATGTGTAATTTCAATTTTTCCTCTTTTTGGCTACACTAATTGTTTACCTTGATAATGGTAACTACAATTGAATTTAATTTTGTGGTTCTAAAAATACATAATTTATTTTGATGCTAGATGTTAAGCAAAATATGATATGTGTGAATTAGAAAAATGAGACAATAATTTGAGGATATTGGATTATGCAAACCGAATGAAAGTGAATCGGGGTCTCGAACTGGCCTACGTTGGGCCTCAAGGTCAAACAAAATTGTCAGACTAGGGATGGTCAATGAATAACTGTTCTAAGGACCCTGATGATGGCTCTTTATGATCAATTATGAGTAACAAATGAAGAACAATCAATAAAAACAACAAATATAATCAATAAAATTAAGGGAATGACAATACAATATGTTTAAGTTGAGGAGCAGTGAACATTCTTGTTCTTGTATTGAATATCGTGTGTGTTAATAAATGATAAGGTCCTCTTCCTCAGTGTTTGGCGTGATTTTGCAACAACACGGTGGCAGGCCAAGAACCACGGTATGCCTTTATTTTTTTCATTACCAAGTTTCTTATGAGTATTCTTTTTGGTGATAAGTTTAAGATGCCATGCCTGTGCAGGCCTCAGGTAAGGCATGTCAATGAGACCGCCTCATCATAGTGAAGAAGAAGCCTCGAAACCCAATAAAGGTAAGAAGAGGAATAAGGAGGCATCTACCGACTCTCCAAAAATCAAAGAAACCTAAGGTCCGTAGGCCTTAGACCGATGACATGGTCTTGACTTTGACTGCTGCAACAAGTCTTCATATCGAAGATATAGATGATGATGTTGGCGATCGCCCTTTGGTACAAAGTGTAAAACGGAGCATTGATGCTCCACAAGCTACTGTCAGAAGGCCGCTGAGACGGGGGTTGTCAATGTGGACCAAACGCTTGCTAAGGAGACCCTTGAGGAGGAATCGGGCGCAGTCCTCGAGCTTCAAGTTGTACATGATATCGTCTGTGCTGGCGAATCCTCCCTTGGCAATTTCGCAGGGCCTGAATCCAAAATTTTTGGGGGTCGAGAAGAAACTTCTATTTAAATTGATACCGTGGGTGGTTTTGAATCGGGCCTTTCATTTTCTCCGGGAGAAAACAAGGATGCCCAAATCAGGGGCACTGCCAATGTGGGACCTCTAATGCAGGGCATGAAGCATTGAAGGACAACTTCATCAATGTTGATTATGATACAAAATATCAACGCCCCCGTTGCTCTCGAGGAGGCTGAAAGGCTTCAAAATAAGGTGATATTCTTGACATACTATTTGCTCTTCAAATGTTTACCCGTTTCTTTTAAACTTCTCTGCTTCGTTGTAGATCAAGAAATTGTATGAACGCGCCTTTTCTAACCTTCAAGATGAGATTCATGATGTGAGGAGGAGCTCGAGAAGCTAACCTTAGAGATAAATTAGTTGAAGGTTTCCTTTCCCGAAAGGAAGAGGAGTTGAGTGAGCTTTTGTTGTGTCTGGAGGGAGTGCAACAAGAACGGACTAGCTTTGCTAAGCAGGTAACACGGAATTCATGAGTTCATCTTTTGATTCTTATAACTTAATGCTCACTATCTTGATTCGCCTTTGCAGATTTGGCAAAATAATGCCCTGGTAGGGCAACTTCAGGAAGAGGTTGCAGCCAAGGATATATAGATCCTCAAGCTGAAGAGGCAGAATGAGGTCGTGACCTCGGAGAAAAACCTTTTGTAGGGAGAGTTGGCCTCGACCCGGATATTTTTCGAAGTGATCAGAAGGAGGCCACTACATTATTTGTGGCAAAGTCTGAGGCTGATGAACATGCGTCCTAATACAAGAGATATTCCCCTACTGCAAACAGTTGAGCCAGATAGATATTTGAAAAGGCCGAGCAGAAGCTGGCTCAGGCCATTGCTCATGCTCGTTTGCAAGCTAGGAGGCAGGCCTTCGAGGAAGCAAGCGTCAATGGTGTCAATTTCTCTGCTGAGATTGAGAAAGCCAGAGCCTTGGAGGAAGAATCAGCAGCTTCAACTACTTCAGATGAGGGTTCTAGAAGTGATTCAGACGGTAATGAGAGTGAAGAATAGACTCGTGTCGTCATCTCTGTTTCTCATTTTCTTTCTTTTTGTATATGGGTTCCTCGGGGGATCTTTATAAAGACACCCTTTGTATGCTAGAGGGGATAGCCTGGGCTTTGCATGGGCCCAATATGAAGAAATTTTATATATTATTTTGTCATACATTGTGTTATCTTTTTTATTCAAGTAATTGACGAACTAAATTTAGAAAGGATTTAATCACTGAAAAGTACCAGCAAAATTTAATACTTTGGGTGACTCCATTTGTGAAACAACTTTAAGTAAAGAGTGAATAACTTGAAAGTTTGAGGAATAGAGGCAAACTCTATCAATTCTCCTACTTGTAAAGTCTTTATCCCTAGATAACGAATTTTTCTTGGTTTTCCCTAGAGTTAGAGACATTATTTCACATATGCACAACTACTTCAACTAACTCCTTGTTTCCACCATAACAAAAAACGCAAGCTATTTCAAAGTTCTTGCAAGCTACTTCATGAAGCTACTTGCAAGCCATTTGTGAACTTCTTCTTGCAAGAATTTATAAGATACTTTAGTAAATTACTTACAATATTTCTTTAAAGATATATATTTGTAAGCTTTTCGTCGAAGTTTCCGGTCTCTTTAGAAAGATGTATAAATACTTACTAAATGGATATCTACATCTCTTAAACTATCCACAACTCACCATTATTTTTATTATTATTAGTATAAATAATATACATTTATTAAGAATTCTTTTACAAGTTTTTTTTGCTTGAGCCAAATGGGCACGGGATCATCAAAGAACCTAAACTGTAGTTCAAATGGCAGTGAGGGACAACTCTACACCTCTCTCAAAATGGAAAATTACAAACTCAAATGCGAACTCATTCCTCATGTCTATGGATATGTCCCCCTCATTGTTTCCTGGGATTCTTCTGAATTTGTACATTTTATTATGCAACATTAATTTTTTACTCCCCAATTTGAACTACTGGTATTTACTAATTCTAATGCCAATTTCATTTTTCATCTTCAGCTTCCTATGGAACTCGAATCTACCTTTATGTGGGAACTCAGTTTCATCGTTCCTTCTAATCATGGTTTTAACATATAGCTAAAGAGTGCCATTGGAAAAGATTTCCTTTATAAGCAAGTGACTTGTATGAACGGACTACACATTGCAAAGTTCAGTGATGTGCATTTCTAGCCTCAATCAATCCACTAAAGATACATTTTTCATAGTAATTACTAATCTTTGCATAGAACAGCATGTTTGTAACAATGATGTCAAGCAGACAAGATATACAGTAACACTTTCAATAAACAGACTGGTATGTACAACATCTAGAGGCCGCTCCAATATCCAAATATAACACCAAGTGCCTTCAAAAACATATGCACACACCACTAGCAACTATTTACACAAAAAATATGGAACACTTTGTTAAGGCGGTCAAATATCTATGGCTGGTATGTACAACGTCTAGAAGTCCCTCCAATATCCAAAAATAACACCAAGTGCCATAAAAAACATAGGCACACACCACTAGCAACTATTTACACAAAAAATATGGAATACTTTTTTAAGGCAGCCAAATATCTAAACTTTGTTAAAAGATAGATCTAATCTGGTAAAATATTGTCAAAATGTGTCTGTACATCCCATACTGTCTGAGCAAACATCACTGCCTCGGCAATCCGCACAAATAAAATAGTCATTTTAAGAACATTATTACATGATACAATATGGTATTTGAGTTTCTAAACATCACTGTGCCTTTGGTAGAGTACTTGGTTCCCTTTTTCGTTTCTTAGTTGCTTTTGCATCAGTCACAAGTATTGACTCTTCTTCCCTAATTCTCTTAGCACAACTCACAGATATTGACTCTTCTGGTAGAAACATGGTTGGTTTTTCACTGTATGATAAAAGAACCAGAGAACCTGCATTTTTGTCTCGTGTTCTGGATGATGACCTTTGTAGTTGAACTCTGAAAAGTTTATCAGCAAGTACTTGATTGATATGGGCAACATGGAGTAACTCATTCTGCAAAAAGATAGTAAAAATATTGTATATCATATTGGAGTATTATATTAACTTTGCTGACCTATGTTAACTACAATGTTGTATGTGTATGTACCTTAACAGTGGTGATATCATATATCTGTTCAGCTGTCATTGATAATATTCTTTCGTCCAAGCCTTCAGACACTGTTGCTGTTGTTTTGCCAGTTTAGTCTGTAATTTCTACCTCAAAGTGGCACCTATGATGTGGTATGTTTTAGTTGGGGTACAGTAGATGGCATATAATATCAAATATTTTCAATGACACAATGTTATCGGTAGTAGTTGTTACCTTGGAATTAACATTCGTGGTAATCTACAGTTTATGCATTGAACTCCCTTTTTATTTTTCTCTGAATAACATTGTTACATTCAGAACAACCTAGCAGGTAAGATCATTGGAAATGCTTAGGTAGTAAAATTTCTCCTTCGACGTAAAAAGTTGCCGCATGCAAAGTGTTAACACATACAAATAATATGAGGAAAAATTAGTATAAAAGATACATATTGTATAAAAGATACATGGTGTGACAGTTTTCGGCATTTTATTTTATAAATTAGGGTCGTCATACTTTTGAGATATAGGGAATAATCAGATAAGGTGATGGAACAAATTTAAACATTATGGAAAAATAAGAAAAGACTCTGGATAAAATGCTGATGTCCACAGAAGAAGAAATTGGTACCAAGAATTCTTCACTCTCAAGAAGGCCAAGTGGTTTCAGAGATTCCCAGTCAAGCGGTTAAGTGACCATAGAAGCATGTTCTTAGTTCATATATGTAACTCTGAGATATAAAGATGCCTCCTCTCTTTCTACTAAAATCACTTAAATATCCTCTTTTTCAAATCCACATAATTGAAAGATGAGCATGGAGTTGAGAACTTCATGGTAGTTTCTTCAGAAGAAATTAGTTGTGAAGGCTCTATGGAAAAGGTAATCGAATTGAGAACCTGAGAATGAATAAGCTAATTAGCACCAAGGCTGGCAACCATTTACTGAGGGTCTTAAGATTATTGCATGCATATGAATTCTCCAGCCACACTGAAAGTATTCGAAGTATATAGTTCGTAGTAACTACTAACTACTATAAATTTAAACAAAACAAAATAAGTGTTCACTTCCTTTCCCAGAGTATGTTTTTTTATTTTGTAGTTATTGCACAAAATGGGAAGTAATACATGTTAAGATGGTATATACAAGACATAGAAATTTAATTCACTACTGATAGAGTATATTCATTTGCACAAATATAGACTATCTTTGATCTTTTATTTGTTTATTTATTTATTTATTTTTGTTCGAGGTTATTACAAGTGAGACATCCTAGTATCATTGGGATTCTTATGTGCCACTTCCGAAAAATAAGCTGAAATAAAAATTAGCCAAATTCTGACAAATGGGTAAGACTTATTTTTCTGTAAAAGAACGGACCATTGGCATTGCAAATCGAGTATTCCTTTGACTCTTTGAAATAATAAATTGCAAGGAAGGTTTAGGCAAATTTCAAATATTGCAAGTAGATGCCTTCATGCATTTATTCTAATCATTTTATTGGTTTTCTTCGGCAGACTCTTTAACATTTACAAAAAGAAAGAGATTCTTCTTGGATATATCACTTAATAAAGGAAGAGGCAGTGGAAACTCTTTCTGAGAGAAATTCCAAAATATGACCTTAGGAGAATTTACATGACGTTAAGCTAGAAACCAAGGACTTAAACCACTAAGCCACGGTAACTGTATTTCAGTTATAAACAGGAATATTGCTAGGATAAGAAGTCTCAAACATCATCATGTAGACATTTGTTAACTTGATATAGTGGTCGGCAGTTACAATTACTAAAACTATCTGGAGATTAATATATGAACACCTTCTTCTCTCATTAGAATATTTCTTAAATGAGAATAGGGCACAGTGATAACAATAAAAAATCAAGCAGATCAACAGCCCAATGGGACTACTCACAGTGGAGGTTTGTGTAGCAATAGCTGAAAACATAAAATATTTCATCATCAACAACTACAAGATTAAGAGATGAAGCTGACTCTGCTGAATTGTTCACCGTGCATTCGTTTAGCATTTGTTTGTTCTCATTTATCCTGTAATTTGCACAGGAAATATCATACAACTATTTTTTCACAGAAGAAATAACAGTTAAATAATAATGTGATACATTTTTAGCATAGTTTGTGTTGTACCAATTTCGTAATTCAGTTGCTTGCACATATAGGGGATTGATTAATATTGTTGGGTTGTATCTTGTTGCCAAACGGGTTACTGTGTATGCAAAAAAAAGGTGGGATATATTAGGTGCCAATGAATTAAGTCTTATTGGAGTCTTGTTCTTGATATCCACCTCATGCTTAATATTGTTAGATAACATATTTATACATAATAAAGAGGTAAGAGGATATGGGGTCACCCTGCCTGATTCCTCGAGAAGGGGTAAATTCTTCAGTTCTATTTCCGTTGAACAGGATTGAGAATTAGCTAGTTGTGACAACGTTCATTATGAGGTTGGTAATGTTTTTAGGGAACTTATAGTACCTTAGAGTTCGATAGATATAGGAACACTCGAGCTTATCGAAGGCTTTCTCTAAATCAAGCTTTAGGATCATTTTCTCTTTTCCCTTACATTTGTTGAAGTATCTCAGGATCTCATGAATTATAATAGCATTGTCACTTCCTCTCCTTCCCTTTACAAAACTGGCTTGCTCAATGTTTATAAGGTGGTCTAGGAAGGGCTTTATTCTATTTGCAATTATCATGGTAATGATTTTGTAAATAACATTGCATAAACTTATGGGACGAAAGTTTTTTAATAGGTTAGCATTGTTTATTTTGGGGATTAAGCAGATGTACGTGTGGTACATCTCTGGAGGAATTTTGGTGGTAGCAAATATACTGTGACAAAGTTTGATTACTTTCCCTCCTAATAGATGCCAAAATTTTTGGAAGAAGAACGGATGAAAGCCATCCGGTCCTATTTCTTTAAATGGTTAAAAAGAAAAGATAGCTTTTCTAATTTCGTGGTTTGTGAGGGGTCGATCAAGGATTGATAGGTCACAATTGTGCGAGTAATAAGCAGTGTCATTGCATTTGGTAGAGCACTCATGGGAGGTGGTGAATAATGTTTTATAGTAATTTGTGACATGATTTGTAATTAATAAAGGGTTTTCTATCCATTTTCCTAAGTCATCCTTAAAGAAGACTATGTTGTTTCTTCGTCTTCTATTTGTGGCGAAGAATCTAGTGTTGGCATCCCCTTTACGTAACCAATCCACTCTTGATCTTATTTTCCAATAGTCTTCCTCTAGTCTCAGGATTGAATTAAATTCCTCAACTAGATTGGTTTCAAAATTCCTGGGGAAACTGTTTGTTTGGTAGTTTAGGGATTTTGGATGCCATTGATTCTATTTAGGAGCTTCTTTTTCCTAGTAAATATATTTCCAGAAGTTTTGTTTTTCCAATTAATCACCATATCTCTAAAACTCTCTGAGCCTTCTAGTAAGTCTTTGTCACCCCAATTGACAGATATTAAGTTGCTAAAATCTGGATGATTACACCAAAGACTTTCAAGCCGAAAGGGTTTATTTCTTATGGAATTAATGGTTCAAGTTGATCAAAATGGGATTATGGTCCGAATAGACTTTAGGGAGATGGGTAACTGTGGCATTGGGGTAGGCTTCTAGCCAACCTTCATCTGAATAGACCCTATCAAGTCTTTCCATGATCAACCCATTATTATTTTTCCTAAAATTTGTCCAAGTGTATTTGCACCCTTTAAACCCTAAATCTAATAGGCTACAATAGTCTAGGCAATTGCGGAGGTTTTTTTTTCTCCTTTGATTAATAGGCTTACCACCAAACTCATCTGATACATTAGTAATTTCATTAAAATCACCGCCTACAAGCCAAGGCCCTTTGTAACTATCATGCATATTCCTTAGGTTATCCCAAAGCATATGTCTATAATTAATATCATTACTAGCATATATAACACTAATTAGCCAAGTTAAGTTTTTAGGTCTAACCTCGATCATGGCATGAAAAGCTTGTCCATTACTATTGATGTCTTTGGCAGTGACCACCTCGTTGTTCCAAAATATTACAAAACCACCACTTTGTCCATTGGAAGGCACCTCTATCATCTCTGTAAAACTAAAAGCTTCCAATATTGAGAGGTGGCTTTCCGTTTGTGTTTCTAGAAGAGTAACCAGACACGCCCTGCGTGAGCCCATTAGTTCCCGAAAGTTTCTGGTGAAATTTTCATTGTTTGCACCTCTAACATTCCAAATGACTACGTTGTTGGGATGGTGCATGGGCATATTATTTGGTGGATTGGTGTTTTGCGTCACTCTTTGGGATTGGATCATAATCACTACATTTTTTCCCACTGTTGGATCCTGAGGTGGACGGATGTCCAACGAGCACTTGTACAATGTCATCGGGCAGCTGAAGATATACGTCCTGTCGAGCATCTCCCTGAATATCAATATTTTTAACTCGTTTAGGCTTGAAATAGTCACAGCTGGTTCCACCAAGTGTGCTAAGTCTACCACTTCCTCGTCTCCCTCTTAGTTCCCTACATGATTTAGTACGTTCATTTGTTGAATTTGTTCTTCCATGGGATCTGGTTGTGGGTCTAGATGGTTGGGGAAGACTGGGGCATTCCATTGGATGAAGACTGGGTTGAGAAGCATCATGTCCTTCGGTGCAAAGAAGGGTAGATTTAGAGGAGGGTTCTGTAAGACTTGTTGGTTCGGGTGATGTGGAATGTTCCACATTTGTTGCATGTTGTTCACCAATTTTTGGTTCATATTGGGAGCAAATGGTTGGAGTATATTGTTTAACCACATTTGGTTCACATAATTGTTCATTGCTAAGTTCATACCTTCTGATATGAGTTAGGCGAGGAAGTGAGTATTTTGTATCACTAGGATCGATTCCTGGCCATTGATTTCTATATTGAAGATTACTGCATGGCCTTGAAGTCCCAATTCTATCAACGACTGGGCAAAGTGATTTGGTGGTGTTGGTGGTTGGGCATAGATTGCTGGATTGTGTTGAGGATGGGGAGGGAAGTTGGGAAGGTTGTTCATAGTTTGATTGCGTGATAGCCGGAATAATTGGAGGAGTCGGTACCTTCTCCTGAGGGGTAGTGGGATTCTGGCCATTTTTTGAAGATGGGATAGTGTTTATAGGGTGTGGATTATTGGACGAATGAGATGTAGTGCTAATGATTGGCTCTATTTGTGATTGAGAGGTACATACTTGCGTGTTTCTTATAGCAAAATCTCCCAAGGAGATGTCGTTTGCCACTTGGCCTTAGAGGTCATCCAAATAATTATCAATTGATTGGGTACTGGCTACCGGGCATGCATGTATTGGGGTAAGGTTATCATTAGGAGATAGGTTAGTGTTATTAGTGGTAATGATAGTGTTATTAACAATCTTATTGGATGGGTTGGGGGTGGAGTCTATTATCTTGTTATTAAGTATTTTCTTGTTAGGCACATTGTTAGCCGGGTGGATGGAGATTCTTGTGCCATTTGTCACTTGGCTATTATTTTTTAAAAATTCCGTATTATTTTTAAAAAAAATCCTTTTGTTGTAGATCATCCGAAACCATGGGCTCGTTTTGAGGGTTTTTTAAACTACTCTTTTCTTCCTCCATTTGGTCCAAAGACGAGCAATTATCGAATAAACTTTGATCAATGCTAGCGGATGAATTAGCAATTATTGGTAGGGCTTTTGGAGGGTTGGCTAATAGTTGCTTGTTAATATAGTATATGTGTTGAGTTTTGAGGTACTTACCTGATCTTTCATCAAACAAGCGGACATTCATACCTGGAAGAGGATTTGGTTCAGTTGTGGCAGTGTGGGCATTGGCTATTTTGGCCTTACCTTTTCTTGGGAACTTGATTGTCATCCATTCTTCTTCTTCTTCTTCTGATTTTATTGGTTGTTACCTACTTGTCTGCATGGATTTCCTTTGCATTGATTACTATTGTCGTGATTGGAAACTTTCCTTGTGTGCAATATTGAGTCGTATGACGTAGTCTGCCACATGATTTGCACAATATATTACTTCCCTCATACACGATTGGCTGTTTATATTGTCCAATGAGTATGTGGTGTTGGACAGGTTGATCGAGACCAAGTTCAACACATAGTCTGGCATAACGTCCCCTAAGTGTAGTTGAGGTGCATACATATACTTTGAGAAGTTTTCCAATTGAATTACCTATTTTTGCAAGGACTATTCCATCATAAAACTCAGTGGGTAATTGTGGTAATCGGATCCAAATGGCAGTGAAGTTATGTTGTGTTTTGTTTGGAACAAAATTTGGAACCCATTTTTGAGTGGATAGAAAAAACACATTAACGAACCAAGGTCCATTATGTAGAGTTTTTGTCATGTTTTCCTCACTAGTTAGTTTTAAAGTATAGTAATCCCCTCCAAGATCAATTAGAGGGAAATTTTCGGTGAGCTTCCAAAGGTCTTGTAATTTCTTTTTGAGGTAGTGATACATAAGTCTCTTACCTATTAGCTTGATGATGATCGAATTTTTCCAAGGCATGTACATGCGTTGAAGGTCATCTTGGTTGAGGATTATTTGTCTTAATGAGCTAGTTAAATCATTTTGGCCTAGATCATCAGCTTGGATTTTGGCAATGTCCATATCTATATGATTTTCTAACTCTTGGGGTGGAGGATTTACTACTTTGGTAGTGAATTTATCTCTTATGAGGGTTTCCTTATATGAAGAAGAGATTTATAGTTGGTGGCTAGATTATCCGGAAGCTTTGGTGGGATATTGGTGGTAGTAGATGGTGATTCTTGTAGTGAGAGGTTGGACATTCTCTTTCTAAACCTGTATATTAATAGCTTCATATCATACATTGTGTGATTTCATTTATCAAAAGCAGTCATTTTCTATATTTCTTCTTTTGTGTGCGTGCGTGTGTCGGTATCTGTACTTGTTTCTATTATAATTGGCTCCATAATTTAATCTTGAATATTATTTTCACTTATACAATGTGTTAAAGACGATTAGATACAATACAATTGTAGAACTATGGGTTTAGGTCAAACAAAAATCAACATGAACCCAACCATACTACGCATAATATCCAATAAGAAAACCAAATTTTGATTAACAGAGAAAAATACAATATTGAACTATAAATAATCAAAAAGAATACAAATGAGATGGCAAAGAAGGTCTTACAATGAGAAGGAATTAAATTTGGCGCTTAAGTTACAGGTAGCTTTTTGATGCAATAAACACCATTTCTTCACAATGATACAACCAATAAAAAAATCCAAAAAGAAAACATTGATATTCAATTTTAGTTCTTGGCCCTAGAAAACTTTGAATATTTTAATAGAATTCGAATACAAAATCATCGAAAACAATAGCACCAATTCGGCAAATAAATAAAGAAATTGCAGTTATGATATGGAAAACAAGTTTATTTTAAAGATCAGAGAAGCTGAGTTCTTTGGGAAGGAAATTGTACTTGACAGAGATAGAAAATCGAAGATTTCAGAAGTGTTTCAGTCTGTGAGATGGAATAGAAATCCTTAATTTAAACACCTACCAATTATAATCACAATACCAATAAGTAAAGAAGAACGGCAGAGAAATTGTCGTGTTGTTACTGAGAAATCCAGAAAATTCCATAGAAGATACAAGGAAGAGAGACACTGGGAGTAAAATCTGATGAAATTTTGTGGAAAACATCGACATGTATCTATAGGTGCATTCTCATGTCATATGCAGCTTATTCATCAAAGTTCAGTGCACGTGTAAGCACAGGGGAAAATATAAGGTATGCAAAAATACTTAATTACCCTTTAGCAGCAAGCACACATGACGACCTTCAACTGCTTCTCTCACTCTTCTATATATTAGTGTGTATTTTTGGGAATACAAAAAGTTTCCTTTACTTCAAGTCTTCAAGTTTTATTTTTCAGTTCTTATTCAAAGTTAATCTTTGAATTTGACATCGGCACTTTGGATCCATACTTGGAGTAACCAAGATCCTTGAGATTGGGCAAAATCTCGAGACTAGATTGATAGCTCTTTTAGAACTCACACTTGTAGTAATAGAGATCCTCTAGATCGGGCACCATCTCGCGGCTAGATCAATGTGGGGATCTTGATATCTCTGGAGAGCTCTATGATAGTGTCATTCATATACATGATCATGAAATGACAGGGGTGGTCCCACCGGTACTCTTGCCCAAAAGTGGTAATCGCATTGTAATATTTATTTGTCCTTCGGAATAGGTGAACAGTTGTCGCTTGCTCTATATGTATTTGCTTTCTTCTTATTTGAGGATTTCGCGACATTGAGCAAGTATCCTTTTTATAGATCTATCAATCCTTGTGTCAGTTCATTCACCATTCTAATTCAAATCTTTCTCCTAAATTTTCATTTACCTTCTCTTGTTTCACCATAGTTATGGCTTCTACACCCTAATACGTTAACTAAGAAGATGAGAGTTCCGCCTCTGCTTCCCGCTCGGTTGGTGGTACACCGCCGGCATCCGGTGATCCAACCTCGAGATGCTTTATCTCGAGGAGGGACTTTACATTAAAGTGACCTCCCAATGTTCAGCGCCATTGGGAACATGCATCTAGGTTTATCTTATCAATAGGAGAGGAGCACATAGCGGCTGTTAGGAGAGACTACGGATGGGAAGAAAAGGTGGTACTATAGGTACCTTTCCTAGAAGAGAGCATTATGGCTCATGTAGAGGGATTTTGAACATATACACGTACCCTTCTACATTCGGCCCTCTCGATAGAGTTGTGCTCGAGCTATGTAGAAGATATCGGAATACCCTAGCACAGGTCCACCCATCGTTTTGGAGCATAGTGTTGATGATAAGGTTCTTTGCAGATAAAGTCGTGCTCGAGCTCACCCTCAGCCATCTTATTAGATTGTATTGGCCCTTGCATTACCGAGGCTTGATTACTCAATGACATTGATCAACTCGGCCATTTGTTGTCAGTAATGAAGAAGACAGGGATCGAGGGTAGATTAGCCGATTTGTTTGAGTTTGGACTGTTGACATTATTCCCGTAGAGTTCCCGCCATTCCCTGAAAATGGAATTTCACACGTAAGTGGTACACTTGTGCTTTTGTCATTTTTGTTCATAGTGGAGGCATATTTCCTAAAGGTGTTCTCTTTCCCTTTCCACAACAATCACGTGGTTGCCATACAAGGTCCCCAATGTGGCGGGTTTACCTCAAAAAATGGCAGCTTGCTCGACCTGCGATGAGCGTAAGTGTCAAGACCCGTTGAAGGGTAGATGGGAGGTAAAAAACCATTGTGAGTACTGTATGATTCTTTTATTTAAGGAATATTTCCCTTTGGGTTTCCTAACTTCTTTACTGCAGGTGTTGGAGAATTATTTGAGATAAGACCATGCCCCTGCCGGAGAGAAGGGAGGATCATCGGTATTTGGGTAATAGAGTGATATCAAGCATAAGGAATCCTTGATGGGAGAGAAGATTGGTGCAAAAAGGAGATGCAACCATTGAGGTGGATCATGTACCTATCGGCCATCGTGCGAACATTGGTGCAAGAAAATGGAGCGGCCACACATCGATGGCTCGAGCCGAGAGACCTCTCGGGGTAGTTGAGCCTACACTACCCAAGGTTTCTAGCCTCGGGGGAGTGGCTCCTCTTTTGCCACCGTCGTTTTCCCTAGTCGAAGGTACTTCGAGGGATTAGGATCATTCACCGCTATCTTCTTCTCCCATATAAGGTACTTCGAGGGATACAGATTTTTGCCACCATCTTCTTCCCCTGTCAAAGGTACTTCGAGGGATACTCGAGGATACCCCCAAGAGCGGTTTGACTGGGGATGATAAGACCAGGCCAGTAGATGTACGCTCGACCTTTGAGGAGGATCAGCAGCTCTGTTCTATGGAAAGGTTTGGTAGACTTTGTTGGTTTTGCATTTTTATTTTCTCACTGAGCTTCTTTTTATAG
Organism: Nicotiana benthamiana; assembly: GCA_034376525.1. Lineage (NCBI taxonomy): Eukaryota > Viridiplantae > Streptophyta > Magnoliopsida > Solanales > Solanaceae > Nicotiana > Nicotiana benthamiana. The sequence goes on along the minus strand of CM067328.1, from coordinate 81,106,492 downwards.
GCCTTTGACAAGCTCAAGTCCGAGCTTCTCTGCCGTGAAGACAGATTGTAGAAAGCCTTAGACGGGGATAAATACCTCCGGCTTATTTGTGATAAAAGGGAAAAGGAGTTGATGCACATTTGGTACGAGATGAAATGAATCCTGAATTATGAATGACGCCTTAAGAGACGTCTAACCTTTTATTCAAGGGGATGCATGTTTCTTCTTCTATCCTTAGAGATTAATATATTGATACAGTTGTAGAGTAAGATACAGGACCTGGAATGCCTTTGAGGAAAAGTTTGTCAGGCTATGTATAAGTGTAATGAGCTAACGGCTCAAATATATGCCCAAGTTGTGGCCAAGAAGAATATTTTTCCAAAGGCTTCTACCCTCCAGGTTCAACTATGGAATGATTGTGAAAACATCTCGATCCAGACGAGCATGATTGTACAGCTCCAGTCTAACCTTTTCAAGATGAAGATCGAGGTCTTGGACGCCCGGACTGAAGCCGAAAAGCCTTAAGCTAAGACTGATAAGAAAGTGATCGTCTATTTAAAAGATGTTGACGACACTCGAGATGAGTTGAGAGGGGCTTCCGATCTGGAGTGCAGAAGCAATGAATATGCTTGGTGCAGATCCCGGAGGAAAACCCTCGAGGAGATCTACGCTAGGGCCCTCAATATATTGGAAGAGATAGATCAGGCCAATATGTGGATGAATACGACGCCAAGATTTTCTTATCCAATGCGGAAGATAATGAGAGGCCGATGGAGCCGCCATCCCCGAGGGGAAAGTAGACCAGGCTTTTCCTTTCTTATTTTTCGTACAATGCTCTTAGAGAATATTGTAAATGAAGCCTTTTATTATTTAAAATATACATATAAAAAGAAGCCTTTCTGTTTTCCCCTTTCATGGATTTCACTTTCCTTGTGTAAGTCTTTCTTTTGTTTTGAATTTTGATGTTTGACAATGATAGCCAGATTAGTTTCATTTCGAGGTAAAACCCTTGGGTTTACAAATAGGCCTTGAGGCTTGTTGGGCTGGCCCGTAGGCTTTCACACATTTGCCTGTAGGAGTTTTTTAGTTAATCATTTTGGGTTCAGTCTTCTAGTTGGGTTTCAAATCGAGCTTATCGACCCATAAGTTTTTGAATTATAAGCTGGCTTTTAGGATCTTACGTGTTGGATCGGCACGATCTCTAATATGGTCTGGCTCTTGGGCTCTTACGCGCTAAGTCGGTACGACCTCTAATATTGGCTGGCGCATTGGCTTTTATGCGTTGGATCGGTACGACCTCTAATATAGGCTTAATTTTTCCCTAGTCAAACAGTTTTTGAAGTTATTCTGTTTTTCCGACTCTTCGATGGTTATGATAAGAACCTCAATTGTGCACCGTTATGTGACAATAAATGAGCACTTAGGGAGGTTTCGCTCGATGGATGAATTATTTCGAATCCTTTTTCATTTTTTGGAGCATACATGATTGAGGCACTTTTGTTTATGACAAGGGTAGCTTAGTTAACCGGTTCTTTTCGAAGTATTTTGAAAGTAATTGAAGGCCTGCAATTTTATTCCGACGGTCGGATGCCCCCGAGTCACGTTAGTTTGGTCGGAGCCTTATGACCGTAGTCGTTGCGTTTGGCCATAGCCTTTTAGTCCCCGAGTGAGATAGCCCCGGCAGTTTTATCGAGGGTATGCCTTTTCAGGGGTCTTTCAGTTTGAATATATAGCCTTGACTTTAATATCGGGATTATGTCCTTTGCAAAGTCTTATAGATTTGAACATGCCTTACTCAAGGTGTAACAGATTCTTTGGTTAATTGGAATAAGTACAATTCATGCATTGCTTGAGGTCTTACAGATTTGGTATTGCGTTATGGAGGTCTTATGAGCTCGAGGTTGCCTCGTGGAGGTTTTACATTTTCTATCATTTCCACATGGAGGGTTTTTGGGCTCGAGGTTGCCTCATAGAGGTCTTACATTTTCTTGCACTACCACATGGAGGGTTTCGGGCTCGAGGTTGCCCGCTTGGGGTCTTATGGCCTTGAGTTTTTGATATCTCGATGGGGTTGCAGTCAGCGACAGTCCCTGAGACATTGAAAGTTGTTAGCTCTTGAGCCGTTCTTTGTAAATTTGATGTTGCCTTATTAAGGGCTTATGATCTCGAAGTTTCTAGCCTGGAGGTATTATGGCTTTGAGTTTGTGATGTTAGTTCCTGAGTGTTCAGGACATTTCTAGCCTTGGAGTCGTTTCTTGTGAAAATAGCAAACTTCTTTGAAGTGCAAAGTGTTCTGATGGTGAAAACAATATTCATTGGTTACTTGGCACAAGTATACATAGTTTTTCATCGTCGAGGGTTCGATTATTCTACGCGGATACAATTTATTTGAATGTTTGGACCAATACATCACTTTCCTATTGAGACCCTCTTTGGCTTATTTTGATCTCTCTGATGAGGCTATCTCCCAGAGGGACGCCCCCCAGTATTTGAGGGTGATTGGAGAGAAGCCTTTAATACTTGTTGAGTCCTCCTTGGGTAGCATATAGATGTATCCTCGTTAAAAACCTTGCCGATAAAATCTTTTTGGGATAAAATCTGATCAAAGGAAAAGAGTGCAATGCATGCTTTAAAAACCAATGTATTTGAGTCGGAATATGTTTTGATGTCTTCTATCAGACACCTCAGCTGTAATAGCGTTTAAGCATTGATGTTTTCTAATTTCTTGGAAGTTGTTCGCCTTTCATGGTACTAAGCTTGTAGGACCCTTTGCCGATCACTCCGAGGACGTGGTACAGTCCTTTCCAGCTCGGTCCCAGCTTCCCTTCATTAGGTTTCGAATGTTTAGGGTGACATACCTTAGGAATAAGCCCCCGACTCCGAAATATCGGAGATTTGTTCTCCTGTTATATTATCTTTTGATTCTTTGTTATTGGATGGCCATTCGGACCAGTGAAGCCTCTCGCTTTTCATATAATAGTTCGAGGGCTGCAGTCATGGACTCGTTCTTTGAGCTCTTGGTGGCATGTTGAAATCTGGTGCTTGGCTCTCTAACTTTGACCGATATCAAAGCCTCAGAGCCATATACTAGAGAGAAAGGAGTCTCTCCCATGCTCGATTTTGGAGTAGTTCGATATGCCCATAGCATCTCGGGAAACATTTATCTCTATTTTCTTTTCATGTTTTCTAACTTATTTTTCAAGTTTTGAATGGTCGTCTTGTTTGTGGACTCGGTATGACGTTTGCACATGGTTGGTAGGGTGATGAAAGGATCCTTTTGATTTTGTTGTCCTCGAGGACTTTATTACATTGCTTCCGATGAACTGCTTCTCGTTATCACATGTTATCTCAGAAGGAATACTGAATCGACACATGATATGGTCCTAAATGAAGTTTATGGCTTCTTTTTCTCTTATCTTCTCGAAGGCCTGCGCCTCCACCCATTTAGAGAAGTAGCCAGTCATAAATAAAATAAATATAGCTTTACCTGGTGCCGTTGGTAGGGTTCTGACGATTTCCATCTCCCACTTCATTAACGGCCATGGCGACAAGAGTGAATGTACCTATTTACATGGTTGGTGAATCATTGCTGCAAATCTCTAGCATTTGTCGCATTTTCGGATGAATTCCTTGGTGTCCTTATCCATGCTGTCCCAATAATATCCTACTCTGATCACCTTTTGGACTAAGGAATCAGCACCAGTTGATTTCCGTAGATGCCCTCGTGGATTTCTCGGAGCACGTAATCTATATCCCCCGGTCCCAGGCATACTGCTAGGGTCCCATTAAAGATTCTTATGTATAGTGTTCCATTAGCATCGAGTGAGAATCGGGTTGCTTTGATTCGCAGGGGCCTCAACTCTTTTGTGTTCGCGCGTAGCTTCCCACTTTCCAAATAATCGATATATTTATATCTCCAATCCCATGTCAGGCTAGTGGAGTTAATCTTGGCATCACCTTCTTCGATCACTAATTTGGATAGCTAAACAACAACCTCGGGGACGAAGTCATCTTCCTCGATAGATGATCCTAGGTTTGCGAGGGCATCACCTTGCTATTCTGCTCGCGAGGTGTGTGGACCAGATGCCATTCTTTGAAGCAGTGCAATGTGACTTGAATTTTGTCTAAGTATTTTTTCATCCTGTCTTCTCAAACCTTGAAATTCATATTTACCTGACTTACCACCAGAATGGTATCGCATTCTGCTTCAATGACTTCCGCTCCTAGGCCTTTGGCCAATAACATACTTGCAATCATAGCCTCATACTTGGCATCATTGTTAGTCAACCTTGACATTTTTATAGATTGCCGAATCATACCACCCGTAGGTGGCTTCAGAGCTATGCTGAGCCCGGGACATTTCACTTTCGAGACGCAATAACTGAACAAGGTCCATAACCCGAAGATGCGCCTGTTTTTAGTAGAATTTATTTCCCTACCTTGGGCACTAGGACGAGCGTAAAGTTGTCCACAAAATCTGCTAGAATTTGGGATTTCATAGTCATTCGGGGTTGATACTCGACATCGTACCCCCCGAGTTCGATGGCCCATTTGTCCAATCGGCCCAATAATTCGGGCTAATGCAATATGCTTCGAAGAGGATGTCGCTAAATCACAAATATGATGGCATTGAAAATAAGGCTTTAATTTTTGAGGTGCGCTTATCAATGCAAGAGCTAATTTTTCTAGGTGTGGATACCTAGTTTCAGCATCTCCCAGGTCCAACTTAGATAATAAAATACCTTATTCTTCTCGAACCAGAATACCACTTATCGTTACCTCGGATACGGCCAGGTAAAAGTACAGCATTTCATTCTCCTTTGGGGTGTAGAGTAAAGGTGGGCTTGTTAGATATCACTTTAATTCCTCTAAGGCACGTTGGCACTCCGGGGCCCATGGAAGCTGTTTTTCTTTTTCACTAAGGAGAAGAGATGATGACTCCAGGTGGATCATCAAATCTTGAAATAGGTCATCCCGGCTATACCGATCTTTTGTCTGTTCATTTGTCAGGTAGTTGTCCGATGACCTTGATATGAATCGGCCCAAGGCTACTATCCGTCTGGTCAACCGTTGCAAAACCTTCACATTGTATACCACAGTGATTTCTTCGATGGCTTTGATTTTTTCAGGGTTGATCTCAATCACCCTGTTTGATACCATTAAGAATAAGAATTTTACTGAACCCACTCCGAATGTAGATTTCTTGGGATTGAGTTTTATGATGTAGCTTCTGAGGATGTCAAATGTCTCCTGCAAATGAGTAAAATAGTCATTTTCTTGCAGGGACATAACTAGCATATTGTCAATGTATACATCTACGGATTTGCTTATTTGATGTTCGAACATCTTATTAACTAGGCGTTGCTACATGGCTCCCACATTTTTCGCTAGAAGGGAATCACATAATACGTACCATACTTCCTGATGAACAAATTTTCCCAATCCTCGGGGTTCATCTAAATTTGATTATACCCCGAGTAGGCGTCGAGAAAGGTGAGGATCCCGTGGACGGACATGGCATCAATAAAGAGATCGATATTGGGCAACGAGAATGAATCTTTTGGGCATGCTCTATTTAAGTCTTTATAATTTATGCACATTCTAAACTTATTCCCCCTTTTGGGAACTACAACCACATTGGTCAACCATTTGAGATAATTTGTCTCCCCAACAGACCCAATTTTGAGGAGTTTTGTTACCTCGTCTTTGATGAACATGTGTCTTACCTCGAACTGAGGTCTTCTTCTTTGCTTCACCGGTTTGAACCTGGGGTCGACATTTAGTCGATATGTGGTTATTTTCGGTGGAACCCTGTCACATCTGAATGGGACCAAGCAAATCAATCAATGTTACTAATAAGAAATTGAATGAGTTTGTTTCTGAGTTCAAGGGTTCATTCCGTTCCCAGGTATACCTTTCGATCTAGGAGATGCTCGATCAAAACAGCTTGCTCCAGTTCTTCAATTGTTGTTTGTGTTGCATCCGATTCTTCAGGGGCAATGAAGGTTCGGGGAGCGAGGAAGTACCTCAAGTTTTATACCCATGTTCTTGCAAGCAATGAATTGTACCTCATGTCACCTTCGGTAACATGAAATTTGGTATTTTGAACTGTACCGGGTCATGTCAACAGGGAGAGTGATCTCCCCCTTCGTTGCTTCGCCGACCATGTTGATGTTGTTGAGGACTCGTAAGGTATGTATGATTTGATCGAGCAGTCTGAGTTGTTCTACCACCTTCAACGTGATTACGTTGGCCGAGCTACCTGGATCCATGAGTACACATTTAATTTGAATGTTATCCAAGAGAACTGAAATTACCAGCACATCGTGATATAGATGAGACAAAGTTTTGAAGTCCTCTTCGCTGAATGCAAGGATGTCCTTGGGCATGCTGCCTCAAATTTGCCCTTCTATTGCAGCGGTAAGCATTTGTCTGTTTGATCACGGGTCCTTGAGCAACATCGGTTTCCCCCAATGATCATATGAACGATGTGCTGAGGTTTTTCCGTTATGTTCCTCCTTTCATCCTCTCTTTTCTCCTGGGCTAGAGTTTTTCAATCACTATTATTTTTAGCCCCATGGTAGGCGCCAAACTGTTTACCTTCAAAATAGTAATTACAATTAAATTTAATTTTATGGTTCTAAAAATACGTAATTTATTTTTATGATAGATGTGAAGCGATAGATGCTAAGTGAGGGTTAGGGGAATGAGATAAGAGCTCAAGGACAGTATGTTATGCAAACCGAATAGCCATAAATTTGTCTTTCGAGCTGGCTTATGCTGGGCCTCGAGGCCGAGCTAAAGTGCCTGAATGGGAGGTCGATGAAGAACTAACTGTCCTAAGGACCTTGATGATTGATCATTATGACCAATGATGAGCAATAAATAAAGAACAATCAATAAAACATAATAAATGTGAGAAATAAAATCAAGCAAAATATCTTTAAGTTGAAGAGTAGAGAATGTTCTTGTTCTTGTATTGAAACTCCCTTCCAAGAAATAACAAGGGTCCCATTTATATAGGAGGGGGAATCCCAACATAGTACATGTATAATTAATATAAATAAACGTAGCTGGTATAGCTACTTAATAGTCTGGTAGGGACTTGTACTATTCTTGCAGGCGTTATCAGCTTTGACCACGTGTCTTGGGAATTTCCCCCTTGTCCATGATAGCCACTGATTTGCGTTTCCCCGAGATCGAGCATAGGGAACCCTTGCGGTCGAACCACGAGCAGTTCCTCGATCCTTTTGGAGACAGGCTATGGAATGTCGTAATGATCATAAAATCGAACTCTCCGATTTTTGCCGTATACAGATGTTGAGCGCCAACTATTTACCTTGAAAATGGTAATTATAGTTGAATTTAATTTTGTGGTTCTAAAATACGTGATTTATTTAGATGCTAGTTGTTAAGCGATAGATGCTAAGTGTGAGTTAGGAAAATGAGATAAGCGTTTGAGGACAGTGGGTTATGCAAACTGAATGGTAGTGAATCAGGGTCTCGAGCTGGCCTGCGATGGGCCTCGAGGTCGAACAAAAGTGTCGTACTAGGGATGGTCGATGAAGAACTGACAGTTATAAAGACCTTGATGATTACTCTGTATGATCAATAATGAGTAATAAATGAAGAATAATCAATAAAACACAATAAACGTAAGCAATAAAATCAAGGGAGCGACAATAGAATATGTTTATGTCGAGGAGCAAAGAATGTTCTTGTTATTGTATTGAATATCATGCGTGTTACGAAATGATTAGGTCCCCTTTATATAGGAGAGAGAATCTCAATATAGTACATGTGCATTTATTATAAAGATATGCGGCTGTACAGACATTTAATGTTACGGTACGGACTTGTACTATTCTTGTAGACCCGGCCAGCTCTAACCATGTGCCTTGAGAATTTTCCGCTTGTCCATCATAGCCACTGATTTGCACTGCCCCGAGGTAGAACAGAGGGAACCCACGGGGTCCAACCTCGAGCTGTGCCTCGAGCCTTTTGGAAACGGGCTATGAAGTGTCATAATGATCATAAAATCGGACTCTCCGATTTTAGCGATATACACTAATCTTCGAAAATGTGTGACCTTTTGACCAGTGCAGTCAAAATATAATATTGTTAAGTTTTGATCAAGTCAATTTAGCAGTCAAAAAAATCTTGTAGCTTATGACAAAGAATACACGCACCACGTACCCAGAAACATGGAAAATCAAGAAGAAATACCAAACGTACTCTCAACATCTTAAGAAGTAGCAGTCCTGAAATGCTGAAGAAGATAACAAATAAGTAGCTTCGGTCAAAGAATAAAGTACAAAATTTACAGATTATTTACAAATTGCCACATATGGAAATAAACTTATAGCTTTAATGTTGAAGAGGACAACAATTAAGAATCTGCCATTACTTTTGATACAGATCACTCTATCGTAATAGACAAAATTACGTAGCCCTTTTACATTCAAAGGATAAAAATCATGCAACCCTTACGTTTGTCTATATTCTTGATGTGTTTGAGAAGAATATTTTTTATTGCAAATTGTGAATTGTTATTCAATCTTTTTTTTTGAATTGTGGTACAGAACTATTGTTGAGCTTTTAAATTATTTATCTTGAAATTTTATTCAAGTTAGTGACCTATAAATAGGCTTTACCACCTCCCTTCACCGGCCGACGATCAACGACGGACACTGTCATCCTAGAAAAACCTACCAATGAAATAATAATCGGGAAAATAATAACAGCAGTTACCTCAATCATACAATCGTCCAAAAAATAAAATAAAGAAAAATAAAAGTTTGTTAGATAGTCATCGCAAATTTATGCCTATTGTTCTTAAGATTGAGACTGGCAAAAAGATAGTTTGAACTTTAAATTGTTGCTTCCTTTGATGGGAAGGGTAAAAATGTGAAATAATTTCCTTCCATCTCAATCAACTTTTGATTGGTTTTTTTTTTCTTTTTTGGTCATTCAAAAGAGAACAAAAGGGTAAGAAGAATAAGAGGAGAGTAAGTCATCAAATGCCTCGTGTGGCTGTCCTCATATGTAGAAGCTATCCTTATTAATTTGACTGTCCCAACATGCCACAAGAAACAAAGAACTTGATTTATTCAAAATCAAAATAGCACTGTTGCTCTTGAATTAGCATAAGAGCTTTGTAAAATCTCATTAATTCATTGCGAGTCAAATGGACTTGAATATGATGTGAGACATTGATATACTTGACATTGATATACTTATTATGTTTATTTGCAACTATACTCGTTTTCTGTGCCATATTTTAATTTATATCCGCTTTGCAAAAAAGAAATACATGCGTACCTGTTTTTTCATATAACTTCAGCCCACGAGGCTGAAGTTTTTCTTTTGTACTGGAAAACTTCAGCTCTAGCTCTAGAGCTTATGTTTTCCAGTTATAAAATAAAAACTTAAGCTCTAGCACTTAAATTTTTCAGTTATAAAAAAAAAACTTAAGCTTCAGTTATAAAATAAAAACGTAAGCTCTAGAACTTAAGTTTTCCAGTTATAAAATAAAAACTTAAGCTCTAGAGCTTAAGATTTTCACTTATAAAATGAAAACTTAAGCTCAAGTTATAAAATAAAAACTTAAGCTTTAGAAAGCGAAGCTGAAGTTTTTGTTTTTGTTTTTGTTTTGTTTTTGTTTCTCCTTTCTTTACCTGAGCCGAGGGTCGATTGGAAACAACCCCCCTGCCCTTTCGGGTAGGGTTAATACCTGTCTACATATTACCTTCCCCGGACCCCACTTTGTGGGACTATACTGGATAGTTGTTGTTGTTCGTACGGGTGCAAAAAAAGAAAAAGAGGCACCCAAATGAAATATCCCGTACAATTTTTACTACTTATTATTATGTGTGGATCCAGTATTTCGACAATAAATATGGCTTGGACCACGTTTATTTGAATGAATATTTTGATATTGAATCCTTGCACAAGTGGCCGACTAATTTACTTTATCTAGCCATTATACACAAAATGTAAACTGATTATATATGATTATATATATATTATATATGAATTACATATATTTATGTATATCAACTATTTAAAATTTAAGTAAATGGGTTAACGGCTATTTATGTTAGTTCTTCTATTTATATAATAATAACAATAATAATAATCGGATTCACTTCAAAAGTACCGATTCAAAATTTTCTGTCCATTTATATTTATTATTATATCATTCTCCACTATAAATATAATAACAATATCTTAAATATATAGTCTTTTTAGAGGCGACAGCCCGACAAATTTTGTGGCCTAAAGCAAAACTTTACGAAAGGCATTAACTTTTAAGTTTTTTTATTATTTATTTGAAGTTTTTTTTTTTTTTTTTACTTTTTTAGATACAAAGTTATTAATAATTTTCTTATAATCAATAACTTACTCGTAATAAGTATTTCTCAATTGACAATATAGCTGATTCATTTAATTTTTCTTGTGACATTGTTGTTCTTAGGCAAGATTTTATCAATTTTAATTTTGAAAACTTCTTTCACCTAAGCAACGGTAACATTATTCCATAAGCAATTTAGGTATTTGAAAAAGGATTAAATCTTTTTATTTGATTAAGTATCAATTAAACTGTTATCTTCTAATTGTACTATTTTCCCTAATATTTTTAATTGGAAAATAAATTCCAACCATCAATATTGAATGGACTATTATGCTTTATGGAATATTCAAGATTAAGACAATATTTTTTCAAATTTCCTATAGCTAGTGATCTTAGTTTTACTGCCAAATAGAAAAAAAAAATATTTTCATATGCCTCGAATTGTTCAAATCTATTTTGAAGTGAAAAATAGCCTTGACTATTATGTATAAAAGTAATCGACTCTAAAAGACTCTTCGAAAGATTTTGAAATTGCTTTATCAACATTCGCATCAAATTGTTACTTCCTATCACACGTTTCTTATAAAATTCTAGTTCGATACTCATTTTAAATGCAATTTTCTTGATAGAAATCATAGCAGTTGCAGATCCTTCTTCCCTATATTTGTTAAAGAAAGAAATTAAACTTTTTCACTTTACAGAACTCTTTTTAAACTTATACGTAATATATTTGGTATAACAAAAAACAAACTTTCACAAATTTGGGATCTAAAACGGTTGCTTTACTTATTTATGGATAGGCCGTCCCTGCCTTTTAGTAGGAATTAATGGAGAAAAACATAGCACAAAAGATCGATAAATATAAAATATATAAAATATTTTTGTAGGATCATTTTTCCGATTCAAATTTTACGATATTTTTCCCTTAAAATAGTAACTTGTTCTCGCAAAATCTTCTTGATCATATGATAATGTATAGACCCAATACATTATAACTGCATAAAATCATCCCTAAAACAGGGAACGATCCAACAAATTTTGTAGCTAAAGCAAACTTTATGAGAGGTCTTAATTTTTTAATTTTTTTAAAATTATTTATTTGAAATTTAAATTTTTTTAGTTTTTCTTAGATATAAAGTTATTAATTTTCTTTTAGTCAATAACTCCTAATAAGTATTTCTCAAATGACAATATAGCTAATCCATTTAACCTTTCTTGTGACATTGTTATTCTTAGGTGTAAGATTTTATCAACTTTAATTTTGAAAAATTCTTTACGTTGAAGCAATAGTAACATAAATTTAACACTAGGCCATGTGAAAAAGAATTAATTCTTTTTAGTTGATTAAGCGTATCGATTAAACTGTTATCTTCTAATTGTACTATTTTCTTAATACTTTTGATTTTAAAAATAAATCCACACCATCAATATCAAATTGATTATTATACTTTTAGGAACATTCAAGATTTAGGCAATATATTTTTCAAATTAACAACATCTAGTGATCTTAGTTTTTACTTCCAAATAGAAAACCAAAAATATTTTCATATGTCTCGAATTGTTCAATTCTATTTTGAAATGAAAAAATAGTCTTGTCTATTATGTATAAAAGTAATCAACTCTAATGGATCCTTCAAAAGATTTTGAGATTTTATTATCAACATTCACATCAAATTGTGATTTGCTATATACCACACTTTTCTTACGAAATTCGGCTTCGATATTCATTTCAAGTGCAATTTCCTTAGTGGAAATCATAATAACCGCAAATCCTTTGCTTCTCTATATTTATTTAAGAAAAAAATTAAAGTTTTTCACTTTACATAACCCTTTTTTAAACTTATATATAATCTAATAAGTGTAACAAACAAATAAGGCCCTCATAAAATCTGTAATCTAAAACGGTTACTTTATTTGTTTTACGTACGTCCGTCCTGCCTCAAAGGTAATGTTAATGGAGCCTGCTAGTCGTTAAGATTAGGACAATTAATGGGACAAAAAGAGTACACTATTTAGGATGGAGAAAGAATCCAACCCTCCCATGAAAGGTTTAGAAGTCATAAGACACTGTTTTTCCTTTTCAAATTAGCAATGCAAAGCTTAAGGATTAAAATTTTAATTCCACTTTCTCAAAAGTTTGATTTGACCGATAAGTTTTTGTCCACTTTTGCATAAGGAACAAAGGATGTCTTTTTATCTCATTTAATTAGGTCCACAAAACGTCTTTTGGGGAGTGGGAGTATAAGGGCTGCTATCCAAACAACGTAAAAAGGGAGTAGGGAATTAATCGGAAAAAAATGAAGGTTGGGAATCATCCTTGATTTAGACCTACCAAATAGTATAACTTTCTTTTAACTTTTGTTAAATTTTCCTTACATTCCCATGTTAAGTACCATTTGTATTTATTTTACTCCCCATATGAACAGAATAATTAGGTACGTCAACTTTGAAAAAAGCTAAGTAAATGAAATCCAGAGTGAATTTTCTTAAATGAGTAAAATCATTAAAAGAAAAAAAGAGAAGATATTTCTTTCTCGAGATTTGAGTGAATCAATGTAAACTAAATTCATATCTCCAATTATCAGATTTCACGCTGTGAAATACTAACAAGGATGTTAGTTTTCTACTCCATGACATTATAATTATTATTTGGTGAGTAAAGTCATATTTAGATCTAGACCGTCTAAACTTTCTTGTACAATCCCCGAAAGAAAAAAATGCTAAGTATTGAGAAACAAGATCATATATAAGTACTAAACTCCCAAATCGATATTGGTAAGTACTTTTACGAATTTCAATAAAATAAAGAAGAGTTAACCTAAGCTGTTCACCAAACCGTTTAAATTAAAAATAACCGGTAAATATATATATATATATATATATATATATATATATATATATGTATAATTCGTATAATATATATACGTCTATAATCTATGTATACAGTTATGAAAAACAAACAGTGAATTGGACCTGGCTAATTGTGTTTGTGTATATATGTAAAAGAGTTATAACTTCCTTTCAAATCAACGTCAAGCATATTCATACGTGCATGCTGTAACGTTTATGTGTTTTGGGGCATGAACATAAGGAAGTCCGTACAGGTACTGTAAGTCCTTTGGATGAAATTGGCGATGAGGATCCACAATATTTTCTCCACGATTATTCCGCGAATTTCAGATAGCTATAGCTCAGTGCTGCAAGAATCATTTTTCAATGCTTGGATTCTCTGCTGGCCTTATGTGGTTCAATGTCCAACTATGATTAGCGGACTCAGGGTATTTAAATTTTATTTATCCTCCAAATTTGTAGCAGCCTTAATTACTAGATTCATAATTAAAATATTTATATATATTAAATTTAGTAATGTAAAATACAGACTTTAAGTAACAGCTACTGCTCTTCTTCTTTGGTTTTGTCCATGGTTCCAAAAACAATGCTATTGCGTTATACATAGTATTGTAATTTGTAAATGCATATGTAAGATAACAAAAGTAAAAGCTGTTTTGTTTGCTCTGAAGACTGAAAACGGTGGCTTTGAAGTTATATACAGTGTTTTAAAAAGAAACTTTTGTCTAAAAGATCCGACGGCTCAATGATTCGTCATTCATGAATATTGATACAAGTCATCTGTCTATATAACTATATATATTTCAACACCAATGGTCAATCATATAAGAGAGTTTTGATCTTTAAGATTTTTAATATTATACTTACTGTGTCCTTAAAAATAAGTCCAAATATAATATTTATTTAAATTTTAGTGAGTTTCTACATACATATATAATTATATGTTAAGAATAATAGTGAGGCAACAAAATCCATCATCTCTTATCATGATTAAAAAACAAAGGTCTATATCTAATTCCTTGTCCTACCATAAATGGGGAAAAAATTAAAGTTTGATGCCCCATATATATATAAATATATATATATATATATTTTTTTTCTTTTCTTTTCTTTTAAAAAAAGTGGAGGAATTACTCATCATATCACTAATGATTTCATTCATTGAATCTTAAGCAAACATGAAGAATTTTCCCAAGACATCACCTCTTATACATATTCATACATATATGCAAGGCACTTTTAAACGTGACTATATATATACATTAAAGTGAGAATAATACAGCTCATGTCAAAATACAGAATTTGGAAACCAAAATGCCACTCATCCTTCTCTTTCTTTTTGTTTTTCCGTCTGAAGAATGAGGTGGCAAAGGTTCTACACGGTTTATTTAGATTCAAAAAATACAATATAGACATTCTAAAAGTTAAAAGACCCCACAAACAACCTAAGAAAAATACCCTATGACAAAAGGGTATCAAAAATCGGCCCGTGCACCTATTGTGCCAAATAGCTGCCACCACTTTCCAATATTTTAGATAGGGAGGTTAAGGCACTGAATTCCAAGTCCATAACTAACTTGACAGCAACTTCTGTCAGTTAAAAACAGTAAGGAAAAAAAAAAGTGGCTTCCCAGGATCTGTTGCATATGCGAACAAAATCTCAGAGTTATTGATTTTATAATTATATTGCCACAGTATGAAAGTAGCTAGCTAGTAAACATAGATCAAAAAGTGGATAATATTGCAGGAGGTTTGGTGGTTTCAATATTAATGGAAGAAGATGCAGGCAAGAAGGAAGGAGAAGGGATATTGAAAAGTTCTTCGCGACGAAAATGGCGAACAAATCGAGTACTTGGTTCAGAGACAAGCCTGTGCCAAGCTTGATGTGCTTCACCACCTTTTTTTTCAAATGCCTCAGTTGCATCAAGTCGATTAATATTCCACCCAAATTGGCTCTCAAGTCTAAGAATATTTTGACGCTGACATGTTGCCAATTTGCATGTATTGGCCTTAATTTTTTCAATGGCAACTTGAAGAATCCTATTGCGGGCATCTTCATCTATTAACTTATTATTCTCATTTCTGAAATATTGATCCAATTCTGGAACTCCAATTGCACGTCTAATTCCAATTGTGTAATCATCTTCAGGGCTGAAAAACTCTCGCACTTCCTCTACTAACCCTTCATTCACCATCTTATCGACTCGTTCTGACACGAATCGACGTAGTACTGCCAAGTCCACATCAATCCAGAGAAAGCAACACTCATACCTGGATTTGAACTCAATGTCATCATTCACTAGGGCCTTAATGTACGAATTCGACCCTCCAGCAATTATCGGTAGGCGACCCTTTCTTGTTATTAATCCCACAGCCGTAGAAGCATGGTGAACAAAGTCTGTGGCAGTGAAATTTTCATTAGGGTCAACAATTCCTAACAAATGGTGTTGGATTCCACAGGTCTCCTCCTCCGTTACCTTATTTGTGACTATATCAAGACCTTTGTATACTTGCATTTTGTCACTGTTCACAACCTCTGCTTGAAAATGGTTGGCTAGATCAATGGATAATCTAGATTTTCCAGTCCCTGTTGCTCCCATAACTATCACCACCTTGTCCTTTCGTCGATGGGGCATAAAAGGATCTATAGTTAGACCCTCTCGGAAATTAATAAGAGGCTGATGATGAACTTGTTTGCAAGAAACATACAACGCAATATTCATCATCATGTAAAGGCTATAAAACCTGTGAACAAGAACAAAAATGGAAGAATATTAATAAAACAAGTCAAAATATAAAGCTTAAACAAATTGTGAAGGTTGGCGCCGAACCAGGGGCGAAGCTACGTTTACGTAAGGGGGGTCAAAATTACACTGTATATATAGGTAAAATAATAAGTTTTGGAGGTATATATTATATATTGAACAGTACTCTTTGTCACTAATTTTTTTTTACTTCTTTTCAATTTTGAACACCCTTGGAGAAGTTGCTGGTTTCTCCACTAGGCTGAACCCCAAACATAACTCTCGGTCATGAACCTCTAAGCTAGATTACTAAAGGTTGCAATTTATTAGGCAATGTCATTTAAAATTATCTATACTCTAATTTTAGTTTTTGCATATAATTTATATGTGTATTTACTATATTTTCTAACGAAGCATCTCGGATGCTCTTGGGTGGGCTATGGTGTCTCCACCCCTGCTGGCTGCTAGTTGTATAAATCAAGAAATTATAAAAACTAAAATAAGTCTTGAGAAAAGCCTATTACTCTCTTTTTTGGCAAAGTTTAGTAGATTAAAGAGGACCCTCGCAAGACTTAATTTCAAAAAATGAAAAGGTTAATACAAAAAGTCGAGATGACCACAAAACGTACCTTTTTTAGCAAGACTAAGAATTATGTATGGGGCAAACAGTCTGCAGAAAGCTTCCAACTAATTCCTCTATGATCAAAAGTTAAAGGAACGTGTGTTTAGTATGTGTTATCTACAGAAATATGGAGCTTTTGTTACAAGATAGAAAAGGGTATATCTCTTTCACTTGGTGTTTTTCTTCGAGGGCTCAATCGTTCAAGTGAAGCCCTATTTATTTAGGTTTGGCATCTTCACTATGACGTGTTCATTATGTGCCACGTCTTATTTTGATTTAACTTATACCCACTTACACTGTAAATAAAATGTTAATTACACATATCTAAAAGGTTAATTGTCTTCTTTTAATTTTCACGTTGTTACTTTGACTGACAGTGGATAGTCAGTTAACTTTAATTAAATTTTACAGTAAACCTGATAGTGTAATTAAAAAGATTTTACATTAATTACCAATGCAGAAAAAGTTAAATTTAGTTTATCTCCATCTTTTTGAAAAGGGTTGTAGTTATATCTGTTGACCGTGTAATGATTTTTATTACCAGTAATTTCTTTCATGCGACTGATTGCGTAAGTATGTTTTTTCACCATAGTAAAACTCAAACTCCAAAAGGAAAAGAAAGAGCTTTGATCCATCTGTCGCCCACAATTAGGGTTAACAATTGATATCACAGTTGTCATGATTCATGCACCATGCACTTTTTTACAGCCCTAAATTCATATTAAATTACAGGAACACTTTGAAAAGGTAAAAATAAAAAACAACACACTATTTGGTTTATGATATAACAGCCAAAAAAATTCACCATTCAAAACATCGATAAACAAGAGGCAGCAGAGGGTACAATTGCAAAAAAAAAAAAAAAAAAAAAAAAATCATACAGTAAGAAAAATTAGCAAAAGGAGCGGTGTGTGTATTTCATCTTTTATGGACTAAAATAGTCATTCGAGGCAACATGAAATTAAATGAACATATTCTTGTGGGGGACCATACATTATGATTCTTGGTTCCAAAAGTTTTTAATTAGGGTAAGGACGAAGCTAAACTTATTAATTAGAGAATAAGACAGTTTTTCCCGAAGTTGAACATAAACTAAGCGCCCATCATACAATGCCAAAATTAAAATAGGGTCACCATATAATATCTTGTGAGAAGAGATAACTTATATATACTCGAATTAAATAAGCTAGGATTATCAACTAAAACTAGTCGCTTTGACTTCTCTAATCGATGTTTGTTTAGTTAGTACTTAACTTCTTTTTTGTTAGTCTAGGACTAATGCTATTTATTATCTTGGGATAATTTAAGCACTTGCAATCACATTACATTATCAACAAGAACTTTTTTGGCAACTTGTTGTCCTCAAAGTATAACGGCCAATGAAATTGGTATACAGTGGTTTTGATGCTTCTATGATAAAATAAATGATCCAAAAGGACATGATAATTATTCCTAGCTCCACATTATAATTTCTTGATTACTACTAGTCCACTATTTTAGCTTTGTCTTCTTGTAAATGCTGCTGTTTCCTTTTTTGGTCTTTTAGACGTGTTCTGTACTGCACATTTTAGTTGGCTTTAACTGAGTTCTTAGGAACGATATTTTGCAGAATAAGACAACCACACAACAAATTAGGTACCAATTTTTTTTCCTATAATTAGGAATAGAACATAGATGATGCATATTAAATCAAGGGGTTAAAATACCATCGCACTCGCTGTTCCTTTGTAGTTATATATATATTTTAAAACTTATTCAACTATATATATTCAAATCAGGTAAAAAAAAAAAAGTTGTATATGCAGGACCCCGGCTGCTCGCATTTACCTAATTCATTTATAGCTTGAACCAGCAATTTGAGGAAATTTTGGAAATTTTGCCCCTGCAATTTTTTTATTGGACAGATAAAAACAGAAGAAGAAAAATATTCCATATAACTTTTGCATGTTCTTGTACTTTACCATTGCTAAGGATAGGAAGAGAATAGTCACTACATGGCATTTGATTAATGGGAAGATGAAGAATCCTTTGTTTTTCTGATTAAAGGAATGGGAACATCTGCAATAAATTTTCAGAAAATGGTGAATGGACCTTGGAATCTGAATAGAGATGTTTGTTTACTCATATAATTTTTCTCTTTTTTAAAAAATCTTGGGGAATTGGTTTTCTTTTCTTTTTATTTTTCTCTATGGGTGTATTTGCCATTTGGTATGAAGGAAAAAAAATTTCTCTAAAATATTTCTTGAAAAATAAGTGGTTAACTTACTTATTTAATTTCTGTTGTTTAGTTAGGCAATAGGAAATATTTTTTTTAAAATATATAATTTAGGCAAAATGTATAAGAGATAAAATGGGTAAGGACGAAGAAAGGTGATAGGTCGGGGTCTACGGACCAGGTGGGGTGGCGAGAATAGGGGTGGCCGGGGTGTAGGGGACTGGTGGAGGTAGTTGCTTGGGTTGTGGGCTGGGGTTGGTTGGGGTGGGGATGGGGGTAGGGGTGGTTGACTATAGAGGTGGGTTTGTGGGAGTGGAGGTGGATGAGAGGAAGGGTGGGTAATAAGGTTGTATTGGGCAAATTTGGTTCCCTATGTTCTCATGATATCTACGCACGCCCTTGATGTAGAGAGCGGCCTAATTGAGGCCGACTCGAGTAAGGTCGGCCTCAGTAAGTGCACGGACCGAATGACATGACTCAAAACGATGTCATTTGAAGCTTTGAGTCTCCCGTACACTGAGACCACCAACCCTTGTACTTTTCTTTGATTATTTCGAGGAAGGTCCCTTAATATATAAAGGGGACCTTCCCTTTGTAAAGACTCATGTGTATTTTACTATTCAGAATATACAACTCTCTATCTCTAATCTCTCTCTTTCTTGTGCAAAGATTATTACTTGCCTTATTGTTCTTACATCTCAAGCTATCTTTACTATTGTTACAGACCTTAGCTATACGATTTTCTCTAGTTCATATTACTCTTGATTCCGATTACCCATATTATTTTCGATTGTTCTTGAGCCTAATAAGTATTTACATATCTTTTTAGCCAAACAATTTGGCGCCATCTGTGGGGATTTCGTGAATCAAAGTTATAGTTTACTTCTAGAGATCCATCAAAAATTCACTTTCTACAACGCAAAAATGGCTAAAAACAACGCAAGAATGAAAGCTATCGTGGATGTTAGAGCCAATCTTATAGGTCCTCTCAACGCGGCTGCTGAGGAAGATGCTTTACACGCAACCCCCAGTAGCCTGATAAACGTGGAAAACGCACATTCCTCTTCCGAAGATCTGGTGGTTCCACGAGAAAAATAGATTTCTACATCTACAACTAAAGAAGCACCCCCAGAAGTAAAAAAGGTTACTGGAAGAGTGGTTGACAAACACTCTGAGTAGTTTAGCTAAGAAGCCACCCCATAATGCTAGATGCACTCCGAAATCAGAACATGTTTCAGCCGAAGATGAACTCGAGGTCACGCGAACGAACAATATGCCCATCGATGCTTAAGAACACGGCAGCACACTCAAAGCCATCCACAAAAAGATGGAAGAAATGGAAAATGAAAATAGGTCGCTTCACGACCAGATGAAGGAGCACCAAGAAAGAGTGGACAAGATCCCGGGTGCGCCTAAGCTGTTGCCAGAGCGAGACGTGGGGAGGTTCGTTGAACAACCCTACATAGAAGAAGCTGCACCGTACCCCATCCCAAAGACCTTAAAAATTTCCCCTACTTGAAGGTATATGAGGGGACCACAGATCCCGAGGACCACCTGATTCACTATGTTACAGTAGTCAAGGGTAATGATCTATCTAGGGAGCAGGTACCATACGTACTTTTGAAGAAGTTCGGAAAAACGCTAACAAGAGGGGCCCTAACTTGGTACTCCCAGCTACTGGCCAAAAGCATCTCCACGTTCGAGGAGATGGCAGATAAATTTGTCACCGCTCACGCAGGAGCCAAGAAACCGACAGCACTCGTCAACGACATCTTTGTTGTCCCACAAACCCTAGGGGAATGACTCATGGAGTTCTTAGCTAGGTTAAACAGGGTCAGAATGTGCCTAACAAATGTGTCCGAAAGCATGGCAGTCGTAGCTTTCTAGAACGGGCTCAGCAGAGACGTTCAAGGGCAACCAAGAAAGTGCTTAGCCTCCTTATGAAATATCCCCCCACCACCTGGGAGGAGATTCACAACGACTACTATTCCGAGGTACATGGAGATGATGACGACCTAAACGGACCAACCCGGGGGTTGGAAATGGTGCACCCAGAAATCCGAATAGACCGATGCAATGAGGGACGACGGAACAAGTCCCATGGCTCAATAGGGAGAGACACCAACCATATATCAGATCCTTGCATCCGCCACCACCACGGCACGCGGATGACTTACAAAGACAAGCCGTCCCATTGAGGAATGATAAAGGAATGCCTGCTTCATTGTCTGCACATAACTTTTGTGTATCTCCTTCAGAAGTAGTGTACGCACTGGAGAAGCTGGGCAACAAAGTATAATGGCCAGCGAAGATGAAGTCCGATCCCGCCACAAGAAAATCAAACGCCCTATGTGAGTTCCACCAGGAATGGGGGCACAGAACCAAAGACTGCCTAAGTCTCCGGTAGGAAGTGGTCCGGATGCTGAACCAAGGGTTCTTGAAAGAACTACTTAGCGACAAAGGAAACTCAACATTGCACGCGGGCGGGAACAACCTCACGGCCCGCCAAGGCCACCCTCGCAAACACGCACCATCAACATGATCATCGGGGACGACAATGACACATTGATCAACCACGTCAAATTCACCACCACTCATAAACTAAAGCGAACCATCGCTTATGAACGGTATGACGACTTCGAAGATAGTATCACCTTCGATACGTCTAATATGAACGGTTTGTTTTCCCCCATTATGATGCTTTAGTTATTACTTTACGCAGAGTAGATATTGACGTCAAAAGGATCATGGTCGACGATGGCAGCGGCGCATGTATTATTCATCCAAGAGTCCTTACACTAATGGGACTCGAGGATAAGATAATTCCACGATGTATAACACTAACTGGTTTTAACAATGCAGTGGAAAGAACCTTTGGGGAGGTGAAGCTGCCCGTTCTGGTAGGAGGAGTTACGATGGAAACCACTTTCCACGTAATGAACCAAGAAACGGCATACAACGCCATCATCGGACGCCCATGGATATATTCCATGAGGGCAGTCCCCTCCAGTTTCTATCAAGTGATCAAATTACCTACCCTATGAGGGGTGTAGAACATACAAGGCGAGCCGCGCACCGCCCAAGAGTGATACAAAATATCTCAAGATTACACCCACACCAAACAGCTCAAAGGAGCAAGTGCGGAGGCATAGCAATCAGCCCTGTTGGGAACTAAGGTCCACCCGACAAAGGACACCATCAAAGATCCTGATGATGTTGAGGCCAACAAGGCCACGGTTGAGGATCTCGACCCCGTCCAGCTGAGCAACAGCAATTCCACAAAGAAGGCTTATATAGGCCACGACCTGTCAAATCCAAGTAAGTATCATGAACTTTTATCTAACCACGCAGACCTGTATGCTTTTTCCCATGCAGATATGCCAAGGATTCCACGAGAAATCGCCTCTCACAAACTGAATGTTGATCCACTACACTCGCTTGGGCGGCAGGTAAGGAGAAAATTCAATACCACCATCAACGAAGCAGTAAGTGAAGAACTGGATAAGCTGCTGGCGAGCGGTTCCATTAGGGAGTCCAATCCAGAATGGGTCGCCAACATTGTAATGGTCAAAAAGAAAAATGGGAAGTGGCAGATGTGCGTAGATTTCACCGACCTATACAAAGCATGTCTAAAAGATTCGTTCCCACTGCCCCACATCGACCAATTGATAGGCGCAATGGCAGGGAACAAGCTGTTAAGCTTCCTGGACGCGTACTCCGGCTACAATCAAATCATTATGTCCGAGGAAGATTAGGAGAAAACGACTTTCATCACCCACCAAGGAACATACTGCTACAAGGTAATGCTCTTCGGGCTCAAGAATGCGGGGGCTACATACAGAGTCTAGTGACTACGATTTTCAAAGAGAAACTCAGCAAAATAATTGAGGTCTATATAAACGACATGCTAGTGAAGTCGTCGAAGAAATAGGACCACCTCGATCACTTGAAAGAAGCCTTCAAAATATTAAGAAGGTACGGTATGAAGCTGAATCCTTAAAAATGCGCCTTCAGCATAGCTTCGGGAAAGTTCCTGGGATTTCTGGTGTCACAAAGGGGCATCGAAGTCAACCCGGACCAGATCAAGGCCATAGAAGCCATCCCATAAATATTAAGCAGCAAAAATCAGTGTAAAACTTGACGAGTCAAATAGCCGCCCTCTCCAGGTTCATCTCACGCTCCTCCGACAGGTGCCACAAATTCTTCGGTGTATTGAACAAATACCAGGGACTACGATGGAACGAAGAATGCGTCGACGCCTTGAGAACTTTTAAGGCATATCTGACATCTCCACCCCTACTGGTCAAAGCCAACCCAGGCGAACCGCTATTGGTGTACTTGGCCGTATCGGAAGTCGCGGTCAGCGCCGTCCTAGAAAGCGAATATAAAGGTACGCAATCTCGTATTTGTTACATTAGCAAAACATTATTGGATGCCGAACCCGGTACCCACACCTTGAGAGGCTAGCATTGGCACTCGTAGTAGCCTCACGGAAGCTACGACCCTATTTCCAATGCCACCCCATGAGGGTAGTAATGACCTTCCCTTTACGGAGTGTCCTACACAATCCCAAACTCCCAGGACGACTCGCCAGATGGGCCGTTGAGCTCGGCGAGCATGATATTCCAAGGACCATCATCAAGTCGCAAGTCCTTGACGACTTTATTGCCGAATTCAGTGCGGAAGTTCTGCCAAAGGCAGAACTCGAGGCACAGCGCGCATCCTCCAATAATGACCTATAAGTCCTTTATACGGATGGTCCTGCCAATGCATCAGGATCGAGACTGGGATTTGTTCTTGAGGTCTCAACGGGCCAAAAAATTCGCCAATCCATACGATGCCCAGAAATGACTAACAACGAGGCCGAATACGAGGCCGTTATTCCAGGCATGAAACTGGCCACCAAGTAATAGGCTCGCCGTATCCTCCTCCACTATGACTCCCAACTTGTGGTAAGCCATGTAACTGGGACTTATCAAGTCAAAGAGCAGAGGCTACAAAAGTACCAGACAGAAATTCGTATACTGATGGCTACCTTTGACGAATGTTGCTTCGAACAAATTCCCCGAGCACAGAACATCGAAGCGGACGGACTAGTGAAATTGGTTGTAGCCATTAAAAACTTCAACAAAGAAAGTGTTGTCACGCTCCTCTACCCATCCATTGACCACACCGAGGTACTTTCCTTAAACCTGACTTGGGACTAGCGCAACCAGTTCATATCATATCTACAGGAGAACATTACCCCCGTATAAAAATTCGCGAAAAAGCTTCGCATACAGACCGCCCGATACTGCGTGATCAACAATGACCTTTATAAAAAGACGTTCGGTGGCCCCCTAGCCAAATGCTTAGGGTCGCACCAAATGAGGCTGATACTCGAAGAAGTACACGAAGGCCTTTGCGGCGCTCACACTGGCAACCACGCCCTTGTGCGGTGCATCATATGTGCCAGCTACTACCGGACCAAAATGAAAAAAGAGGCAGCTGAGTATGTTCGCCTACGCGAACAATGCCAAAAGTATGCCCCAATGATACACCAACAAGGAAACCCCCTCCATTCCGTCACTTTCCCTTGGCCATTCATCAAATAAGGAATTGATATAGTCGGCCCGCTACCCGCAGGATGAGGGAAGGTACGATTTTTACTTGTTTTAACTGACTATTTCTCCAAGTGGGTGGAAGCAGGTGCGTACGCGCAAATACGCGAACAAGAAGTCATCGCCTTCATATGGAAGAACATCATATGCCGCTTCGGCATCCCAAAAGAAATCAGCTGTGACAACGGGCGTCAGTTCATCGATCAAAAAACGACCAAATTCTTCGAGAAATGGCGCATCAAAAGGATACTATCCACGCCATACCACCCGTCCGCCAACGGTCAAGCGGAGTCCTCCAACAAAACAATTCTAAACATACTAAATAAGAAGCCTGAAGATGCCAAAAGGCTACGGCCCGAACTACTGCCTGATGTCTTGTGGGCACACAGAACTACACCCAAGTCCAGCACCGGGGAAACCCCGTACTCACTAGTTTATGGAACCGACAAGGTCATACCTATCGAAGTACGAAAAACCAGCCTAAGGTATTCGCACACCACTGGAACAGAAAACAACTCCAGCAGACTTCAAGATCTTGATGAAGCCGAAGAAAGAAGCGAAATGGCCCACATCAGGATGGTAGCACAAAAAAAACTAATCGAAAGATCTAACAACAAAAGGGCAAGAATAAGACCACTCAAAGTAGGAGACTACGTCCTCAAGGCCAAGACATTGGCCTTCAAAGACCCAAATGAAGGAAAACTGAGCACAAACTGGGAAGGACCCTACAAGATCACATCGGAAGCCGTGAAAAGAGCATTCCAGCTAGAGACAATGGAGGGAAAAAGGCTCCATGAACAACTGGAATGTCTCTCAACTCAAACATTTCCACTTCTAAAAGGCGTCCCCTAAGCCGTACTCTCTTTTCCTTACGCGAGTTTTGAACATATTGGGTTTTCTCGGGAAGGTTTTTAACGAGGCGAAAAAGGGAACACCTGGAGATGTTTGCTGTACAAGTGTATCGTATCAGCCTCTCCGTGTACTCTCTAAGCCCGACATGATACATGGACTGGATTAGTACTATCTCCAAATGTATGAAAAGGCTATGGCCATCTCCAAATGTATGAAGGGCTACGGACATCTCCAAATGTATGAAGGGCTACGTTCATCTCCAAATGTATGAAGGGCTACGACCATCTCCAAATGTATATAAGGGCTACGGCCATCTCCAAATGTATGAAAGGGCTACGACCATCCCCAAATGTATGAATGGCTACGGCCATCTCCAAATGTATGAAAGGGCTACGGCCATCTCCAAATGTATGAAGGGCTACGACCGTCTCCAAATGTATGAAAAGGCTATAGCCATCTCCAAATGAATGAAAGGTTGCGGTCATCTCCAAATGTATGAAAAGGCTACGGCTATCTCCAAAGGAATGAAAGGCTACGGCCAAATCCAAATGTATGAAAGGACACGGCTATCATTTTTACACGGCTACGGCCGTTGAATTATACATGGCTATGACCATTTTTTAACACGGCTAAGGCCGTCAATTTTTACATGGCTACGGCCATTGTTTTTACACGGCTAAGGCCGTCGATTTTTACATGGCTACGGTCATTGTTTTTATACGGTTAAGGTCGTCGAACTTTACATGGCTACGACCATTGTTTTTACAGGGCTAAGGCCATCGATATTTACATGGGTACGACCATTATTTTTACACGGCTAAGGTCGTCAAATTTTATATGGCTGCGGCCGTTGTTTTTACATGGCTAAGGCCGTCGAATTTTCGGCCATTGTTTTTACACGACTAAGGCCATCGATTTTTACATGGCTACGGCCTCTGTTTTTATACAGCTAAGGCCGTGGAATTTTACATGGCTAGGACCATTGTTTTTACATGGCTAAGGCCGTCGAATCTTACATGGCTAAGACCATTATTTTTTCATGGCTAAGGCCGCCCAATTTTTCATGGCTACGGCTATAATTTTTACACGATTAAGGCCGTCGAATTTTACACGGCTGCGGCTATCATTTTTACACGGCTACGGCCATCGTTTCTACATGATCAAGGCCACCGAATGACCCACTTAACTTGAACTACGGCAAAAAATATAGCAATCTTCCAGAAAACAGGAAAGAATAACTATAGCAAAAGTCATGTCTTTATCCTCAAAAGCATCAACACCCATGATACAAAAATCGGTTTTTACAAACGTATTTACAAAAATCCTAAAGGCCTCCACCACTCTGATTATACTGCCCCACCTGGTCTTCATGTGGCCCATCTTCATTCCTAGGAGGATACGCCTTGGAAATCCAAGAGCTGAGCTCCAGACGGTTGACATCTGCAGAGTTACCCCCCTCTCTGGCCGGTGATTCAGTACTATAGCCGGCCGCTTCACGGGCAGCTCTAACCAACTGGCGTTGACTCTCAACTTCTGCTTCAGATGCTGGCCCGACCCCCAAAAATTCTTCAAGTACGACCAGTTGGGCCTCTGCATACACCCACATCTCGTGTGCCTCACGAGACGCATAGGCGTTTGCAAGAGCCTTCTTGGCATCAAGTTCCGCCGTTAAGGCCGTAACCCGAGTGCGCTATTCCTCCTCCTCCTCTGCCACTATGCGACCGAGTTGTAATTCTTCGTCCTTAGCTTGAATAAGGACCTCCTTCTCCGCAGTCCGAGCAACAACGGCCATGAGTTGTTCGTCGACTTTCTCCAGTTCAGCCACCCTCTTCTTCAATTGCCCCTCAGACTGCACGAGGTCCTCACGGATCACCCTGAAGTTAAGGTCCTGTTTGGACATATCGGCCAAGGTCTGGTGCGCCTCACGCGTCCTGTTGTATTTCTGCACCAACCTATTGTATTTGGCCACCTTCTTCTTCAGGCGTCGACCCCTCTCCACCTCAAAGATAAGAGTCTGGAGAAAGCCAAAATATAAGTGCATGGAAAAGAATCCTCCACAAATTCAAAATAAAAAATCATCAATCAAGGCAAAAGACATACCTGCAAGGCCGCACCCGCCATGCTTCAGGCCAAGTCCTTGTCGCTGATCTCCCCCAGGGCGGTGCTCTCCGCACCCGCACATAAAAGTGTCATGCTGGTAGCCACCTCCTCGCAATTTTCCAACAAATTATAATGACTGGAAATCGTGACAGGATGACTGGCCAACAAACATCTCCACTTGGTCCAAGGATCCGCCTTCTCTACCCGAGTCCTTAATGGCGGTCTACGGGCCCGGCATGTCCACACTTTCGCCCCTTCTTTCTGCGACATCCTGCAACCCTTCATTCTTATCACGTGTCGAGCGGAGGTTAGTAGCAGCCTCCCTCTTTAGAGCGGACCTCCCCGAGCGAATGGCCTCAGCCATAAAGATCGGCCTAGATTCAGGGTGGGGTGGTTTAACCTTCCCTATCTGAGTGACCAGCGCTTTGCCAGTATAAATCCGGAGTCTACTCATCTCCAATGACTCTTCCTATTCAAGGTCCCCGTCTGTGGGATGCAAGTCAGGCTCACATGGCGTCGGTTCGACAGTGGATGTCCCTATAGGGGCAACCTCGGACGGTCCCAGGCACAAACGACGGTATCTCCGCGGGCGTAGTTTCAAGTATTGCCGCAGGCACTGCCTCAGACACTAACTCTGGAGCCGCCTCTGATGAGACCTCTTGTCTTGAGGGGGGAGAAGCACAGCCCCTCGACGTACCTACGAGGATCATATCATCCTTGTCTCAATTAGATACCGCCCTAGAGGGGGCAGCTGCAGTTTTCTTCTTCTTCTTTTTCTTTTGCACCTTCTTAGGAGCATCCCGACCTACCAAAATATGTATTAGGTGAGCAAGGGAAATTATAGGAAACCTCCTAGCCAGAATGGAATGGAAAAATCAAGCAAGTCCGTTACCTGTCGGGCCATAGAGCTAGAGGATTTCTTACCAGGTACGACATTCTTCTGCAAACGGTATCAACGCTCACACCCACGACCTAATGTCATCAATCCAACAAAGGGGCAAGCTGTCACTACATAAATGTAAAAAGAAATCTATAATTGATAAAGCCAGCAAAATAAGATTGTCGAAGAAACTGCATACAGGAATACTTACATTTTGTTCCATGCCTCCGGAAACCTTTCAGGGTTAGACAGTAGGTGTTCAGTACGCACATAGAAAAATTTCTTCCAGAATTGGCGACTGGCTTTGTCGTCAACTTGCACCACAAGACTCTTCTTGCCCCGACGTACTAACTGGAGCATGGTGCCTCTCATGAAACTCACATTGAACATTTGCATGAGGTGGTGAACAGAGACCTCCCTCTCAGCCTTAGCCGCATAGGTGGTATGAATCCTACACACCTTCAGCGCATATGGAGTAAGTTAGGCCGGACACGCCCCGTACAAACGACAAAGCTCCTCCGCTAGAGGATTGAGCGGGAAGCTATACCCGATCCGAAGGCATACTTGTAGAATGTGCAGTATCTGGGCTTGTGCACATTACCATAGTCCATCCCGACGGGAGCCATCTCAACGTAATCAGGAATATCATACGACTTTCTGAGAGCAACCAAGTGAGATGGCATCAGCTCGCTGAGTTCCCAAGGAGGAGGCTCACACTTGTTCTTGAAATCATTACGTATACCCATGTCCAGTGGGAGTATGTTGGTTGTTGATAGAGGAACAAGAACCTCCTCGGCTTCTCTATCATCTGAAGACGACGAAACCCTAGAAGGGGCATCATCGTTGGTCCTATCACAATGGCGGTGACGCTTAACCATGATGGAAGTTAGATGATAAAGGCACTGCGAGGACACCGGTTTTAATTCCTAGGAACGAAAGTTGTAAAAGAAAAGAGCAACGAGTATCAGAAAAAGACGAGGAAAAGATTGAGAAAATACTCTCTGAAAAAGTTCGAAAAATGAATTTGGTTCAACCTCCCCACTATTTGTAAGAAAAGGCACATGGAAATCGAAAAGGCATGATTCGAAAACCGGCGCGGGAAACAAAAACATCACGTCATAGCTTGAACCGCCTGGGGAGCAAAAGTAATGAACACGCACGTGATGGATGACGTCATCCTAAAAAAGAGCCCTAAAAGGAGGTTATATGTCAATGGCAAAACTCCTTCGCATATGATCACACCCTTTTCCGCAGTATCCACAGGTACGGCCAAATTTCTAGAAAGGACGAACACATATATCTATTCATTGAAGACGTCTCTCGGGTACGTTCCCAACAAACGGAGGGACTATTTGTATTGGAAAAATTTGGTTCCCTATGTTCTCATGATATCTTCGCACACCCTTGATGTAGAGAGTGGCCTAATTGAGGACGACTCGAGTAAGGTCGGACTCAGTAAGTGGACGGACCTAGTGACATGACTCAAGACGATGTCGTTTGAAGCTCTGACTCGCCCGTACACTGAGACCACCAACCCTTGTACGTTTCTTGCACTATTTTGACGAAGGTCCCTTAATGTATAAAGGGGAGCTTCCTTTTATAAAGACTCATGTGTATTTTGCTATTCAGAATATACAACTCTCTATCTCTATCTCTCTCTTTCTTGTGCAAAGATTATTACTTGCCTTATTGTTCTTACATCTCAAGCTATCTATACTATTATTACAGACCTTAGCTTTATGGTTTTCTCTAGTTCATATTACTCTTGATTCCGATTAACACTCATTATTTTCGATAGTTCTTGAGCCTAATAAGTATTTACATAACTTTTTAGTCAAACAAAGGCGGGAATGTTAAAAAAGATTTTTAGAAAGTATTTTCCTTCTTTTGGTAAGAAAGTTATTTTCCATTAATGGGAGAAAAATGAGTTCATGATATTTTTCGAATACATTAACATGAAAAAATTGAAAATATTTTCCATACACCAAAATCCAAATGCGCCCTTTGTTATTATTTTTCATCTTTTCTTTACCTTTGTTGCTTAATTTGTATGTTACTTAATTAAATAGCAATAGAGGCACGATATATATCCAATTTGTAATTCATAATTAATTTATTCATACTCTCAGTTAATACAGAAGGTCTTTAAACTGAAACTTCCAAAGATCTACTCTATTCACTCCGTAAATTCAAAAAGGAACAAAAGGAGTCTGGAATTTATCGTGTTATGCCCCAATTTTATCAGAACATCGAGTTGAAGCATACGGAAGTATAGAGGGGGTTGCTTCTTCTTCTTCACATCTACTTCTAAATGAGGGGAGAATATAACATTGTAAGGCTCTGAACCTCTTCGTGGAGAGGCAGACCAAACCAATATCATTAATAAAATATTTTCATCCCACTCTCTTTATCAAATATTTGTCTCTTGCTTCTTATTCTTTTGGTCTTTAGATTTATTACGATCTGCTATGATTGGCCCCCTATTTAATTTGATTGTTTTATGCTTATAAAGTAAATGAAGACTTTGAGCTAAACAATTTGGTGCCGTCTGTGGGGATTTCATAGCAGAATCGCGTAGTTCATCCTAAGACCGAAAACGAAAAATGAAGAATCAAGCTCAAACGAGCCCAAGCGGCATATCGGGTCATAGGAAGTCAAAAACCTCGGGATGAGCTTGCTTCTGCACCCCACGTCTTTGAGCGAAAGGAGGAAGAAGAAGAAGAAGAAGCAGATCCCTCATCTCTAGGGGAGAAACGAGCTCAAGGTACCTCACCCCTTTTCTTTCCAAACGGGATCCTATCGAACGGGAGGACAGCATGAATGCATGCCTTGAGCACTTCGGCAATTCCAGAAATACAGGCAAGAGAAACCACAAGTGCGAGCTAGGCAAGAGCTGAAATAAAAAACACTTCCTGGCCGCCAGCACGAAGCGAGTTATGCAGAAAAACTCACTAAAAGTTCAACTACGGTCGAATGGCAAAACAGGCTACGTGTCTTCACTAAAATGTTCAACTATGATTGAACTGGGACTCAGTCTATGCGCCTTCGACACAGGCTACGCGCCTTCAAATATTATAAAAGTTCAACTACAGCTGAACGGCAAAACAGGCTACGTGCCTTCACCAAAAAGATCAACTACGGTTGAACTGGGACTCAGGATATGCACCTTCAACATAGGCTACGCGCTTTCAAATATTATAAAAGTTCAACTACGGCTGAATGGAAAAACAGGCTACGTGCTTTCACTAAAGAGCTCAACTACGGTTGAACTGGGACTCAGGCTATGCGCCTTCGACACAGGCTACGTGCCTTCAAATATTATATAAGTTCAACTACGGCTGAACGGCAAAACAGTCTACGCGACTTCACCTAAAAGTTCAAATACGGTTGAATTGGGACTCAGGCTATGCGCCTTCAACACAAGCTAAGCACCTTCAAATATTATAAAAGTTCAACTACGGTTGAACACCAATACAGCCTACGCGCCTTCACATAAAACTTCAAGTACGATTGAACTGGGACTCAGACTACACACCTCCGTCGCAAAAGCTGCGAGCTTAACCGCGGACGAATAAAATCTAAGGACACACGACCCCAAGGCTATGAGATGCAATTCGAATAAGCTGGGCCGCAAACAAACGAGGACAAGCGCCCCCAAATGTCGAACCACAGACAAACCCCAGATCGGGCCAAGTGCCCCGCCGTTCAAGTAAATACGACTAACTCAAACTAAAGTGTTGACCCGCGCAAAGTTCAGCCCAAGTCGAACTACAAGGCCATGCTTTTCATTACCACGGCTAGGAGCTCGACTAAGCCAAAACTAGGGCCTAGGCTATGCGCTGCCACTGCCCAAATGCAGCACCAACCCACTCCCAGCAAGTGGAGCAAGGTAACGACCAAAAGCGTCTATCTATGGCCAAGGCCATCTACACCAACTTTTATTAAGGTAAGGAATCAGTTCGACAATGGTCAAAATCAGTTAACCGGCTTAGACTATTAACATGTACACTAGAAAAATTCTAAAGCAAAACCCTTGCAGACAAGCACACATACATATCACGTATAGACGCAAAACAAATGAAAGAGAAGAAAACCAAATATATTCACAATATTTACACGGGGTTACCCCCAATTAAATCTGCCTGTGTGGCCTGGCAGAGAAAAAAGAAAAAGAAAACAGGAACTAAAAAAATATTACAAATATACTTTTCACTCGGCGCCCCCACCGCCCCTTTCAGCATTATCAGCACCCTCAATGCCATCATCTCCCCCGGGCGTACACGGATCAAAACCACAGTCGAGGCGAGCTTCACGGGCCTTTTGGCGTGCCTCCTCATAAGTGGCCTTAGACACGATGCTAGACTCCCACAACCCGCTGTACACATCGAGATGGGCCTCATCATACGTCCAAAGCTCGCGAGGAGGACCAAAGTAGTAGCCTGATCCCTCAAGCGTCGCTTCTCGGCCTCCAAAGCCGCAATCCTATCCGGCGCAGCATGGGTATCCCAATCGCAGACGGCAATGCGCCCCTCTAATGATCGTTCTCGAAAAGCAGTGGCGGCCCTCTCTAACCCACACTCCCTTTCCTGGGAACGGTTGGTCGCCTGCAGTGCTTCAACCCTCGCCAGGGCGTTCTCTGCCTACCTCCGTTAAGTGGCAGCCTCAGACTCTAGGGCAGCCACCTGCCTGGTATAAGCCTCAGCGGCCACCGCCGCTGCAGCCAAATTATGGCGCTCTCTCTTAGCAGCTGCCCCTTCACTCAACGTCCACCCCTTCATTTTCTTGGCGAAGCTGCTCCTCAAGAGTGGTTACCCTGTTGAGGGTCTGGTGCATGAGAATCTCCCTCCGTGCTAGATCTTCTACCAACTCCCGGTTCCGCGGGTCATTCTTTATACGTTCAAGCAAGCCACGACACCGGTCACGGTAGCGGCGGTACTTCCACAATAGCCGCCCAAAAATCGCCAAGCGGACGTTAGCCCGCCTAATGCTCTCCTGCTCCAGCAAAAATGTCTACAAAAAACAAGAGTGACAGTTAACACGAGAAGACATGCTAAGGAAGGAACCAAAGTTTTGCGCGTACCTTTATACTCAGGGCGGCCACCTCGCCCATCAATCCAACGTCCTAAATACCACTCACGGACGTGCACTCCGCTTTGGACCATAGGACCCTGAACATCGTCACTAGGTTCTCCTCTTTGAGCAGCAGATTTAGGCCGTTAGGAATCTCCAAGTAGCGATAATCCTCCTCGGCCCGCACGGCCGAGGAGGTATAGCCCTCCTGAGGAAGACAGATGTCCTCGGGATCCATGTCAGACTACGAATCATCCCCCGCTCCTGAAACGCCCCTTCCTCCTGCCGCCCTGGAAGTTGAGGCTTTCGCCGCCCGAGACTTCGACGCGCCCGCATTTGCCGTAACGCCGGCGCTTGCCATATCTACCAAAACAACTGTCGAGGAAATGACTTCCCTCGAAGCAAAAGGAATAGAAACTTGAGTCACCGAAGCGACTGTATCACCTTGGCCTAAGCCAACCGGGGCAACCCCCACTGAGCGCTCAACTTATGGGGCTAGGTCCTCCGCGCCTACATCTTCCGCCGATGGAGAAGAATCTAAACTGATCACCACCGGGAGGGCCGGGGTGAACGCCACCCTGTGCGAGCCAGCGGCCTCTCATCTTCTTCTTCATCTCCATTCGCCGATCGCTCCGCCCTGGAACACACGTCCCCTTGAGATCCCTCAACTCGAGGCACGGGCCGTACCGGAGAGTGTGCAGCTGAAGACTCCAGCGAAGTCGCCCTCAGAACCGGACGAGGCACTGACATTGTGATCATTCGGGCAGTCTCCCCCGGCCTACAGAAAGCTAGCTGAGGAGCCATGTTGCGTCGTGGTCGTTCTTACCAACCAAAGAAGAAGGGCTAGGCCAGAGGAACTAAGGATACGAAGAAAAAGAAATAAACAACAAATCAGATACTTACCAGCAGCCGGCCTACTGCCATGGACCTCCCAGAAAGACGCCCACGTGCGAATTCCCGTTGTAACAGAGAGCACAGCCTCAACCCACTCGAGGATACCTGAAATTGGCGCTGGTGGCGCACCTCCCGCTATGGCACAAAAAGAATATCGTTACGCACAAACATAAAGCTGGACATTTAGTCCAAAAGAAATCAAAGCCAGCGTAAGAGAAACTTACGTGCATGGTTCCACTCCTCCGGGAAATCAGTGGCACATGCCACCAAGTGCTCATACCTGATGTATAAGAAATACTTGAAGGGACAGGTAGCGACCTCGTCATCGAGCTCCGCAGTCAAGCCGTCGGTCCCACGAGGGACCAACCGAATCATAGTGCCATGTACCCTCTGAGGAGCGTACAGAGCCAACACATGCACAAGTGTAACTTCCCTCCGTGCCAACTCCGCATATTTAATCAGCATCTCCAACAATTAGTAGCAGGAGGGGCGAGCTGACCAGGCACACCCTGCAATAGCGGCAGAGGTCCACCACCAACATGGGAAGAGGAAGCCTAAATCCAGCCTGAAAGGGTAGGCGTAGAAGACGCAGTACTCCCAGTAGTCGACATGCACCATGTCGCCTCTCCTGGCCAAGACGATGTCGGCAAAACGGGGAATCTCACATTGCTCATTCAGTTGAGCTATGCCAACTTCCCTCATAAATGGAGCCTCGTCTATTTGATCTTCTCCCTCAGGGTCGGTAAAATCGGTCGCCGGACTATCGGGAAGGGAAAGAATCTCGGTCACCGACAGGAACCGATCATCAACGGTCGGCAAATCAGTGGCTCCCGCCATCGTAGATGGACCCTCTTCCGCCGCAACCGCCACCAGAACTGCATCGGAACGGGAACTTCTCGCCATTATCAATATTACAGAAAGAAGATGGTAAGATTCACTAGAAAAATAAGAGAATACGAAGATCCGACGAAAATGACGGAGAACGAATCAACAAGGACTGAAAAACCAGATAATCTGAAAGCAAGAAAGCTTATCTCCCTCAGAATTCAACTTAGACAGATATCGGAAAAGTGAGAACCGAGCAACACAACCCCTTATTTATAGGCAAAACGTTAATGACCCTCA
Source organism: Nicotiana benthamiana (assembly GCA_034376525.1). Lineage (NCBI taxonomy): Eukaryota > Viridiplantae > Streptophyta > Magnoliopsida > Solanales > Solanaceae > Nicotiana > Nicotiana benthamiana. Next base: position 81,071,207 of record CM067328.1, on the reverse strand, counting down.
CGAATCCCAAAGGTCACCATTAACTACCCGACCAACCGCAAAACAGTGCAGACTTACGGTAACAGGCACCATAATGACATAAACCAATGAACGGTCATTCAACCATCAATCAGTACATCCCTTGTGAAACAATTGTGACAACCTCAAGGTGCCATAGGCACGCCCCATGCGTCACCTTGCGCATGATGTTCCCCATATACGTGGCACGCATGATCGTACTCTCCCCATGCACGTATAAATGGCTACGGTCATCTCTAAAGTAAAAATGTCTACCGCCATCTCTAAGATAGAAGGCTACAGCCAACTCCAAAGTAAAAATGGCTATGGCCATCTCTAAGATAAAAGTCTACGGCCATCTCCAAAGTAAAAATGTCTACGGCCATCTCTGAGATAAAAGGCTATGGGCATCTCCAAAGTAAAAATGGCGACGGCCTTCCCTAAGATAAAAGGCTACGGCCATTTCCAAAGTAAAAATGGCTACGACCATCCCTAAAAAAAAGGCTACGACCATCTCAAAAGTAAAAAATGGCTACGACCATCTCTAAGATAAAAGGCTACGGCCATCTCTAAAGGAAAAAATGGCTACGACCACCTCCAAAAGATAAAGGGCTACGGCAGTCTCTCAATTAAAAAATGGCTACAACCATCTCTAAAGAAATAACGGCTACGGCCGTCTCCAGACAATAAAGGACCGCGATTGTCCCCAACGCATAAACGTATAAGGTTATTGGTGGATTCTGCTCATCGTGCTCGATCTAAGCTTGACCTCAATAACCGGAGGGACTATGTGTATTGGTCAAAAATTGACCTCGTGATAATGAATGAGATCGACGCATTTATTAAAGTCTATTTATGGCTAATAAATGGTATGGCTATCTATTCACAAGATTATCGGGTAGTTATCTAATTTGACAATTAAAGCCACGGTTTGGCGGCCCACACGAAGGTGTCCCCTCTATGTGGTCCCAAATCCTCGACACCAGCTGGCAGATCTCCTAGCTATAAATACTAAAAGAAAGAACCCTATAAAGGGGTTGTTTCTTCTTCTTCACATCTACTTCTAAAAGAGGGGAGAATACAATATTGTAAGGCTCTGAACCTCTCCATGGAGAGGCAGACCAAACCAATATCAGTAATAAAAGATTCTCACCCCGTCCCTTTATCTAATATCGATTGTCTCTTGCTTCTTATTCTTTTGGTCTTTAGATTTATTACGATATGCTATGATTGACCCCCTATTTATTTTGATTGTTTTATGTTTATAAAGTAAATGAAAACTTTGAGCTAAACATAGAAGAATGCTTGCCAAAAAGGGCAGTTACCTCCCCCTTAAAGAATGAGATGTCATGAATACATGAATATATATATATATATATATATATATATATATATATATATATATATATATATATATATATATATATATATATATATATTCATGACATCTCATTTTCTCTCATGTTATTGGAAGTTTTAAGTCAAAAGTTGCGTGTGTTTTACTTCTAGATTTGTAATGGAATTTACTTAACATGCTATACATTCTAAGGGCACATTTGGTTCACGGGATGAGGTGTGAGCAGGAGGTTTTGAGGTTACTCATTTTGTCATTTCGCTCGTCTTTTGAACATTTGACGTGACTTATTTTACTTCATAATCTCACCCAATTTTGGTAATAACTTTATCCGAAGAGGATTAGTGACATTTTTATTAGTCATTTTTCTCAGTTTCTTGATCGCTTGAGATGACTTTTTTGTCGTTAAACTCAATTATGGTAAACTCAATTTTGATATTAACTCATAATCTATTTGAAGGAGAATTATTGATATTTTGAGGTGGCTCATTTATTAGTTATTTTGCTGTCTGCTGATGGGGATTTTTAGAGCAACAATAAAGTTTTTTAGGTATAACATATAAGTTATGGGTTCAAACCATAAATCCAGCCAATATTGCTTGCATCAGGGGTAAGCTCCCAACGTTACAACCATTGGGTTACGACCCTTCCCCGGACTTTGCATGAACTAGGGATATTTCGTACACCCCACACTTAAGCATTGCTCGTCCTCGAGTCATCCAAAAATTTACTCTCTCTCTATGAGCACTTAACATATTCGAAACACACTACACCAATGATTATGGTTGATAACAACAATTAAACTCTAGCATATGCAATTATCATACACTTCCCTTTACTTACGTCATTCTTCAAAAATATTCAAACCAAGACAATATGCTGACAACAATCCTAGTCTTAGAAACCTACTCAATGTCACAATGCACTAATGGTTTGAACAATCAACATCCTAGAGAAGTCTAATAATGTTACCTATCCTTCGTGAAACTATGTGCCCTCACAACCAACGCAAGGAAAGTAAAATCAATCCGCATATTTGAATCTCATGCTCACATATATCAAATAAAATAGCTCACCCTCACAAAAGAAGTCGCATGCATGTAATTGGTAACATTGGCTTGCCCTTGATGTATATCTCTACTAATGTAGGCTCGCTCTATCTAAAATCATTGGTTCCACTCAAAATTCACCCCACACTTATATCCCTTCTTGCTTCTTTTAGCGTTCATTTTGCAATTAAAGTTCTTTAAGAGGCAAAAGGACCAAAAAAAATTTAATTAAGAACAAGAAGTGTATATGCTTGTAATGTGGGTGCCAAATAAAAGTCTATAGACCCAACAGGGTTAACGAGGGATATATTTTGTTTGTGATAAGAAATAAAGCTCAAAAGGATCAAAGAAAGCCTCAAAATTATTTCTCAAACCAAGCATCACCTAAAATTTTGTTTCAACTCGCAAACTAGATAATTTCTAGACACAAGTACAATACATGGACCACATCAAATCTTACCACACATGGCACATGACTCACTAAGGACGATCTCACTCCAACTCTCAAACAAATGCAAGTATTCACCAAGCCACGAGATATTAAGCATTAAATACAAAGTGAACATAAGTCAAGAAAATAAGACATATTCGTCACGAGACATACTATATAAATAACCAAGGCATCATAAACCATTTCAAAACATTGGGAAGATACTCCACATGCTAAAGTTTAAATATGCAACTATCAAACAAGTCAAGGGAACCTAGGTTCATCACTCTTCCTTCTTTATTTCCTAAAGTCCTAATCTACTCTAAAAAAACATTACTATCCGGTTCAAACTACATCCCGTGGAAAAGAACCGATGCACAAACTAAAACCAAGTGGGATTATTGCTACCTAAAAAAATAAAACACATATTTTTGGATTTTTTATTTTTAATCATTTTTTTTATTGGACCTTTATCTCTCAAGACAGCTGTCCACAAAATCGTCGGGAAAAGTCCAAATTTTCCAATTTTGTTTTTTATTTTTTTTGTAAACAAAAGTTACTACACTAACATTAAGTACTACAATTGAGCTAAGACAACATAGAAAATCACCCAAACAATCTTATCACCCCGCACTTAAAATTGTGCAATGTCCTCTATGCACACTGACAATAACAAGAAGGTAAAAGAGACTCCCTGGTAGTCCAAAGGCCGAAGAATTAGCAGCTCACGGGATACTCAGACTTCTCCCAGGTATGATCCCTTGTGCGGGTACCTCACACTTATTTTCAACCACCTGTTCGCTTTTGCACATGCCTATTGGCTTTGACTCCATATGCTCAAAATCCTACAAAATAAAATAATACTACAAAAATAATACAATAAAAAATCAAAAATAAAAGAAAGCAGTAAAGCTGAGTTGCCTCACAACAAGAGCCCAATTTAACGTTGCGGCACGACATGAAACACATTTTTTGCTCCACCTCGAACTTATGAATTGAGCCCCTAATTTGACTTCAAGCTTTTTTCTATGCTCTCGGGGTGGTGAGACAAATTTAACAGGGCCAAGGACCCAATATCGTATTCTACACTTTTTGTCTTTCAAATGAGGTATGTAATTATGTCTCTCTGGCGTGATAAATTCCAGAATATAAGTACATAGATCCTCGTACATTGGCTCCTCCAAAGGCTCAGATGACTCGATTTCCATGTGATCATCCAACCATAATATTGAAAAATGTATGGAATGAGGACCAATACGCCATAACTCTAGAATTGTATCACTAGTTAAATCCTCGTATGTACACACACTAGAGTCTTCAAATATAATATTATCTACTTCCTCACATGACTCTAGAGTGCTTTCCTCAACATGGACAAAGTACGCTCCAATGATTGACTCTCTATTTTTAGCTCCTCAGACAACTCAGAACTATTTTGTTGGGCGTTAGACGCATCAACCTTTGCAATCAATTGAACTCCCAAGTCGTGAATAGCAGTGCCAAATTTTTCGATCTCTTTTCCTATTTTAGCTCTTCCTTTTATTAGGTCATGTATCTCATCTGTAATTTTCTCACATTGAGATCATATATTTCCAATCTTTCACCTCGTTCCACCAGCCAAGTTTGACTCAAAATTTCCTCTTTTTCAAAATTTTCCTCTTGTATGTACTCGCTATCTTCATTCAATTCTTCTATAGTAGCCTTCATTTTTGTGATTGTTGTCCTCGTTATTTTCATATCTTTCTTGAGAGCGTCATGTTGCTCTGCTACTTGCCATAAAATATCTCTAATATATACATAAGGTTCCATATCCTATACTTCATTGCCCCTATCAAACTCGCAAACATCATTAGAATGATCATAATAAGGGCTTAGACAAGGATGAAAAGAATTAGGACAACCATTCTAGTGGCCATTTTTGACCACCACATATATTACAAATATTCCATTCAAAGGATTGAGATTGTACGCACAACTCGCTCCCCGGAACATTCTGACAATTTTTCCACCAGTGTGGTCCTACACAATATGGACAAGGATCATCAAGATAAGAATAACCATCATTCGAATAACTTTCATTCCAAGATTCCATGTAAAAATAAATAAATAAAATACTAATTAAACTAAAACACAAAAATATGAACATAGAAAAAAAATTAGATGTCCAATCTAGAACAATAGCTAATTTCTAAATCCACTGCAGCGGCGCCAAAAACTTGTTGCGGCCAAACGCACACGCAAGCATACACATTCATTATTTAATAAAGTGACTAAAAGTCGGATATCAATCCTACGAGGACTTGTGATTAACTATTACCCAATTAGACTATCTTAATTATCCAAACAAGAATTAAAACTAGAAGTATTTGATTCTAAACTAATTAATTAAATAAAAATAAATAATGAACTTTGAATAGAGAAAGAGTAGTTTTGTTTATGATATCAATATAACGAAAACAATCTAGGGTTATGGGCTATATAACATTCCTATTGTATTGTTCATTTGAATTGACTAACTAATTTGTTAATTTATTGGTTGACAGGGTAAATATTGCTCATAAGAATCTGTCGAGTACTTGCCCGCCTATTCAAGCTAATCTAATGCCTATATGTTTATGGAGTTAGAATCAACAACAACGCATTTATAATTCCTGTAAATTAACCAAGCAACGCAATTAGGCATATGTCTATCCAAACCGCGAATCTGTTCCCCGATGCCCAGGTTCAAGAACATTCTCTACTCAATCCTATATGCAATCTAGAATTTCCACATTAGAGTTCAACTCTATATTCGCAGATAGTATTCAATTGGTAATCAAGCAATCAAATAATTAAGTACATGATTGAATAAATAAACCAATATGATAAACTAAGTAATCAAAATCAATTTTCGCATAACAATAGTCATGAAAGAACCACAAACTTAGAATGTAAAGTTTAGATTCACATATACATCGTAGAAAAATAACAAATCATACAAAGAAATATGAAAAGACTAAGTTGGTGGAAGAAAAGATGAAACCCGGCCTCCACGGCGGCTTTGTGATTGTGGTTTTCTCTCAAAAACGTTCTACGCCCACAAAATACCATTTTTATGTATATATACCAAGTAGGGTTGATCCCAAATAATTATACCTTCTCCAATGTAATAAGGAACAGTATTTCATATAGGCGCGCTAATGGCCGCGCTAGTTGGATAACTTTTTTTCCTGGGCGCGCTAAAACTAGCGCGATCACGCCCTTTTTACCCTATTCCCTTTAGAATTTGGAAAAATGTAAAACATGAATGTTGTAGCACTTTGAGTTAGCTTTTCAACCATATATTGTGGAGTCCAAATTGAGTTCTAAATAAAAAGTTATTAGTATTTTACTAGACAGTACACAATGTGCCTACTCGATTCTTCGTTCGCTCTAACTATCATCTGTTGACCCCCAAATTCAATCCCAGCTTAATTCCTTGAGCTTTTACTCAGATTTCAAAGCTCCAAATTACTTGAATTCTTTCATAACATTTACATAGCTCGGAATCGCTCCTACAAGGCATAAAACACGCCGTTAGTGCAAAACACTAGCGATTAAAGCGCAAATTCAACGAAAGTACAGTAAATTAGAGTGTAATAATCGAGTAAAATGCGTAATTATATCTTATCATCACCAGGCTATCCTTTAGCTGTCTCTTGAACATTTGAGACGAGTTATTTTACCCGGTAAACTCTTTTTCTTGATAGTAACTTTATATGATGGAGAACATGCATTAGCTGATATTTTGAGGTATTCACTTAGTCATTTTGTTCGTCTTTTGAACGTCTGAGACTGACTTATTTTGCTCGTCAAACTCATTTTTTGTTAATACCTTTATTTGATGGAACGAAAATTAGTAATTTAGCGAAAAATTTGCGGTGTGTTACTTACACAATTACTTAATATGTAGCATACCAGTATGGAGCTTTTACTTACATCAGCAATATTATTTTGAAGGAAAGCTTGCTTTTACTCAAGGTTTACTCAAAGACAAATTAGGATAAACCTATGTAAGTTGGCGAGTTTTGCACGACACCCTATTTTGGTATAAAAGATCTAACGGTCAGTAGCTTTCCCTTTTTTGGGTGTATACATATCTTGTCAACGTAAACTAATAGATTGATAGAGATATCAACAGAATGTCATTTCTCTTTTTGACTCTCCATTTTCAATTATGTGTTTTGGCACATTACAGATGATCATCAATGTGCATAGTGTTGGGCGTGTATAAACAAAGCTTTACATAAAAAGTAGAAAAGAAAAATAATCTAATGATAAGGAGTTGGATATTTTTAATCTTGGAAGAATTTTTGGAAAAAATCATGCGAGATTGGTCAAATTGGACAATATCGTACTATTTTAAGAGTATCCGTATGTCGTTAAAGCCTAATAATTGGTATCACAACCAATGATTTGACGAGACAAGTATGGAGATGGCGGAGTGATAGCGTATGACCTGACATTGTGCTTTTTCCCGTCTATGGACTGGTTTACTATCTTTACCCGTAGCATTAAAGACGCATACACATATTTAATCTCCAAATAAGTCCATAATTGGTGATGGCTCACGTGAAACTTAGTTCAAGGAAGAGATTGTTGGAATATGTGGTAAAAAAACTTCACAAAAAGAGTAGAAAATAAAAATAATCTACTTATATGTAATTAAATACTGTTAATAGTGTGAGAATTTTAGGGGAATTAAAACCGCACTAACTTAAAATAAATAGTATTTCACAATATTAAAAATTATATTTGGACCTATTTAACCCAACGATAGAGGAGCGGTTGCAGTTTATTTAATTTACCCTCAACCAAACATCTCAAGTATCGTTGATTTGATACCAGATGATTAATTCCAACACATACATTACAGATGGTGCACCAGGCTTACGTTGAATTACGCATGCACCATTTATTATGTTGAAGCTAAAACAAATTTAAGTGGCTACATGTGTCTAGCATTACAAAATTTAAACAATAAAAATAAAAATATATTGAAACCGTATTGACATCATCATTCAAATTAGACAAAAGATCATTAGCAACATATCACTGAACTTCGAAAAGCTTTTTGCACTGAGAAGAAAATTGACTTATAATTTATCATGACAATCATTTGAAGAAATGTCATTTTATTCCGAACTGAAGTACCAAGTTGTTGCCAAATTATTTATTTATTTGTTGTCTTTTTCTGATCATGACCCATGATCATGTGGAAAACTCTTTTTTTATGAAAAAAGTTAGACCGTGGTTAGTAGTCCTTGTGCATGCGCGATAATGTGACCAAAAACAAAATGCACCAAAAGTGCAAAATCAAACAAGTCGCTCTAGGGAGTAATAAATAAATTCAATTATTTTTGGGGAACCCCAACAGGATTTTATGTATATTCATAACAAAAGATTAAATTAAATAATATTTTCTACCAAGTCAAACTTAGAGAATATTTATCAAATTTACAATAAAAGATTTCTTGAATTGTACGCTGGCTCATAATAAATTACAGCTTCACATGTACTCATTATATATATGTTCTAGCATTAAAGAATGACAAAATATAGTATGGAAAATATGTAAAAATATGCACGACACAATATAGTTGTGTTTTGTAATGTAATGAACTGAAAATCACAATTATTATGTCTCAATATTAGTAAATTGGGTTGACCATATGATCCAATATATGGTACAACTAAAATTCTTTTCAATTCAATATTGTAAAATATTAATATCGCTGGTACTAATCGAAGCAATAAACAAAAACGTAAAAAAGAAATAGGAAGCATTTGAAAAGAAAGTGCGAAATACCAAAAGCTTTGTCTTCCACCATATTAATGTTGTCTAATCAGCCTCATGAATCATCTCTCTATAGCCATTGAATATTCATTCAATTAAGTTCCAGATCAAGCTTAATCATATCTATTGCCAAAGCTCCAGTTTTTGTTCTTTTCGCTCTTTTCCGTTTTAATAATGAATGACAAGAATCAACCACATATAGGGTTAAGTGTCTAAGCAATCAATCAAATTATTAGTGATATGGGTGCAGATTCATTCAAGGAAAGCTTGATGATTAATTATATGTGTTAGTAAATTGTATTTGTAAAATAATTTTGGAAAATATAAATGAATATGAACAAAATGAAAACAGAAATAGAAATTTAATTCGAGCCCACTGAATTAATAGTGTTTTCTCAAGGAATTTAATCCCCTCCTATTACCCAAGGTTATGAATTGTTTTCTTCCATGATAGAACGAATTACACACTGGTGTAGTGGTATTTCCATCCCCAGTAGTTCAGCGAACACAAAGCTCGGTAGCAAATCACACTTACTGTTGCTTTGTTGATGTTAAAAGTATGCAGAATGAGGAGGAGAAACTAAGAACATCGTATGGAAATTTTGAGCAGAATAGACTTGTATTTATAGCCAAAGATGGGCTGAAATCTGAAGAGGTGCAACTCTTCAAAATTGTTGTTTATGCAAAACGGCCACAATATAAATGACATAACATTAATGGCTATTTACTCAATAATAATGAGGAAAAATAAAGAGGAAAATTGAAGAGAGTAGTTTAATTTTCATTTACACAACTGAAAAACAGATTGGAGGATTTGATATTAATATTTATTTTAATATTAATATTATGTTATTAAAATAACTATTTAATAACATCTGCGCTAGTATTTTACTAATAATAAATAAATTTGGTCCAAAAAATTGATCAATCAATCGATCATTTGACTAAATCAAAATCCAAATCTGAATTCGAGCCGAGCGAGCGATGACGACGACGTGAGGCTTGCCTTCTTCTTAACTCTTTAAGAGCTAGAAGAAAAGCAATTGCTTATATATCCCTAAAAAACCTCTTCCTCTTTCAATATGGGACAATGTCCCTTTACCAAGGGGAAAACTTAAAGTTTCACTCAAAAATTTCATTTCCCTCATTTCCCATTCACCCTCTTTTAAGTATTTGTTTACCGTAAAAATGGTAACAACAATTAAGTTTGTTAATGAGAATCAAAAAATACGTGATCTTTTTATGATGCTAGTTTCTAGAGGAGATAATGCAAAGAATATGAAGTTTAACGATAGAATACGAGCTAAAACATGGCAGTAATCGAACCGAGGGGCTTGCTGTCCTGGCTTCGGACTGGTCGAAGGAGGACGTCGAGTTCGAAATATGGGCTCGATCTTGAGCTATTAGGGGTAACCGGGAATGGGATGACAGTTAAGGTATGATCAAATAAGGCTTTTTATGGCTAATACACAACAATCGAAGAACAAGTGAGAGAATAGTACATGCTAAAGTGGCGTCCAGCTAGTAAGGACGAGCAAGTTAGTGAGAAGAGAGAGAGAGAGAGATAGAGAGAGAGAGAGAGGGGGAGAGAGAGGCACTATTGAACTTTTGAAGAAATAGTTGGAGTAACATCAGTCCCTTTCAAAGTGACATGGATTCCTCTTATATAGGAGAGGGAATGCAATATAGTACAAAGTGCATGAAATGTAAAGATACGGTGATAGGACGGCTAAGCATAGTGGCTCTGCTGATTCTGTTTGCACGCCTCGGGAATCCCCCTCCTAAGAACCTTTGTTTTGTCGTAGACAAATTTTCCATCCTCGGAACCTTTGCTGGGTCGCGGACGAACCTCAGGGGAGGGGGCTTGATCGTAATTCTGCAGCATCGAGATGCTGATGTGACTCCTCGAATGCACTTATTGTTGAGAAATAGACCCCTTTTGATTTCACCGCATACAAATAGTCTCCACGTTTCCTAGAGTGAAGTAATAAGTAACGATTTTGAATCGTCATCTTGGTGTCATCATTTCTATGATGTCAACATTCTAGGAGCATTAAATGTCATGCCCTAGAGAACTATACAAGGCCGCCGTCATATCCTGTAATCGAGAAACCCACGAACTACCATCAGCTTGTTCTTTCCGCTTCCCCAGCGATTCCTATAATCACAGGTTGCTAGACACTTCCCACTTTCACCCTACTCACAAGAACACGAGTCAGAATTTGTATTTGCCACTCTTTCACCCTTTCATAGAAGGATTTTCACCATTCACATGGCAAGAACTTCTAGGACGATTCCCCGATGGAGCGACATCATCCCGATCACCTAAGGAAGAAACCAGATGTTGGAACAATTTACTCCACCTAATTTGACATGTTAGAGGATTTTGATGTCGATACTACTTCATCAACGTCGTGCCAGTTTAAGCACGTGTCCCCATATATTAGCGTCATGACCGATATTAGCAAAGGTGAAGAAGGACTTCCGATGGATCGAGGTGATGGAGGTGGAGATTCCAAGTCTACATGAAAATATAACTTTCTTCCTTTACGTATACACCTACCCATTCACCCCGGGCCCTGATAAATCCATCTCCTCTCCTCTCCTGGAGATCGACTCGGTTATTGTTGACTTCTGCGATCGATCCCAAGTGACACTTGGTCAAATCTTCCCCTTTTTTGGAGGATAGTATTGATGCTTCGTCATTTCACCGAAGGGGTTGAGGGTGAGTTTTTCATCCTCAATCATCTAATTGTGCAGTACAACCCTCGACTGTATCGAGGCCTAATCAGGCTTCTCTATCGGTCCAAAATATCTTTTTTCACGATTTTTAATGTGGGAAAGGATCGAGGATGGATGAGTAGGTTTACCCAAGTGAGAACCTCGAATATCATCCCAGCCCATAGGATGCCCTTTCGGGAGAGGTGGAACGCTCGACGTAAGTGATTTTCCCCTTAGTCGCTTTTCAGATACTCTTCCTTTTGACATAATAATCTCTTTAAGCTTTTTGCAGTCGCCGCATGGCACCTAGAGGTGGTCCCAAATTTGTCAGGATGGATCGGGCGGTTGAGCGAGAAGTTCGCGTACCACATTTGGTCTTGTACCGACCTGGATAAGAAGCGTTGGGTGGCCAAGAATCATGGTGAGATTTCCTTACTGCCCATGCTTCGTATTTTATGTTTCCTTCTGAGCCGTTAGTAAAAGTGTATTGCTATGGATATGTCACGAGCCATTATATGATCTTGTTCACCTCAGACTTATCCGCGGCCAAAGTAGAAATCTCCCTAGGAGTATTTGTGAGTAGATCTTGGGATGTCGCTAACTCCTTGGCTACTATTTCATTTTTCTCTCTCAACCCGAAGATCTCCACATTCAATTGATGAATCTGCGAGCCACTCTGCTCCACCTAAGGGAGAAGGGTAAGCCACTGGATATACGAATACGAAACATATGTGAATAAGGGGTAAAAATTACGAGCAAGGAAAAATACATGAGCAGCAAGATTATCCTTCTCCAGGAGAGCCTTTTCCAAAGCGGCCCAAAGTTCTCCCAGTTCTGTATCTCCCTGAGCAGAGCGAGCCTCTAAATCTTGCAGGTTAATTTCTTACGCTCCTTTTCATGATAAGAAAGCTCTCTGTGGAGCTTGATGATGGCATAATCGTACATCTCCTTACACTACGGCACAACGTAAAAGTTTGAAAGACGATGATTGATTCCTGTGGATGAAAGAAATGTGCAAGGAATGACTATCACTTGCTGCATGGACTTCTCCGCTATATTAATGGTGCTAGGAATATCGAGATTAACTATATCGACAACACTATATAAATATTTGGTAATAAAGTCTCTCCATTTGATAGGAGTCCCAGCTGTGGCGCCGATCATCTCGTGGGCATCCTGAAGTTCCCCTTATGAAACCAGAAAGTTCTAAACAATGTCATTCAGGTCACCAATTTCTCCAAGCGGTTATCTTTCTGGTTTCATCAGGGGAACTTCAGGATGCCCACGAGATGATCGGCGCCACAGCTGGGACTCCTATCAAATTGAGAGACTTTATTACCAAATATTTATATGGTGTTGTCGATATAGTTAATCTCGATATTCCTAGCACCATTAATATAGCGGAGAAGTCCATGCAGCAAGTGATAGTCATTCCTTGCACATTTCTTTCATCCACAGGAATCAATCGTCGTCTTTCAAACTTTTCCGTTGTGCCGTAGTGTAAGGAGATGTACGATTATGCCATCATCAAGCTCCACAGAGAGCTTTCTTATCATGAAAAGGAGCGTAAGAAATTAACCTGCAAGATTTAGAGGCTCGCTCTGCTCAGGGAGATACAGAACTGGGAGAACTTTGGGCCGCTTTGGAAAAGGCTCTCCTGGAGAAGGATAATCTTGCTGCTCATGTATTTTTCCTTGCTCATAATTTTTACCCCTTATTCACATATGTTTCGTATTCGTATATCCAGTGGCTTACCCTTCTCCCTTAGGTGGAGCAGAGTGGATCGCAGATTCATCAATTGAATGTGGAGATCTTCGGGTTGAGAGAGAAAAATGAAATAGTAGCCAAGGAGTTAGTGACATCCCAAGATCTACTCACAAAAACTCCTAGGGAGATTTCTACTTTGGCCGCGGATAAGTCTGAGGTGAACAAGATCATATAATGGCTCGTGACATATCCATAGCAGCTGCGTAGAAACTTATCCTTGCTATCGTGCATGCTAAGGCGGAGGCGAGGAGAGAGACCCTGGAGGAACTCGGGGCCAGAGTCATCATCAGGTGATCTTAAGAAAGCCGGTACAGTGGAGGAAATACTGGCGCTTTTGATTGCCTCTGACAAGGGCAAAGACAATAGTGACAAGGAGTAGTCTCCGAATCATTTTGTATGCTTTACCTTTTGATTTGAATGATGCCCCCGGGAAATGGATAATGTAAAGATGTTTTTCTTTTTGTCAACGTAGAAAAGGAGTTTTCATTTTGTCAGCCCTACTCCTTGCGTTTTTGCTTTTGCATTTCGGGCTCTTAGACAAACCAAGGCCCTAAACTGGCCATATTCCAATATTGAACCGGCATCTCCTCTCAAACCGATGTTTATTATGCCGGGGGTCTCCGGAGGTCCCATAGTTTTATGAGTCACGTAGGAACCGGACTGATTCTGCTAGTACACTCCCCTAGGATAGGGTGACGTTAACGTGGTAATTGTCAAAATTAATTGTCCCTCTTGGGTAAGCGGGTCGTTGTTGCTCTGGCCCTATATATTTGCTCCTCTGTCTTTTAAGTGTCAATTTTTCTATTCTTGATAAGGCTATCTCTTCTACATAGCTTGGCACCTTGTGTTAGTCCTTCCAGCTCCTTTATTTAGAAAATTTTTTCCTGTATCCTCACCTTTTCCCTACTATTTTGATGTAGCCAAGGCCGCTGGTTTGACGTTTTATCATCAGACGGAGGGGAGTCTCTCATGTGCTCAACATTAGGTCGGTCCTAGGGGCTCACATCCGATTTCGGAAGACCGAGGCTTGGGGTGCCCTGCCTCGAGTAAGGCTATCAAACCGGGGAAACTTCCCAATGTTCCAGGCCATCGAGATCATGTTTCGAAGATTATTTAATCAGTGAGGGAGAAAAAACTCGAGATGGTCAGAAAATATTGAGAATGGGGGGAAGGCGCGATTTTGCAAGTACCGTCCCACGAGGAGAGTGTCATGACATATGTAGAGGGGTTCTTGAGAGTATATATTCATGTTCTTGCACCGGGTTCCCCTGACCGGGTTCCCCTGACCGGGTCGTGCTTGATTTTTGTAGATAATATCAAGTAACATTGGCATAGGTTCATTCGAACGATGGATGTTATCCCTAGAGAATTTTTGCCATTTCATGAGAAATGGAACTTCACATGCAAGTGCTTCATTTAAACTCCCTTTATCTCAACCTGAGGCTGGCTCCGTAATGATATGTTTATGTTTATTATTTATAACAAATCATTGGTCGCCCGGAATGGTCCCTAATTTAGCCGTGTGGTCTCGTAAGCTGGCAAATTGCTCGATTTATGATAGGTGCCGGTGGCGCGATTAGTCAAAAGGGAGTGGGAGGCAAAGCATCATGGTAGGTGCCGGGACCATGAGATGGCTTCCTTTTTGCCTCCTAAGAGATGGTGTCCTTCTTGTCGGCTTATCTGATTTATTTTCTGCAGGTGCCGGGAGTCCTTTTGAGGTGAGGCTGAGTCCTCTGAGGGAGGAGGAGAGGTTGCTTGCCCCAGGGTGAAGGAGCGCTGGTAAAAGGAAAGATGTTCCGTGGTGCGAGAAGGCTTGTAGTGAGGTGACTTCTTCGCAGCTGTTAAGGGGAAGCGATTTGTTCGATCGTCAACCTTTCGTGTGTCGACGCCCCCTTTTTCTCTAGGAAAAGCAAAAATGGTTACATTATGGGCAAAACAACTCTATTTCCCATTTGGGAATTAGGTTATGGAACTTGAAGAGTCGCCACCTAATGATTATAATGCATTAGGACACTTAAGAGAGAGTATTTTGAAAAGAAAACCGGAGTTCATGTAAGGGCCTGAGATTATCTCAAGGGGAAGGTGTTAGGCACCCCTCAAGATCCACTAGTGTGGTTCCCGGGATTGATTTGGAAAAGCATTACTATAGAAGAACATTTAAATAAAGCGAACAAAAGAGAGAAGGGTCCTAGGTTTAACTATAATATGGATCATTCGATACAATATCCGCACATATCACAAAGAGGGGTCGCTTTATGATATTATCGCATCGTCATCATCTCCATATTCTACCTTTCCCACCTCGTTGAGGTATTTGAAAGCGTGAATTGATTACGAATGCTTATTGCGTGCTATTACCCGTCCCATCCTATAGATCCTAGAGGGCATTTAGGATCGCTATTCCTATGAGGTAGGAACTAGGTGGAACCCTTAAGTTTAAAGGTTAAAACTCTAGGCGACATACAAAAACAAATAGGACTACACGTAATGGAATCATATAAAGGCATACAAAAAGGCTCAAATATCCCTCCACGGATAAACACATAATTAGCACGTCTCAATCATATTAAAGGTATGAGAAAGGGAGAATTTTAAAAGCTGGAGTGTCGAAAATATATTTAGAATAGTAGCTGAAAAGTTTTAAACAGAATTCACAAAAAAGAGTTGGATGAAAACTTTTGGGACTTGAGAAAAGGCAGTGGATGTGTAACAATTTACAAATCGGAGGGAAAACATTTTAAACACACTTGAAGATACATGCTAAGACATAACACATATGTGTAAACTAGTTTTCGGACATGAGAGGTAGAAAACAGGTATGAAACTATTCAGAGGTGTAAAAGAACGTGTAAGTATATTGGTTTTGAACTATAGTTTTGAAAATTGCAGAAGATATATTATTCAGATAAGTCTTAGAAAATAATAGTCCAGTTCTGGACTGGGAAAAAGAGTAACTTAGTAAAAATATTTGCACAGAAGTGATTGAAAATAAAGCAGAAGTTAGTGTAAAAAATCAGCGAACTTCAGACAGACAAACAAATTCAGACGGTTTAAAGAGGGGAATAGCTTAAGCATGACTTAAGGCGATTAATCAATTTTATCTAACCTAAGGTTTGCCTAGGCGTTGTTTAACAATAAGGGAAAGTGAACATGCATGTTTGTTTCCCAGTTTTAAAAGGAACCAGTTAACCAAATTTACGTCTATTTAATAAAATTAGTGAGGCATTCAACAGTTTCAAATAAAAAACCCTATGTACATGATATCTAATGCATATAAAGGCCCTAAAACTGGTATCTAAATGCAATGGCAGTAACTTGAATATTAACTGATTGTGATTATATAAATAGGCAAAATAACAAGGTGAAAGTAAAAATACCTAGGAACAGGATTCCTACGTGTAAGATGCATGTCCTTAACATGATTTCTATTGCACAAATAGGTAAGTAAAATCCTATAAACATGTTTTCTATCCATTCCCCTTGACTAAGCATGCATAGCACTCCCTCTTTCACTATAAACCCCATTATTCTTTACAAGTTATTACAGACCAAGTAATTTATAAATACAACAGTGATAAGAAAAAAGAAGAAGCTATTCCATAGGGAGCCTGCAGCCAGGCCCAAGATCTCCAACCTAACTTCTTTCGAGTTTCACATCCATTACCAAGGCTTGGGTGCGACAAAGTTCCCAAATGGTTCGTTTGAACCCCTGGCTAATACCAAGCACCCAAAAAATCATAATTAGACAAGTGCAAGTGGAATTTCCAGCCTTGTGCATCAATGTTCAGTGGGTGCTCAGGGCTCCCAAAGCAATGCTTACACTAAGGGGGCAGAACCTAATTTCTAAGAGTAGTGAGATTGTGATAAATTTTGAGAGAGTTGAAAACAGTTGAGAGACAGTTTGAGAAAGCAGTTGAAAGAATTGATTGAGTTTAGGAAAAAAGTTGGAAGAGTTGCAAGAGTTAGCTTTGGGCTTTTCCTGCGCAGCTTAGGAGGAGGGCTTCTTTTGAAATCATTTAGACTGAGTAGTTTTAGAATAACAGAGCATCACACAAATAAGGGCAAAGGGTAAGGGAACAAATAAGCAAAGTAAACTACTCACACATGCAACACATTGGAAGAAAGTAACCAGACATGGTTGCAAAAAAAGAGTTATGTTCTTACTGTACCAAACTATAATACACTTAGCCTCAAACAGAGGATTTAGGTTAACAAAGTAGCCAAACAGACATGGATACATGGTAGTAGTAC
The DNA here is from genome assembly GCA_034376525.1 of Nicotiana benthamiana. Taxonomy (NCBI): domain Eukaryota; kingdom Viridiplantae; phylum Streptophyta; class Magnoliopsida; order Solanales; family Solanaceae; genus Nicotiana; species Nicotiana benthamiana. Next base: position 81,053,823 of record CM067328.1, on the reverse strand, counting down.
ACAAGGAAAAAGTAAACATTCATTGAGACAGGGGAGGGGGTAAGGGATCATGTTAAGCTGAACCAATTAGATTAGTAAGTAACATGCTAGTGACAAAAAGAGTAACAAACCCATAATTAAAAGCACACAAGAAACATTATGAGATGCAAACTTAATAAAAACATGTTGTTGTGGAAACTATATTTTGAAGGGATGACATAACAATTGCAAGTAATAGACCACAATGACTATAGTGCATAGAGGAACAAGGTGAGCAGAGGGTGTAAGCAGTAGAGAGAATAACAGAAGTATGAGAATAGCAGCAGCAACAGACCCAAGTAAATAAACAATAGAACCCAGTAGTGTAGAAGTAATCAACCTAGGCTACTCAATCTTGGCTTTCAGCCGATTGAGTGTTCAAATAAGAGAGTAAGAGAGTATAGTAGAGAAAGAGATAATTCAGAAAATCTGAAGCTGTGAGAAATATGCAGTGCGTGTTGGTGTGTTCAAAGAGAAAAGTGAGGAGTATTTATAAATTTGAAAATAACAGAAAATAGGGTAGGTAGTATATAATAATAGAAATAGTACCTAGTTGAATCAATCACAGGTCCTAATTCAAATTAATCTGGGATTCATGATTCGAATGGGAATACAACTATATCATATGAGGAAAGAATCAATCAGACGACTGATTACACTATAGTAGAGTAGTAGGCCTATAGTATGTAATAGAGGCCAAATACATAATACTCGAATAAGGAAAACATATACTGAATATTGTAAAAAAATATTTAAGAGAACAAATATGGTAAGAATGAAAAATTATAGTTAAAGAATCACGGACGAGATTAAAAATCAGAGGGAACCAGTGCTAATTATAGCGAGCATTTCACGAGCAAGGAAATAATTCCAGAAATCAGTGTAAGAACCTTTAAGGAAAAACACATACATATTAGGGATTCAAAGACATGCACAAAATCATTCGAGTAACAATTAGACCTATAAACATAATAGGCTTGAAAGATCAGAGAACATTGTGCAAGAAATCATAGAAGCGTAGAGGGTTGGAAGCATAGTAAAAAAGTTTAAAGCATGGAACTCATAAACAAACATGGTCGTAAAAAAAACAAACATGTAATACATGCATACATAATACTCAAAGGAAGCAGAAGACGTAGTGATCTTGAAATGGGGTCGGAAACTCTAGCAAGAAAAAATTAAAGATGGAACTAGGTTAACAAGGACACCAAACAAACAAGTAACACAAATGAACATAAGCGAACATATAGTACTCAGAAAGAGCAGAAGAAACGATTTTGAAGAAGGGGGTCAGAAACCCGAATTTGAAAGAGTAATAACCATATGAAATTTGAAATAACCGGAAACACTAAGTAAAAAAATAGAGTAGAAAACAAAATCAAACTAAGAGTTGTTTTAAAAAGCAGATATTAAAGAGGTTCGAGTAGAAAAATTGGGGTTTGCAAACAAATTAGGGAAAACGAAGAACCTAACCGTGAAACTCGTATATAATGCCACAGAAGGAATCATCGGACAAAACCCACCAGAGAAAAGCTGGAAACAGACTCAAGTGAAGCTTCAGTGACCGTCTTTCATGGCGGATGCTGCTGGGCTTCAAGCTTTGGAGAGAAAAAAACGATACAAGGACTCCATGGCTACTAGAGGTCGAGAGAAGTGAGGAAGGAGTATGGCCGGAGAGGCGATGAACTTCATCGAAGAAGAAGGAACCATAAGTTCCTCAAGAGAAGGTAGAGCATTTGTTTGAGAGATAGAGAGAGAGAGAGAGAGAGAGAGAGAGAGAGAGAGAGAGAGAGAGACCAGTCTGTGTGAATGAGGGTTTGGGAGGGGTAGGTTAGATTTAATTAAGGTAACTTAATCTGGCCGTTGATCTCATTTGATCAACGACTCAAATCAAGTCAAAGGTGGACCGGGTAAAAATTGACGGGTATGGGTTATTAAAATTGGGTTAAAATTGGGCTGAAATGGGGTATAATTAGGCTATATTTTAAATAAAATCTAGCTATAGTTTAAATAGCCAATTTTTCCCAATTAATTTTATAAAATAGCTAATATATGTTAAATGACAAAATTAAAACATGGAACTAATTATAGCATATAAATACTAATAAAAAATACTAGAAATAATTTTATTACTATGAAATATAGTTAATTACGAAATTGGCCATAATTGCAATTTTGTGCAATTAGCTTTAAAAATTCAAAATAAATTTGTAAAAGAGGTGGAAAAAATTTCATAAATTATATTTTGTTGTAAATATAGGAGTGAAGCACATTATTCACTAAAAATAATTATTTGGAAAATAATTTTGGCCTTCATACTGTAAAAAATAAGCAGTAAATTGATTTAAAAGATCTCAAAAATAAAATAATAATACCAAAGTTCCATGGCCTACTTATATATGCATACATATACTATTTTGAAAGTATTTTGGGTGTTAAAATATATAGGGAAAAATTGGGTATCAACAGTTGCCCCTCTTTACCTGAGGAGTATGAAAGAGTTGTCGGGTAAAGATAAGATGCCACGTTTGACCGAAAACGACGATTGTAAAAGAACTTTCGCCGCGCTCTGGCTTCTGAGCTGCCTACATATCCTTGCTTTTACATGAATCAGGCCATATGTAGTTAAGGAACCATTGATAGGATATGCCTATGGAAGTTCGGAAAAGACGGGTGCAATGAGGTTTGAGATTTAACAAGGGTTCAGATGTCAGATGGATACGAAAAATTGGTGTGGGATCACTCCTGCTGAGGTGGCCATGCCGGCCGGTGTACCTACAAATGAACGCTGTGCGGATATTTTGCATAATTTAAACATGATGCAAGTTTCCATTGGACCATGAGTGCTGTCTTCGGATGATTAGGATGGCGTACTCAGACTATGATGTACTAGGCCATGAAGAGCATAAAGTAAAGATTCGGAGGCCATGAAATGGTATTCTCAGGCTATGCGGATGGTGCCTCTGAACTATGATGCCTTTGAATAAGTTAGCAATATTTCTGCCCATGAGAAGGTGGCAATATTTCAGCCGAATGAATGCAAGGGTTGCGATGTTTCAGCCAAAGCGAGTATTTAAAATGCATGGCGGTGATATTTCAACTAAATGAAATAGGGCGGTGATTTTTCAACCAAATGAAAAATAGGGGAGGTAGAGCTTAACCTCGAAAGGCAGAGAATAGCCTTGTGCAATGCAGGATGGAGACAGAGCTTAGTCTCGAGAGGCAGAAGATAGCGTTATGCAAGATGGAGGTAGAGCTTAACCTCGGAAGGCAGAGAGTAGCCTTATACAAAATGCAAGATCGAGACAGAGCTTTGTCTCGAAAGGTAGAAGATAGCCCTATGCATGATGGAGGTAGAGCTTAAACTTGGAAGGCATAGAGTAGCCTTATGCAGGATGGAGGTAGAGCTTAACCTCGGAAGGCAGAGAGTAGCCTTTTGCAACGCAAAAAAAAGCAGATGCAGATAGAGCTTCGTCTCGAAAGGCAGACAACAGCCTCATGCAGGATGGAGGGTGAGCTTAGCCTCGAAATGCAGGAGATAACCTTATGTAGGATGGAGGTAGAGCTTAACCTTGGAAGGTAGAGAGTAGCCGTATGCAATGCAAAAAATGCAGTTGCAGACAGAGCTTAGTCTCGAAAGGCAGAGAACAACCTTATGCAAGATGGAGGCTGAGCTTAGCCTCAGAAGGCAGAGAATAGCCTCATGCAATGCAAAAATATAAAGGATGGTTGTGATTTTCTTAGCTGGTAGATGATTGCGATATAAATGACTCATGGGGAAGCGTTGAATGTAGATAGTGAGCCTTTGCGAGGTAAGTAGTGGTTCCGGGACTTCGATTTTGTAAAGCCCCTGTATCGCCTATTTGTACTTTGGATTCCTGCATCCAAAGAAAGACCGTGAGTTCTATAAGGGGGAGGTTTAGTTCACATCCCTCGATTCGTGGCGTTTTGTACCATTTTAGGGTAGCGTTGCTGAACGATAGTGATCCAAAGGATTTTATGAAAATTTTGGCAATCATGATGCAAATATATAAGTATTAGTAAACAAAGGATAATTTTGTTTTTATGATGAACCACAACTGTAACGTGGTTCATGGCACGACAACCTTGCTGGCTCCAGAATTTTGAGGGTCCTCCTCAAAATTCTTCCCTGGTTTACTAGATGGCGGTGCTGACGGCGGTGCTGAATGACTGAAAGCGGATTGACCTCAGAATTTTGAGGGACCTCCTCAAAATTCTGCCCCAATTTACAGGGTCGATGCTGATATGGAAATTGACAAGCTGACTTTGGAATTTTGAGGGTCCTCCTCAAAATTCTGCCCTAGTTCCAAATGCGGGGGAAAATGGCATTTTATTAAAGATGTGACCGAACCCATAGGGTTGCCTACGTATCCCCTCTTAATGGGAATTAGGTCAGGCGTAGTTTAAATTACATCATAAAGAAAAAGCATACTGATTAAATGTAGTATCTTTTCACTGGATCTGAGTTGATCGGTCTTGGAAAAACTTCTACATCCATTTCTGCAAGAATAAGGGCTCCTCCAATTTGAACCCGGTGAACCATCTACAGACCCTGCCAGTTGGGAGAGAACATCCCTATCTTCTTCAACACCAGCTGCCCTGGTGTAAACTTCCTTGGCTGAACTCGCTTCTTGAAGGCACTGCACATTCTGTTCTGATATAACTGAATGTGACAGACAACGTTCATTATCTTTTCTTCTATAAGGGCTAATTGTTCATAGCGACCCTTATCCTATTCTGCGACATCTAGCTTAGCTTCTACCTCGGTGGGAATTACCGCCTCTGTACCGTAAACCACCATGTAGGGAGTTGCACCGGTTGATGTGCAAACTGTAGTGTGATAACCCAATAAAGCGAATGGCAACTTCTCATGCCACTGCTTGTGCCTGTCGATCATTTTCCTTATTATTTTCTTGATGTTCTTGTTGGCTACTTCCACAGCTCCGTTCATCTGAGGTCTATAAGCCGTAGAATTTTTGTGCTTGATATTGAAAGTTTCACACATCTCTTTCATCAAGTCGTTGTTGAGATTGGAACCATTATCAATGATGATCGACTCTATAACACAAAACCGATAGACAATATGGTCTCGGACAAAGTCTACCATGACTTTCTTGATTACTGCTTTGTATGATGCTGCTTCGACCCATTTAGTAAAGTAATCAATTGCCACTACGATGTACCTGTGTCCGTTTGACTCAGCCGGCTCAATTGATCCAATAACATCCATTCCCCAAGCGGTGAACGCCTATGGTGAGCTCGTTGTAGTGAGCTCTTTTGGAGGTACCTTTATCTTATCCGTATATATCTAACAACGGTGACACTTCCGGACATACTGAATGCAATATGTTTCCATAGTCATCCATTAATATCCTGCTCTGAGTATCTTTTTTGCTAGAACAAAACCATTCGTGTGCGGCCCACAAGTCCCCGAGTGCACTTCCTACAATAACTTTGTTGGTTCTATCTCATTGACATACCTCAATAGTCCCAAATCGAGTGTCCTCCTATACAGGATTCCTCTGCTGTGAAAGAAATTGTTGGACAGCCTTCGAAGCGTGCACTTCTGAGTAGCATTAGCAAGCTTTGGATATTCTCCAGTTGTTAGGTACTCTTTGATGTCGTGGAACCAGGGTTTTCCGTCGGCCTCTTACTTAACATGTGCACAATATGCCGGTTGATCATGAATCTTGACCTGGATAGGGTCGATGAAATTTGTATCTGGATGCTGAATCATGGATGATAGAGTGGCAAGCGCACCTGCGAACTCATTCTGTATTCTTGGAACATGCCGGAATTCTGTTTTTCTGAACCTCTTTCTCAACTTCTGTATGTGGTGCAGATAAGGGAGTATCTTGGAATTCTTGGTTTCCCATTCTTCTCGAACCTGGTGTATGTGTAGGTCTGAGTCTCCGATCACTAGCAGTTCCTGAATGTTCATATCAATGGCCAGTTTAAGCCCCAAGATGCAAGCTTCATACTCGGCCATATTATGTGTGCACGGGAACTTGAGCTTGGCGCATACTGGGTAATGTTGACCAGTTTCTGATACCAGGACTGCTCTGATACCAACTCCTTTGAAATATGCGGCTCCGTCGAAAAACATTCTCCAACCGTCATAGCATTCTGCAATGTCTTCTCCTATGAAAGCTATTTCCTCAACGGAAAAATACGTCTTCAGTGGTTCATACTCCCCTGCTACAGGGTTTTTTAAGAGATGATCTGCCGAAGCCTGTCCTTTAACTTCCTTCTGAGTGACATAGACAATGTCGAATTTGCTCAACAAAATTTTCCATTTGGCGAGCTTGCCAGTGGGCACGGGCTTCTGAAAAATATACTTTAGCGAATCCATTATTTGTTTAAGGTAGGTAGTGTAAGCACAAAAATAATGCCTCAACTTTTGAGCTACCCAGGTCAAAGCACAACATGTGCGTTCTAGCAACAAATACCGAGCCTCGTACGGGGTGAATTTCTTGCTGAGGTAGTAGATAGCTTGCTCCTTTTTCCCCGTCTTATCATGTTGTCCCAAGACACAGCCAAATGCTCCATCCAAAACTAAGAGATAGAGCAATAAGGGCCTCCCAGAATTAGGCAGAAGGACTGGAGGCGTAATCAAGTATTCCTTTATCCTGTTGAAAGCCCTTTGACATTCATCAGTCCATTTGGTGGCGGCATCATTCTTCAGCATCTCAAAGATAGGATCGCATATGACGGGAGACAGAGCTATTAACCAACTAATATAGTTGAGTCTACCCAGGAAACTTATTACCTCTTTCTTGCTCTTCGGCGGTGGAAACTCTTGAATAGATTATACATTTGATGGATCCAGCTCTATTCCTTGGCGACTTATGATGAAACTCAATAACTTCCCTGTAGGGACCCCAAATGCACACTTGGCGGGATTCAGTTTCAAGTTATACCTCCTTAGTTTGTTGAAAGACTTTTGGAGGTCCTCTATGTGATCTGCAGCCTTCCTGAACTGAATGATGACGTCGTCAAAATATACCTCAATCTCCTTATGTATCATGTCATGAAAGAGGGTAGTCATGGACTTCATGTAAGTAGCTCCCGCATTCTTCAACCCGAACAACATCATTCTGTAGTAATACATTCCCCAAGGCGTGATAAATGTTATTTTCTCTGTATCTTCTTTATCTATCCATATTTGATGGTACCCCGCAAAGCAATCGACGAATTACTGAAAATCATGCTTGGCGCAGTTGTCGATTAGAATGTGTATGTTTAGGAAGGGGAAATCGTCTTTGGGACTGGCTCGGTTGAGATCCTGGTAGTCGACACAGACTCTAGCTTTCCCATCCTTCTTCGGTACTGGCACAATGTTCGCTAACCAAGTTGGACACTATACCACTTGATGAATTTTGTCTCTGACATTATTGGTGACCTCTTCTTTGGTTTTTAAACTCATATCCGGCTTGAATTTTCTGAGCTTCTGTTTTACCGGCGGGCATGCAAGATCTGTCGGCAACTTGTGAGCGACGATGGATGTGCTGAGGCCAGTCATATCGTCATAATACCATGCAAAGATATCCTCATATTCCTTCAAGAACTTGGTATATTCCTCTTTCTCTATCTGTTATAAGTGCACACTAATGCGCGTTTCTTTGACATTCTCTGTATCTCCCAAAATTGACGACTTCTGTTTCATCCAAGTTGGACTTAGGTCTATTTTCAAAATTCACGGCCTCTCTGACAACCTCTTCTGGTATATCATTTTCTCTGAGTCTATGTCCGTTTGTTGCATAGCCTCGTTGCAAGTTACAGTCTTTGGTTCATAAAAAAGATACGTAATATTAATGATGTGTGAAAATAAAGTAAATAGCAGAGAAAAGTAATGAATAGTGAGATAGTTTATAAACTGAAAATGCTTTTGATTAAATTCATAAATGTTCAAAACATTGGAGCTCTTTTGGAAAGTAAAGACAAATGCGGAAAATAAAGAAAACAACTAAAACAACGATGCATGATGCTTGTTCAGCCTTGCTACCATGAAGGTTTCTGGGCGATAGTGGTCCTGGTTGACTAGTTGGTGAGGTGTTCCCCTCTGTTCACAGCCTGAATGGAACGGCCTTCCTCCCCTTCCTCTTCAAAAATCACACAACAGTCCATGTTCTCAAGAAACAGGTTCTTCATCGCGCAAGAGCCTCATCTTCTTCTGGCCCGTAGAGAGTGTCGGCTGGTTGAAATGTCTGCTCCAACTGAGATATGGGGCATTCCAATGGGTAAAATGGACCTCGCCATTGTGGTGAACGGTTTTTGAATTCCTGCCAAGTGTACTTGTACCCCAGTCCCAAGGTAGCACCATGTTTCTTCAACTGGATATGTTTGGTGATACCTTGAAGATTCTTACCAAGCCCTTTCCTTGGTTCATACCCACTCCAATTTAGAATTCTCTCGACCTTGTTGCTCCACCATTTGTGCTTTTCCACTGCATTGACCCGCTTAATATGATGATATGTTTCTCCTCCTATTCTTCTTCTGCCTCTGACCATCGGAATTGTCTGGCAACTATAGATGGGGTTCCAACCATCGTCGTGGATGATCACTTCCTGATGGTTCCACTCGAACTTCACGACCTGATGTAAGGTTGACGCCATAGCCCCAACGGTGTGGATCCAGGATCGTCCTAGCAGTAAGATGTAAGATGCTGTCATGTCGATGAGTTAGAAATCAACATCAAACCAAGTGGGCCCTATTTGCAAACACATGCTAATCTCCCCGAGGGTGGACCTCTGAGAACCATCAAAAGCCTTAACATTAATAGCCCCATCCATTATCTCATGAAATCCTTTGCCTAACTTCTTGAGGGTGATCAATGGACAAATGTTGAGGCTAGAACCTCCGTCGAATAAGATCCTGGTGATGAAATGATCCTCACATTGCAGAATGATGTGCAGTTCTTTGTTATGACTAAGCCCTTTAGGTGGCAATTCATCCTTGTGGAAAGTGGTTTTGTGACTTTCCAATACCTGCCCTACCATGTTCGCCATCTCTCCTCCTGTCATGTTGCTCGGGACATAAGCCTCTCTCAATATCTTCATCAAGGCTTCGTATGTGCCTCAGAAGTTTGGAGCAATGCTAAGATGGAAATTTGTGCCTGAGTCTTGTTTAGCTGTTCAACAACTGAATATTCCTTAGCCTGTATCTTTCTCCAGAGATCATTAGGTCCAGTTTCAATGGGACATCCGGAGGCCTACTTGCTGGACTCAGCTAGGTGCTCCGGTATGTACACCCTGCATGTTCTAGTCATACCCTGCACGGATATTGCTTCACCAGTGCATGCTTTTCCTTTCCTTCTCGCCTCGGGTGTGTAGTCTCATGGTATGGCCTTTGACTGAAATGGGTTTATGTCTGACAAGGTGACTGGAATGGGCACCCTTTGGGAACCATAGAAATTTTAATTGGTGCGGGCGCCTTTCGAGTCCCGAACTCCACCTCAGTTGGTTTTGGCAATTTTGCAGGAGGTGCCTCGAACTCAAATGGTACAGATATATTCACCACGTTTCCCTCAAATGGCTAGATTTCCACAACAATAGGATTAAGAGTGACCGCCGATTTCTTGGGATCATCTCCTTCAGATATCAAACTGATCGACCCTTCGGGGTCCCAATCGTCCTCAACCTCAATCATGTGGATGCCTCCACCTGTGTGGTCTGGTAGAGTGTTGGCACAAACATTAGGGGCAGGCTCCTTAGCAATGATGGCCTTTTTGTCAATTAGGTTCTGAATTTTGTCCTTCAACGAGCGACACTCGTCGATGGTATGGCCCTTCATCCCCGATTGGTATGCGCAGGTTTTATTTGGGTTGATCCGTTGGGAGAGGTTTTCTAGGGTTATGGCTGGGATGGATGTAACATATCATGTGGCTTTGAGCTTCTCATACAGTTGGTCAATGGGTTCGGCAATATCGATGTACTGTTTGGGCGGTTTACGGTCAAAGTTTAGTCTTGGTCGTGGGAGATTTGGCGGGTAGCCGGTGATGGATAGTATGTAGGTTGGGCGTTGTATGCTTGGTATACGGGTGCGGGTTGGGAATATCCTGGCGAGCTGGGCTGATATGTTGGCGATGGTGATGTTTTGTAGACCGGATGTGGATTTTGATAGGTAGGTGAAAGTACCTGGTAATTTAGAGAGGGTTGGTATGTGAATGGGGTTGGAGGGTAAGGTTGATATTTCATGAGAGAGTGGTTTCTCTGCGCAGCCATTACGGAACTTACGTCCTTTTTCTTCGACGTACCACCAGATTGCAAGGCTTTGTTGGTGGCCTGCAACGCCTCAAGGTTAGTAATCATACCATTTTTTATCCCCTCTTCAATCCTTCTCCCAGTTTGATGATATCAATGAAATTTATTCCATCTATCAGAATTAACGTCTCGTAATATTGTGGATCCTGAGCACGGATGAAAAATATATGCATTTGTTCTTCTTCCAAAGTCGGTATAACCTTGGCAGCTTCCGACCTCCTACGAGTACCATACTCGCGAAAGGTTTCAGTGGGCTTTTTCTTCAAATTCCAGATATAGAACACGTCTGGTGTGTTCTCAGTATTGAACCTGAAACGGTCCAAGAAATCGGACACCATGTTTACCCAACTCGTCCACTTCTTCGAATCTTGGCCGATATACCAAGATAAAACATCATATTTCAAGCTCCTCATGAACAGTTTCATGCGGATCTTTTCATCTCTACCAACTCCCACTAACTTGTAACAATACATCCTGAGTTTAACCCTGGGATCACTCGAACCATCAAACATCTCGAACTTAGGAGTTTCGTACCCCTTTGTGAGTTCGACATCAGGTTGAACACAAAGGTCTTCCTAGTTTAGACCCTCTACACCTTTATTACCTTCCATGCCTTGAACCCTGCTAGCGTGTTTCTTGAGTTCAGCAGCCAAGTTCTGAATGAGTGACTCTTATTCTGACATATCTGATATGGATTTTGTATAGTATGGCACAGTATCCACAAAGATAGGGGTATCTTGGTGGTTTGGATCATTTTGGGGCTCCGGGATGAGCGGTGGAGCATTGGGTTGAGATCTTCTGCGAAGCTGAAAGGACATAGCTGTTGACATCTGCAGCAGCAAGGGAGATGGACAAGCTTGCCAAACTCCGGACCTGGTCCAGTTACTCTCGGAACCTTAGCAAAGTTTGCTCCAAGTGATAAGCAGTTTCTTTGGTGATTGGGGTACCTTGGGAAGTTCCTTCAATTTCCTTCCTTGCTTCATTATCTCCCATCTTTCCTTTGTTCCTGTTTCTGGGAGGACTCGGAGAAGAAGGAGGAGGAGGACCCTTATATCTTGTTGAGTATTCTGATTGTGCCAGAATGAACGAACTAACCTTTTGGAGAGGGGAATAAAAATAAAAGAAAAACAAAAATGGTGAAAAGTTAGTGAGAATTCTGAGAAAGGAAACATTGATGTACTTAAACATGTTGTTGCAAGAATATAAGTCATTTCCTATTTGGGTACCGACAGATATGATTTGGGGAAGGTATAACACCAAACTCCTCATTTTATCGATAGAAATTAGAACGAGTCGAAACAAACTGAAGTAAAAGAAATTGTCACTAATGGCCAGTGGCCTTATTACATAAAGAAAGCAATAAAAATCCTAACTACTTAGTCCTAGAAGTTCCTTCCCCAGATTCGGAATCTTTGCCTCCCTCGTACAGTTTCATCAGCTTGCGTAGTCCCAGCAACAAGTAAGCGCGATCCAGATGCCCACCTTCGTTACCTTCAGCTTCCTGACAATCGTTGATCCTTTTCATAAACATGCCTTCCAGCTCCACTAGACCCTGTTCCAAGTACCCTAAACGGTTGTTTGCGCGAACATCCATGTCTTTCCACTCATTGATTACCTTTTCTTGGGCCTCTAGCATTTCCCGATGTTCAATTTCACACTCTCGCATCTTTTTGTGTAATTGATTATACTTGACCTTTGGTAAAGTCTCCTCATCAATAACCCCGTGACCATGGATGAAACCTGTTTTTCCCAAGCCAATATGATCATCTTCTAGCCACCCCAGAAAAAGCGGCACATGCCCCTCCTGATACCTGTCTGGCTCCATAGATTCCTTCTCCAAAATAAGTTTGGAGTGCCACATATGCTGAGCCCGACACCTGTGTGGGCTATCGTCATCTTGGAAGTTAACCCTATAGTGACTCATCTTTTCCACCCTTGGTATAATTTGCTTCCTTCCCGCTTACCTCATAACTCGGAGAGGGACATAAGGGTAAGTTCCTCTTAAGCCGCTGAGTACAAGGAATGGCGCATCCCTAGACCGAATGATAAACTCTCTAGTTGGAAACCACTCGTACATCCATTGTATATGCTCTTCTATAGGATTCTCTAATAGTTCTAACCATCCACTGGCGTCTTCGGGGTGAGCAAACATGTCTGGAATGAAGTGCATTCGCTTTGATGATGGAAAGAAATATGGTCATCCCAATCTCGTTGTATGATCTCTTGTCAATAATATCCCTTCTGAAGACGTTCAATAAGCCAGAGTTGTAGTAGCAAATTGCACCCTTCAAAGTGTGGTGCCCCTTGTTGATATTTTTCTAAGGCTTGGCATAGTTCGGCGAGGATCATCGGTGCTATGCTGAATGTCTTCCCGTTGATACCCTCCATTACGGCGTTGGTTACCATGGCTATTCTTGTATGTATTCTAGCCTTCTTCATCAGAAAAAGTATCATGCCTAGGAAACAGAACATGAATACAAAGGCTCTCCTATGTATGTGCCCCAAAGAGGTGAGGGCGAACTCGTCCATGTGAGTGCGGTAGGATTTGGTTTGTCCGAACCTTTCATACATGAAGAAGGATATGTAGGAGTCCTTCAGACTGGTGAGCTTAGGATTTTTTGAGTTCCATCATTTTCAAGAACCCTCTACCTTTGCGATTTTCCGGCATAAGCAACCTCGGGCTATCCCAAGGAATTCCGGCTAGACCCCCAATTTCTTCCAATAGCAGTGTCATTTCAATACCCCCAAAGCGGAAAACGGACCGGTCACTATCTCAAAACATAGTAGCAGCTTCCAAAATCTTGTTATCTGGCCTCACTTCCAAGAGTGAAGGAAGATTTCCTAAGTGCTTGCGGACAAGAACCCGATCACTACCACGCAAATCATCCCACCAGCTTAGCAACTTTGGATGAGTGTTTGATACCATACCGAATCTGGGACCTCGTGCCTCATTTCCTACAAAATAGAGAGTTAGGCCCTTAGCCCCATCGGACTTGACTATTTAAATATATAATTAGCAAGAGGAATTTAGTTCTACAAATCAATGCACATAAGGTGAATGTGCGTTTAGGTTTCGAGGAAACCCGATGGACTTTTGGTTTAGGCTATTCTAATGAGCCATTATGCGGACAATATAACTGACTCGGCTAAGTTTGACCATGATGCATGAACATTTAAATAGAGCAAGGCTTCTATTTGAAGTGATAGACAAGGTACCCTTGAGCGGACAACTCAAGAGGGAAAGGCACGGAACCGTCGACTACACCATTGATCGACTGGTTTTACCGCAAATATGCCTTTGCCAATTTAAGGGATTTCTAATAATGGAAGAGCACAACCACTCATTATAAGCGTTGCTGTAGGATTTGTTTGGCATGAGTGGAAAATGATGTTGAGGATGCAATTACAACAATGAAATAAGTACATGCATTTTCACGTTTATATAATAATGATTACAATACATGCTCGGAATGTAAGATGGAATAAAGTGAGGTAATAAAGCAGTAAAACAGTTAAGAAAAAGAAAGACACGAAGAAACAAGTTAGTAATTGTGGAGAAATGATTAAAGCAATAAATAAAGGTAGTAAAGAAAGCAATAAAGCCACAAAACACGTAATTGTAAAAGCCCAAAAGAATTTCCCAGCAGAGTCGTCATGTTGTTGACACCCCCTTTTTCTCTAGGAAAAGCGAAATCGGGTTTTACGATATTATGGGCAAAACAACTCTATTTCCCGTTTGGAAATTGGGTTATGCAATTTGAAGAGTCGCCACCTATTGATTATGCTGCATTAGAACACTTATGAGAGAGTATTTTGAAAAGGAAACTAGAGTTCAGGTAAGGGCTTGAGATTATCTCGAGGGGAAGGTGTTAGGCACCTCTCAAGATCCACTAGTGTGGTTCCCGGACGTGTTAATCGTGACTTTGTATAAATATGAAGCAATTAAACAAGTAAGGTTCACAACATTCACACAACTTGAAAAAGCTTTAAAGAAAAGGAAGGACGCATTTAAAATGAAAGCGAGGATTGATTTGGAAAAGCATTACTATAGAAGAACATTTAAATGAAGCGAACAAAAGAGAGAGTGGTCCTATGCTTAACTATAATATGGATCATTCGATACAATATCCGCACGTATCCCAAAGAGGGGTCACTGTATGATATTATCACATCGTTATCATCTCCTTATTCTACCCTTCCCACCCCGTTAAGGTATTTGAACGCATGAATTGGTTACGAATGCTTATTGCGTGCTATTACCCTTCCCATCCTATAGATCCTAGAGGGAATTTAGGATCACTATTCCTATGAGGTAGGAACTAGGTGGAACCCTTAAGTTTAAAGGATAAAATGCTAGGCGACATACAAAAACAAATAGGACTACACGTAATGGAATCATATAAAGGCATACAGAAAGGCTCAAATATCCCTCCACGGATAAACACATAATTTGCACGTCTCAATCACATTTAGGGTCTGACAAAGGGAGAATCTTAAAAGATGGAGTGTCGAAAATATATTTAATATAGCAGCTAAAAAGGTTTAAATAGAATTCGCAGAAAAGAGCTGGATGAAAACCTTTGGGACTTCAGAAAAGGCAGTGGATGTGTAACAGTTTAGAAATCGGAAGGAAAACATTTTAAATACACTTGAAGATACATGCTAAGACATAACACATATGATAAACTAGTTTTCGGAAAGGAGAGATAGAAAACAGATATCAAACTATTAAGAGGTGTAAAAAACGTGTATGTATATTAGTTTTGAAATATAGTTTTGAAAATTTCAGTAGATATAGTATTCAGATAAGTTTTAGAAAATAGTAGTCTAGTTCTGGACTTGGAAGAAGAGTAACTTAGTAAACATATTTGCACAGAAGTCATTGAAATAATGCAGAAGTTAGTGTAAAAAATCAGCGGACTTCAGACAGACAAACAAATTCAGACGGATTAAAGAAGGGAATAGCTTAAGCATGACTTAAGGCGATTAATCAATTTTATCTAACCTAAGGTTTGCCTAGTGCATTGTTTAACCATAATAGAAAGTGAACATGCATGTTTGTTTCCCAGTTTTAAAAGGAACTGGTTAACCAATTTTACGTCTGTTTAAAAAAATTAGTGAGGCATTCAACAGTTGTAAATAAAAAACCGTAAGTACATGATATCTAATGCATATAAAGGCCCTAAAACATGGTATCTAAATGCAATGACAGTAACTTGATTATTAACTAATTGTGATTATAAAAATAGGCAAAATAACAACTTGAAAAGTAAAAGACCTAGGAACAGGATTAATAGATGTAAGATGCATGTCCTAAACAAGATTTCAATTGCGCCAATAGGTAAGTAAAATCCTATAAATATGTTTTCTACCCATTCCCCTTGACTAAGCATGCATAACCCTCCCAATTTCACTATAAACCCCATTATTCTTTACAAGTTACTATAGTCCAAGTAATTTAAAAGTAAAACAGTGATAGAAAAAAAGCTATTCTACAGGGAGCCTATAGCCAGGCCCAAGATCTCCAACCTCACGTCTTTCGAGTTTCAGTGCCATTACCAAGGTTTGGGTGCGGCAAAGTTCCCTAAGGGTTCGTTTGAACCCCTGGACAATACCAAGCACCCAAAATATCATAATTAGACAAGTGCAAGTGGAATTGCCAGCCTTGTACATCAAAGTTTAGTGGGTGCTCACGGATCCCAAAGCAATGCTTACACAAAGGGGGAAAAACCTAATTTCTAAGAGTAGTGAGATTGTGATAAAGTTTGAGAGAGTTGAAAACAGTTGAGAGACAGTTTGAGAAAGCAATTGAAAGAACTGAGAGAGCTCAAGAAAGAAGTTGGAAGAGTTGCAAGAGTTCTTTTGAAATCATTTAGACTAACTAGTTTTAGAACAACAGAGCATCACACAAATAAGGGCAAAGGGGAAGGGAACAAATAAGCAAAGTAAACTACTCACACAGGCAACACATTGGAAGAAAGTAACCAGACATGGTTGCAAAACAAGAGTTCAGTTCTTATTGTACCAAACTCTAATACACTTAGCATCAAACAGAGGATTTAGGTTAACAAAGTAGCGAAACAGACATGGATGCATGGTAGTAGTACATAAGGAAAAAGTAAACATTCATTGAGATAGGGGAGGGGGTAAGGGAGCGTGTTAAACTGAACCAAATAGACTAGTAAGTATCGTGATAGTGACAAAAAGAGAAACAAAACCATAAGTAAAAGCACACAAGAGTTATAATGAGATACAAAATTAATAGAAACATGTTGTTGTGGAAACTATATTTTAAAGGGATGACATAACAATTGCAAGTAATAGAACACAATGACAATAGTGCAAAGAGGAACAAGGTGAGAAGAGGGTGTAAGCAGCAGAGAGAATAACATCAGTATGAGAATAGCAACAGCAACAGACCCAAGTAAACAAACAATAGAACCCAGTAGTGTAGAAGTAATCAACCTAGGCTACTCAATCTTGTCTTTCAGCCGATTGAGCGTTCAAATAAGAGAGTAAGAGTATTGTACAGAAAGAGAGAATTCAGATAATCTGAAGTTGTGAGAAATATGCAGTGTGTGTTTTTGTGTTCAAAGAGAAATGTGAGGAGTATATATAGTTTTGAAAATAACAGAGAATAGGGTAGGGAGTATGTAATTATTGAAATAGTACCATATTGAATCAATCATAGGTCCTAATTCAAATTAATCTGGGATTCATGATTCGAATGGGTATACATCTATATCATATAAGGAAAGAATCAATCAGTCGACTGATTACGCAATAATAGAGTAGTAGGCCTACAGTATGTAATAGAGGCCAAATAGATAATACTTGAATAAGGAAAACATATACTAAACATTGTAAAAAAATATTTAAGAGCACAAATATGGTAAGAATACAAAATTAACTCTGAAATTAGTCAAAGAATCACGGAATAGATTAAAAATCAGAGGGAATCAGTGCTGATTATAGAGATCATTTCACAAGCAAGGAAATAATTCTAGAAATCAGTGTAAGAACCTTTAAGGAAAACACATACATATTTGGGATTAAAAGAAATGCACAGAATCATTCGAGTAACAGCTAGACCTATAAACATAATAGGCGTGAAAAATTAGAGAACATTGTGGAAGAAATCATAGAAGAGTAGAGGGTTGGAACCCTAGTAAAAAAGTTTAAAGCATGGAACTCAGAAAAAAATATGCTCATAACAAAAAATAAACATATAATACATGCATAAATAATACTCAAAGGAAGCAGAATACGTAGTGATCTTGAAAGGGGGTCAAAAACCCTAGCAAGAAAAAGTTAAAGCATGGACCCAGGTTAACAAGGACACCAAACAAACAAGTAAAACAAATAAACACAAACAAACCTATAGTACTCAGAAAGAGCAGAAGAAACAATTTTGAAGAAGGGGGTCAGAAACCCTAATTTGAAAGAGTAGTAACCATCTGAAATTTGAAATAACAGGAAAATCTAAGTAAAAAAATAGAGTAGAAAACAAAATCAAACTGAGAGTTGTTTCTAAAGAGCAGAGATTAAAGAGGTTCGAGTATAAAAATTAAGGTTTGCAAACTAATTAGGGAAAACGAAGAACCTGACTGTGAAACTCGTATATAATGCCATAGAAGGCATCATCGGACAAAAACCACCGGAGAAAAGCCGGAAACAGACTCAAGTGAAGCTTATGTGAACGTCTTTCATGGCGCAAGCTACTGGGCTTCAAGCTTTAGAGAGAAAACAACGATACAACGACTCTATGGCTACTAGAGGTCGAAAGAAGTGACGAAGGAGTGTGGCCGAAGAGGCGATGAACTTTATCGGAGAAGAAGGAACTAGAAGGTCCTAGAGAGAAGGGAGAGAGTTCGTTAGAGAGAGAGAGAGAGAGAGAGAGAGAGAGAGCAATCTGTGTGAACGAGGGTTTGGAAGGGGTAGGTTAGATTTAATTAAGGTAACTTAATCTGGGCCGTTGATCTTATTTGATTAACTGCTCAGATCAAGTCAAAGGTGTACCGGGCAAAAATTGACGGGTATGGGTTATTAAAATTGGGTTAATATTGGGCTGAAATGGGGTGTAATTGGACTATATTTTAAATAAAACCTAGCTATAGTTTAAATAGCCAATTTTACCCAATTAATTTTATAAAATAACTAAAATAGCTTAAAAAGTAAAATTAAAACATGGAACAATTAATAGAATATAAATACTAATCTAAAAATACTAGAAATAATTTTATAACTATGAAACATAGTTAATTATGAAATTGGCCATAATTGTACTTTTGTGCAATTAGCTTTAAAAATTCCAAGTAAATTTGTAAAAAATATGAAAAAAATTCCATAAATTATATTTTTTTGTAAATATGGGATCAAAGCACATTATTGACAAAAAATAATAATTTGGAAAATAATTTTGGCCTTCATACTATCTAAAATAAGCAGTAAATTGATTTAAAAGATCTCAAAAATTAAATAAAAATACCAAAGTTCCCCGGCATGCTTATATATATGCATACATATACTATTTTAAAAGTATTTTGGGTGCAAAAATATATAGGGAAAAATTGGGTATCAACACCGGGAGTGGTACACCATCAGATGTTGCTTCTGCGTTCCACGAGGCTCACTGCTTTGGCCTTATGGTGAGTTTCGAATGCTATGAGAATGTTCTGCCCCTGTACTCCTCTTTTGATTTAATTTATCTGGCTTCCTTTCATCGGCCTTCGACCGGCTTAAGCCAAGCTGTTTTATTGCGAGGCGCCGTTGCGGGAGGCTCTAGATAGGGAGAAATCTCTCAAGCTTCTTATTGCAGCAAAAGGAAAGTGAGATCATCTCTTTACGACGTGAGCTGGACCGGAGCTGGGCCTGGGAGGCTCTCTTGGAGAAATAGGTACCCTGTATTTCACGCTGGCCTAAATTATCTTTTTGTCTTGGCGCCTTGATATTTTGCTCTTTTCAGTTGAAAAATAAGGCGGATAAGCTGGAAACCCTCTAGGATGAGTTTATCAAGGCCAAATTCGAAATCACCGAGCTAAAGGTGCATGTGAATTCCCACAATGTGGCCAAAGAGAGGTCGCAGACCAGGACTTTCGCTGTTGAAACATAAATTCAAACCGCTCGTGCGAATGATTCTACTCGGGTAAAGATGATTACAAGACTTTTATCCGAGCTTTCGAGGGAAAAACCCGAGTTGGTGAATGTCCGAACCGAGGTTCTGATGAACAATACCAGGGCGGGATAGAAAATGGCAGTCTATTCAAGATGCACTGTCGCTGTTAAAGCTGAGTTGAAGAAGACCCTCGATCGTGTAAACAGTATCAAGGAATATGTGAGGTGCATATCCCGAAGAGAGATCCTCGAGGAGATTCATGCCAGGGCTTCGATCTTTCAAAGGAGATTGAGCAAGCCAAATGAGAGGAGTATGATGCCAAGTTCCTTCTGTCTGATACTAAGGATGATAAGAAGGAGGCCCTCGGGCCATAGCCGGAAATAACAGCTTTCATTTTTCGCCCTTAGGCTTGCGTGATTTAACCTTATTCTAGTTCAGCCTTCGAGTCAGGATCCGATTCGAGCTCAATTTACCCTTGAGTTTACGTTTGCATGGGCTGGCGATAGTGGCTCTTATGCTTTGGGTCGGAGCGACATTTTATATTTGTGGCCCTTAGGCATATATAGGTAACT
This sequence comes from Nicotiana benthamiana, assembly GCA_034376525.1. Lineage (NCBI taxonomy): Eukaryota > Viridiplantae > Streptophyta > Magnoliopsida > Solanales > Solanaceae > Nicotiana > Nicotiana benthamiana. The sequence goes on along the minus strand of CM067328.1, from coordinate 81,033,835 downwards.
ATTTTGGATCCGGTCTCCAAATCGATTTACAATGCGAGCTTATTTTAATCCTAAAGTTTTCAATTTTAGAGTTGGAGACAATGGCTCTTACGCTATTTGGTCGTTGAGAGCTTTTAGTCTGCGACCCGGAGGCTCATTTGGCTGGAGACTGTGGCTCTTATGCTATTTCCCCATGGGCATTTTATATGCTTTTTTCCTCTTGTTAAGGTCTTTTTGGAATGATTTTTCCTGACCCATTATCTATTCTGGAAGAACCTCGATTTCAAGTCATTAGCGGTGATGTTCGAGCACCTTGGAAGTTTCTTAGCTCGTAGGTTGAGTAGCTCGAAGCCTTATGATTTCGAGCTGACATGGTCGAAGCTCATTTTTCCTGTTGAGGGAAGAATGTTTTAATAGGTTCTTTTCGAAGTAGTGGCTTCCGATTTTGTTAGCGACAGTCGGGCGTCCCCGAGTCACGTTAATTTGGCTGGGGTAGTCGTTTGCACTGTAGTCATATGTGTTTGGCCGAAGCAAACTTTCTGATCCTGAGTGACAGTTTAGGCATCTATACCGAGGGTATGCCTATCGGTATGCTTACAAATGTGGCGCATAGCCTAAACATCGGGATTGAATTTTTACGCCTATTGTATCTTACAAAATTTTCATGCCTATTGAGGTCTGGAGTTTTTCATTCCAGTTGAGGTCTTATAGTTTTTTGTTGCTATGTAGGATAGATCTAGTTATACCGAGTCTGCCTACTCGGGGATTTACAATTTCGGGTTTTCCATTACATGGAGATTGACAGTCTCTGAGTCATCGACTTTGCTTAGGCTCAAAGGACGTTATTCGTGAGCTTGGAGTTGCCTCATTGGGGCCATATGAGCCCGGAGTTCCCACCCTGGGGTCATGCGGGTGCCGAATTATTTATACTAAGTCTCCGAGTACTTCAGGACGTATTTGTTGGAATGACCATTGCCATGAGCATGGTGGAATTCCCTTTTTTTTAGCATGGGATTCTGATTGATATTCTTTATTTCTTCGCGTAATACATGTTGTTTGTTATTCTGAGCTCAGCCCGCGTGGGTGCGGCTTCCTGGACAGTTTGATCCGGTACATACTTTCATATTGGAGCTTCGTTCGTCATTTCCCTGAGTGGGGATGGTTTCAAAGAAAGTCCCGTAGGTTCGGTTAATACTTCTTGGGAAGTGCGCGGGTGTTGCCTCGTTAAAAATCCATGCCGGTAAAAACCCATTTCGAGATAAAAAACTTATCAAATGAAAAAAGTTCAACAAACGCCTTGAAGCGTCAGTGAGCCGGAGTGGCATCCCAATTGCCTTGGTCGCTGGCTTGTACAATAGATATCGCGAAGTATAAGATAGAAATAGGGAGGGGTGATTATGCCTTGGTGGCGACGGCGCTCTCGAGTTTCGGCACTTATTTGGCTGTTGTTGAATGGTCCTTTTATTTGAATGCGTCTGGGGTGACCATCAAAAAATCATATGGACGACGTGTTGGGGCTCGTCTTCTTTGTTCCTTTTGGTTGTTTCTCCTTCCCCGGATTGGTTTTTAACCCGGTTGCTCATAAATTCCCGAAGGTGCCTTTTATCGAGTAGTAGGGCCACTTACTCTTTGGAGCATTTCTCCTATCATCGGGGTATGGCTGGTACCTCACTTTATTCGATCTTGATTCCTTTGCCAAGAGCCTGCTTGGGTATACTGAGCCCGAAGGGGCTCCCAGCTGGTCTTCCTCAACCCTGATCTTTGACTGGTATTGGTTGTGGACGTTCGACCAGGTTACGGCAGGATACTCGATCAGATTTTCTTTCAACTACTTTGATGCCACAGAGTTCTGTTCATTAAGGCTTTGAGTGAAGGCCTTCATTGCCTAGTCATTAGAGACCGGAGGTATCTCCATTCGTTATGTCTGAAAACAAGACAAGAATTCTTGCAGCATTTTCGTTCTCCCTCTACTTAATCTTGAATACGTCGGACTGCTTTGTTGCTACCTTTATGGAACCGGTGTGCGCCCTTATGAAGGAGTCTGCCAGCATGGCGAACGAATCTATGTAGTTGGGAGCAAGGTTGCCATGCCATGGCCCCCTTCTAGAGCGTTTATCCAAATTTCTTCAGTAGGACTAACTCGATCTCATCATTTTTTTAACATTTCCCTTTACCGCACACGTGTAGGTGGTGACATGCTCGTTGGGATACGAGGTTCCATTGTATTTTGGGAGGTCTGGTATTATGAACTTCTTCGAATGGGTTTTGAAGCAACTTCATGTAGGAACAGTCGTTGCACGAACTTCCTCGAGTATACACCTTTCAGGACCGGGGGTGCGCGGGATTTGGTCAACTCTGAAGTTATATGTCTCTACCTTTTTATTGTTCGCTGCTATCATTTTCTCACCTGAATCGATCCTTTTGGCGATATCCTCCAGCATTCTCGTGATAGCAGGATCGGCTACCGATCCGTCGTTGCTTGACCTCTCTAGTACACGTTCGATTAGGGGTGTAGTTTCCGGTACTGCTATGCTGGGAGTCATTGGATGGCTTTATAGCTGAGAGATGGCCAACTGTTTTGCTTGTAAATGGGCTGGGGTTCTTTGGGCTTCTTGTCGGTCGCTATAGAGTATGCTTCTGTCGGTGTGCGAGGTTTCATAGACCTGTTGGGCGTCCTGTGAGTATGCATCCGCTAGAGTCAGCCTAGGCACGTTATCGGGTTCTGTGGTTGCGTTTCGGTAGCCGAGACATCCACACCATTTTACTCGTAGTTTTTCAGGTTGTCATTCTCAACTCTATTTATTGAGCCAGACATTTTGACCTGAAATCAAGAGATCTTGGACAAGAAAAAGTTTGAAAGATAACTTATGTTTGTGTAATAAAACAAACAACAAAATAACCACTACTATTTTTAGCCCCATGGTGGGTGCCAAACTGTTTTCCGTAAAAATAGCAACAATAATTAAATTTGAAAATGGGATTCTAAAAATATGTGATCTATTTTTATACTAGTTGCTATAGCAGATGATGCTAAGAATATGAAGTTTAGCGATACAATACGAGCTAAAATGCGGCAGTAAACGGACTGAGGGGCTTGTTGTCCTGGTTTAGGACTGGTCAAGTGAGGACCTCGAGGTCGATAAATAGGCTCCATATCGAGCTATCGACGGTAACCGGAAATGGGATAACAGCTAAGGTATGATCAAATAAGGTCTTTATTGTCAATGCACAACAATAAATGAAGAACAATTGAGGGAATAGTAAATGCTAAAGTGCCCTTGAGCTAGTAAGGACAAGCAAGTTAGAGAGAATAAAGAGAGAGGGAGAGAGGTATTATTGATCTTGTTGAGAAATAGTTTAAGAAACATCAGCTCCATAAAAAGTGGCATTGGTTCCCCTTATATAGGAGAGGGAATACAATATAAAACTGAGTGCATCAAATGTAAAGATATAGGGATGGGACGGCTAGGAACGATGCTAGACTCTACTGATTCTGGTTGCTCGCCTTGTGATTCCCCCATCCTCGGAACCTTTGTTGGGTCACAGACGAATTCCCCATCCTAAGAAACTTTGTTGGGTCGTGTACAAACCTAGGAGGCAGGAGCTTCATCATAATCCTACAACCTCGAGATGCTGATATGACTCCCCGAATGCACCTTAGTGGTGAGAAATAGACCCCTCTGATTTCACCACATAAAGTATTTAATATACTTAAATACATAAAACCCAAATAATCCCCCACATGAATGGGGAATGGCTCTATCACGGAAAGATGCATGAAATAATGTGTGATTTGCAAGCAAGAATTAATTGTATCTGGATAGTAGGTTTCCCTTTGAACTTTCCGTAGTGAACTCATATCAGATATACTCGATCAATTGGTAGATTTGATATCTTTGAATCGTTGAACTTTGGTGTATACCTAGACAACCATAAAATCACACAACCAACCATTAATCGTCTTTGGTTCTCATTACTGTATTCGTTTCAGCCATGAACACCGCCTGGTTTTATTAGTGCATAGAGAACTGGCCTTGCAAAATACTCCTTGAAGCGGCGAACACTCCACACTTACATGGGTGATACCTAAATGTGTCATCCTGTACATACACTATTTGATATACCTGTATCAAATTTAGAAATCATTAAATAGCCTTAATGCTTTATCCTTGGTATTGAACATTGTCTCATCACGAGAATGGACCAAAAATTTAGTTGACAATGTTGAATTTTCATTAATGACTTTTTTTGATCTCATTGAACCTACATATTAAGATCTCCAATCTTCCAGGTAGAGTTACCGCCACTATGACTTGTTGTCGGCCACATTCTCATTCCTCTTGATAACTTCTTAACTACCTCTCAAGTTAGTCCTTTTGTAAGGGAACCGACACATTATCACTTGACTTTACATAATCAATCGTGATAATTCCTCTAGAGAGTAATTGCCTAACGGTTTTATGTCTCCATCGTATATGACTAGATTTACCGATATGCATAACGCTCCCAGGACTTCCAATTATTTGCTAGACTATTGCAATGTATGCATATTTGAGCAAACGATTTGGACCAAAATGGAATATCTTGCAAGAAATTTCAGAGCCATTCAACTTCTTCATCAGCTTTATCTAAGGCTATGAATTCAGCCTCCATCGTAGAGTGGGCAATACAAGTTTGTTTGGACGAGTTCCCAGATACCACTCCTCCACTAATAGTGAATATATCACCTTGTAAACTTGGATCAGTTGATCCGGTGATCCAATTTGCATTATAGTATCCCTCAATGACCGCATGATTCTATTGTAGTGCAAAGCAAAGTCCTGGGTATGTACTAAATACCCCAAAATGTGTTTCATGGTCATCCAATGAGATTGACCTGAATTGCTTATATATCGACTCAATTTACTTATAACACAAGCTATATTTGCTCGTGTACAATTCATGATGTATTTTAAGCAACCCAAAACAGGAGCATAATCCAATTATGATATGCTTTGACCTTTGTTCTTTGCTAATGCAAGATTCACGTTAATTGGAGATTTTGCAGTTTTAAAGCCCAAGTGCTTGAATTTTTAAAGTACAGTCTTAATATAGTGAGATTGTGATAATGCCAGACCTTGAGAAGTGTTATGGATCTTAATTCCGAGAATTAAATAGCGACTCCCTCTTTCATATCAAACTTGTTAATAAGCATGCATTTAGTCGCATTTATGTTAGCAATGCCATTACTCATTATCAGCATATCATCCATACATAAGCAAATAATACTATGTGATTTGGAATATTTTTAATGTACACACAGTTATCACATTCATTTATTTTGAAACCATTTGAAAACATTGCTTCGCAAAATTTTGTATGCCATTATTTGGGTTCTTGTTTTAATTCGTAAAGGGACATAACAAGTCTACATACCTTCTTTTATTTACCTGGAACTACAAACCCTTCAGGGTTTTCCTTATAAATGTTTTCCTCCAACTCTCCATTTAAGAAATTCCAGGTAAAGAAATAGTCAAGACTTTCTTGTTGTCTATACCCCTTAATCGCAAGTCTTGCCTTAAATTTTTCCATAGTGCCATCATCTTTCATTTTCTTCTTAAAGACATTTAGAACCCAAGGGTTTATTTCCAGGAGGAAGATCAACCAATTCCCATGTATGGTTGTTCAGTATGGATTCTATTTCACTATTGACTACCTCTTTCCAAAACAATGATTCCAAATAAGATATAGCTTCTTTAAATGTTTGAGGTATGATTTTCCAATAAGAAAGTCACAAAATATGGTCCAAATAAAGTCCTCGTTCTTTGACGTTTACTACGTCTTCGATCCTCCTGGTTAAGCGTACTTTCTTTTGTTTCTTCTCGAGGTCATTTAGATCCTTCATCAGTCGACTCACATTCCTTTTTATACGGATATATATTTTTAATGAATTCGGCATTATCTGAATCTATAACTGTATTATTATGAATGTCGGAATTTTCTTATTTATGAAACATAAATTGATATGCTTTACTAATAGTTGCATTATGACGACCCGGCCAGTCGTTTTTGGAATTTATGCCCCGTTCCCCATTAACTGCTTACCCTAAGTTCATTTATGCTATTTTCTATTTGTCGGGATGTTCGGTAATAGTTTTCGGAGTGTTTTGGGACACTTAGTCCCTAAGTGAGAGATTAAGTGTTGGAAAATGGTCCGTAACAAAAACAATATCAAGACAACCTCGAAATGGAAAAATGATGGTCTTGTTAGCTCCATTAGGTGATTTCAGGGTTGGGAGCGTGATCGGAATGTATTTTGGATATCCGTAGCTGGCTAGAAATACCGAAAGTTAGAATTTTGGAGTTTCCGGTCCAATAATGAAATTTTGATCCAATGGTTGGAACGTGATTCCGAAAGTTGCTGTAGCACCGTCATATCATTTGGGCCGTACGTGCAAAGTTTCATGTCAATCGGACGTGTTTTAGTTAGGTTCTTGATCGAAAGCGAATTTTTTGTTAAGTTTTGGAAGTTTTAGGTTCAAATCATATATTAAAATGTATTTTCGGCTTTGTTTTAGGTGATTCAGGATTGGTAAAAGTTTAGATGATGTTAAGGGCTAGTCTCGTAGGTTTGGTTGAGGTCCCGGGGTCCTCGGGTGTGTTTCAGATGCTCGACAAGTTAGTTTTGAAATTTTTGGATGACATTCATGTTGCTGCTTCTGTTATTTCTGCTTATGCGGCTTGGGGACTGAAGAAGTGGCGCCGCAAAAGCGGCTCAGCAGTCACAAAAGTTGAAGGAAGCCAAAAACCGCAAAAGCGGTCTTGGTTCCGCTGACATATAGGTTTGTTGTTGATTGTGTATGGCCCTGAGGACAAGACCTCATTTTGGTCTTCATTGCATGTGAATAGGACAATGAAGTAGCCTTCATTGTGCAAGTAAACTCTAGGTTTGGCTGTGGACTTTTATTGTGATGCAATGAATCGTTCTACAACCTCAATTGTAGGTGTTTCCCCAATTACATATATTAATTTTCGTTAGTTTTTAATTCAATCACTTCACTTCCTTGAGTTATAGGATTTGCACTACCCTGGTGTGTTCTAGTGTTTGGAGACATTGAATTCTCCAGTTGAACTGTAGTTTGCATGTTTTCCCCTTCTGACCTAAGTATGGTCCTTGCCTTCTGTTGCAGTACTACCGGCGTCACGTTTGCTTTCTTCTCCCGTAGTACCGGCCAATTGATAAAACTACATTCGTCACATTAAGATAACTAATTATATGTACATTGTTCAAAATATAAATGCTGAATTGTTTATGGTACGTTACTTGCTACGTCTGCGCTTCACCGCTGTAAAAGATATCCCATCATGCAAGAATATCCACTTCCTATAAATTTAAACATAGGGCAAATAAGAAAATTTAAATAAAACAAAAATATAAGGAAAAACAACTATAACATAGAAATTAAAGGGGTAGAATATTTGTTTTTCTGTAGAAGTGAACGACTTCCATACGGTAAATGAAAATTTTCTTGTATCAAAACGATTTTAGTCATCTCTTGTTAAAAAATTGAGTAGAGCGACGATTATATATATATATATATATATATATATACGACAAAATCTGTTAGGTATTTATCCAGATTTTCTTCCCACAATTGATTTTTCTATCACATGCAAGAAATGATAAGTTTTTTGCCATAATTGGAATTTTCTTTTCCTAGAAGGAAAATATAATTATTTCATATTTGGCTAGTTCTTTTTCTTGTAGGAAAAAGCTTGGAATTCAATAAATTGAACATTCCTCCTTCTCATTCAGTAGCATTCACAATGTAGTCATATGTGATTTGAGTGTTGTATTTAGGGGGAGAACTTTACGGGACAAGTGTTAGTGTGTCACTTGTGTTTGCCTCTTCGTGAGATTGTTCTCGTGATATTTTGTACTCTCTTTTTTATATAGTGAATTGCTCATATCCACAATGAACATAGATTAGTTGACCAAATCACGTTATATTTTTACGTCTCTTTTGGTATATATCTCTTTGTTGTCTCATTTATCGCTGTTCGAGGTTTGCGTTACTAGCTTTCGCATGAAACCTGGCCTTTTTTTTTTTGTTTTAACAAGTAGTAACAGAGCGAGGATCAAGAAAGGTTCATCTTGGCAAGTTTAGTTCAAGCCGCAATATGTTTTACGATAACAATGAATTTTGTCTGAGAAATTTGACCAGTGTACTAAGCACGTTGAGACAAACTTCGTAGTGGACATTTGGAGATGCGACCCGTTAAAAACTATGTGAAGAAGGTGGATCAAGTTATTTTGTCAGAAAATTCAGGCTAATGGGGAGAGTTATTAGGTGTCTGTCCGGATTTTCATACCACAATTTATTTTCCTATCTCATGAAGGAAAGAACTACATATTTACTATGTTTGGTTTTTTATTTTCCTAGACGGCAAATATTTTTCTTCCATATTTGGCTAGTTCCTTGTAGGAAAAAGTTTGGAGTTCTATAAATAGATGATCCGTTCTTCTCATTCAGTAGCATCCACGATGTAGCATATGGAGTTGAGAGTCATGATTAGGAAAGAATTTTACGAAATAAGTGTTAGTGTATTCACTTGTGATTGCCTCTTCGTGAGGTTATTCTCTTGATATCTTTAATTTATTTTCTTTTTTATTATAGTGAATTGCTTATCTTATCATTGATAGGTTTCTGCCATAAAAAGTGTTGCTAACAAAGCTCTGATATAGCAACAGACATCATAAATCCAGTATCATAAATTTCTGAGTGATTGTCACATAGTACAATTATGCTAACATGACAAAAAAATACTTTTGACTTTTAATATTGTAGTGCCGAATAAGGTTTAGGTAATTTAGTGTGATAAAATCTGGTTTTGTAATCTACAATTATGATGGGTAAAATTTAGCATAGTGAAATTAATCAAAAAATTAAGCTAAATCCACTTTATTAGAGAATAATCGTATTTGTTTAAAGCAATTTGCATTAGCTAGCTAGATTATGGCATGATTATATTTATTATATTTTATTGTAAAAAGTCGTGGAATTTATTAACTTATCTAACGCCGGCACAAGGTATATATACATATACAAATATTTCAAATTAAAAAGCTACTTTTAATCGCAATATGGCTGCGCTTCTTGCAAGAAAGTAATATGAGAAAGAATTGAAAGATTCAGTCTTTAGAAGCATAAGTCATTTCAGCAAAGACTTTGTGATGATCATTAATTAGTGAAGTTTATCTTTGAGGAATCCATCGCTAAATTCACTTAAAAAGGAACTCGAAAAGAATGAAATCATGAGCAAGTCAATGCAAGTGTTGAAAATCAATTGAAGCTTTGAATATTAGAATCAAAGAAAGTTAATAATATTCAAGTATTAGATAGCTTTTGAACCCTACCTCAAGATAATATATTTTAATTGCTTCGGAGGCCTTAATACTGCTATATTCTTTAAGTTTATTGGAGGGCCATTTGTCAGTTTGGCTCCACCTTAATGTTATTTATTCATTCAAAAATTCTAACAGTGCTTCTTGTCATTTCAATTTTTACTTTTTTTATTTGGGGGGGGGGGGGGGGGGGGGTAGAAATGGTTCTTCTTCTTTTTTCTTTTTTTTGTCCTTCCTTATTTTGCCTTATCATAATTACTTTACTATCTTTAATGCACTGATATAACTAATCATAAGTGAAAAGAGTTTGCGCCGAAGAAAATAACAACCACTACTTAATAAAGGTTTGGGTATGTATGGTTGGCTTGCAAGTGGAAAATATAATGATGCACTTAACTAACATATCAATATATTGAAAATGCAAATGTTTTCATGAGTTAATTAAGTAGATTTAAATGTTGTTACTCGCAGCCGCACCACTGACCACTAACATCATTCAACAATCCAAAACATAAACTTAGAACACTAAGATCTAAATTCTAATTTCTGTACTAATAATCCTATAAGCAAGGGCAGAGCCACTTATTAGCGAGGAGAGTTAATTAACACTCCATCGTCAAAAAATTATAATATATATATATATATATATATATATATATATATATATAAATTTTGGCTCTGTCACTGCCTATAAATGTTCTATAGTATGCAAACTTACAATAATAATAAGTTTGGTATGATAAAACATGAAATATAGGGTGTGTCCGGTATGAAGGAAAATATGTTTCGGAAAATATTTTTCAATTTTCTTATGTTTGATTGGCCTAAATGTTTTAGAAAAATATTTTCCTCATAAACTTCTTTTCCATTTGGAGGAAAATATTTTCCCTATCAAGAGAAGGGAAAACATTTTCCAAAACTGCTTCTCATTCTTCCCCATCCTATTTCCCATCCCTACCGATCCTCACTAACCAATCCCCACCCACCCAACCCCCACTCCGCCCACCCCCACCTACCCACTACACCTCCCTAAATAAAGATATTATTGATATTACTTTTTTTTACTTTTGGAAAAATAAGTATTTTTTTATTATATAAAAAAAAATTTTCATTATCTTTTCATGCAAAAAGGTATTATTTTCTCATTTCAACGAAAAAGTATTTCTTTTCATGATGTAAAAGTATTTTTTTTTTCATTTCAACAAAATTAATATTTTTTTTATGATATATAAGAAATAATTTTATTTCAAAAAAAATGAGCACTTTATTTTTATATTGTAGAAAGAGTAGTTTCTTTTCTAACCAGAAAAAAAGTATTTTTTTGGTTATAGAGCATATATTTCTATAATATATTCATCCTTAGAGTCTATAATTTTATTTTTATAATCTTTTTGCAAAATTTAAAGTTTTGCAAGGGAAATTCTTATTCAACTGGAAAAAAATTTTACATTATTAAACACCTTATATACATTGTTATACACCGAAATATAATCATGTATATTTATATATAATCGTGTATACTTGTGTATAATCATGTATAATTCTGTATAGCTATGAGAATACCCACAAATATACATGGTTATACATGATTATACAAAGTATATATACATATATGTATATACAACATATACATCATTCTTCCTCCCTCCCTTGTGAAGTTATTTAGAGTGAGAAGAAGAAGAAGAAGAAGAAGAAGAAGAAGAAGAAGAAGAAGAAGAAGAAGAAGAAGAAGAAGAAGAAGAAGAAGAAGAAGAAGAAGAAGAAGAAGAAGAAGAAGAAGAAGAAGAAGAAGAAGAAGAAGAAGAAGAAGAAGAAGAAGAAGAAGAAGAAGAAGAAGAAGAAGAAGAAGAAGAAGAAGAAGAAGAAGAAGAAGAAGAAGAAGAAGAAGAAGAAGAAGAAGAAAGGCCTTCGCTCATAGTCACTGTTCTGAAAATGACTTCTCAACGTCTATTGAGCACTAGAATTCCCCAAAATAAGAAAAGTCACTGTTAACAAATGTTGGTGGTATTGTCTTTAGTGCCCTTGTCACCATCTCTAACTGGCCCGTCTATAATCGCAATCCTCTCAGTTGGTTGGACTCAAGTGAAGCTGAAAAACATCTCAAACTACTGGTTGCTAACTCCAATTAAAAGAAGAAGAAGAAGAAGAAAATTACCAAAAAAAGAGGACTACAAAAGATAAATCTGGTGTGGATTGTTCAACAAAATTATTTTGTGGAAGAGGAAGATAATGAACAGAGCAAGAAAATCTTTAAGAAGAATTCAACTATTTTGCTAGAAAGAGAGAGAAAGAGAAAGAGAAAGAAATTGAAAGTGAAAGAGAAAGTTGGGAGGGGAGAGTTTGAAAAAAAATAGGGGCTGCTAGGGCTAATAAGTGAAAAAAAATTCAATTGGATAGAACTAGGTCATACCAGGTAAGAAGGAAAAATATGGGTCATATTATATTAGGATAGTGGACCAAGTAATATAAAGTATAATTTTTTCTACAAAAAATAGTGATAAAATCTTTTATTTTTATGAAAATATTTTCCTTTGTACCAAACAAGCACATAGTCTCCTCTTAATTTCCATCAAGATGTAAAAAATGACTTCCGTCATTTATGGGGAGTAGTTGCTTTCTTTGCAATAATCCCTAACTTTTAGTCGTTCTAACCCGTCAATCAATATCAATTATTACAAAATTTCAATACCTGTTATAAACTAAAGCAAAAGACAAGAACAATAGAATAAGAACAATAGCAATAGAGAGAAGAGTAGAGAGAGTTCTTCTTATTGAGTTGAGAGGGGTGAATTACAATGGTAGAGAGCACCTCTATTTATAGGGAGGAGGAAGATTTAGCTACCACTAATAGAACTCTAAAATCTCTCTAATTAAATACATTAAAGACATTCACCTTAAATAGAAGTGTAAGAATCTTCTATTTCATAACACTCCCTCTTGAATGTCTATTCAATGATGTGCCTCGTTAAAACCTTAAAACAAAACCCAATGGGAAAAATTAAAGTAAGGAAAAAGAGTACACATGTTTGAATATGCGCCTATTGGTTGCCTCGTTAAAAACCTTCCAAGGAAAACCCAGTGGGACAAAACCTTGTAAGGGAAAAAGAGTGCAACGCGCATTGACTCCCCCTAATGAGTACATCGATTTATATCCTTGAGCATTTGCATTCCAATCTTGTGCATCATCTTCAAAACGATCTTTGGTAGATGCTTGATGAATAAATCAACCATATTGACTTGAATAAATATTCCGCACCTTGAAATCATCATTCTTGATAGATATAAACATCTTCATATAATGTCGTGGAATAGCTCTTCAATATCTCCATAGATGCATTCTCAAATCCATCATGCTTATAGTTATGGCAAGATTCATATGTACACAAATTGTACTTAGGATGCGGTACTTCAGGACCAAGAATTGCATATGCTTCAAGCAACTTAAATCTTTCAAGTTAAGTCATATAAGTCGCATAATAGACTTTAGCTGCATATCAAGTTTTCATGTCATGCTAAGCAAATAAGATATCAAAAATTGACTATACATACCTTTGCCTTTATACTCTCAAGCATTTGAACTATAGGTTCAAAACTACATGTCTTTCATATGGAATCAATTCTTCTTGAATTGTATCTCTTCCATTTAGTTGCTTTCTTTGAGTCAGCAAATGCGTATAGCATGCTTTGCAATATGTTGCAATTGCATTTCCCTTTTTATGAACTACAGGTTCATATCATGATATTCGGGGATATATATATACAAATGAAAATTCATCCCATGTAACACTTTCTCAAGTGTTTATCATGTCTCCCCCTCATGTTAGTAAAGCTAACATGTTTCCTTAACTTTGGAAAATCATCTTTGTGCATTATGTCAATATACACAGCACCTTAATAATAAGATGAAATTATTTGGTTCCTGACCCTGAACCACTTGTGAGGGGAGAATATACTCTCGTATACAACTTATATCAAACTGATATATATATAACTTAGTTCTCATAAGAAACAGTTTAGCTATTAAGTGGAAGCACTCAATAATTATCTTGCTAAACCAACTTTAATATAAACCAACTTATCAAGATGAACTGTCTTGAGTAGAGAATCTGGAAACTATGCTCGAAGTTAGATTACTGAGCGATTTACCTCGCAAGCACCGGCCAGGCTGCGGGTCAATAACAATTGCGCATGTAACCATTCCATAGATGCATCATATTTGGTATACATGGCAGGTGAATGGGCCCATATTCACCTTTGATATTTCCAGAATCAAGGGGCTTCAACCCGAACTCTTTAGTTGGTCAGTTCATTACTGAGAACAAGAACTTCTAGTTCTTTGATATTCACCTATGTGAATTTGCACATCATACTTCAAATGAGATGGCTAACACGAATGTCAACTGAATAAATTATCAATATTGGTAAACTTCAAATTTACACCATGACATGTGCACTTATCAATAAACTTCGGGTTTATTATGACATGGGTTTTATACCAATAGATATCCACTTTATTGTGGCATTCTTTTGTTTGTGTAGTACAAACTGGAGAACAAAGCGGGTAGCTTTTCATATACAAATTACCCCGCTACAAGTTGTAGTAATAGGAGAATCAAAGCCTTCCTTTATTTATAGTCTCAATATCATCAATCGCCTTCGCGTGTACTTTTGGAAACTGGATAAGTTTCTTTGAGACTTACTACAGCACAATACTCAATTGTGTTTCTCCAACATAGTAATAATTGGCTCTTCGAGAGCTCTCAATTAATTTTGTACTACCACAGATTCATCAACATTCATGTGGTGAATATCTTTCTTAAAGAGAAAGTTATACCATTATGGTCATGTCAAACTTATGTGCAAGATATGTTTCTTGCATTATCGTTGTCCTTTAATAGTCATATATCCAAAATACTTTGGCGTACAATAGGTACGCGACCAACGATCATTCATGCCATATATCATCTCAAACCTCCTTCTAGGGGTGAGGGTGGTATTATCTCAAGCCTCCTTCTAGGAGTGAGTGTGGTATATTCAATACCAATTTCATGTTCATATTCTTCCAACATTGAATATGTATTTGTGAATCACATTCACTTCGAGGATATGTGATTTTGTTATCCTTTTCAAATCTATAAATGCTTCAGGCATTTGATTTGCTATTCTTTGCAAATGGATAATCTTTTGTGCCTCTTTCTTTCAAATAGAGGTATGTAGATCAAGATGAGATAATGATGCATTTTTCCACAAAATTTCCCGTTTGGTTTCACCAACTTCTCCCCCTAATTTTGGGAAAAGTGTCTCATCAAATTGACAGTCTGCAAATAGTGCAGTGAACAAATCTCCTGTCAATGTTTCGAGGTAGCGAATAATGGAGGACGCGTCAAACTCAACATATATTCCTAACCTCCTTTGCAAACCCATTTTGGTGCGGGATGGCGGTGCTACAGGCACATATACTGCGCATCCAAAGCTTCTTAAATGGGATATATTGGGTTCATGACCCAAAACCAATTGCAATGGGGAATATTTGTGTCAATTCGTCAGTCAGAGACGAACTAGCATTGCTGCATGCAACATGGCGTGACCCCAAACCGAAGTGGGCAGCCGACGAACTAGCATTGCTTCATGCAAAATGGCGTGACCCCAAACCGAAGTGGGCAGCCGACAAACTAGTATTGTTGCATGCAAAATGGCGTGAACCCAAGTCGAAGCGGGCAGCCGACAAACTAGCATTGTTGCATTCAAAATGGCGTGAACCCAAACCGAAATGGGCAGCCTCGTTTTCATGAAGAATTCAAGATTATTCACATCTATTGTCTCAATATGATATCCATTTTGAATGATATCTTTAAAACTCAACAAGTTCCTTTTAGACTTGGAGGAGAACACTTTGATTGATATCATTAAAACTCAACAAGTCCTTCTTAGACTTGGAGGAGAACATTGCATTCTCTATGATTAACGTCATGCCTTTGGGCAGAGTTACAATTGCTCTTCCGGAGCCTTCAATCAATTTACTACTTCCATAGATTGTAGTAATGTTTGCCTTACACAATTACTCTTCTTTTCTTTGAGTATTGTATGTGTAGTACATGAATCAACTAGGCAAATACTTTTACACTTGGACGTTGGTCCAAGTTCGCTTTGTGAGATATCTATATTTGCTATCCCATAGTTTAACATACAAAAAAAATACATAAATATAAGTATAAACAACTTCAATTCTTTTGTTTCGCGTTTAAACAGCGTTTTGGGAAGCAGTTATTTAGGATATTCGAATATTGTATTCTAATATTCGAATATAATGCCTTGTGGAAAAAAATAATACTTTAATGCGAAAAATATTAGATATTCGAATATTTAAGCACATATTCTAATATCTTGCCAGATATTCGAATATAGGAATTATGATATTCGAATATCTGGCCCAGATATTCGAATATCAGACTCTGATATTCGAATATCTGGCCTGGCGGAAAAAAGTTCGTTTTATTGCTAAATATTAGACGATCGACTAGTTTTTAGGTTAGTCGATTACCTCTACTGTATAATAAAAATATTTGAGCATATTGAAACATTCTAAAGGGCTAATACTAACATCATATCGTGAATTAACTAATACAAGCTAATGCTAATGACTATTAATTTATTCATTGACTAATACAAGTAGAATCAAACAGCTCCATCTTCTTTCATCATGGTTCCATCACCGATTAGGTGGTCTATCTTTCCCTCGGGTTGCTCAAAGAAGTCTGCCACATCCAGGTGGGTGATATCCTCATTGTCGTCATAGACAAAATTTGTTTTAGGGCCTTTTCTCTTTCGAGATGCTTGATAAAGGTCAACCAAGTGTCTTGGTATACGGCAAGTCCGAGACCAGTGCCCATTTCCACCGCAACGATAACATATAGTTTCTGAACTATTTGCCTTAGGATCTTCTGGACCCCGTTTCTGCTTTCGGTGGTTATCTCTCTTTGGGGGGTGACGGACTTCTTGGTGTTGAAAATAACGCTTTACGCTAGAGGGGGGGTGAATAGCGTATTAAAATTATTAAGCGTTTTAGTGCGGAATTTAAAAACTTTGCAGAAATTAAAACAAGTGCAGTAAAATAAGCTTACACAATGATGTATCCTGGTTGGCCACAAACGTGGTTAGTCCAGTCCCCGAGAGACTCTCTCGAGATTTCCACTAAACTTGTCAAGCTTACGGGTGCTTAACAAACCGTTACAGCTGAGGACACAAGCCTCACCTAGGTGCTCGGGGATCACGATCCCAAAGACTTCAATTGCTCGGGGATATCAATCCCAAAGACTTCAATTGCTCGGGGATAACAATCCCAAAGACTTCAACTGCTCGGGGATAACAATCCCAAAGACTTCAATTGCTCGGGGATAACAATCCCAAAGACTTCAACTGCTCGGGGATAACAATCCCAAAGACTTCAACTGAGGAATCACAAGTTCCTCAACAAACGAGAATCGCAATTCTCTTACAAACACAAAACAAACTCACTTTACAAAGTACTCCTCAATGAGTAGATATGAGTAGAAACAGTACGCTCAAGATCACAACAACTTAGCTCAATAGAATGGCTCTTCAAAAAGCTTTATGGATGAATGAAAATGATGATCAATGTAAGAAAGCTTTTAGCAATGAAAATACTTAAATTGTATGTGTTGTTGTTGTGAAAACACTGAGTTAAACCTGTATTTATAGGTGAAAAACTCAGTCTTACCGTTGTCTAATTGCCAATTAAGGATTGCTGAAATTACTCAGTGACAATCGATTGTCAAGACTAAACAATCGATTGTTTGCCTATCAGATCAAAAATTCAATCCCAGATTTTACGTCAACAATCGATTACTTCAAATCAATAATCGATTATTTATAACGTTAAAAAATCCTTTCCAATTTTTGGCATAAAACATCGATTATCAGGAAATCAATAATCGATTATTTTAACAACTTTCCGAAAATCTTTTCCAGATTTTACGCAAAACATCGATTGTTAAATATCAACAATCGATTACCTGAAGGTAATTTGAAAAAGTATGACAACGGTCAACTTCAATAATCGATTATCAAATAGAAAAATCGATTATTAATTAATTTCAAAACTTACTGTCTCGTATATAATCGATTATCAAAAGCCACAATCGATTATTAATTAATTTCAAAACTTACTGTCTCATATATAATCGATTATCAAAAGCCACAATCGATTATTAATTAATTTCAAAACTTTCTGTCTCATATATAATCGATTATCAAAAGCCACAATCGATTATCATTTTATTTAAAATCACTGGGAGACATTTTTCTCATTCTAATCGATTACCATTAGTTCATAATCGATTTTTATGAGTTTTGAAAACTTTGCCTCAGTTAACAATCGATTATCATAAGTACACAATCGATTGTTATGCAGTTTGCAAAAACCTGATGTTAACTGACTTACTCACAATCGATTATCATTAATTCACAATCGATTGTCATGCAGTCTTGGCTTAGAGATACTCGATTATCATAAGTACATAATCGATTATCTTAGCCCAGATTTTTGAGGCATGTTTGGAAAACATTTTAAAATATGCATAGTTTAAAATCATTTGACACTTAATTTAAATATGCATGATTTTGGAAAAATAATTTTGGTAGAGAAGCCATGTTATGAGCCAAGTTGAGGAATCAAGATCACAATTAATATTGACTCAATTATAACATTTCTAAACTTTGTCTTGAGCTTCTTGTAATGCATCCATTTTGTGCTTGTCCTTGAGCACTGCTATATATCGCTTTTTGCTTTGTTTGACATTCATCAAAACCTACAAAAGAACACACGTTTAGTATATTGCATTTGAAACGTGTTACCAACAATTTCCCCCTTTTTGATAATGGCAAACATAAGCGGGATATATGCAATAATTATTTTGATAATCCAAGACAAAAGTAAAGTATGCAATTTAATGTTCCCCCTCACTTTAAGCATGAATGAAGTTGAGAGTGATATAGCATAATATAGCATACTTCTTGATATCCCGTTTTCTTCCCCCTTTTGCCATTAGCAAAAATATAAACAAGGGAAGAATATAAAAAAATATGACATAAACAAAAGTTTATTTATTGGAAAAAAGATAACGGAAGTAATCGATTATTGATACCGTAATCGATTGTTTGACGGCGATTTTCCTGTAGAATACTTGAGTATTTTGCGTCATGCTTTTTATGATCCCCTTTTCTTTAGGGTGATACCTGCAAAAAAATGTTAGACGCCTCCGACGCTCAAGTTAGAAATTATGTAAGAAATAAAATGCAATGCATGACTTAGATCAACGTGGAGTCAAGGATCCCGAGTTCACTACGAATTCGGAAGAAGGACTCTTTATCTAAGGGCTTTGTAAAGATGTCTGCCAATTGGCTTTTTGTTTCAACAAATTCAATTTCGACATCGCCTTTTAGAACGTGATCTCTAATAAAATAATGTCTAATTTCAATGTGTTTTGTTCGCGAGTGAAGAATGGGGTTCTTCGTCAAGCATATGGCACTAGTGTTGTCACATCTAAGAGGAATGTGGTCAAGACGTAGGCCATAGTCCAAGAGTTGTTGTTTCATCCATAGGATTTGAGCGCAACAACTCCCCGCGGCTACATATTCAGCCTCGGTTGTGGACAACGCAACACTAACTTGCTTCTTACTAAACCAAGAAACTAAAGCGCTACCGAGCAAGTGGCAAGTGCCGCTAGTGCTCTTGCGGTCCAATTTGCATCCAGCAAAATCAGAGTCGGAATAGCCAATAAGTTGGCATGAAGAACCTTTGGGGTACCATAGACCCACATTGGTAGTACCGACAAGATACCTTAGAATCCGCTTTACCGCAGTAAGGTGAGATTCTTTCGGACATGATTGATAACGGGCACAGACGCACACGCTAAACATGATGTCCGGACGACTAGCAGTAAGATAAAGAAGAGAGCCAATCATACCTCGGTACTTTTTGATGTCGACTTCCTTACCTTTTTCATCTTTGTCGAGATGATCGGATGTGCTCATGGGAGTTGCTATTTCCTTTGCATTGTTCATGTCAAAACGTTTAAGCAGTTCTTTGCAATACTTGCTTTGACAAATGAATGTACCTTCCTTCATTTGTTTTACTTGTAATCCCAAAAAGAATTGTAACTCACCCATCATGGACATCTCAAATTCGCTAGTCATTAAGTTTGAAAATTCCTTGCATAGAGCATTGTTAGTAGCACCAAAAATGATATCATCTACATATATTTGAACTAGCAAGATATCATTGTTTTCATGCTTGACAAATAAAGTTGTGTCAACTTTTCCACGAATAAAATTATTTTCTAAAAGAAATTTACTCAACCTTTCATACCAAGCTCGAGGAGCTTGTTTTAAACCATAAAGGGCCTTTTTGAGTTTGAAAACATGATTGGGAAAATTAAAGTCTTCAAAACCGGGGGGTTGCTTTACAAAAACTTCTTCTTGGATAAAACCATTTAAAAAGGCACTTTTCACATCCATTTGATATAAAATGAAATTCATAGAAGATGCAAAAGCAAGCAACAAACGGATGGCCTCTAATCTAGCTACCGGAGCATATGTCTCATCATAATCAATCCCTTCTTCTTGATTATAGCCTTGAGCCACAAGCCTAGCTTTGTTTCTAGTGATTATGCCATTTTCATCTAATTTATTTCGAAAAACCCATTTCGTACCAATTATGGTATGACCTTCGGGTCTTGGCACCAAATCCCAAACGTTGTTACGTTTGAATTGGTTAAGCTCCTCTTGCATTGCCAAGGTCCAAAATTCATCCCCAATTGCTTCAGAGATGGTTTTGGGTTCAATTTGAGAAACAAAAGCAGTAAGATCTAAGGTATTTCTAAGGGAGCTCCGGGTACTTACCTTCCCTCCAACGTCGCCTATTACCTGATCGAGAGGATGGTCTTTGACTGTTCTCCATTCTATTTGCTCTTTTGGTTCATTTTCCGGTTGAGGAGCTTCTTCAATTGGTTGTTCCACCGTTTTGTCAATTTCTTTCCTTGGTGGTTCTTCTTGAATTTTGTCCTTTAGGCTTTCCAGAATACCTGAAAGATCAAGACCACAATCCTTTCTCGCCAAGCGAGTATTATCTTCGGAAAAAACAATATGAGGAGATTCCTCTACAACTTGGGTTCTTTTATTAAAAACCCTATAAGCTTTACTACGAGAAGAATAGCCAATGAAGATACCTTCATCCGACTTTGCATCAAATTTTCCTAGTTGGTCCTTTCCATTGTTATGCACAAAACATTTACAACCAAAGACACGTAAATGTGAAATGTTTGGTTTTCTACCTTTGTAGAGTTCATATGGGGTTTTTAAGAGTATCGGCCGAATTGCTACTCTATTCAAAACATAGCATGCGGTACTCACGGCGTCTGCCCAAAACTGTTTGGGAATCTTAGCTTCGTCGAGCATGGTTCTAGCCATCTCTTCGAGACTCCTATTTTTCCTTTCCACCACCCCGTTTTGTTGTGGTGTACGTGGAGCGGAAAAGGTATGCTCGATTCCGAGTTCATCACAAAAATCCGCAAAGAGATTGTGATCAAACTCTCCCCCATGATCACTTCTAATGGAAGTGACAGTTGATTCCTTTTCATTTTGAACTCTTTTAAGAAAAAGCTTGAAGCTAATAAATGCATCACTTTTATGTGCAAGAAATAATGTCCATGTAAATCTAGAGAAGTCATCAACAATAACAAAAGCATATCTATTTCTTCCTAGACTTTCGATACGGGATGGTCCGAATAAATCCATATGCAATAGTTGTAAAGGTCTAGAGGTTGAAACAACATTTTTGGATTTAAAAGATGCTCTTGTTTGCTTCCCCTTTTGACATGAATCACAAATAGTATCACTTTCAAATTTTAAGAAGGGAAGACCAATCACTAGATTTTGAGAAATCAATTTATTTAAAAGATGCATGTTCATATGAGCTACTCTACGATGCCACAACCACACATTATCATCTTTGCTCAACAAACAATCAACATACTCGGATGAGGAGTTTTCAAGATCAACCATGTAAATATTGTCAACTCTAAAACCACGTAGAATAATCTTGAAGTCACTACGTCTAAACACTAAACACTCATCAGAATCAAACAACGCAAGATTTCCCTTGTCACATAATTGACTTATGCTCAAGAGATTATGCTTTAAACTTTTGACAAGTAATATATGCTTTATAGAGGATTTTTCATTCTTACCGACCGCTCCGATGCCAATAATTTGTCCTTTATTGTTGTCACCGAATACGACGCTTCCTCCTTCTTTGTGCTCTAGTTGAAGGAATTTGGATTCGTCTCCTGTCATGTGTCTAGAGCATCCACTGTCAAGGTACCATAGTACACTTGATCCCTTCAAGCACACCTACAAAGCAAATTAATATTCTTTAGGTACCCATATCATTTTGGGTCCTTGGGGGTTAGGCAAATAACGACCATAATAATATGAAGAATCTCTATGCTTTGTAAAACACATAGGTGCAATATGACTTATACGATTGCAGTAATGACATACTACGTTCGGGTTGTGTTGATGCCTAGGTTGAGCCAACAAGGTTCTAGGCGAATGAATATGATTAACACTAGACATATTTTTCCCATTCTTAGTATGATATCTAGATGGTCTAAAGTCATTAGTGCTAGACTTGTTGAAGGACCTAGTGTCATGTCTAGGTGGTCTATGCTCGTTCCTAGAGTTATTTCTTGGTTGCCGAAAATTACTATCTGTAGGCTTGTTTGCAAGAATCCTAGATTCGGATCTAGGTTGTCTAAAGATATTAGTTCTACCCTTATTTTCATACATTCTAGCATAATGTCTAGGTGGTCTAAAAGAATTTGTTCTAGGCTTGTTTAATACCTTAGAGTTATTTCTAGGTGGAGTAGTGAAGTTTTTGTTTTTATGCCGTTGATATTTCTTAGGCGTTTCTTTTTCAACAACTTTAGGAACTTCTTTACTATGTGTTTCTAATGTTTTCCTAAGTTCTGTGTTTTCTAGTTTTAAGGACTCACAAGCAGTACAAGTAGAGCATTTATCAACACAAGAGGCTTCATGCATAGTCTTGATGACTTGTCTAAGTTCTATACTATCATTTAACAAAAATTGATTTTCATTTGCAAGATTCTCGTTATCACGAGACAGATTTTCAACACCTTTTTGAGCTAAAGAAAGACGTTCTTCAAAGTCCTTGTCTTTTAAAAAGAGTTGTTTTTGAAAATCCTCTTCTTGTAAAGAAAGAGTTCTTTGTAAATCTTTAATAGTCTTAGAAGCATTTATCAACTCATCATGCAGTTTGTTATAAGCAATTTGCATATCGTTAGATGTACTTACCTCGTCTTTTTCGTCTGCCATGAGGCACTGACCAGTTATTTCATCGTTTGTGCTGACCGCTTTTTGAGGCGTGTTTTCGTGCAATTCCTCAAGTTTGTCCCACATTTCCTTAGTAGTTTTATAGTGGGAGATTTTTCGCCAAAGTTCCTGGTTCAAGGCGTTATGTAATATATTCATAGCTTTAGTGTTGTATTCACTTACCTTATCTTTCCCGACTTTTGTCGTCAGTTGATCACTGTGTTTAATAGCTTGCCATAGATACAAATCGTTTGCCATTGTAAAAACTTGCATCCGATATTTCCAGACTGAGTAGTCGTTTTCGTCCAATATTGGAGGTGACATGCTGCATTCTCCTTCACCTATTCCTGCAAAGAAATTTAGAGTAGAAGCCATGGATGGTTCTCTCAAACGGTTAGGTTTTTCAGAGAGTATGGCTCTGATACCAATTGTTGAAAATAACGCTTTACGCTAGAGGGGGGGTGAATAGCGTATTAAAATTATTAAGCGTTTTAGTGCGGAATTTAAAAACTTTGCAGAAATTAAAACAAGTGCAGTAAAATAAGCTTACACAATGATGTATCCTGGTTGGCCACAAACGTGGTTAGTCCAGTCCCCGAGAGACTCTCTCGAGATTTCCACTAAACTTGTCAAGCTTACGGGTGCTTAACAAACCGTTACAGCTGAGGACACAAGCCTCACCTAGGTGCTCGGGGATCACGATCCCAAAGACTTCAATTGCTCGGGGATATCAATCCCAAAGACTTCAATTGCTCGGGGATAACAATCCCAAAGACTTCAACTGCTCGGGGATAACAATCCCAAAGACTTCAATTGCTCGGGGATAACAATTCCAAAGACTTCAACTGCTCGGGGATAACAATCCCAAAGACTTCAACTGAGGAATCACAAGTTCCTCAACAAACGAGAATCGCAATTCTCTTACAAACACAAAACAAACTCACTTTACAAAGTACTCCTCAATGAGTAGATATGAGTAGAAACAGTACGCTCAAGATCACAACAACTTAGCTCAATAGAATGGCTCTTCAAAAAGCTTTATGGATGAATGAAAATGATGATCAATGTAAGAAAGCTTTTAGCAATGAAAATACTTAAATTGTATGTGTTGTTGTTGTGAAAACACTGAGTTAAACCTGTATTTATAGGTGAAAAACTCAGTCTTACCGTTGTCTAATTGCCAATTAAGGATTGCTGAAATTACTCAGTGACAATCGATTGTCAAGACTAAACAATCGATTGTTTGCCTATCAGATCAAAAATTCAATCCCAGATTTTACGTCAACAATCGATTACTTCAAATCAATAATCGATTATTTATAACGTTAAAAAATCCTTTCCAATTTTTGGCATAAAACATCGATTATCAGGAAATCAATAATCGATTATTTTAACAACGTTCCGAAAATCTTTTCCAGATTTTACGCAAAACATCGATTGTTAAATATCAACAATCGATTACCTGAAGGTAATTTGAAAAAGTATGACAACGGTCAACTTCAATAATCGATTATCAAATAGAAAAATCGATTATTAATTAATTTTAAAACTTACTGTCTCGTATATAATCGATTATCAAAAGCCACAATCGATTATTAATTAATTTCAAAACTTACTGTCTCATATATAATTGATTATCAAAAGCCACAATCGATTATTAATTAATTTCAAAACTTTCTGTCTCATATATAATCGATTATCAAAAGCCACAATCGATTATCATTTTATTTAAAATCACTGGGAGACATTTTTCTCATTCTAATCGATTACCATTAGTTCATAATCGATTTTTATGAGTTTTGAAAACTTTGCCTCAGTTAACAATCGATTATCATAAGTACACAATCGATTGTTATGCAGTTTGCAAAAACCTGATGTTAACTGACTTACTCACAATCGATTATCATTAATTCACAATCGATTGTCATGCAGTCTTGGCTTAGAGATACTCGATTATCATAAGTACATAATCGATTATCTTAGCCCAGATTTTTGAGGCATGTTTGGAAAACATTTTAAAATATGCATAGTTTAAAATCATTTGACACTTAATTTAAATATGCATGATTTTGGAAAAATAATTTTGGTAGAGAAGCCATGTTATGAGCCAAGTTGAGGAATCAAGATCACAATTAATATTGACTCAATTATAACATTTCTAAACTTTGTCTTGAGCTTCTTGTAATGCATCCATTTTGTGCTTGTCCTTGAGCACTGCTATATATCGCTTTTTGCTTTGTTTGACATTCATCAAAACCTACAAAAGAACACACGTTTAGTATATTGCATTTGAAACGTGTTACCAACACTTGGAATTTCTTCCTTGTCCACGTCCTTGGCTTTGACCCCGTTTATGACCGTGATCATGGTCCCTTTTATGTTTGGCATAATGCGAGTGCACCATATCTGCTTCAGGCAGTGGTGTAGACCCAGTTGGTCTATTTTCGTGATTTCTCATGAGCAGATCATTATTTCGCTCAGCCACTAGTAAGAGAGAAATCAGTTCAGAGTACTTCGTAAAGCCTTTCTCTCGGTACTGTTGCTGCAGTACCATATTGGAGGCATGAAACGTTGTAAACGTTTTCTCAAGCATATCGTAATCGGAGATGTTATCTCCACATAGCTTCAGTTTAGAAGTAATTCTGAACATAGCAGAATTATATTCAGAAACGGACTTAAAGTCCTGTAGCCTCAGATGGGCCCAATCATATCGTGCTTGTGACAGAGTGACCAACTTCAGGTTGTCATATCTCTCCTTTAAGCTGTTCCACAAAACGAGTGGATCCTTGACGGTGAGATATTCAATCTTCAAACCTTCGTCAAGGTGGTGGCGCAAGAAAATCAAGGCCTTCGCACAATCTTGGGTGGATGCTTTTTCTTTATCTTTGAGGGTGTCTTCGAGACCCATAGCATCTAGGTGGATTTCAGCATCCAACACCCATGTCATATAGTTCTTGCCCGAAATTTCAAGGGCAACGAACTTTCTTTTCATAATGTCAGACATACTCGAAAATTAAATTAGGAAGAGGGAAAATACCTTGGATTTTCGAGAATGATACTTGAGACGGTAGAGTCTCGTGCTGATAACGTGTTATAAACTAAAGCAAAAGACAAGAACAATAGAATAAGAACAATAGCAATAGAGAGAAGAGTAGAGAGAGTTCTTCTTATTGAGTTGAGAGGGGTGAATTACAATGGTAGAGAGCACCTCTATTTATAGGGAGGAGGAAGATTTAGCTACCACTAATAGGACTCTAAAATCTCTCTAATTAAATACATTAAAGACATTCACCTTAAATAGAAGTGTAAGAATCTTCTATTTCATAACAATACCAAAAATAATAACGTTATTTACTTGCCCTATTTTACATCTGTGCAGTTATCATAAATCACATACTTTTACACGTAATTAACACTGAAAATGGAACATAGAACTATCGCCAAAAAAATATATATTTTCGTCGCACATTTTCTTCTTCGAATCACTTCACTCTCCACATATGCGTAGAATTAAGGATATGCATAACAGCCGACCAAAGTCTATCATTTCTTCAACTTTTCTGCTACCTCTTACTAATTAGTATGAAAACTTGAATAAATGATGAAAAACTGTATCTCTTAATGAGTACATAAGTTAGTTTAAATACAAATTATAGTAATCAATTTTCTAGAGTTTCATTTAAATCAAATAACTAAAGAATTCTATTGTAACGATTCTACTAGTCATTTTGAAAATTTGTATTTCGCTCGATAGTTTAGAGGCACAAGTCTAAATGATGTATTAGGACATGCTTTCAAAATTTGAGTTTATTCCGATTGATTTGATATGTTTCGGCGCGAGTTTTTGGAAGTCGAAAGTTTGAAAGTTCATTAAGATTGATTTGAGGTGCATTTCGTCTTTTCGATGTTGTTATGCGTGATTTGAGGCCTCGAGTAGGTCCATGTTTTGTTATGAGACTTGTTGGTATGTTTGTATGGGGTCCCGAGGGGCTCAGAGGAGTTTCGGATAGGTTTGAGTTGTGTTGTGCTCATTTTTCGAATGTTTCGACGTCATTTCTTCTAGCATAAATGGTACCACATTAAACAAATGAGCTCTGATTTCTGTTTTGATTGAAGCATTAGATCCGCATCGTAATTAAGGAGTTATGGCAAAAAGAATCGTCAAATTAGGACATCGTATAAAGATTTTATGAACACTTTTCTTAGAATTCAACTTTTAGTTTTTTAAAAAAAATTAATTACGAAATTGCCACTAACTTTGTATTAAAAATATGCAATATTTTCAAATATTGAAACTAACATATCTCCTTCATTATAAGGTCAAATGCAGTTATTCAAAATCCTAACTTGACTGAAATTTCACAAGGAATCAATTGGAGGTATCAAAAGCGAGTTTCAAGATCATTTTTCATGCAAAACGAGACAGAACAACTGGGCAGAAATACTTAATATAAAAAGTTTGTTCATTCGATCATATTTTGAGTTTGGGAGCTCGGATTTGGATTATATTTGAAGGTAATTTTCGCTATGTAGATTGAGGTAAGTGTTGTATACTCGATTTTGGTTATATTTCATAAATCCATCTCGTTTTAGGCATTTGATTGATCATTTCAGAGTCAAACTTGGGGGTTTTGACTAAAATTTCATAAAGTGAATTTTTGAGTTCAGAATAACGATTCGGAGTTGTATTTGAGTGAAACTAGTATGGTTGGACTTTTGTTAGGTGTTCGGGTTTTGAATATTTTATCTGGTTCCGATGTGCGGGCCCGGAGTATTAACTTTTGTTGACTTTTTGCAAATTGTATAAAGATTATAGCTTTGTTAATTGAAATTGTTTTCTCTTGCCTTGATTGATGTATTTAAGTTTCTTTAGCTAGATTGGGCCGAGCGATGGTAAATTGGTAAAGAAAAAGCTAAATTGAGTATTGAGTTGGCCGAATTGAGATAAATATCTTGCCTAACCTTGTGTGGGGGAAACCACCCCTTTGGAATTGAGTCAATTATTCTATCTTAATATGTGAAATCTGTGTACGCAAGGTGGAGAGTTGGTACATAGTTTATATGTAGTGTTGATTGGTTAGATTGTCTAGTCTTTTTTTCATGCCTTTGATCAAATTGTCATAATATGTGGTATCTTGTTGTTAGGCTGCACTTACATGCCCTGTATGATGTTGTTAGCATTTATTTATCTGTTGCTCATTGTTTAGCCTTATTTGTCTTAGTTGAAATTATAGCCTTTCTTGTTATTTTGTTACTTCTTAATTGTGGAATACTCTATGACTCTGTGCATATAAGATACTTGTCTATATTGTCGTCATTACCAGTGCATTTATCACGTGCCTTACATGTTCTGTTATTATTGTAATGTTTGTTGTATTCCTTTGATTTATTCGTGATTCTATTGTAGTTATGTACTCATGCCCTTGGTAGTAGAAATTCTTGTAATTAAGTTGTTGAGTTGTTGTTGATTTAAGCTTTTGTCTGGTGGCATCGGGTTGCACGCCGCAACATGAGGAATAAGGGTAAAATATTGAGGAGGAATAAGGGAGAATTGATAATTTGGTCGGATCGTATTGCACGCTGCAACAGGAGCAATAAGAGGACAAGTGGGATCGGGTTGCATGCCGCAACTACAGAAATAAGGGTGATATATTAAGTAGTTATAGATGTGGACTGGTGGGATCAGATTGTGTGCCGAAACATATATATTATTTACTTTTATTATAATTGTTATAAAGGAATAAAGGAGGATTTGTGGGATTGGTATGCATGATGCATCAATATATGTTCTTATGTATTCCTCTCTGACTGGACAAGTTATTCAGTACTTTTATATTTCACTTAGAGATTGATTATAGTTGAATAGTGATAAGAGCCCAGTTCATTTGTTCAAGACTTTGACAATTTATATTTAGGGTTCTACTGAGTTTTGAGTATCGGGTTATTGACTTGCCGTTGTTCCTTGAATTCTTATCCTTTAACTATTACTCTGGTTAATAAATTTTCAAAGTAAACTTACTAAGATCATTTCCTCCAGTCCTACTAAGTTGTTGGTAATATGGTGATCTAAAATAAAGAAACTAATACTACGCTACTTTGTAGACTTTTAAATTTGAACTCGCCGTACTTATATATACATTTCAATATATCAAATCTCAATAATTGTTATATTTTTATTTCAATTAGTTTCTCAATTAAATTTTCTTAAACCCTCTATGATTGTATTATATTTAAAAATAAATTTTTATTAAGTGTTAATTTAATCAAACCTATATTAAAGGCGATAATTTATTCAATATTGTATTCTTATTTGAAAAGGGTATTTTCTTACTCAAACGGTTTCTCAAAATAACTTCATCTTTCTTGTTGATTTTGTAATTGGTTAAGAAACTATAATTTACCTTATGTTGTATAATTGAGACTTCGTAAACATTTTAATTGCATTTGTTACAGACATTATGTACCAGGTAGCATGAGGATATTGTTGTGCAAATTGAGATAAAAATATATAGGCACAAGGTTCCATGTATGCTAAAGGTTTGAAAATTGAGGTTATAATATGAGACATCGAGGATTAAGAATTGTGTATCAGAAATGATTTGATTGGTTGGGTTAACACGGTGTCATGACCGAACTGGAGGGCTATGACTAGCACCCGGGCCATATTTGCCGAGCACCAATGTACATTTTATCTGACTTTCCTTATTATCTTTAAGAGCCAACGAGATCAATATAAATTGTACACATGGTTCATAAACAACTAACAATGAAAGACAATATCTTGAACATACATAACATAGGATGACCAGATATAAGAAACTATATATAAGGTAAGAGCTACCACGCCGCCATGAAAGACTATACAACAAAATCAACCGACAAGGCATACCAAACTATGCACGAGGAAACATCTATCTAGGAGCCTCTAAAGGAGCATAAGTATTGCAACATTGCTCGAATAGGGCCGCGACATACCCATAATATCTATAACAAAAATGCATACCAAGACCACGGCAAGTCCTGATAAGGGATCTCCCAAATAATCGCTGAACTGGAAAGCCTACTTTGGTGGGGGAGCTGCGTCTACCCATTTATTAGGACCTGCAGCACGACATGTAGCATCCAAAAATATAACGGACGTCGGTACAAATAAAGTACTGAGTATGTACGGCATGAAAGCATTAATAAGAAAAGTAATATAAATAGGGATAGATGATATAAAACCTGTAACAAATAAAGTAATGATAACATACATACATATATATTACTTTATCACGCCGCCCTATAATCGGTTGGGTATGACACCTATTGTAAAATCACTGATCAGTTAGATTTTACCGAGAACCATGTGGACGGATACATTTTACCGAGCCTATTACGGCCGGGTATGATATGATGATGATGATGCCCATATATATATATATATATATATATATATATATATATATATATATATATAATGCATGCATGACTCATTTGATTTCGGAGTGACATAAGGTCGATATTCTCCGTACACGTTATTAGGAATAACTCTTCATCAAGAATCATATAAGAATCACAAAATAGCAACAAAATCGATAACACAAGAATAAGAGAAGCAACCTTAATGTCAATTATTCCATAAGAAGGGAAACAATGTAAGTACCGCCAGCTTCTAAGAGTAGAGTACCTTTGGAAGCTCGTTCATTGCATTATGTACAATTGAAGTCATGTAAAAGAAGGAAAGTGATAGCCTCACATACCTTGTATATACGCTGCCAACCTGAAGCTATGCAAATTTCACGACTCCTTAGTCTACAATAAGAGAAATAACACTATCGTTATCGTTTAAGTGTCATAACTATTATGTATCAACCACAACCTATTTTACGATAAAATAGACACCACCTCCCCTATATATATGACTTCACACAAGTCAAAAAAAGTCACCAAATAGCCTAACATACCCCTATCACTTCATACACAACACGATGGTCATAATAATGTCAAACAATCCAAAAATATTACGATGAACGACCAGCAAACAACCTTGACATTATGTGGTATTTC
Source organism: Nicotiana benthamiana (assembly GCA_034376525.1). Classification (NCBI taxonomy): domain Eukaryota; kingdom Viridiplantae; phylum Streptophyta; class Magnoliopsida; order Solanales; family Solanaceae; genus Nicotiana; species Nicotiana benthamiana. Next base: position 81,003,012 of record CM067328.1, on the reverse strand, counting down.
TTCACACCCTTTCTCCTCTAATCTCCATATAAACAATAGCAATAGAGAATACCCAATAGCAACACAAAACAGCCCACAAAAATTTCCCACAAATTCAGCAACTCAAAATTAATTTTTCAGTTTACTTAGGCACGATTCGACTTGTCTTTTCTTTCAAATTAAGAAACAAAAAAAATACATATTTATACCTCTTATCTAATATACCATATATGAATTCAAATTAAAAATAAGTTTACAACCAGCCAACCATGACGGAAGAACAAACAACATACCACTCTTACGAAACTCGCTGTCTATTTTTACGATCGAGTTGCAACTCGCAAAAACATAGATAATGGAAAGAAAAGCAGAACCTTAACTTGTAATAAGTATAACTCACCTAGCCCGGTCCTTATTCATCAAAAATCAGTTCCTTCACATGGATACAAGAAGGATAAAGAGAAACTAGTAAGTTGTCTGGACTTTTCGGCACTAGAATCATGTCGTGACACCCGAAATACCCTAGGGTTTGTAGGGAATTTTTGGGGGGAGGAGTTGCAGGGGTTAAATTTGGGTATCAAGGTATGAAAGATAGGTTAAATAAATGAGTTGATAAGCCCTTAAATGTCTCCTCTTGTCTGACTTTAGGGCTTTTAATTGAGTCCTCTCCTTTTGGCAAGTAGGTGATGCACCTACTTGTCACCTACCAATCTGTGCAGTCTCGCAAAAATGCGAATATCTTTACACTATACGAACTTATTGACGAATGGTTTAATGAGTTTAAAACAAGACTCATAGATATTAATTTTGTGGGTAGGTCACCCCCTAATTTCAAGTAAATTGGGAAAAAAATTTAGTAACATTTGACCTAAAGTTTAAGTAAAATTATGAGCATAAGTTGCGATAACTTTTGTCAACTTTTGTTTCATAACTTTCTTGACTTCAACACTTATGATACAAATATTATATGATTCAAAAACCTTATAACCTGACCTCTTAATAATTTTATCACCCATAGTTTTACCCAAAAAATACAAGTTACAATATCCTTGATTCGTTTAACTTCTAATATTTGTTAACCACTCTTATACACCCTTGTATAATTTAAGACCAATAGGATTAACTTCATATCATCTCAAAGATAATCTCATCTTAGATTTACATCAACTAAATTATGGCATGAACCAACATATATGAATATGGGTTCCCCCAGGAACATTTATCCTTGAATGTAAGGGTTTATGGGGAGTCTAACTCATCGTGGATCCCAATGGAAAGTTCTAACCGAGTTTCCCTTATAAAACGGACACTAGCCAAACTTGCAAGTAGTTAAACCCAACGTATAGTCTCACACTATACCAAGCATTATGGATATGTACGTTATCTGTTTATCACCATTTTGTATTAAGGAAGAGTATTCTCAAGCTACTACTTACCTCATAGTGCCAATTCACCTTCTAATGCGTCCTGCGTTCCCTCAGAATCCTCATAATCTTGAATCTAGAACAAGTAAGGGTATTTAGACTTCATCTCCTCTTCTGCTTCCCATGCCATTTCTTTCATGTTTTTGTTCCTCCACAATACTTTGATGGAAGCTACATCCTTTGTTTCCATCTTGGGACTTGTCGATCTAATATAGCCAGTGGCACTTCTTCATATGATAGATCCTTTATAACTTTTATATAGTTGATAGAGATGACCTGAGAAAGATCCGAATTGGACATATTCCAATTCGGATGATAATTCTAAATCATAAGCAACCTGTCTGATTCGTCGAAGAAAATTGTACGGACCGATATACCGTGGACTTAGCTTAGCCTTATGTGATGGTGAACTGGTAAAGGATAAGCTAAATTGAGTATTGAGTTGGCTTAATTGAGGTAAGTATCTTGCCTAACCTTGTGTTGGGAAACCCCCCCCCCCTTAGGAATTTAGTCAATTATGCCATCTTGATATGTGAAATCTGTGTACGTAAAGTGACGAGTGGGTACGAAGTTTATATGTTGTGTTGACCGGTTAGATTGTCTAGTCATTTTTCATACCTTTGACTAGATTGTCATAATATGAGGTATCTTTTTATTAGGCTACACTTACATGATGATGATGTTAGCATTTATTTATTTGTTGCTCGTTAGTTGGCCTTATTTGCCTTAGTTGAAGTCATTGCCTTTCTTGTTGTGTTGTTACTTCTTAATTGTGAGTTCCTCTATGACTCAATGCATATATGCTACTTGTCTAAATTGTTGTGATTACTTTTACTATTATCACGTGCCTTACATGTTTTGTTGCTTTTGCACAGGTTGTTGTGTTCATTTGATTTTTCCGTGATTCTCTTGTTGTTGTGTACTCGTACTCTTGGTAGCAGAAATTCTTGTCATTGAGTTTTTAGTTTAATTTTTTGTCTAGTGGAATCGGGTTGCATGCCACAACAAGAGGAATAAGGGCGATATATTGAGGATGAATAAGGGAGAATTGATATTTCTGGTGGGATCGGGTTGCACACTTTACTTTATTGTAATTGTTATTGAGGAATAAGGGAGGATTGGTGGGATCGGGTTGCGTTCCACAACATATATATACTATTTAGGAGTGGGCATAGTCTTTGCGAACCCGAAATCCAAACCAAAATCCGAATTTTTTGAATTTTTGGTTTGGATTTTCGAATGATAGATTGGACTTTGGATTTCATTTTTTAAAATTTTTTATTTCGGATTGGATATTGGATTTGGTACTTCGAATTTTTATATCCGAAAATCTAAAAATTTTGGTACTTTATATTTAGTCCATCATCCATATGTCAGTAGTAATAAATTTGATACCCTACCCATTAGATATTATCTCATATATTCAATATTAATTACTAAGTTACTATCCTAATATTTTCTATATGGATATGGATTAACTATTGCTGTTTCTTATCAGGCGTATTAACGTCTATATGGCATTACCTTTACAATAATTTTATTACTTGAATATTTTATTTGGATGATCGCGGTGAGAATGGGTAACTTTTCGGGCAATTTAACATGAGTACTTCATTTGGATATTATTTTTTATAAAAAGAAGAAACATCTTAACTTATAAGCTCAAAACCAAAAACTCAAAATATCCACTCCGATTAATCTGAAACCAAAATTAAAAAATTCAATCCAATCCGAGCTTATTTGGATTGGATTTGGATTGCCATTTATTCAGTCCGAAAACCAAAAATCCAAATCGAAATTTTAAATTCAATCCAATCTGCCCGAACGCCCACCCCTAATACTATTTACTCTTATTATTATTATTATTACAGAGGAATAAGGGGGTATGTGTGGGATCGAGATGTGCGCCACATCAATATATGTGCTTATGTATTCTTCTTTGATAGTGCAAGTTATTCGGTAGTTTTACATTTCACTAAGAGAGTGGTTATAGCTGGATACTGATAAGACCCTTGTTCATTTGTTCATGAGTTTGATAATTTACATTTCAGGTTCCACTGGGTTTTGAGGATCAGGTTATTGACATTGAGTTATTACCATTGTTCCTTGAATTCTTATCCTTAAACTATTACTCTGCTGAATTAATTTTCAAAGTAACATTACTACGTTAAATCATTTCCTCCTTCGTGCAAAGTTATTAGTAATATAATGATTTAAAATAAAGAAAATAATGTTATGCTACTCTGTACAACTTTTACATTGAACTCACCGTATTTATATATACATTTCAATATTTAAAATTCCAGTAATTGTTATATTTTTATTTCAATTAGTTTCTCAATTAAATTTCCTTAAACTATCGAAGGTTGTATTTTATTCAAAAATAAATTTCTATTAAGTGTTAAATTAATAAAATCTATATTAAAGGTGATAATTATCCGAAGTTGCATTTATTTGAAAAGGGTACTTTACTCAAACGGTGTCTAAAAATAACTTCATCATTTTCATTGATTTTCTAATTGGTTTAAACACTGTAATTTACCTTATGTTGTATAAATGGACTCTTTGAACATCTTAATTGCATTTGTTATAGACATTATGTACTGGGTAGCACGGGGATGTTGTGTGCAAAGTGAGATAGAAATATGTGGGCAGAGGGTGCCATGTTTGCTAAAGGTTTGAAAATTGAGGTTGTGATATGAGACATCGAGGATTCAGAATTGTGCATCAAAAGTGATGTGATTGATTGAGTTAACATTGTCTTCTTTATTCGAGCATATTTTTACTTGTATGTATCCAAGCTATGTTGGTGTTAATTTACTTGTTATCTTTCATTTCCATCTGTGTTTTCCTTTATTTCCTCTGTTGTTTGTATTTTGATTTCTCCCTGCTGTTGATATTACTTTGTTATCTTATTCTTGATAGTTTATTATCATATTTTTTTCAATTTATTTGACAAGTAGGTGTCTTGACTGTTTCTACCACGACCCAAATTTCTCTCCTTTGGGAGTCATGATAGCACCTACTAATGTGAGCTAGGCAAGCCGACTATTTAAATAAATTACCTTTTTACCCATTTAATATTCCTTAAAAATTATGAAACAAAAATATATTTAAACAACAGAATTTACCACAAACTCAAGAAAAAGCAATAAACTATCTGAATATGAATCCACTACAACTGTTTGAGCCTCGACTACTCAGAACCGGTGTCTTATTTTCACAGAAGATCTAAGAATACTACATACAAAGTCTGGAAAATAAAAGATACACTATTTTTATTTAAGTAAATGAGACAAAAATAAAGGGATAGAGGGAGACGCCAGGTCCTGCGGACGCATGCAGGACTACCTTGGATCTCCATGTGGAATAAAGGCAGCCACCCAATCAACGATCCAAAAGTTGATCCGAGATCTGCACATAGTAAAGAGTGTAGCATCAACACAGCCGACACTATGTGATGGTAAGTACCTAGCCTAACCTCAGCGAAGAAGTGACTAGGCTAGGACTATAATACCAAATAAACTTGTGCAATTCAACTGTATACAACGAAAAAAAAGGAGAACAATAATACACAGTCAAGAACAGGAAGGGTAACATGGTTCGGGGGTACTACCAATTTAGAATAGAAAGACAATATGAAATTGGAAGAAACAACACGTCTCAAATATCAACAAAGAATCATAAATCAATAAGTGCATGACATCACCCTTCGTTCTTTTACTCTCGTCCTCACCAAAGAAATAAAGTAATGAAAATGTGCACGTCATGTTCCTTCGTGGTTTTAATCTTGTTCTCACCGTATAATCAATATAATCACCACAGAATTGTACATCGTGCGCCACGACATCACCCTTCGTGCTTCACTTCCTCACAAATCATACACGGTATCACCCTTCGTACTTCAACATTCTCTCACCAAAACATTATACGGCATCACCCTTCGTCATTTAACGCTCTTCCTCACCCAAACAACAGTAAAAACAATAGGGCAAGGAAATAAATGAAATTAAAATATGAATCTCGGCAAGAGAACAATGGTTCAATAATTAAGTCCCAGCAAGGGAATAATATCAAGAACATCAATATCCCAGCAAGGGATATAACAACAAAAGCAACAATATCCCGGTAAGGGAGGCAACATAATAATTCTCTTCTCTTTCTCACTTTTATTTCACAATTCACTTTACAACTTGAGCCAGTGCTCTAAAAGGTTCAGTTACCACTTGTAATTCCATATTTCTTTATAGAACTTGAGCCAACGCTACTCAATGTTCAGATTTTACAATTTACTTCCACAAACTTTGCCAGCAATAGGAACCATCGCTTAGGCATGAATAACACAACAAAGTCATAATAATCATAATAATGGACTCACAGACATGCTTTACACTAACGTATAGATACTTTTCACCATGCCTATACACCGTATTCAACAAACACCACATAGCAAATACGACTCAACTCTTAATCCTTCAAGCTAAGGTTAGACCAAACACTTACCTCGATGCCACGAACACATTTCACGTCTCAACTATCACTTTACCCCTTGATTCCACCACCATTTCGCTCGTATCTAGCCACATATTACTTAATTACATCAATAAACGCTAAATTAATCAATTCCAATGCATGAAAATAAGCTTTCCAAAGTTTTACCCAAAAAGTCAAAAATCGCTCCCGGGTCCACATGGTCAAAACCCGAGGTTTGGGCCAACACCCAAGGTTTGGGACAAAACTCGATTACCCATTCCCCCATAAAGCCAAATATTTATTTTGTTTTGAAATCGGACATCAAATCGATCTCTAAATCCACAATTTCTTAAAACCTAGGTTCCACCCGAAACACCCAAATTTCCCCATGACAATCATTGATTTGGTGTTGAAATCATGTGAAAAGATGTTAATAATTGAAGACGACGAGCTAAAATTGACTTACAGTCGATTTAGAAGAAGAATTGTCTTCAAAATTTCTCGAGAGTGTTTAGGTTTTGAAAGAGTGTGAAAAATGAAAGATATTTGGCTAAGTTGTAAATTTGCAAGTTGTTGATGTCGCAATTGCTATCAAGGTTCGCACTTGCAAAACCAAACTTCTGTTAAGTTCACATTTGCGAAGTGACACTCGCATTTGCAAGGTTGGAATTGCGAGCACACGATTGCATTTCCGATAACAGGCCCAAATGGGGTGTATTGCATTCGAGAAGGAAATCTAGCATTTGCGAGGAAGGGCTGGTCTGGGATGTTTCGCATTTCCGACTCAACCTTTGCATTTGCGATCCGAAGCATGTAGGCCTGCAATGCCACAGTAGAAGTCTGACTATTTTTACGTCCAAAATTCACCCCGTGGCCTATTCAAATCTCACCCGAGCCCTCGGTGCTCCAAATCGAACATGCACACCAACCTAAAAATATCATACGAACTCGCTCGTGCCTTCAAATCATTAAACTAACATAGAAAAAAGTAAGAATTTAGCATCAAAATCATGAAATTTCTTAAGAACTTCAAATTTCAATTTTTGTCAAATATGACCTGATTCACGTCGTTTCAAGTCTGTTTCTTACTAAATTACACAGACTTATCTTAAATCAAATATAAGACCTATGCCGGTTGCTAGAACCAAAATACGGGCCTGATACCATCAAATTTTAAACATATTTCATTTTTAAAAACTTATGAATATTCCGGAAAATAATTTTTCTTTAAAAATTCATTATCGGGCTTGGGACCTCGAAATTCAATTTCGAACATACGCCCAAGTCCGATATTATTCTACAGACCCCCGGAAGCGTCAAATCACGGGTCCGGGTCCGTTTACCTAAAGTGTTGAAGTCAACTTAATTCATTTCAAAGGCAATTTTTATTATTTTTCATAGATATTCACATATTAGCTTTCCGGCTATGTGCCTAGACTGCACGCACAAATCGAGGTAAGACAAAATAGATTTTTGATGCCTCAAAACACAAAAAATTAATTTTAAAATAGTGATGACCTTTGTTATCACATTCTCCACCTCTAAAACAACCGTTCATCATCGGACAGATAGAAGAAGGAAGTACCTGAGTCAGGGAAATGATGTGGATAATGGCTCCGCATATCAGACTCATACTCCCAGGTCGATGCCTTAGCAGGACGACCTCTCCACTAAAGATGAACAGAAGGAAAACTCTTCCATCTCAACTAATGAATCTGCCGGTCTAGAATAGCTATCGGCTCCTCCTTATAAGACAAGTCCTTGTCCAACTGGATAGTGCTGAAATCTAACACGTGGGATGGATCGCCGTGATACTTCTGAAGCATGGACACATGAAACATTGGATGCACGACTGATAAGCTCGGTGGTAATGCAATTCAATAAGCCACTTCTCCCACTCGATCAAAAATCTCCAATGAGCCAATGAACCTAGGGCTAAGCTTGACCTTCTTCCCAAATCTCATCACGCCCTTCATAGATGACACTTGAAACAATACCCACTCATCGACCATGAATGCCAAATCACAAACCTTACGGTCGGTGTAACTCTTCTTCCTAGGCTGAGCTCTAAGAAGCCTATCCTGAATGATCCTGACCTTATCCAAGGCATCATGTACTAGATCCGTACACAACAATCGAGCCTTTCCCGGCTCAAACCATCCAACCGACGACTGAAACCGCCTACCATACATGTCCTCATGAGGAGCCATCTAGATACTCGACTTGTAGATGTTGTTGTAGGCAATCTTTTCTAAAGGCAAAATTGATTCCATAAGCCTCCAAAGTCAATGACACAAGCTCAGAGAATATCCTCCAAAATATTAATGGTTTGCTCGGATTGCCCGTCCGTCTAGGGATGAAACGTTGTGCTCAACTTAACCCGTGTTCCCAACTCTTGCTAAACTGCCCCCCAGAATTTGAGGAAAACTACGTACTTCGTTCCAAAATGATAGACATGGGCACACCATGAATGTGAACAATCTCCTGGATATAGATCTCAGCTAACCTCTCAGAAGATTTGGAGACTGCCGCATGAATGAAATGTGCTGACTTGGTCAGCATATCAACAGTAACCAACACTATATTGAACATCCCCTGAGTCCGTGGGAGTCCAACAACGAAGTCCATAGTGATACGCTCCCACTTCCACTCAGGAATCTCAGTCTTCTTAGAACAAACCACCAGGCCTCTGATGCTCGTACTTAACCTGGTGACAATTTACATACCGAGCCACATATGCGACGATATCCTTCTTCATCCGTGTCCCCCAATAATGCTGCCCCAAATTCTGATACATCTTCGCGATGCCCTGATAAATAGAGTACCAGGAGCTATGGGCCTCCTCTAAAATCAACTCTCGTAGCCCATCCATATTAGGTACATAAACTCGACCCTGCAATCTCAAAACTCTATCACCTCCGTGATGCATCGGGTCTCTATAGACACACAAATGAGTTTCATTATATTGCCGATTTCTGATACGCTACAATAAAGAAGAACGAGCGACTGTGTAACCTAACACGTGGTTGGGCTGCGAAACATACAACCTCACAAACTGATTGTCTAAGTCCTGAACATCCAAAGCAAGTAGTCTCCCACTGATCGGAATATAAGCAAGACTACCCATCCCGGCTAATTTCCTACTCAAAGCATGGGCCACCACATTAGCATTTCCCGGATAATATAAGACAATAATATCATAATCCTGTAATAGCTCCAACCCCCTTCTCTGCCTCAAATTTATCTCCTACTGCTTGAACAAATACTGTAGACTCTTGTGATCCATGAACACCTCACATGCCACGCCATACAGATAGTGACTCAAAATCTTCAACGCATGAACAATGGCTGCCATCTCCAAATCATGAACCAGATAGTTCTTCTCATGAATCTTCAATTGCCGCAAAACATAGGAAATGAGCTTTCCATCCTGCATCAACATCGCACCAAGTCTAATACGAGATGCATCATAATAAACTATATAAGGCCCTGCAGCTATGGGCAAAACCAACACTAGTGTCATACTCAGAGCTCTCTTGAGCTTCTGAAAGCTCGCCACACACTCATCTAACCATCTGAACTGGGCACCTTTTTAGGTGAACCTGGTTATCGGGGTTGCGATATAAGAAAACCCCTCTACAAACCAACGATAGTAGCCTGCCAATCCCAAGAATCTCCGGATCAGCTGGTCTGGGAAAACTCTTGACTTCATCAAACTTTTTTGGATCAACCTGAATACCCTTTGCTGATACGAGATGACGCAGGAATGATACTGAGCTCAACCAGAACTCACACTTCGAAAACTTAGCATACAACTGACTAAACCGACTCTAAGATATTGCTTGTGCTCCTCCCGGCTGCGGGAATAAATCAAGATATTATCAATGAAGAATATCACGAGCTAATCCAAATAATGCCTGAACACTCGGTTCATCAAATCCATAAAAGTTGATGGGGTAATTGTCAACCTGAATGACATCACCAACAACTCATAATGCTCGTACCAAGTGCGGAGAGTTGTCTTAGGGTCATCGAATGCCTTAATGCTTAACTAATGGTAGCTAAATCTCAAGTCAATCTTCGAAAATACCTTGGCATCCTGAATCTGATCAAACAAATCATCAATCCTCAGCAATGGATACTTATTCTTAATTGTTTCCTTGTTCAACTGCCAGTAATCAAAACACATTCTCATCGATCCGTACTTCTTCTTAATAAACAACACCAGCGCACCCCATGGCAAAACACGAGGTCTAGTGAAACCTTTTTCAAGCAAGTCTTGAAACTTCTCCTTCAACTCTTTCAACTCAAGCGGGGCCATATGATATGGCAGGATAGAAATAGGCTGAGTGCCCGAAGCCATATCAATCCCCGTCGGGTGCTCCAGGTTCATGCACCGAGTGCTCCACAGCTCACCAGCCATGTAGAGGTAGGTGTAGAGGTAGCTGGGTGAGCTGTGGAGCACTCGGTGCATGAACCATGTCATAGGAACCCTGATGCTAAGAGCTACTCGGTGCTTGAGGGAAAAATCGAACGATGTGGCCCATATCACCAAAAGTGTAGCAAGCCCTTGGTTGTTGAGACTCTTGATCCTGACATCCTGAATGACCACCCCAAAAACTCTGGAGCGGCGCTCACTAATTGGAGCTGGTGGTGCTCAATAGGACTGCTGATCAGGATACTACATATGGGAACCATGACCACCTGAACCACCGTGAGAAACCGAAAATGCTGACTGAAGGCCTAGGAGGATTGCCTCTACCATAAAAATTTGTGCCACCAGATGAGGTACAACTAAATCAGCCTGAATGATGAGGCCCCTTGTCAGACCCTTGACAACCTCCCTGTGGCAGAACCAACTCAACTCTCCTTGCCTGAGTGGTCGCGTCCTAAAAATAAATCCTACTCCCAGTGAACCTCCTCACGCTCTCTCTCTTTGTGGGAAGTATGATAAGAGCATGACGAGCCAAGTCGGTGAATCTTGTCTCATACTGAGCAACGGTCATAAAACCCTGATGGAGATGCTCAAACTACCTCCGATAGGCCTATCTATGAATTATAGGGAGAAACTTCTCATTAAATAGCTGCGTATACTGCTCCCAAGTCAAAGCGGGTGATCCGGCTAGTCTGGCAAAGAAATAACCTCTACACCAAGTCTTGGCAGATCCAGACAAGTAAAAAGTAGCAAAATCGGCCGTATTGGTGTCCACTGTCCCTATGTTCCTAAGAACCTTATGACAACTGTCTAGATAATCCTAGGGGATCCTCAGAATATGCGGCGCTTAAAGTAGTAGTGAAGAACTTGGTGAACCTGTCCAACCTCCACAAAGCATCGACAAACATAGCTGCTCCATCACTGGTCTGAGTTACCACACCCGGCGGAACTGATCCAACTGGCTGAACTGCTAGAGCCTGGAACTGGGGAGCTACTTGCTCCGCAGTGCGAGTAGCATGAGTCTGGGCTCCTCCTCCAGCCTGAGAGACGGTTGGTGCTACAAGAAACAAGAATGCCCAGGGAACACTCTGCATTAGGCCCATTAGACGGACCAGAGCATCCTGGAGTACTGGAGTAGCAATAAACCCCTCTCGGAATGAAGCTGGGCCCACCAGAACTGTTGGGGCCACCTCATCATCAAAGTCAACCTGAGGCTCCGTTGCCAGTGATGCTGCTATGGTAGAGATCTGCCCTACATTGACCTCGCCCTCTACCCTTTGTGGGAGCTCCTTCTTGGGGTTTGAGCTTCTGGTCAGTTGATGAGGAAGCGCGTGTTCTCGCTATCTGCAAAAGAACTGAGAAGAAATTCAATTAGCATTGAGAAACCAAACCACGGGACAGGAAGGAATAAATGTGAAGTTTTTCCTAACGCTATAGCCTCTGGGGATAAATATAGACGTCTCTATTCCGATCCCTCAGACTCTACTAAGCTTGTCTGTAAATTGTGAGACCCATGTAACCTAGAGCTGTGATACCAACTTATCACGAGCCAGATTATGCCCTCGGGAGTTATGATAGAGCCTACTAATGTGAGCTAAGCAAGTCGACTATTTGTACAAGTTACCCTTTTACCTATTTTATATTCCTTAACAATGATGAAGCAATAACATTTAATCATCGAAATTTGCCATAGGCGGAAGAAAAAGGAATAAACCATCTGAATATGAATCCAATACAACTGTTGAGCCTCGACTACCCATAACTGGTGTATCAATTTCACAGACGATCTAAGAATAGTACATACGAAGTCTGGAAAATGAAAGATACACTATTTCTGATTTAAGTAAATTATACAGGAATAAAAGGGATAGATACTAGGGCCTGCGGACGCATACAGGACTATCTTGGATCTCTATGTGGACTAAAGGCAGCAACCCAATCTATTGTCCAAAAGCTACTCCGAGATCTGCATATAGTGCAGAGTGTAGTATCAGCACAACCGATCCCATGTGCTGGTAAGTTCCTAGCCTAACCTTGATGAAATAGTGATGAGTCTTAGGATCGGACTAACAAATAAACCTATGTAATTCAACTCTATACATCGAAAAAAAGGAGAACATTAATACATAGTCAATTATGGTAGGGGTAACATGCCTAGGGGGAATTATCAATTTAGTATAGAAAGACAACATGAAATTGGAAGAAACATCATATCTCAAATATCAACAAAGAATTAAAAATCAGAAAGTGCACGGTATCACCCTTCTTGCATTCACTCTCGTCCTCACCAAAGCATTCAAGTATTAAAAATTTGCACGGCATCACCCTTAGTGCTTTTACTCTCGTTCTCACCATATAATCAATATAAGCTGCACAAAATTGTACATCGTGAGGCACGACATCACCCTTCGTGCTTTACACTCTTCCTCACATATCATACACGACATCACCATTCATGATTTAACATTCTCTCACCAAAACATTACATGGCACCATCCTTCATGCTTTAACACTCTTCCTCACCCAAACAACAATCACAAACAATAGGGCAAGGAAATAAATGAAATTACAATAAGAATCCCGGCAAGAGAAAAATGGTTAAATAATTAAGTCCTGGCAAGGTAATAACATCAAGAACATCAACATCCCGGCAACGGAGATAACAACAAAAGCAATAATATCCCGGCAAGGGAGGCAACATAATGATTCTTTCGCTTTCTCACTTTTACTTCAAAATTCACTTTACATCTTGAGTCAACGCTCTAAAAGGTTCAATTACCACTTATACTTTCACATTTCTTTATAGAACTTGAGCCAACGCTCTTCAATGTTCAGATTTGACAAATTACTCAAACAAACTTCGCCAGTAATAGAAACCATCTATAAGGCATGAATAATACAATAAAGTCATAATATTCAGAAAAATAGACTCACGGGCTTGCTTGACACCAGCGTATAGATACTCCTCACCATGCCTATATGTCATACTGCACAATCACCACATAGCAAATAGGACTCAACTCCTAATCCATCAAGCTAAGGTTAGACCAAACACTTACCTTGATGCCAGAAACACAGTTCACGTCTCAACTATCACTTTACCCCTTGATTCCACCACTAATTCAACTGTATCTAGCCAAAAATTACTTAATTATATAATAAACACTAAATAAATCGCATGAAATAAGCTTTCCAAAATTTACCCAAAAAGCCAAAAATCGCCCCCGGGCCCAAATGGTCAAAACCCGAGGTTTGAAAAAAAATCAGATTACTCATCCCCACATAAACCCAAATATATAATATATTTTTAAATCAGACCTCAAATGGAGGTCTAAATGAATAATTTTTTAAATCGTAGGTTCTACCAAAAATACCCATTTTTCCCCATGAAAATCATTGATTTTGAGTTGAAATTATTTGAAAAGATGTTATTGATAGAAGAAAATGAGTTAAATTGACTTACAATCAATTTGGAAGAAGAGTTGTCTTTGAAAAATCGCCCAAGAGTATTGGTTTTGAAAGAATGTGAAAAATAAAAGATTTTCGGCTAAGTTATAAAGTTGAAGTTTACAGATGTCGCAATAGTGACCAGGGTTCACAATTGCGAACCCAGACTTCTGATAAGTTAGCATTTGCGAAGTGACACTCGCAATATGCGAGGCCAAAATTTCGAACACACGATCGCATTTGTGATAACACGCCCAAAAGGGGTGCATCACATTTGGTAAGGAAATCTCGAATTTGCAAGAAAGGGCATGCCTAGCCTATTTCGCATTTGTGACAAATCATTCGCATTTGCAAACCAGGTTTTGCAAATGGGAAGCCTGGAGCCTGCAATGCCATAGCTGAAGTCTGCAACTTTCCGTCCGAAATCCATCCCGTGGCCTATCCAAAACTTACCCGAGCCCTCGGGGCTCCAAATCGAACATGCACACAAACCAAAAAACATCATATGAACTCGCACATGCATTCAAATTACATAAATAACATTAACAACTACGAATTTAGCATAAAATCATGAAATTTTTTAAGAAATTCAAAATTTTCAATTTTTCTCAAAAACGATTCAATTGACATTGTTTCAAGTCTGTTTCTTACCAAATTTCACACACTTATCTTATATCACATATAAGTCCTGTAACCGGGCGCTGAAACCAAAATACGGGCTTGGTACCATCAAGTTTTAAAGACATTTCATTTTTAAAATCTCATAAATAATCTAGAAAATAATTTTTATTTAAAAATGCACTTCTCGGACTTGGCACCTCAGAATTCGGTTCTAGGCATACGTCCAAGCCACATATTTTCCTATGGACCCTCCGGTACCATCAAATAACGGGTCCGTGTCCGTTTACTCAAAATGTTGACCGAAGTCAACTTAATTCATTTTGAAGCCAAAATTTATTGCTTTTCACAAATTTTCATATATTGTCTTTTCAGCTACACACCCGGAATGTGTAAGCAAATCAAGGTGAGACAGAATTAAGTTTTAAGTCCTCGAAAAATAGAATTTACTTTTAAATCAATTGATAGCCTTTTGGGTTATCACAATTCCTCGTCACTACTCCACCGAGGTTAGTCTTGATACATACTAGGCGCCGCTGTTGTGTGCTCATACTATACTTCGGTATATTTTTGTACAAATCCAGGTATTTGATCGATAATAGCTATGCGGATCGTGCCAGTGGATACTCAAGGTAAATCTGCTGCTGCTTTCACATGCATCAGAGTCACCTTCATTTGTACTTCTTTCCATTGGTTTCTTTCGTTCCAGAAAAGCGATGTATTTATTATGTATAACTACTCCTAAAAAGGGTTATAACTTGTACAACAGGTTTTGTGAATTGTAAGTATTCAGATTTATCTAATTTAAAGTTAGTAAATATCAAGGATATTTATTTTAATGCTTAGCTTACCTAGTTTAGAGACTAGGTGCCATCAAGACTCATACGAAAGGATTTTTGGTCGTGACACCTATCTTATTCAAAAGCATAACTCTGAGGAACTAATTATAATAAGATCTAATCTAGAAGAAACATACCATATAATCTAAAGAGATAAATACTAGGAACAAACTGATAACTACTAGTAACAAGGACCGGTTGTCCAATACGACCCCCTAAGGTTAGACTATGTGTCACTAAGGCTAACTTGAGAAAATTGTGGTCAACGGCTGGTTTGGCAAGTGCTTTTGTGAGCATATTATCTAGTTTTTCAACAAAATGAACATGAACAACTCGAACCGTCTTACGTTGAACATTGTTGCCCATAAAATTAAAGTCTACTTCGAAATTCTTCATGCGACTATGAAGGCCCGAATTCTCGCTTAGATAAGTGACACCAATGTTGTCACAATTGATTGTTGGGGTATCTATGATAGGAAGATGCATATCAAGCAGTAAGTTTCTTAACCATAATAGTTTGGCAAGAGCATTGGAAAAAACAATATATCTGGCTTCAATTGATTAGAGAGCGATGGTTTTTGGTTTTTTGAAGACCAACTAATTGGGTTTCAATTGAGGAACAGAATATAGCTAGATGTGGAGGACCTGTCAGAGAGATCTTTAACCCATCCAGCATCAGAATACATGTGTAGATTAGGTGGTGGTTTCATAAACTGGGAGAATTTATTAACCGCATAGGAAATATCCGACTATGTAAAAGACAAATATTGAAGTCTATCTATGACTCGGCGATAGCGAGTCGGATTTGTTAGCGGAGCCCCATCATTGGGTTTTAGCAACAGAGAGACACTCATTGGTATATTAGTGCTCTTACAATCAACCATGAATCCATCACTCAAGATCTCATTCACATAATTATCTTGAGAGAGAGAGAGAGTAATATAATCCGAACTCAATTACCTCAAAACTAAGAGAATAATCAAGATTTCCTAAATATTTAATTGAAAAATGAGAGGCAACGGAAGTTATAACCTCTTTTACTATGAGATCATCAACATGCACCAAAATAAACATGAAACCAGCATTGCTATGCCAAGTGAATAAGGAGTTGTCAGATTAGGTCTTGACAAATCCCACATAGGAAAAATGGCCTTCGAGTGCATTATACCATGACCGAGTTTCTTTCTTGAATCCATAAATTTCCTTGCACAACATACAAATATGAGTCGGATTATTACCACAAGAAAAACCCAGAGGTTGTATCACATAGACTTCTTCTTCAAGGTCACCTTGAAGAAATGCATTATTGAAATCGAGCTGACGAAGCGGCCAGTACACGAAGAGCAACATGAAGTATGATTTGCATAGTGGTGGTTCTAACCACTAGAATTGAAGTAGAGTGAAGTCAACGCCCGACCTCTGAGTAGATGACTTTGCAACCAGTCTTGATTTGTTGCGATCAACAGAACCATACGCTTTTCGCTTACTCCTGAAACGTAACTTACATTAAACAACCTTATTAAAAAGATCATTTAGAACAAGTTCCCAAGTGTTGGTTATTCAGTAACGCATCAAATTCATTTTTCATCATTGCTCTCAACTCCGGTTGTTTTTAGGCTTGTTTAATGTGTGGGGTTCGAGTATAGGTTCGACATCAGTGAAGTAGTCAAAAATATTGTTTGGTTTTATGCTATTCTAAGAGCGACTAACTACTGATGGGAAAGGAAGGATTGTGCGGAAATGGTGGTTCTTTTGGTGCTTAACGGGAGAAATAATGATGGTAGGTGGGGTGGGGGCATCAAATTGGTAGATTTTGATTTTGGGGTGCACTGCTGATACACTAGCAGTGGTGACGAAGAGGTTGGGATGGATTTGGTTGATGTATGTGGTAAATTTATAAAGAGTTTAGAGGATGGTAGTGGTCGGTCACAATATGAATACGAGAGGGATGTACTCGAATAGTAGGAATCATGAGGAGGAGATAGAGACATACTTGATGCAGGAGTTTGTGAAGATGGCGAATATGCTGGTACCACTAGGAACACTAGGAATATCGGGTGGAAGTGATGGATTTGTATCTGGAGTTTCATTACTCATAGGAGATGATGGATGTTGGGAAGGGATTATGCCTTATGAGGGTTGGGTTCAATCTTATTTTGTGTACGGTTTATAATAAGTTGGGGTAAATTTGAAAATAAGGGGAGTTGAGAAGTGCGGTTTGTAGGTTATTTATTGGTGAATTTATCCCATTCAAGTTTATGTGACTTAAGTACAATACTTAAAAATAATTTTTCGAAGGAAAAATATTCTCAAAAAATTGCACATCACGAGATAAATTTTTTTTTAATTACATTGGATCGAATCACCGGTGGAAATGATGGGTTACAGAGAAACCGAGTTAAGCACATGGAGTAGACATGTGTTCAAGTATATTTTTAGAGTAAGATAACATAGACAACCAAAAATTTTAAGAGCAACATAATTGGTATTTCACCAAATAATTTTTGGAATGGGACTTGATATTTAAAAATGAGGCAGGAAGACGATCGATTAAATAAACATGTTGTCGGGAATGACTAAATATTGATGGAAGAGATGCTTAGTAGCATTATTGTACTTTCAATAATGTGAAGTTGTCATCTCTTTGCAAGAGGGCCCTTTTAGAGGTATAAGTTGGTGTAGAAAGATGTTCAATACCGTGAAGAGCGAGATAAGAGTCAAGACTTTAATACTCCCCTCCTCCATCAGTATAAAGTGATAAAACGTTGGTATCAAAGTGTTTTTCCATCAGAGGGTGCAAATTTTTGACAAAGCTCTTTGATCTCACTTTTATTTTTTAAAGAATACAACCATGTATACAGCGTGTATTGATCAATGAACAAGCAATAATATAGTTTTTTGTCAATGTAGAGAATTGAAGAGGGTTGACTAATAATTACTTGAAGAGGTTGGAACTTGTCAAACTAAACTAATTAAGTGGTTGTTGATGGGCTTTATTAGATGAACAAGTATTACAAAAAAAGACTTGTCTCACTCAAATAATGGATACGAAAAGTTATTCAATATATACTTAAGAAATAGATAATACGGTAACGTAGTCTTCGATTCATGTGGTCATAGAAATTTTGGTAGAGGACATGTGAGCTTGCGAAGGTGGTGGTGGATATGACTTGGGCCACTCATACAATCCATATTTATTCTGGCCTCACACCAGTGGTACTCACATTTTATGATACTTTTCAAACAAATCAAAGGGAAACAATTTGATAGATGTAAGATTAACTTGACAAAATTTGGAACATTGGAGCAAGAAGTCGGAAGCCGTGGTTGAGGATTTTTTAGTAGGCATGCCAATATAGTTCTAACCATGATTGTTATGGTTGTTGGAATTATTGGTTGGTTTGTTCTGAGTGTCCACCGTAACAGTGATTGGGCTCAACATTTTCCTAGCCTCGTCGTGATGAAGAAAGAACTCATGGTCAAGAAACATATCATATAGTTCTTCATAGGTGACTAGGGTGTCACGTGCACGTATAGCGGCCAAGATCTCGTGAAACTTAGGGCCAAATCCACATAGGATTTTGAAAATAAGTTCAGAGTTAGTAATAGGGGTACAAGAAGTGGCTAGATCATATGAAAGGGACCGAATACATTGAAGGTATTCTGTAATAAGGATGGATTTTTGGTAAATCGGGAAAGTTGATCACGAAGGCTAAAGAAGGAGGGATCTTTGGTAATTTGGGAAAGTTGATCACGAAGGCTAAAGATCAAAGTTTGGGACTTGTTTGCATAAGCAGTGTGACAAGAGTCCCAAGCTTGTTTTGATGTTTTGGTAGCAACAAATAGGAAGGCAATGATAGAATCAACAGACACCATAAGAGCATTTTGAATGAGTTGATCCTGACGGAACCATAGTTTATTAACTGGGTTAGGGTTGTGTTGGTGCCAAAAGTAGTGCTCGGGGTGTGAGTCGTGGTACATCCATCAAGGTAAACCATAGAGGTCATGTCCATGTATAAGCATAGAAAACTAAGCTTTCCAAGGGGAAAAATTATGACAGCTACTAACTTTGGTTAACATTTAGGCAGCGGGGTTGAATTGAACTATGGTGTTGATACTAGTAGTATTGTAAGCATTGATAACTCTGGGAGTATTTTTATCTTTCGTCAATTGAGGGTATGCTTGCTTTGAAAAAAATAGGATCCTACTCATTAGAGTTGTATCGGCTCAGATACCATATGGACACTCGAATAGGTGATGGAAGATTGTATCTCTTATTGAATACAAGTTACAGTAACTAACTTTCTAGAGTTTCTTTCAAACCAAATAACTAAATAATCCAATTTAAATCAGAAGGATAACTCTGAAGAACTAATTATGATATCACCTAATCTAGAAGATAAATGCAATATAATCTAAAGTGATAAATGCCAGGAGCAAACTGTATAACTACTAGTAACAAGGATTGTTTGTCGAACCATTAGGAGTTGATCATTTTCCTTCATGCGATTAGTATAATGGGCAATTTTCAGAAATGATTATTGTTTGGAGACTTATTGCTAGGTGTAGCTACTAATTAGCTAATTATATTATGTAGCTACTAATTTCTTGTCTGGGATGTATGTCGCTGTATTCAATTCAGTTGTGTATACTGTGTTAAATTAAGATTTATTTGTTCTTATATATTTTACATTGTATTCAATATTACTCTATTGAATTCAATTGTATTCAAAACAAATATTTATGAAATAAGGGGTATACGCTCTATTCAAGTGTCACGATCCCAACTTCCCTACGTAAGATGGCTGATGTCACCTAGTATCTACGAATAGGTATGCCAAGCAAATAGTACTAACTAAATAGATATAAATTGAAAATTTAATGGAAACAATTATATAATAGATAAAAACCTTCTGAAAATAGACTCTAGCAATACACACCCCAAAATCGGTAGGACTGAGTGATAAGCTCACAGAATACAACTAGAGTACTAATATATCACTGTCCGAAAGGAATTACACTAGCAAAATGAGAATAAGTGAAGGTGACTCCGAAGCTTGTGGACGCCGAGCATGTATGCCTTGAAGTCTTCGATAGGGCAGCCAGTAGGAAATATCTAACGACCGGCACGAGCAGGCGTACCTGGATCTACACAAAAAAATATGTAGAAATATAGTATGAATACTCCACAACAGTACCCGGTAAGTATCAAGCCTAATCTCTGTAGAGTATTGACGAGGCCAGATCAAGATAGCTACTATGATATAAATAAAAGTGTAAATTGTAAACGGATATGTCACGACACAGAGTTCCCACCTTAGGGTGCATGATGGTGCCTAACATTGCACTTGCTAAGCAAGCTAACGTTAGAACAATTTATCCATTTTCAACAGTTCAAATTAAATGTTAAAAAAGATACTAAAATAACTGTAATAATCTAAAGTAAAGTGTGAAAAATCATAACAATTGAAATATCTCATACAACTCTAGATCCGGTGTCACAAGTGCATGAGCTACTAGAATAGTACAAATAAGGGTCTGAAGAAAAAATAAAGTTGTTTAAGAGAAAATACACAACTAATAAAAAGAAACAAGGACTCTAGGGGTTGCGGACGCCTAGTCGTTGTACCTTAAGTCTCCACACTGCTAGACAACTCGAGCACGCTAATAACCGCCGCTAGGACTGACTAGAAAATCTGCGCAAGAAGTGCAGAGTGTAGGATGAGTAAAAATGGCACCATATACACTATAAGTACCGAGCCGAACCTTGACAAAGTAATAATGAGGCTAAGGTGGGTCATTTACACTATAACCTGTAAGCAGTATAAAATAAAGACAAGAAAGGAAAATACGCAACGAAATAAAGCAGCTAACGGAAGAAAATAGGTCAATCCTCAAAGAAAGCCAGTACAAGTCAGAATTACTTATCCTTAGAGTCCCGTATGAAAAATACCAAAACCAGCACAACACAAAGGAAATAGAAATACATACACTATTGTGGCTTACAATCTGATCCCACCGTACAACACAATCCTCCCTTATTTCACCGTAACAATATCAACAATCATATGTAAATATATGTTGCATAGCATATCCCGATCCAATCATATAACAAAATAAGTATGATAATTCACCCTTATTTCACCGCATCAATCCACCCTTGATTCACCTGTTGCGCTGTGCAACCCGATGCTACCATATCAGTACAAGTTCACCCTTTATTTACCATAATAATGCAACTTTGTTTCACCTGTTGCAGTGTACAACTCGATCTCACCATATCAGTATAAATATACAATGAAAACAATCAAATCAATAATTCGAATCACAAGAACCTATAAGATTGACGAATATGAAGCTGAATTAGAAAGGAAACCTCGTACCAATTTGAGAATTCACATAGGTAATATTACACGGTAAGAGAAGTCTAGTACATGACAATTAAAAGCTGCAAGTGAGTCAATAAAGGAAATTAGCAGAGAGTGATGAAAGCATGGAAAGGTCTAACCATTTTAGCACGAGAGACAATAACTAACGAGCATCAAATAAAACATGGGAGGAATTTAAACATATAACAGATAAGGCATGGACGAAAATAATTAAGGAAAAGCAGAAAATTAGGGAAACGTCTCTTGTGCCAATGTCGATGAATCAAAAGTGTCGGCTTTTGGATTGAATAGGAAGAGAAATGACTAAAACAAGTAATTGGAAGCATTTATGCACTCGTCACCTCGCATATACGCCGCAACACATGAATCTCACACAACTTGGAGATTGATCGTTCCTTATTCGCTCAAATCAAGGTTAAACTGAACACTTACCTTACTCTGCAGTCAATTCAGAGCTCTACCGAGGCATTTACTCTAGATTTCACCTCCAAACCATTCATATCTAACCACATTTGACTCGATAATGACAAATATTGCTAAAATGAATCAATTACAATGCATAAATTTAGGATTTCCACATATCACGACCCAAAATCCAACTAGTCATGATGGAATCTAACCTAACCCGCTAAGTAATCCCATTACCAATTATCCAATTCCAATGATATTTAATAAGACTAATAAGTAAAAGAAAATGTCTAATCTTATACATTTCCCAAGGACTGGTAGTACAAATCATGAGCTTCTAAGATTTAGAGTTTATAAAGCTAGTATGAAATGAAGTACATCATCTGTTTGAAATATATATGAACATATCTTTCATAAGCCTAAATCTACAATGAACAAGATGCAACTATAACTAGAACGCAGGTACATCTTCAAATCTAGCTCCCGTCAATTACAACAACATCACCATCCAACATCTGTACACAAGTTGCAGAAGTGTAGTATGAGTATGACCGACTCTATGTACTTAATAAGTAACAAACCTAACCTTAGGTTGAAAGTGGTGACGAGCTAGAAAATAGGTCGGGTCAAACACCAATATCCAATAAGAGCTCATAACTACATAATGAAAGTAATAAAAGAAGTAGCTCGGAGATAAAATGCTCAGATTATTCACATATCCAGAATAACTGGCCTCCCTTTAAAGTATATTAGTGAAAACCAAATCTTTTACCAAAATCGCCAAAAATCAAAGTATGTTTGAAAACTGTGATTTTTCCCAAAAACCTTTTAACAATACATATGATGTTTCATTTCCAGATAGCATGAGGAAAATACATCTCTATACCTGCATGTCAATATATAGGTGAAATCTTGAATGTCACCCAAAAACCAGGTAGCAGAAGGAAATGCATCTCTATGCATATATCTCAAGTACGCATTTCAAACGCAATGCATCTCAATGATGAACTCATGTACTCATACTATTAGAGTACTAAATTTCAATATCTCATACTTCCTATCAATCATGCTCAATCACTCGGCAAACTCAGTCACTTAGTACTGATCAGGGCAGGTCTAGTCCAAACATAATAACTGCTAGTAACTATGCTCATAATGGGTGTACAAACTTTGGAGGAGCTCCTTCATCCCAAGAGCAATAATTCGGAAAGCTCACATTCTATATTATCGATATCTGGGTCTGCACGGATAACTCACGTGCTGCAAAGACAACTCACATGCTATAGTACCAAAATCTAGATCCTCAAAGACAACTCACATGCTGCATGGACAACTCACGTGCTACATTATCAATATGTGGATCCGCATGGATAGCTCATGTGCCTACATGGACAACTCACGTGTTGCACGAAAAACTCACGTGCTATAGTATCAATATTCTTACAATCAGGCTCTCGGCCTCACTCAATCATGATTCTCTCCAGTCTCTCGGCTCACAACACTCATGCTGAGCAGCCCAAATAAATGCTATGAGATGTGACAATAAATAATAACAAAGAATGAGATATGACATGTAATGAAGAAAGCAAAAGAGTACATAACTGAAACTAAGCGAATCACTCAACAATAATGAACGACCACTATGGGTTCCACTGGTACCAGCATATATCCTAGAAAAGATTTCTAGCATCAATTACAGCTCAGGCACTCTAACACATAGAGTATAGCAGAAATATTTAGATAAGATTGTTATACAAATTCATGAAATCGATTAAATCAAAATTTTCACGGTGCATCCCCATACACCCGTCACCTAGCGTGCATTTCATATCAACATCAATCACATAACACATAATTGGGGTTTTCATACTCTCATCACCAAGCTTAGAAGTGTTACTCACCTCGAACAAGCCATTCCAATACCCAAAAAGCCCAATGATGCTGCAAAAATGCCATCCCGTGTGTACCGGCCGCCGAACAAATCGAAAGTAGATAAAAACAACTCAAATACATCAAATAATGCCAAAGGAAATAAACCTCATTAATCAAGGTCGAATCTTCAATCATAATTCAAAAATCGACCAAAACGTCACTGCGCCTCGGAACTTGAAAAACTCAAAAAATTCGATAACCCATTCAATTACGAGTCCAACAATACTAGTTTCACTCAAATCCGACCCCGAATCAATGTTCAAAACTCAAAATGTATTTTATAAAATGTTAGACAAAATCCCCAAATTTCACTTTAAAATCATCAATCGAATGCAAAACATGAAGATGGATTCATGAAATATTACCAAAATCGAGTATAGAACACTTATCCCAATCCATATGGTGAAAATTGCTTCAAAAAATTGTCCAAATCCGAGCTCCCTAACTCAAAATATGACCATATATACAAACCTTTCATATTAAGTATTTTTGCCCAAATTTTTCTACCTCTTTTTATGTGCCAATCTGATCCCAAAACTTTCTTTTGATGCCTTCAATGGATTCCTTGTGGTATTTCAGTCAAGTTGGGCTTTTGAATCACACTATTTGACCTTATAATGAAGGAGATATGTTTGTTTCAATATTTGAAATCGTTCATATTTTTTAATATGAAGTTAGTGGCAATTTCATAATTATTCAGAAAAATGTGGTAACCCAATACTTAGTAAAATGACCATAAACTCCTCATACGATGTTCAAATTCGACAATACTTTTTGTTATGGCTCCGTAGTTACGATACAGATCTAATGCTTCAATTAAAATAGTAACCAGAGCTCATTTGTTCAGTGCACTACCATTTATGCTTGAAGAAACGACATTGAAACATAAGAAAAACTAGCGCAACACAACCCAAACCTATCTAAAACCCACCCAGGTCCCTCGGTATCTCGTCTGAACATACCAACAAGTTCTATAACATAACACAAACCTACTCGAGGCTTCAAATCATGCATGACAACATCAAAATGATGAATCGAACCTCATATCAAACTTAATGAACTTTCAACTTCCAAAACCTCACGCCAAAACATATCAATCAACCTAGAATGGTATTAATTTTGCACACAAGTCCTAACACATCATGTGGAGCTGCTCGTTTCCCAAACTACCAGGCAAAGTGAGAGTACTCAAAATGACCGGTTGGGTTGTTACATCTTCCCCCACTTCAACATATGTTCATTGTTGAACGTGCCAATGGTCATTCCAAGGCTATCGAATCACGGTGTAATCTTACCATGCACATAATCAGGAGTGATCACACGTTAACCTATTCCACTAAAGCCTGACAATACAACATGACTAAAGATCATTACTTCAACCTTAACCCGTAAAAACTGAATCCAATTTCCAACATCCGAAATTTTCTACAAGACCCGAACCTTGCATCTGCAAATTGTCTAAATCTGAGTAGGCTGTATCAAGCAATAACCATTAACCAAGGTGTACTCACATGACTTGCATATTCGTGGAAAATTTTCGATCATAGTAGCTGCTCAAAACAACCCAATACCGGTGGTAAACCTTATATCAAACAAAACCCTTTTCTAGAACCTTTGTACACTGCCGATGATGAAACAATACGCGGAAATTCATAGCCACTTATCAAATCAACAAATGATAGCACTCTCCCTCCTTCGACAAGAACATTAGCCCCATTCTAAGTCAACTTTTGATATTATCCTTTCAAATATACCGCAATCAGATCTGATAGCACTCATCCTAGGTCCAATGACCTTATCTCATCAAACACAACCATCCTATTGATATGCAATACCAATACAACCTAAAGATGCAAACCGTGCAATCCATGTACAAATATGCAATAACTCAATGCATCCAACAATGAAGGATGACTCCAGTGAGAAAACCATCTTGCAAGCTCAACAAGCACCTGCTGCACAACCGCAACGCCAAGAAACTATCATACATAGTAGCACCAAGGCACCCAAATCTAACACAAAGGATCATATCTCAACATAAATCCACAACTAACATTGGCCCATATGAAATACCTCGAGCCACCATGCTCAAAATCAATAACCACGCCCAATTGGACATCAAGTATCAAAGGTGCATGACCATAAACACGGAGAAGAAAATATCATAATGCCACACAAACCCGAAAAAACATAGCCAATGCACAATCAGTTATTCAACACCCTGATATCCATCTCGCTCAAATTCTGCTATAAGTCCCACATAGATCCGCACCATGTGTGCATATAACCAACGGATCATAATCCCTCACAGAATAGAAGCATATGTCAAATAACATCTCGAGACGCGAATAAACTCAGCTTTAAACGAATGGCACATCCCTCAACAACAGTAGTACAGAGTTAACAAATCCGACCTGGTGTAGAGAACACATCCTCATTGGGCCTACAAATGGATCCTAAATCAACTCTAGTAACCCACAAATATATACATAACCCTCCAAAAGTACACAATGACTAAACCATAAAGCATATTATCATATGGAAAGCTTTAGCCACATCTTCATAGTCCACAACTATGAAACAATCTGTTTCTAAGAACTTCTGGTCTTCAAATCCATAGAACACATGAATAACCATATCTGATATTCCATCGGCCGAATGTCTAACACATCTCTTACCCAGAATCATACCACGAGGAATACTCCTAAAATTCTTCCATGCAACATTGCAAAAATCTGAATATCAGCAGCCGATCAACCAGACAAATACCGAAACACAAATGAGGGATCCATAAGTCAGAACAGAGTGCACCTTCTAAAATGCGCACCCTTCTCAGGAATTATCAAGTAGTTATAGCATTCATCTAATGTCGGAAACCATCCATGTTGTCTAAGAATTTGTGACCTTCCTTTCAAAACTGAATTGTGACCTTGCACATGCAAATCTCAATCCCACACAACACACTACATCTATCATGCCATCATATGAAAAGTATGAGAACCTCATAATCAACTTTGAGTCACACGCATAATACATACCCGATCAGTTAGAAACCCTCCACTTGATCTCATCCAGGAGAAAATCCCAATACGTAACATGTTCCTTACACCATTAGGAAATATCCACCTCGAACCGCGATAGAAATCATCGAGAACTCTTTTGAATCCAATTGCACATAACCAAACTATCAAAACCGAATCCCTCTAACTCAACCAAGCCACGCAGGTTGCCAAAACCCAAGAGCATTGCTGCGAAACACATGTAGAGACTCATTACATCATAAGTACCCAAAGAGCCGATCATAACCATTACTGTGTTTATCCAACCTACTACCAAATTGTTCTGTTTCTCCGAGTTCCGTCCGAATTACCCTCAAAGTGATATTTATCCTTGCCAGAACACCACGATCCTTAGCTAGAGCTCTCCACGGGAGATCCTAGAATAAAATCACACTGTCCTAAGGCACATAAGCCGATGTATTCCCCCTTAAGCACCGTAAAAGTACTGCAACTGAGACACCAACTCTGAAGAGACCTTCATGAGTCTAATGTCGTTTCTTCACCTTTCCTGATTCTAAAATGTATTATCCATAATGATATAGAAATACCACGAGTCCCAACACCATACAACGTAAATCCCATATCCTAGCCATATACAAATCATGAAAATTCTTAGTTGCTACATATAAGTCTTAAATCTATTAGAACCTTTTTGAGAGTCATCCACTCTGCTCAAATATCAGTTGCACCGCCCAAACGGCCGAACGACTTGTGCCCTATTAGCACAATAACACCAATGAAGTAATCGAAACCTCTAAGTAACCGAGTAAATTTCTACATTTCTCACGAATAATAATTCAAACCATTCCATGATTCTCATATACCCATAAAGTGCAATACACTATACACCTTGAGATTCCTTACTCAAGTCATCCTAGATATCCACTTCTACAAGTAGTAACCAATTCACAAGTATACCTCAAACTGAAACCAATACAACACTTAACCGTGATATCAACTCATCGATAACAGACTTTCCCACTTGGCTCAAAGCCATAGAATAAAACATATGATAACTTACAACAACCATACCCTATTAGTTCCATAATAAAACAATGAGATTCAACTAAATCCTTCATAATCTCATCTAAGACAAACAATTTAATACCTCAAATCATCTGCAAATCTCGTATTCGCCCACGTGATGGTCAGGTCAATTATTGCAACCGATCCAACTCAAATCACACAAATAAAACCCATTGGTATAAAAGAAAGCCTCAATATAGATTACCTCACAAGTTATAACCTACCTGCTTAGTCTCAAACTAACATCCCTTTATACCCTTTCGCAGCCACAACTACTACGTCATTATTTAATCTTCCTAAGTCTAAACTCATCAATAAGACTTAAGAATCTAATTTGTTCCACAATTAAACAACATTCCAGATCCTCCAATACACTCATAAATCGAGACTATACGTAATATCAAGACATAACTCAAGCACCTAATAATCCTTTTCTTATTCCAAGAAAACCATGCTTGTGGCATTCAACCTTTTGAACACAATCTCAGAGTCATGTCATGCTCATAATATTGCCATCCAACCACTCATCGAGTCAAAAATTCCACTAATAGGGACACTACCAGACATATAAGTCCAAAATCACATGCTTACACAATCGTAATCCCTGTGTTCAAACTACAGTATAACCTGGCCTCAAGTCCTCAAGACTGGCCCATAATCATCACACAAAATTCATATCTCGCACCTTATCCGTGGAATCAAAATTAGCCGATACGCCATTGATACCGAGCTCTCACATGGCATACAAATGCATGGAAGAAATTTAAAGAGTTATGCTTCAAGTTGAGTAAATTTTGCAAATGAAAGAAAGAAGGATGGGAAGTTTATCCTAAATGCCTTGTAGCATCAAAAAGATAGGTATGGAGTTCATCATACCGATCCAATTGGTCGTGATGGCACCTAACCCAACCCACTGGATAAGACCATTAACAGTTATCCAATTCAAATAAAGTTTAATAAGACAAATAAGTAAAAAAAAATATCCGAATCTTATACATTTTCCAAGAACTAGTAGTACATATCATGAGCTTCTATGATTTGGAGTCTACATAGCTAGTATGAAATAAATTACATCATCTATTTGAAATATACATGAACAGATGTATAAGTCTAGAGATACCATGAACAAGAGGCAGCTACAACCGGAATGCGAGTACATCCTCAAATCAAGGTCTCGTCGATCACAACAACATCACTATCCAATATCTGCATGCAACCTATAGAAGAGTAGTATGATTACTACCGACCTCATGTACTCAATGCATAACAAACCTAACCTTAGATTGAAATAAGTGACGGGTTGGAACATAGGTCGGGTCAATCACAAATAGCCAAAAACAACTCATAACAACATAATGAATGTAATAAAGAAGTAACTCAGATATAAAATGCTCAGATTGATCACATTTCCAGAAAAATAGGCCTGCCTTTCAGGTATATTAGTGAAAACCCAAATCTTTTACTGAAATCGCAAAAAATCAAAGTAAGTTTGAAAGCTGTGATTTTCCCAAAAACCTTTTAACAATACATACGATGTTTCATTTTTAGATAGCATGAGGAAAATACATCTCTATACCTACATGTCAATATATCGGTGAAACCATAAATGTCACCAAAAAACAAGGTAAGAGAAAGCAATACATATCTATGCATGTATCTCAAGTGCGCATGTCAAATGCAAAACAAGTGTTAGTGTATGCTTCGTACCACAGGGGTTCTGGAGTTGAGTGGCGTGGCTTTTACTACATTTCAGTTCTCGGGGGCTGCTTTTACCTGGTGGAGGATTTTGAGAGGCATAGGCATGTTGCTGTAGCGCCCCTTACTTGGCAGCAATTCTCCTTCTTTTCTTGGAGAAATATGTATCGCAATCCCACAAAGAGGAGTTACATTGGCAATTTGAGTGGTTGACTTAGGAGGATATGATCGTGACCAAGTACGAGATGAGGATTTTGCAATTGGCTTGTCATGCTACTTGGATGATCCCAGGGGATCATGAGAGGACTAGAGAAAGTATTGGGTGCATCCTTCGACAAGGTAAGTGACATTTCTCGTGATATTGAGATGGTTCGCCGCAAGGAGCGAGAGGAGATGGAGGCCAAGAGGCCTCAAGGATCGGGCAGTATCAGTGGTGCTCCGTCTAGGGACCACTTCTAGTGTAGTAGAGATTATTCTTTCAGGCCTCCTTAGTTAGCCCGTCAAGAATATAGTGGGGCATCTTCATGTCGTGGTAATCAGGGGTTCCAGCAGGGTCAGTCTTCACTGAGCGACCTCCCAGCTTAGAGCTCATCTTATGCCGCTTCAGCTTAGAGTTTTTTCTGTGCCGTGTGCATTGGCTGGTAATTCCGGAGAGAAGGGGTTCCCTCCAGTCCCCTTCTCTAGCACCTGGCAGTTGCTTCGAGTGCGGAGAGTTTTGTTATATGAGGATGCAATGTTCTTGACTTCATGGTGGTCAGTTTCAGCAGAGGTACCAACCCTCGTCTTCTGCTCCAGTTTCCTCAGCACCCTCCCAAGCAAGCTTGGGGTGGAGGCCAGGAAGCCAGGGGTCGCTCTAGAGGTGGAGGCCGATCATGCAGTGGACATGCTTATTTCTATGCTATCCCAGGAAGGACAGATACCATTGCATCAGATTTTTTTATCGTAGGTATTATCTCAGTCTGCCACAGAGATGCCTCTGTCTTATTTGATCCTGGTTTCGCCTGCTCATATGTGTCTTCATATTTTGCTCGTTATTTGAGTATGCCTCGGGAGTCTCTTGTTTTACCTGTTCACGTGTCTACCCTAGTGGGCGATACTGTTATTGTGGACCGTGTGTACCGGTCGTGTGTTGTCATTATTGCTGGTTTGGAGACCCGTGTTGCTTTATTGCTATTGAGCATGGTAGACTTTGATGTCATTCTGGGCATGGACTGGCTATCTCCGTGTCATGCTATTCTAAACTGTCATGCTAAGACAATCACGTTGGCTATGCAGGGTGTACCACAGATTGAGTGGCATGGTTTGACTGACTATGTTCCTAGTAGAGTTATTTCTTTCTTGAAAGCCCAATGTATGGTTGGAAAGGGTTGCCTTTCATATTTGGAGTTTGTGAGAGATGTCGGAGCTGAGAGTCCTAGCATTGATTCTGATCCCGTTGTGAGCAATTTTCCTGCAGACCTACCGGGCATGCCACCTGACATGGATATTGATGTTGATATTGACCAGGTGTCAGGAACTCAGCCATTTCCATTCTACCGTATCGCATGAAACCAGCGGAGTTGAAAGAATTGAAGGAGTAGCTTTAGGAACTCCTAGAAATGGGGTTTATTTGGCAGAGTTTGTCACCTTAGGGTGCACCTGTTTATTTGTGAAGAAGAAGATTGGCACAATGAGAATGTGCATTGATTAAAGGAAATTTAACAAAGTAACTGTGAAGAACAAATACTCCCTGCCTCGCATTGATGATTTATTTGACCAGCTTCAGGGAGCGAGGGTGTTCTCCAAGATTGATCTCTGTTCGGGTTATCTCCAGTTGAAGATCAGGGATTCGGATATTCATAAGAATGCTTTTAAGACTAGATATTGTCACTATACGTTTCTAGTTATGTCTTTCAGGCTTACCAATGGCCCAACAGCGTTCATGCATTTGATGAACAGTGTATTTCTGCCTTATCTAGATTCTTTTGTTGTAGTGTTCACTTATGATATTCTGGTGTACTTGCATAGTCAGGGGGAGCACGCATAGCATTTGCAAGTCGTATTGCAGAGATTAAGGTAGGAGAAACTTTATTCAAAGTTCTCCAAGTATGAGTTTTAGCTCAGTTCAATGGCTTTCTTAGGGCACGTGGTGTCCAACGATGGTATTCAGATTGATCCAAAGAAGATATAGGCGGTTCAGAGTTGGCCTAGACCGTCCTCGGCCATAGAGATTCGTAGTTTCCTAGATTTGGCAGGTTCTTATCGCCGGTTCATTCTATTGCCTCGCCCTTGCCCAAGTTGACATAGAAGGGTGCTCCATTTGTATGGGCGGATGAGTGTGAGGAGAGCTATCATATGCTCAAGACAGCTTTGACGAAAGCTCCAGTATTGGTTTTTCCATCATTTTAAGGTTCTTATACTATTTATTGTTATGCTTTGAGAGTCGACATTGGTTGTGTGTTGATGCAAGAGGTAAGAGTGATAGCTTATGCTTTTTGTCAGTTGAAGCCCCATGAGAATACTACCCTGTTCACGACTTGGATTTAGCTTCCATAGTTCATGCAATGAAGATTTGGAGGCACTATTTGTACATCGTATCTTGTGAGGCAATCACCGATCATCACAATCTTCAGCATTTTTTCAAGCAAGAGGATCCTAATTTTAGGCAGTGGAGGTGGCTTGAGCTACTAACAGATTATGGAATTAGTATTTCGTACCATCAGGGAAAGGCCAATGTAGTGGCCGATGCTTTGAGCCGAAAGACAGACAGTATAGGAAGTTTGCATACATTCCAGCTGGGGAGAGGCCCTTTGGAGTTTATGCTCAGGCTTTGGCCAATCGGTTTGTGAGATTAGACATTTCGTACCCCAGTCGGGTATTGACTTGTGTGGTTTCTCGGTCTTCCTTATATGATCGCATCAGAGAGCACAAGTATGATGATCTGCATTTGCTTGTCCTCAAGGACAGAGATCAGCATGGAATGCCAGGGATGTAACCATCGATGATGATTAGGTATTGAGGATGCGGGGCCAGATTTGTGTACCTAATGTAGATGGGCTTAGAGAGTTGATTCTTGAGGAGGCATACAGCTCGTGGCGTTCCATCTATCCGGTTACCGCAAAGATGTATCAGGATTTGAGGCAGCACTATTGGTGGAGGAGAATGAAGAAAGACATTGTGGGTTATGTAGCTCGGTGTCTATATTGTCAGCAGGTGAAATATGTGCGTTAGAGACCGGGTGGTTTGCTTCAGCAGATGGTTATCCCGAAGTGGAAGTGGGACAGAGTCACTATGGATTTGTGAGAAGCCTTCCTTAGACCTCGAAGAAGTTTAATTTGATTTGGGTTGTTGTTGACCGGCTGACCAAGTCCGTGCACTTAATTCCAGTGTGTACAAGTTATTCTTCAGAGCGGCTAGCAGGGATCTTCATCTGGGAGATTATTCGGTTGCATGGGGTTCTAGTTTCTATTATCTCAGATAGGGGCACTCAGTTCACTTTCCAGTGTTGGAGGACTTTTCAGTGTGAGTTGGGTACACAGCTGGAGCTGAGCAAAAAGTTTCATCCTCAGATGGACGAGCAGTCTGAGCGTACCATTCAGATATTGGAGGACATGTTGTGTGCCTGTGTGATTGATTTCGGAGGTTATTGGGATGCGTTTCTACCGATTGTATAGTTTTCCTATAACAACATCTATCAGTCCAGTATTCATATGGCACTGTATGAGGCATTGTATGAGAGGTAGTATAGATCTCCAGTCAGATGGTTCGAGTCCGGTGAGGCTAGGTTGTTGGGGACACATTTGGTCCAGGATGCCCTAGAGAGGGTGAAGGTGATACAGGAGAGGCTTCATATAGCGTAGTCGCATCAGAAGAGTTATACGGACCAGAAGGTTCGAGATGTATCTTACATGGTCGGTGAGAAAGTTTTGTTGAAAGTATCACCCATGAAGGGTGTCATGAGATTTGGAAAGAAAGAGAAGTTGAGCATGCAACTTATTTGGCCTTTTTAGGTACCTAGGATGATTAAGAGGTGACCTATATGGTTGGTTTACTACCCGTCTTGTCGGGCGCTCATCCGGTATTCCATGTTTTTATGCTCTAGAGTATGTTAGGGACTCGTCTCCTGTTTTAGCCTGCAGCACAGTGCGGTTGAATCAGGATTTGACTTATGAGGTGGAGCCAGTGGCTATTTTTTGTCATCAGGTTCGGAAATTAAGATCAAAGGACATAACTTCAGTGAAGGTGCAGCGGAGAGGTCGACCCGTGGAGGAGGCTACCTGGGAGTTCGAGCGACATATGCGGAGCATATATCCTCGGCCTGTGGAGAAGGCTTCAGGTATATTTTTTGACCCGCTAGAGGACGAGCGTTTGTTTATGTTTGGGAGGTTTTGATGACACGACCCATCATCTCATGAGGTACCGCCCCGTTTCCCCTACTTTATGCTTCTTTATGTTTAATACTGATGTATTAGAGAATATATATAGATTGGTTTTGGTCGGAAATGAGACACTAAGTCTCTTTAAGGAAGGTTGATAGGTACGATTTTTATCCGAGGGTCTGAATGGAATTCAGAGGGCTGCAGTAGCTTAGTTAGGTGATTTGGGATGTATGTGCAAAATTTCAGGTGATTCGGAGGAGATTTGTTGGGTTTTTGATCGAATGCGTGTTTCAGAAGTTTTGGAAGAACTTATGATTGGAACAACTTTGAATAACGTTGTAGGATGTATTGGTATCTTTGGTTGAGGCCCCGGGGGCCTCAACGTGTTTTCGGATGGCTAAATGGAGAGTTTTGAAAATTTTACATGTTGCATGTCTGCTAGTATTCCGTATTTTTGCACTTGTGGTTATGGGACCGCATGTGCGGTTTTGCAGAAGTGGAGGAGGAAGTCGCAGAAGCGAGTCTTGGACTTAAGGTAGTTTCCACATAAGAGGAAGTGTAGACCGCAAAAGTGGTCCCGCTGGTAGGAAAGTGGAGCCACAGAAGCATCGAGGCTTTAAATAGAAAATCGCATAAGCGGTGTAATGTCCGCAGAAGCGGTCCCACATAAGAAAAATAGGACCGTAGAAGCGAGAAGTCTGGGCAGATTAATTAATTGGTCTTCTTCGCGAATTTTTGAAAGAGTAACATATTTCACTTCGGACATGGAGAGTTTTTGGGATTTTGAAGAGGGTTTCAAAGACTTCGATCAGTTATGAATTCTTGGACCTAAAACATGATTTTATGGTATAAATACATGGAATAGAGCTGAAAACTGAAGGAATGAAAGTACAAAAAGGGTGGTATAGGGATTGAACCTAAGAGAGCTTAAACTAAGGATTTGAGGGGTCGAATAGACACCGAAACTTGTGATTTAATATGTATAGACTCGTGGAGAGATAAGGAATCTGTTGGTGTGAAAGTTTCTGAGTTTCAAGAAGTGGGCCCAGGGCTCGGGTTTTGTCAATTTCAGAATTTCTTGATGTCTTTCGATTACTTTTTATTGCACCTTGTTCCCTTGGCATATTATGACGGATTTGTTGTGGTTTTGGTCAGATTTGACGTGCAAGGAGGTTGATTCGAGAGGAAAGGACATATGGAGCTAGACCTTTGGCCGGCTTGAGGTGAGTAATACATGTAAATGATGCCTTGAGGGTTTGAAACCCCGGAATTTTGCATCGTAATTCTATAATGAGGCGAGACACGCGCTCTATGACGAGTGCGGTGTTGTTTGTTATTGGGGATTGTGACTTAGTCCATCCTAAGTGATGTTTTTACTATGTTTTCGATTAAAACTTATTTGAGAGTCATCCTTACTTGGATTAAATTGTTATATTTGGGCTTCATGCCATTTATTTGAATCCTTCAGGGATTGTTATCACTGTTTTCACATTATTTGGCATAGTATTTGATCTCAATCCTATGTTTTAAATACTGTTTTGGAAACTCCGCCAACTTTCTAAGATTTGAAAACATAAATAATATTTTATTGATGTTTTGAGCTTAGAACTATAATTTTAATATTGCCCGAGGGGCTTATGGGAATTTCTGGATTGAGCATGGATCGGGTTGTGTGCCACAGCATTACTATATTGATATTGAGGTCGTGAGCCTGGTTGATGCCACGAGATGACTTGATATTGCGCTTCTGCCATAGGAGCCCCTCCCAGAGTCTGTACACACCCCTAGTGAGCGCCGTCGACGATAAATAAGTAAATCGGGCTACACGCCGCTGCGCGTACTAGAGTGTACCGTTCTATGTGTTGCATTTCATTCACGCATTTGTTCTTTATCTATTTTACATGTCATAGTATTTCTGTACTCTTATTCCATTGACTTGTTGCTTCATTATTCAGTGTCCTAAATTGCCAATTATAGCTTATTTTGCATTTTTCCATGATTTCTTATTCGCAGCCTTTATTTATATTTATTACTCACTGGGTCGGAGTACTCACATTAGTCCCTCTACCTTGCGTGCATATCTAGGTGCATCACAGGCTGAGTGAGGATTTTAGCTGAGCAGCGAAGCATTCGGGAGCATCGAGGTAGCTGCATGGCGTTTGTGGCCTTGATCTCTCCCCTCTGTCTCTATCTTTTATTCCTCATTTCCTAGACAGACTTGTAATAGGTGGTTAATTTGTATTAGAGACTCAAACTCGTGACACCGAATTCTGTTGGGCTATGTTGCAATATTTTAAATGAACTTTGGCATATGTTATTGTAATTTGTAGACTTCTAATATAATGCCTTAGTAAAATTCATGTGCTATTTATTCATAATCTGTATAAGAAATGGGTTAATGTTGTGAAAGTCTTTTTCGGGCATGCCTAGTAGAGTGTTGGGCGCCATCATGACCGGGGTTGGGGTTGTGACACTATCCCAAACATAACAACTACTAGCAACTGCAAGTGTACAGACTCCATATGG
Organism: Nicotiana benthamiana; assembly: GCA_034376525.1. Taxonomy (NCBI): domain Eukaryota; kingdom Viridiplantae; phylum Streptophyta; class Magnoliopsida; order Solanales; family Solanaceae; genus Nicotiana; species Nicotiana benthamiana. The sequence goes on along the minus strand of CM067328.1, from coordinate 80,966,404 downwards.
GCTCCATTAGCCCAACACTATAATCCGCACGGACAACTCACATGTTGTATGGATAGCTCACATGCTATAATATCAATATCTGGATCCGCATGGATAACTTACGTGTTTCATGGTAAACTCACGTGTTATAGAATCAAAATGTAGATCAATAAGGACAACTCACGTGATATAGAATCAATATCTGGATCCGCACATACAACTCATGTGCTGCACGCTGAACTCGCATTCTATAGTATCAACATCTAGATCTACTCCGATAACTCACTTGCTGCACGGGCAACTCACGCGCTACATAGACAACTCACGTACTATACTATCAAAATCTGGATCTGCATTAACAACTCACATGATGAGGACAACTCACATGTTATCATATCAATATTCTCACAATTAGGCACTCGGCCTCACTCTGTCATCAATCTCTCCAGTCTCTCGACTCACAACACTCATGCTGAGCAGCCCAAATTAATGATATAAGATGTGATAATAAACAACAGTAGAGACTGAGATATGATATGTAATGACTAATGCGACTAAGTGCATAACTGAAATTAAGCAAATAACTCAACAACAAAAAACAATCACTATCAACAACTTGCCAACAACAGCAATACCAATATATACACAACAACAGACAATGGCTCCACCACAACGTATACGAGATTATCAACAACCATTAATAAAAAAATACTCGACAAGATATATGTTTCAATAATAACCAACACTGCCTCAACGTATTAATGACTTTCATAAGTTCAATACAAAAAAACTCAACAATGAGAGAAATAATGTATATCCACGATATTAGATAAGACTAACTCAGAATAAAAGAGATAATATTCACCGATGAGTTTCAAATAATGAAAATCAACAAGTAAAAGGGATAACATGAACAATTTACTTCAAGTAACGAAAATCAATAAGGAAAGAGATAACACGAACAATAACTTCAAACGGTGATAAATTAACAATGAAGAGGTAGCATGTAACAATAAAGGAGGCATAAAGTTCAACTAAAGTAAGGGAGAGATTTAGAAAGCAGGGTATCGAACGAATACTAAACAAATCAACTAATGCATTTAAGGATAGTCTAACACAATTAGGGATAAATTGACTATGAGAATTTACAACCTAATATGGCATTCCAGTTAAAGCATAAAGATAGTCCAAGTAACCTAAACCGCCGGTCAAATACCGCGTAAAACATGTGTGCCCACTTGTCACTTTGCATACATAGATTTCACTTACCAAAGTTGAATCAAACAATACTAATCCTAAGGGGAAGTTTCCCTACACAAAGATAAGCAAGACACCTACCTCAACTAGGCCAATTCAACACCTGAAACTAGATTTTCCCTTAAAATCTACCCCCACATGACTCAAATCTAACCAAAATAGACTAAATATCATCGAACAATGCTAGGGAATTGAATTCCAATATATAAAGTTAAGATATTTACACTTTTTCAAAAAAAGTCAACCCGCGGAATGCCCGATCAAACCTCAGGTCTAATGGTAGATTTCTTCTACCCATGACCCCACGAGTTCATATATGTGATTAGTTTCAAAATCCGAGTCCAAATTGGCTCTCTAAATTCAATTTCCTATTTTTTAAAAACTTGAGAAAGTTTTACCAATTTTCAATTTGATTCACATTATTTGATGTTAAAGTATAAGATATGATGATGGAATATGATTAGAAATAAATTAGAATCATTACCCAAGGTTTGTGGGCGAACCCACCCCCCCCCCCCCTTTCCAAGTTGCCTCCTACCGAGTCTAGGGTTCAAAAATGAGAGATTGAGATCAAAACACCAGTCCCTCATATGTTTTTCTAGTCACAGATATCGTAAATGCAACGTGGGGTTCGCAATTGTGATCTGCACAAATGCGAAGCATCCCTCGCAAAAGCGAAGACCTTCCATCTCTGCTGTCATCGCAATAGCGAACCTTGGACCTCCGCAAATGCGACCATGGAGATCACAAATGCAAACTAACTCTCCCCCAGGTACCTATCACGAATGTGATTATTGGTTTCACAAATGTGAACCCATCAAAATTTCCCTTCCTTCGCAATTGCGATCCAAATACTCATAAATGCTAGATCTGGGGCCCCGTGCAGAAAAACTAGCAAACACAACACTACGCTAAGCCTCTGAAACTCACACAAGACCTTAGGCCTCCAAACCAAACATCCACATAAGTTTATGAACATCATACAAACTTGCTCGCGTAATCAAAATAAAAATAATATCTAAAACTATTAATCGAACACTAAAATGCATGATTTTCAAGTAAAATTTCGAGAACTTCTAGAATTACTACTAAGCGTATGAATCCTATCAAATAAACTCCAAACGACACCAAATTTTGTAGACAAGTTCTAAATACCATAACGGAGCTGTTACTAGTCACACTATCAAATTCCGAGCTCAGTATCTAAAGTTAAACCTACGGTCAAACATTTAAACTTAAAATTACAAAATTCGGCAAATCAACCCTGTGACTTCTAAAATTAATTCCGGGCATACACCCAAGTCTAAAATAAACATGCAAAGTTTTTGGAGACATAAAAATACAGTACCAGGATCGTTTCCATAAAAATCAAAGTTTGGTCAACATTTTCAAATTTATACTTCTAAGTTAAGAATCAAGGCTCCAAATCAACCCCAAAAGTCATAAAAGCATAAACATACATGTGTGAAGAAAAAAAGTGGAAATAGGGCATAATTATACAAAGCGACCAATCGAATCATTACATTCTCCCCGTTTTAAAAAAACAACTTTTATTATCAAACGCGCACAACGACATACCTGAAGTGGTGAATAGATGAGGATAATGACTCCTGATGTCGTGTTTGGCATCCCAGGTCGTCTCCTAGACCAGATGATCCTTCCATTGAACCTTCCTTGAAGAAATATCCTTTGACCTTAACTTCCGGACCTGTCAGTCCAAGATAGCCATAGGCTCTTCAATATAAGTCAAATCATCGTCTAGCTAGACAGTGTTGAAGTCTAGAACATGAGATGGATGACCATAATACTTTTGAAGAATAGAGACATTGAATACCGGATGAACCACTGATAAACTAGGTGGCAAGGAAAGCTTGTAGGCCACCTCTCCAATCCTCTCAAGAATCTCAAAAATTCTTATATACCTAGGGCTCGACTTGCCCTTCTTCCCGAACCTTATCACTCCTTTCATGGGTGAAACCCGAAGCAACACTCGCTCTCCAACCATGAATGCAACATTGCAAACTCTCCGATCCGTGTAACTCTTCTGTTTAGATTGGGTTGTATGAACTCGGTCTTAGATCATCTTGACCCTCTGTAAAGCATCTCTAACAAGATTCGTGTTTAATAATTTAGCCTCGGTTGAATCAAAACACCCAACTAGAGAACGAAACTGTCTCCCATATAGAGCCTCATATGGAGCCATATATATACTTGACTGGTAGCTATTGTTGTAGGAAAACTTCACAAGTGGAAAGAACAGATCCCAAGCACACTCAAAATACGTAATATAGGCACGAAGGATATCCTACAATATCTAAATAGTGTGCTTGGACTATCTGTCCATCTAAGGTTTAGATGTTGTACTCAGCTAAACCTGTGTGCCTAGCTTACGTTGTACATCCTTCTAGAAAAATACCTTAATTTGGGAGAAGTGAAAAATGCCAGGCAGAAGTGCTTCCTGCTCAAGAATACTGTCAATGCCGAGGAGGCCGAAGAATTCTTCCCAAAAATGAAAACCATAGACTATGAGTTAGTAGACCAACTCCGGAAGTCTCCTTCACAGGTCTCCTTCCTGTCTCTGCTGAAATCTCAACCAAGTATCAGAAAGTGTTGATAAAAACCCTCAAAGAAACTTATGTTCCGATTGAAACCATTATTGTACAATTGGAAAGGATGGCAGAAAGATTCTTCGTAAACAACCAGATCTCATTTAGCTAGAATGATTTTACCCATAAGGGGCCGCCCACAACAAATCCATCCATTTGAGAGATAAATGTGAGTGGTACTATGTGAAGAAAGCCATGCTAGACGGCGGATATTTGCCCTCTCTCAACTTTGAAAAAAATATAGATTGGGACTGAGAGAATCAAGATAACAATATATGTGTGTGTGCCTTTGAAGGCATCAAGAGAGACACCATAGGTAAGATCGATTTGATTTTTGCAATTGGTCATGTGGATTTCAAGGTGACCTTTCAAGTCCTAGGCATGACACTGCTTATAATTTCCTCTTGGGAACGCCTTGGATTCGCGCGGCAAGGGCCATGACTTTCACTCTCCACAGGATGGTGAAATTTGAATATGAAGATTAGGAAATAATTGTTCATGGAGAAGATGAGCAGTCAATTTATTGGGACCCGTCAGTCCTATGTCTCAAAGCCATGGAAGGTAGCAAGCGTATACTTTATCAAGCTTTCGAGGTGGTCGTCGCAGATCAATGTGAGGATGGAAGCTTGTGTCCTCAAGCCTTTGTGCCAAATGCGTCCATCATGGTTGCTACTGAAATGATAAAGTATGGTTATAATCCTGGGAAGGGACTCGGGGCATTATTGCAGGGTATCACAGAAGCTATCACTTTACCTACCAGCGAGAAGTTTTCCGATTTGGGTTTTTATGCCACAAAAACTGATGTATCATGGGAAGATGAACGAAAGAGAAATGGCTGGGTTTTATCACAGCTGGTTCTGCATCTCTATAAAACATTGATCCGGCCTAATTACAATGAAGAAGAACAAGATGAGGCCTTCACGGCCGAGGAAATTAAGGATATATGTGGAGCCATAAGGCAGATGTTATATGAAACTCACATGGTCCGCCGGGAGAAGTCACGAACACCGCCGAGGTGCTGTATATAGGGCCCAATACCAAGTTGAAAAATTGGAAGGCTACTCCGTTCCCAGTCAGGCGAGAATTCCGGTAGTCCAGTCTTCTCACATTTTCTACAACACGAGTTATTCCAGAGTGTAACTCGGATTTCTCTTTTAGTTTACTATATTTAAATTTAGATGTAAACACTGTTATCTTCAAAATTCAATGAAATGAAATCAATATTTCATCGTTCATGAATCTCTCTTTATTCTTTCCGATTTTTGTTACTTTTCTTATTTCTTCTTTCAGTTCTAATAACGCGGCTTTAAATAATATGACATGCTTACGGACTTCATGTACAGATTCAAACACGTTGTCAAATTGTGAAATTATGAATCAAGAACCGAAATATGATGATGAGGAAGCTTTTAAGGAAATAAACCGATAATTGGAACAATTCGAGAATAAAACTAAGCCAAACTTAAATAATATTGAGCCGGTTAATTTGCATAATTCTGGAAAGGTCCAAGAAACCATGCTAAGCATTCGCACGGATGAAAGAACCAGGGATGCATTGATCCAACTTTTGTTCGAGTTAAAAGATGTGTTTGCTTGGTTCTATGATGACATTCCAGGATAAAGTGTCGATTTGGTTGTCCACAAGCTGCCGACTTTCCCCGATTATCCCCTTGTCCAACAAAAGCAAAGGAAGTTCAAAACTAATATCAGTGACTAGATCAAAGAAGAAGTCACCAAAAAGTTGAAAGCGGGGGTGATCGGAGTGCTCTGGTACACAACATGGTTAGCTAATTTGGTTCCCATGCCAAAGAAATATGAGAAAACTCTGGTGTGTGTTGACTATCGAGATCTGAACAAAGCAAATCCCAAAGACAACTTTCCTTTACTGAACATCCACATCCTTGTTGACAATTGTGCTAAACATGAAATACAATCTTTCATGGATTGTTATGCTGGATATCATCAGGTCTTGATGGATGAAGAAGATGGGGAAAAGACAGCCTTCACCACACCCCGGACACCTATTGTTACAGGGTCTTGCCTTTTGGTTTGAATAACGTCGGGGCTACTTATATGAGGGCCATGACTGCCATCATTCACGACACGATGCACCACGATATTGAAGTGTATGTGGACGATATGATCATCAAATCTAAAATATTGGATGACCATGTTCGGGACCTGAAAAAGTTCTTTGAGTGGCTGCGTAAGTATGATTTGAAGCTAAATCCAGCAAAATGTGCATTTTGGGTTCCGTCGTGAAAACTCTTGGGATTTATAGTCAGTCGGAGGGCCATCGAGATATACCCAACAAAGATATAATCTATTCGGGATTTGCCTCATCCAATAACCAAGAAAGAGGCTATGAGCCTGCTGGGAAGGTTGAACTACATATGTCGATTCCTTGCTCAGTTGACTTCTACATGCGAGACCATATTCAGGCTGTTGAAGAAAGATACAGCGACTAATTGGACGAATGAGTGTCAAGAAGCCTTCTACAAAATCAAAGAGTATTTTTCGAACTCGCTAGTCTTGGCCCCATCGGCAGAAGGGAGGCCTTTGTTTTTGTATATAACAATCTTGGAGAACTCGTACGGTTGTGTCCTCGGGCAACATGATATGACCAGGAAGAATGAGCGTGCAATCTACTATTTGAGTAAGAAGTTCACAATTTATAAAGCCAAATATACCTTGATGGAAAGGAGTTGCTGCACCTTAACATGGGTTGCTCAAAAGCTTAGGCATTACTTGTTGGCCTATACTACTTACCTCATCGTAGGGCTCAATCATTTAAAGTACATATTCCAGAAGCCGATGCCCACACGGAGGTTAGCAAAATGGAAATTCCTACTCACTGAATTTGACATAGTCTATGTCACGCGCACGTGAAGTAAAGCCCTGGCTTTAGCATATCACCAAGGTAAAAACCCTATTGATGATTAATATAAGCCCTTAAGTACTTACTTCCTGGACGAGAAAGTGAATTCAGTAGAGGTAATACCAGAAAATACCAATGCTTGGGATATGTTCTTTGATGGAGCTGTAAACGCAAAAGTTGTGGGGATCGGGGCAATTTTGATCTCACCTGCTGGTCAACACTATCTAGACACACCTCTGCTTCAGTTTTTTCTTCATAAACACCATTGTCGAGTATGAAGCCTTCATTATGGGCATGAATATGGCAATCAACCAAGATGTGGAAGAATTGATAATCATAGGAGATTCAGATCTGATTATCTGACAAACTCAGGGTGAATAGGATACTCGAGATGCCAAGCTTATTCCCTACAGTTTTGGTATCCCAAGAACCATCATTACGTACAATGCTGCAAACTTGAATAGACACTTGATAAGGTAAATATATGAACAATTTAAGATCACCCATCGAAATTCTACCCCTTATCGTGCCAAAGCTAATGGAGTTTTTGAAGCGATAAACAAGAACACAAGAAGATTTTTAGAAAGATGATCCAAAGTTCGAGACAGTGACATGAGAAGTTACTGTTTACATTGTTCGGATATCGCACAAATGTGCGCGCATTAGTTGAGGCAACACCCTATATATTGGTTTGCGACACTGAATCAATAATACCTGCAGAAGGTGAAATTTCTTCTCTTTATATCATCATTGAGGCTGAAGTTGAGGATAGTGAGTGGGTCAAAACCCATCTGGAACAGTTAACCCTGATTGATGAAAAGCAAATGGCCACAGTTTTCCACGGGCAATTGTATCGATAAAGAATGGCTAGTGCCTAGAAAAAGAAAATGCAGCCTAGCAACTTTGAAGCGGGGAAACTTGTTTTGAGGCATATTCTACCTCACCGCCAGGAAGCAAAAGGAAAGTTCGCTCCTAACTGGAAGGGCTCATACATTATCAGCAAATTATTGCCAAAAAGGGCATTATACCTGGGACAAATTGAAGAAAATGACCCAAAAGCTGCTATATATGCATACGCAATAAAAAGGTATTATATTTAATCTTTCTGCAGCACCAATACTAGCCGATTGGGATGAAAAAGGCTTTCATTCTCGCTAACTCAAAAACTTCAACCATTTTGCTAACCCTTTGAGTCGGTTACCTTTCTTTGACTACCCTCTTTGGAACATGAAAAAGTTGTTAAAAAACATGTTTCCCTTAAACTACGTTCAACTTGATTCTGAAAGAATACATAGGCAGCCTCTCTCTGGGTTCAATCACACTATAACAAAAATCCAAATTCCTCCAAAATGAAACTAGGGAAGATGTTATAATGGTTCGGCGATGATCCTGCCTGAATGGTTCCTAAGTTGTAATTTGATTCAAATTATTTTTACCCACACCTAATTAAAGTCCTTTCGATCAATCATCAAGAATATTCAAGGACCTTAGAATGCGGTTACTTAGATCTGATGCAAAAGACGAGAGAAATAAAATGAGAGATTTTAATTTGTGAAAACCTACACGGGTACCGTAAGGCGATGGTGAGTAAAGAACTGAAAAAGAGAGAGTCTTGTTAGTGAAAACTCGCAAAGAGCACTATAAGGTGACGATAAGAAGAGAAATGAGAGCATTCCATTGGCAAAAATCCGCAAAAGGGCGCCATTGATCAAAAAAGGGAATTCATATAAGTATAATAGGCTGACAAGAGTCCTGGCAAGGTTTCTCGATTTTGAGGTACGGATTATTAAGGGTTTTTGCAAGATTGGGTGGCTGCACAGATCGGGTATCCATTCCAAAAAGCATGTCATGTCCATTGAAGTCTTCGTGCACTCCAGATAAGTCCTTCTTTCCTCCCCCGAAAGGGACACATCTCTTTAAATTTATTTTCCTGTCCCTTTTTTTCAATTTTCTTTGAATCCCTATCTATTTAATCCTCCTCCAAAATGAATACAAAGAAAATATGGCAAGATTGGTTTTATAGGGTTCTGCTTAGAAAAATCAAATTTCAGGAAAAGGCACTCAGCCTCAGCAGGTGCATCAAGTCTGCCTCGACTGTCCATGATGGTCGATGCTCCAGAGTCAAAAATTCTTGAAAAGGAAAGAATTCTAACTCAAGTGCCCATAAAGGCGAAATAAAATGAAAAACCAAGCCCTAAGGGTTAACCGTCATGTGAAATTCTGGGAAACCTCAAGTGAATTGTCTTCAGGAAGCTAGCAAGCAGTAAAATATTTCAGCAAAAGAGTTGGGCCGAGATCACGTGTTGGGCCGAGATCAAGTGAAAACATGTGCGATCTAAGATAACCTATCAAGAAGCGGGTGCATTAAAAGAAAGATATTCAGAGACCAAGAATGGTCCTGCAGTAGAAGTCAACCCAAAAAGGGAAGTCCCTTTCAAGCTCTTCATGCATTCTCTTGAATAATTTCCGACATAACGCGATGACCTTTTTTCTTTTTTGGCTATCACACACAAAAATCTGAGGTGCGCGACCTACACTCAACAAAGTAAATTGGACTGAGCAAGCCTGATAAGTTTTCATACATACTACACAATTTTGTCCTTGAATAAAGAGGAAATATACATGATTAATCAAATTCTATAAACAAGTCGTTAACAATTTCCATTTCATTCCATTAGAAACTTCGTTCATAATTTTGAAGATATACAAGTTTTATACATCATTTCCTAATGTCATTATTTCTATTTTAATTCCAATACCTGACACTACCCATAACATGTATACAAAGCCTATAAATACAAGTGAAGAGTAATATAATATGGAAATGCTGGTAACAAGGCTCCATCTATACCTCGAAATAAAAAGTATGTATAGCTAAAAACAATCTTAATATAAAGAACTATCATAAAAAAACTAAAATTCTTAAACACCATTTCAAGCGAATGAACTATCATGCAAGAATAAAGAAATCATATAGACAAGTTTTAAATAAGCATAACATCAACAATATAAGAGGTTCACATAGTTTTCACAAAGTTTCTGAGATTTTAGAGTAGGTAATTCCATATTTTTGCATCATTATCCACATTACCACTGCTTCCTTGAGTAGAGTCTGATCATGGCCCGATAGACTAAGTAGTCCCCCCAAGATGTTACCATCATTTCATTTTCAATTTCTAGTCTCAATTATCAATACATTGCCACTATGTATATATATGTCATAGCATCCGATCACTGCCCGATCGGCTAAGATGCCTTACCAAGACGTTACGTCAATCACAATTTCATTTCAATCTTTACTTCGCATTTATAAATTGATAGTCGCTTAGGGCCACAATCATCATATCATACTTTGCACTAAACCACATTTCATAACTCACATTCCTTATCACTTTCACTTTCACTTTCATCATCAAACATTCAATTTAAGATAAGGGCATACACAAGAGCAATTTAAGTATAAGCATAGAGAGGAATCCCCATGATTCGGCATAATAATCACAAGTTAAACTTGACATGAAATCTAGGAAATTTAGCATATATTTCACATTCTTCACATATCCCCAATTTACCAAGAATAGCACATTTAACACATTGAGACACTCCTTTTCCATATATTCTTGCAATACAAAATCCTTTGAAATAACAAATACTACATAAACCAAATTATGGACTTACAACATATGCAGGGACACCATGGGAGCTCAATTTTTAAGAAGAGGGGGTTTTAGCCATACATACCTTATTTAAACTTTAATTAAGTTACTACGACGTTCCGGAAATTCTAGAAATGCCAATATACTTGAGACATAACAACATTGAACACAAATTAGGAAGGTATTCATGATTTCAGTTCATTTGAGCATTTTATCAAACACCAGTGGAGCATCTTGATTTCAAATCTCTTTTACAAGATTTCCTTCATTCCTCGACCCAATATTTACTTATTTATGTTCAGCAATCCTCCCACTAACCTATTTTGTACATGCATGTATACATAATACTATTACACCCAAGATCATACCTCAACAACTCATCTTACAATCTTTACAACACCAACACAACCTAGGTTAGGCATGTATGGCTTCCAATCTCCATCCCATGAGTTACAATACTTAATTCATACCTATATTTCTATAATAACTCCGTATATGTAAGTCTAAGGGTAAAAGATTACCTCTTGTGGACCAAATCTTGAAAGACAACTTTTGTGATGTTCTTGAGATTTTGAAGAAATCCTATGAAGTCTAATCAAAATCATATTTTAACTAGTGATTGAGAAGTGAAATAACTATGAAAACACACTTAAAACCCACCTTAAGTGTGAAATTGGATGCCTTGGCAAGATTCGGGATGGAAAGGATGCCCTAGTCTTGAAAAATGACTTAAATCCTCTATTTTCCTTTCCTTAGATGTATTTAGAGGTCTGCTTCTAGCGAGCCCGCGCTCATGAGGCAGAATACTTCTCAATATGCACGGTCGTGCTTCTGCCGTGCACCTGGGTGCGCATATGACCCATTCCCAGTAATATGGTCATAACATTTTTTATGCACCTCCAAATTACTAAAAGTTTGATGCGTCGGAAACTAGACGCAAAGAGGTATAATTTTATAGGATGTTCATCATACAACACCTTATATATATGTACATATGATTGTCCAAAGTTAGGTCTTGTTCCCACTCATTTACAATTTGAGTCTATTATGAAATTTTCCAACTTGGCTTAGACATAGGCCTCTCATTAGACCCCACATTACACATTATAAGACGTATACACTTATTTACCAAGTACAATTGATGTATATAATGTTGATAGCATATAAAATATAATAATTAGCTTACGTGGCACCAGGAAAATCTTAATTTACTTAGCCAAATTTTCCGGGGCTTGGATTCCCCCCCCCCCCTCCAGGATCATTCGTCCTCGAATGTGGAGTAGACGTTGCCCTAAATGCTTAACATAATATATCTCTTTTTCTCACCCACCTCAAGTCACTAAATTTTGACTATCTCCTAAATTTTTTAGAATATTCGGCAGAGTCTTCTTTGTAACTAGGCCTATCCACCTGCCAGAGAACCACCAAAATCATCCAAAAAACACATCCACATCTCGACAAAGAACAACAATGTATATATCAATTACACGAACCTCAACATTATAAGCACTACATTATCACGATGACACTTGGGCATGGACTGCACATTATTAAATCATAACACCTAGAAGGTACCTTTCAAATAAAAACCAACCGCTACAAAACAAAGAGAAAATATTTTATTTTGACAAAACTCTCGACCTTCAATGTGACCTCTTATACCTATAGACTGCACCAGAACACATTCTCGGAAGCCATTTCCACCTTCTTACCTAACAAGGATGACAAGTAGCTACCATTCATAAACCAACTATCCAATACCTCCACATTCAGTAATTTCCACCGAAATAAAGCAGAAGGGATTTCAAACTACATTCTTAGCATAGACATATGAAAACACAGAATACATAGAGAACAGCGATGGGGAAACATCATACTCATAGCATGGATTAATGTGAACTATACTTATTTCACCTTCATTATCAATTTACGTAACTTCTTTAGGGGGAAACCTTTTGGGAACAACCTGTTTCCCCTCCTAAATTCTAAATCTCTACGTGACCACCCATACTAAACCTTTGATGACTTTCAACGATTACACTAAGATGTGATATCCTGAACTGACCATAAAAATTACCTATCAAATATATGTAACCATACAAGGATGCTTCCTCTTTGACACGTTTGAACCTTAAATACCCAATAGATTTAATTCAATAATTGAATTCAAGATCCGGCTGGAATTATGCAGGAATCCATTATTGCGCTGAGCAGAGTACTTCATGAGGTTATATGCTAAGAGACATAAAGATTACTACTAACAATACTGACATGGTTTATCATTGTGACGAAATCAATTATTAGACAAATAAAGAATATGGGTAACTCGTAAATAGGTTAGGAACCGTTAAGGAGGGGTATTCAAGTACGTGACCATGTCGTCTCCTGGAGTGTAGGGAAAGTCGGTTTTTCAAGAATGAGAATACTCTGTAACCTTGAATGCAATATGTTTTTCAAAATATATGAAATTTAATTACACTCCTATCATTAACTTCCACAAGGAATCTATGCCACAAGCCCATGAGGATGAAAACAAGTAGAACACTTATCAGATTATCATGTTTCAAACAGCTTAATCCTTCCTGATAATTGATCCTATATGAGAGAACTAAAGATATAACAACTTGTCTTCCAAATCAATATGCTCATGATATGTGCAAAAATATGAAGGCGTCTAATCTCAACCTTTCACGAGTAAAGCCACATAGCCAGGACATCTTAATATTGAGGCAAAATCATGTATTGGTTAGAGAGGTGCTAATGATTAATATGATGCTCTAGGTAGAAAGACAAACAACACTCCTATCCACCTAGGAAGGTGGAATATCAAGGGTAGCAAAACTCCCTGCACATGACAATTACATCGTCAATAATCCGAGAAGTTGATTGAGCTAAAGGCCATGTAACATATACAATTCGACTCATTTAAGACATTTGAAAATGGGATGCACTTTAGTTTGAAATTATGGCAATATAAGCTTGAACCTAAGGGAAATCATTACTTTCGGAACCCATGAGACAAACTCACGTAGCCTTAAAAAATCTTTAACAATGGCAAAAAAGTACTTAAAACATTGCGAGTTGGTGTAGACTAAGGGCTCAAAATGTCCAAAAGAATATGTTTGAAAGAATAGGACATCTTTATGTATTTAACCGAGAAAATTAACCTAGGTTATCTACTCACAGGGACAAGCAGAGCGTGTAAATGTTTGATAGAAGAACATCTACAAGGAATACCAGCAATCTTTATTTATTCTAAAAAAGGAATATGTCCCCATCCTTGATGCTATAAAACTTCCTCTTTGATGCCATAAAACATAAATGAATTTTACAATAAGAGTGATCATATTAAATAGATAGTAGGGGAACAAAACTAATGAGCACCATCTGGAACCAACAAGCTTAAACTGAGTAGAAGACATTAGAAGTCTATAGTAAAGGGGAATTTATCCACTTCTAGTGTTTCTTTTTTTTTCAAAAGGGGGCTTGTAGAGTACATAAAAGTGTTATGGATTAAATCGAATCATATAGTTGGATAGCTGGAAGAGAAAATGAGATAGTATCGTATTGAAAGATGTGGAGAAATGACACATGATTCAAGGTAAATAAAAAGAAAGTGAGAGAGCCTATGGAAGTGTCCTTTACATTGTAACCACTAAGATGTGTACTAATATAAGGGATTACGAGAAGCTAAATTTTGGAAATAAGATCTCTGTATGTAGTCACGTGATGTATAGTTCCTGAATTCAAAAATCCAATTATGTTTAGCAACTCTACTTTACAATGAAGCACTATAACACACTTATACACAACAAGCTATTACCAACCACATTGGGAGATGCTATAAGACTGGATTGAGAGAAAATCTTTTACATATGAATGTGTTACTAGGTGTATTGCTCCTTGGTCAACCCAAAACCTAAAGGTGAGAGTTGGACTGATAAGCAGATCGTTGGACTAGCATATGTATATGTAATCCATTACCTAAAGGAGATTATTCAGTCCCAGCAATTACAACAAGTTATCAACCCTTGATGAACTTGAAGTTAGGTGGGAACCCAATGAGATAGTGTAAAATAATCATGGAAAGTTTTCATATGTTCATAATGAGTTCTCCATGGATTTGGACTTGAGAAATACCCAGATGCTAATGAAAGGAAGAAAATAGGAGAAACAGTCGTTGTGCTACGATAACCTCCAAAGGAGAGCTAGGTCTTGACAAAGTGCCTAGTAAGGGTCCTTACGAAAAAGAAAGAGCTACAATGACACATAGAAAGATATGTTCTCTCATGGTTATCCAACAAGTGTTGGGAAACTATCACAATAAATTCACTAACTAAGGAACACAATTAACTCATGTTGTGGAGGTGTAAAGAGAAAATAAACATTTGTTATGATCCGGACATGCTTCTTCTATATTAACTCCCAACTGCAATAGGATATAAATAAGAGAATTTGTGATAAAGTGGATTCATGAACAATACGTGATAGAGCGGATTCACGAACAATACGTCTCTTTCAAGGAGTAGGTACACACAAGTTTTTATGAGGACTCTTCAATATGGATGTAGACATGCAATGAGTAAAATTTTTGGGTTGTTCATAATGATGCACTAGGGAGTGACTTACTTGGTGACTTCAGGTTGATAGGAAAATAACTTAATCGATGCCCCTTGACTCCATATCCCTAACACACAGTGGTAATATATTAATATCCTACATTATCTGGTAGTGCATTGAAATTAATAGGAACAAGGGTACTCCCCTTAGCAGCAAGTTCTACCAATACCTCCATGGCTTGATACATTCCCCTAACAAATGCTTGGACAATCTCCCTCAGATTCAATGGTGGGGTTATTCCCTTCTTAATGATTCAAACTCGTGGATTATGGTATCGAGTTTTCTCATCTGGAGAATAAGACATAGCAAGGAATCTAGCTCCCTATTTTTGTTTATACCGCACGATCTAGAGTATCAAAGATGGGTGAAATTCATAAATGTTGAATAGCCTACAACTTATAGATGTGGTCGACTACACACCGATAAGAAGGACTCTACTAGACACGACTCTAAGAAATCTTGGGATACTTTAAAATCTTAGTCTATCATACCAAGTTTTTCACACCCCAAAATGCAAGGAGCGCGACCGGCGCTCAACTGAGTAAACCCGACTAAGCAAGCTTTATTGGTTTGGTAAATACTACCCAATTTCGTCTTTGAATAAAGAGAAAATATACACCACTAATCAAATGCTATAGACAAGTCTTTAACAATTTCCATTTCATTTCAATTAGCAAATTCGTTCATAATTTTGAAGATATACAAGTTTTGTACATATTTTTCAAACGTCATTTTTCTATTTTAATTTCAGTACCTGACACTACTCACGACCTATATACGGAGCCTTTAAACACAACAGAAGAGTAATATAATATTTAAATTCCGGTAAAAAGGCTCCAGCTATACCTCGAAATACAAAGTACATGATAAACAGATGAAACAGGACCCCAAAACGATGTAGGGCTCACCAAGTTAGCTGAAAGGATGATGCAGCACTAGGCGCGATCAACACTGGCTATCTAGAAACACCTACATCCATTTAAAGACGTAGCACCCCCGGCAAAAGGGACATTAGTGCCATCAACGCACTAGTATGTATAACTAAACACCATCTTAATAGAAAGAAATATCATAAAAGAACTAAGAAGTCTTAAACACCATTTCAAGAGAAAGAACTATCATACAAGAACAAAAAAATCATATAGACAAGTTTCAAATAAGCACCACATCAACAATACAAGATGTTCACATATTTTTCAATAAGTTTATGAGATTTCCCATATTGTTGCACTATTATCCACATTACCACCACTTCCTTGAGCGGAGACCGGCCACGGCCCGATAAGCAGTCTCCCTGAAATGTTACTATCATTTTATTTTCACTTTCCAGTCTCAATCATCAATACATTACCACCATGTATATATATGTCATGATGTCCGATCAAGGCCCGATCCGCTAAGCCGTTTTACCAGGGCGTAACCTCAATCACAATTTCATTTCAATCTTTACTTCACATATATCAATTCATAGGCACTTAGGGCCACAATTATAATATCATACTTGGCACTAGGCCACATTTCATAACTCACATTCCTTATCACTTTCACTTTCAACATCAAACTTTCAAATGAAGATAAGGGCATACAACAAGAGCAATTCAAGTTATACGCGTACAGAGGAATCCTCATGATTCGGCATAATAATCCCAATTTAAACTTGGCTTGAAATCCATGCAATTTAGCATGTACTTCAGATTCTTCACATAACCCCAATTTTCCAAGAATAGCATATTGAACTCATTAAGACACACCTTTCACATACATTCTTGCAATACAAAATCCTTTGAATAGCAAGTACTACATAAATCAAATTTTGGACTTACAACATATGCAGGGACACCATGGGAGCTCAATTTCTAAGAAGAGGGGGTTGTAGCCATACATAGCCTGTTTAACATTTTCTTAAGTTACTACGACGTTTTGAAAATTCTAGCAATCCCAACCTACTTGAGATATAACAAAACTAAACACAAATTAGGAAGGTATTCATGATTTCAGCTCATTTGAGTATTTTATCAAACACTAGTGGATCATCTTGATTTAAAATCTCTTTTAGAAGATTTCCTTCATTCCCCAACCCAATATTTACTTATTTATGTTCTACAATCCTTCCACAAACCTAATTTGTATATGCATGTATAAATAATACTATTACACCTAAGAATCATACCTCAATAACCCATCTCAAATTCTCTACAACACCAACACAACCTAGGTTAGGCATCTATGGCTTCCAATCACCATCCGACGAGTTGCAATACTTAATTCATACCCATATTTACATAATAACTCTATATATGTAAGTCTAAGGGTAAAAGATTACATCTTGTAGATCAATCTTGAAAGACAACTTTTGGGATGTTTTTGATATTTTGAAGAAATCCTATGAAATCCAATCAAAATCATGTTTTAACTAATGATTGAGAAGTTATATCACCATGAAAACACACTTTAAAAACTACCTTAAGTGTGGAGTTGGATGCCTTGGCAGAATTGGGGATGGAAAGGATGCCCTATTCTTGAAAAATTGACTTCAATTCTCTATTTTCCCGTCATTAGGTGTATTTAGAGGTCTGCTACTAGCGTGCCCATGCTAAGGCCGCGCTCACGAGGAAGAATATTTCTCAATATGCGTGGCCGTGCTTCCTCCATGCATCTAGGAATGCATATGACACATGCCCCCTAAAATGCTTATACATTTTTATGTACACCTCGAAATGATGAACGGTTTGATACGTCGGAAGCTAGACTCAAAGAGATTTAATTTGATAGGCTTTTCATCACACAAAATCTTATATAAATGTAGATATGATTATTCAAATTTATGTCTTGTGCGTACTCATTTACTTAGTCTATTATGAATTTTTCCAACTTGGATTAGACTTAGGCCTCCCATTAGATCCCATATTACCGATTATATGACTTAAACACTTATTTACCATGTCCAATTGTTGTCCATCATGTTAATATCACATAAAATATTATAATTAGCCTACATGGCACCACAAAATTTTAATTTACTTAGCAAAATTTTTTGGGGCCTTACATCGGCATAACCCGATGACTTTCTCCGTATAACCAGTGGACCTCCCCAGCATAACATGAGGAACAATTTTTCTTTTCTAGCATAACCCGATGACCTCTTCCGGTATAACCCAAAGACCTCTATGGTATATTCCGAGGATCGTTTTCTTTTCCAGTGCGACTAGATGACGTCCCGACGTAACTCGAGGGCATATTTTTTTTCCGACATAATCCGATGACCTGCCGGCATAAGCCGAGAACCTTTTTCTTTTCCGGCATAACCTGACGATCTTTCCCGGCATATCATGTGGTCCTCCCCGGAATAACCCAAGGCACTTTTTCTTTTTTTGGCACAACCGATGACCTCCCGACATAACCCGAGGACCTTTTTCTTCTTCGGCATAAATCGAGGACCTTTTCCTTTTCCAGCATAACCCGATGACCACCCGGTATAACCTGAAAATCTTTTTCTTTCCGGCACAACTCGATGACATTCCCGAGCATAACTCGAGGACCTTTTCTATTTTCTGGCATAATCCAATGACCTTCCCCGGCATAACCCGAGGACCTTTACCTTTCCGGCATGACCCAATGACCTTTACCTTTCCGACATGACCCAATGAACTTTCCTGGCATAACTCATGGACTTTCCGGTATAAGCCGAAAACTTTTTTCTTTATGGTATAGCCCAATGACCTTCCCCGGCATAACCCGTTGATCTCCCAGGCATAATCCGAGGACTTTTCTGGCATAACCCGATGACCTTTCCTGGCATAACCCGTGGATCTTCCGGATATAACCCGAGGACCTTGTTCTTTTCTGGCATAACCCGTGACCTCCCACGTATAACCCAAGGACCT
The DNA here is from genome assembly GCA_034376525.1 of Nicotiana benthamiana. Taxonomy (NCBI): domain Eukaryota; kingdom Viridiplantae; phylum Streptophyta; class Magnoliopsida; order Solanales; family Solanaceae; genus Nicotiana; species Nicotiana benthamiana. Next base: position 80,947,524 of record CM067328.1, on the reverse strand, counting down.
TCCTATCTTTCCGGCATAACCCAACCGTTCTTCCAGCATTACCTGGCAATCTTTCCAGTTTAGAGCCCTTAATCCCTAGTTGATTTCATTATAGATATAGGGTTCCACTACCTAATCTATTTTTCTCAAGGATACATTATCATGATTTTATTTATTTCAATAAATAAATATTTTAGATTTTGTTAAAATAAGTCACAAAATTTTCCTAGTGAAAACTGAGGCAGAAAAATTTCGTCGTTTGTTTGCTTTGGTACGTGAACATGTTTTCATCGTGAGGCACAAGGTTTTATATGACCAAAAGAATAAGTCTCAACCCAAATAGAAGAAAAGAATAAACAACAAAAGAAGTTGAACTCAAGGTGCAGAAGCGGAGAAAAGATGCAGATTACTCAAAATTTGATTGACGTCACAAGCTTTGCATGTCCTGCCTTGATCCAAAAAGATGAAGAAGAATGAACCAGTAGTTGCAGCTAGTGAGCATCAAGGTTCATATCAGAGTCTGGAGGAAGAACCATCCAAGAATCAAGATCAAGCTTTAGAAGGTTTACAGATAGGAATCTTGTAACTCGTAGCTGATAGGATTAGCTAGTTTAGCTTCTTATCTTTCATTTTGTTGTACTAAGAAGCTCAACAAACAGAAACATCAGCACAGCAATAAAATCACAGTTTTCTTGTAGGCCTAGCTACCAAAACTTCTAGAACTATACTCACCAGATTTGTTTATAGCCAAGGATATGTAGGCATCCTCGGAAGCAAAGTTTGGTTAAGGTTTTTTCAAAAGATGCTTCTCACGGAGTTTTGAACATGCAAATATCCCTCATAATTTCTCATTTTATATTTTCCCGAAAATTCCTTGTGTTTCCAAGCAAAGAGGGGCAGTTGTGAGTATGTGATTTTTTCCCTATACAATATACTCCTATAGAATTCTAAGAAAATAAGTTTCTGTTAATTATTTGTCATTTAGGATATTTTTATAATTTTCTTAATTACTTGCATTTCTATGCATGTTTTAGTTTTATTTATATTATGAAAAATACCAAAAATATCATGCATTGAATTTATGATTTATTTTTATATTTTAAAGAATTAATCAGTAATTATTTTTTTATAGAAATTTAAAAATCACAAAAATAACTCATTTTTATGTTTTAATTTTTAGTTTATTGATTTTTTCTCTTTTAATTTAAAATTACTAGATGTTTAGTTTATATAATTAGTTAATTAGATTAATTTCACATTTTGAATAATTGAGGGTATTAATTTTTAAGATTTTTTTATTTTAAAAAAGGAAAATAAATTAGAAATAAAAGAAGGATTTGAAAAGGGATTTTTCTTATTTGGAATTAGGTTATTCTCACACCTTATATGATCCAAACTAGCCCAAATTGGCCGAAACCCGTGCAATTAACCCATGCCTAAAGAGCCTCACCTAGTCCAGCTTCCCCTGTCCCCAAAACGACGTCGTTTCATGGTAGCGTGATTACAACTGTTGGATTTTATCAATCTAACGGACGAGAACTATTTATCCCTAAATATTTAACTATCCGAAGACACCCCTTACCCCCCTAAAATACCCCTCACTTCATCTCTCTCACCTTCTATCACCACTAACCGGCTCTGCTGCAGACTGCCCACCGGAAATCGCCTACGGCGGCACTCTTCAAAACTTCCCAAATTTACATCATAGAACCACCACAACCTCTTCATCCCAAATTTTCAACCCTTTTCCTTCGAATCACTGCCAACTATCTCGAATCTTAAATAAAAAATTCGGCTAAAGCCTTAATCACTACAAAACTCACACCCTATTATCCTTGCCCCTCTCTAAACCCTAAGCTACAATTAGCCCCCTCAAAATCGACTACAATTTGATCAAAATTTGGATCTTTGATTCTGGAACCCTAAACACCTCCTAATCTCTCCAAATCACTCCAAACTCACATCTATTATGCTTTCCCCTCTCTAAAACCTAAGCTACCATCAACCTCCTCCAAATCAGTCCCAATTTTATCAAATTTTGGATCTTGGATTCTGGAACTCTAAATACCTCTGTTGAGTCAACCCCAGGATTTTAATGGCTAAATTCTACATGAGTCAACTGCTTTTGATGAGAGCAATTCATTCATGTGGATTTGACCTACTTTTTTTTTCAAGTTGGCCCTAGTTAGTCCGAGATCCAACCAACTTCTTCGGTTTCAGCTTGTTCCACTATAGGTACTTTTCTAGGCTATGTTTCTACTTCTTCTTTTTTTCTTTTCTCTTGGCCATTTCATTTTCACTTCCTTTGCTTGATTTTTGCTTTTTGTGTTTTATTCGGTCTATAATTGCATGTTTAAGGTTTCTTATTTTGCATTTAGTCATTAGGAACTAATCATGTTATTTTAGGTTTTATTTTTAGTTTTGTTTGTTATTACTTTGTTTTCCCATAATTTCATCTTCTCTTGTTCACAATCAGTTTATTCTAGGAGAATTAATGAGTGTCTAGGATTTTATTATTTCAGTTGTTTAAGTTCTACAAATTGATAGAGGCTTAATTCTAGTTGTTTCTGTTGGAAACACGTTCTCAAGGCATTATACTAAACGTGTGTTCATATTTGTAGGTTTTGATGAATGACAAACTATGCGCAAATTGACATATGACGAGGTCCAAGCACAAGCGCAAAATTGATATATAACAAGATTCAAGCACAAGACAAAGATCGAGATTAAGTTTTATATGAGTCGGTATTTAATTGTGATCTTGATCCGACAACTTAAACTCAAGACTTGGCTTCTCTCGTAAAAATATTTTTAACAAATCATGCATATTTAATTTAGAGCAAAATGATTTTAAATAATGCATATTTACTTTAGTCAAAATGATTTTCAAACATGCCTCTAAAATCTGGACTAAGATAATCGATTATGTACTTATGATAATCGATTATGTTTAAGTCTGCTGCTTGACAATCGATTGTGAACTTATGACAATCGATTATGTTAAGGCAGTGAGCATCAGATTTTTCAAATCTGCATGACAGTCGATTGTGAACCTTATGACAATCGATTGTGATGAGGCAGTGACCATCAAAGTTTTTCAAAGCTCAAAACAATCGATTGTGAAGCTAATGACAATCGATTGTGAAGAGACAATGTCCATCAGATTTTTCAAAGTCACAAAATAATCGATTGTGAACATATGACAATCGATTGTGTTGAGGCAGTGTCTTCCAAACTTTTTCAATGTTATTAAATAATCGATTGTGAACTTATGACAATCGATTGTCGAGAGGCTGTGTCTAAATTGATTTTTCAAGACTGATATATAATCGATTGTTAACTTAGTATAATCGATTGTATAACTGACCGTTGCCAAAATGTTTTCAAATACCGTCAGGTAATCGATTATTGATTTCTTATAATCGATTGTTTTAATTAAAATCTGGAAAGGATTTTTTGAACGTTGCTGAGTAATCGATTGTAGATTTCTGACAATCGATTGTTTTAAGTAAAATCTGGAAATGATTTTTTGAACGTTGCCAGTAATCGATTATTGATCTTAGATAATCGATTGTTATGCGTAAAATCTGGGATTGATTTTTGGAAGAACTGGCAAACAATTGATTGTGGTAATTTGACAATTGATTGTCACAGAGTAAAATCAGCAATTCTTAATTGGCAATTAGGCAACGGTAATACAAGGTTTTTCAACTATAAATACAGCCTCAATTCAGTCTTCTAAAAACAACAACTGATCATACAATTGCTAAAGCTTGCATACCTTATTGCTTATCATTTTATATTCATTACATAAGCTTTTGAGAGCCAAATTCTTGTCGAATGTTGTTGCGATCTTGAGCGTATTCTTTTTACTCATATATACTCTTAAAGGAGTGTCTTGTTTGAGTGCTAAGTGCTTTTGTACACTTGAAGGGAAGTGTTAGTCCCTTGTGTTGTAAGAAGGAACTTGTGTTTCCTTGGTTGAAGTCTTGGAGTGTTGTATCTCCGAGCAAAGGTTGTTGAGGCTTGTGTCCTCAAGTTGTAATGGTTTGTTGAGCACCCGTAAGCTTAACAAGTTAGTGGAAATCTCGAGAGAGTCTCTCGGGGACTGGACTAGCCACGGGTTGTGGTGAACCAGGATACATCGGTGCATTTGTTCTAATTTATTTACTTATCGCACTTATTTATTTCCTGCAATTTTTAAATTCCGCAAGTTTACGCTAATTTTTATTATAACGCTATTCCCCCCCCCCCCCTCTAACGTTAAGCGTATTATCTAACAATTGGTATCAGAGCCCAACTCTCTGAAGACTTAACCGTTTGAGAGAAACATCCATGGCTTCTACTCGTGATTCTTTTGCAGGAATAGGTGAAGGACAATGCTCCACCCGACCACCGCTATTCGATGGTACAAATTATACATACTGGAAGGAGAGGATGAGAATATTTGTACAATCAAATAGTTTTCATCTTTGGAAGGTCATAATGAATGGAGAACAAATTCCAACCAAGAAGGTTGAAAATGAATGGGTCCCAAAGTCCGAAGATGAATACGATGCGGATGATATCCGAAAGGTGCAAAATAATGCTAAAGCTATTAATTTATTATATTGTGCTGTAAATGCTGATGATTACAGGAAGATATCTTGTTGCACAACGGCGAAGCAAATGTGGGACAAGCTGGAAATTACGTACGAAGGTACGGACCAGGTAAGGGAAGCCAAAATTGATTTCCTAACCCATGCATATGAATTGTTTCACATGAAGGAAGGCGAAAAGGTCGATGAGATGTTTGAACGATTTTCAAAAATCGTAAATGATTTACATGCTCTTAAGAAGACCTTCACGGATAAGGAACCTGTTCGAAAAATTCTCCGAAGTCTCACTCCGGAATGGCGATCCAAGGCCGACGCGATTCAAGAATCCATTGGCATTTCAAATGTCACCATCGACACATTAAGAGGTAATCTTAAAACTTATGAATCTACTATACTTAACCCTCTTGGTGATGATCAAAGGAAGCAAAGAATCGCTCTCAAGGCAAGCACAAGCCAACCTCAAAATGATGAGGACGGAGACAACGAGTTCGAACTCGTTATCAAGAGATTTCAAAAGTTCATGCGAAAAGAGTATGAACGAAAGGGCAAAAAGCAAGGAGATCAAATAAAGTGCTATGAGTGCGGAGAAACCGGGCACATTAAATCAAATTGCCCAAATGCTAAAAAGGAGAAGAAACCCTTCAAGAAGCAACGAGCATACATATCTTGGGGAGGCGACTCTGGTGACGAGTCAAGTGAGGAAGAAGAAGACGAAGCCGCAAATCTTTGTCTTATGGCACAAGAAGACAACAAAGAAGAGGTATGTGAAATTTCTTCCAAAAAATTTCTTCTCCCTTGAAGAAATGCAAAATGCTTTTGATGAGTTGTATAGCGAATTTATTAAAGCTTCAAAAACTGTTAAGAGTATAAAAGAAAATGCTTCTTTAAAAGAAAAAGATTTTCAAAAACAACTCTCTTTTAAAGAAAAGGAATTGGAAAAACTGATTTTAGAAAATGAGAAGTTGAAAGAGGAAAACAAATTTTTTTGGCAAGAGAAGCGCCGACAAGCCCGAGAGTTCTAGAAATTGTACTTCTTGCATGCATCTCAAAAATGAAGTAGAAAGGCTTAAGGGCACCTTAGATAAGTTTAATTCTTCTCATAAAAATTTGAATGAAGTGCTTATTAATTTGAAGTCGACCAAGCATGGCATAGGTTTTAGAAACAAGCCTAAAGAGAAAGTTGAAGCCAACCCCCAACCACCTAAGGCTCAACCTAGGATAAATAAAACAAATGTTCATCCTAGATACAACAAACCTAGAAATGGTTTTCATCAATCGCAACCTATAAATAATCATGCTAGAAATAATGCACATTCTAGGCCAAACACTAGAAGGAATTTTGAACCTTTTAGAACACCTAGAAATGACTTCCAACCTAGAAACAACTATTCTAGAAATGATGCATATCCTAGAACAAATGGTAGGGGAAATGATTTTCATGATTTGCGCAACAGTCATATTGTCAAGAATAGAGTAAATGAATTTCGTCTGTCCAATTACTATCAACCTAGAAGGATGCATAATCCTAACGTGACTTGCCATTATTGTAGACGAATTGGACATATTGCTCCTGCTTGTTTTACACGACATAGAATAACACTCAATCACATCACTATGATTTGCCTAACCCCCAAGGACCCAAAATGGCATGGGTACCTAAAACTCACTAATCTGTTTTGTAGGTATGTTTGAAGGGATCAAGTGTACTATGGTACCTTGATAGTGGATGCTCCAAGCACATGATGGGAGACGAATCCAAATTCCTTCAACTAGAACACAAAGAAGGGGGAAGTGTTATTTTTGGTGATAACAACAAAGGAAAGATTATCGGCATCGGATCGGTCGGTAAGGATGAAATTTCTTCCATTAAGCATATATTACTTGTGAAAGGTTTAAAACATAATCTCTTGAGCATAAGTCAATTATGTGACAAGGGAAATCTTGTTTTATTTGATTCGGATGAATGCTTAGTTTTTAGACGTAGCGATTTTAAAATTATCCTTCGTGGTTTTAGAATGGATAACATTTATATGGTTGATCTTGCAAATTCTTCACCCGAATATGTGAACTGTTTAATGACCAAAGAGGATGATTCTTGGTTATGGCATCGTAGAGTAGCTCACATCAACATGCATCTTTTGAACAAATTGGTTTCACAAAATTTAGTTGTTGGTCTTCCAAATTTGAAATTGAAAATGACTCTATTTGTGATTCTTGTCAAAAAGGGAAGCAAACAAAAGCATCTTTTAAATCGAAAAATATTGTTTCAATTACTAGACCATTGCAATTGCTTCACATGGATTTGTTTGGACCATCTCGCATTGAAAGTCTTGGTAGAAATCGTTATGCTTTTGTTATTGTTGATGATTATTCCAGATTTACTTGGACTTTATTTCTTGCCCATAAAAGTGATGCTTTTCAGAATTTTAAATATTTTCTTAAACGTGTTCAAAATGAAAAGGAAACAACCGTCACTTCAACTAGAAGTGATCATGGGGGAGAGTTTGATCACAATCTCTTTGCGGACTTTTGTGACGAACTCGGTATCGAGCATACCTTTTCCGCTCCACGAACACCACAACAAAATGGGGTGGTGGAAAGGAAAAATAGGTGTCTCGAAGAGATGGCTAGAACCATGCTCGAAGAGGCTAAGATTCCCAAATATTTTTGGGCGGATGCCGTGAGTACCGCATGCTACGTTTTAAATAGAGTAGTCATAAGGCCAATACTCATGAAAACCCCTTATGAACTCTACAAGGGAAGAAAACCAAATATCTCCCATCTTAGAGTATTCGGTTGTAAAGTTTTTATTCATAGCAATGGAAAAGATCAATTGGGAAAATTTGATGCCAAATTCGATGAAGGAATTTTTATTGGGTATTCTTCACGTAGCAAAGCTTATAGGGTATTTAATAATAGAACCCAAACTGTGGAGGAATCCCCCCATATTGTGTTTTCCGAAAATAATGCTCGCTTGGCGAGAAAGGATTCTTGTTATGATCTTGCAGGTATTTTAAATAGTTTAAAAGACAAAGTACAAGAGGAAACTCCTAAGGAAATTCAAGATGAAATCTTGGAACAATCAACGGAGGAAACACCACAATTGGAGAAAGAAACGAAAATGCCTAACGAGTGGAGGACAATCAAAGATCACCCTCTCGAACAGGTAATTGGCGATGTCGGAGAAAAGGTAAGTACCCGAAACTCTTTTAGGAACACCTTAGGACACACTTCTTAAGAAACACGTTCTCATTGCATCATTTCATTACAAATTACTAACTTGAGCGTCGGAGACGTCTAATTCTCTTTTGAAGGTATCGCCCTAAAGGCAGGGGGAATTATAAAGAAATGGCATAGATCAATCGATTGTTACAGAAAATAATCGATTATTTTACTGTGCGGACAATCGATTAGCAAGTATCACTAATCGACTATTCATGTTTGATGCGTATTATGCACGTGTGTTTAATAATCGATTTTTTAACTGTATAATCGATTACCGTCTCAGCCATTCAGTACTGCTTTCCTAAAACAATCGATTGTTTCATAAATATAATCGATTATTTTCCGAGTCAGAAAATCACCGTGCTCACTGTATCACACCAATCGATTATCATAATTCAACAATCGATTATTTTTTGTCAGTAATTCAAATATTTGTTACCGTTTGGGTCCTGCAATCGATTTTGTGTCAGTTCCAAGTTCAAGTCAAAATTTGCTCAACAATCGATTATTTCGTTTCAACAATCGATTGTCTAACGATCAGTACAATTTATTTTTATCGTTTCTGACTGTTTTGGCTCATAAATTTCTGCAGATTTTCATCATAAATGAAATGCCATTCTTCCCATTATAAATAGGCATCATAAGTCTTCAATTTTATTCACTCAAGCATCAATCTTTGCTCCCAAACCTTAAAAAAAATCTTCCAAGTTTCTTATAAAGTTCATTACTACTTTTTGAAAATGTCGGGCAGACACTCTAAACGTTCCCGTTCAGGTAGACGAGGTGCATCTTCTTCTGCTCCTCCACCTCCAAATTTCCCTTATCAAGATGGGTCTATTTTACAATTCAATACTGAAACCGAGCTTACTAGATTTTTGACAAAATTCGAAAAGCGTGACATTCTTCCTCCTCGCTTTTCAACAAGCAAGTATCTTGAATCATATGCCCCCGCTGCAAACATTCTTAAGGAATGTCAACTTCTTGATTTTTTATATCTTACCTATCCATATATTAATCCTCCATTGATTCAAGCGTTTTACTCAAGCCTTCATGAGGATGACGATGGTGAACTTGTATCAAATATTAATGGTGTTCAAATTCTTTTGTCCAATGAAAACTTGCATTCCATTGCCTATCTTCCTCGAAGTGGCGAAAACATTACTCGCTACATTAGAGAGGTCGGCACCTTATTTGATGAGAAAATTCTCCTAAACCAAATAGGTCTTACATCTTATGATCCTAATCTATCTACTCGGCGCCCTACTATAACGGGAATGCTCCCCGAGTATCGTTTGATTTTCTATTTCATCACCCGAGTCCTCAAGCCTCGGAAGCACAATCATACCACTCTTTCCCAAGAGGACGCTAAGCTCATGCATGCCATTATAACCGGAGCTCACATCAATTGGTGTAAGTTCGTCAAGATTCACATGCTTGATGCCATCGGAGATGATAGACATCTTCCCTATGCCCTCCTTATTATGAATTTTTTTGAAGCTTCCGGGTTCAACACTTCCATCGGTCCTCTCAAAAAGAGCACCAAGAAGTGGGAAATTTCAGAATCCTCCTTTCCCCATGAACGGTGATCATGCAGCTCCTGCTCCTCCTCCAACCCGTCAATCGCGTCAGCCTCAAGAACCTACTCTTCAATACATTTCCGACCAAATTGCTTCATTGACCACCTCTGTCGGTCAATTGACACATGAGATCCATGGATATTTTGACCATGTTCATTATCCATATGCCGGTCTTGTTCCCTATGAAGCAGTGCCGGATGATGAGGCGGGAAATGATGATGAATAATTTCTTTATTTGTTTTTCTATTTTATTGTTCTATGTTTTTATTGTTCCGTTTTTTATTAATAAATAAACAAGTTTTTTAATTATTCTATATTTTTTTGCTAATGGCAAAAGGGGAAAGACAAGGGGTATGCACTCTCAATACTTATCGGCATAAATTTAGGGGGAATTCATATATTGAGGGGGAATTCATATATTGAGGGGGAATTCATATATTGAGGGGGAACAAATTGCATATCTATATACTTGTTGCATATCTTTACTTGTCTTGAATCGTCATTATGAATTGCCTAATATGCATATCCCGCTTAAAGTTTGCCATTATCAAAAAGGGGGAAATTGTTGGAAACACGTTCTCAAGGCATTATACTAAACGTGTGTTCATATTTGTAGGTTTTGATGAATGACAAACTATGCGCAAATTGACATATGACGAGGTCCAAGCACAAGCGCAAAATTGATATATAGCGAGATTCAAGCACAAGACAAAGATCGAGATTAAGTTTTATATGAGTCGGTATTTAATTGTGATCTTGATCCGACAACTTAAACTCAAGACTTGGCTTCTCTCGTAAAAATATTTTTAACAAATCATGCATATTTAATTTACAGCAAAATGATTTTAAATAATGCATATTTACTTTAGTCAAAATGATTTTTAAACATGCCTCTAAAATCTGGACTAAGATAATCGATTATGTACTTATGATAATCGATTATGTTTAAGTCAGCTGCTTGACAATCGATTGTGAACTTATGACAATCGATTGTGTTAAGGCAGTAAGCATCAGATTTTTCAAATCTGCATGACAATCGATTGTGAACCTTATGACAATCGATTGTGATGAGGCAGTGACGATCAGTTTTTCAAAGCTCAAAACAATCGATTGTGAAGCTAATGACAATCGATTGTGAAGAGACAATGTCCAGATTTTTCAAAGTCACAAAATAATCGATTGTGAACATATGACAATCGATTGTGTTGAGGCAGTGTCTTCCAAACTTTTTCATAGTTATTAAATAATCGATTGTGAACTTATGACAATCGATTGTCAAGAGGCAGTGTCTAAATTGATTTTTCAAGACTGATATATAATCGATTGTTAACTTAGTATAATCGATTGTATAACTGACCGTTGCCAAAATGTTTTCAAATATCGTCAGGTAATCGATTATTGATTTCTTATAATCGATTGTTTTAATTAAAATCTGGAAAGGATTTTTTGAACGTTGCTGAGTAATCGATTGTAGATTTCTGACAATCGATTGTTTTAAGTAAAATCTGGAAATGATTTTTTGAACGTTGCCAGTAATCGATTATTGATCTTAGATAATCGATTGTTATGCGTAAAATCTGGGATTGATTTTTGGAAGAACTGGCAAACAATCGATTGTGGTAATTTGACAATCGATTGTCACAGAGTAAAATCAGCAATTCTTAATTGGCAATTAGGCAACGGTAATACAAGGTTTTTCAACTATAAACACAGCCTCAATTCAGTCTTCTAAAAACAACAACTGATCATACAATTGCTAAAGCTTGCATACTTTATTGCTTATCATTTTATATTCATTACATAAGCTTTTGAGAGCCAAATTCTTGTCGAAAGTTGTTGCGATCTTGAGCGTATTCTTTTTACTCATATCTACTCTTAAAGGAGTGTCTTGTTTGAGTGCTAAGCGTTTTTGTACACTTGAAGGGAAGTGTTAGTCCCTTGTGTTGTAAGAAGGAACTTGTGTTTCCTTGGTTGAAGTCTTGGAGTGTTGTATCTCCGAGCAAAGGTTGTTGAGGCTTGTGTCCTCAAGTTGTAACGGTTTGTTGAGCACCCGTAAGCTTAACAAGTTAGTGGAAATCTCGAGAGTCTCTCGGGGACTGGACTAGCCACGGGTTGTGGTGAACCAGGATACATCGGTGCGTTTGTTCTAATTTATTTACTTATCGCACTTATTTATTTCCTGCAATTTTTAAATTCCACAAGTTTACGCTAATTTTTATTATAACGCTATTTACCCCCCCCCCCCTCTAGCGTTAAGCGTATTATCTAACAGTTTCCTTGCAGTTGCATATCTGATTTTGAATTACTGTTTAAATGCATTTTTGTTAGCTTCAGTTCTAGTTCAGTTTTAATCGATCAAGCATTTCCTCCTATTATGCTTAGAATGCACCCATTCAACTGTCTTAGACATTTCGATCCAAATTTTGCTCACAGATAGAAACTTTTGGTTACTCTACAAGTTTAGGTTAAAACTGAAATAGTTGGTAGCCCAAAGGATTAAATTGGGGTTTCGCATTGGGTAGAATTAGGAAAGTTCCAGAATACAACACAACTGTCCTTATCCTAGCTTATACTGGTTTTGGATAAGGAAAAAGGACAGTACAGCTGTAAAAATATGTTATACTAGGTCAGAATATTCCATTTGGGGATGCTTTTTTGCGCACTCTATATCAAGGAAATCTTCTCTCACTCTCACACACAGAATATACAATATTCAATCTGATTCTCTGCACAAAAAAACCTTTGAAAACATCATATTTTGCAAATCTTTGAAGAGTACCCAAAACTTTTTCTCTTTCAAAATTTCTAATTTTTTTAGGTAGCAACATGGTCTGAGTTGGGACTGCTATGGTACTACTGTTTTTTCTGCTGATTCCCTTGGTTTTTCAGCACTGTTATGCTGCTTCTTGTAAGCTGTTATTTGTTGGGCAAGCCTTGATTTTTCTATTTTTGTTGTTTGGCCTTTATTTGGTCCTTTATCAACCAATTTCTATACTTAGGTATGCTTCATTTATCTCATGTAACTATAATTTCTGAATAACTGAATATAAAACCGGTTTTCTTTACCTTATTAGTTTATTTATATGTTTAAATGTCCATGATTCCTTAAGTGTGTTAATGTTTGCTTTACTAGCATGTTTGAGCATTATCATTTAACTTAGTTCCTATGTGATTGAATACATAATGTTCAACTTCCTTTAAGTTAGTAAGTACAATATGTGCTTATTGGTTTAATACAATCCAGAAGGTTAACTTGTTTGGTTTGACCACAAATTATTCAAATCCATCAAAGAAGCAATTTAAATCAAGGAAGTTATTCATGTCTATTCTACATAAGGCATCATGATAAATATATATGTTTTTCTCTTTAAGTTTTAGCCAGAATTTTAAAATTATTTTTATGCTTACAAGGCTCTTGATGTAATTAAATCCTTTATTTTTTGAGCATCAGTTTATCCAATTAAATATATTTAGGACTAGTTGTTTTAACATTAAATTGAATGGAAATTTCATTTGTATTGAAACATCTGTTAAATGCTTTGCATTTCATTAATGTACATTGGGCCTGGGAAACATTCAGGCCCATATCTATGGAATTTGACCATACCCAATTTTGAGTCCCGATGGAAGAACTCAAGTAACACACAGTGTTAGGTCCAAGCTTTCAGGGGCCTAGGCTATTGAGCCTGGGCCTTAAGCCTCTCATGAATTGTAGTGTAATGCATCTTTCTGCAAAGTTCCAAGGTTTTAGGGGCCTGGGTCTTATAAAGTTTCTCTCATGAATCGTAGTGTAAACGCACGCCTCTGTTATTTTTCTTTTGCAAAACATATTAATATAATGAATCTTCAAGTTTGAATAGTATTTTCAACATTTTGATTTTTCTTATGTTTTCCTAGTTGGAAGGTGAATGAATTACAATTATTGCAAACATGTGTTATGTGAATTTGGGCCTCAAATGTAAAGGTGGATAGGCCTGGCAAATAATAGCCATAACTGGGTCCGCCTATTATAAGTCCCAATCCGGGCATACCTGGCTTAAGGTCAAAGGTAGCGATGGCCTTTGAGGTTTTCTAATTACTCTAATGATTTCAAGCAATGCCTTTTAGACCACTAAACGTTTATCCCAAACCAAATGATTAGTGGGCCACTACTGGCCTAATTCCCTTTCAATCAGTTTAGACCCAATATATGTACCCCAAAACCTATTTATAATTAATACCTTTTGTTAGGCTTAAGTTATTTTAAGTAACACTATCTTTAGAACGTCTTAATTAAACACATTTCTGTAAAAATCATTTGTGGTGTGCTATGCAAAATAATACCCCTTAATTCATGGCCCTCATAAAACTAATTCAAGAGTTAATTCTTGTAGAAGTTGAGGTGTGCCATAAATTTATACCCTCCATGGCCCTCATAAATATTGTTATTAATTCAAACTTTCATAATTGCTTTATGTGCGTTATAAAAATAACTCAATCATAGCTACGGGCACGGTTCTTGTAATATAGTTGTTATTTTTAAATTTCGAGTGTACATTTCATATAACCCAATTTCAATTTCTCAACAATGTTAAACAGAATGTGTGGTGAACCGCGGGTATATTTTATATAGCATGGTTTAAGGCACGTTTTAAATAACGCTGAATCTTCCTAAAAAGCTGTCTAAGTTAAATAAAACAGGTTCTAAAACTAAAAATGCACAATAGGTTAAAACATGTAATAAATAGGATAATAGGCCAATTTAATAGTTTAAGTGACCGCGGTAGAACCATGAAATACGAGAATGCCTAACACCTTCTCTCGAGTTAACAGAATTTCTTATAGAGAATTTCTCATTGGCAGAGTTTTAAAATAAAATCAAATTTTTCTCGATTTGGGATATTAAAATAAACTGGTGACTTGGGACACCAAATAAACTATTTCAAGTGGTGACTCTGATAAAACTAATTAAATAATCCCATTTTGATTAATGTCACTTTAATTGAAAAGTGTCCCTTATATACCCCCTGGGTGGTAAAAAAGAGGTGTGACAATTATACTTTTCCCAACTTGTCGACTTTCAAGTGCTGCTCACGATATTCTTGACTACAGGAGCACGATCTGGAGCACGATCCTCAAGTGCTACTCATGATATTCCCAAATATAGGAGTACGCCAGATGTCGTCAATAAACACAATGACGAATGAATCAAGATAAGGCTGGAATACACTATATATATGGTGCATAAATGCAGCTGGGGCATTGGTCAGCCCAATTGACATCGCGAGGAATTCATAGTTACCATACCAATTCCTAATGTTATTCTTTGGAATATTTGAATCCCGAATCTTCAACTGATGATAACCTAATGGCAAATCAATCTTGGAGAACACTATGGCACCCTGTAGCTGATCAAAAAGGTCATTAATGCATGGCAATGGACACATGTTCTTCACTGTAACCTTGTTCAACTGACGATAATCAATGCACATACACATAGAACCATCCTTCTTCTTCACAAACAAGAACGTAGCAACCCACGCTGACATATTAGGCTGAATGTATCCCGTATCAGGCAACTCTTGAACCTGCTCTTTTAACTCGTATAACTCCTCTAGGGCAATACGTTATGGTGGAATAGAAACGGGTTGAGTGCCAAGCAACAAGTCAATACAAAAAACGATATCCTTATCGGGCGGCATGCCTGGGAGCTCTACTAAAAACACATTCGGAAAGTCTCTCACTACTGGAACTGACTCAACGGTAGGAGTAACAACACTGACATCCTTCATAACGGCTAGATAGGAATTATATCCCTTCTCAACCGTTCGCGGAGCCTTTAAAAATGAGACAAACTTGCTAGGAACATAATCTAATGCACCCATCTATTCTAACTGTAGTAAACTTGCCATATCCAGTGTTGCAATCTTGGCATGACAATCTCGAATAACATGATAATGCAATAATCAGTGCATGCCCAAGATAACATCAAAGTCTTCCATATTAAGTAACAATAGACCAACTATGATCTCAAAACCACCAATTACAACTAGACATGACCGACACACACAGTACACAATAATAAAATCATCTACATGTTGTAAGCACGTGATTTTTGCCCTATATGAAGATAACTCCTAAATATAGACCAAAAATATTTTAAATTGATTTTTAAAAATTTTCTTATTTAGCTACATTTCATGCATTTTTTATATTTTAAAATCATAAAAAACCCAAGGAAAAATTGTCATGTTTTAATTTCATGCCATCTTAGGTTTAATTTTTATTTAGGAATTTAATTTCATAAGTTAATTGCATTATCAACAAAAATCATAAAAATGTATATTTGCTTTAATCATTTAGTTTAATAATTATGTCTTTTTACAAAAAAAAATTCAATTAGAAATAGTGTGGCTATTTTTCAAAGGTCCAATAAACAAAAAGGGTTAGTCTTGCCTTAAATTCCAAATTGGACTAGCTTCACAATGGCCCAAATCTTTAAACCAAGGCAAAAAACCATACTCTTCCAATTAAAACGAGTGGAAATAGTGGGGGGTAGCCACTATTTAAGGTGGTATTTATTTTTTATCCCGTAACTCTAATATTGGTCAAAAATAACCACAACTTATTAAAATTAATATGAAAAGATATTTTCACCTTTTTTTCCATTGCTTTTCTTCCCAAATACTCGCTTCTCTCTCTGAAGCTCGATAACTATTGATGGATTGAGAAGGAGGTGTCCCGTCTTTGTCAAATTCTTCAAGGGATCGTTAGCGTGACTTTTGGCATTTTTATGCACGAATTTTTGATTTTTCATTAAGTTGAAAGTTGAATAGATTTCTTTCATTGTGCTTTGTTTCTTTAATCCTCTGCTTTTGAATACAAACACATCGGACGTGCCCATTGATTCGTGAATCTTGGGAAACAAACAATGTTCATTATTAATCAAGCCTAATTTTTGTAATGAAACTCATGATTGATCGAAAGACATGTATTTTGGTAATTTTTTTTAAAGGAAGCCATTTGATAAAAGAAGAGAGAAAGTAGTGCTTTTTTAATTGTTTTGATATTTTATTTGAATTTTTTATTTTTATTTTCAAGTTGAGTATCAGTTAAATACTAAAGCATCAATGAAACTAATTGACAGTAAAACTTGTAGAAATGGCGTGGGTGTTGTTTAAAGTTATGGACATCTGGTCATAAATTTCGAGTTCGAAGTTCAAAAGTTAAGGATACTTGTTCCTGAATTTAGAATTACAAGTTCAAAAATTAAGGACATTTGGTCATGAACTTAGACTAACAAGCTCAAAAGTTAAGGACAATAGGTCCAGAACTAACAGTTACAATTTCAAAAGTTAAGGACAATAGATTCTTCACTTTGATTTTCAAATTCAAAAGTTAAGGACAAACAGTCACTAACTTACAATTACACATTCAAAAGTTAAGGACAATAGGTCATTAACTTACAGTTACAAGTTCAAAAGTTAAAGACAATAGGTCGTTAACTTTGATTTCCAAGTTCAAAAGTTAATTACAAACAATCCCTAACATACAGTTACACATTCAAAAGTTAAGGACATGTAGTCATGAAGCTAAGGAAATAAGCAAAAGTGTTTTTTCGTCCGGTCAGGTATGAGTTTATTAAAGGAGTGATAAAAGTCTAAATACATTGAAAACAATAACTTTAAAATAAAAACCACACTTTTAGTGACTATTTGTGCGGTTCGCCCTTAAAACATGGACTTAGACCTATAAAAAGATCTAGACCTAAAAAAAGAAAAAAGGGTAAGAACAAAAAATCAAATCAAATCCCCTCCCAAGAGAAACGGTGGAGATCCCCAAGCTAAAAATTGAAGAGAGCGCTGCTCCTCCTCTTCGACCCTCCATCTCCAAACCCTCCCTCCCATAACCAAAAAAAACACATAAAAACAGATAATAAAAATCAGTCTTAAAACTCTCCTTGAGTACCACATTAATTCCTATCTATACAATCCCATCCAAGAACCAAACATTGAAGGATCTCAGATTTTGTTTTGCTGATGGCATTTGATGAATCCATCCAAGTGTTGCCTTGTAACGAATAGTAGTGATAGTTTCACCATTTTGAATTTCAAAATTATCGAGCTGAGATGGAAATTATAGCTGAGAAAAGCAAAAGAAAAGAGAACGGGTTTAGTGGGTCAGAGTCATTAAGTGATTCAGTGTCCAACGGGACCAGTAATAGTAGTAGTACGAGTTCCAGTCCTCGTTCGGGATAGGTGTCCGAGCTCCGTTGTTGCATATGTCCTGAGGTTCTCAAGCTGTGTTGGTATATGAATTTGCTGGTTGTTGCTGTCCCTGTGCGCCGAGCTTCATACTAGGCGTGTTCCGGTCTTTATTCGATTTTATGAAGTTTATTTCATTTGCTGATAGGTACGTAGTTGCTCGCTTGTAATCTTCTATCATTTGCTAAATCCATATCTAATTTTGGCGTATTTATTGCTGAATCCATTTGCTGAAACCCTTCAAACGTGTTGCTGAATATCTGGGGCATGTTACCTGAATATAAAGATTGTGGAGTTATATATCTATAGTTGGCTTTAAAACAAATTGTTACAGCTTTGGGATTTGACGTTTCTCCACTCTTATTTACTAAACTTCTACTCTCTGCCTAATTGAAATGTTCTATTTGGTTTGGTGAGATAACATTATTTAATGAACTTCTAAAAATAGAAAAGTGGTGCACAAAAGGAAAGTTGATAATTAAGTGTTGAAAATGCTTTTTGAAAGTGTCTTAATTTTGTTAAATTGGAAACATAATTTGCATTTGACCGGAACTTTTCTTGTAAATAGGTCTTTGAGTTCTTTTTTTATTATTTTTCCTTTCCTTTAATTTCCCGTTCTTCTTTCTTTTTCTGTTAGTAACTTGCATATTTTGTTTTAAGATTATTTTCTGTTTGTTAACATTTGTAAGGGGATTATGAGGGATATGTGATGAACATCCGTGGTTGACTCTAGTTGAATACTTTCTTTTAAAATAAATAGAGGTGTGCCATGTTGAACAAAATCATAAAACCCATGGCCTTTACATAATTAATTTTAAATCTTTAGAACTCGAGACGTGCCATTTAGTTAAATTTCTATGGCCCTCGCAAAATTGAAAGTGTGGAGTTGCTTTAGGTGCGTTGTTTTAATAATTTACTTTCCTAATCTCGGGTGCGCATTTATGTGACACAAATTCAATCTCAACAACGTTATATAAATGTGTTACGGACTGCGGGTGCATTTATATGACATGGTTAAAGACGCATTTTATGTATCGTTGAATCTTCTAAAAAATATTAAATAAAAGTGGTTATAAAGTTAGAATTGCACCATAGGCTAAAATATGTATTAAAATCAAATAATAGACCAAGTCTAATAGTTTAAGCGACCGTGCTAGAACCACAAAATATGGGGTACCTAACACTTTCCTCGAGTTAACACAATTTCTTATTCAGAATTTCTGATTCGCCGACATTACAAGGAAAGTTGAATTTTTCTCGATTTGGGATTTTAGATAAACAAGTGACTTGGAATGCCAGAAACAAACCTTTTCCAAGTGGAGACTCTGAATAAAAAATAAATAAATAATTTCATTTCGAATAATGCCACTTAAATTGGAAAAACTCCTTGTACTACATTCGGGTGCGTAAAAAGGAGGTGTGAGACAAGTGTTGATTGATAAATAGGAAAACTCAGGAAATCACGTGATATATTCAAATATGGAGCAAAGTGAGATGACATATATGAATAAGTTGATCCTGGATCAAAAAGGACATATACATCTCCATGGCAAATCAGAGCCATACCTGTAATGACCGAGTCTGAAGCAACTGCCTCTATCCTACCTGGAAATGCATAGAATCTAGCCTGACCTCTCCCTCTAGGGCGACCTCTACCCTCTCGTCCCCAACCCCTAGATGGCTGAGCATGTGAAGTGGCAACTAGGGAAGCAATCATGGCTTGAGAAGTCCACGGGCCTGACTGAAGTTGTGGAGCCTGAGTAGTCTAGGAAGGTGAACCCCTCCTGAGTATGGGGTAGTCTTTGACCATATAGCGGGTATCGCCAAACTCAAAGAATGCTCTCGGTGGGTGTGGCGACTGGGACTGGATCGAGCCTGGTCAACTTGACTGACTGGTAAAGGCACCCCGTGCAGGAGGTATAGTAGAAAGCTACTAAGCAAAGTGTGAAACCTGAGACCATAGAATAACTGGAGCATCACTAGAAGCTTGAAGTGCTGAATGAACTAGACAGCTCGCATAGCCTCTACCATGACAGGATGTAACCACAGCGTCACCACCACTAGATCCTCCTGTACCATGAAAGCTCTTACTCTCCCTATCATCTCTATCATGATCTCGCATACCCTCCAACCTCCGCACAATCTCAACTACCTGCTGATATGGAGTGTCTGACTCGAAATCCCTAGCCAAGACGAATCTAATACTATGGTTGAGCCCCTCGATGAGTCGATGGACTCGCTCTCTAACTGTAGTAACCAAGGCTAATGCATGCCTGGATAAATCACTGAATCAGACATCATACTCTGATAATATCATAGCACCCCGGTGGAACAAACTCTCTCAAGAAAAACTCTGAGAACCCTATCCTATGTAAGTGAAGATTCCTCAGCTGGGCTACCCACCATGTACACCTGCCACCACTGATATGCCGCTCCCTTTAGCTGGAACGTAGTAAAAGCAACCCAATTCGGCTTCACAAAGCCCATAATGCGGAGAATACAGTGACACTCTTCAAGAAAATCATGTGCATCCTCTGAAACCAAACCACTAAAAGCATGACGGTGGTACTTCTTGAGCCTCTTGAGCCTATGTTGCTCCTCTTCAGATGATGCTGCCCTAACAACAGGTTGAACCAGAGGAACATGCTATAATGGTATAACCTTTGGGACCTGATCAAATTAGGGCCACGAAAGTTTGTGCTCCTTGTTGATACCTAATTATTTTCTTTATTTTCATTTGCAAAATATTTTCAAAATAGCATATGTATGCATATTTTTTCATTTTTTAAAAAAAATTGAATCAATTTATCATCTCCTTTTATCTGTAAAAAAATTTGAATCAATTTATCATCTCCTATTTATCATCACATAAATTATTTTACTATTTTTATAAAAATAAAAAGGGAAATAGTATCTATTTAAACTCTGGCCCTAACTATTTTGATTTTAGCCTAATTTAACCCCCCCAATTAGCCCAATTTTCAATCCCTAATTTACCGGCCCAATTAATAAATTACCCGCCCCTGACCCAATTTACTCCAACCCGTCCGGCTCCCCTTTGATCCTGGCCGTTGATCAAAATAATCAACAACCACATTTCCTCCTTTCCCTTTTAAACAACCAACACCCTAACATTAAAATCATTTACCACCAATCGCCGTCTCTGAAACCCCCCGTCTCTCTCAAACTCTCTTGAAGGTTTTTTTAACCCTAATCGCCTCCCACCATCTCTGCCTAGAAACCCACCGGGATCTATTGCTCCAAGGTTGTTAGAGCCCTCTACCCACCTCTTACTCCTACACGTCTGATACTTGAATAATCTAGGCTTGACTATAAAGGGTTGATCATAGACCTCTATCGATTCAAGGTTCTAAGGTCATCTCCGGCGTACCAAGGTTATCTATGCCTATTTCTGACCTCTTCGACTCAGATCGATGGCCTTTCAACGCCTTTCTCATTTCTAGGGTTCTTCTGAAACCCTAACCCTTCAAGGTTTTCTCCGATTTCTTTAGATTTGTGGTGTATTTGTGCATTCCTTGAGTTTTCAAATGATTTTCCTAATTTTTTTTTTGAAAATTACTTTTTGAAATCTTTCGTTTCGATCTAGGGTTTTCTGAAAAAAATTGTTTAAGAGTTTCTTTAACTTTCTTTTCCCTATCTTTTTTGTATTTGCCTTTATTGTGCTCCTACGCATTTTATCTACCATATTCTTATATGTTCTTCTACTGTGTTTTGCTTTTGTATGTTCTTCTACTGAGTTTTTATACTCCGTTCTTGTATGTTCTTTTTACTGTGTTTTTTATGCTCCATGGTTGTATGTTCTTCCACCATGTTTTTCATACTATGTTCTGGTCTTTTCTTCTGCTATATTCTGCTATGTTTCGCGTACTATACTTTTCTACCGTGTTCTTAAGTGTTTTACTATTTTCCTTCTACTGATCCTTGTTTAAGTTTCTTCTAAAAAGATCTTCTTAAGCATGTTTCTCCTACTGTATTTTCCTGCTAAGTTCTTATATATCCTTATTTTCTTTCTACTAAGCCCTATTTTAAGTTTCCTCCAGAAAACTTCTCCAGCATGCTTCTTCTATTGTTTCTATAAGTATTTTCCTTTATTTTCCTTGAATGCTTCTACTGTGTTCTGCCTGTTATTTTGATATCATATTTTCTCATGAGATTTTGTTATTGATCGAAGCATGCAAGAGGTTTCAGTTCTTCTCTGAAACCTCTGAGCCTATTTCGACCACTTGCCTTCACCTCTGTACTTGATTCAAGGTGGAAACCCTGAAATTTGGGGTCCTGCCAAATTTGACCATGTAATTTGATTGAACTAGGGATTTATTTTTTAGAACCCCTAATTCTTCGAGCCTCATAATTGAGTTTGAACTTCTTTATTTTCATATGACTCGTACCTTTTGCTAAACTTTTCTGTACTGGATTTTCTACTGATTTTTTCAATGACACTACAGTCTTCCATCATGCTTAACATGTTCGTATGCTCCTTATATATGATGAACTTCCCTCTAAAGTAGTTTTTAAATTTATAGTTAGTTCATACTTCCCTCTTAATATGGGTCTAATTGATTCCTTTTCCGTGTTTGCTGATTTCCCTTAAGTTAAAAAATCCTTCTTCATCTTTTCTGAATTGGTTCATTCATACAAAATCTCATATCCTTTTGATTTACTAGTATTAATTGATCTTGTTACCTTATTTGCACAAACTGTGTATTTCAAAAACCCTGTCCTTAAAGAACTTTTATGTATTCACCACTAATTGCGTAGTGTGTACAAAGTGTTTGATTGATTTCTTTTGTTAAATGGTTTATACACGTTTGAATCTAAATCTCTTAAGTAAGGGAAGTCTTGTGTAATTGATTGTCAATCAACTCTTCAACTATTTTCTTACCTCATTTCTGCATGATTTCTACACTATAAAAGGCACGACCTTTCTTCACAAACACACATTATACAATTCAGAACTTCTTTCTACACTTATAAGCACTTACACATAATAGTATTCTTCCTTCTTGTCTGCATTCTAACTTTCACAAGACTACTGCTTTTTACCTACTTGTTTCTTTGAAACTGGTATGTCCTAATTTTAATTATAAGCATCACCACAATATGTTTAGTTACAGCTTTTTAATATCCATGTCTTCTTTACTATTTCTGCTGAGTTAAATACTTAAAGTAGAATGTTGATTTCTTTTGCTTGTTCCTGCTATGAATCCCAATTCCTTATTTCTTTTGATGTATTGAGTTACACTTTAAAACATGGCAATATGCAAGTTATTTTCCATGGATTGAACTTGATCCCTTATGGGATCCTAACTCTAAACAATGTGTTCTAGTAGGCTTATGGGTGTGCCAACATCTCCCATTGTTGGGTTATGCCCACTAGCTTGCTTTATACATCTCACAACTCCCCATTCCCTATATCCGTATGTGTACTGTTTCCCTTCATTTTACCCCTTTCAGAATTTTGCACTTGCATTCTCTCTTAGTTCCTAAGTTGTGCCCCCCTCTTGTGAGCCTTGCCCTGCGACCTTGAGTTCCCTCTAAACTTGGACATCAAAGGGTTGGCTCTTCCACACTGCACTTTAGCTTAATATGATGATACATTTGGGTGTAAGCATTGCCCAGAGTTCTTATGAAACTCTTAGGAAACTCTGACATACCCAAGCGGTAGAAAGGCTTTGAAATGTGATATTTGGGCTTAGTTTACTTTATATTTCAGACAAGAAGTCTGAATCAATCTCTCCTTGGTTGTAATTTTTAATTTCTGATATATTTTCTTTACTTTATTTTCTTTGGACTGTAATAACTTTGTAATAAAACTCTTCGGGATGGCCAGTGAAAGGGGAGGGGTAACCATATGTGCAAAAAAGGGGTAGATAACATGTCCATATGTTGTTTATGATTTCTGCATATCATATGGATATCCTGAACATAGAAATTTCTGAATATCATATAGATAACATGTCCATAGGGTATTTCTGATTTCTGCATATCATATAGATATCCTGCTCATAGGAATTTCTGGTTTCTACATATCATATAGATCACATGTCAATAGGAATTTTTGATTTCTTCATATCATATAGATATCCTGCTCATTGGAATTTTGCACTTCCGTATGTAGATACCATGTCTATAGGAACTTCTGCATTCTCATGCCAACACCTTTTCTAAATATGAATCATGCACATGCATATAGAAAATATGCCTATAGGTTTGTCTGAATCTTACATATGCATCGTTTCATTTGGCAAACCTGTATATAGGTCTTAATAACCAAAATGTAATCAAATATCACGTTGTAATAAAAGATGCAACTCCCTATATATCATATTGTAGGATTTTTGCATTTCTCTACGTCTATAACAATGTTTTAACTTGGCAAACACATAGAAAGCATGCCTATATGGGTTCTAATCAAATTTAAATCGCCTCTCTCGTTTGTAAGTTTAAAATTATCAGTAGTAATGCATTACCAATTGCAGAACATGTGCTCTTTTGCTTAAACTCTCTTTATACTGGAAACCTTTTTTTCCTAAATCAATATGAAATCAATTTTCTTCTTTGATTCCGAAATCGGTAGGTATCATGCCTATCGGTTCCGTCTAACACTTAGGCAAACCACAGGACAAGTTTATAAACCAAATCAGATTTTTATTAACTACAACCAGCAAGCAGCCCTGGTTCGGTCTTCTTATCTAAAATATGTAATAAATCAGTTTGCTTCGACGTTTAAGTTCTAATCAGAACCTAAATAATATGTGCAAGTTATGCTACATAATGATTTTTCTTTGATTTAATGGAGGTTCGCTGAGCCTTTCATTTGTTTACATGCTTCCCCAATACTTTCTATATGTGTTTTGTTTGTCGCCGTAGAATTTTTACCTTTGAAACCACAAATAAGCCCAACTTCCCTCCATTTTAGGACTAGTAGTCCCAAGCATGCAATAAGTAAATGAGACCATTTCGCGCTTTAATACCTTAACGGGGTGAGAAAGGGAAGATATTGATAAGATGACCACGCAATAACATCACGTGTAGCCCCTCACTGATGAGTGATTACCAAATATTGTTTGGGGTGATCCATATTATTAATAAACTTAGGACTCCTCTTTCCTTGATTTCTTTCTTTAATCTTTTCAAACAGTTGTTTTAAAGAATAAATAAACTTTTCTTAGTTTCTTTTATTGCCTTTGCTTATTCGTAACCATTATGTGAAAAATCCCCTCTTATATGAAGTCTTACTTGCCTATATGTTCTTTGTATTTACAGTCCCAATAATCATCTGGCTGGGAACCACACTAGTGGATCCCGATGGGTGCCTAAAACCTTCCTCTTGGGATAGTTTCAAGCCCTTACCCAATCTCTGGTTATTCAAATCAAACCCTTCTTAGTGTCCTAATGTACTTATCCAAAGTGTTTCACGCGGGAATCCATCGTCTGTAGGATTCTTTCATAGAAATCGCAAAAGGGGTATGTTGCTGCCATTTAGAAAGGATTAAAAAGATAAATACCAATTAGAAGGTCTGAGACGACCCAGAAAGCACTTGATCATATCATGATCTGATTTGTAAGCCTACTCAGGTCTTGAGTATTTGCTTGTAAGAACAAAATTCTTTGTTTTGTAATGGAATCCTTAGGTGGCGACTCTTTAATTTAAAACCCAATTCCTGAAAGGGAATGAGTTGTCTTCCTAAAAGTCATAAACACGGACTCCAGGAGAGAAAATTGGGCGCGATAGCATGGCGACTCTGCTGCGGATTTCTTTTAGGCTTTTACCATTTCATGATATTATTGTGACTTTACATGTCTTTGTTTGCCTAATACCTTTAAGTATTTACTTCCCACTTCTACTAAAAAATTGAATTTTCATTTTGTTTCTTTCCGTTGTTTCTTTTATTGATTTTCTTCATTACCTCTTTAAATTATGAGGAATACTTGTAATTATTACTTTATGAACGTGCAAATACGTAACAACTAGTTTCAGTTATTGCTTAAACATGTTTTGAGTATCATAGTCCACTCGTGCCAAAAAAAATACCATAGCAACCCTTGTAATGAGTGGTTGCACTCTTTCGACATTATCACCCCTAAATCCGGCAAGCATATTTGTGGTAAAACAATTCGATCAATAGTGTAGTCTATAGTTCCGTATTGTAATGACCCGACCGGTCGTTTTGAGCTCTAGCGTGCCGTTCAGCAGTGTGAGGCCATGAGAAACTTCACATTAGGTATTATGACGTATGCGCATAGTCGGAATTTCATTTCGGGAAGTTCAGAGTTGACCTGGAAAAAGAATTCTTGTTTTGGAAGCTTTAAGTTGAAAGAATAAACTAAGACTGGATTTCTTAGTAAACAACCTCAGAATCGTGTTATAAATGTTCCAATATTTTTGTATGATAATTTCAGAATTGGTCGTATGCCTGGATCGAGTTTTGCATGACCTGAGAGCGTTTTGACGCCTATTGTGGAAGCTAGCATTTTGGAAGAAATTTTGTAAGTTTGGCTTGAAGTCCATTTCACTGTTATCGATGTCCGTTTGGGATTTCGAGTTTGGGAGTAGCTCCGTATGGGGATTTTGGAGTTGGGAGAGCAATCAGAAGTTAATTCGAGGTCCGTAGGTCAATTTAGAGTCATTTGGCTAAAGAAAAAAATTTGAAGGTTTTTGAGAAGTTTGATTGGAAGTGGACTTTTTGATATCGGGGTCGCATTCTGATTCCAGAAGTTTGAGTATCTCTGTAATATCAAATATGACTTGTGTGCAAAATTTGAGATCAATCGATCGCGATTTGATCGGTTGCGACATCGAATGTAGAATTATGAAGTTCTAAAGTTCATTACGATTGAATTGGGATGCGATTTATGTTGTTTGATGCGATTTGAGGCCTCGAGCAGGTATGTATTGTGTCATGGGACTGGTTTGTGTGATTGGACGGGGCCCCATGGGCCTCAGTTGTGTTTTAGATCATTTCGGGCTGTTTCGAAATAACTGGTGCTGGTCTCTGGTGTTGTTCTTTGTGTTCGCAAGGATTCTCTCGCGTTCGCAAAGAAGGATTTGGCTTCAGGAACTCTGTTCTTCGCGTTCGCGAAAAAGGAAATATCTAATGCACAGGTCTAACTTTGGAGGCTCATATCCCGTAATATATAAGGAATTTGGAGATGATCCAAAATGAAAGTTGTAGCTATTTGTGTTTAGTTATCAAAAAAGTAAACCATTTAGCATTTGAATGTATTTTACAAAAGGTTATGTCTGGTAAACTACAGGTTGTCCGGGAAGATGAAAGAGAAATTGTGTTGCAGAGGGCTGACTTTGGAAGCTTATATCTCAAAATTCATAAGGAATTGGGAGATGACCAAAATATGACAGTGTAGATCTTGGTGTCTAGTTTTAAAATAATTAAAGAATTTGTTATTTGGAGTTTTGTACGAAAAGTTATAGCCATTATACTAAATGTTGTCTGAGGAGATTTTTGAAAATGGTTTCTGGAAACATTCTTTTTCGCGAACGCGAAGAAGTCTATGCCAATGTATAAGTGTAAAGAAATGGGTTTGTCTCATTTCATCTCATTTCCTCCATGGGAGCCGACCTAAGAGCGATTTTGGAGCTCCATTTTCATCATCCATGTCAAGGTAAGTGATTCCAACCTATTGCAAGTTAATTACTTGAATTATATCTAGAATTTAATATGGAAAATCATGTAAAATAGTAGAAATTTTGGGATTTTGATAAAAACCCAGGAACTTTGTATTCTTTGAATTTCAGTACGATTTTGGGTATGGAATTAAGAGAAAATCATATACTTGAGTTCTTGAGTTCATGGATAAACTTTCTCTTCGAAAAATTTGGGAATCCGAGCACGCAGGCCGGAGGGAAATTTTATCAAATTTTCGATCGAGGTTAGGAATTGTTATAAATTGTATTATAATGAGTACCTTAGCGTATATTAATGTGCTTACATAATTATTGGCTAGTTTTGGAGTGTTGTGCATCGATTTGGGTCTCCAGAAGAGCGTGGAATGTGGGGGTGGTAATGGGTCTTCAGTGCAAGGTGAGTCTCCTTTCTAACCTTGTAAGAGGGAATTATCCCCATAGGTGAGTTAATTGGTGATGTGCTCCTATTTGTGGGGTCTACCTACAATCAAGGTTACGAGAGTCCGTGCATAGCTGCTATTATGCCATTATCCGGGTAGTCTAGGACCCAAAAGCATGCCATACTTGGAATATTAGTATTATTATGAATAGTTGAATTGCTTAAATCACATCAAATTAGTAAATGAATTTCTAAAAAGGATCTAAACCTCATTTTCTTAAATTGCTAAAGGAGAATTAGCTTTCTTTGAATATTTATTTCATGTTGACTTCTTGATTGACTGTCTGTATGTGATTATTTCTGGAGCTGGTCGAACGCCTCGACAGATTAAATAGATGCATCTATGTTTCGAGTCGTTCGACCCTCGGCAGTGCACGCTTTAGATTTCTGTTAGAGCGGACTGTTGACCTCGGCATGATTTGCGCATGCTTGTATTGCTTTCCTTGAGTTTATTTGGGATTTATATTCGCTCTCCCCGACTTGAGATAATTGGAAACTATTGCATTATGAATCTTTGAGACTTTTAATATAAAAAAAACTTCTACCTATTGATGATTTACTTGAAATTACTGTCACTCTCAATAAATCCTTGCTTATTTGCATTAATATTTATCATTATTGTACCACTAATAAGTGTTGAAGTCGACCATCTCGCCTCTACTTCTTCAAGATTAGATGGTATACTCATTTGGTACACGTTGTTTTCGTACTCATACTACACTTCTGTGCATTTTTGTTGAACATGCATATGCATATCTAGTGGCCTACTGCACGTAGCAGCATGATTCATATAGAAACTTAGTTGAGCTGCACTTCTCGAGTCGACCCGCAGCCAGTAGAGTCTCTTTCAGTTTTCTGTATTTATTTTCTATCCAATATTGTATTTCTTGCAGTTGTTGTATTCTATTATTCCCTAAAAATTGCTCAAACACACGTGACACCGGGTTCTGGGATAGTTGTAGGATTGTTCAATATTGAATTGGTTAAAGACATTTTTCTTATTTCAATGAATTTCATTACTTGTTGTTTGAATGTATAAAAGGAACGACTTCCATAAGTTTTAAAAATAGAAATTTCTAGTTATTAGTTGTTGGCTTGCTTTATAATGGTGTCCGGCGCCATCACGACCCTTAGTGGGTTCTTGGTCGCGACAGGTGCCTTTCCGTCTTGAGTTGTCCGCTCAAGGGTACCAGTCTAATACCCCATAGAAACCTTACTCTATTTAATTGTGCATGCATCATAGTCAAACCTAGCCGAGTCAGTTATGTTTTCCTCATATTGATTCTATCATGTTTCGTGCATTTATTTGGAGAAATAAATGCTTTATGCCAATTATTGATATTTAATAGTCGAGTCCGATTGGGGGGGGAAGGTCCTAACCCTTTTATCTGGTAGAAAATGAGGCACGAAGTCCCCAGATTCAGCATGGTCACTAACATCTACCCAAAGTTGCTAAGCTGGTGGGAAGATCTTCATTCTAGTTATAAGACTCTTGTTCAAAATACCTAGGGAACCTACCTTCGCTCCTGGAGGTCCAACCCAATAACAAGTTTATTGAAGCTGCTACTCTGTTCTGGGATTATGATAGGTCAGTCCGCTCTGGGGAAATTGAAATGACACCCATGCTAGAGGAAATATGAGGACTAGCTGGTATACTGTGGGGAACACCGAGTCTACTAATTCCAAAAAATCGCAAGGGTAAAGGTTTCCTCATGATGGGTCTAAAGAAGAATCCAAATTTAATATGTTTCAAGGGGTCGTACATTCCCTTTGATTATTTGTACGAGAGTTACGGTCACAGAAATCTTACTGTACTTATCCTGATGAGTTCGCCCACACTTCATTAGGGAATATTCACCAAAGGGTCTTTGTCTTCATGTTCTGCTTCTTGGGGATGATAGTTTTTCCAATGAAGAAAGCAAGGATCCATACTAGGCTAGCTACGATAACCAAAACTCTGATGGAGCGAATTGGTGGACAACCATTTAGCATAGCGCCCATGATTATTGCAAAGATATATCGGGCCTTGGAGATGGGTCAGCAATGAGCCAAACACTTCGAGGGATGCAATTTGCTACTCTAACTTTGGCATACGGAGCACATTCAGATGGGTGAATATCGGCTAGAGATTCAGTGAAGGGACTGGGACGATCATATAGCCTTCCATCATCCAAGGCGAATGAACTACATGGCCAATATGTTTACCCAACCGGAAGACGCCAAGGGATGGGTGGAGGTGTTATAGAATCTGATAGAAAACCATCTACAATGGATGTTCGAGTGGTTCCCTACCGAGGAATTTATTTCCCGATCCAGGGATGCACCATTTCTGATACTGCTTGGTTTGAGAGGAACCTATCATTGTGTCCCCCTTTGAGTTATGAGACAGGCTGGTAGGAAGTAGGTTATTTAAGTTTCGACAAGATGAGTCACTTTCGAGCTGACTTTCAGGATGATGATAGTCTTTACAAGTGCCAAGCTCACCATATGTGGTAGTGCAAAATCATCATGGGAAGGGACACCATCGATCCAGAAAGGTACCATACTGGTTGTACTCCATACTATTCAAGCTGGCTAGAAGACAATCATAATGGTTTGGGTCAACCCAGATTTGTTCAAGGTCATAGGATTATCAATGAAAAGGCTGAATCATAGGTAAAGTACAACCAACTGCGCAATAAGATTCGGGAATGTGAAAGTGAGCACCGTTAATTACAAAAGCCAACCAAAAGCTGATTGAAGAATGCAAAGACATGGCTATCAGTGCCAACAAACGAC
The DNA here is from genome assembly GCA_034376525.1 of Nicotiana benthamiana. Lineage (NCBI taxonomy): Eukaryota > Viridiplantae > Streptophyta > Magnoliopsida > Solanales > Solanaceae > Nicotiana > Nicotiana benthamiana. The sequence goes on along the minus strand of CM067328.1, from coordinate 80,917,018 downwards.
TAGGGTACTTGGAGCGGGGATTAGTGGAGATAGAAAGAAAGTTTCTCCCAAGGATCGAGGACTGCCAGAATGCTTAAGGAAATGCGGGTGACACTTAGCAAGAGCCTACCTGTTCATGGGACTTCACGAGCCGGTGAAGCTGTTCGATGGAGCCAAAGATGCCGAGTCTGGGGAGGGCCCATCTGGGACCAAGTAGATAGGAATTTACTTTTTCGTTTATGAATGTAATAAGGCAGGGGGCCATTAGTGACATTTTATTTCCTGTTATTTAGTGTGTTTTTGGGATTCGACTTCTTTTATCAATAAAATAAGGCATTTAGCATTCCAAGTTCTCCAAATAAACTTGTCACTAGGACTACATCGGGCACAAAGAAGTTCCCCAACAAGGATGTGATTATCATTCTTGCACTATGTGTTTAAATATCACAACTTTTTCTTATAATCCTCACTAACTTGTTACCTTTTATTTACTTTTTGTTTTATTCCCCTCAGCAAAGTTTAGTTCGTGCACTCTGGCATCATCATCATATTATAAAAGATATAAAGGCCCTCTACCTACTCCTCTTCCCAATCCGGTCAGAAACAGGAACAAAAAAAAGATGGAAGATTAGAGCAACATCAGGAATGAAAACTAAACCGAGCGGATATAGGTCATTCATGGTACTCAGGTCTCTAAAGAAAGTGCGTCCGAACTCGAGCAAAAGTTGTTTTAATTTCTAGAAGAAATGGACTAAGTTCGGAACATAGAAAATCTATCATTTTCCCTCACTACTCTAGAGGTCAACTTCCCAAACACTCATAACCCCACACCTCCACAAAATAGTCCAAAACCACAAAATCAACTCACTCGTCACCACCACTGCAACACTTGCCACACTTCCACCAGTACTCCACTACTTATCCTGAAACCTTTAAACTCCAAAAATGACAATTTCCAAACTCATCATAACACCCCCATCTACGTGGAGACCATGCCACTGTCCACCCAACCCATTTGAAGCACTCTCGAGTCTGATGATAAAGCCTCACTTATCAGGAGTCTGGCTGAAGACCGTAAGAACTTGACTAGTCGAATCCAGGGTGTCAAAGGAAGTATGGGGATAGAAGGATTCAACCACGAAGACCTTTGCATACAACCAGATGTCGAACTGGCCGAGGGGTACAAACCTCCTAAGTTCAAGACGTTTGACGGTACGGGGGATACGAGAGTTCACTTGAGAACATACTGCGACAAATTGGTCGGAGTAGGAAAGGATGAGGGTATCCGCATAAAACTCTTCACGAGGAGTCTGAAAGGAGATGTTCTATCTTGGTAAATTGGCCAATACCCAAAGAAATGATTAATTTGGTTTAGCATAGCATCAGATTTCATAGATAGGTTTAGGTTCAACAAAGAAGATGTGCCAGATGTGTTCCACACCTCGAACCTAAAGAATAAGCCCACAGAAACATTCTGTGAGTAGGCTACTCGCTGGAGATCAGAAGCCGCTAAGGTCAGACCGGATTTAGAGAAGGAACAAATGAACAAGTTTTTCATTCGAGCTCAATACCCATAGTACTATGAAAGGTTGATGCTGAACAGGAATGCCAATGCTAATCCAAATGATAATATTCCAGACCCACCCCCATCACTTCCAAGAGTGGCTCCCAAAGTATTATCGAACCAGGGATACGCAGGTGGTATTGTCCCACCCCGAATTCGAGCGGGAAACTTTCAAATAACCATCGTGATGATGACCTTTCATGAGCAGCTTATGTATATCACGGGCATTGCGGATCAAAATTTTTACAAACATCTCAAGGGGTTTGCAGGTAAATTCTAGGGAAGAAAGCAGACGAATGTATTCCCTAGTTCTATGCTTTAATTTTGTTGTCAGGGTTCCAACCTTCTACTATTTCTGTGATTTCTTGATTAGGGTTCTCTGATTTTCCTGCCTATTGTGTTTAATAGGTCTGATTATTCATTGTTTACAAAATATTTTGCTAATTCTGTGCATCTCTTCGAATCCCTGATTTTTTATATATTTTAATTAGAAGTTTTTACTGATTTTGAATCACTTCCTTATTTCTGAGATGCTTTCCTTACATAGAACTAATTCCTTGTGATTTTATCCTCATCCGTGATTCTTTGACTAATTTTTAGAGTTGATTTAAATTTTTTCCATATTTATGTGCATAAACATACTTTCAAATATTCAGTATATACTTTCCTTACTTGAAATATTATGTATTTGGACTTTATTAAATGTTACATGCTTTACTACTCCTATTATGGTAGATTCAGTTGTCTAGGTGATTCTTTCCTTGTCTGATATAACTTGTACCCATTCGACTCATAACTCTCTAATTAATAGGAGTTTGATCCTGTGATTGATTCCAGTTGGTATTGTTTCTATAATTGTGTTAAGTCAGTACTTACTACCCTATTCTCTACTCATTTTCAAAACTATAAATACTCTACCCTCTCTTTAGCATAACACACGAACAATTACATTGTTCTGAACTCTCTCTTACACACACAAGCATACTCACCATTCTCTTACTTTACTACACATTGTCTCTCGCTTCTCTTATTGACAACTTGTTACCCAATCGCCTGAAAGCCAAGACTGAATAATTTGTTACTCTACTGTTTTATTGCATTATATATTGCTTCTCTCTTGGTATGCACACTACTGCTCACTTGGTCTGCACCTGCAGACTACTCCTCTATTATCTCATTCTTGACTGGTATGTCTTCTATTTGATTTACAACTTCCAAAACAACATGTTTTTATGCATATTTCACTTTCTCTTATTTTTTTATGCTTCTACTTATGGGTCTGCTGTTTACAATGCAATTAGCGTGCCTCTTTGCTAGTTCATTGTGTGATTACCCTTCTCTTAATTCATTATGTCTACTGCTTCCTTTACTTGTTTAATGTAGCTCTTCCTTACTCCCTAACCGTAGTACATTATCAGCATGTATTCGTGACCCTTCCTTGATAACAAGTAATCCTTAACCTCTTCCATGAACATTTTGGGATGAAATGTGTTATGACTGTTTAAATCCCAAAATGCCTTCTCTGATGTCCACGTATGTGCAACTATGCTCTTACATGTGAACTACTTGTCCCATTTCCCTTTTCCCCCATTTGTGTTTGCTTCCCTGAATCCGGCTGACTTTTCCAACTTAAGCCTTCTTAAAAGAGACTAAGTGTCTCATTTCCTAATAAAATCACTCCAATTAAATTCTAATGCACCCAATAGTGATAATGAAATATAAGGAAGCAGAAAATGGGATGAACGGGGTAGTTAACGAGAGGACGGGTCGGGTCGTCACAACAGTATTACCTAATACACTTATACTTAGTGTATAGTATAGTATATATATATATATATATATATATATATATATATATATATATATATATATATATATATATATATATATATATATATATATATATATATATATATATATATATATATATATATATATATAAAGCTATATTCGATACAGTATTACCTAATACACTTGTACTTAGTGCATTGTATAGCGTAAGTATATATAAGCTATATTCGATACAGTTTTACCTAATACAGTTATACTTAGACACACACGCACGCTTCATAGTACTATTCATCCCTTGTATTACAAAAGTACTAACGACTTACATTTATATTATTTAGATAGTAAATACAAAAGTGATTTTTAATTTTTACCATATGCAGACCAACTTTGGTTGCTAACTATACATGAATTTAATTTAGCAAGCAAAGTTGGTCACTAGCTGTACATGAAATTAGTTTAGCGACCAAACTTGGTCACTAAATTTTAATCAGATATATTTGTATTTTATATAATACTTAAATTAATAATATAAATTGTTAAACATTAGAACAAGGTCCCACATTGGAGACCAAAGTTGGTCTCTATTTCGTTAAGCGATAGCCTTTGGTCGCTAACCTTTTAATTATATTTATTTATGTTTTATAAATTTCTTAAAATAAATATATATTTATTAAAATTTTACATCTAGGTCCCACTTTAGCGACCACTTTTGGTCACTATGAACTTGTCCTTCAGTTAGCGACCAAGTTTGGCCGCCAATGTTTAATTATATATATTTATCTTTTATAATGTTTATAAAATAATAATAAAATTATTTCAAAACATTACGTGGGTCCCACTTTAGCAACCAACATTGGTCGTTTATCTCAGTATATCTTCAACCAAGCAAGTCTAACCAATCCAATCTATAATTTGTAATGATCCAACCCGTCGTCTCCGGTATCTCCGCCCTGTTTTCCCCGTTCTAGGCTTCTAAATATTTTATTATATGTGTTTGGTGAGTTTGAAGTAATTCCGATAGAGTTCAGTTAGAAATGAGACAATTAGTACCTTTAAGATCATGTTAGTTCGGGTGATGATTTAAGGCTTAGGGTGCAGTCGGAATTGAATTTGGAGGTCCGGCGTAGAATTAGGCTTGAATTGGCTAAGTTTGAATTTTAGCGAATTCCGGTTGATAGGTGAGATTTTGATCCGAGGGTCGGAATGGAATTTCGAGAGTTGCAATAGCTCCGTAAGGTGATTTTGGATCTACGTGCAAAGTTTCAGATCATTTGAAGGTGTTTAGGTCTGGTTTTTTATCAAATGCAAGTTTCGGAAGTTTTAGTTTGACGTAGGCTTGAATCCGTGGTAATTTGATGATTTTGATATTTATGATAGTATTTTTATGCTATGAGCAAGTTTGAATGAAGTAATAGAACATATCTGTGCTTTTAGTTGAGGTCTGGAGGGCCTCGGGGTGATTTCGGATGGCTAACGGGGTTGTTTGAGTTTAAAAATGTAGCAGAAAAATTGTACAGAAATTTTATTCTATGCGATCACATAGAAGGTTTGGCAGGGGGCTCAGATTTACTCTATACGATCGCATAAAAGGATGTGCGATCGCATAGAGGTGGAAGGCTATGCTATGCGATCGGATGGCCAGTGATGTGATCACATAGGAGGAATTTTGGGAATATGGGATTTGTGTTATACGATCGCAATGGTAGTGATGCGATCGCATAGGGTTAAAATGCCTGGGCAGAATGTTTTTAGGGGTTACTTCATCCGTGACCTATTCATAATTTCCACCATTTTTACTCTGCCAAGAGCTTTTTGGTCAAATTGAAGAAGGTTTTTGACGGGTATTGATTGGAGGTAAGTCTCTTGACTTAGAAACGCCATTTTATTGAAGAATCAACACTCAAATTCATGAAAGTGGGTTGAAATTGTCAAGAACGAGGGCTTGGCTTTGAAAATGAAATTTTGAGATTTGAAAGCCCATTTGAGATCCTTTTTCGGTAAATTTCATATCTATGGACTCGTGGCGAGACGAGGAATCCGCTGATGTGACTTTCGTAATTTTTTGATAAGTGGGCCCGGTGCTCGGGTTTTACCAACTTCGTGATTTTTAGTGTTTTTCGAGTAATTTCGATTGGGTTATGTTTCTTTAGCATATAACAATGTATTTGTTGTGATTTTTACTAGATTCGGCACGCGAGGAGGTCAATACAAAAGGAAAAGGCATTTCGGGCCAGTCTACGGCTGGCTAGAGGTGAGTAGTCTGTATAGATGATGGCTTGAGGGTTTGAAACCCCGGTTTATCACATTATAACGCTACATTAGGGTGTGACTCGCGCCCATGGCAGGCGCGGGGTTGATTATGACTAGGGGTTGCGACTTGGTCAATCCCGAATAAGTATTATACTATACTGGCGACTGATACGCACCCTGTATTTAATATATTTGGGCTTATTGCCGTGTTTGGGACCTTGTGCCAATCTGTAGCATCCTCAGAGGATGGATATCCTTGTGATAGAATGCTTTGTATAATCATTGATCTCAGTCCTATGATTAATCACTGTTATAAAATGCTAAGTCACTTTTCTTGAAGTTAACTAACTAAGTTATATTTCCTTAAAAGTTGGAAATTGAGAATTTAATTGAATCTGTTATGTGAATCATATTCATATTGTGGACTGAGCATGGATCGAGTTGCACGCCGCAGTGATGATATGATGATATTGTTCTTGGGCTGTAGGAGCCCCACCAGAGTCTGTACACACCCCCAATGAGCGTCGTCGACGTTAAATGGATTGGGCTGTACGCCATAGCGGGTCATGTGCATTACATTGCATTCTTGCATTATACTTGACTGACATACTTGATATTGATTTGTTGTTAGTTCATAGTTAATTTGTCCGACAGTTAGTTTTAACTTTACTTTGTGGAATTTCGTGGATTCTCATCTTCAGCCATTTTATATACTTATTACTCACTGAGTGGGTAGTTTTACATCTACTCCCTCCACCTTGTGCGCAGATTCAGGTGCACCGGAGGCGTAGCTAAGCAATCGTTGTCTCCAGAGCTTATCAGAGTTGTTGATGTACATGTGTGACGTTCGCAGGACCTGACTACTCCTCTTATTTCAGTTGTATATTTATACACATTTCAATACTTGAGTATTTTCGTTCAGATATTGTTATCCAGTTTGTTTTAGAGGCTCTAGACTCGTGACCCCAGATCTTATAGGAGTGTTTATTCAGATTTCGTATCTTTCTGTATTATATTACAATAAATATTGAATTATTATTTTAAAACTATTACATTTTTCTTAAATTGTCAGTTTTGAGATTTATTGTCGAATTGAGAGCGATTGTTGTTCAGGCTTGCCTAGTGTTATGGTTGGGCGCCATCACGACCAGGTTTGGGTCGTGACAAGTTGGTATTAGAGCCTAGGTTACTAGGCCTCGCGAGTCATGAGACGGTTTAGTAGAGTCTCGCGTATTGGTACGTAGACATCCGTATCTATCCTCGGGAGGCTACAAAACCTCTAGGAAATACTTCACATTCTTGAAATCTTATCGTGCATCCTTGATTCAGCTTGAAAGAGTAATTCATGAAATTCCTTCCACGTGTTCGAATGCACGCGTGAGCTCTCGTTAGCAGATGTGCCTTGATGGCTTGTGTTTCCCCGATCAAGGGGCGAGATGTGACTTCTATGCGTTGATGTTGAGCCAGTTTGGAGGACTTGAGACCGAATATCCGAGTAAGGCTTGATCACCGAGGTGCTGATTTTACGAGCTGGTATTATGAAATTATATGTTCGATATTGTCCCTAATTATAGGAATGGAAGCTAGATAGCAACGTGATGAGTATGTTGGTGTTGTGTAATGTGTATGGCAGTGGAAGGTATACAAGATATTAAATTAAGATAAATCTAGGGGTAATTGGCTTACGAGAGGAATCTATTTGCCATACTAGTTAGAAAAGTCTGGGAGCTGAGATCACTTCTGTAAACGTATTATGACGAAATCGTTGAGTCAACAAGACCACCTTGAAGGTCGAAAACATTAAAGAAAGAATATGTTCTTGCTCGGTTGAATAGCCCAATAATGGAGGATTGAAAGGTATTTTCCATGTGTTATGATTCAAATAGGTGCAATGCATGTCCATGTATCAATTTATTTTGATAATATAATACATGTAGTATTGAGATTAATGTTGTTGATATACATTGTGATGCTTTGTCAAGTTATGGATGTGTTATTAAGATTGTTTTGGTGATTCTATGGCAGGTGGATAGGCACAATTACAAAATTTGGGACTTAGTAAAAACTTTGTCGCCTACAGAGTGGGCTTAACTGTTGTGTGAATGAATGCAAGAATTGCAGAAGAGTTAAAATTTTCTAATGATTCGTGTTTCCACGAGCTTATGAAGGAGTGATTTTAATCTCACCATGAAATTTTGACAACAATAGAGTATATGTGTTGTGATATATATTGCTTCAAGCTAAGTTGGGGAGGTTGTTGTTGTTGTTTAGCTGGTTGTACAGTTATGTACTATGTTAGTTTCGATTTGATGCATGCGGGTGAATCAGTTCTGGTTGCACAAATTGAGCCGGGGGTGGCACGAGTGAAGCAAAATTTCGATAAAGGTTATAGGGTTCTTAGTAGATGTGAGAAAAATAATAGGATGTACTAAGTTTTTGATAAAGAATTCTTAATGTAAAGAGAAGGAAGTGGTTTGTTTGTATTGGAATGAGATCATGTCTTGCAGTGTAAGAGTGTTGATAAGGCACGAGTGGTTCGATTCATTAAGTCGAGTAATTTGCAGTAGTGGATGACTCTTGAGAATGGTTTTGATGTGTCTGGATTCTATATGTAACACTCATGTGTTTTAAGGTTGACTAGGTGACCAACTCAGTATTTTCATTGGAACAGGTCAAGACGTGTGGTATTTTTATGTTAATTATGGGATTATATGTATCAGTATCTGGGAAGTAAAGGTAGCGGACTTAGATTCGCAGGAAGTTCTTCAAAGTAGGGTATTTTAGAAGGTGGTATTTTTGGGAATGTTTGAGAGAGTATATAATGGCGTATTGGTCTTAGACAGTGTGGTCTTACGTTTGAGTCTCGTGTGGTACGCTTGGATTGAGGCATTATGGTGCTACAGCAAGAGAGTATATCAAGTTGAAAATGAATCAGAAGGAAATCTAGACAAATGAAGTAGCTTGTTAGTAGACTGAATTGGTATGGTAAAGATATGATCAATTCCTTGTTTATGTTCGAGGTAATGAGCCCTTACGGGTATTGGGCGGCAGAGCTTCTGAGTTCGGACAGCTTGCTTAGACTTGTGTGGATAGAAGAATTTAGTCATAGTTGTTTAGCTTGTGGTTAGGAAAAAGGCGATGGAGTTCACAGGTTATCCTAGTATGGTATGGTATGTGAGGTCTATTGTGGAGGATTGGGATTTGTGTGTGTAAGATATGGTTCAGTCTGAATGGAAAGTCATTAAATTCTTAAGCAGCACGGGCAGCTGTAGGTGATCTAAGAATCGACCCTCAGATGATTAAGGAAAATGGTATTTCTATTCTAGTGGTTTGACGGGAGTATACGTTTAGTAAGATGGGAAGGTGATGTAAACTGATAACACTTCGGTGGGATTTCGGCAGTTTCCTATTGGACCTATTGTTGACATTTGAGTTTAATGATGGCACAGGGAAATTTTATCATATCTTTTGTGGAATAAACGGGAACTTGATGTGTAATATGTATTCATACAGGGGAATTTGGGACCAGGTATAGTGATTTGTGTGTTATACGGAGTTGGAGACTGGGAGTTCTCTGATACAGTCTATGTCACGGTTGTGGATCGTGAATATTCGGAACTTTTTAGTGGCAATTAGGATTTGGAGGCTAAAGTGGATCGTTATTTGTTGATACGACAGATTTTGGATGTGATATTCAGTGTAGACCGGTTGCCTCAGTGTTTCGTTAATCTAGACTATTGGGTTATGGGCTATGCCAGAAGATGCCACAAGTTGTGTGGCGAGGTGCATCAGGTGATGTTATAGCAAGAGTGGGTTGCCTTCCAAAGGTCAACGGACGGATGAGAAGGATTGCTTGTCTTGTTTGGGCCTTCGTGGAAAATGTCAGTGCAGAGGTTTTTACCATTGATTCAGCTTCGGTATTGAGGGACCTTTTCGGATACGTTCCTCGTGGCTAGGCATGTCGCCAGGTGAGATTGTGGACTTCAATATTTATTTGGTTTCGGGCACCGTATCATATGGCTTTGACATGAGTTATTGTAGTGGAAGAGGCAGCTTCAGGCTTCTCGGTAATGAGTTTTTTGGTAAGCTGATTGAATACGTGTTTGGCTTGAGTTGGCTTGGTTAGTCCTGAATTGTTTTAATAAAGGATGGGTTTATTCGATCGTTATTGTACCTACTACTGATCTGGGAAGATCTATGAGTTGCTTTTCTATGCTGTGAGCCGTTATGATTTTTAGGCAGTGGCACATATATTGCGGTGCTATCGAGATTCATAGTGAAAGCTTAGTTTTGTAGCTTGCAACGCTACAAGTTGATATGATTATGCACTAAGTGTGCTTACGACCGACACTCGGTATGCTGCGACTATGAGCAAATTTTGCTCGATGAGCATCTCCCTATGTGAGATATTTGTGTGGATTGGGTGGCACGCCGCCATGGGCACGTTAGTTGGATCGGGTTGCGCACTGCAACAATGTGACGTTGAGAATAGTTTTCCATATGTTTCTTTGTGTGCCTTGCTTCCTGGTCTGAGGAAAGTCCGTATTGGGAGTTTCTCGGCGAATAGCGCATCGGTTGTGTTCTTTCAGGACTGAATGGTGTATATTACTTGCTTCATCGAGGGTGTGATGGATTTCGTAGTTTCAGACATCAATCTGTGCGCGTCTATTTTTGGAATGGTGACTTGAGGTGCTTCATGGTAACGGTGTTTGGATAGGATCGCACGTTGTGGCAAGGCCACGTCGAGTTATGACCCTCGATGTGGATTCGGGTACTCTATTTCTATGATGTGAGACGGGGTCTCAGCATCATGCTGTAATGGTATTGAGGAGCTTGGGGTACAGGTCTTTCGTTTGAGTCATTTTCATGATTTAGTATGTTCAGACTGTCTCTTATTGGTGCGGGTATTATGCAAGTCGTGGCTTAGGCCAGTGTTGAGGTGTCATGTCACCAGCGTGGTGTGCTGGACCCAAAGTGATCGTTGGGGGTCATTAATGAATACGAATGGATTTGGATTCAGCTTGTTGGAAGGTTAGTATCGAGGTTCAACTCGGGAATTTGTTGTGGTAGTAGTGAAAGGGGAAATGACTTCATAAAGGGTTGATCTGAGAAATGGTTACGTTTTATCGCGTGTTTTATTTGTAGTTTGCAGTATATGAAAGTGTTGGAATAAGACTTTAGCTAACAAGAGGTTTTCTATCGGTCTTTGTGTATTGTGGGCAACTGCTGTGAATAGAGGCTATCATTCCGAGTGTTGGATTGTGTGGTTTGTTGCATGGTTCACCTGAGTTGCATGCGTGGGTTATTACAGCTGGTTCGGGCTTATTCTGAGTATAAATGTGAAGTTCTAATCTTGTGTATGGTCTCGGAAGTGCAATGTGGTTCTACGGTTATGGTCTAGATGGACTGTGAAATTTTAGTTGTGTTGTATTATCGGGCCTATATGAGTATGGGTGATGGGGGATCACCCTCGGTATATGTTTGGTAAGGTCATTCAGTCATTGGTTGGCTCCTAGTACAACTCTGGGCACGCTCGAGGACGAGCACTTGTTTAAGTTGGAGAGGATGTAACTACCCGAACCGTCTTCCCAGGTATCTCCGCCCTGTTTTCCCCGTTCTATGCTTTAAAATTTTTTATTATATGTGTTTGATGAATTTGAAGTAATTCGGATAGAGTTCGGTTAGAAATAAGACGATTAGTCTCTTTAAGAGAAGGTTATGGGAAAGTCAGTCGAATGTTGACTTATGAGTTAGAGGGATCGGAATGGATTTCCGATGATTCGACTAGTTTCATGTGATGATTTTAGGCTTAGGGGTGAAATCGCAATTTAATTTGGAGGTCCAGTATAGAATTAGGATTGAATTGGCTAAGTTTAAATTTTGGCGAATTTTGATTTATAAGTGAGATTTTGATCCGATGGTCGGAATGGAATTTCGAGAGTTGCAGTAGCTCCATTAGGTGCTTTTGGATATGCGTGCAAAGTTTCAGAACATTCGGAGGTGTTTAGGACGGGTTTTTGATCAAATGCAAGTTTTGGAAGTTTTTGTTTGATTTAGGCTTGAATCCGTGGTAATTTGATGATTTTGATATTTATGATAGTGTTTTTATGCTACGAGCAAGTTTGAATGAAGTAGTAGAACGTATTTGTGCTTTTGGTAGAGGTCGATAGGGCCTCGGGGAGATTTCGGATGGCTAACGGGGATGTTTGACTTGAAAAATGCAGCAAAAAAATTGCAAAGAACATTTGTTCTATGCGACCACGTAGGCATCATTGCAATCTCGTAGAAGGTTTAACAGGGGCTCAGATTTACTCTATGCGATCGCGTAAAGAGCTGTGCGATCGCATAGAGGTGGAAGGTTGTGCTATGCGATCACAGGGCCAGTGATGTGATCACATAGGAGGAATTTTGGGGAGATGAGATTTGTGTTATGCGATTGCAATGGTAGTGATACGATCGCATAGGGTTAAAATGCCTGGGCAGAATGTTTTTAAGGTTTATTTCATCCGCAACCTATTCATAATTTTCACCATATTTACTCCGCCAAGAGAGCTTTTGGTCAAATTGAAGAGGGTTTTTGACGGGTATTGATTGGAGGTAAGTCTCTTGACTTAGAAATGCGATTTTATTTAAGCATCAACACTCAAATTCATGAAAGTTGGTTGAAATTGTGAAGAACTAGGGCCTTGTTTTAAAAACGAATTTTTGGGATTTGAAAGACCAATTGAGCTCCGTTTTCGGTAAATTTTATATGTTCGGACTCGTGGCGAGAAGAGAAATCTGTTGATGTAACTTTCATAATTTTTTGAGAAGTGGGCTCGGGGCTCGAGTTTTACCAACTTCGTGACTTTTAGTATTTTTGGACTAATTTCAATTGAGTTATGTTTCTTTAGGAAATAATAATGTATTCGTTCTGATTTTGACTAGATTCGATGACGAGGAGGTCAATACAAAGGGAAAAGGCATTTCGGACCAGCCTGTTGAAATACGTTCTCAAGTCGCTAAAACTAAAAGTGTGCTCATATTTGTAGGTTTTGATAAATGACAAACCGACGCGCATGGAACATTGACATATGCCGAAGTCCAAGCACAAGAGAAACAAAGAGCAAGATCAAGTAAAGCAACGAAGATATACATGAGTCGTTTTATATTGTGATCTTGATCCAACAAAAGATTCAAGTCTTGGCTTCTCTCGAAAAATCATTTTCATCAAACCATGCATCTTTGATTTAAAACAAAATGATTTTCAAACGTTTTCATTTTAGCCAAAATGATTTTTAAACAAGTCTTTCAAATCTGGACAGAACTGCCAGATAATCGATTTTGTGATTAGATAATCGATTATGTTAAGCCAGCTAAAACTGGAATTTACAAAACAGCTAAATAATCGATTATGTAATATGATAATCGACTATCCTTTTTATTCAGATTAAATTAGAAATTCTGCAGAGGTCAATAATCGATTATCCTATATAGCATAATCGATTATTCACTGACGATTGCCAAAGTTTTTTTTAAACGCTGAAAGATAATCGATTATGCACAAGGCAATAATTGATTATGCTAGCATAAAATCAGCGTCTGATTTTTGAACGTTAACAGGTAATCGATTATGCAAATTGAATAATCGATTATTCTAGCTTAAAATCAGCATATGATTTTTGGACGATTTGCAGATAATCGATTATGCAAATCAGATAATCGATTATTCTAGCACAAAATCAGCAATTAGTGATTGGCAATTAAGCAACGGTCTTGGTGACTTTGAGGGCTATAAATACACCTCTAAATCTCTCTTTTAAGTACAAAAGCTGATTACAATTCTTGCATAAGCTTACATACTCTCATCTTAATCATTTCATATTTATTTCATAGTTTTTGAGAGCCAAATTCTTGACGAAGTTGTTGTGTTCTTGAGCGTATTAATTTTACTCATATCTACTCTGTAAGAGAGTCTTGTCTTGAGTGCTAGGTGTTTGTATACACTTGAAGGGAAGTTCTAATCCCTTGTTGTAAGAAGGAAAGGTTAGTTCCTTCACGTGAAGTCTTGAAGTGCGGTATCTTCGAGCAAGCATCGCTGAGACTTGTGTTCTCAGTTTGTAACGGTTTGTTAAGCACCCGTAAGCTTAACGGAGATAGTTGAAACTCGAGAGAGTCTCTCGGGAAACTGGACTAACCATACGTTGTGGTGAACCAGTATAAGTTCGGTGTGTTCTCTCCTTACTACTTTATTTACCGCACTTACTTTACTCCTGCAATTTTAATTCCGCAAATTTATCTTGATTTTTATTAAAACGCTATTCACCCCCCCTCTAGCGTTAAGCGTATATTCTAACACAGCATACGGTCGATTAGAGGTGAGTAGTCTGTATAGATAATGGCCTGAGGGTTTGAAACCACGGTTTATCACATTATAACGCTATATTAGGGTGTGACTCACGCCCTATGAAAGGTGCGAGGTTGATTATGACTAGGGGTTGTTACTTGGTCAAACCCGAATAAGTATTATACTATACTGGCGACTGATACACACCCTGTATTGAATATATCTGGGCTTCTTGCCATGTTTGGAGCCTTGTGCCGATCTGTAGTATCCTCAGAGGATGGATATCGTTGTGATAGCATGATTTGTATAATCGTTGATCTCTGTCCTTTGATTAATCATTGTTATTAAATGCTAAGTCACTTTTCTTGAAGTTAACTAATTAAGTTATATTTCCTTAAAAATTATAAACTGAGAATTTAATTGAATCTTTTATGTGACTCATATGTATACTGTGGACTGAGTATGGATCGGGCTGCACGACGCAGTGATGATATGATGATATTGCGCTTGTGTTGTAGGAGCTCATCCGGAGTCTTTACACACCTCCAGTGAGTGTCGTCGACGTTAAATTGATCAGGATGTACGCCACAGCGGGTCATGTGCATTGCATTGCATTCTTGCATTATACTTGACTGACATACTTGATATTGCTTTTTGTTAGTTCATAGTTAATGTGTAGGACTGTTAGTTTTAGCTTTACTTTTTGGCATTTCGTAGATTTGATTCAGATGTTCCGGAGGCTTAGCTGAGCAGTTGCTATCTCCAGAGCTTATCAGAGTTGTTGATGTAGCTGCTTGACATTCGCAGGACCTGACTACTCCTCCTATTTCAGTTGTATATATATACAGATTTCCAGACTTGAGTATTTTCGTTCAGATATTGTTATCCAGTTTGTATTAGAGGCTCTAGACTCGTGACCCCAGGTCTTATGGGAGTGTTTATTCAGATTTCGTATCTCTCCGTACTATTTTATTATAAATATTGGATTATTGTTCTAAAACTATTACATTTTCCTTAAATTGTCGTTTTTGAGATTTATTGTCGAATTGAGAGCGATTGTTGGGCAGGCTTTCCTAGCGTTATGGTTGGGCGCCATCATGACCGGGTTTCGGTCGTGACACAATTTGACTAAAAATAGCGACCAACTTTGGTCGCTTATGCATTTCAAATATTTTATTATTATTTTTGGCACTCTGGCGACCAATTTTGATCGCTTTTTTTAACAGACCAAATGTAATCGCTAATCTTTGATCGCTTCTTACAGGAATTCTAGTAGTGAATAAATGAATACACACTAAAGTTTCCTTACCCACTTTGTTTATATAGATAACTAAAACGTATTAATTATAATAAAATAGGCTCCTATATGGCATGAACTAGCCAAGAAGTGATGTTTTATGAGATATAAATTGCATGAAATTAACATTATTTATTATTAGTCGTGTCTATGGTACTATATTTATTTTACCATTTTTTTTTCATCTTTCTCTTCTTAGTTAGGTTGTTACGTGTTTCACACATAGAAACTAGTCCTAAAATATTCAACAATAAAGATAACAAAATTATGTAATATAAATATTGCTAATTAAAAAGCTATAATAAAAATAAATATAATCCAAAAGTACTAAGTCATGCTAAAATAAGTAGATTAATAAGAGGTATTAATTACATGACTAAAGAAAAATAAAAATAGGTTGTGTGTTTTATCTAAATTATTTCAAAACAAAAAATATATATTCAATATATTCTCGTTCGTACGTAATATTGAATTGAATGTCTTTTGTTAGCATTAATATTGATTTGATTTTGGTTTGGGTTTTTTTTTAGCATTACTTTATTTACTAGTGTTAATGGCCGTAAAACTTATTGGAACATTCAAAAGTTCTAAGTACAACCTTGAAATAATACCTTAAAAGATAAATTTATGAATATTTTTTAGAAATATTTATAAATCACATCACAATAAGTATATTTATATATTAAATATATTCAGAATTTTTATATATGTAATGTCGTGATGGTTTGGTTTCTGTTTGACTTTTTTTAGTTAAAACCAAACCAAACCAATTATGGTCGGATTTTTTTCCAACACCAAATCATAATTGGATTTTTTTTCTCGGTTTGACTCGAATTATCAGGTTGGTACAGTTTGTAGGTTTCCTTTGTACACCCTTAACTGTAGGATGCCTGAAGTGCCGACTGAAATGGCCCTGGAGGATGGCCTGGGAAATTCAACCAGTAATAGTACAACTGACGTTACTTTAGATACAACTAATACCTGCATGGTTCGTACCCCTTTGTTCACTAGTAACTATATCAAAGCAAAATGATGACAACCATGTTCAAGCAACCTCTTGTCAAGTAATACAAAGTATATATATGCATCATTCAATAAATAGAATTCAAAACACAAAGATATTCCTAATGAAAATTGATAAAGCAGATTGCGTCCAAGACTTGCATCCGACATTTCGTTTCGTTGTTTCGCCTATTTCGAACTTCTTCCTCTGTCAGCCGTCCGGCAATAGTTTTCTTAAATTCCTTAGACTTGTTAATATATTTTATTTGAAAAAACACAGAAAATTAAATAATCATAAATGTAATGAAATAATTTGAGTCCACTTTGTGTCCTTACAAATTTAATCCTTTCACAGTACCCAAAATAAAAGATTATTTTTCACAAGATAGAATTAATGAGTTTATCTTATTGGAGTAGTGATACTATGATATAGAACTTCGGTAAACTGTAAGAATTTACATTTGTATTGGAAAAAAAATGGGGGAGAAATTTTATAATTTACACCGCTTTATAAATAAGGCCAAGCCTCTGAATTTACATGTAATGAATAAGTGAGATGAAGAGGTACAATCTAAAATATGCTTTTTCTTAAAAAACCGAACATTCTGATATGTATATTAACTCCATCTATTTTTACATTCCGCACATACATATAGGATTTGCTCAAAAAGCATCGCGAACACATTGTTTAATACAAGTTGATTGGATTTTATGTACATTTTGTCTTTACCTTTAAACTATAAACAAAAGGTCATATGTGACAAATTCGTATTTGATACTATTCATTAAAGCTAAGAATGTATGAACCATTTCTTTCATAGTATTGCAGTTAAAATCATGGTAACTGACAAAAAACAAAGCAGCCATTAAGATTTGATGAAGAGTCAGCTCAGCACTGTCTACTCTAAAGAACATGAACGGAAAGTTAGCATATTTTATATTTATTTACATACTGTGATTTGAAGGTGTGTAATTACATTTAGATTTAGATACGGATGGCGAATAGGCGGGTTGGGCTGAATTTGGACGGGTCAAGATAAATTAGGTCAAGTAAATGAGTCATTGTCCGTACTCAGCTTAAAGTGTACTTGGGTTAAGATTGGCTGCGTCAAGATGCGCTAAACAATGAGTCATAACCCAATCCGCCCAACTTGACCTATGTTTTAGAACTATGCTCATCTTGCATAAAAAAAAGTCTTTTTAAGTTGAAAAACAAAACAAAAACCAAAAAGTTAAAAATACAAAAACAAAAAAAATTTAAAATACAAAAAAAATGAGGGGTTTCCGGGGGGTGGGGTGCAGAAAAACAAAAAAATTAAAAATTAAAAATACAAAAATAAATTGTGGGGTTTGCGGGGAGGAGGGGTAGGATGGGTGGTTGGTGCAGAAAAATAAAAGAACATAAATTTGAATACAAATAAAAATGTAAAAGTGGAAAACTAAGTAAATTTATTGATAAGTTGGGTTAAGATAATTTTATTTTGCGTGAGTTTCTTGGGTTGTATTTGGGCTGCTTAATGGGTCAGAATGAGCTATAAATTACGTGTAGTAGCCACTAAATAAGGGTGTATTTAATTTTTATCCACTATTTAAAATGTTTATTAAAAAAAGCCACTACTAAGGGAGAAAAGACACAATTACCCTTTCTCTATCTGTTGTATAATCTCAAAATCGACGAAAACCCTTATTTTCATTCTTTCGGACGAGAGCGGTTCTGGGTTCCATGTTCTGCACTTCTTCATCTTCATCGCATGCAAACTTTGCTCCTTCATCTTCTCCGTCATTTTCTGTCAAACGCGACTGATAATTTTTATTTTTTTATGCATTTTTGTTTTTCTTTATGTGTAAGTTGGTTTAATATCGTGTGAAGTATGTGTGAATTTTCAAAAGTTAGCATTATATGTTGATTCAGTGTCGTATATTTTGTGTGGTTCTGTTTTTGATAAATTTTTAGTATGTGAAATTTGAAATATGTTTGTGGTTGATTCAATATATTACATTATGTAGGTATATTTCATAAAAATAGTCGTAGAAATTCTTAAGCTTAGTGTGATTATGAATTTTGAATTAATTGTTCATTAAATGTAAGGAAGAAACGACATTAAATTTTGTAGTTGGAATTCAAAGTTAAGGACTGATTGTCATTAACTTTTGTACATGAAACTTGAAGTTAAGGACTAAGTGTCCTTAACTTTGGAAATTGAAAGTATAAGTTAAGTATTGTATTTCTTTAACCTTTGCACTTAAAATTTAAAGTTAAGGATTGGTTTTCCTTAACTTTTGCACATGAAACTTGAAGTTAAGGACTAAGTGTCCTTAACTTTGGAAGTTGAAAGTATAAGTGTCCTTAACTTTGGAAGTTGAAAGTATAACTTAAGGACTGTATTTCTTTAACCTTTGCATTTACAATTTAAGGTTAAGGACTAATTGTCCTTAACTTTTGCACATGAAACTTGAAGTTAAGGACTGAGTGTCCTTAACTTTGGAAGTTGAAAGTATAAGTTAAGGACTGTATTTCTTTAACGTTTGCACTTAAAATTTAAAGTTAAGGACTGTATTTGTTAACTTTTAAACTTAAAAATTATAAGCTAAGTCTTAATTTTTGTTTGTTTTTCCTTCTTTTCTAGTGTTAAAATGGAAGGTGATCGTTTTTTTTGATTTTGACGATTTGCGTAATTTTATGGTATATTGGAAAGGAGATTTTCAATGTAAGGAAATAATTAAAAGTTTTCTGTCGAATAGCCAATGGAAGAAATTGAGAGAAAGTATTTTTGGCAACTTCTTCATATTACAAAGTGTGATGTTCTCAGGTAATCTTATGCATTGTGTATTGCTTTCAGAAATTGTTAGTAATGAACCTTGATTCGATGACATTCAAGGTATTTGACCGCGATATTAAATTTAGTCGTGATGCATTCCATATTATTACTGGTTTGAAGTCGTATTCGTTGCTTGATATGAAAGGTTAAAATGAGAAAGAGAATAGGCTTTTAAGAGTATATTTCCCTGAAATGACAAAATTGAGTTGGCTGATTTGTACAGTTTTATTTATAATCGTCCACATGGTACAACTTCATCTTTGTGGGCAGTGATGACGATGCTTTTACGGTGGCAATACTCTATTGTTTTGAGTCGGTTTGATGGGCAAAAGGGAAAATAGGTATGTGTCGGAGCAAATAATGAAAATTATTGACGATGAAGCACTTTGCACTTCCTTCAACTGGGGATCTCTTGCTTATGAGGCGCTATTAAAATCGTTGAAGAGTTTCTTGAAATCAAATGAGAATAATGTTGAGAAGGAGAAAGAGAAAGAAAAATATATTGATAGCTATAGTTTAGTTGGCTTTCCTTTTGCAATTTGTGTCTGGATTATGGAAGTACTTCATATTTTCCAAGAGAAACAATTTGTGAACTTCAAAGAAGCTGGTTATCCTCGAATATTATATTATTCTGAAATGAAGTCTCCACAATTTGATGCTCTTAGTAGAAAGTATTTCCATAATGAAAAAGTAAGTTAATATAATTACTATCTATTTTTTTATTTATTTGTTTTAGTTATGTATACTTATGTTTAGTTTTTCTTATATAATAGGTGTTTAAGTTGATTGAGGTGTCACCCTTTATTCCCGTGGAAGAAGAAGATAGAGAGCCTCTTGGTGTGGAGGAGCTAGTTTCACAAGATCAAGGCTCAAGGTCTTCTTCCTCACAATTTGACGAAGGCGTACTTAAGGAAATTGTTAGAGTATGTGTTTCTACCTTTGAATAGTATTAATTTTTTATTTGATTATTCCTTGCTTATGAACACCCCTTTTTTATATTATGTTTTTTGATTCACTGATTATCAGAGAGTTTTAAGAACGATCTGTAAGCAGAAGTTATCAAAGTTAATCAGAAAATTACTGTATTAGAAAAAAAGATTGAGAATGAAATAAAGCTAATTTCAGTTAGTCCAATTTTAGGATTTTGTGTCCTTAAATTTTGAACTTGAAATTGAAAAATAAGGACTTCTTGTCCTTAACTTTTGAACTCTGAAATGAAACTTAAGGACATCATGTCCTTAAGTTTTGAACTTATAATTCAAAGTGAAGGACTGTATGTCCTTAAGTTTTGAATTTGGAGTTCAAACTTAAGGACTGCCTGTCCTTAAGTTTTGAACTTGTAATTCAAAGTTAAGGACTACTTGTCCTTACGTTTTGAAATTGGAGTTCAAACTTATGGACTGTATTTCCTTAAGTTTTGAACGGAGTTCAAACTTAAGTACTGTCTTTCCTTAAGATATGAATTTGGAGTTCAAACTTAAGGACTGCTTATCCTTAAGTTTTGAACTTGGAGTTCAAACTTAAGGAATGCCTATCCTTATGTTTTGAACTTGGAGTTCAAACTTAAGGACTGCTGTGTCCTTAAGTTTTAACTTGGAGTTCAAACTTAATGACTGCATGTCCTTAAGTTTTGAAATTGGAATTCAAACTTAAGGACTGTCTGTCCTTAAGTTTTGAACTTGGAATTCAAACTTAAGGACTGGCTGTCCTTAAGTTTTAAACATGTCCTTCTCTTTGTAACTTAGTTGCTTTCGCAGGATTTAAATATAACTCTAGGATCAAAGCTTGATACTTTGATAAACATGTTTGGGAAAGCTGATCAGATGAACACAGATAGAGAATTTAGTGTTCCAATCAGAAAAGATGGAGTTGATGATCATTGTCGTGCTACTGAGCCTACTGGTATATTCAACCAAGATAGAGGTGGTGTTGAACGGGATCATGTGGATGTGCATGTAGAGGGTCAGTATGAAAGAGAATTTAGAGATGCACATTTAGATGATGAAACTGAAAATGTTACTGATATTGAGAAAGGTTAGACATAGATTTTTAGTGTTTTTCATTGAAATGTATATTCAGTAGATTAATACATATAAACTATGCATGTGCATGCAGAAGTTGAAGATTTAGGAGATTGTCAAGAGCATGAGAATCAACAAGAGAAAGGAGTGCCAGAGTAAATTTGTAGAGTTTGTGGATTGCAACCACATGAGGATTTAACAAGTACATTGGGGACAAGTGTCAGCGAGATTGTATGCAAATGCTTAGAAGGAACGTGTGATCTCTCTACATCGCTATCATACAAAGAAAAATTTGGAGTTCAAACTTGTGCCAGTCAAGGTTAGAAAGAATTTTCATTATATATTGTATCTTTATTTTAGTGAATTATTAGAATGGGTATTAATTTTAAATGTTACAGTATCTTTTGAAGCAGCAAGCGAAGAATCTGGAGTGCAGTATCAAGAGAAAACTGGACAACAATCTCAAGATATAAGTAGAAGTGAGATTGGTTCCAAACCTATAGATGCAACATGTAATGAGGATGATGTAGCTGGAATGATCTTGGATATTGCAAATGGTTAGGCAGTGCTTTTTTAATTTTATATATGTTTGTTTTAATTAAAGATTATTAATTTGTTAGCTCTTGTAAATATTTTTGCAGAATCTTGTCAACAAGCATCTAAAGATCATAGTGAACAACTACAAGATAAAGAAAATGTGGAATTGCAAGAAAAAAAATATTGCACGCAATATCTTGGCTGAGTTGTCATTTGAAAAAACACAATAAGGTACTGCAGAGAAGACAGGTACTGATTGTGTCCTAATTATTATATGTACAATTGTAATTTTATGTCTTCATTTGACCTATTACAGAAAACTAATATGAATATGTATGTATGTATGTATGTATGTATGTATGTATGTATGTATGTATGTATGTATGTATGTATGTATATATGTATGTATATATATATATATATATAGTGTCGCAAGCAGAGGAACAACACAAAGAGGACACCAATGATGACAATCTTAACCAATATACAAGGAAAATAAAGAGAGATAGTATTGGTTATGATGGTCCATCATTTTCTCTGCTTACTCCTACTCCTCCAAGTACGCAAATTGATATTGATGCGTCTTTGACTATGGAGGGTGAAGAAAATGTTGAAAAAGAACTTGGTCGAGGTAATTTAGAGGTCCATGGTAGAATTAGGCTTGAATTGGCGAAAGTTGGACGTTTAGAAGTTCTTAGGCTTGAATTCGAGGTTGATTTGGTATTTTGGTATTGTTTTGGGTGTACCAGAGGTTCGAGTAAGCTGGGGTAGTGATATGTAATTTGTTGGAATTATTGGTTGAAGTCCCGAGGGCCTCGGGTGAGTTTTGGATAGATTTGGGTCGTGTTGCGCTTGTTTTTCTTATGTTTCGATGCAGTTTTTCAAGTATAAATAATATCATATTGAACAAATGAGATCCGATTTTTTTATTGAATCATTAAATGCGTATCGTAATTACGGACTCATAGCAAAAAGAATCATCGAATTTGGACATTGTATGGAGATTTTACGGTCATTTACAAAGAATTAGGCTACCAGCTTTTTCATATTAATTACGAAATTGCTACTAGCAGCGTATTTAAAAATTTCCACTTTTTGCAAATATTAAAACCTACATATCTCATTCATTATAAGGCAAAATTGAGTGATTCAAAAGCCTAACTTGATTATAACTTCATAAGGAATCCATTGGAGGCATAAAATATGAGTTTCGGGATCGTTTGGCACGAAAAACGATGCAGAATAACTGGCAGACAACTAGGGTTTGTATATCCGATTATATTTTGGGGATCTCGGGTTTGGGAGATTTTGGAGGCGATTTTTAACATATGGATTGGGGTAGGTATTCTCTACTCTGTTTTGGTTATATTTCTTGAATCCATCTTCGTGTTTGGGATTTAATTGACGATTTCAAAGTGAAACTAAGGGAATTAGGGTTTGAGTTTTGGATAGTTTTAAGTGAGGATTTGAGGGACCAAACAAAGTCCTATTTTGATAATTTTTTTATGGTTAGACCCGGGAGAGAACGAGGTTTAAGATTATACCATTTTTGACAGATTTTGACCCGTAATTTGGTCGATTCGGATTTTAATTTTATATTTTGTTGTTTTTATTGTGGAATTATATTCTTTAGGATATGTTGATAGTAGTAATCTGATTATGGTTATATCAGAGCTTTTGGAGGCCGAGTCCAGAGACGAGGGCATCAGAGTAGGATTTTATGCGGTTGAGGTAAGTAACAGTTTTAACTCTATCTTTGAGGGAATAAACACGGAGAATTTGATAACGTGTGATTGTTTGGAGGTGATACCCATGCTAGGTGACGGGCATGTGGGTGTATACCTCGAGGGATTGAGACTTGGACCGTCCTACAAGGCCTCATGGCCATTATCTGTGTTTATGTAGTTCCTTGGTGTTGAACTTGTCTACCTTCATGTTAGAGATCATGCTTAGGCTTTATTCATGCTCATGTTATTTGTACTTAGTCATAGAAATTATTGTACATGTTTAGCCCAATCTCTATTATTTGTTAATATGTTGTGATACATGATATGGATTGTGTCCCCTTATTTGTTGATGATGGTGAGGCTAGTGAGGCACATGATTGAGTAAGGACAAGGGCCTGGTTGTGAGGATATTAATACAATAGCGCATGAGCTGTCCGCATAGCATGCGAGTTGACCATGCGGGTCCAGGTATTTATACCATAGCGCATGAGTTGCCTGCGTAGCACGTGAATTGACCTTGCAGATCCAGGTATTGATATGATGGCACATGAGTTGTCCGTGCTTAGTGCTTGGGCTTTGGGGGGCCCTCCGGAGTCTGTACACACCCCTAGTGAGCCCAGAGTGTTGAGTGCATTGAGTGTTGAGTGTTGAGTGCTGGGCGATTGAGTGACGTTTTTGTGAAGTTGCATCTACTTCTTTTGTTGCTGCATTTATCTGTTAAATTCCTTTGTTGTATTTACTGAGTTATAGAATTTACCTATTTATTTTTTAATTGTGAAAATAAAAATTGCACTATTTTTCTTAGCTCGTCACTACTGCTTAGTTCCTTAGTTATTTATGCTACTACTGAGGTGGTAGTACTCATAGTAGACGCTGCACTATATATGCAGATCCAGATGAGTTAGACCGTGGTGATCGTTGAGTTCAGGTCGGCTATCTGTGGAGATCGCAAGGTAGCTTCTAGCGTCCATGGGGCCTTGTCCTCTTGTCATTTCTTATTTTAGACAATTATATTTCTTAGTTCATAGTTTTAGACGCTCATCACATAGTGACACCCTGATGTTTGGGACTCTTTCCGTATTTTTATATTAATTATATTTCGAGTTGATTTAGTTTATGAGAAATTTAAATGTTTGTATTATTTTATTAAATCCTTAAAAATTAATTAGTAGTAATATTTTGCGAAATAGGCTTGACTTGTAACACGATAGGCGCCATCACGACCATCGTTAGATTTTGGATCATGACAAGTTCGTATCAGAGCCTAGGTTACATAGGTCTCACGAGTCATGAGCGGGTTTACTAGATTCTTGGGGATCGGTACCGAGACGTCCGTACTTATCTTCGAGAGGCTGCAAAACCTTTAGGAAAACTTCACCTTCTTGAATTCTTATCACGCGATATTGATTTAGCTTGAAGTGTAACTCTTTGAAGTCCTTCCACGCATTCGTATGCGCACATCAGTGCTCGGTATCAATTTGTGTATCAACGATTGTGATTCCCTATATGAGGCAAGTCTGGAGGATTTGAGGTCGGGTTTTGACTGTAGCTTGAGCACTAAGGTGTTGATTGTGTGAGCGCGTGCTTGTGGACTTATATGTCCGTTAGTGTCACTATTAGTGGAAATGGTGGCTTGATGGATACGTGATGAGTGTGATGTGACCGCGAGATGAGTTCATATGATTTGAATGTGACAATAAGGTATTAGTGAACGTTTCACCTACTTAAGACTCCAGTTATGTTTCTAGACTCGTTCGAGGACGAGCGTCCATTTAAGAGGGGAGGTTGTAACGACCCGGCCTGTCATTTTGAGATTTATAGCCCCATTTACCCCATCTATGCTTATTTATGTGTTGTTTAGATCTATTGAGTTATATCGAGTCGGTAAGTGTGGGTTCGGGATTGTTTTGGAGTGAAATGAACACTTAGTCTCTTAGTTAGAAAGCTAAGTTAGAAAAGTCAATCAGAAGTTGACTTATGAGTAAACGAATTTGAATTTTGATTTTTATGATATGAGCTTCCTTGGGTAGTTTTAGATGTAAGAGTGAGTCCAAAATGTAATTTGGACGTACGTGGTAGAATTAGGCTTGAATTGGTGAAAGTTGGAAGTTTAGAAGTTCTTAGGCTTAAATTCAAGGTTGATCTAGTATTTTGGTGTTGTTTTGGGTGTACTGGAGGTCCGAGTAAGCTAGGGTAGTGATATATTAGTTGTTGGAACTAAGGTTGAGGTCCTGAGGGCCTCAGGTGAGTATCGGATAGATTTGGTTTGGGTTGCGCTCGTTTTTCTTATGTTTCGACGTAATATTTTCAAGTATAAATGATATCATACTAAAGAAATGAGATCCAATTTTTTTTTGGTTGAATCATTAGATCCGTATCGTAATTACGGACTCGTTGCAAAAAAATGATCGAATTTGGACATTATATGAAAATTTTAGGGTCATTTTACTAAGAATTAGGCTACCAGCTTTTTCATATTAACTACGAAATTGCCAATAGCAACGTATTTAAAAATCTGCACCTTTTGCAAATATTCAAACCTACATATCTCATTCATTAAAGGCCAAATTGAGTGATTCAAAAGCCTAACTTGATTAGAATTTCACAAGGATCCATTGGAGGCATAAAATATGAGTTTCGGGATCGTTTGGAACGACAAACGATGCAGAATAGCTGGCAGAAAACTAGGGTTTGTATATCCGGTTATATTTTGAGTTGGGGAGCTCGGGTTTGGGAGATTTTGGAGGCGAGTTTTAATATATGGATTGGGGTAGGTATTCTCTACTCCGTTTTGGTGATATTTCTTGAATTCATCTTCATGTTTTTGATTTAATTGATGATTTCAAAGTGAAACTAAGGGAATTAGGGTTTAAGTTTTGCAGAGTTTTAATAGAGGATTTGAGGGACCAAACGAAGTCCGATTTTGATAAATTTTATATGGTTAGACTCGGAAGAGAACGAGGTTTATGATTATATCATTTTTGACTGGTTTTGAGATATGGGCCCGGGGGCCGGGTTTTGGCCGATTTTGGATTGTTTTTTATATTTTATAGTTTTTATTGTAGAATTCAATTCTTTAGGCTATGTTGATAATAGTAATCTGATAATAGTTAGATTCAGAGCTTTTGGAGACCGAGTCCAGAGACGCGGGCATCAGAGTAGGATTTTGTGCGGTTGAGGTAAGTAGCAGTTTTAGCTCTGGCCTTGAGGGTAAACATAGAGAATTTGCTAACGTGTGATTGTTTGGAGGTGATACCCACGCGAGGTGACGGGTGTGTAGGTTTATACCTCAAGCGATTGAGACTTGGTCCATCACGTAAGGCCTCATATCCATCATTTGTGTTTACGTAGTTACATGTTGTTGAACTTGTCTACCTTCATGTTAAAAATCATGCTTAGGCCTTATTCATGCTCACATTATTTGTACTTAGTCATAGAAGTTATTGTACATGTTTCACTCAATCTCTATTATTTGCTAATATGTTGTGATACTTGATATGGGTTGTGTCCCCTTATTTGTTGATAATGGTGAGGCTAGTGAGGTAAATGATTGAGTAAGACCAAGGGCCTGGTTGTGAGGATATAATACCATAGCGCGTGAGTTGTCCGCGTAGCATGTGAGTTGACTATGTGGGTCCAAGTATTTATAACATAGCGTGTGAGTTGTCCACGTAGCACGTGATTTGACTGTGCGGATCCAGGTATTGATATGATGGCATGTGAGTTGTCCGTGCTTAGAGCTTGGGCTTTGGGAACCCCTCCGGAGTCTGTACACACCCCCAGTGAGCACAGAGTGTTGAGTGTATTGTGTGTTGAGTGTTGAGTATTGAGTGATTGAGTGACATTGCTGTGAAGTTGCATCTACTTTTGTTGTTGCTGCATTTATCTGTTAAATTTCATTGAGGTATTTACTGAGTTATAGAATTCACCTGTTTATTTTTAAATTGTGAAAATAAAAATTTGACTATTTTTCTTAGCTCGCCACTACTACTCAATTCCTTAGTTATTTCTATTACTACTGAGGTGGTAGTACCCATAATACACCCTGCACTTTATGTGCAGATCCTGGTGAGTTAGAGCGCGGTGATCGTTGAGTTTAGGTCGGCTATCTGTGGAGATCGCAAGGTGCCTACTAGCGTCTGTAGGCCCTTGTTACTCCTCTTGTAATTTCTTATTTTAGACAATTATATTTCTTAATTCATAATTTTAGACGCTTATGACTTAGTGACACCCTGATGTTTGGAACTCGTTTCCGTATTTTTATATTAATTATATTTAGAGTTAATTTAGTTTATGAGAAATTAGAATGTTGGTATTATTTTATTAAATCCTTAAAAATTAATTAGTAGTAATATTTTGGGAAATAGGCTTGCCTTGTAGCATGATAGGCGCCATCACGACCATCGTTAGATTTTGGGTCGTGACAGAAATATTCCTTATTTCGGGCCCCCCTATTATATAAAGGGACCCCGACATTTGTGAGACATCTTATCATCACTAGAAAAAGAATATACGCTTTGCATTTTAGCTCATTGTTCATCAGCATTGTCCTTTAGCTCCATTATTCCTAATTTATTTTTACTACTTTACTGGTTTTATCATATCTCGAGGTCACCACGATCAAGTATTATTGGTTTGATTCACCTCTGTCTTTCTTTTATACTTTATATTTCTTGATTTATAATTGGTATGAACTAAATTAAATATCTTTAAAACCACAAACCAAGTTTAATTGTTACTCGTATTTTCGAGGTAAATAGTGGTGCGCCCACCATGGGGCTAAAGATAATAGTGATTATTTATTTAATGATTTTAATCACACACATTATTTTTACGCTTTTTCTTATCATGATTTGTTGATTTTCAGCTAAAACGTGTCTAGCTCACAAAACGTACTCATTCAAGACAACGAAGGTATTGGAGAAAATAGTAACGCAGGAATTGGTGTACCACCGATAAACCCAGGGGAAGTGCCAAATGTGGAACCTGTTGATCTTAGTTCACACATTGCTTTGAATGCATTCTAGGCACGGACCCCGAAGCAGATATACACAAGGAATCCCAGCCTGATTGCCAAAGAACACAAGGAATGGAAGGAGGGGGAGTCAGCCTCCAAGTGATATTCGAGATGCTGCAAGCTCAGCAAATCACAATCGCTCAACTTCAGAGTCAGAACAAAACCCCGAACACAACCTAACCAGTAAACACTCAGCGTACTGAACTAGCACTAGATAGGCTCGATTAAAGTAGCTCGGGGACTGGCCCCACGATTATGAAAATGCTCGATGAACTAGCAAATAGGATCGAGTCCGGAGAAAAGAAAATTGAAGAAAATGATAAGAAGGTGGAAACTTATAACTCCTGGGTAGACTAGATACTAGGGGCGCCTCCAGTTTTAAAAGGTTTAGATGCCAAAAAGTTCACACAAAACCTTTCCCCCAAGCGCGACTCTAAAGCCCATCCCTAAGAAGTTTTGCATGCCTGATATACCCAAACATAACGGGACAACCGACCCTAACAAACATATTACTTCATACACTTGCGGAATCAAAGGAAACGAATTGAATGACGATGAAATCGAGTCAGTTTTGTTGAAAAATTTGGAGAAGCACTATCAATGGTAGCCATTATTTGGTATCATATCTTGGCTCCTAACTCCATTGATTCATTTGCTATGCTAGCAGATGCCTTTGTGAAAGCACACACAGAGGCCATAAAGGTGGACACGAGAAAATCGGACATCTTTAAGATAAAATAGATGAACGACAAGATGCTAAGGGAGTTTGTGTCCCGGTTTCAGATGGAAAGAATGGAGTTACCACCGATCTCCGGTGACTAGGTAGTGCAAGCCTTTATGTAGGGTCTGAATGAAAGGAGCTCGATTGCATCTCGACAGTTGAAGCAAAACTTGATTGAATACCCAGCTGTGACATGCTCGGATGTGCACAATCGTTTTCAGTCAAAGATAAGGGTCCAGGATGACTAGTTAGGAGCCCCCTCGGGTTTAGTTCATCCTAGAAAATTTGCAGCCAAGACCCCGAGGGACATAGACCTAGAATCAAGGTTCAACAAAGAAAGATACCAGTCGTATGCGGAACAAATAAACAATGGCCCGAGCCGTAACCCTCCTCGAAATGATCGAAGAAACTATCAAGGTCGAAGATCTCGGGGACTTATGAGTAAGAGTGGGTTCGATAAACATATCGGCCCCGTAAAGGCTCCCTGATTATCAGAATATAATTTCAGCATAGATGCGTCGATGATTGCCTTATCCATTGGAAGAATCAAAGACACCAAGTGGCCAAGATAATATAGACCAATTCTGTTCAAAGGAACCGGAATTTGATGTGCAAGTATCATGTCACACATGGTCATCAGACAAAAGATTGTAGATAGCTGAGGGAAGAAGTGTCTCGTTTGTTCAACGAGGGCCACCTTCAAGAATTCCTACGTGTACAGGCTAAAAATCATCTCCGATAAAGAGATGTAAGGAAAATTGAGCAAGAACAACCGCATAATGTAATCCACATGATCATTAGCGAAGACGATGTTCCCCAACAACTTTTGTTCAAATGCACCAAGGTGTCAATTACAAGAGAAAAACAGACTCGGAGCTATGTGCCCGGGAACGTCTTATCATTTTATGATGGGGAAGCAAAAGGCATATCTCAGCCTTATAATGACACACTGGTAATCTCTATCCTTTTAAATAAAATTCAAATTAAATGTATTTTAGTGGATCCATGTAGCTCAACAAACAAATTCAGATCGAGTGTCGTGGAATAACTCGACCTGCAAGATCAGATCGTACCTGCATCCCGAGTCTTGAATGGCTTCAACATGGCAAGCAAAAGAACAAATGGAGAAACCATCCTTCCAGTAAATGTAGCTGGGACCATACAAGATACGAAGTTCCATGTGATCGCAGGCAACATGAGGTACAACGCACTCTTCGGGAGATTATTGATACATAACATGAGGGCGGTTCCTTCAACTCTTCACCAAATGATAAAGTTCCCAACAGAGAAAGTAGTGAAAACAGTCTTCGGAGAGCAACATGTTGCAAAGGAGATGTTTGCTATCGAGGAAGAGGTGCCAGTACCTGAGCCTTTGACCTCAAAGAAATCGAGCAAAAAAGGTAAATATGCGGCTAAATAACCATTACCACAGGTAACCAAACTTTTTAAGATAGGATCTATTCGGGAAGTAAAGCACCCCGAGAGGGTAGCCAACATTATTATTAAAAGGGGAAACAAACTTAGAATGTGCATGGATTATAAGGACTTGAACAGAACATGTCCAAAAGATTATTTCCCCTTGTAAATCGTCGGTCACAGATCAATGCCACAATTGTCCTCGAGACCTTAACTTTTCTCGATGCCTACTCCGGGCACAATGAGATTCAGATGAACCCGGTGGACCAGGAAAAGACTTCTTTCATTATCAAATTTGGAACCTAATATTACAACATAAGGCCTTTCGGGTTGAAAAAAATGCAGGAATATACATACCAATGCCTAGTTAACAGAATGTTCTAAAAATGAATAGGCAAAACAATGGAAGTTTGTATTGATCATATGTTGATTAAGTTCCTAATTAAGTCCCTATGCGTAGAGGACAATTTGGTTCATTTATAGGAGACATTTGCGATCTTGAGAAAATACAGCATGAAGCTTAGCATTGAGAAATGTCCCTTCGGGGTTGGCACAGGTGAGTCCCTCGACATCATGGCATTAAATCGACGCACCAAAATCAAGGCTATCAAGGGTGTCACACTGTTGGATAGCGTGGAGGCCGGGTAAAGGCTAACAAGGCAAATGGATTCCTCGAGTTGATTCTTTTCGAGGTCGTCGAATCGAAGTCACCAGTTCTTTTCTTTGCACAAAAAGGAAAAGGACTTTGCATGGACCATTGAATGTAAGCAAGCCTTAGAAGAATTAAAGCGACACCTGCCGAGCCCGCCTTTGCTTCATACCCCGATGGTAGATGAAAAATGAGAAACAACACTTGTTCGAATAGCCGTGCAAAAGCATATGATCAAAAGATATTACAATATGAGGACCAACCTCCAACATTTCGGAGTCGGGGACTTAGTTCTACAAAAAGTCACCCTCGATACTCGAGATCCAAATGAAGAAAAACTGCACCCGAATTAGGAAGGACCTTACCAAGTCCTAGGAGTTGTTAGCAAATGATCCTATAAAGTCAGCACCATGGAAGGTCAACAACTGATAAACAATTAGAACATATCATCACTTAAACCATACTACTGCTAAGCTACGATTTTATCCTTTTGTCCATTTGAGTTTAAAACTAACTCATTACAGATATTGGGCCGACGGCATACGATCTCGAAGGCATCATTTTTTACATGAAGGCCTTAGGTTTTAAAACATGCATTGCACTCTTTTTCCCTTAGATCGAATTTTGTCCCAAATGGGTTTTACCGGAAAAATCTTTAATGAGGCAACAACTACGTGCTACCTAAGGAAACCTTAACAGTATCCAAGGCTTATTTTTAATCATCGTCAAATACTGGGGGGAAATCACCCTTGGATGGTTATATTTTGAGGAAAATGCTTCGCACCTAAGACGGCCTCGATAGGAAAACTTTGTAATGGGCCAAACGGTCAAATGAACCGTGTCCGTATAGAATAGTTGATCCTCGAAGGCAAAGCATGTACACATGTATCAATTACTTGAAGAAGCATTCTGTTAATATCAAAAACACATTGTGTTTCAAAGAAGTATTCGATTACATGAGGTCTACACCTATAGTTTAACGGGAAACGACTCTAGAGCCAAAGCATAAAAGCACCCCCGAATACTCGGTTACTATCATCAACAGCCAGTACATATGAGTTATCAGAAACTCGAACTTATAAGACCTCAAAGAGGCATCCCCTCAAAATAAAGGCCAAGGTTAATATACTCGGGAACTAACTTTCCGAACAAGTATGGAAAGTTTTCGGGAAACAAATCTAAGTGATTCGAAGGCTATGACCACACTAAAGAATACAGTCATATAAAGGGTAAGGCCAGAATAATGCGGCTTGGAGACGTCTGACTTTTGCTATAAATTGAAGTCCTTCAAATATTGAAAAATTAGTTAAATCAGGCTACTGATCGTTGCTGACTCAACGCTAAACGAGAAGAGCGGGTCGCTAACAGCTTTTACCTGAATAGTAGTTCAGGATCGATTTTGCATAGGGAGTTTAGAATGGAGTTGTATTGTCTGTTTAGCCTAGAACTGCATTTGCACTTCTAATTGCACTCCTAACATTTTTTGGGTTTTCTTTTGTATTAACAACTACTGTTATTATCTAAAGATTTTAAGTCTAATTTATACTAAGGGAATATTGCTAGATTGTAAGTAATATGGAGAAAGGTACTAGGGTCGTGGAATCACCTAGATGCTTAACTAACGAGTAGAAACTACTAATAATAGATTGACATATTTGGGATTTAAGCTATAACCGTTGCACAATTGTACCCACTCTCACATATCTCGATATAGAGAGCGATTTTGCCGAATTGACTCTCTCAGACCAGTCGGGTAGGCCAATTAGACCAAGCAACTAGGGTTAAAGTAGGGTGATTACTCTCTCGAGATTTAACCATTAATTGGGACTACTATTTCTCATGGGTCCATCCTAATTCCTTGTTGGTCAATTTTGGGGTCTTAGACTCTCTATCTGAAGAAGATTAAAACCCCACTAAGATAGAATCAATTTTTGCAATCACTAATCTTTAATTAAAGCATATAATTAACCCAAATAACAAATACCCAATATCAATCTATCATTAGAAAGCAACACCCATCAATTGACCAAACTAGGGTTGACCCACAACCCTAGCTAATGGGTTTAGCTAGACATAATTGAAGAAGAAACGAAAGAAATAGAAGAAGAAATAACCATATTAATTAATTGCTGAAGTAAAACTATAAGAATCTATGGAGAAATTAAAGCTAAAGTGCCAAAATAGGCTAAAATATCGGTCCTCACGAGCGCAGCACTCTTCAGTAATTAAAATTTAACCTAAAATGGTAAAACATTCTATTTATAGTAGGCTGGAAAAAGTAGACAAAATTGTCCCTGTAGGGTCAGTGGGGGCCGCACAATTACAACCGCGGCCACACTGGCTGGTTTGATATACATTTCCATCTCTCTAAAGTGGTTGGCATGAACCGCATAAAGATGTGGCGCGGCCACATGTGCAATTGGCGCAGCCCACATGAAGATAAATGCGGCCGCGTGGCTGACTTTGCCCAAAACTCAATCTTCTCTGACCCTCTTAGCACAGACCGCATGACATGATGGTGCGACTGCGCGAGCTGGATGCGTGCCGCCTAAACCCTCCACGGACGTGTGGTTACAAGCTTGGATTTGCACTCCTCTAAACTCCTCTAGTGCGGTTGTATGCATAATTGTGTGGTCCGCACCAGGTTACTATTCCACCACTACACTTGGCCTTTGATACTTGAGTAGGTTTCACTCCGTTTTGAGCAGATTTTCGACATTTTGTCTCTTTGTAGCTCAAACCTGCAATTAAGCACAACTTGTAAGCATTTTGGGACTATTTTGTAGCGAATCATACTCAAAGCATAGGAAAATAGGGGCATCAAACACGTTAAAATCCTACTTATCAACTCCCCCAAACTTAAATCTTTGCTTCTTTTCAAGCAAACAACATAAGACCCACCCCTTAAATAAAACATCCAAGTAATTCAAGCTATCTAATAGTAACCTCAACAAGCATCAATTGGGACTAACAATCTCCCTCAATTTGAATGCATCATTAACACGTTTAAACTTGTGGATCAAGTGTGACACAAGAGCATCAAGAGTTGACAGATTTCATCAAGGATCTTCTTTCAATTACTTTGGTCATTATGGGACCCAAACTCACACATCCTAAACTCTCCCTAAGCAAACCTCACCTATTACAGTATTGACACATAAATCGAGGTTGATGAATTTTCACTCATATTTCTCAAAAAAAAGGTCACAAGTCCGGCTCTAAGTACCATATGCTTGCCCCTTATGTAAGTATCCACTAATGTAGGTTCCCTTCAACTCAAGATCATATAGGGCTTTTGTGGAGTCATTGTGAAGGCTTTTGGGTAAGGGTAAGATATATTTTTGTTCAAGTGGGTTCAATCTTCCCTTAAGCTCCTCTTTTTGATTCATTTTGGCACACTTTCTTGACTCGTTGGAGTATTCACTTCTTTTCAAGGGGTTAGAGAGACACATTGTCACTCTTTCTTATGCCATTCAAAAGATTTCTCCTTTTTTCTACTTTTCCACACCTTTTTCACTTTTGTTTTCTTTGAATCCCCTTTTTGTTCTTATTCATATTGGTCTTTCTTTTTGTATTTTCATTTCTTTCTTTTTTGTTGCCTTCCTTTTCTTTTGCTTTTGTACCTTTTACCACATTGTTTCCTTTCTTGTCTCTCCCCCAAACTTATACATTTACCATTTACTCAAGGGAAGATTTGGGTGCCAAGAGAGGGTATCATTAAGAACGAGTATAGGCTTGTAGCTTTGGTTCTTGAAAGAAAAAGGTTCAAAGCTCAAAAGGGTTAACTAGGGAATCATTTAATTGGTAGGCTATGAAGTTGTTCAACTTAGCATTTGGAACAAGGATAGCCTATA
The DNA here is from genome assembly GCA_034376525.1 of Nicotiana benthamiana. Classification (NCBI taxonomy): domain Eukaryota; kingdom Viridiplantae; phylum Streptophyta; class Magnoliopsida; order Solanales; family Solanaceae; genus Nicotiana; species Nicotiana benthamiana. The sequence goes on along the minus strand of CM067328.1, from coordinate 80,882,048 downwards.
ATCACTTCTCAAGTCAAATTTCACCTAGGATTTTGCCTCAACAAACATTTAGCGCAAGTTCTAGACCATCGGCTCAGGGCTTGGACTCACAATTCAAATTCTCACCATACACACTCAAGGGTTGTAAAGACAATGAGTCGAGGCCCCACAACAACCTTAGTTACGATTCAAGCGCACAATGGTAAAAAAACGACCACATGATGATTGTTTGGTCAACACAAAAGTCTCAAGGCCACAACTGTCACCATCCTAAACACAACATTATGTCTTTGACAATGGGATCGAAAGCAAATGTGCTAAGCCCAAGTGAAGCTTTGCCTGAGGTACCCTTAACTACAAAATATTAAGATAAAAAAGAAAAAAATCAAAAATGGACTCAAACCCTTAAGAAGGTTGTCACGCCATCTATCATTAGGAATAGCCACCCAGCTCGCACAAAACTCCTCCCTTGTAAAGAACTGTGGCATTTACGATCTCCGCGGAGACGGATACGGAAACCCTCCGCAGATAGGTAGAGAATATAAGGGGGATCTTTATCTCCTAAAGCTACTCATTAGGGACCAAAGGCTTAGTAAAAATTCCAAAACAAAAGAAAAGGCTACGAGCCTATCTACAAAGCTAACAACAAAATATTTTTGCAAAAATAGAAAAACCGAATGAATATGTACAATGGGGGAGTAAAATATACAACTGGGATGAATATATACATAAAGTAACTTTTATATACAGATAAAGATGAAACGTACAATAAAAGTAGCTAAAATGTAAAATTATGTACAGACCAACTAGAAAATCAAATCCAAAACATGAAAGAAGTACCTAATATATACAGTCATCCAAACAGATAAAAAGTAGGGCGCACCCCCACGAATAAGAGCTGCCATTGTCCCCAATGCCAACTACCAAAATAAGCATGAAATCAGATAAATGATATAGAGGGCTCCCTAGGCCTGGTCCGTCTCCATGGGATCCTCAGTGGTCCATTGATCCTCTCTATGGGCGGGAACCTCAGATTGTTCCCGGCCTGATACTGCTCTGCTGCTGGGATAAGGTCATACTGTTGGACCGGCTGAATATCTGATACATTACCGGAGGGAGTTTCCTGAATCTCTGCCATCTCAATCCCTACTCCTTTAGTGATGGGCAGCTTCCTCTTCTTCCTCGGAGGCCTGGGTGCCTGCTCCTGATGTGGCTCTATCACTGATGTTGCTGCAGGAGGGTCTAACTCCCCAAATAACAAGTCTAAATGTAGTTGATCCGCCATAAGCTTCTTCATATATGTTCGAAGCACCTTTATCGACTCCTTGGATGCCCTCGACTTTCTCATCTTCTTGTGCTCCTGGCCCAGCTCCTTCAGAGCTATGTCATGTACATCAACTGCCTTAGTCAAGGCACCTTGAGTCTTTATTTATAGAAAAAAAAGTGGGACCCATCACTTACCCTCCAGTACGGCCGCATAAACCTAACCGCTGACCGCGCTAGGTCTTACCATACACCTTTACAGACAGTAGCTCATGCGGGCCGTACAAAATTGGACGCGGCCGCACGAAACCACCGCGGACCGCATGAACATGACAATGAGCATGTGGTAAGTTTCAGAGACTAAACCTTTTTAACTCGTGCTCGCGCGAACTGCGCAATCAAGGACGCGACTGCATTGGCATTCTTCAGAGACTGTGCAGTTTAATACTTTGTTTTGCACTGCTTCAACACAAGTCCTGCAACATCTCACAAAAAATCGGCTCAAAAATCCTAATCTACTAAGAAAATCAAAGAGAAAGAAAAAGACATGGCTGCCTCCCAAGAAGCGCCTGATTTAATGTCACGGCACAATATCACTTTAAAGTCGCGGCACGACATATGTTACCATCAATATCACTTCAAATGTATGAGTGTCCCACGTGGTTGTCATCAAACTTCCCCAAATAATACTTGACACGATGTCCATTGACTCAGAAAACTTCACCATTTTTGTTCTTGAGATCAATAGCACCAAATGGGGTTACACCAACAACTTCAAATGGATCACTCCACTTATATTTTAGCTTTCCCGGGAATAACCTCAATCGGGAGTTAAAAAGAAGAACCATATCACCAACCTTTAATTCTTTTCCTCGAGCATACCTGTCGTAAAGATACTTCATCTTGTCGTCGTACAAGGACGAGATGGAGTAGGCATGAAATCTGAACTCGTCAAGCTCATTGAGTTGCTCACCCAGAGATTCTCCGCGACATCCCATTCTAAGTATAACTTCCTCAAGGACCACATAGCCTTATGCTCCAATTCCACCGGAAGATGACAAGCTTTCCCAAACACCAACCGGTACGGAGAAATATCAATTGGGGTCTTGTAAGCCGTCCAATAGGCCCAAAGAGCATCATCTAATTTCTTCGGCCAATCGGTCCTATTGGCATTGACAGTTATGGACAAGATACTCCTAATTTCTCGGTTGGAAACATCCACCTGACTACTAGCTTGAGGATGATAGGGGGTGGTCACATTGGTATTTACTCCATACATGGCAAGCAATGAATCAAAGGCCTTGTTGCAAAAATAAGATCCCCCATCACTAATGATAGCACGAGGGGTGCCAAACCTTGTGAAGATACACTTTTCCAGAAATGCTGCCACACTTCGGGCCTCATTATTTGGCAAAGCCACATCTTCAACCCACTTTGAAACATAATCCATTGCCACCAAAATATAAGTGTTCCCACAAGAGCTCACGAAAGGACCCATAAAGTCAATACCCCAAATATACAAAAAAGGTCCACCTCTAGAATTGTGCTAAGAGGCATCTCATCCTTTTTTGAAATTCCACCGGCTCATTGGCATTCATCACATCTCTTAACAAGATCACCAGCATCTTTAAATAAGAAGGCCAATAGAAACTGCAACTAAGCACTATAGAGGCCGTCCTCACCCCGCCATGATGGCCACCATAGGGAGAGGAATGATAACCCTAAAAAATACTCAACTGTTCTTCTTATGTGACATATCGACGAATCACACCATCTTTGAACATCTTGAACAAATATGGCACATACCAATAATAATCCAAACTATCTCACTTGAGCTTCTTCCTTTGGTTAGAAGAGAGCTCATACGAGATTATACCGGTCACAAGATAATTGACTACATCGGCAAACCATGACATATCATGCATAGACATCGCAAGGACTTGTTCAACCGGAAATGCATCATTGATATCAAGGCCGTCAGAAGGCCTCCCCTCCTCCTCCAAGCGGGACAAGTGGTTCGCCACTTGATTTTCACTCCCTTTCCAATCCACAATTTCTAGATCAAATTCTTGAAGAAGTAACACCTATCTCATCAACAATGCCTTGGAGTCTTTATTGGTCATCAAATACCTAAAGGTGGTATGATCGTTATGGATAATCACTTTGCCCCCATAAGGTATGGTCGGAACTTTTCCATCGCAAACACAATAGCTAGCAATTCCTTCTTAGTGACTGTATAATTTCTTTGAGCTTCATTCATCGCCTTGCTTGAGTAGTACACCAGATGGAACATCTTGTTGATTCTTTAGCCCAAGACCGCCCCTACCGGAACATCACTAGCGTCACACATGAGCTCGAAAGGTAAGCTCTAAATGGGTGCGGTAATGTTCGAGGTTGTTGTCAACTTATGTTTTAGAAGCTCGAAAGCCTCCATGCATTTCTCATCAAAGACAAACTTAGCCTTCTTCTCTAACAACTTGCACAACGGGTGAACTACCTTTAGAAAAATCATTGATGAACCTTCGGTAGAAACCTGCGTGCCCAAGAAAACTCTTCACCCCTTTGACAGAAGTAGTGGGAGGTAGCCTTGAAGTAACTTCGATTTTGGCTTTGTCAACTTCAATACCTCTCTTCAAAATCTTGTGACCCAACACAATACCCTCTTATACCATAAAATGGCATTTCTCCCAATTGAGATCTAGGTTCGTGTCTTCACATCGGGCCAAACACACGGTCCAATTTTTTCAAGCATTCCCCAAAAGAGTCCCCCACCATGCTAAAATCATCCATGAAGACCTCCAATATATTTTCCACCATGTCGGTGAAAATTGCCATCATTCAACGTTGGAAGGTTGCCGGAGCATTTCATTATCCAAATAGCATCCTCGAGAATGCAAATGTGCCATAAGGACATGTAAAGGTCATCTTCTCTTGGTCTTCCAAGGCAATTAGAATTTGATCTTTCCTATAATACACATATAAAAAGCAGTAGAACGATCAGCTTGCAAGACGATCAAGCATTTGGTCAAGGAACGGCAACGGGAAATGAACCTTTCGAGTCACCTTGTTAAGCTTCTGGTAGTCCATACATAGTCTCCAACTCATCAAGCTATGAGTAGGAATAAGCTAATTGTTGTCATTGGTTACCATCGTCATTCCGCCCTTCTTCGGTACACATTGCACCGTAGAAGTCCATGAACTGTCAGAAATTGGATATACCACATCGGAGTCAAGCCATTTGATAACTTCCTTCTTAACAACTTCTTGCATAGCTTTGTTGACTCTCATTTGGTGTTTAAGTGAAGGCCTCACATATTTCTCCAAAATGATCTTATGTATGCAAAGGCGGGGTTTATACCCCAAATATCGGCCAATGTCCATCCGATCGCCCTGTTGCGCTTTTGTAGAACCGCCAATGTGGTGTCAACCTGCACGTTAGTCAAGCAATACGAAAGAATAACATGCAAAGTGAAATTACGGCCCAAAAATTCATACCTGAGGTGATGAGGAAGTGGTTTCAACTCCAACACGGGTGACTCCTCAATAGATAGCTTGGTAAGTGGAGTTTTGTGTTTCTCAATATCCAAGGATTACTTCCTAGGCTCATAAGAATACGATCCCATACCATGCAATGCGTTTACACATTCCACTCTCCCGGCATCATCATTAACATCCATGTTCAAAAGCATAGCTTCAAGTGGATCTTCAACATTAATCATTGCGCTTGTGCCATCCACTATCACCGACGTGACAATGTCAACAAACAAGCACACCTCGGTGCTATTTGGTTGCCTCATAGACTTGCACACATGGAACACCACCTTTTCATCACAAACGCGGAAGGTCAACTCTCCCGCCTCAACATCGACCAAAGCCTTTCCTGTAGCTAGGAAAGGTCTTCCAAGGATAATTGGGACTTCAAAGTTCACCTCACAATCTAGTATCATGAAGTCGGCCGACAAGATTAATCTATTAACAAGAACAAGGACATCATCGATTATATCCAAAGGCCAATTCATTGACAGATCTGTCATTTGAAGCCTCATTGAGGTTGGGTGAGGTTGTCTGATTCCCAAGGTCTTGAAGACCAAATTTGGTATTAAGTATATACTTGCCCCCAAGTCACAAAGGGCATTTGCAAAGTCAGCACTTCCAATGGTACGCGGGATAGTGAGTGCACCGAGGTCCTCAAGTTTTGGAGCCATAGAATGTACAATTGTGCTCACTTGATGAGTCATCTTGATTGTATCACACTCCATTGACCTTTTCTCGTAACCAAATCCTTCATGAACTTTGCGTACCCCGACATTTGCTCGAGTGCCTCCACAAACGGCACGTTGATAGTCAAACTCTTCGTCATCTCAATGAATTTATTGAATTGGTTGTCGCCCGTTTGCTTGTCTAAATGTTGACGATATGGCGGAGGAGGACTAGGTAAGGGTGCCTTGGATTTGGGCACTACCAGCTCGGGTTATCAATCACGTGTTACCTGGACGAGTTCACGGCCTCTTGTGTCTCCTCAATAACATAATTAATATCAATCCACACATCATTGTTCACATTGGGTTCCACTAATTCCTCAACAACCAAGGCATATCATCATCTCACAACTCATCTTCATCAACCATAACATGATTTCCTCTTGAGGCATTAATATCATCGCCTCTTCCGCTTCGCGTTGTCACCGCCATCACATGATTGTTGTGGCCACCCTTGGGGTTTACTACCATATCACTTGGTAGAGCACCCTTTGGGAGAGTATTTTGAAGATTGTGAAATTTGGCCAAGTTGTACTTCCAAGTCACGGGTAGAAGTGCTGTGGGAGGCCAATTGAGTATCAGAGTCTTGGTTCTTCTTCATTATTTGCTCAAACATAACTTCAATTCTACCAAAATCATTACCCGAAGAACTAGACTCTTGAGATTAAAACGGCGGCGGGTTATTCGGTTGTTGAAATATCGAAGGCCTTTGAAAGTCTTGCCCCCGATTACTTTGACCACCATTGTTATTCCACCCGCTTTGACCATTGTTGTTGTTGTTACCATTACAATTCCCTTGATTATGCAAATTCTTGTTCCCCCAATTTCCACCTTGGTTGTTGTTATTGTTCCAATTACCACCTTGTTGATTACCCAGTTTCCTTGGGGTCGCCATTGTTGATTCCCTTTGATTTCCTCTATTCCCTTGATAGTTGTTGACGTATTGGACTTCCTCACTTTGATCATCATAGCATTGATTCGAATAGCCACCACCATCATCATAGTTATCAAAATTTACTTAAGGTTGTTGCCCTCTTTGCATCCTCTTCATCATATTCACTCCTTCCATCAAATTGACTTGGCGCGGGTTTTGAACTTGTTGTAGTTGCGCAATCGCCAATTGATTCATTGTTGTTGTAAGTTCGGAAATGGCTCGGGCATGATCATGTAACTCCTTATGCAAATATATGACATTGGGATCACCTTGAGGAACGTTTTCCCAGCTTTGCCATGCCAAAGAAGTATCGGCCATTTCATCTAACACATCACAAGCTTCATTTTAAGGAAGCTTCATAAAATTTCCTCCCGCCAATTGGTTCACAATATATTGGTTGGTTGTGTTGATCCCCCTATAGAACATTGTTGAATCATCACATCATTCATATCATTATTTGGACACTCTTTAACCATAGTTCTAAATCTCTCCCAAATTTCGTGCAAGGGCTTCGTTGGCTCTTGTTTGAAAGACAAAATCTCACCACGGAGCGCCGCTATGTAACTTGGAGAAAAGAACTTAGTGATGAACTTGTCCACTAACTCATCCCATGTTGTGATAGAATGATTGGTGAGCCTCTCCAACCAATCCAACACCTTTCCCAAAAGTGAGAATGGAAAAGTCTAAGTCTCAATGCATCCTCCGAGACATTTGTCTGTTTGCTGCCCCAACAAGTTTCCACGAACCCTTTCAAATGTGTATAAGCATTCTGATCGGAGGCACCCGTGAAATAACCTCCTTGTTCGAGCAAGGTGAGCATAACATTTGTAATCTAGAAGTTCCCCACCTGGATTCAAGGAGAAACTATTGCATTCGTGTACCCTTGATTAGGGGTAACTCTTGGGGCCACTCTTGGTGGAGGCGGGGAAGGATCTGGTATGTTCTCATTTGCATTGGCATTTCGACCTCTCCTTGGGGCTTCAGGTAATACATCTTCTTGCTCTAGATACTCAACCTCCTCCCCCAAGACCATGTTTCCAAGAGGGTCATTTGCAATTAAAGCGATGTGTACTTGAGTGATTGACTCAAATAAAGTTAGTAAAAAGAAGGAAAAGAAGCAAAACACAAAACTAGCTACACAGATAGTCAACAGTGTATGCTCCCCAGCAAGACGCCAAAAAGTGATCATTGCCGACTCAACGCTACACGAATGTAGGGAGATCAAGTCGCTAGCATCTTTTACCCGAATAGTAGTTCGGGAACGATTTTCCATAGGGAGATTGGAATGGAATTGTATTGTCTGTTTAGCCTAGAACTGTGTTTGTACTTTTAATTGCAGTCCGAACTTTTTTGGGTTTTCTTTTGTATTAACACCTACTATTATGATCTAAAGATTTAAGTCTAAATTATTCTTAGGGAATATTGCTAGATTGCAACTAATATAGAGAAAGGCACTAGGGTAGTGGCATCACTTAGGTGGTTAACTAACAGGTAGAAACAACTAATAATAAATTGACATATTTAGGATTTATGTAATAATTGTTGCACAATTGTACCCACTCTCACACCTCTCGATAGAGAGAGCAATTTTGCCCATTGACTCTCTCGAGACCAATTGGGTAGGCCAATTAGACCAAACAACTAGGGTTCAAGTAGGGCAACTACTCTCTCGAGATTTAACCCTTTAATTGGGACTACCATTTCTCATGGGTCCATCCCAATTCCTTGTTGGGTCAATTTTGGGGTCTTAGTCTCTTTATCTCAAGTCAAAACCCACTAAGCTAGAATCAATGTTTGCAACCACCAGTCCTTAATTAAAGCATAAAATTAACCCAGATAACAAATACCCAATATCAATCTATCATTAGAAAGCAACACCCATCAATTACCTACACTAGGGCTGAGCTACAACCCTAGATAATGGGTTTAGCTAGACATAATTGAAGAAGAAATAGAATAAATAGAAGAAGAAATAACCATATTAATTAATAGATAAAGTAAAACTACAAGAATCTATGGAGAAATTAAAGCTAAATTGCCAAAATAGGTTAAAATATCGGTCTTCATGAGCGCAACTCTCTTCAGTAATTAAAACTTAACCTAAAAATGGTAAAATATTCTATTTATCGTGAACTGGAAAAAACTAAACAAAATTGTCCATGTGGGGTCAATGTGGGCCGCACAATTACGATCGCGGCCGCACTGGCAGGTTTGACTTCCAATTCCATCTCTCTGAAGTGGTTGGCGCGGACCGCATAAAGATGTGGCTCGGCCGCATGGAGAACTGGCCTGTGTGAAGACGACTGCGGCCGCGTGGCTGACTTTGCCCAAAACTCAATCTTCTCTAACCCTCTTGGCACGGACCGCGTGACATGATGGTGCGGCGCGCAAGCTGGACGTGGGCCACCTAAACCCGACCGCGGTCGCGTGGTTAGAAGCTTGAATTTGCACTCCTCTGAACTCCTATAGTGCAGACGCATGTATAATTATGCGGTCCGCACCAGGCTACTATTCCACCACTTCACTCGGCATTTGATACTTGAGCAGGTTTCACTCCGTTCTGACCGATCTTTGACATTTCGTCACGTTGTAGCTCAAACCTGTAATCAAGCACAACCTGTAAGCATTTCAGGAATATTTTTTAGCAAATCATACTCAAAGCATAGGCAAATAGGGGCATGAAACATGTTAAAATCCTACTTATCAGCTACCCTCGGCAAAAGGAAAATATAAAGGGCTTCAATAAATTCAATCCCCGAAAAATCTGAGGTCCTCAACAAATCCAGCCCACAATAATCCAAGGGCTTCGATAACATCGGCATTGAAAATATCTCAAGAGGTATTCAATTATGTTTACACAAAAAAATACTAATAAGGTTCTGATACGTCAATCCTTCAAAAAAATCCCAACGGGTACAAAAACACATGCTACAACATAACTAAATTTTCACCAAGTCTTTTAGCTGAAATGAGGGAAAAATTATACAGCCATTTTAGAGGCCGAAACGGACCAACTTAAAAAGCCCAAGGGCCAACTAAAAAAGCCTAAGAGCTGATATATAAGAGCCCAATAGCCAACTTTGAAAGGCTTAAGGGCCAAAAACTTATAGTTCGAGACTCCGCTCTCATTTCGACCGGACTTATGGTTCGCAATACCCTGAGTTTACACGATCGATTAAAACTTAGCATGAAGATTATTATATCTATTGATAAAGATCTAAGGGTTTATTATATCCCTAACCCAAACCAATCCTCGTACCAATCATTCAAAAAATGTTTTTGACAAATAAAGATAATATTAAATCCAGCATAAACCAAAGATGATTATATCCAGACAATGTTAAATCCAGCAAAAACCGTAGCAGAGATTTCCTTTGCATGTGCATTAGCTACTTCAGCATCGGATCGGTAAGAAGACGCAATGGCCTCAGTGTTAGATTTGTCTTTGGCCAGCTCAACAATAGATCAAGATTTAAGCCCTTTGATTTCACGACCTCGAACTAGGCTCTCCTACTTCACACTTTGAAGCTGGCGTTGGAGTAAAGCCAACTACTCTCGAAGAGTCTCCTTCTCAAAGACAAGATTGTCCATGCCTTGCCTCCACCCCAAGGTCTCGGCCTCCTTCATCTTAAGCTCCTCCCAAAGTTGCAACACCAATTCGCTCATATGATGGAACTGCAAAATTAAAAGTCTAGTCGTAAAAAAAAACAAGTATGCAACAGTTAAACTTGGCTCGTTCTCGGCAAACTTTCATCAATTCCACTCATAGGTCGCTGATCTCCCCCTCTTTCTTGACATAGAGGATTTTAAGGCTGTCTCTCTCTTCTGAGACTTTCTTAAGCTCGGCTTCATATCGGGCAAGATCAGTACTAGATTTGGCGAATGCTCGTCGGTGAAGCGATATGGACTTTTCACAAATAAAGAAGGTTGGAACTAGAAAGATGAAGATTAAACTCGAAATAATGAAAAACAAAACTTACTTCTTTAAGGATCTTCTCAGCTTCCTCAAGAATAAATGAGGAATCAGGATCAGGACCCTCTTCTACCCCCGCGAGACACTCCCGAAAAGTATCATTCTCTTCGTGAGTTGATAAGGAGTCTCCATATCCTGGGCATCCTGTAGTTGCCCTTCATAAAACACCGGCCTTGCGATGAGTCATCTATGTTGATTACCCCAAGTCACTCACTTGGGGTGTTATCCTGCCTTTGAATAGCCTCGGAGTTAGACTTTTCAAGCTCACTCGCCAAACGTCCCCCAAGATGACGAGCACCTTTTCTGCCTAATGACTCAGGGGCTTTTCTCGAGCTCCCTCTAAAATTTATTCGCCTCTAGATTGAACCGCTTCCGCCGCCATCGGATCATTAGTCTTTGAAAGCGTCAGGGCTTCCTCTTTCCTGAGCTACCAGATGGCAGTCATCATCTTCTTCCTCTTCCTTCTGATACTGAAAGCGCTGAGACATTTTCGGAGATAAGGCCATGGTGTCAGCCTTGGGCTTTCGAGCTTTGATATTCTTTCACCTCGAGGCATTTGCAGATGACCCCCTCTTTCTCTTATTTTCTTTGGGAGGCTTTGAGATCTCTTCTTTGCCAGGTGGGGGTGGTCACATTTCAACAGATTCCCCGAGACCTGTATAAAAGATAAAGTAAGTATTGTATTAAGAAACACAAGTAATCAATCAAGAAAGCTCATCTTGGTTTTTTGCCTCCCGTCGTCCCTTGGCTAAATCGCGCCAGCGACGCTCTGTATATGAAGAATTAAAGTCCAGTTGGCGGGCCCAACCTTCGAGGTCTTGGAGCACTCCAGGAAACCAAGCAATATCTACATCATTAGAAAGGGATTGTATCGGCAAAAAGACAAAATCAAGAAAGGAAAAGGGGAAGCAAAGTATGAAATTATTTACGTTTTATATTCTATTCCTCGGGGTATGGCATCCTCTCAGCAGGGATCAGGTCAAGGGTTCTGACTCAAACAAAACATCTCATCCACCCTCGGTCATTGTCCTCATCGATGCTGAGGAAAAGAGATTTCAAGGATCAGCATTGTAGTTTTATCAAACCACCTTGATACAATTGAGGTTTGTACAACCTGATTAGGTGGTAGAGGGTGAAAGGCATCCCTCGAACTGGCTCGAGAAAAATCTAATTAGATGGAAAATCCGCCAAAATGAAGCATAGATCTGGCCAAGCATCACTTGGTATCATTGGCGGAATTCGAGAATAACTAGGCCAATGCGACCCTGAGCTAGATATGTCGGGCCCAACATGAACGGGTAGGTGTACACTCTTAACTATCCCGCTTTATGGGTACGATGTCCTCTTCCGAGGAAGGAATCACAACATCTTAGCCACCCTATTTGAAATCCTTCTTTATTTGCACGAGATCATCCTTGGTTATCAAATAGACATATCGAGATATGGGCTTTCATCGGCCTGACATCAATACAGGTTTCTCGACCTTGAAATCAGACGTTATTTCGCATGATGGGGGAATGCACTCCTCAATACGAGGGAGCACTACTAGTTTGCCCTAGGTCAATTGAGAAGATGAAGGAGAATTTTCCTTTTAGGGAACCAATTTAGAGATCCTGCCCATTATATATGGAAATTCAAGAAAATAGAGAATGCTGATAGTGAAGAGAAGAAGGAAGTCAGAGAAACTAAAAGAGATAATAACACTTTGGGAATTATATGAGAATATAGTTTGCAAGAGAGTGAAGTTTATCTATTTATTGAGGTCATTTAAGCGTGCTGAGAAAGCTGAAAAGCCAACTGTCAGTCGCCTCCAATTAATAACTTTGGGAAACTGCACGAAAAGTAACCTTCCAGTCACCTCAGCCGCTGACGTCACAGGACTGGCATCAGGATCGAGGCATCAAAGATTGATTCATTTTTTATTAATATATTTCAAACTCGAGTAAAATACTCACTCGACTACTAAGCTCAAGGGCTACCCGAGTTTGGGAAAATTCTCACTCCGTGATTATCTACGAGTCCTAATGACAAACTTTATTTCAAAGTCGATACCTTGCTCTCACTCAACTCGCACTCATGAATTCTGATGTCTCGAGCTCGCAACAAATCGATTCAAGCTTAGCTCGATGATTAACAAGAACCTTAAGAAGTATCATATCGATCGATTAAAATCCTAAGAATTGATTATATCCCGAGTCTAGTATTTGGACTAGTCGCTAAAAGTTATACAATAAGATTTTCCATGTAAACACGAAATAAAATTCAACACGAGCCAACGAGGAAGCACGTAGATTCTTTTGCATTTACAAGAGATGATTGCAAAATATAACTACATCATCCGTGAAAGGAAACAAATAAGCAAAAATAAAAGCCAAGAACTTAATCTACTTGTTAGACCACATCCTCGAGAGCATTATCTTTGGGAAACTCCTTCCCGGGACCCCATTTTGATCTTTGAAAGCATTTGTGAGCCCGAAGAGATTTAGGGCAGAAAGCCCTCGATAAATGTAACTATGTCTCCAGCAGTGGGGGTCGAGCATTCCATTGAGATTTTGGGCCATAATCCGTTAAAAAAGAACAGCAAAAGAAAAAGACCAGAAGGGAAGAATAGAATATGTAGCTTCACCTTCTATCACAAGAAAAACCAAAAGGGTCGTGGGATGTACGAGCAACGATCCAAGAATGTTCTTCCTTGGAAAATTGTTCCAATGTAGGATGCAAAAATTTGTAGATAATAGTGGCACCTCATTCCGTGGGAAGATAAAGGAATGAAGTGCCACACCAGGTTGAAGTTAAGAGAGATAAGCAGTGTAAAGTTTGCTTATTTTATGATACGGGAAGGATTCAACACCCTTCTCGTTGTCTCGAATCGAAGCTCTAAAAAAGAAAGCGTTTGCGTAACTGGTAAAATTATTACTATATGACCTTGTGATCGCAGGTTCGAACCATGGAAATAAATTATTAAAGAAGGAAGCAAATAATGGAAAAGATAAAAAATAGGTGAAGATGGAAAAAGTACATTTCTTTGTTTAAAAAAGTGGACTCCTATTTATAGAAAGGCGGCGACAGATTGGCAACGCAAGTGGCTGAACAATGCCGATGCATATTTGATATTTTGGGGAAGCGGGCTGACATGATATTTTCGATCACTTCAAGCGCCTATGTCACGAGCATGCCGTTATTATAAGAGGTTCAAGAAAATCGAGGTTCGAATCGTTTCTTATCATCTTACTCTAAGAAATGCGGGGACTATCTATATACGGTCAAAATCATGTACCTCCGACTTAAAGGTTCGAGGGCCCGCCCTGAGTCCGAGTCTGGGTAAGTCAAGTTCGAGCTCGAAGGACCAGGCCCGAGTTCGAAGGTGAAGCACGATGCATACCAAGGTCGAGTGTGTCCGCTCTTGAAATAGTACAGTTGTGGATTTGTACTAGAACGAGTTAGATTCTTGCCACGTCCCCAAAGTCATGGCACAAATCCAGGAATATGATTATACTATTCCATACTAGGCAGTTAGATAGTTGTACCAAGAATATTTCTTACTGTAAATATAAATATTCCTTATTTAGGGCTTCCCTATTATATAAAGGGGACCCAAATCATTTGTAAGACATCTTATCATCGCTGGAAAAAGAATACACACTTTACATTTTTGCTCACTGTTCATCAGCATTGTCCTTTAGCTCCATTATTCTTACTTTCCTTTTACTACTTTACTGCTTTTAGCTTATATCGAGGTCATCGTCTCGAGGTCACCACGGTCAAGTATTATTGGTTTGATTCGCCTCTATCTTTAATTTCTACTTCATATTTCTTAATTACTAATTGATACTCCCTCCGGTTCACAATAAATGTCCAATTTACTTTTAGCACGCCCATTAAGAAAATACTAAAATTTTATACAAAAATACCTACTATAACTATACTACCCCTAATTAAACATTTAATATGAGAAATAAGAAAACTTTTTAGGGATATGTACATAGGGGTTATTTTGTAAAAATAAATTGAATTATTTCTTGATTACATAACTTGATACTTATTTTGAACCAAAATAAAAAGTAAATTGATACTATGAATATTAAAAGTACAAATCAAATTTAATTGTTATTCGAATTTTCGAGTTAAACACTGTGGAAATGCAGGAGCCTAATTTGGAAAAGACAAGTCATTCCTTCGTTGTTAATCGGCACATTGAATGTTCCATAGTTAGTTTGGTCAAAATACTTTATTGCAGAATTTAAAGTCTCTAAATGCGAAATTCGCACCATTTTCCTTCTGCCGTATACCTTACCGTACATGACCCAATAAAAATAGCCCAACCCAGATCCAAGAAAAGGACCCACCCACTTACTTTTAGTTTTTTCTACTACAAACTCCGCCAAAATGTTGCCACGTGTCATGACCTGAATTTCAATAAATAATTCAGACAACAATTAAAAAGAAAAAAGAAAAAAGAAAAAGAATATCCTGAGTCACATTTGTGTCATCACTGTGTTGTGTTTCTCTTCTGAAACAAGAACATAGGACTTTGTCCATTGAAGAATTAAGAGGAAGAAGAAGGCTGAAAAGTAAAAAATGCACCTGTTGAATGCAGTGGAAATAGCTAGAATGGCCACAAGAGTACCAAATTCATTAGGGGCAGAAATAGAATTTGGGACAGTAACATGGTTTGTGTATGCAGGGATCTCATGTTTCTTGGTACTATTTGCTGGAATTATGTCAGGTTTAACATTGGGTCTTATGTCTTTGGGTCTTGTTGAGCTTGAGATCCTCCAACGTAGTGGCACCCAAGTTGAGAAAAAGCAAGCAGGTTTCCCTTTTACTTTCTTTAATTTACTTTTTTGGTAATTCTTGTCAAAGATACTAAAAATATCACTTTTTTTATAAACTTTTTGTACCTTTATTAGTGTATCCATGTCTATTTGCACTTTTTAAGCAAGTACGTGAAATGGGTGTGAATAGTTTGGATTGGATATGTAGAATTAAATAGTGGACTTCAATTGGATTGACGCCTATTTGATGGATTGATTGACTGATACTAACACGTCCATGGAAGGGAAATTCTTTAACTTTCTTTAATTGAAATTTGATAATTGTTGTCAAAGAAATACAAAAGATTACTTTTTGATACACTTTTTGGTACCTTTATTAGTGTATCTATATTTGTTTCCAATATTTGAGCATGCATTTGAAATGGGTCTGATTAATTTGGGTTCAGAGAGGCGTATAAGGGGAAGGTATTTAACTTCTAAATGGAGTGGAATGGATATAGAGAATTCGTTAGCAGTTTCTAATTAGTTTGGAATTGAAGTATAGTTAATTGATTTAGAGGCTTCATCAGGATTTGAACTTGATGGTTTCAACCTTTAAAAGTCTTAGGACTGAACTTTTGATATTTTGGGGTTCAAGAGTCGTATATTTGTATAAGTTTGAGGATTTTTAAATATATATTTTTGCTTCATGTCGAATGTGTTGGTTTCTGTTGAACACGTAGCTCATATGCTACATCCACCTCTGAATTGATTAATCAGAACACACATATGCTAGGAAAGCTTGGTTTTTGTAGTAATTTTGATGGTCTTTAATTTTCAAGAATGGCAGAGTCTAGAATGGGTTCTCTATTTGAGTTGAGTTGATATTTTATAATTTCTTGACCAAAAAGGTTCTCTATTTTTGGAGGATAGTTCATAATTCTCTGTTCTACCCAGACTTCTTTTGTGTGTGTTGAAATGAGATGGTTGCGAAGCTCCATATTGCTTTTCATAATTCTGTATCACTAGTCGAGAAGAAGTATTTTCACAGATGAAAATTTTGTATTGAAGGGTAATGCAAGTCGAAGTGAACCAGTCATTTCTGGAATAAAGTGTCATGTCTGGAATAAAGTATCCTTCTAACTCTTACTTCAAAATAGGACTGGTTGATGGATAGGCAGCTACTTGTAAATCTAACATAACCATGTGGTTAAATGTAAATGCAGGAAAACCTTTAAAGATTGCTATTGTTTCTGAGTTGTTGCTTCTTTTTGGGAGGAATGTTCATTGATGGAGATTTTCTCATTTTCCCTGATTTTTTTATCTTTTCAGCTACAATATTTCCTGTAGTTCAGAAGCAACACCAGCTTCTCGTGACCCTACTTCTATGTAACGCTGCTTCGATGGAGGTAATAACCCTGATATCTGGCTCCTTAATTTACTCTAGGATTTTCGCACTCTGCTCTCTGCACTTAGCTTTACAAAATGTGATGAAGCAGAAACACGAAGAGGAGGTTGGATGGGGTGAAGGTGGATGAGTAGGTGAGCAGGAGAAAATGTGACAGCTCATAAACATACTACTTGTTAACTTGAAAAGATCACCATCCATAAGTAATCTAATTCTTTTTTAGGGACTATGTAGTTTGTGAATGCGGGGTTATGCAAGCAAAGTGATATGATCGTAGACTAGAAACTGAACAGATCCACTTTCATTTGCCAGATAGAGTAAAGCAGATAGGAAAACTCAGAAGGAGTGACGGTTCTTAAATCAAATTAATGAATCAAATGGGAGAATAAGATGCTTATTCAAGAAAAATTGATTGATGAAAGATCAAATGCGGAGAAAATTTTATGTCTTTATGTAATTTACTTACTTGTATAGGTATATATTATTTAATGAAGTGAGGCGATGACGATCTTTACTTTTTTTTTGTTGCTTTTTGATTCTTTCAATTTCAGGCACTACCTATATACCTGGACAAAATTTTCAACCAATATGTGGCCATTATACTATCAGTAACTTTTGTTTTGGCATTTGGAGAGGTAATTTGTACTGCTTGGCCTCAATGAATATCTTGCTAATATTTAAGAGCTACTTCTGATGCTGTGATCCTTCTGCTATTTGTTGGTTTCAGGTTATTCCTCAAGCAATATGCACCAGATATGGACTTGCCGTAGGCGCAAACTTTGTCTGGCTTGTTCGTATTCTGATGATTCTATGCTACCCAATTGCTTACCCCATTGGAAAGGTAACTACTACAGTCTTCGAGCAATTGCTTCTAAGATATAGCTGGACATCTACAATTTATTTTCTCGAGATCATCGCAGTCATCCAAAAAGAAGTGATAAAACAGTTTAGCCAAAACAGATGCATTCTTGACTTAAATTCGTACCATTATTCTGACGTATCGGAAATGTTTAAAGGCATTTTTCTACTCAGATGGACAGTGTTGCTTTGGATGCACAACTACAACAACTACCCAGTATAATCCCACAAAGTGGGTCTGGGAAGGGTAATATGTAGTGTTAGCGGAAACATAAAAGAAAGAACACAAGATTTAACGTGGTTCGGATTAAAATAATCCTACGTCCACCAGAGAACAATTGCCCTTTTAATATTAATAAAGGAAGGGAAGATTTCCCAATTACACTTAAGAGAATTTCTCTCTTAACTCTCTACTCACTATAATGTATTGTATTGTTTTTGGGATGATTTCTACAAGTGAAGGAGTTCATCTATTTATAGAGGCAAAAACCTCCTCTTGATGTCATTGGTGACATCAAACTACCTTCTCTTTATGTCATGGGTGACATCAAAGGAGGAAACTTCCTCCTAGCATCCACACCAGCTCTTCCAATTGACATGCCATTGTTGACTAAACATAAACCAACATTTTCAGCATGCCTCATTTCCATTAGGGCAGATGCATTCCCATTGTAACGGCGGCGGAGGATGCCTCCGGGTCGCAGCGGTTCTTCCATTTGTTGACTAAACATAAACCAACATTTTCAATCTCCACCTTGGTTTGCGTTTCGAGCGGCGTGTGAACAACTCTGGCCAAAACGTTTAAGCTTACTGGGCAACCCCGTTGTAAGAAACAAGAAGAATCAAACCATTGTTGAACATACCACCTCCACCTAGCAACCGTTCTCTTTGGAGTTGCGTCAGTTGATGCACACCCCTACCAAGTCCTTGCAGTGTGCAAACTTAGCGAGCGGGACTATCTTGGTCAACATGCCTGCAGCATTATGGTCTGTGATAACCTTCACGACCTTGATAGTTCCCTCATCAACAACATCTCGAATAAAATGAAATCTGACATCGATGTGTTTAGTGCACTCATGAAATCTCTGATTTTTTATTAGATGAATAGCACTTTGACTATCACATCTAAGAGTTGATTCCAGCTGAACCAAACTCAATTCCGCTACTAAACTTTTCAACCAGATAGCTTCCTTTACCGCCTCCGCTGCTGCCATGTATTCTGCTTCTGTTGTAGACAAAGCGACAATCGACTGCAGAGTCGACTTCCAACTGACAGCACTGCCAACGAGGGTAAAGATGTATCCAGTTGTGGACCTTCTTCTGTCAAGATCTCCTGCATAGTCTGAATCCACATAACCGAGAATTGAAATACTTGCATCAAACCTCTTGTACCACTGTCTAGGGGATTGCTTCAAACCATACAAAGACTTCTTTAGTTGGCATACATGATCTTCTTTCCCTCAGCTAGGAAAACTTCAAGTTGATCCATATAGATTGTCTCTTCTAGATCACCGTGTAAGAAAGCAGTTTTGACATCAAGCTGTTGAAGCTCCAAGTCAAATTGTGCAACCAATGCTAGTTGTACGCGAATTGAGCTATGCTTTACGACCGTAGAGAAAATCTCATTGTAGTCAATTCCCTCCTTTTGGCTGAAACCTTTTGCAACCAATGTCGCATTGAACCTAGCATCTTCCACTTTAGGAATTCCTTCTTTCTTTCGGTAGACCCACTTGCATCCAACTGTCCTCTTCCCCTTTTGTCTTTTCACTAAGACCCATGTCTGATTCTTGTGAAGAGACTCCATCTCTTCAGTCATGGCTAACCGCCATTGTGCAGCATCCTTGCAAGAAGTTGTTTCAATATACGAGGAGGGCTCCAGATCCTTAATCTCTTCTTGTGCAGCTACGAATGCATATGCAATCAAGTTTGCTTGATTTATAAGGCGTTCCGGTTCTCGTGTCTGCCTTTTCTCCCTCCCATTCGCAATTGTGTATGGTTCATTGATAGCAAGTTCTTCAAGGCCTATATCTTCTGACTCATCTTTAACCTGGGTCTCTTGATCTTTTTCCTTGGCAAGCTCCACCGGAAGCTCCACCTGCTCGTCGTTCTTGTTTCCTGAAAACTCCACGGAAACTTTACGGGGATCAAGTATAGAGGATTCATCGAAGGTGACATCTCTACTAATTATAAATTTGAGTAAAGACAAACACCAAAGTTTGTACCCTTTTACTCCATCCACATAACCTACGAATATGGCTTTCTTAGCCCTTGGTTCAAGCTTTCCTTCATTAACGTGATAATAAGCTGGACACCCAAATACTCGTAAGAATGAATAGTCAGAGGGCTCACCTCACCATACCTCATTTGGAGTCTTAAAGTCAATTGCCGATGCTGGAGATCGATTGATAACATGAGCAGCAGTGTGAACTGCTTCAACCCAAAATACTTAGGACATTTTGGCTTGTAGGAGCATACAACGAGCCTTTTCCAGAAGAGTTATGTTCATTCTCTCGGCAACTCCATTCTGCTGTGGGGTATGCCTGGCAGTCCTATGTCTTGAGATCCCATGAACCTTGCATAATTCATTAAACTCTTCATTGCAAAACTCCAAGCCATTGTCTGTGCGAAGATACTTGATTTTCCGCTCCATATGATTTTCAACCAAAATCTTCCACTCTTTAAATGCTTCAAAAGCATCACTTTTTGCCTTCAAAAAATACACCCAAACCTTTTGTGAGAAATCATCAATAAAAGTGAGAAGATACCTCTTTCCGCCTTTAGATGGAAGTTTAGAGGGACCCCATAAATTTGAATGGATTTAGTCTAGCACTCCTCTTGTCTTGTGTTTGCCAGTGCTGAAGCTGACCTTCTTCTGCTTCCCTAGAACGCAGTGTTCACAGAAGTCAACTGTGCTGATCTTCTCACCTTCCAAAAGGATACGATTGCTCAACATCTCCGGTCCACGTGCTCTCATATGACCCAGTCTCATGTGCCATAGTCTTGCCTTGTCATCATTAGATAACTGCACTGTAGATGCATTTGCAGAGCCAACAATGGTTTTTCCGACCAATGTGTAAAGGCCGTTCTCCAGCTTGCCTTTCAGCATGACTAAAGAACCTTTAGTCACATTCATAGTTCCTGCATCGCTCATGTACCTGTAGCCTTGTTCATCTAGAGTACCCAAGGTGATCAAATTCTTCGGATCAGGAACATGACGGACTTGTGTAATAGTCCTCACGACTCCATCATTGCAGCGAACCCGAACTGAGCCATTGCCAACTATTGCACAAGTTGCATTATTGCCCATTTCTACGGTTCCTCCACTTTTCTCGTAGCTGTTAAACCAGTCTTTTCGGAACGTCATATGCAGAGTACAAACAGAGTCTAACACCCATTTGTTTTCATAACTATTATTATTATTATTGCACGATGTTGTTAGTACATAATCATTATCAAAATCATGTGCCTGTTCAACTGTAGATGCACTCACCTTTTCCTTGGACTTTGACATTGGACAATCTCGTTCAAAGTGCCCCTTCTTGCCACAGCCCCAACACTCTATATTCTTTTTGTTCACACGAGACTTTGATTTGTGCTTTGATTTGCTCTTTCCCTGTTGGCTAGTCCGGCCTCTTACAAAGAGCCCACTTGTCTTGTCATCTCTATCTCATTCAATGTGCCTCCGCACATCACTAGAGTTAAGTGCCTGACGCACTTTCTCAAGCTTGATAGGCTCCTTGCTATACATCATTGAATTCTCAATATCACGATATCCTGAAGTCAATGAAAATAGCAAAGCACATGCAAGCGTCTCCTCCTCCCTTTTAATTCCTGCAATCTGTAAGTCCATGACAGGTTTATTAAACGCATCTAAATGATCTTGTAACGAAGTACCTGACCCCATCTTAAATGTGTGAAGACGCCGTTGTAACAACATTCTTTGTCACTGATCGGTCTTGGTATAGCCTTCTAGCTTTTCCCATAACTGTTTGGCCGTCTCTTCCGTACCCGTACTCACTTCACAAAGCACGCAGGTGCAAGGGATAGTTGGATTGCACTCAATGCATCTCCTTCAATCTTCTGCTTGTCGGGAGCTGATATATCCGTAGGATACTTTCTGTCAATAGCTTGGATTGAACCTTCCTTTCGCAATAACGCCATCATCTGGATCTTCCAGATATTGAAGTTGTTGCGTCCATTGAATCTATCAATTTCAAACTTCATGGAACTCATCTTTTCTTGTTCTTCCTCCTTGGATCGTTAAAGAATCCTGTCGCTCTGATACCAATTGTTAGCGAAAACATAAAAGAAAGAACACAAGATTTAACGTGGTTCGGATCAAAATAATCCTACGTCCACCAGAGAACAATTGCCCTTTTAATATTAATAAAGGAAGGGGAGATTTCACGATTACTCTTAAGAGAATTTCTCTCTTAACTCTTTACTCATTATAATGTATTGTATTGTTTTTGGGATGATTTCTACAAGTGAAGGAGTGCATCTATTTATAGAGGTAAAGACCTCCTCTTGATGTCATTGGTGACATCAAACTACCTTCTCTTGATGTCATGGGTGACATCAAAGGAGGAAGCTTCCTCCTGGCATCTACCCCAACTCTTTCCACCAACTCTTCCAATTGGCATGCCATTGTTGACTAAACATAAACCAACATTTTGAGCATGTCATTGTTGACTAAACATAAACCAACATTTTCATGTAGACAGACCTTACCCCTACCCGAATGGGCAGAGAGGCTGTTTCCAATCGACCCTCGGCTCAGAGAAGGAAAGGAAAAACAAAAACAAAACAAAAAAGAAATAGCATTAGTAACTGCAGCAGAAATCGCATAAATAATTATCTAAACATAAGGACCATAAATAAAATGACATGCAATAATATCAAACAGTAACTACAATAAATAACTAGCATAAGGAGACACAATCCAATACATGAGTCATCTATGGTGAGCCCTACCCTTCCCCACCCAACCCTGGAAAAAGAGTGCGAAAATTCTCGAAACCCCTATCCTACAACCCTGATACTAGGACTCCAGACTTTCCTATCAAGGGCCATGTCCTCGGAAATTCGCATGCTAGCCATGTCCTGCCTAATCACCTCTCCCCAATGCCTCTTAGGCCTCGCCTCGCGCCAACCACTGCCAGCCGCTCACAACTCCTCACCGGGTCATCAAGGCTTCTGCTCTTCACATGCCCGAACAACCTGAGCCTCGCTTTTCGCATCTTCTTATTCATTGAGGCCACCCCTACCTTCTCTCGAATAACTTCATTCTTAATCTTATCTAACCTAGTGAGATCGCACATCCACCTGAGCATCCTCATCTCCGCAACCTTCATCCTCTGGACATGAAATTTCTTAACCGGCCAGCACTCACCCCCATACAACATGGCAGGTCTAACCACATCTCTATTAAACTTCCCCTTGAGTTTCTGTGGCACTTTCTTGTCACACAGGACTCCTGATGCAAGCCTCCACTTCGACCACCCCGCTCCTATACGGTGAGTGACATCCCCGTCTATCTCTCCGTTCCCCTGAATCACCGACCCAAGATATCTGAAACTGTCCCTCTTGCCGATGACCTGAGATCCAATCTTCACGTCCCTGCCTACTTCGCTCAGCTCAGCGCTAAATTTGCACTCCATGTATTTTGTCTTAGGCCTGCTTAGTTTGAAACACTTAGACTCGAGATTCTGTCTCCATACCTCTTGCCTCTCGTTAACACCGACCCTCGTCTCGTTAATCAAGACTATGTCATCAGCAAATAGCATGCACCAAGGCACATCCCCTTGGATATGTCGAGTTAGAGCATCCATCACCAAGGCAACAAGAGAGGGCTAAGCGCCGATCCTTGATGGAGCCCCATAACCACCGGGAAATGATCTGAGTTGCCACCCACTGTCCTAACCCTAGTCTTAGCTCCATCGTACAAGTCCTTGATTACTCTGATTTAGGCTTCCGGCACGCTATTCGCTTCCAGTCACCTCCAAAGCACTTCTCTAAGGACCTTGTCGTACGCCTTCTCCAAGTTGATAAACACCATGTACAGGTCCTTCTTCTTATCCCTAAACTGTTACACTAATCTCCTGACAAGGTGGATAGCTTCTGTAGTGGAGCGACCCGGCATAAAACCGAACTGGTTCACATATATAGATGTCATCTCCCTCACCCTCGCCTCGATCACGCGCTCCAAGACCTTCATGGTGTGACTTATTAATTTGATACCCCTATAGTTGTTGCAGCACTGGATATCCCCTTTGTTTTTGTACAAGGGCACCACTGTACTCCACCTTTAACTCCTGCGGCATCCTTTTGGTCCTGAAGATCGTATTGAACAACCTGGAGAGCCACTCCATTCCTAACCTACCCATGCATTTCCAGAACTCCACCGGGATTTCGTCTGGTCCGGTCGCTCGACCCTACTCATCCTATGCAAAGCCCCCACAATTTCCTCCACCCTAATGCGCCTGCAGTACCCAAGGACTCTATGCTGTTCTGAATGCCCTAGCTCCGTTAGCTCTATGTTTTGATCCCCCTCCTCGTTAAGGAGGTCTCGAAGGTGCGCCTGCCACCTCTGCTTGACTTGAGACTCCCCCATCAGAACTCTGCCATCCTCATCCTTGATGCACCTAACTCGGTCGAGATCCCGTGCCTTCCTTTCGCTTAATTTGGCTAACCGGAATAACTTCTTATCCCCATCTTTCTCCTCCAATTCCTCGTACATGCGACCAGACGCCGCGTTTTTAGCTTCCGTGACCGCCAGCTTTGCTCCCTTTCTCGCCACCTTGTAGAACTCCCTGTTCACTCTCCTTTTATCCTCGCTTGTGCTCCTGCCAACTTAGCAAACGCTGTCTTCTTCACCTCCATTTTTCCATGGACTACATCGTTCCACCACCAAGCGCCATGATGTCTGCCTGAATAGCCCTTGGCTACCCCGAGCATATCCCGTGCTACCTCCCTAACCAAGTTCGCCATCTCGGACCACATTGCGTCCGCTTCGCCAGAACTTCTCCAAGCTCCGCCATCAACTAACTTCCTTTCCATCTCCTCGGCTTTCTCCTTAGTCAAAGCAACCCATCTAATCCGCGATCGTCCCCGAGCCCCTCTCATCTTCCTCTTCACCCAGAGACCGACATCCATCACTAGGAGTCTATTAAGAGTCGAAAGAGACTCTCCCGGAATAACCTTGTAGTCCATGCACAAACCTCTATCGCTCCTTTTGAGAAGGAGGTAATCAATCTGAGTCCTCGCCGCCGAACTTTTGAAGGTGACCAAATGCTCTTCTTTCTTCTGAAATGTCGAGTTCGCAATCAGAAGCTCGGAAACCCTGGCGAAATCAAGCAGCGACATGCCTCCTCCATTCCTAACCCCAAGGCCAAAGCCACAGTGCACGTCACCATAACCACCAACATCAGCCCCAATATGACCATTAATGTCCCCTCCAATAACTAACTTCTCAGATTGGGTAATACTTTACTCACCAACTCGTCCAAGCTCTCCCAAAAGTGCCTCTTACTAAGCCCGCTTGCGGCGCGTAAGCGCTAATGACATTGAGGACGCAACCCCCGATAACCAACTTAATAGACATTAACCTATCATTGACTCACTTAACCTCAACCACGAACTCCCTTAGATCCCTATCCACCAAGATGCCCACTCCATTGTTACCCCTCTCGACCCCAGAATACCACAACTTAAACCCGTCTGCATCCCTTGCCTTCGATCTTTTCCACCTAGTCTCCTGAGCACAAGCTATGTTGACCCTCCTCTTCTGAAGAATCTTTGCCAACTCAATGGACTTGCCCGTCAGAGTGCCTATGTTCCACGACCCGATCCTTAATCTATGAGCGTCCGCTACCATCTTCCCACCCTTGCCTCCCTCCCTACCCGCAGAACCGCTCCCTGTCCCCTAACTCACCGAGGACATGAAATTACCTACGATCTCCCGCCGCGACCATTATCCCTCTAACCGATTATGGAGAACAAAGACGCACACACGCACTATAGAGGAATACGCAGAAGGGTGCAAGCTAGGTAGTGGCAGAGTAAACCACACACAGGATGCTTAGCTAGAAAATGTAAAAGGGTGTACAAAGTAGACAAGAGGTTGGGAGGTACCAACTCCCGATGGAAAACCTGGAAGTATGCTTTGATTCGATCGCTACCAACTACCGCCAGCTCTTGTTCGTTTCGGCCGGTGTTGCTTTGCTCTTTACGTCCAAACTCCGCAAGCTCTCATCGTCCGCCGCGACGAGTACCTGAAAATTACACACACAACAAACCCACAAAAACGAGGGGGGCTGCCTAGCTCGGGCAAGGGGAGGGGTTGCCTGAAAATCACAGAAAAAAGAGGGAAGAGAGAGGAGAGAGGAAGTACTTATTGGTCGCCGGAGGGTGGGTCGCCGGAGTTAGGGGTGGCAGGGGAGGTGGTGAAAAGATCGGGGGAGGGGGATATGGGGGTGAGGGATAGTGTAGAGAGAGGAGAGAGAGAAAACTTACTTGAGGGGGGAGGGATCGCCGGTGGGGGATGGGATCGCCGGAGGGGGAGTGGGAGTGGGAGGGAAAGGAACTTACCGTTGGGAGCTTTAGAGAGAGGAGAGAGGGCAGAAGCGTGCGCTGCAGAGAGGAGAGAGAAATCAGACTACAAAGAGGTTTATATATAACAGTAAATGTCGAAATTAGCTTGGTCACTTTTGATGCACAGCTAAATGGAGGAAAGAGGATATACTTTTTTGGATGATTTTGAGAATGGCATCAGGAATGCCATGCATGTTTATGAAGTAGCTATCAGTTAATATAGACGTTTCATTCCTACCGTAACCAAGAATAGATATTGGTCCGACTGTATAACAACAACAACAACAACCCAGTATAATCCCACTTAGTGGGGTCTGGGGAGGGTAGTGTGTACGCAGACCTTACCTCTACCCTTGGGTAGAGAAGCTGTTTCCAAATAGACCCCCGGCATCCTTCCCTCCAAGAACTTGCCACCTTGATCTTGGGGAGACTCGAACTCACAACCTCTCGGTTGGTCCGACTGTATACGTTCATATTATCTTGATGTACTAGTGTATCCAATTATCTTTATATGGTTCTTTAGGGTTCTTTCTTGTCTAGAAATTAGTTTACCATTAAGGAGAGATCTTGTAGAACCATTATGTTTATCTTATCATAATAATGTAATTTTTTTATTCCAGTGGAGGTAATTTTGACTCAATTTATGTTATATTTAATATCTGGATGTGGTACAAATGAGCAAAATGGATAATGAGGATTCATATAGTCGACTCCATCTAGCTTGTTGCGTAGTTGTTGATATTACGTTCAATATAAGTGTCTTTCATAAAGGTTTATCTTTTCCTTCTTATTTACCAAGATATCTAATATTATATGATCTTTAACTATCAGTTAATATAGACGTTTCATTCCTACCGTAACCAAGAATAGATATTGGTCCGACTGTATAACAACAACAGCAACAACCCAGTATATTCCCACTTAGTGGGGTCTGGGGAGGGTAGTGTGTACACAGACCTTACCTCTACCCTTGGGTAGAGAGACTGTTTCCAAATAGACCCCCGGAATCCTTCCCTCCAAGAACTTGCCACCTTGATCTTGGGGAGACTCGAACTCACAACCTCTCGGTTGGTCCGACTGTATACGTTCATATTATCTTGATGTACTAGTGTATCCAATTATCTTTATATGATTCTCATTTAGGGTTCTTTCTTGTCTAGAAATTAGTTTACCATTAAGGAGGGATCTTGTAGAACCATTATGTTTATCTTATCATAATAATGTAATTTTTTTATTCCAGTGGAGGTAATTTTGACTCAATTTATGTTATATTTAATATCTGGATGTGGTACAAATGAGCAAAATGGATAATGAGGATTCATATAGTCGACTCCATCTAGCTTGTTGCGTAGTTGTTGATATTATGTTCAATATAAGTGTCTTTCATAAAGGTTTATCTTTTCCTTCTTATTTACCAAGATATCTAATATTATATGATCTTTAACTAGTATTCGTCTCTCCGATCAATTGCTTTGCTGTCTTGGGCTAGTTAGTAAAATTGATAACATCTGTGTATGATAATTTTACTTTTGTCTTATAGTGGTCGACATCAAGAAATGAAGTCCGTACCTTTCTCTACCTAGAATATATAACAACATAACAAATTGTGCCTCTCTAAGTTCTATTCTCTTGACTGCCGGGGGAATGCTAATGTTCTTCCAGATTAGGGTGCCGATTCTTAGAATTGGTAGAACATCTGACTTCATTTATGCTGGCTTGTCTTTCCAGATCCTGGACTGTGTATTGGGACACAATGAAGTACTATTCAGACGTGCTCAGCTGAAAGCCCTTGTTTCTATTCACGGTCAAGAGGTCTGTTTTGTATCGTGATTTGCCGGAGTAACTTGAATGTGTAACTAGTAATCAATAAGCTACAATTTTGCTTTGGCATTTCATAAACCATGATCCATTATTGAGAAATTTCTGCAGGCTGGCAAGGGAGGTGAACTTACACATGATGAGACGACAATCATTAGTGGAGCACTGGATTTGACTGAGAAGGTAGTGTCAGTAAAACTGTCATTTGTGACATACTCTAATCTGTCAGTATCTGAGTTCTGTAGCTCAAGACACAAACTCTTGACTTATAAAATATTTATAGCCCATAATCCTTTTTTCTTTGCGGGGGAAGATGATCACCCAAGAAGAAATACTCAGCAACTGACCCTTAACTAAAATACACATAAGCAATATATAGTTTCTTAAATCTTCTAGACACTTTCTCTCTGTTTTAGCTAGGTTGGTGCAATGATCATCTTCTCTTTTGTTCTAATTTTTTTTTCATATCGATAGACTGCTGAGGAGGCAATGACGCCCATTGAGTCAACATTTTCATTGGATGTCAATTCAAAGCTGGACTGGTGAGTGTGAGCAATTAGTCTGCAAATTCATAACTTATCAAACTTAGTCTTCCGCTCTTTAAATCCTGTGAAGCATCATGCTACTCAGATAATGAACTTTCAAGGAATGACATTTCACTGTCTCGTGCACTACATTTTCTCTTTATTTGTATTGTCACAGTAATTAGTGCATCTGCTTCTCTTGATTGTGGCTTCCTTTATGAGAATCAACAGTTTTCCTGTGCTAAGCTCAAACATTTGAGCTGATGGTTAACTTCTCAAAGTAGGATTTCTTTTGTTATCAGTTTTAATGATCACAATGCTTCCATGGGTTCTGCTTGGAACTCGAATGTAAATAATTTAATGGTAACATGACATACATCTACTTTTTACATCAGGAATCCGTGTATGTTTTAAATTCAATGCTTACATGAAACCGATATTGCGGTTAATATGCCGTTACTTACCAAGATGTACTTCTTCATTTTTTCTCTTATTTTGGTTTTCCTTTGGGTGTGTGGATTTGGGGGGGGGGGGGGGGGGCTCTGTAACCAAAGTTAAATAAGAGGCTTGAAAGGAGCTCTTGCCAATTGAACCTTAGTTGTTGATCTAAGATTATGTTATTATTCTTCCAGAAAGATGAGGAATACTCTCTCCTGACGAGCTTCACGCAACAGTACTTTCATAGCTGTATACAGTTGTTATGTCCTCATGCAGATGGTTGTGCCTTCATTTGCTCTATGCGATTCCTTGGAGGGATGTGATTATAGATGTGTTATTATTGAAGGATTAGTCGTATGTTCACTTTTACTTCTTAAGTACATACTTAATGTGTCTAGCCATATCAAGATGTCAACCCTGGGAATGCTTTCTTGAATATTAAGCTCAAGGAGGTGATTAAAACATTCTTTTTCTCCATTGTAGGGAAGCGATGGGAAAAGTTCTTGCTAGGGGTCATAGCAGAGTTCCTGTATACTCCGGCAATCCTAAGAATATTATTGGTCTTCTACTGGTGAGTTTTGCATAACCTTCTTAGCACGCTTCACTTGTAATTTTGCTACTCTTTGAAGTCATTGACGGTTTAGTACTTGATGTTAGGTGAAAAGTCTTCTTACTGTGCGGCCGGAAACAGAGACGCCAGTTAGTTCTGTTTCTATTCGGAGAATTCCACGGTAATAATTTCTAATTCTATGCTTTCTCTGTTTTGCATCTGTGACATTTAAGCTAGAAATGTTGTTTGTCATACGTGTTTTCAGAGTTCCTGCTGATATGCCGTTGTATGACATACTGAACGAGTTCCAAAAGGGTAGCAGTCATATGGCTGCAGTAGTGAAGACTAAAGGAAAAAGCAAAAAACATCCTTTGGTCATTGAGGAAGAGAAATCTCAGGATGGTGCAGTCACTGGTGGAAATTCTCTGTTAGCTACTTCTCAAACAAAGGATAAAAAGCCAGATAACATTGTCGTTGATATTGAGAAGGCTAGAGTCCCAGCAGCAGTAACCTCGCCAGCATCTGGTGATGCAGTGATGAATGCATTGATTCAGTCATCAGACGATATTGAGGAAGGTGAAGTAATAGGTATAATCACCTTGGAAGATGTATTTGAAGAACTTTTACAGGTAGCCTTTGGGGTTCTTTTGGTTTCGTATTTCGTATTCTGCCATTGGGATAAGAGATGGAACTTACATTTTAAAGTTTGGTCTTGCTGCAGGAGGAAATAGTTGATGAGACTGACGAGTATGTCGATGTACATAGAAGGTGGAGTTCGACATCGAAAACTTAGTTATATCTAATCAGTATTATATGTTTCGGGGAGGATATTCTAACATTGATATTAAACAGGATACGGGTGGCTGCTGCAGCAGCTGCTTCATCAGTGGCACGAGCACCATCGGTTCGTAGATTAACAGCCCAAAAGGCAGCTGTAAGTGCACATGCATTTTATATGATGAAATTTTGTTGAAAGTCAACATTCTGTGTGAGATCTCTAAATTACCTAACTAAGGTTGCAAGACACTGGATTCACATTTTGTCATCAACTGATTGTCGATGACCTATGTATGGAGCATGAGCTCTTATGGTGCACCTAACGTATCTATTTTATTTGTCTTTTTACTAATTACCTGCTGCATTTAAAAATCGTCAAAAGTGTAATGATGAGATCATATATATATCTATCTATCTTCAAATGATTACTAATCTATCTGCTGCTAACAAATAAGAAGACCATTGTTGACAACCTGCTTGTACAAACAACTGATTTGTCCCAATCCTCCAGCTCCTCTTTACAAGAAAGAAAAAAAGGAAAAGAATAAGGAGACAAATGAAGATGACTAGATCTATGAGGAGCCGAAGCTGGAAATCTTGTAAATTCGTGTAATGCAGAGATCTACCTACAATAAATTGCACACTTTCGATGTCTTTTAGATTTTCAGTTATTGACCTTGATTATAGAATCTATAAATCCAAGTGGCATAAATTTTAAGAGGCTATATTGGTATAGATTACTGTGAAGCATGTATCTTCTTGGATTCTTGAATTTATTACCTTGTTATTCGAGTGGAAATACACAGTCATTGTAGTTGTGAATGGGAGTTTTGCCTTTTTTTGACCAAGCTAAACCTTTTTCTTTTTGGTTTTTTTATTTGAATGTTCAGGGAGGCCAGAGTAAGGAAGGCCAGAGCCCCAAAAAGTCCACTGAGGACCTTTCTACCTCAAAGAGAACACAAGGCAGTCTCAGAGAACCTCTTATTGATAACAAGAGATAAAAATAATATGCTGAGGCTTTTCTGTTTCAGTAATGGTGTCGCTGTAAATTTTGAGAGGACAATGGCAAATGCTTCTGCAATCCGGGTATATAATTTTGTGAGTTTATTTATTTATATGAAATGTCTCAGGTTCCTTAATTGTGTGGGAATACTATTGTGTAAAGACAAACTCATAATAACCATGAATACACCATTGTTGGCAAAGGAACGGCTTTGTGGCTCATATATTGGCAGTCCCAGCCCACACAGACTTTGGTATTTGACGGGCTGTGCTGGGCCAGTCCACTGTTTCGATAGGCCTTAAAATGATTAGTCCAACCCAGCCCTACATGGGTACGGGCCCCACGGGCCAGCCCACTATTTTTATAAATTGTTTTCCATATTTTTTAAACCAAAATTGTAAAACATATATATTTACAAGCCAAAAACATTAGTTGTTGGATAGTAAGTTTCTGCAAAACTTGATAACTTTTGACATCGTTCCAATAGATTACTATAAAACACACAAAAAGGAGGACAATATTTCATTCGTTACAAGTCAATCTCAAAATAAATTACTCAAAAATATTTTCAAGGTGTTCATGGTATATTCAACACCAATAAATCTTCTTCATCTAGCACATTTGAATTCTCTTGTGAAACAAAGATGTTTTAACATTTTCATTTTCATTTAAATCTATAATTATATGTAATGTTAATTAGTTAAACATTAAGAAATAAATAAAATTTTAAGGACAAAAAATATTTATATTCACATAAAAAATATTACTAGTTTTGTATTGGACTACTCTTCTTGTTATCTTTAGTATTGTTATATTTTTAATTAAATATGTTATTAAGCCCACGAGTCAGCCCAGCCAAGCCTCAATCAAGTCTCTTCGGCCACGTGCTCATTTGGATCGGGCTTAAAAATCTCGTTTTAAATGGGCTTCAAATTTAGCCTAACCCTATTAAAATCATGGGTTGGTCTGGGCCAGCCCAGCAGGCCAAACTCATATTGATGGCTGTGATGCTGAGTGTTATAATTCTAAAATTAATCACTCCTACTAAATAAAGATATTATAAGTTGTTTTGATGCAACATTATCATTGGATAAACCTTCTATCGCCTCATACATCCAATAGACTCACAACTCCTTTTCTTGTTTTGTTTCGTTTGTTTCGTTTCACTTTTTTTCCTAGGCTTACAAGTAGTACTAGTACTATTTTTGAATTTTCTTATTCCCGGTTCTTTATTATTATATGTTGTGTCATTCGCTTCCGCTACCCTATTACCTTCTTGTTGCTATTGTTCGTTGTTTTATTTTCACTGTTTCTTGAGTCGAGTATCCATCAGAAACAACCACTCTACAACAACAACAACCCAGTATAATCCCACTTAGTGGGGTCTGGGGAGGGTAGTATGTACGCAGACCTTACCCCTACCCTGGGGTAGAGAGGCTGTTTCCAAATAGACCCCCGGCATCCTTCCCTCCAAGAACTTTCCACCTTGCTCTTGGGGAGACTCGAATTCACAACCCCTCGGTTGGAAGTGGGAGTTGCTTACCATCAGAGCAATCCCTCTTGTCAGAAACAACCACTCTACCTTCACAAGATTGGGGTAAGGTCTGCGTACACATGATCCTTCCCATACTCCACTTGTGGGATTATATTGGGTTTGTCGTTGTTGTTTCTTTCATTTTTTAGTACTTGGTTGATGAAACAGTAGGAACGGTATAGTATTTCGTGTAAACTATTGCTGCTCCAAAAATAGATAAACAAGTAAATACAAACAAAGACAAAAATAATGGAAGGTTAAGAAAGAGCTGGGAATTCTGAAGCTCTTTTCATGATCCTGACTTAGAAGAATAGAGAAGCTGAAACAAATGGAAATTCTGTTCCTGTAAGATAAACATTATAAGTTGGAACATTGCCTTGAGCCAATTTTGTTCATTTCCTTTCCTCAGAAATTGAAGGCATTACATATGCTCAAACCATACATTAGTCATGACAGCATAATGATATAAGTATGCTTTCAGTTGACCTCTCTGGCATGCAAAGAAAGAGGATTACACAATTTAAACACGGTACTGTAGGTTTTGGGAGAAGAGAGTTAGTTCTGTAATATATATCTAACTCTATTTGTACTTGCTTTTTACGTATATGTATGAATGAAAACAACGAGTTCTATTGAACCCGCAAACCAATGGTTGGATCTGCCGCTACTGGCTTATTGGCTTTGCTACAAAGACCCTTTACATTAACTGAAGAATGTATACAAGGCATGACAGCTTAATGATTTGATTTTTACTATATGTGCTCTTAGTTATACTTGCTGGTACACTCAGTTGTCATTTTCTAAACTTTACAAAGATACTTGACTGTGCCAAGAAACTAAGGATGCCTGAAAATAAAGGGCTTACTAGGAGATAGATATATGTTGGATTGGAGTCTCTTCTTCATCAAAATGCTCAATCATTTTATCATTCCAAAGAAGAAGAGTTACTGAACATCTCCAGATGATATAAATCCTTGTTCTCTGCTCTTGAATGTACTTACCACATCTCTGCCATGGCCTAAACTTCAATTTTCTTGGCAATAGTAAGTCCCTTGTCATCGTGATCATGGAACTAACAAATTTTACTAGAAAAGTTTTGAACTCTTTGGCTATGCTATTGGAGAGCATACATGTAGGAACTAATAAAAGATTCTTTGATAGCCAAGATTTATACAGTGGGAACCTCAAAAATAAAATAGAAATCAAGGTAATTGACAGAAGTTGTTTGCTGATTGGGGAGCTTGTGCCAGGTTGTAAGGGTCCTACTAGTTTGGAAGAAGTATAAGCAGAGTGATATCAGCTTGTCTCCCTGCCAAACTAACCAAAGAAAGGGACTCAATCCAAGTTGTCTACTATTTCATATACTTAATTATAGAAGAACCCCATTATTTTTCACTTATAAAACAAGTGTTTTTTCCCATACATATACCTTTAGTTGGGAATGAATATTATTAAGATATGCTATTTATAAATTATTCCCAAGAAATATAATCTTTTCACTATTGAGAAAAAGAGAATATACAGGGAGAGATAAGAATAAAATCGTCGTTTTTGGTTTAATATTGCATGAAGTTTGATTTTTTGCAATATGAAACTGTTCTTAGCCACCTTCTTGTCCTTGTCCCTTGCTCCTCCCAAAAGGTATAGTACAAGGAACAGTCTAAGGAATATGGATTTCTTTCAGATTGATAAATTCATTCTCCATATTGCGCTCCTCTCTCTCTTTTAGACAATTGTCCTCCTTATAGCACGTATGTATTTTTTTTTAGTATAACTGTTAATTTCATTGATCTCAAAGAATATGTACATCATAGGACTCTATAGTAGTAGTTTGGACCGGCTACTACACTTTTACAAGTATTCTCTATACTATCTTAGCTATCTATACACAAGTATCATAACAGTAAGTAACTAATTGCTATAGCTAAGGAAAGTAATTAAGCTGTCTAAGACCAGTCTATCAATATTTGCAACTCCTGCCTCGAAGGTGTATAAGTAAGGCAATCTCTCTGCAAGTCAGTTCCTCCACAAAAACAGCCCCTTCAAATCGAATGTGATTCCTTTCTCTCCATATGAGGGCAATAGTAGTGACAAATGCAGCAGCTGTGATAGCATTTTGCCACAGTCTACTTTTTGCTTTGCTGCATATCCAATGAAGTTCTGTTTCCCAGCAGCCAACTGTTCTGGAATGCCCCGGCCAAAAACATATTCTGGACCACAATCTGTTAGTGATAGTACACTCAAAGAATAGGTGATTGAAGTCTTCAACATTTTGTTTGCAAAACACACAAGTTGCTGGAACTTGTATGCCCATGTTCTGCAGTCTATCAACTGTAGGGAGTCTATGTTGAGCAGCTAACCAAACAGTGAACTTGTGCCGAGGTAGGACATTAGTGACCAGCATCAAGTTCTTCCATTCAACCTTATTGAAACTGGGGAGCATAGTGAGGTAAAGTTTCTGAATGTGAAATTTGTCGAGCCTACATATACTTTGCAGTCTGTCAATTAGATCTCCCTGAAGCTTATGGCTCTCCAGTATCATAGTTCTGCTTTCCAGTATCTTTCTGACAACCCAAGAGGCTTATTTTGGAATGTTAATTGTGGCAATATTACCTTGCTTGATGTAATAAGAATGTACCCATCTAACCCATAGGCAGTCTTTCTTCCTAGACAAGTCCTATAGCAACTTAGTTATGGCTGCTTTGTTCCACACAGTCAAGTCTAGGATGTTAAGACCTCCAGCTGATATTGGTCTGCACACTTTGTCCCAATCCACCAGTGCTCTTCTGGATAGATTTGTTGTGCCAGTCCAAAGGAAAGTTCTGCATATTGCTTCAATAACTTTCAGTACTTTCTTGGGCATAATGAATACTTGTGCCCAATAAGTCTGAATGTCAAACACCACAGCTTTAATCAATTGGCTTCTACCTGCATATGATAGAAGCTTAGCTGACCAACAAGTAACTTTATCTTGTGATCTTTTCGATTAGGGGCATATAATGATGGATAGCCAGCTTCTTAGAATCAAGTGGAATCCCCAGGTATCTGAATGGAAGTTGACCTTCAGTGAATCCCAAGGTTTCAATTATTTCTTCTCTGATACTTTGCTGCACCCCAGCCAGATATACTGCACTCTTGCTGATATTTGCCTGAAGACCAGATGCTTCTGAAAACTGAAGAAAAGCTTTATGAAAGATCTGGACAGATATAATGTTAGCTCGACAGACATAAGGAGGTCATCAGCAAAACAGACATGAGAAACACTGAGTTTTCTGCATTTGGGATGGAAGTTGAAGTTCCCATCCTTGTGTAGCTGTTGTGGTATTCTGTTAAGGTATTCCATTGCCAATACAAACAGGTATGGTGACATAGGGTCACCCTGTCTAATACCTCTCTTAGCATTGAATGGCTTAGTTAAGCCACCATTCATTACTAAGGAATAGGAGACAGAGGTGACACAGGCCATGGTCCATTGAATAAACTTTGCTGGGAAGCCCAAATCAATAAGAATCTGCTTCAGAAAGTTCCATTCCAAGGTGTCATATGTCTTCCTCAAATCCACCTTGAGTACACATCTGGGAGAGACACCTTTCCTTGAGTAACCCTTAAAGATTTCATGGCTTAGCAAGATGTTATCTACAATACTTCTTCCTTCAATAAAAGCAGATTGAGCAGGACCAACTAATTCCCCAATGACAGCCTTCATCCTCCTGGTAATAACTTTAGAGATGATTTTGTAGACAGTAGTGCAGCAAGCAATAGGTCTATAGTCTTTAACAGTAGCATGTGCTTTGACTTTAGGAACAAGTGCTATGGCAGTGATGTTGATCATATGAGGCATTTTGCATGTAGAAAAGAATTCCTTGGTAGCATCTAGAATGTCACTCTTTACCGTCTCCCAGTTCTTAGTAAAGAATTCCACTGGAAAGTCATCTACTCCTGGTGCTTTATCTTTAGGCATTTCTTTAACAGCTTCAGTGATCTCTTCCAGAGTTACCTCTCTAAGCATTCTTTGTTGAGCCAGATTTAAGCACTGTCCCTATTTCATAATTGCAGAATTGGCACAAGGGAGTTCAGCAGCACACTCCCCCATTAATGATTGAAATACCTTTATGAATTCCTGTTCCACAGATAAAGGATCAGTTAGTTTCAAACCTGTGTCAGTATAAATGGATGTGACGTTGTTCTGTCCTGTTTTGATCTTCCATTGAGCATGGAAATACTTTGTGTTAGCATCCCCACACTCAATCCAGCAAGCTTTGGATTTCTGCCTCAGAATTTTTTCCTCCACACAACTCCACTTCTCAATTTCTTCAATTGCTGCTTTTTCCTCAGTAATTAGTGACTGTGTTAATGGGTTGTTTTGCAATTGGACTTGAATAATACCCAATTTTTCCCTTGCTTGAATTATTTTCTGCTTGTAAGAGGCCATATGGACATTTATCTCCTTTAAATGCTGTTTCATGGCCTTCAATTTTTGCCATATCTGCTGCATATGTGTTCCTTCACAATCCTGTCTCCAAACCTGTTGTAGAATGCTATGAAACTGAGGTTGTTCCCTGACAGCAAGTTATAGTCTGAAAGGTTTAGGGTGCAAATGTTTTTGAACTCCAAATTTGATAAGGATAGGGGAATGATCAGAGACTGAAGGGTTCATGAAATCAGCTTCCAGATGCCTATACTGTTGTAGCCACTGGAAATTGCCCAGAGCCAATCAATTTTACTATAAACTCTAGTGGAAGTATCTTGCTTATTGGTCCAAGTGAAGTGCCACCCTTTAACTCTGAGGGCAGTGAGTTGCAGGTCAGAAATAGTGTCTTTGAAATCTTTAACTTCAGCATCAGTAACTGGAGAGCCAATTCTCTCATCAGAACATAAGACACAGTTGAAATCACCACTGATTAGCCAAGCATCTTGACTGGGAATATAGATTGACCTAAGGTCACTCCACAGTTGGTTCCTGAGAATTGCAGTATTATGGGCATATATAACACTTAGCTGAATTCTGGCCTGGCTTCTTGATCTTCTAAAAAACAGTGAATGAGCTGATCAGTAACAGAGGATATTTGGATTTGTATGTGTGGTTTCCAAAGTAACCATATTCTTCCATTAGTAGCCTTTGAGTAATTGCATTGGACCTTCCAATCCTTAGCAACCTTATCAAGTATCTTCTTAGCTTTATGCTCCTTTACTCTAGTTTCTAAAACTCCCATTACATCTACCTTATAAACAGCTAGGAAGTTTTTCAACTCCTTCTGCTTATGGGCTTTGTAAGCCCCCTAATGTTCCATGTGACAATAATCATAGGAGATTAGGGGTTGATCTGTGTGAGGGCCCCCGGTCAATCTGCTGAACCCTGTTACCAGCCACAACCATAGTAGCCTTCCCTTTATTGCAATTATCAACCATTTGTTCACTGTTACCATTGGGTGCATTGACTTCAATGACTGCACTTTCAGATCTCACTTGATCAGGACCAGTTTGTGCAAACTGCTGAGCACTAGCTAAAAGGTTCTCATTCACCTTGTTAGTGTCCTGCACTTCCTTCACCTCCAGCACTTCTGAAATGACTGCATTCTCATGGCTTACCTGTACTTCTGCATTAGCTACAGGTTGCTTTACAAGTCATTCTTTTTAGTGTTTTTTCCCTGCTGTTTCAATTTCCCTTTCTGCCTCCTTGGTTTATCCTGCTCCTCCATATCCTTCTCTGCATTGTTATCAGCATAGTACCAGCAATCCAATGAACATGCCCAAATTTCAGGCAATGATTACAGAAACTAGGTTTCCAATCGTACTCAATTGTCTGGATCTTAGGGCCATAAGGAGTATCAATCTCTAATTGGTCAGAGAGTGAATGAGCAGCATCTACCTCTACTAGGACTCGGGCAAAGGAAATTTTTTCATAATGTGCAGTAAATTTGTCAGTGTATAATGGCTTGCCAACTGCACTGGCCATTTTACTCAATACCTCAGTAGACCAATAGCCCACTGGAAGACCAGGGAAACGACTCCATACAGGAACAGTGCTGAGAATATCACTCTGAAAAGAGAAATCAACTTCCCAGGGTTTCAAAACCATTGGTTTATTCCTATAGGAATAGGGCCCTGATTGCATGACTAAGTCCCTATCCTCGATACTATTGAATCGAAAAATACAGTATCCTTTAGCATGAATCAGTACCTGAGGTTTAGCCACAAAACTCCACACATGCATGACGAAATTATCCATAGTTCTCTCACTCGGATTATCACCAATTATGTATCCAATCAAAGCATTTTGCCAGTAATCCAATTGAGATTTCAAACGTCCTCACTGATCTTAACAACCTTTTTGCCATCTCGATCAGTGGGGGGAACGAATGAGAGTTGCTTGCCCATCTGAGAATTGCGGGTTTCTCGCACCACATCCGCTGCAGTCGGAATGGATTTCTCCGATCCAATGGTATCAGTGAACTGTAATCGTCTTACAGCGATGTTGGAAGGTGCATCAGTCATCAGCGATGGTAATGCACAGTTATCTCCCTCTGCATGCATCGCCTCTGTTGATTGGAACTTCTGGGGCAGAAAGTTGCCAAATGTTAATGGTTCAAGCTCCTTTGTAATGCCATGCTCGGGAGTAACTATTTGCGCATTAGTGAGTGGTGCAGTACGCCGGCGACGAGCCATGTTCCGGCGACAATGGCGTCCTGCTATTGTGCACCAAATGAGAGCTTAACGTGCGCCGAGAGCGTTTTTTTTCTCAATTGGTACTAGCACGTATGTATTTTATTTTGGCAAAATGGCCTATGGATCACCTAAATTTGTACCCATTTATCATTCCGGTTATAAACTTACACATTTCTCATTTGAACATATTTACATGATGAACTGAGTACTAATAAACACGTCTAACCATTGATTATGCTTACGTGGTGACGTTAAAGGTGGCCAAAATGCATGCAAATCACGTTAATAAGGCGCGTGAATGAATTAATTTGATTAAAAAATTATAAAATAAAAAAGGAAAGATAAAATCATGGGAAAAAATAAAGAAAAGGTAAAAAAAAAAATAAAGAAACCCCTCCCCTGTTTGGTTCGTCATCCCTGTTCCATTCCCAGCTTCCTCTCCCTCCCTCCCTTCTGTTTTTCCACACCCTCAAACTCCTCCACAACCAGAAAATTATATCGATTTGGTTATTGCTCGCCTTCTTTTTTCTTTTTTATAAATTTTGGTGGCAAAGAGTATTGAAGTGGTGGCGTTTCATATCTGTTTGGTATATTATTAGTGGGGTTGTTAAAAGGAGGTGACGAAGATAAAGTGGTAAGGAAGGTGGCAGGCCAGCGGAAAAAAGGTGAAGCAGTGACGGTTTTTGGGTGATTCTTTGTATGGTTGCCATTTTTACCGGAAGCAATCTCACCAGAGTAATTTTTGGGGTCTTTTCGAGAGTGTTATAACCATTTTTAGGCTAATTATTTTTTACTGATTTTTAATTAGAATCTGAAAGGATCAAATTTGAATTCTTACTATTGAAAATGGTGGATTTACTAGGAAAACTGGTGGCTTAGTGTCGTACTAGACCAAGAGAATGGACTGGAAATAACACTTTTATGTGTAAATTAATTTTTTTAAAAGTGGGACCCATAAATTACACATGGAAATTAATAAGAGGATAACTATGTGACATATCATTGTGTTTTTGCGCTTGAGGACCACACACAATCATATGTATGTATTAGTGTGAAAATATATGAGTTCAGGTGCTAAAATGGGAAAAGTGTAAGTTTATATGCCGAGATGACAAACGACTACAAGTTTAAGTGGCCTTTAGGTAATTTCACCTTTTATTTTTATGTGGTCCGACTATTTTTTTAATTCCGCACATAACGAAAACTTAATGTACCGTGCTTTTCTTTATAGATAGTTGCCGTTATTATAAGTTTTCTTCACCTAATAATGGTATAAAAAAATTGTACATTGTACCTAATGATCAAAAGTTAATCTCTAATTTTTATAGGGAAAAATTTATATTGATCATACACGAGCTCTTTGTACTTCCAACAACCACCCCGCCCCGACACCATTTTATTGTATAAAATAGTACGGGCTAATCAATTTTCGAACTAATCATTCAAAAACAGCCAGCGGTTGCAAAGACATTGAAAAATAGCCAATATTTTGCTGCAACACGGAAAGTTCCAGCATAATATACTGGAGATCGGTGCACCTGTGTATGAACTTCCTGCATATTATGCTGGAACTCCAATACGCGAAAAGTTCCATTATAATATACTAGAGATTTGAGCACCTGTATATGAACTTCCATCATATTATGCTGGACCGATATATTATACTGAAACTCCAGTATATTATACTCGAGTTCTAGTATACTTATGCTGGAACTCCAGTATAATATACTGTACGTAATTCCAGTACATTATACTGGAATTCTAATATATTACACTAGAGTATTTTTCGAATTTTAAATAGTATTTAAAAATAGTTAAATTTCGATTACTTTTAAAATTATGATTATTTTTGGATGACCACTAGTGAATCTGGCTATTTTTGAATTTCTCCTATTATTCTTGGATGGTACATCAAATTCCATTTTCTCAAAAGTAGAACATGCATGTATTACATTCCCCAACAAAACAATGCAGCATTGCTTCAACATATGAATCAATTTAGTTTCTCGTTTTATTGTCTCCTTTTCTTTGTTCTTTTCCTTGAGATTGAGATTAAAGGATAAAGAACAAGAAAACGAAGTGAATAATTATATGGTAATGGTTGCCCCTACTGCTACGGGGAATATAACAATATATAGTTATATTTGTTGGATATGAACTGAATATTTACACAAATTAACAAAGGAAAATGTACAGTCAGCT
Source organism: Nicotiana benthamiana (assembly GCA_034376525.1). NCBI lineage: Eukaryota > Viridiplantae > Streptophyta > Magnoliopsida > Solanales > Solanaceae > Nicotiana > Nicotiana benthamiana. The sequence goes on along the minus strand of CM067328.1, from coordinate 80,840,516 downwards.
ACTTCAGAGAGGCAAATAAGAAGGTCAAGTAACAAAATGTCATTTACAGTTATAGAAAAGAAAACATTATAACATGATGCATAGCGATCATGAAAAACAAAAAAAAAAAGCAAAATTGAAGAACAACAAATATAGAAAACTAAATCATCCTATTATAGAAAAGAAAAAACAAACCGTGATTTACACAAGGATGAGAAAGGTAAGTACGTGAACCAAAACTCAAGAGTAATTGTCCCAACATAAAAGCATAGTTATACAGATCCTCATAATATAGAGCTTCCCCTTCTGTTGTTTCACCATTCTTTTTACCTTTTCAAATCTCAGCAGCTTCTTCATTCTTTCTCTTACTTTAATGACTTCTCTAACTAAAATATTTGCACTAAGAATTCACTAATTATAGCTACTCGGTCAAAAACTACAAAGGGACCTTCTATTTATAGTACATGAACACATGACTTAACTTAATTGTATATATAGATAGATCCATCATATTCAAGAAGGAGACTGTACCAACAAAGGTTAGTGATATAGTAGTAAATACTCCTTCAAATTTAACTAGAGGACTAGAGTTCGAGCCCTTGATATAGAATTATTTTTATTAGAGAATGTTTTACCCTCGATGTGGAATTTCGAGGTTCGAATCTAAATTTAATTGGGCCTGAATGCGAGTACCCGACACAGAATGGGAAACAGAATAATGCAGACTAAATTTAGGTCAATATTAGAGTAGGGACACAGTGCATCCTGAGATAACATTCATGTCACGTGCCTTTTCTGGTTTAGAGTACTTAATATATACATATATAGATAAATTTTGCCTGCCACTCATGATTGCCGTCCGTGTTAACAGTTTTTAAGTTAACTTGATATATAACATCAAAACATTATCTTCCATGTGAAAAATTAGCCCCACTTTCTGTGTCTCTTCATGAACACACCACTAGTTTTTCCATAACTTGCAAAGGGACATTACATAAGTCAAAAGTTAGTATGATCAAAGCTTCCAAGACTGTCCCTATCCGTGCAACATTAACTTCACATTACAAATTCTTTCATTTGTATACATAGTATAAACTATTTATACAATATCAATATCAATGCAATGTAATGTAATATGTATTGAAATTGGTTGGCATGCAGTCTCTAGACAGACCACTTGCTTTATTTAATTAGTTTGTTTGGTACAGTCATCTGGTATTTAGTACCCCACTAGCTCGACTAATCCGAATTCGTACTGCACTTACCTTAGTGCAACCAGTGTCATGATACCGCTTGGTCGAAAAAATTTACTAAATATAAATATTTTTAATACGAAGAAATAGGAAAATAGTTAAATAAAGTGAAATTAACACCGCTTGACAACAAATGTGACTTAGCGCCGTGGTTGAGTGCACCAAATCCTTAATTTTAGGTTGTGAGATCGAACTTGATTTTCTTTTAATTGTTGGCTTTAAATCTATTATTCAAGAAAGATACAAGTTAGAAGGAATCAAACTATTGACCTCTTTTAGAAGGTATCAACTAAAACTTTAAGCTTTAAATCACTATGGTGCCATATGCTCATAGAAAATGTCAATGATAAATGTATCATAGGTTATTATGAGTACACTTTAAGAAATGAGAATTTGTCGAGACGAGCTGTAGTGATATATTTTGAGTTATGTTTTATTAATATAATTTGATTATATTTTTTAATACAATATTGTTTTAATTATTAGTTCATTTATTTAATTCTTCAAAATATCGACACCGCTCATAAAAGTTTTTTGCGTATGCCCTACTGCATAGGGCTGCGTTAAAGAACGAAGCAATCCCTATCAAAAGTTTCTCTGTTTTCAGGCTCGATCCGAGACCTTGGTACAGGGAAATATTACAAAATCAAATAAAGTAAGTATTTACTTTTATGTTTCCGATTTTTAATACTTTAATAGCAAGACAGTTCCTCCAGGATGGAGAAAAAACTTGAAATTCAACTGTAGGAGATTTTATTAAGTTTCAATCCATGATCATTAACATAGATGTCCCACAGGCATGCTAAAGCATGGCAGAGAAGTGCTAACTCCTTATCTTTAAGGCAAGAGGAATCAAAGATATGATTTATAAAAAGACATCAAACCCTCTAAGTGGACCTATGAAAATGAAGTACTTATCTCAAGTTAATGCATGATCAAAGCTGATTGATGGGACAAGAATCAAGATTACATTTGGCCCTGTCCTTATGGACTAGTTTTGGATCAATAACTTAGTTATGAACACAGTTTGCAAGCTAAATTCATGTCTAATTCTGTAGGGTGTGACAGGCTATTAAAGGGACAACTATTTTCCAATAGTGGGAATGTTATTGCTTTGTTGAACTCAAAGGAAAAGACCAGAGTGGTGGGGGGAAGTTTCCCATTGGCATGTCAATTGGGTTATTTGAGAGTTTAATAATGGAAGGGGAAGTGTTATGCTTGATTGTGACTAACTGAGACACCACAATCACAAACATTCTCTTTTCAACCATAGCCAAAAAGGTAAAGCAACTCAATAAGATGCAAACCACTTTTGACAGTGCCAATTTTTAAGCTGGTTGAGTCCTTTCTGGTAAAATATCAGACAGTTCATATTGCCTTTATATTATTTAGGTGGCAAAATTAACTCATGAAAATATGATATGTCTTATTTACTCAAGTTTAATAGAGTTGAGCTGGCATATTTTTATGGAGGATCAATTTGGACACATCTCAACTCATCCCATTTAAAAGTTCAACTGATATAGGCTAATTATGTAATTAAAATTGACCATAAGAAAATGTCAAAATTGTTATGAAATAATATAAAGACAAGAACAATAACTCAAGAACAAGAGCAAATAGAGAGAGAATAGGGAGAGAGAGAAGTATTCTTATTAATACTTGGGGTGGTTTACAATGGTAGAGAGCACCTCTATTTATAGGGAGAAGAATGACTTAGCTTCAAGCTAAAACTCTTAGACATTCACTCTAAATAGACTTCTATTTTATAACACTCTCCCTTGAATGTCTATTCAATAATGTGCCTCATAAAACCTTAAAACAAAACCCAATGGGAAAAATTAAAGAAAGGAAAAAGAGTACACATGTTTGAATATGCGCCTATTGGTTGCCTCGTTAAAAACCTTGCAAGGAAAACCCAGTGGGAAAAAACCTTGTAAGGGAAAAAGAGTGCAACGCGCATTGACTCCCCCTAATGAGTACATCAATTTATATCCTTGAGCATTTGCATTCCAATCTTGTGCATCATCTTCAAAACGATCTTTGATAGAGATTTGATAAATAAATCAACCATATTGACTTAAATAAATATTCCGCACCTTGAAATCATCATTCTTGATAGATATGAACATCTTCATATAATGTCGTGGAATAACTCTTCAATATCTCCATAGATGCATTCTTAATGCCATCATGCTTATAGTTATAGCAAGATTCATATGTACACAAATTGTACTAAGGATGTGGTACTTCAGGACCAAGAATTGCATATGCTTCAAGCAACTTAAATCTTTCAAGTTAAGTCATATAAGCCATATAATAGACTTTAGATGCATATCAAGTTTTCCATGTCATGCTAAACAAATAAGATATTGAAAACTGATTATACATACCTTTGACTTTATACTTTCAAGCATTTGAACTATAGGTTCAAAACTACATGTCTTTCATATGGAATCAATTCTTCTTGAATTGTATCTCTTCCATTTAGTTACTTTCTTTGGGTCAGCAAATGCGTATAGCATGCTTTGCAATATGTTGCAATTGAATTATCCCTTTTATGAACTTCAGGTTCATATCATGATATTCGGGGATATACATATACAAATGATAATTCATCCCATGTAACCTTTTCTCAAGTGTTTATCATGTCTCCCCCTCATGTTAGTAAAGCTAACTTGTTTCCTCAACTTTGGGAAATCATCTTTGTGCATTATCAACACATTAATAATAAGATGAGATTATTTGGTTCCTGACCTTGAACCACTTGTGAGGGGAGAATATACTCTCGTATACAACGTATATCAAACTGATATATATATAACTTTGTTCTCATAAGAAACAGTTTAGCTATTAAGTGGAAGCACTCAATAATTATCTTGCTAAACTTACTTTGATATAAACCAACTTATCAAGATGAACTGTCTTGAGTAGAGAATCTGGAAACTATGCTCGAAGTTAGATTACTGAGCGATTTACCCCGCAAGCACCGGCCAGGCTGCGGGTCAATAACAATTGCGCATGTAACCATTCCATAGATGCATCATATGTGGTATACATGGCAGGTGAATGGGCCCATATTCACCTTTGATATTTCCAGAATTTAGGGGCTTCAACCCGAACTCTTTAGTTGGTCAGTTCATTAATGAGAACAAGTGATACAAGAGAATTCGTAAAGAACTTTCTAGTTCTTTGATATTCACCTATGTGAATTTGCACATTATACTTAAAATGAGATGGCTAACACGAATGTCAACTGAATAAATTATCAATATTGGTAAACTTTAAATTTACACCATGACATGTGCACTTAATAAACTTCAGGTTTATTATGACATGGGTTTTATACCAATAGATATCCACTTTATTGTGGCATTCTTTCGTTTGTGTAGTACAAACTGGAGAACAAGGCGGGTAGCTTTTCAAATGCAAATTACCCCGCTACAAGTTGTAGTAATAGGAGATATCAAAGCCTTCCTTTTATAGTCTCAATATAATCAATCGCTTTCGCGTGTACTTTGGAAACTGAATAAGTTTCTTTGAGACTTACTACAGCACAATACTCAATTGTGTTTCTCCAACATAGTAATAATTGGCTCTTCGAGAGCTCTCAATTAATTTTGTACTACCACAGATTCATCAACATCCATGTGGTGAATATCTTTCTTAAAGAGAAAGTTATACCATTATGGTCATGTCAAACTTATATGCAAGTTATGTTTCTTGCATTATCGTTGTCCTTTAATAGTCATATTTCCAAAATACTTTGGCGTACAATAGGTACGTGACCAACGATCATTCATGCCATATATCATCTCAAAACCTCCTTCTAGGGGTGAGTGTGGTATCATCTCAAACCTCCTTCTAGGGGTGAGTGTGGTATATTTAATACCAATTTCATGTTCATATTCTTCCAATAATGAATATGTATTCGTGAATCAGATGTTGTCACATTCACTTCGAGGATATGTGATTTTGTTATCCTTTTCAAATCTATAAATGCGTCAGGCATTTGATTTGCTATTCTTCCAAATGGATAATCTTTTGTACCTCTTTCTCACAAATAGAGGTGTGTGGATCAAGATGAGATAATGATGCATTTTTCCACAAAATTTCCCGTTTGGTTTCACCAACTTCTCCCCCTAATTTTGGGAAAAGTGTCTCATCAAATTGACAGTCTGCAAATCGTGCAGTGAACAAATCTCCTGTCAATGTTTCGAGGTAGCGAATAATGGAGGACGATTCAAACTCAACATATATTCCTAACCTCCTTTGCAAACCCATTTTGGTGCGGGATGGCGGTGCTACAGGCACATATACTGCGCATCCAAAGCTTCTTAAATGGGATATATTGGGTTCATGACCCAAAACCAATTGCAATGGGGAATATTTGTGTCAATTCGTCAGTCAGAGACGAACTAGCATTGCTGCATGCAACATGGCGTGACCCTAATCCGAAGCGGGCAGCCGACAAACTAAAATGCTGCATGCAAAATGGCGTGAACCCAAACCAAAATGGGCAGCCTCGTTTTCATGAAGAATTCAAGATTATTCTCATCTATTGTCTCAATATGATATCCATTTTGAATGATATCTTTAAAACTCAACAAGTTCCTTTTTGACTTGGAGGAGAACATTGCATTCTCTAAGATAGATTCTCAAAACTCAACAAGTTCCTTTTAAACTTGGAGGAGAACGTTTTGATTGATATCATTAAAACTCAACAAGTTCTTCTTAGACTTGGAGGAGAACATTTCTCAATGATTAACGTCATGCCTTTGGGCAGAGTTACATTTGCTCTTCCGGAGCCTTCAATCAATTTACTTCCCATGGTTTGGCATACAAAAGGAATATACAAACAGCAAGTTCAATTCGTTTGTGTCACATAATATTTTCAAAATCTGCTGCTAACAGTTGACTAACAAAATCAGATATGTTATCCATAATCAATTACTTTGCAGTTTGAAAATTTCAGCGTTTTCCATAAGACAATCGATTATTAAACACACACAATCGATTGTTTGAACATAGACAATCGATTGTTAAACACACACAATCGATTATTTGTTATTTTTGAAAAACTTCAGATCACTGTCTTAAGACAATCGATTGTTAGACAAAGACAATCGATTGTGGATGATTTTTGAAAAATTCTAGACCTCACTGTTTCAAGACAATCGATTGTTAGTCAACGACAATCGATTGTGGATGATTTTTGAAAAATTCCAGACCTTACTGTTTCAAGACAATCGATTGTTAGTCAACGACAATCGATTGTTGATCAATTGTTTTTCAACTTTAATGCGAAAATAGTTGATAATCGACTAGTTTTTCAGGCTAGTCGATTACCCCCACTGGAAAATAAAAGTTTTATTGATATTTGAGCATATTGAAGATATTCTAAAGAACTACTGCTAACATTGCATCATGAACTAACTAATACGAGCTAATACTAATGACTATTAGTTTATTCACTAACTAATACAAATAAGTAGAACAAAATCAAATAACTCCATCTTCTTTCATCATGGTCCCATCGCCGATTAGGTGGTCTATTTTCCCCTCGGGTTGCTCAAAGAAGTCTGCCACATTCAAGTTGTCGTCAGAGACAAAATTCGTTATGGGGCGTTTACTCTTTCGAGATGCTTGGTAAAGGTCAACCATACGGCAATCCTTTGACCAGTGCCCGTTTCCACCGCAACGATAATATATAGTTTATAAACTATTTGCTTTTGGATTCTTATCGTATCGTGCTTGTGGCAGAGTGACCAACTTCATGTTGTCATCTCTCTTCTTTAAGCCTTTCCACAAGATGGGTGAATCCTTGATGTTGAGATATTCAATCTTCAAACTTTCATCAAAGTGATGGCGCAAGAAAATCAAGGCCTTAGCATAGTTTTGGGTGGATGCACTATTTCTGTCTTTAATGGCGTCTCCAAGACCCATAGCATCTAAGTGGATTTCATCATCCAACACCCATGTCATATAGTTCTTGCCCGAAATTTCGAGGGCAACGAACTTTCTTTTCATATGACACAATTACATCAAGAGCGTGTTCATACTTACGGGCTCTATTACAATTATCACATTCACTTCAGGGAATGGATCAAAATCATGTGCTTTACACAAGCTGCTACCACATTCTCTAAAGGGAATGGAGCAAATTCAATTGGACGGAATTCTTTGTCACGTCCACATTCATTGATACCTTCATGGTAATTAGTCTTCTTTCAGACTTATCATATACTGCTTCCACGTTCTCTAAAGGGAATGGAGCAAATTCAATGGGACGGAATTCTTTGTCACGTCCACAATCATACATGAATTTAATCATGGCAGGACATAGAGATTTTACCACTTCGTGTGGTTATAATTTCTCACAAACTTCATTAGAGTTATAATCAAACTTTGTATATAAAATTTGTAGAATTCCAAGAATTTGAAAAGGAAAAGTAAATTACTTACCTTTAAGGTATACCAAATATATTTTCAATATTTTCTTCCTTTCTTCCTTTCCTTTCTTTCTTTTTTTTTCCACGTTTTTCTTTCTTTTCTCCTTTTACCGTTTTTCTTTTCGTTCCCTTTCTGTTCTTTTCTTTGTTTTCTTTCTTTCTTTTTGTTTCTGCTTCCTTCTTTTTTTTTTCTTTTTCTTTCTTCATTCTTTCTTTGAAGAAAAACCCTACACAAACAAAAGTTAAGACAATCGAAAATTTCAATTGGTTAGAGACTCGTGCTGATAACGTGTTATGAAATAATAAAAAGACAAGAACAATAACTCAAGAACAAGAGCAAATAGAGAGAGAATAGGGAGAGAGAGAAGTATTCTTATTAATACTTGGGGTGGTTTACAATGGTAGAGAGCACCTCTATTTATAGGGAGAAGAATGACTTAGCTTCAAGCTAAAACTCTTAAACATTCACTCTAAATAGACTTCTATTTTATAACAAAAATATTATTATTTTTTTAAAAATATTTGATATGTTAGATATAACCATAGTAAAAGAAAAAAATAGTTTGCTTGGTAATTAAATCAATTATAAGAAAATCAATAAAGAAATTAAAACTTGGTAAGAGTTAGGAGGTTTGGACTATATATATATGACCCGCCGTTTCGCCGTTCTCAACCCAAGTGACTAGGGATGTTAATGAATCTTTAAAAATCGTCTAAACAGTCGTATCGTAACGTACCGACTGATTATTAGGTTTTTAAATATAAATTTATAATCCTACCAATAACTAGAATAAGTTTTAAATTTGATTAAAATAAATATAAAAAATACCAAACCACACAGTATAAATTTATATAAGAAAAATATAATTTATACATTAAATTTTAAAATAACAAAGCATTAAATCTTTTTCTTTGGGTCTTGGGATTATTAAAATGGTTGCAAATCAATAAGTAATTAACACTTAAAGTCTCAGCTCACAGACCTATTCTGCTACTACTAAAACTAAATTAATTCCAACATATTGAGTAGCAAGCCAAAAGGTATTCAACCAATTTTGAACAACAAGTCACATAGTATTGAATATCTTTCCTCTTATATGATTTGGATTTCTATGAATGGATGCTTAATCTTCTAATAGACTCTATGCTTGAGTCACAATTTAATTAATATCTTTTCACTCATGTGATTCATATTTTTCCTATGTTTGATTAATTTTTGTATGTTTTTGTAGATTAACAGTTATATGAAAATCTATTTTGGCAATCCTTCGTATTTTCTTGATTCATCGACCTTTAAATAGTAAAAATATCTACATAGTTTGACTGAAGTCCTTTGTGAGTACGTATATTATTGTATTCTAACTTTTATTAACGACTCTTAATTACATGAAATTATAAAAAAATCTTAAAAATTAACCAAACAATACCGATATCAAAGAGAACTAAGATGATTGGGAGTGTTTAAAAATTCTAATTTTGGTTATATAAAATAAAGTAATCGAAAAATTAATATGATACAAATTTTATAAAATAACCGTCCGAACCAAATTATTGACACTCCTGTAAGTGACCTTTTAGTTTAGAATTTTTACGAAGCGCCCTATTTGACCGTTACTATTTAAACTGAATCCCTTTTTTTTTAAATTATTTAGGTGGTATCCAGTATTTACGAACTTAAAACAGAGTCTCCTCCTCCTCCTCCTACTAGAGTTTCTATGCATGAAAATAAGTGATATTCAAACTCCTAGACTAGACTCTAACTTAGATGCATCAACATTACCCCTCTGTAGCTTTTATTTTGATTAATGCAATTATCTTTCCAACAAAAAAAAGATAATCAAACTTTTCAACCAAATTGAGAAGTAAACGGCCGTAGAATATAGTACACCGACTACTTATACGTGTGTTTATATATGTCTAAATATTCAAGTTTAGTCTACGTATTTATATCTTCAATTTGAAGGGCAAAGAATGTAGCTATACCCATGGGTGGACCCAGGAGCGAAAGGGATAAGTTAAAAAATTATATTATATATACTAAGGTAAAAATTAATATTAATACCAAATCAAATCTCAAGTATTATGTACGAGTCTGACAAGGTAAATGTCCCGATCTCATAAGAATGGTGTTACACAATACAGCCAAGACTAACGACCCGATCCCATAAGAATAACTCACAATCCCGCCGACACAAATTGTCCGATTCTATAAGAGTAATTTACAATCCTTCTGAGATGAAAGGCGTGATCCCATAAAAGTAGGGCGACTCTCTCACTCGCGAAGATACATGGGAGTCGAGAAGATGCAGAACTACCGTTCATCAAATATTTCACAAAATCCAACGTAAGAGATTCAGTCAATGTATTTATTATACTCTCAATCCTAGTCACAAATTCAAATAGTCAAACGAACAAGTATAATTAAAAATACTACATTTAAGGCATGGTGTAGATCCAGGTTTACTCGGACATAAATATGAATCTAGCTAACCACGAATTCTTATAACCTCGTACGTACGTGACTCATAATAAGTAGCACACAACAATTAAAATACCTACGGAGATAATTTCCGCTTACAAGGTCTGGCAAAAGAAAACCTCACTTTCAAGCCCTCTACTCGGCTCTCAAACCTCACTAGACGTCTCAAATCAATGCCGAGCAACCTGCAACTAACCAAAGGACATATAAATCAATTACTATATACTCAAAAGCTCATTATATGGCTATTAGATTAATTTTCCAACCCAAATCGAAAGGTCAACAAAAGTCAACTCCGGGCTCACGTGCCCGAATTTCAGAAATTTTTTAAGATAAATATTACATATGGTATTATGAACTTAAATAGATAACTTGTTCCCAGTTCCATAATCAATTTAGTGTACAAATCTCAATTTTACTAAACCCTAAGTTCCTTAATAAAAATCCCTAAACTTTTAACTCAAAATTTGTAGAAATTACTTATCTTATGATGCTTGATAAAAATTCCCCTTTAAAGAGCTCCAAAAGCGTCCAAGTCAAATGAAAAATGAGCTTAAGGCCCGTATTAAAAAATCATGTTCTGCAACGGGATTCCTTCATCGCGATTGGGGAAAGCTCCTTTGGATCACGAAGACAAAACTATCTCAACCCAGATTTTCCTCTTCACATTCACGACACCCAGGTGATGTTCGCGATGCACGCGCCGCCAGCCTTCCGCGTTCGCAGGGCCACATCAGCGTTCGTCAAGGCTAAATCCCTTTCAGCTTCCCCCCTGCCTCAGCCTTCTACGCGTTTGTGAAGGTAGCTCTGCGTTCGCAAAAATAGGTGACGGGTCCTACATCGATTGCACAGGGCCCTCCTTGCATTCGCGAAGAGAAAAACTCTAGCCCCTTCTCCAGCCTCCTTTGCGATTGCGAAACGCTCTTTATGATCACGAAGCAAACCAGCTCACCACCAAACTAGCAAAATCTACAAACTTCAACATTGCTCTAGGTGGCCCAAAACTCACCCGAACCACTAGGGATCCCGTTTAAATATGCCAACAAGTCCATTAACATACTACATACCTGCTCGACATCTCGGAATACGTAAAATAACACTGAAACAAATAATCGTACCCTAAAACCAAATAAATTAACCTTTAAACTTCAAACTTCTTCCAACTAACTTCGAGCACAACGATCATAATTAGACAACTTGGAATGACGCTAAAGTTTATGCACAAGTCGAAAATCACTATACGAACATATTCCAATGCTCGAAATCCCAAACGGACATTTTGATAACACCAAAGTACACTTCAAATCAAACTTAGAAAACTCTAAAATGTTCAAGATGCCAACTTCCAATAATAAACGCCAAATCGCTCTCCTTCCACCTGAAACTCGATAAGAACATACGCCCACGTCTAAAATTATCATACAAACCTATTATAACCTTCAAATTCTGATTCTGAGGTCGTATACTTATATGTTGATTCAAGTCAAACTTGGTCACCTTAGGCCACTATTGTGGAACTAGGTACTCCAGATCCAACCCGAACCCTTCCAAAACGAAACCAACCATCCACATAAGTCATAAAACATGAATAGAACATACAAGATGTCTTAAATAGGGGAATGTGGATCTAGAAAGAAAAATAACTGGTTGAATCTTTACAAAACTATACAAGTGCCATTAAAACTAGATGTTGTCGAACATAGAATGTCTAATAAATAATTATTAGGAAATGATTTCCTTAAGATATTTGACCATATATAATTAAAGTGCCTAGAGCTAGTTAAAATAATACAGAATAAAGTTATCTTTGTAGAAGTAGAAACCAAAGGAGAGTATACCATCTATATACAGATACAGGCGGAAGCGTACCCGTGATTTAAGTGTGATGAGGGCACCAGTATCATTATATATATCAATTATTAGCGAAAATAGTTTGGCATATAACTCTTTTGTTTACCCTAAAATCTGAGTAATAATGAAACATATATTGTGGTTTTAAAGATACATGATTTAGTCCAATACCAATCGATAAACAATATGTCTAAATTGAAGAAATAAAGCAATTCAAACCAGTGTGCAAACCAAGTGTTGACCTCGAGTTATGGCGGCCTTGAGGTAGGTTAGCAAGAACAACAAAATTGTAAGACAACTTTGATGAATAGTAAGCAAGAAAGTGTAGAATGTATATTTCTTTGTCAATGAATCGTCCGTTACAAATGAGTGGGCTCCCCTTTATATAGTAGGGGGTTTCCTAAATACGGTACACTTCTAATTATAGTAATGAATCTTGTTGGACAACTGTCAAATTGCCAAGTACAAATCTGTTCCAGAATATATGCCAGGATCTTCGGACCATTGCGGGAATCTCGCTCTTTCTGTTATTAAACATAATGGTATTATCTCGAAGTTGGTCTTGCTCGGCCTTGGTTTTCATCAAGCACTTCGATCCTCAAGTTCTATACTGTACCATCAGACTCGAGCCTAGTCTGTTTTGATCTTTCTCTTGAAGCAGCTCCCCGAGCCTACGAAATCAGATGAACTTGATTTTGATCATCTATAGATATCCCCGCGTTTCTTAGAATAAGATGACAAGAAACGATTGAGACTCGATTTTTTGGAGCCCCTTTTGATGACATCATCCCTGTGCTGTAAGCGCTCGAAGTAACCCAAGTGCCACGTCCATTTGCTTCCCCAAAACATGAAATGCTTTCTAGTGGCTTGCGGCCACTAGCACCGTTGAACCATCACCGTTTACCTATTAATAAAGGCTTCTTATTCGAATAAAAAACTTTACTTCAATCTTCAAACCACCTTCAGACATCCCTGATTTGTCCCCCTCTTTATCTCTCTCTCACTACCTGTTATTTCCACCCTTTTAATGCCGAAAGATATCAAACTCCACCTCTTATCGCTTCCTATAACCTCAATCAATGGTGAAAACCTCTAAAACCGTTCCTTAAAATGATAAATCTTCCTTCTATTACCGGCCTTTGATGAGATTATTCCCGGCCGCTGTGTCATAAAGAAAGACTTCAAAGTTTAAAATCCCCCTCGCAATTCCTGGCCGATGTGAAACTTGTATCGAGGAATATTTGCTCAATAACAGAGAAGCACCTCAAGAACATGAAGAGGGATTATTGCTGGGGGGATGATGTCATAGTACAGATCCCCGCCCTGAGGAGAGTATCACCACTCATGTGGAGGGGTTCCGTAGTGTTTACACTTACCCCTTCACGTTGGGTCCCATAGATCCATTCGTGATTGACTTCTGCAAGAGGTATCATGTATCCCTCTACCAGATCCACCCTTCTTTCTGTTCATGATTCGCTATTTCTCAAACAAGGCCAAGGGGCTAGAGTTCACCCTCAGTTATCCTATCCGATTGTATCGACTTCAGCTTTTCCAATGGTTGATCATGCTTCAACTCCGGTCGACCAAATGCTTATTTTCTAGCAATGAATAGGATAAGGATCAGGGCTGGATGAGCCGGTTCATGCGAGTGAGGACCTGCGGCATCATTCCCGAGGAGAAAATGCTGTTTCTAGAACCCCAATCGTAAGTGAAGTTTTATTCCAATAGCCTTTTCTATTCTGTTTTTTGCAATACTAGCTGCAGCCACCTCGTATGGTGAGCACCAGTAGTGTTTGACAAGCACCACTAGCGTGACTTGGTGAGGGCCGGATAGGAAGCTAATCACCACGGTAAGTTCTTCTTCTAAGTTTTTGATGATTTCCCCTTTATCGGAGATGTTTGTTTATTCATAACTAATTTTCATTCATGCAGGCATCGTTGAAATGAGGACAGCCTTTGCTGGGTAAGAGATCGAGACCTCGATTCTAAAATTGGGGAAAGATAATAAGAGGAAAAGGGTTTCGAGGCTCGATAATACCTAAGATAAAATGGGTCCTACTCAAAGACACAGGAGTAATCTCATTCATGTGGATATAGACTCAGTACACCAATTGAATGATAAAGAAGAAGATTAGGGTGAATACTCGACACTGGTAACCCGAGTTAGGAATCCAGTTGAAGCTGCGTAGCTCTCCGAACCGGAGACCCTGTCTCATGGTGAGGAAACTTTGAAGAAAGGCGCGGGCAAAGCCCCCCAATCGCCTGAGGTCGATATTGTTCCTCGGCCATCAACAAGAACACCGAAGAGGACAAGTTCCGAAACCCCTAGGGCTAAACAGAGCGCCCCGAGCAATTTTCTCGGGGCCATGACAACAGGTGACTCCCTCTCTACCGGCTTATTCTGAGGAGGCCATAAGGGAGGCTCAGGCTCTGCAAATACCAGACTTAAGAGGGGTCCCCGGTGAAGAAGATACCTTCCTTGATTACTTTACTGAGGTTTATAATGCCGCCGATCACAACGATTCATCTACCCTCTCGAAGAGGCTCAACGCCTTTTCTCTCAAGTATGCATTAATTCCTTTTGTTGCAATTTTCTTTTTCTTCTTCTCCCCTTACCCTAGATGATATTCTTTTTTTTGCTTAGGCTTTCACCATGTTTAGGGCTGACCTGAGCCACTATGATTCTGAGCTCCAGAAGATCTTAGATGAAAGGAATGCCATGAAGCTCATTTGCAGTCAATAGGAGGAGATGCTGAAGGACCTTCAAGCATACCCGACCAAGGCTCGTAAAGATGAGGCCAAGCTAGAAAAGCAAGTAACTATCATTTTGAAAGAGTATGGTCTACTCGATCCAACTGTGGAGGCTAATACATTAGTGTCTCAGCTGCAATAAAAGATGTATAGAATCGAGCTGCTTCGAGAGGAGTTCGATTATGTCAAGGCCGACTATACCAGTGGAAAGAGAATATAGACCGCCTGACTTTGGAGAAGGAGGTTGCTTTAGCCAAATTGGCATTGTCTGAGGCCTAACTCTGGGGAGCTAATGATAACATTTTGGCCCATGCCAAAAGGATAAACGAGCTCGAGGTCAAGCTTGTTCATGCAGGGCTGAGGTCAAGAAGACGAAGGTCACGAATGATAAAACTATTGCCGTGTACTTAAGGGATGTTGAGGCTGTTAGGATTTATGCCCGTCACTAGAGGGGGGTGAATAGTGCGGCACGAGAATATTGATAAATATTGCGGAATTAAAATTGCAGGAGTAAAGTAAATGCAGTAAATAAAAGATTAAGGAAAGGACACACCGAATTTATACTGTTTCACCACAACGTGTGGTTAGTCCAGTCCCCGAGAGACTCTCTCAAGTTTCCACTAACTCCGTTAAGCTTACGGGTGCCTAGCAAACCGTTACACTTGCTCGTAGATGTACACTCTACAAGACTTCAACTTGCTCGAGGATACCTCACCTCAAGACTTCACCTTGCTCGTGGATACCGCACCACAAGACTTCACACACTAAGATTGAGGGTACTTAGAAAACCCGACAATCAATGAGAAGATATGGTCTTCTCAAACACCTTTCTCTTTTACAACAAGAACTCTCTAAAAAGAGCAGATAAAGAGATACATTATTAGCTCTATGAACAACTCAAAGTTGTCTCTCAATTGGCTCAACAAAAGCTCTAAAATGATGCACAAATAATATCAATATGTATATGAATAATGAGAGGTGTTGTGTGTATCAAATCAGCTCAAAAGACCTCTATTTATAGGTGGTAGAAGTAGTATGTCCGTTGCTTAATTGGCAATCAATTATGCTGATTTTATGCCAAGATAATCGATTATCAGCTTACCGTTACAAAATCGGAAGCTGATTTTGTGCTAGAATAATCGATTATTGGATTTGCATAATCGATTATCTGCCTGTCGTTCAAAAACTTTGGCAACGGATACAAGATAATCGATTATGCCCAAGTGTATAATCGATTATCCTACTCTGCGGAAATTTCCAATAACTGGAATTTCCCCCGAATAATCGATTATCACTTTTGCATAATCGATTATTCACCTATGCTGTCCAGAATTGAAAACTTACTTCAAAAACCATTTTGGTTAAATTGAAAACGTTAAAATCATTTTGTTTGAAGTATTTTAAATATGTTTATGATAAATATGATTTGATAAAAAGATTTTATGCATATTTATGATGACCTATGTTGAGCCAAAGGACGAGATAACTTAAACGTTGCTCTTACATTGGTTCTACCTAACGACCTACGCCTTGGGTCTTCGCTCTTGAACTTTTGAGCTCGTCTTTGGCTTTTCCATGCAATCCATTCATCAATTTGCTTCTCGGCATTCAATCTTGATTGTTTGTCATATAATAACGTTGTTTGACACTTGACTTCATTGTTTGTCATTCATCAAAATTACCTGAAAATCATGCTAATACAACCAAAGCACACATATCATGGATAGAATGATTTTCTACAATTTCTCCCTTTTTGATAATGACAAACAACAGGAGATATGCATATTGGATTCCCCTTAAATTCATGCTATATCTCAACATACAATTCATGCAAACGATTCCCCTTAATGATACTTCCCCCTCAAATAAGGCATACTATAACGTAGATACATTCCCCCTTATTTGATGCATATCGCCTAAACTCTTCCCCCTTTTTGCATTAGCAAAAAGAGAGTATGCAAAGGCTACTTTCCCCTTTCAACACTTCCCTCTTTTGGGTATATCAATTGTTAGTTTCAAGAATAAAATAGGAAATACAATGAGGAATATACATTGACGATATTTAAACAATCATACCAACATGAAATAATACCAAATGTTAGTAAAAACATAACAACCATAATAACGGTTATTTTTCGCAAATCATATTGCTTAAGAACATATCAACAGTTAATTTTTAACAAACCAATAGTTGTATTAAAAACACGAATCATTTATTTTTCAAGAATATATCAACTGTTATTCAAACCAAAAATAATATTCATCAAAACATGAATCAATTATTATTTTTAACAAAAATAATTGATACCAATTGTTATTCAAGATAAAAGTTATCAAAACATGAATCAACAAAAATAATTAATATCAATTGTTAACAAAGATATATTAATTGTTAACACATATCAACTATTACGTTTTTATCAAAAATATGATAACTAACCGACATTCCCCCTCGATGCAATAAGGTTTCGTGCTTGGTGCATCTACTACGATATTGTAGTCTTCAAGCACACCTGCAAACGTACCTAAAAATAGGTTTTAGGTACCCAAGCACTTTTGGGTCCTTGGGGGTTAGGCAAATAATAATCATAGCTCAAAGATAAATCCCTATGTTTTGCAAAACATACGGGTGCTATGTGTCCTACCCGGTTGCAATAATGACATATAACATTCGGGTTGTGCATATGTCTTGGTTGAGCCAAAAACGTTCTAGGTGATCTAAATTCGTTATTCCTAGACGTATTGCGATTCCTAGAGTTATTTCTAGGTGGTCTAAAATGATTCATTTTAGACTCATTACCAAAATTCCTAGAGTTGTTTCTAGGTGGTCTAAAATGATTAATTTTAGACTCATTAGTGAAGTTCCTAGAATTATTTCTATGTGGTCTAACTTCATTTCTATCATCCTTTCTAATATTCTTCTTAATTTCTTCAATTGTTTTAGGATCATTAACACTACGTTTTTCTAGTGTGTTCGTAAGTTCTATGTTCTCTATTTTCAAAGAACTACAAGAACTACAATTGGAACTTTGATCAATTGAAGAGGCTTCATTCATCTCCTTAATTTTATTTTTAAGATCAAGATTATCATTTTCAAAAAATTTATTTTCTTCTTCTAAGACTTTAATTCTAGCCTTGGCCTCTTTGGAGATTTTTGAAATCTTTTTCAATTCAACATATAATCCTTGAAAGGCTTTTTGTAATTCTTCAAAAGAATAAGAGTTAGAATTACTTACCTCTTCTTCCTCGTTGGCCATGAGGCATAGTGCGGCAGTTTCATCGCCCGAGCTGTCCGAATCCCATGTCACACGCCTTTGGTGTTTGTTCTTCTTCTTGTCCTTGGATTTTGGACAATGTGATTTGGTGTGGCCAAGTTTTCCACAATTTTGGCATGAAGGACTTGGTTCTTCCTTCTTTATTTCCTTTTTCATAAACTTATAAAACTTTTCGATCAAGACATTGGAAATATTATCATCATCACTATCCGAATCACTTACCTCTTCTCTTTTAGAGGATGAGGCTTTGAAGGCAATACCTGGACCTTTATTTCCATGATAAGGATTAAGAATAGTGCTTTCATAAGTTTTGAGGTTACCTCTTAGTCCATCAATTGTGACGTCCGTGATTCCTATCGACTCTTGGATGGAATTGGCTTTGGATCGCCATTCGGGAGTGAGACTCCGCAAGATTTTTCGAACAAGATCTTTGTTCGAGTATACTTTCCCGAGAGCATGGAGATTGTTGATGATCATTGAGAACCGATCGAACATAATATCGATGCTTTCATTCTCCCTCATTCTAAAGAGTTCATATTCATGTGTTAGAAAATCAACTTTTGATTCTCGGACTTGAGGCGTACCTTCATAAGTGATTTCAAGTTTATCCCACATCTCCTTGGCGGTTGTGCAGCAAGAAATCTTCCGATAGTCATCCGGATTCACCGCACAATATAATAAATTGACGGCCTTTGTGTTATTTTCAACTTTCTTGATGTCCTCGGCAGTATATTCATCTTCATCCTTTGGAACCGCGGTTTCTCCAACTTTCTTTGTCGGCATTTGTTCACCGTTCTTGATGATTTGCCACAGACGAAAGTTATTTGATTGGATGAGGATTCCCATCCGCTCTTTCCAATATGTGTAATTTGTTCCGTCAAATAGTGGAGGCCTATTGGTGGAGTGTCCTTAGCTCATCATTCCTGCGTTCAATATTCTCAACAAAAAAATATATCGTTCTCTCAACCGGTTAAGGCTTTCAGAGAGTTAGGCTCTGATACCAATTGTTAGGATTTATGCCCGTCACTAGAGGGGGTGAATAGTGCGGCACGAGAATATTGATAAATATTGCAGAATTAAAATTGCAGGAGTAAAGTAAATGCAGTAATTAAAAGATTAAGGAAAGGACACACCGAATTTATACTGGTTCACCACAACGTGTGGTTAGTCCAGTCCCCGAGAGACTCTCTCAAGTTTCTACTAACTCCGTTAAGCTTACGGGTGCCTAACAAACCGTTACACTTGCTCGTAGATGTACACTCTACAAGACTTCAACTTGCTCGAGGATACCTCACCTCAAGACTTCACCTTGCTCGTGGATACCGCACCACAAGACTTCACACACTAAGATTGAGGGTACTTAGCAAACCCGACAATCAATGAGAAGATATGGTCTTCTCAAACACCTTTCTCTTTTACAACAAGAACTCTCTAAAAAGAGTAGGTAAAGAGATACAATATTAGCTCTATGAACAGCTCAAAGTTGTCTCTCAATTGGCTCAACAAAAGCTCTAAAATGATGCACAAATAATATCAATATGTATATGAATAATGAGAGGTGTTGTGTGTATCAAATCAGCTCAAAAGACCTCTATTTATAGGTGGTAGAAGTAGTATGTCCGTTGCTTAATTGGCAATCAATTATGCTGATTTTATGCCAAGATAATCGATTATCAGATTTGCATAATCGATTATCAACTTACCGTTACAAAATCCGAAGCTGATTTTGTGCTAGAATAATCGATTATTGGATTTGCATAATCGATTATCTGCCTGTCGTTCAAAAACTTTGGCAACGGATACAAGATAATCGATTATGCCCAAGTGTATAATCGATTATCCTACTCTGCGGAAATTTCCAATAACTGGAATTTCCCAGA
Source organism: Nicotiana benthamiana (assembly GCA_034376525.1). Taxonomy (NCBI): domain Eukaryota; kingdom Viridiplantae; phylum Streptophyta; class Magnoliopsida; order Solanales; family Solanaceae; genus Nicotiana; species Nicotiana benthamiana. The sequence continues at coordinate 80,820,596 of CM067328.1, read as the reverse complement.
ATAATCGATTATCACTTTTGCATAATGGATTATTCACCTATGCTGTCCAGAATTGAAAACTTACTTCAAAAACCATTTTGGTTAAATTGAAAACGTTAAAATCATTTTGTTTGAAGTATTTTAAATATGTTTATGATAAATATGATTTGATAAAAAGATTTTATGCATATTTATGATGACCTATGTTGAGCCAAAGGACGAGATAACTTAAACGTTGCTCTTACATTGGTTCTACCTAACGACCTACGTCTTGGGTCTTTGGTCTTGAACTTTTGAGCTCGTCTTTGGCTTTTCCATGCAATCCATTCATCAATATGCTTCTCGACATTCAATCTTGATTATTTGTCATATAATAACATTGTTTGACACTTGACTTTATTATTTGTCATTCATCAAAACCTATACCTGAAAATCATGCTAATACAACCAAAGAACACATATCATGGATAGAATGATTTTCTATAGAGGCTACTCATACGGAGCCAAGGAAAGCTCAATTTGTCGAAATGCCAATCCTGGAGGGAGACACTCGAGCAAATCCACGCTCGAGGTTTCGACCTCACTAAAGAGATAGCTCAAGCAAAGGCGCTCGAAGGTGATGCTAGATTACTCGTCTTCTCCTCCAACGATGATGATGATGAAGGCATCCAAGGTGGGTCTGACAATAAAGAGGGGCTCGATGAGGAAGCTTCTTCCGAGGGAAAAACATGACCCGAACATAGCTAGGATTTTTCTTTTTCTTTTTGTAAGACCCCTTGTCGGTCTCTTGTTGATAGAATATATGGGTCCACTAACTTCTATGGAGAACCAAATTCTCTGTCAGGTTTGACATTTACACATATAGAGAACAAAAGTTAAATGATAGAAGGAATTTACGTGAAAAATTTCCATCTCAACGGGATTAAAAACTACGACTTACCCTTATAGGATTTAAACTTTACTACCGAGCAACTTTCATATTACAACCTATGCAACCTAGGAATTAAACTATTAATCCCTCACTAACTTGTAATACACCTATTACAAGCCACTTTTCAATAACTCTATTACAAAGACTTTGAAACTTGACTAACTCTAGCCAAGACTTAGAAACACGCAGGTTTAAGGTTTACACAGATGTTTCTATAAAGTGCTTCTAAACAAACTGGATAGGAATTACAATTTGAAGAACTATTAAAAAGTTACAACTCAACTAATGACACACAATAACTCTATGTGGGACATGGTCCCTAGTTGCTTTGTTCTTTGTTCTTAAGGCACTTGAAACTTGCTCTCTGAATGCTCACTGAAAGAGCTTTTACCCAAAATATCTAAGCTTTCAAGTCCTTTGTTTTACCACCCTTGAATGCATATATACATGTGTGACCTCACCAAGAATGATGCAATCAAGGTAGGTAAGAAGTCTTCTCTCGAAAGTTGACTGCAACACTATTCTAGACAGTAGTGTGTGCATGCAACAACTTTCCAGCGGCAGATATGACTTCGTACAGTCTCCTAGGGAACTTATAGGGACCAGCTCTCTCAGCCGTGCTTTCAACTCTGAGGAGTTGAATTATATTCCACGCTGAGTCCCAACCTGGAATCTTGTGAACTTGAGGTCTTGTGAATGTGTAAGAGGATCCTTATCTGGTCCTAGATAATAAGTTTGTTAGGTTATCAAAACATACTCTAAACTACTTATAATCGAAGTACATGTAACTTATCAATTTTCCCTTTTTGACAGTGACAAACTCATAATTTAAAATCCTAGAAGGTGCCACAAAAGAATAGATTATGAATATGAAGAGCCTTAAGTTCCCCTAAAACTATGCATTCACCCTGTTATTCAATTAAGTTCTTCTCCCTTAAGTTCCCCCTAAAACTTTGCATTCATCCTTTGTTTGTACGTGAACTTTTGTGAGTTCCCAGTTCCCCCTTTCGAATATGTATTTTGTTTAGTCAACTCAATTAATAATCAGCTCATCAATCAGCTCATCTTCCCCCATTTGGCATCATAAAAATGACAGAACATCTTAGCAGCATAAAGAAGTCTGGCATAGTTCACTCATCCACTTATGTGCTCACAACATGATAAAAATAAAAGTGCAGAAACATAGATAGAAAAATGGAAACTACTTGCATTAACTAGAATTGGACTATTACATGCGGGAGCAGAGCCATTATTTTACATCCACAGTTCAGAACAAACAAAAAAAATTACCAAGAATCATAAAATATCACCAACAACAACTTAAAAGGATAGACATTGAAAACTCTCCACCAAGAGGATTTTCTTTAAGGGACACTAGAGGAAAGGGTCTTTGAAGAGGAAGCAAGAGTTTGGAGGACAAGATCCATGCGAGCATTCGCGAACAATTTCTCATTGACCATTCTTTTCTTCAGGTCCTCCACGTGTTTCCTTAGTTCAACATTCTCCTTTGTTAGGAGTGAAACCTCTGTGCTGTGAGAACCATTGGAACCAGGTACCTTTTGCAACTGATTGAGTTGATTCTCAAGAATCGAGTTCCTAGTATTCAACTTCTGGATTTTCTCTGTGGCACTATTCTGAGCATTTATTAGCTGAAGATTGTGGAAGTGCTTCCAAATCCTCTAACTTTGTCACTACATTCACACTCCTCCAGAGTCTCCAGAGTAATTATTTAAAAGATTGCTTTTTTGGTCTCCACCTTGGCCTGATCCAGAGGTACTTTGAAAAACTCAAAGCCTTTTGTGAGAAAGAACCCATAAGAAAGTCTAGGATTCTCATCTTTGAAGTTCTCTACCTTATGCATTTGCTCAATCATTATGGAAGGCAAATTGATGGAGGTGAAATCATCCAAAGTATCCATAAGGAATAGGTCAGCTTTGGATGTAACAAACCTTCTTCCAGCACAAGGAAGTAAAATTTTGTTGACCATCTCAAAGAGCAGTTGATAAACTATAAGGAGTGCCTTCTTATGCACTTGTTCCCCATGCTGTAATGCCTTATCCTTGATAATGACTTTTCTGATGTTTGGTATGAAAGCACCCTTAACAGATAACATTCTTTCAGTAGGAACACCCAAAATTTGCCCCAATAAGGCAGAATCCATCACTATGTCCACCCTATTTACCAACACACATATTTGATAACCATCTACTGTAAAGAGATTGGTGTAGAAACTCCGTACCTCGTCCTCATACACTATTGGAGCCTCACTTGTAAACAAATTGGTCCACTGTTGAGCATCACACACAGCCACTAATTATCTCATCCCATCACTCTATAGAATGTCAGAGGCAAGTGTGCAGCCCCACAACACTTTTTGATTCCCCACCTTCCTTTTCTCATACCTCAGAGTTTAACTCACTTTTATTTCTTGATGGAACTAGGTTCCTTGTCCTCATCATCATCATACCTCTTTCTTTTCACTGACTTGCTAACAGATTTTTCCATTTCCAATGACTTGCTCTATGTTTACCATATTTCTCCACTTCTTTCTCATCAGACTTGTCACCATACTTATTCACTGTCTTGTCGCTAGAACTTTTTGCCACCTTTTTACTGGAACCACCAATACCACTCTTTGATGAATTTTCAGCGCCATTAGAGTTGCGCTTTTTAGAAAGAGAGTGCTTCTTCCTTGAAGACTTTTTGGATAGGGAACTAGGTTCCTCTTTGGTATCTTCATCCATATTCACTATAGGAACATCCTCTGTTTGTACCGCTTTTTCATATTTGGCCAATCTTCCCTTTCTTTTACTCCTTTTACTCTTATTGAGGGCAGACACTAGAGCCTTCATTTAATGCAACCTAGTAGTGGTCGCTTAGGAGGTGGCTCTAACGATACCACCGGCTTAGTCCTATCCCCAATGAAACTAGCATACACCAAATCGTTTGTGTCTTCTTCGCTGTCAAGATTTGTCTCAAGCACCACCATATTCAAAGGCTCAACATTGAAGTGGGAAGAGGGAGCCGGATCAACATTGACCTGGGAGGATGATTCGTGACCTGGATTCTCCATGGAGGGATCAGGTTCATTATTAGGGGTCCCAGCAGCATCATCTTGTTCCGGCTATTCAAAAGGCACAATTGCTCCCCCTTCTTCTATTCCTTCCCCTTGTGGCTCAAATCCTCATGCACCTTCCTCTATATTGACACCTTCTGATGTAATGGACAACGTACTCTCTATTTCCTCATTTTATTTTGGTTCTATGGATATTTTAATAGACGAAGGAGTGATGCCTTTCAGCGTCATCACTTGTAGAGGAGATCTCAGTCTCTTCATTACTATTTACCCGTTCTTTACTCAGGTGCTCAGCCATGGATAGGGTAGAAGGTTACTGAAAAAGGTTTCCTTATTCACTATGTTGACTCTGTTTGACTAGTGAGACTGGAGGAGGATAAACATCTTCAAACTTGGTTAGAGGAGGGGTGGACTTAGAGAGGGAAGTAAAGGGAGTTGAGTGTAAAGGAGACTCTTCATTAGGGTTTGGAGAGATGTTTACCGCTAAATTTCTCACCGGTGAGGACTCAATCACAGTGCTATCAGCAATACTAATGGTTGCTTGATTTTTATACATGTTGAGATTATTCTCGAGGGACTGTGGATTTGAGAAACGAAAAGATAAACAAGAAATTGTTTCAGTTGGGAAGAGGAAGGGCTGTGATGTTGATTTAATTGTGATGAGGGACCCGTTCTGAAATGGCGCCACCTTTTTTTCTTGGGAGATATATCAATTAGAGGAAGGAGTGACATTTGGGCCGTGATGTATTAGATAAAAAGACACGACATTAAAGAGACTGTCACACTAATGATAATGTGGCATTATTTTTTGTTCATTTTAAATTGTGCATGAAACAACAAAGAAATCACTAACTATAGTTAGAGAACTAGGTTCCCTGATAGGTCTGTCAAGTGAGTTTTATCCCCTTATTCATCATGCACTGCATCATCTGCTTTTGTAGTCAACATATATGTCTACCTGTAATGCTATAGAGGTGAGTAAGACTTAGCCATAAAACACTTTAGCTAACTTTTACTTGACTGTGAGTTTCATAACAAATAATGAGGAAGCGGTTTCTTAGTTGTGTTTTATCATTCCCTAGTGCAAAGTGATCTTTCTCAAAATACTTTCTTCCCAGTTCTTTTGATGAAGATGTCTGTAGTTTGATCTTCAGCTCTTGAGTTGGACTCAAGATCTTCAAATTTTTTGGTTGGTCCTTAGGACTTTGTTGCTTTGTCCATAGTACTTGACCACATCAGGATGCTGATTATACATATTTTGATTCATTTGTTGAGAGTACCATTGAATTCTGCTTCCTTGAGCCTTATAAGACAAGATAGGAACACATAGTTTGTCCCTCCCTGTCCCAGTTCCGGCGGGCTTTTCCTATCTAATTACTTAGAGGCAGTAGAGAACTGGGTTCCATGTTCTACTAGGATATCTCAAGATGCTTACACCATCCTTCAGATGAGAATACCTTGGATTTGACTGAGACCCTGCAAAAAACTCAACTTTAACCCTGATGTCCAGTCTACTTGTAGTGATATATGAGAGTGATTCAGAGATGTCTCTATCCAAAATCCTTCTTTCCAACAGTTTGTTTTTCAACTTCTGTTGTTGTAGACGCGGGACTTGGTTTGTAGGTGGAACCAACGGATGTTCTCTACCTTGATCAATATTTCTGTTTTCTTTTGAGATGTGTATGTTAGGAGGATTCTTCCATCTCTTCTACCATCACATTTTCAAGGCTGACCCTTCCCATTGTTAGAGCATGACAGTTATATCCAGATATCCTCACTTGAGTCACCGCCTTTGGTCAAGATGTTTGCTAACCCTTCATTAATCAGAATTGACCGTTTCCAGACTTTTAATAATCTCTTTCTTCTCTTCAACATAGCATTTATCCACTTATGGCATTTTCAAAACCTGTTCCTTGATTTAGTTTGATTTAAGTCGTTTTTGTTTTACCTGGCACCTCGATCTTCTTGACAAAAGCCATAGTTTCTTGAAATATCTTATTCTTGGTTCTAAAGTGTTGTGAACCCCTTTTTGTATTGAATGAAGACCTGACATGCTTTTCTTTTGTGCAAATAGTGCACACTTTATGATACTTGTTCCTCAACTTGATGAGACCACGAACCGGGTTCTTCCGATCCGATTTGTTTACAGATAGACAACATGCATTCTCCAATCCATGATACAATATTGTTTTCAACAGCTTCAAACCAATGTCTGTCTCCACTCTGTAGAGGCTTAATCAAACAACACATGTACACTTGTGTCCTTTTGGCTACGACAACACCTCACCAGTCATAGGCTTTGAGTTTGTGAATAACCAGGACAAATATTCCACCTTATTTCCTTTGGAACACATTTTCCAACTCCTAGAGCGTACCCCTTTTTAAACTATTTTTAAAAGGGTACACTCTCTTCTTGCTGGGGTTTTTAGTGAAGGAAGATTAATTGTATTTCCAGTCCTATCCTCTGAACAGCCACTGTTCATGTGTCATTATTGGATGCTTTCTTTCAGTGCTCCCTGCAGAAGGAAAGCAAGAGTTAGATTTAGGAACCCAAACAAGTTTGGGTCCCTTGTTAAGAGAAAAAGGATGAGTGAGTGCTCTCTTAGTCCATGTAGGCAAAATGTGTTTCCTATTTCATGATTTCCCATTTGACGGACCAGGTTCTCTTGCAGTAGTTGCTCTCTTAGCAAAGACTTTATTTCTCTGATGAGACTCAACCTTGGCAATGCGATTTTCCTTAAGGTTCCCATTGGTGCCACATTGGGTACATAGCCAATTGTCAGGTACAATAACATACTTGTTATTAGGGTTGTCAGGAATCGTTTCCCTTTAAAACCCAATCCCCTGCCTGTTTCCCCAGAGTTGGTGTACATGACAGTAATAACATCTGAGGACCAGGTCCACTTAACAGATTTCTAAAGGTTACTTTCCCTAGTTCTTCGTGAAGTTGTTTGTATTTCTCAAGTTCAGCATACAGACTAGTCTTTACCAGGTTTAACTCATTTTTAAGCTTAATGTGTGCTTCACTTGAAACTTCCTTTCCCTTTTCAGAGTTTCCAGGCCTATTTGCGGTTTTAAAACCCTCAATTGTTTCTTTAAAATCTACTACCACCAGTACTAGGTCGTCTCTTTCTTCCTCAATGATAAAAACTTCGCAGTCAAGGTTTCCTTTTCTTTACTTGCACAATCAATGGTTTCTTTTATCTACTACAACCACTATTATATCATCTCATTCATGTTCTATACTAGCAATTTTCTCTTCTTAGGAATTATTTTCTCTTTTCAGGTTCTATATTGTCTCTTTCAAATCAACTACAACGATTACTAAGTCATGTCTGGTTTGTATAGCTTCCCCTAGTTCTATAGTTAAAGAATATTATAATTAGTAAGACAATGGTAAGCATCAATTAGCACATTTTCTTGTGAAATAATCGTTTTAGGAGAGTAAGATTTTAGATTTCTCTGAATATCCTGAAAGTTTACCTCATCGCCGTCATCATCTTCATTGTCATCAGATTGAGACATTAGAGCAATAGTTGAATCTTACGTAGTTGTTTCATTTTCCAATGCCGTCATTGAACTGCCACCATGGTTTTCTTCTTCTTTAGATTCACTGGAGGAGTCTCCCCATGCAGCAAGTGCTTGCTTTACAACGTTGTTTCCATCATTCTTTCTCTTAAAATGTTTGTCAGGAACTGTTCCTTTTTACTGCTTTATGAAAGGTTTTATTATACTGATCTTTCTTTAGGAGGGGGAAATACTTGATGAAATGTCCGAACTTACCACATTTATGACATAGGTCATAATTTGTAGGCTTGCTAGAGCTACCTCTTTTTCTAATGCCTCAATTCATGCGAACCATATTAGATTAAACTCTTAATCCCTCACTAACTTGTAATACATATATTATAAGATACTTTGCAGTAACTAAATTACAAAGACTTTGAAACTTGACTAAATCTAGCCAATACTTAAACACGCATGTTTAAGCTTTACAAATATGTTCCTACAAAGTGCTTTTAAATAAATTGGATAGGAATTACAATTTGAAGAGATATTATAAAGTTACAACTCAACTAAGGACACACAATAACTCGATGTGGGAACTGGCCCGTAGCTTCTTTGTTCTTTGTTCTTGAGGCACTTGAAACTTGCTCGATGAATGGTCACGTGATAGGGATTTTGCCGAAATCTATAAGTGTTCAAGTTTGCTGTTTTACTTCCCTTGAATGCATATATACATGTGTGACCTTCCCAAGAAGGATGCAATCAAGGTAGGTAAGAAGTCTTCTTCAGAAAGTTGACTGCAGTACTGTTTTACACAGTGGCGTGCGTATGTAGCAACTTTCTAGATGTAGAGTTGACTTTCCACAGTGTCCTAGGAACTGATAGGGACCTGATCCCACAATTGTTCCTTCAACTCTGAGAAGTTGAATCATATTCCACGCTGAGTCCCAACCTGCAGTCCTGTGAACTTGATGTCTTATGAATGTGTAACAGGTTCCTTAGTTGGTTCTAGATAGTAAGTTTGTAGATCATCAAAACTTAAAGTAAAGTAATTATAATCGAAGTACATGTAACCTATCACTTGAGCATTTCTTTTTGCAAATATATAGAAAAGAAAAATTTTCTTGAATGTCTTTTTAATTTTTATGAACATGTTTCTTGCCTTTCAAATTTTTTGCATAATTTTCTGCTTTGAATGACTTAGTCAAATTTCTTTATGCCTTAGTATGCATTTTCTTTATGCCATAGTAAAAATTTCCTCTTTATTAAGTCTTTATGCCTTAGTATGTATTTTTTACCCTTTTGGTTTGTTGAGGGTCCGATGTCGATTGAGACCATTTGTACCTCAGCACGTTTGCGTTAAGGTAAGGTATTCGAGGGCTGATTTTACTGAAGCCTTTTTAATTGTTTTTGCAGAGATAACCTTTTAACCAGGTTTTTTCAATGTATTTTAAGGCCTATTGTTTATTGCGGGATTCGGTCGTCTCCGAGCCGCCTTATTTCGGCCGTAGCCTTTAATATGGAAGTAGCCTTCTCCTATCCTTATTCGAGTTATTCCCTGATAATAATTTTTAACTTGTTCGAAATGTCAGTCCTTGAGTACAATAGCCTTGGCCTATGTGTCAAGGGATGCCTCTTTGAGGTCTTATGAATCCAATTTTAGATAACTCGAATTTGACTATCGTTGACAGTCCCCGAGTGTTCGAGGTGTATTTGCGTTTGGCCCTTGAGCCATTTCTCAAAAAAATCACAAGTATGGAGCTCGTATAGTAGAAAATTTCTTTGAGACACAAAGCGTTTGATATAGAAAGACTGATTCTTTGAATAATTCATACATACATAATTTTTTTCCATTGAGGCTTTACTATTCTATATGGACACACTTCATCTGACCGTTTTTCCCATTACAAGGTTTTTCTATCAAGACGCTTTGACATGAAGTATTTTCCTTGAAAATATAACCCTCGAGGATGATGACCCCCAGTATTCGAGGTTGATTGAAAAGAAGCCTTGGATACTGTTGAATTTTCCTCAGGTAGCACATAATTGTTGTCTCCTTAAAAACATTACCGGAAAACCACATTAGGAATAAAAACCAATCTAAGGAAAAAGAGTGCAACACGTGCTTTAAAATCTAAGACCTTTGTGATGATGAATTTCCTCAATTCCTCGATTGAACACCTACAAGAAGTTAGTACTAAATATAAATGGAAAAGGGAGAGAGTCATACATTAGCAATAATATCATTTGAGTAGAGATACGTTCCAATTGTTCGGCAAGTGTTTGTCTTCCATCATGCCAAGTTCGTAAGATCCCTTTTCGATGACTCTGATGACTCGATATGGTCCTTCCCAATTGGGGACTAGTTTCCCTTCATTTGGGTCTCAAGTATTGAGGGTGACTTTCTTTAGAGCTAAGTCCCAATTCGAAAGTGGCGAATATTGACTCTTCTATTGAAATATCTCTCGATCCTTTGCTTCTGTGCAACCATCCGAACAAGCACAATTTCTTATTTTTCATCTAATAATTCGAGGCTAGTATTCATGGCCTTGTGATTTAGTTCCTTCATTGCATGTCAAATCTGGCACTAGGTTCCCTGACCTCGACTGGAATTAAGGCCTCAGAGCCATATACTAAGGAGAATGGGGTTACCCCTTTGTTGCTCTTCGATTTCGTTCGATACACTCAAAGAACTTTGGGTAGAACTCTCTCCATTTCCCTTTAGCGTTGTTCAAACTTTTCTTTAAGTTTTGAGTGATAGTCTTCTTCGTTGATTTGGCCTGTCTGTTTCCACTTGGGTGATACAACATTAATAAGATCCTTTCTTTTGAGTTCTTCGAGGAACTCCGTTGCCCTTCAGCCAATGAATTTCTTTTTGTTGTCGCATACGATTTCAGCATGTATCCCAAATCAACACACGATGTGGTCCAAGATGAAGTTTATAATTTCTTTTTTCTGACCTTCTCGATGGCCTGTGCTTCAACCCATTTAGAAAAGCAGTTAGTCATAAGCAAAATAAATTTAGCTTTACCTGGACCATTGGCAGAGGGCCGATGATATCCATTTCCCATTTCATGAATGTCTATATGGATAGGACTGAATGAAGTTGTTCCCCTAATGGATTATCAGTGCAAACTTTTGATATTTTTCACATTTTTGAACAAACTCCTTAGTGTCTTTTTCCTTGTTATCCCTATAGTACCCTTCTATAATGATCTTCCAAATCAAAGATTCGGCGCCAAAGTTGTTCCCAGAAGTGCTTTCATGAATCTCTCATAAAACATAATCGATGTCTCCCGGGCCCAAACATACCACCAATGGTCTATCGAACATTCTTCTGTATAATGTTTCATCTTCATCCACCGTGAGTAGAGAAGCTTTGGTTCATACTGATCTCGACTTTATAGGGTCCTATGGGAGCTTTATGTTCTTTAGATATTCATCCAATCCCAAGTCAAGCTTGTATAGTTTATCTCGGCATGACCCTTATCGACTACATATCTCAATAACTGGATGATAGTCCCTAAAATATTATCATCTTCCTCGACTGATGATCCCAAATTTCCAAGTGCATCCGCCTTGGTGTTTTGTTCTTGAGGTACGTGATCCAGAGTCCACTCCTTGAAGCAGTGCAAAGTCACCTGTAGTACCTTTGCATTATATCCTTTCAAACTTCAATGCTTTTGTTTTACTTGGTTTATAACCAATAAAGAGTCACACTTGGCTTCAATGACTTTTTCCCCAAGCTTTTAGCTGGCTTGAGACCCGCAATCATGGCCTCGTACTCGGCTTCGTTGTTAGTCAACCTAGAAGTTTTGATAGATTGTCTGATAGTGCTACCTGTGGGTGGCTTCAAAACTATGCCCAGCCCGGACCTCTGTACATTAGAATAACCATCTGTGAGAAAGGTCCATAACCCCCATGATGTACCGACTTTAGCAAGAGTTACTTTTCAACTTCGTGTACAAGGGGTGGTGTGAAATCGGCGCGAAGTCTGGTAAAATTTTAGACTGATGGCCTTTCGGCATTGATAACTGTACGAACTGAGTTTGATGGTCCAATTGACCAATCGACCCGAAAGTTTGGGTCTACAAAATATTACGAAGTGGGTAAGTGGTTAACACACATATTGGATGACATTCAAAGTATGGTTTCAATTTCCTAGAAGCTCTTATTAGTGCAAGTGCTAATTTCTCTAAGTGTGGATATCTAGTTTCTATTTCCCTTAAGGTTAGACTTATATAGTAAACGAGAAATTGCATACTTTGGTCTCCTAGAACTAGGACTCTACATACTGCAATTTCTGACTCTGCCAAGTATAAGTAGAGTTTCTCATCTGGCTTCAGGGTGTGAATCAATTGCGGGGTCGGTATATATTGTTTTAATTCCTCCAATGCTTGTTGGAATTCCGAGGTCCAAGTTAAATCATTCTTGTTCTTGAGTATAGAGAAAATTCCGAGGCTTCAATCCGATGACCTCGAGATAAATCGGCCTAAAGCAGCTATCTGCCCAGTTAGCCTCTTTATGGCTTTTACGCTGTCCATGACGGTGACGTCTTTGATGGCCTTGATTTTATCAGGGTTTATTTCGATCCCCTTATTTGACACCATGAAGCCTAGGAACTTGCCCGAGCCTACCCCGAAAGTAAATTTCTCGGGGTTGAGTTTAATGTTTCCTTAAAATCCTGAACTTTTCCTGGAAATGAGCCAAATGGTCCTCTGCACGCAGGGACTTAACTAGCATGTCATCAATATAAACTTCCATTGACTTACCTATTTGTTCTTCGAACTTCTTATTTACTAGGCATTGATAAGTAGCTCCTGCATTTTTTAGCCCAAAGGGAATTACATTGTAACAATACGTTCCACGTTTGGTTATAATGTGGTCTCTCCTGGTCTTCTATGTTCATCTGAATTTGATTGTACCCGGAATAGGCATCGTAAAATGTAAGGATTTTGTGACCAGCTGTGGCATCGACCATGCGATTGATTTTAGGTAGCGGAAAAGAGTCTTTAGGGAATGCCTTATTCAAATCCTTGTAATCTATGTACATTCTAAGTTTGTTCCCTTTTGGGGACCTATGCCTACATTGGCCAACCATTTGAGGTATTTTACCTCTTGAATGGACCCTATTTTGAGAAGTTTAGTTACCTCGTCCTTTATGAATGTATGCTTTACCTTGGATTGCGGCCTTCTCTTTTATTTCACTGGTTTGTAACTGGGGTTGAGGTTTAGCCGATGCAATTTTGTCTCTGGTGGGATTCCTATCATATCTAAATGGGACAAAGCAAAACAATCTATGTTATCGATAAGAAATTGAATAAGCTTTTTCCTAAGTTCGAGGGTTATCCCCTTTCCTAGGTATACCTTTCACTTGGGCAGATGCTCGATCAATATAACCTATTTTAGCTCCTCAAGCTTCTTCTTCTTCTTCTTCTTCTTCTTCTTCTTCTTCTTCTTCTTCTTCTTCTTCTTCTTCCTCTTCTTCTTCTTCTTCTTCTTCTACTTCTCCTTCTTCTTCTCCCTCTTCTCCTACTTCTTCTTCTCCTCCTCCTCCTTCTTCTTCTCCTTCTTCTTCTCCTTCTCCTCCATCTTCTCCTCCTTTTCCTCCTTCTCCTCCTCCTTCTCCTCCTCCTCCTCCTCCTCGGTATGGGCATGGTAAGGTTACACGATGATTTTATGTCTTGAGAATAACTCTGGGAACGTTCGAGTACGAACCTATGTTTAAATGGGGGAAGATGTAACGATCAATCAGTCATTTTGAGCATTTTCACTTCACACAGTAGTTTATAGTGATGAGTAGCTTCTTATGATGTATTTAGACTTTTATAAATCGTCTGTTTAGGTTTTCAGGTTATTCGGAATTTATTTGGAAGAATGATTCAAAACTAGGAAGCTTGAAATTAGAAGAAATGACCAAGTTTAAATTTTTAGTATTTTACCTTGGAGTGGAGTTTTGATGGTTCCGCTAGCTCTGTTGGGTGATTTTTGATGTAGGAGCATGTCCGGATTGTGATTTGGAGGTGCATAGTTGAATTTGGCACGAGTTGGTTTGCTATGTTTTGGCACGAGTTATAGAAGTTGAAAAGGTCAATGTTCATCAAGTTTGAATTGAGGTACAATTCATTGTTTCGATGTTGTTAGGTGTGTTTTGAGGCCATGAGTAGGTTCTTATTATGTCATGGACCTTGTTTGTATGTTCGGGCATTTTCCCGAAGGGCTCAGGCTTGTTTCTTATTGATTTCAAGCCATTTTTCTTCATGTTTTCGTTGCTGGTTTCTGATGTCTGTTTAGCGTGATAATGGAAACAACAGTTAAATTTATAAATGGGATTCTAAAATACGTGATCTATTTTTATGCTGGGATCTGTGCTAGGTCGTTCGCCTCCCCGGGAGATAGTCGATAGTTATTGTTTCCCACATATTTATGTGGTGGCTTTTGTTACTTTGAAAGATCTCATTATTTTCGATAGTTATCCTTCCGCCTTGAAATAGGATCCTTGGTTTCTTCAGGCGCAAAGAGTGTTGGTGCACGTTTGTGCTTTAGTCTATCAATTCTACCATAGTCATGGCAGCTTGTCACGACCCAAACTGGAGGGCCATGACTAGCACCCGACCATACTTGTCGAGCACCAACTTACACTTTATCTAACCTTTTTATTATCTTTTAGGGCTGAGGAGATCAATATAAATGGTAGACATGGATCATGGATAACCAACAATAAAATATGATGGCATGAACCTAAATAACATGGGATGACCAGACAATCTAGAAACTATATATATATGGTACGAGCTACCACGCTATCATGAAAGTCTATACAAAAAAAACCAGCCGACAAGGCATACCAAACTATACATGAGTCGACACCTATCTATGAGCATCTACAGGAACATAAGTGCTGCAACATAGCCGGAACAGGGCCCCGACATACCCATAATGTCTATAACAAAAATGCATGCCAAGACCAAGGCAAGTCCGGAGAATATCTCCAATCACCGCTGAACTGGACAGCCTACTGTGGTGGGGGAGTTGCATCTGCCTGTCTATCAGGACCTGCAGCACGACATGCAGCGTCCATAAATAAAAGGGCGTCAGCACAAATAATGTACTGAGTATGTAAGGCATGGAACCATAAATATAAATAGTAATGTAAGCATGGATAGAGAATCTACAACCTGTAACATCTGAGTACCTCTGAGGGATACTAACTTGAAATGCATGATACATATGTATAAATACATGAACTTTTAAAACATACGCCTTTGTGGGCATCATCATCATTATATAGTCCAGACCATAATAGGCTCGGCAAAAACTTGCCGGGCCATCATATGGCTCGGTAGATTGTATCCGGCCACGTGGAGCTCGGTAAAACCCAACTAATCAGTGGTTGCACAGTAGGTGCCGTACCCGACCGACTATAGCGCGGCTTGATAGAGTAAAGTAGATACATATATATTATGCATGCTTGACCCATGGAATCACGTTCTAAACCTTTTGGAGTGACGTAAGGTCGGTATCCTCTGTACACATTATTAGGACTAAATCTTCACTATGAACCTTTTAAGAATTAGGAAGTACCAACAACATTGATAACATAAGTAAGAAAAGCAACATTAACATCAATCATTCCATAAGAGGGGAAACAATGTAAGTACTGCTAGCTTCTAAGAGTAGAGTATCTTTGGAAGCTCATTCATTTCATTATGTACAACTGGAGTCATGCAAAAGAAGGAAAGGTATAGCCTCGCATACCTTGTATATATTTCCCAAATCTCAAGCTATGCAATTGTCACACTCCTTAGTCTACAATAAGAGAAATGATGCTATCGTTATCATTTAGCGTCATAACCATTGTGTATCAACCACAACCTATTTTACATAAACAGACAGAACCTCCCCTATATATATGACCTCACACCATTCCAAAAAATCACCTAATAGCCCAAAAACATCAATAATAATCATATTGAGTCTCCCAAAACAGTCCACAGACCGATAACATTACTACCAAGCCTTTCGATATGTATTTCACAAGTTCTAGCTTCGATGGCTTAGCCACAAATTGGATAATCTTAAATACATTTAGATTAATAGGTTCCTTACCTTTATACATAAAGAAAATCTCCAATTATACCGTAAATTTCCATGAAATATCCCTCCAATGACGCCACAACAACAAGAAAGCGAAACTAGCGGTCAATTAGTATGTTTTGGCACTAGAATTACATTAGGAAGCTTGAAATCACCTAGGTTTAATATTACGAACATGAGGGAGTATTTACAGAACATAAACCCTCTAAAACCACCTCACACACGAGCTGGAACAACCCAAAAATGAGCAACAACAAGAAGAATCACAGACTTACTAGCGCCACGAAATTCCCGATGCTTGATTTGTGTTGTTTGCCCTTTGTTTGGGTCTTGAATCTTGAGGGAACTTTGAGAGGGTGTTCATATGATTATAAGGTCTGAATATAGTAAAACTAAATGACTAAAACCGGGTTGGAGGTGTCATATATAGGCCCAAATGTCTTAACCGCCTTAGTAGGCCCCATAGAGAGGTTCTTGGTGCAGTCTCGCAAAAATGCAAATATCTCTCTAATCCGAGATTGTACGGACAAACGGATTAATGATTTAGAAATTAGACTCATAGATATTCAATTTGGTATTTAGATCACTCCATAATTCTAAGTAAATTAGGAGAAAATCTTAGTAACATTTGACCTAATGTTCAAGTAAAATTATGAACCTAAGTTGCGACAACTTTTATCTCATAACTCATTTGAATTCAAGACTTATAATACGGATATTATATGATTAAAATAACTTAAAACACTACCTCTTGAGTGTACTAAGCACCTCTAGGTTTATCTGAAAATACGGCTGACAACTTCTTTGATTCGTTTAACTCCTAGTACTTGTTATCCACCCATATACACCCTTATATCATTTAAGACCAATAGAATCAACTTCTTATCATATTAAAGATAATACTTTCATGGATTTATGTCTAATACCTTGTGTAATGAGCGAAAATACGTGAATATGGGTTGTAACACCCTCCCCCCTATGAACATTCGTCCTCGAATGTAAGGGTCTATGGCGATATCAAATCATCGTGGATTCAGACGGAAAGTTTTGATCAATTTCCCCCTATAAAAGGGTCACTAGCCAAACTTGCAAGCACTTATGCCTAACATATGGCCGACCACACAAAGCATTATGGATATTTATATCTGCATATCACTATTTTGTATTAAGGAAGAGTATTCTCAAGTTATTGCTTATCTCATAGAGACGTTTCATCTCCCAATGTATCATGTGTTCCACCAGCATCCTTATTATCTTCATTCTGGTATAAGTAAGGGTATTTATACTGCATCTCCTCTTCGGCTTCCCATGTCATCTATTCCACATTCTTATTCCTCAAGCTACATATTTTCTTCTCAACTTGCGGACTTGTCGATCTAATATAGCCACTAGCACTTCTTCATACGATAGGTCCTCTATAACTTGTACATATTTGATAGGGACAACCCGAGAAGGGTCTCCAATACATTTCCTTAACATTTATGCATGAAATACCAGATGCACAAATTCCAATTTGGATGGCAATTGTATCTCATAAGAAACCTGTCTGATTCATCGAACAATTTCATACGGCCCGATATACCTTGGACTTAGCTTACGTTTCTTCCCAAAACACATAGAAACCTTCATTGGTGATATCCTCAGGAAAACCCAGTCACCATCCTCAAACTCCAGATCACGATGCCGGACATCGGAATAAGATTTTTTCCTGCTTTGTGCTGTCCTCAATCACTCATGTATCTTTTTTCCCTTCTCGATGGCTTAGAGAATCAAATCTGGTCCATATAATTATGTTTCACCGACATTTAATCATCCAACTGGTGATCTACATCTACCATATAGTGCCTCATATGGGGCAAGTTTAATACTAGAATGGTAGCTATTATTGTAGGTGAATTCTATGAGTGGAAGATGGTCATCCAAATTCCCCTTTAAATCTAGAACACATGCTCGTAGCATATCTTCCAGTGTCTGAATGATATGTTCAACCTATCTGTCAGTTTGCGGATGAAATGTTGTGCTAAGATTCACTTGTATACCTAAACCCTTTTGACAAGATCTCCAAAAGTTAGTCGTAAATTGAGCTCCTCGGTCTGATATACTAGATACTAGCACACCGTGAATCCTAACAATTTCCTTGATATACAACTTCGCAGAATCTTCAGCCGTGTAAGTTGTCTTAACTATAAGAAAATGGGCACATTTTGTAAGTCGATCAACTATCACCCATATGGAGTCAAACTTATGATCAGGCGAGGTAATCAAATAACAAAGTCCATATTAATCACCTCCCATTTCCAGGTCGGAATCTCTGTATTCTAAAGCAATCCACCGGGTTTCTTACGTTCTATCTTTACTTGTTGTCAATTGGGACAATGGGCTACTAATTCCACAATAGACTACTTCATGTTATCCCACCAATACTGCTCCTTGACATCATGATAAATCTTTGTCGAGCGGAATAGATGGAATATCGAGATTGATGAATCTCTTTCATAATCTTCTCTCGCAACCCTGCCACATCAGGAAAACATAATCGGCCCTGGTATCTCAGTGCCCCATATCCTCTGATCTCAAAAGCTGTAATTTTACACTGCTGAATGCTCTCTCTCAATCGTACTAAGATTTGATTTTCATATTGCCGTGCTTTTACCTCGGCTACCAAAGATGAATTTGATGTATCCTGTACAGTAACACCTCCGTCATTGGAGTCTTACAATCCGATTCTCATATTGGCTAGCTGATGAAGCTCTTTAGTCAACCCCACCTACCTGCATCAATATGTACTAAGCTTCCCACTAACTTACGGGTGAGAGCGTCTGCCACAACATTAGCTTTACCGGGATGATAGAATATCTCTATGTCATAGTATTTCAGTAATTCAAGCCACCTATCTGCCTCAAATTCAACTCTTTCTGTTGAAGATGAATTGTAAACTCTTGTGATCTGTGTAGATGTCAAGATGGACGTCGTATAAGTAGTGCCGTCATATCTTCAAAGCATATATCACTGCAGCCAACTCCAAATCATGGGTTGGATAATTCTTTTCATGATTCTTCAATTGTCTTGATGCATAAGCGATCAGCTTCCCACGCTGCATAAATACGAACCCCAAACCTATACATATGTCATCAAAATATATCACATATCCTTCTGTTCCTTTAGGGAGAGTGAGCACTTGTGCGGATGTCAATTGATTCATCAGCTCCTGAAAACTACATTCACAAGTGTCAGACCACTGGAACTTGGTATTTTTCTGTGTTAACCTAGTCAATGGTTCTGATATAGAGAAAACCCTTCTACAAACCGCCTATAATATCCTACTAACCCTAGGAAGCTACGGACTTCTGATTGTGTTGTAGGTCTCGACGAATTATTAACCGTATCGATCTTCTGAGTGTCAACACTAATACCCTCATCAGATATCACATGGCCAAGGAATGCTACTGAGTTCAGCCAGAATTCACAGTTGGAGAGCTTAGCATATAACTTACGATCCTGAAGCATCTGTAATACTATCCGCAAGTGCCCCGCATGTTCCGCCTCCAAACGAGAATACACCAGAATTTCATCAATGAATACAATCACGAACACATCAAAATAGGGACTGAATACAGTATTCATGAAATCCATAAAAGCTGCTGGGGCATTTGTTAGCTCGGACGACATAACCAAGAGCACAAAGTGCCCATATCTTATCCGGAAGGCCGTCTTCGGAATATCCTTCACCTTAACCCTTACCTGATGATACCCTGAACGTAAGTCAATCTTGGAGAAATACTTGGCACTCTGGAGTTGGTCACACAGGTTGTCAATTCTTGGAAATGGATACTTGTTCTTTATAGTAAACTCATTCAACTGTCGATAGTTGACACATATCCGTAACGACCCGTCTTCTTCCGCACAAATAGGACCGGCGCACCCTAAGGTGAAGTGCTAGGCCTAATGAAGACCTTATCCAGCAAGTCCTTTAACCGTGCCTTGAAATATCGCAACTCTATCGGGGCCATTCTGTATGGAGGGATAGATATCGGTTAAGTGTTAGGAAACACATCAATGCTAAACTCAATCTCCCTTTCAGGAGGAAGGCCTGGGAGTTTATCTGGGATAACATCTGGAAATTCATTGAGCACGGGGATTGATTGTAGAGTAGGCGGCTTCGCCTCCGCATCCCTAACGTGAATGAGATGATAAATGTAACCTTTTGAGATCATTTTCCTTGCTTTAAGATAGGAAATAAACCTACCTTTCGGGGTAGCAACATTTTCCTTCCATTCAATGACGGGTTCACCCGAAAATTGAAACCTAACCATCTTCGTATGACAATCAACATTTTCATAGCATGAGCCCAACCATTCCATTCCCATTATCACATCAAAATCAACCATTTCTAACTCAAATAAATTTGCCGAGGTTTGACGACTATAAATCATAACAATGCAACCTCTATATACCCATCTATCAATAATAGAATCTCCTATCGGAGTAGATATCGAAAGGGGTTTACTTATAAATTCAGGTTCAATGCCAAATTTATTAGCCACAAAAGGGTGTAACATGTGATAATATAGATCTCGAATCAATCAACGCATATACATCATAAGAAAACATAGACAATATATATGAAACAACATCTCGGGACGACTCGAAATCCTGTCGACCTTCTAGAGCATAGGTTTGATTTTGAGTACCACTCGAACTCGGCACTGCATCCCTACCCATACCATGACCCTTTGACTGCTGAGAACCCCGTACTGGAGGTCGAACTGATAAGGAAAAACCAGAAAGAGATCCAGTAGGCTGAGCCATACCATCACCTCATCTGTTTGAACAATCCCGCATCATATGGCTAGGCTGTCCACATGAATAGCACGCATCAGAACCTCGACTAAACAGTCCAAAGTAGGCCTTACCGCACTGATCACAACGCGGTGTTGCGGGTCTCATCAGACTAGTATCCTTGTGATGTTGCGAGCCAGATGCCCACAAACTCTGACCTAGACCAGAATAGGATCGATTATATCAAGGCCCCTGAAACTGTGGAGGAGAACCAGCTACAGATGGCGCCAAACTCCTCGAAGCTTGGGGCCTAAAACTGCCTCTGAAGTCGTCAAAATACCTTGAAAATCTCTCCCTCTTATGCTGGCTCCTATCCTTCTCCCTATCTGCCCTCTACTGGCGCTTACAATCCTCTAGGGTCTAGGCATAAGCCTAAATACGGGAAATATCCATGCCCTCTACCAAGCAGACTATCATGTACTCATTTATCAGATGTGGTCCCAACCTGTTCCCGAAAAAATGCACCATATCGCTCATCTCGACCACCATATGGAGAGCATACCTTGCCAAAGAATCAAACTGCATACTGTACTCTCGCACATTCATATTACCTTGTCTAAGTTTCAAGAATTTATTAGCTCTATCTTGTCGTATCTCAACTGGCAAGTAGTGACGAAGAAAGGCCTAAGAAAATTCCTTCCACGCAGCTGGAGGAGCGTTCGGACCCCTAGATATCTCCCAACTATCATACTAGAAAATCTCCAATCCTATAGGCGATAAGAAGCCAACTCTACTGCCTCTGTATCACTAACATGTATAACCGGTAATGTACGATAAACCTTGTCAATAAATGTCTGGGGGTCCTCCTTGGGGTCAGATCCGATAAACTCTAGAGTGTCTAAATTAATGAAATCACTAACTCTCATACTAACTGGTTTATTTGCAACACCTGTATTCTACCTCTGAGCTTGAGTAGCTATCAAGATGGTCAATAACTGCAAATCACACTGCATATCCTGATCTGTAGTGCCAGACGGAGGAACTAGAGGTGCTGGGTGCCTCCTAATATCCTCTGGAGGAGACGGAGTAGATGAGGTATGAGACAGAATCTCACTCTGAGCCTCACTTTCGCCTGCTCTGGCTTGGGGCACCTGACCGGTACCCTCTGCCTCAGCTGTATCAAGCCGTCTACTAATTGTTTACTTCCGAGTAGAAAGCATTTTTGAAAGAAAATAAGGTTAATATTAAAGACGAACACTTATGGCTCAACTCTACGCATGATCAAGATTAAGGAAGAAGGTAATAACCCTAGATGTCATATAGCATCCTGATTATAAATGTGGCACGCTACACATCCATAATCAAGACTCTACTAGACACGGCTTATAGAAAATCCCTAGGATAGATCTACTATGATACCAAGTTTGTCACGACCCAAACTGGAGGGCCATGACTAGCACCCGACCATACTTTCCAAGCACCAACGTACATTTTATATAACTTTCTTTATTATCTTTTAGGGCTGAGGAGATCAATATAAATGGTAGACATGTATCATGGATAACCATCAATAAAATATTATGGCATGAACCTACATAACATGGGATGACCAGACAATAGAGAAACCATATATATATATGGTACGAGCTACCATGCAATCATGAAAGGCTATACAACAAAATTCAACCGACAAGGCACACCAAACTATACATGAGTCGACACCTGTGTATGAGCCTCTAAGGGAACATAAGTGCTGCAACGTAGCCGGAACAGGGTCCCGACATACCCATAATGTCTACAACAAAAATGCATACCAAGACCAAGGTAAGTTTGTAGAAGGGATCTCGCCAATCACCGCTGAACTGGAAAGCCTAATGTGGTAGGGGAGCTGCACCTTCCTGTATATCAGGACCTGCAGCACAACATGCAGCGTCCACAAATAAAAGGTGGTCAGTATGAATAATGTAATGAGTATGTAAGGCATGGAACTATAAATACGAACAACAATGTAAGCATGGATATAGAATATACAACCTGTAATATTTGAGTACCTATGAGGGCTACTGACATGAAATGCATGATACATATGTATAAATACATTAACTTTTAAAACATACGCCTCTGGGGCATCATCATCATCATATTGTACTCGGCCTTAATAGGCTCGGTAAAAACGTACCCGGCCATCATAAGGCTCGGTAGATCACACCCGACCACGTGGAGCTCGGTAAAACCCAACTAATCAGTGGTTGCACAGAGGGTGTCATACCCGGCCGACAATAGCGCGGCTTGGTAGTGTAAAATAGATACATATATATAATGCATGCTCGACTCATGGAATCACATTCTAAACCTTTTGGAGTGACGTGCGGTCGGTATCCTCTGTACACGTTATTAGGACTAACTCTTCACTCTGAACCTTATAAGAATCAGGAAGTACCAACAACATTGATAAGAATAAGAGAAACAACATTAACATCAGTTGTTCCATAAAAGGAGAAAGAATATAAGTACTACTAGCTTATAAGAGTAGAGTATCATTAGAAGCTCGTTCATTGCATTATGTACAGTCGGAGTCATGCAAAAGAAGGAAAGGTATAGCATCACATACCTTGTATATATTTCCCAAATCTCAAGCTATGCAATTGTCACACTCCTTAGTCTACAATAAGTGAAACGATACTATCGTTATCATTTAAGCATCAAAACCATTGTGTATCAACCACAACCTATTTTATGATAAACGGACAGCACCTCCCCTATATATATGACCTCGCAAAATTTAAAAAAATCACCAAACATCCCAAACAACATCAATAATAATCATATTGCTTCTCCCAAAACAGTCCACCAACCGATAACATTTCTACCAAACATTTCGGTAGATATTTCAAAAGTTCTAGCTTCAATGGCGTAGCCACAACTTGGACAATCATAAATACATACAGAGTTAGAGGTTTCTTCCCTTTATAAATAAATAAAAACTCCAATTTGACCTTAAATTGCCATGAAATATCCCTCTAATACTTCCACAACAACAAGAAAGCGAAACTAGCGGTCAATTAGTATTTTTCGGCACTAGAATTACTTTAGGAGGCTTGACATCACCTAGGGTTGATATTAAGAACACGAGGGAGTATTTATAGAATATATACCCTCTAAAAAAACCTCCCACACGAGCTGGAACAACACAAAAATGACCAACAACAAGAAGAATAAGAGACTTACTAGCGTTACAGAATTTCCGACGCTTGATTTGTGTTGTTTGCCCTTTGTTTGGGTCTTGAATCTTGAGGAAACCTTGACAGGGTGTTCCTAGGGTTCTAAGGTATGAATATAGTGAAAGTAAGTGACTAAAATCGGGTTGGAGGTGTCATATATATGCCAAAATGTCATAACCGCCTTAGTGGGCCCCATAGAGAGGTGCTTGGCGCGGTCTCGCAAAAACGCAAATATCTCTCTACTCCAAGATTGTATAGACAAAATGTTTAATGTGTTAGAAACTAGACTTATAGATCTTCTATTTGGTATTTAGATCACTCCATAATTCTCTGAAAAGGAGAAAAGCTTAGTAACATTTGACCTAATGTTTAAGTAAAATTATGAACCTAAGTTGCGACAAATTTTGTCGACTTTTGTCTCATAACTCATTTGACTTCAAGACTTTTAATATGGATATTATATGATTAAAATACCTTAAAACACTACCTCTTGAATGTACTAAGCACCTCTAGGTTTATCCAAAAATACGGCTGACAACATCTTTGATTCGTTTAACTTCTAGTACTTGTTATCCACCCATATACACCTTTGTATAATTAAATACCAAAAGAATCAACTTCTTATCATCTTATATATAATACTTTCATGGATTTATGTCAACTACCTTATGGCATGAGCTAACATAGATGAATATGGGCTGTAACACAACTACTTTGGGACCGACCCAATAGGGAGGGGAGAGTTCCACCCCCATTGTTCCGAATCCGCGGGAGTGCACTCTAAAGAGTATGTCATTGATAAGAGAGGAAAAACTGGAAATGATGAAGAGATACTGCGGACGGGGTGAGGGGATAACAATGCAGGTGTTTTCCCTGTATGAGAGCATTACAGACTCTGTTGATGGATGTTTCAACGTATACCTATACCCTTTTGCATTAGTCCCCCTCGACAGGATTGTGCTTGATTTGCCTGAAGTATCGAGTTACTTTAGCGCATATACATAAGTCATTTTGGTGAGTGACACTGATGCTCAGATTCTTTGTGGAGAAGGCTGGGCTTGAAGTCACACTTAGCCACCTTATCATGTTGTATCGGCCCTTTCATCATCGAGGCTTGCTAATTTTGCGGTGCCATTCATCCACGTCCTTAGTTGTTGACTATGAGGAAGATGAGGATCAAGAGTGGTTCAGTAGATTCATTTTGGGTTCTGACGAGAGAATTATCCCTGTGGATATCATGCGTATTCCCGAGGGATGGAACTACGCGCGCGAGTGGAGTGTCTCGTGCTTTCTCAGATTTTGCTTATAGAAAAAACCAGTTAAGTAATTTTGTCTCTTCCATTTTTGCAGCAACTTCATGGAAGTTGGGTGAAGTTTTTGATCTACCTGACTGGGTCCGGAGGTTGGCGGTCCATTCAACCTGCAATGATCGCAGGTGGCGAGCTGTGTCCAGTGACAGATGTGAAGCGAAATACCAAGGTATGTGCGTACACTGCCTTTACCTGGATTTTTGTATATATAAGATGAAATTTTCCTATTTGTTTGTATCATCTTTGCCGTTATAGGTATCGGCTGGTTCTTTTGGGTGAGGCTATGTTCCTCTTGACAGAAGGAGGAGTAATCGACCATCGAGCGAAGGGATGACAATGATAAACGGTATTCGCGCTCGTAATTCTATGGAGATTTTAGCGGGGATAAATGGGCCTGCATCATCGAGGGGAGGACGTAGCCTGAGCTTGCTGTTCCCGTAGTGTTTGATTCCGGAACTGTGATTCCTCCAGTGAATATTCTTCGACAGAGGTTGGTTCTTCTAGGGCCAAAGGGGATGGAACATTAGGTGTTTGCTCGGCCTCTGGAGGAGGCCTGTCGGCTTTACTTCATGGTAAGTTTCATCGTAGTACTTTTGTTTCTCGTGTCGTCCTTTCTTTAGCAAGTTTTTTCTTATGCAGGACTTTTATAGGCTCAGGTCTAAGCTGATATGTCATAGGTCTAGGCGTCAGAAAGCTCTAGATGAGTACCTTAGGCTCATCTAATGGTATGAGGCATACCGGAGCTCAAATTACTAGAGCTATTTTGTAGAGCATGTAACCTTTTGCAGTATGAATTTCACTCTTTTGACCCATAAGGGAAATCTTTTTCCCTATCTTAGATGCAGAAAAAAATGGAGGCTTTGAAATACTTTAGGGGCGAAGCCGACCGAGTCAAGAATTTTTGTGGTAAACTGAGGGCTCAGGAGCAGTTTCATGTTTTGGAGGAGAGGGGAGCCTTGGCCAAGGTTTTCTCCTTTAAGGCTCAGATCCACTTGGATTCTGACAATGCTTCAATTCAAGTGAATTTGATCGTGAAGCTCGTCCGATCTCTCGAATGTCAGAACTGAGGTAATCGATGCTCGAGCTTAAGCAACATTGAGTCGGACCAAGGTTGATCAAGAGATGGCGATTCATTTGAAGGACACTAATGATGCCCAAGCTGAGTTGAAGTGGGCCCTCGATCGTGACAAGAAGATCGAGGAATATGTTCATTGCAGGTCTTGAAAAGAGGTACTCGAAGAGATCGGCTCTAAGGGCTTCGTTCTCTCGGAGGAGTTGGCTTGAGATACGGCAGATGAGTGCAAAGCTCTGTCATTTCTTGTTGACATCACGGAGGGAAAGTTTGGGGCTGGTAGGCTGTAGCCTACTAGAGAGGAGTGTAGATTTCACCACTTTTCCATTTTGTACTTGACATTCACAAAGCATGTTGTAGATGGAGAGCGCACCTTTTGCATATGTAAATAAGAGAATGCTTGAAGCTTTACATATTTTGTATCTCTTTTTGCATTACTTTCGACCAGGCGTGCTGGTTTCAGTGTCTGGCGGGAGCCTTGTAGATCCAGAGATCCCTAGATAGGCCCAATGGTTCTTAAGTGCAATTTTTGATACGAGTAGGCGTTATTTCCTTTGTGCCTTGCTCAGCTACGTAGGTCTAGTCTCCGAGTCAGTCTTTGACTCGAGCTTACCTGACCTTCGAACTCCTGTGCATGTAAGGGCGTATGACGATGGTTCTTTTTCTTTGACCTTGGGTTCATTCTCGGAGTTGTGTTGCCACTCAAGATTTAATTGACCCTCGAGTGTTTTCTTGCCTGCATGGGCGAATGACGATGGCTCTTTCATCTCGGGTCGAAACAACCTTTTATGTGTGTGGCCGGGAGGCTCGTTTGGCTGGCGATAATGGCACTTATGTTGTGCCCTTAGGCATGTGTAGTTAACTTTTTCCGATCCAGTCTCCGAATTGGGTTATGACTTGAGCTCATTTTAATCACCAAGTTTTCAATTTTCAATTTCGCAACAATGGCTCTTACACCTTTGGTCGCTGCGACCTTTTAGTGTGCAGTCCGGAGGCTCGTTTGGCTAGCAACTTTTGCTTTTATGCTTTTGTGGGCATATTGTAGGCTTTGTTTTCCTCTTGTTATGGTTTTTATGAAATAAGTTTTCCTGACCCATTGTCGGTTTGGGAAGAACCTCGATTTCAAGTCGTTAGCGGTGATGTTTGCGCACCTCATAAGGTTTTTAGCTTGTAGGCTGAGTAGCTCGAAGCCTTGTGATTTGGAGGTGACATGCTCGAAGCTTGTTTTCCTATTGAGGAAAGCCTATTTAACAGGTTCTTTTCAAAGTAGATTCGAAGTAATGGCCGGCGATTTTGTTAAAGACAGTCAGGCGTCAGCGAGTTGCGTTAATTTGGCTAGTGCAACTGTTTTACCAGTAGTCATATCTGGTTGGCTGGAGCCATTTTTGATCCCGAGTGATAGTTTATGCTTCTGCACTGAGGGTATACCCTTCCGTGATTCTTACAAATGCGACGTATAGCCTAAACTTCGAGATTGAGTTTTATGCCTGTAGAAAGGTCTTACAAAATTTTCATGCCTGTTAAGGTCTTACAGTTTGTCATGCCTGTTGAGGTATTACAGTTTGTCATGCCTAATGAGGTCTTATAGTTTTTCATGACTACTGAGGTCTTATAAATTCGAGAGGTGGTCGTGTTTTGACTCGGCGGTCCGAACCTCCCTATCATCTTCAGCCTGACAGCATTGATCAAGCCACCTGAACTCATGAGAATATTTTTATTCAAAATGGACCAAGCGAGGAAGAAGGTTACCAGTTTGTCAGTGTGAGGTCAATACGAGGTCTCGGTACCCTCTTTGCTGAATACAAGGTCGCCCTTGGGAGTATATCCCCAGATCTGCCTTTCTCAAGTGACAAGAAATTTTGCTCTCCCTTTTATAAGTTCTTGAAAAGGGTCATCGCTCCTCCATTATCATGGAAATATACAGTAGCCCATTTGATTTGTTCCTTCCGGCCGCCTTCCGTACTGGGATTGAATGTGAATTCGGTCGCTCGCAAGTTCTTGGCAGTGATATTTGTCCACCGGTTTGGCGTCTTTCCTTCGGAGCTGGTAGATATCTTCGATCATGCGGCCGCACTTGTTATATAGTTCCCACGCCAGGGCGTGATTCCTTTAAGAGGGATTCGATCGAATTGGTTTGAGCCATTTGATGTCCCTTGTTTCACTAACGGTTAAAACGGTGTTTGGTATAACAATGTTGAAATTGTACTCTGATGGGTGAGGAACCCTTGCACCTTGTATTCCCGTCGATTATGGCTCTATTAATGATTCCTCAAGGATATCTTCCTCGATCCATTCTCCGGTTGTTGTGAGGTGGACTGCATCTTGGGGCATTCCTCCTATCTACGATGTACGGGCAATACCTTTCTCCGTTTGGATAGGATTCTCTGCCAGGAGCCTGCTTGGGTATGCTAAGTCAGGGTGGGGGGCTCTAGGGGGCTCCGGGGTTGTCATCAATGACCTTGGTTTGCGACTAGTGCTGGATATGGACATTCGACCAGATCTTGGCTGGGTACCCGATCAAGTTTTGTTTCAACTATCCTAAATTGTTGGGTTTGGTTTGTTTAGTCTTGTAGTGAAGGCTTGTATCGCCCAGGCATCCGATACAGGGGGTAATCATGTTCGTTCCATCACAGAATGAGGTGTGAATTCTCATAGTATTTTATTCTCCGTTTGTTCGTCCATGGATGTGTTGGGCTCTCTCATCGTTGCTTCAATGGCATCGATGTGTGCATTTATGGAGGAATATGTCGGTATGGTAAGTGGGTTTATGGGGTTTGTCGCTAGGTTATGACACCCCATCATTGTTCTTTTCGGGAGTGTTTCCCCAAACCCCTACAATAAGGCGGACTCGATCTCATCATCTTTTGGGTCGTTGCTTTTTTCTACGCGTGCATAGGCAGTGATGTGTTCTTTGGGATCTGAGGTCCCGTTGTACTTAGGGAGTACTGTCATTCTGAAGTTCTTTGAAATGGGTTCTAGGGCCACTTCCTCTGGGAACGGCAGTTGCATGAACTTCCTGGAAATACACCTTGCAAGACCAGGGGCAAGCCCCGGATACTTTTGGTGAGATCCTCAAGCATCTTTACTATGGCAGTGTTGGCTACCGGTACATTATTGCTTGTATCTCGGGTACTTGTTCGACAGGGGGAGCTGTTTGCGGCACTACTATGCTGGGAGTTTTTGTGTGGAGTTGCAACTGAGCGATAGCCAACTGTTGTGCCTGAAATATTTAAAGCGTATCGTGAAGTCTAACTTCCTATGATTCCAGAGCCGAGGTTTTTTGGGCTTTTAGTTGATTGTCATGTTGTATGCTTCCGTTGGTGTGTGAGGTTTCATCGGCCTGCTGCACGGCTTGCGAACCCGCATTCGCTAGAATTGGTCCAGGTACTTTATCGAGGTTCTGTGGTGGCGCACCGAAGGCTGGAACAAACACACCATTTTCTCTGTGATTTTTGAGGTATTTGTTCTCAAACCTGTTTACTGAGCGAGGCATTTCGTCCTGAAATTAAGAGATCATGGATAAGAAAAAGCGTGAAAGATAACTTGTGTTTTTGTAATGAAACCAGTAATAAAATAATCACTATTATTTTATCCCCATGGTGGATGTCAAATTATTTATCTTGAAAACGGTAACAACAATTAAATTTTTAAAAGGGATTCTTATAATACATGAGCTAGTTGTTAGAGAAGTTGATGCTAAGAGTATGAAGTTTAACGAATAGGTACGAGCTAAAAAGGGGCAGTAATCAAACCAAGGGGCTTGCATCCCGATCCTTGGACTTGTCGATGAAGAAGCCTTGAGGTCGATATCCGGCTCGAGTTTGAGCTATCGGGGGTAGTCGGGAATGGGATAATAGTTAACGTATGATCAACAAGGCTCTTTATGGAATATACCAAGCAATAAATGAAGAACAAGTACGAAAGTAATAAATGTAAGAGTGGCCTCGAGCTAGTAAAAACGAGCAAGTTAGAGAGAAGAAAGAGAGGAAGAGATATTATTTATCTTGTGGAGAATAGTTGGAACAACATCAACCCCTTATTAAGTAGTGTGGGTTCCCTTTATATAGGAAGGAAATCCGGTTATAGTACAACATATATTAATTGTAAAGTAGGGAGATGTGACGGCTTGACGTGATGCTTCTACACAGACTTAGGATAGGCCGATTCTGTCAAACTGAGCCACGTTCCTTGGGAGTTTCCCTCTTTTACCTAGTCTCGATCTTCTTCTTCTTTGAGTCGGGCGTCGGCCAGCCCCGAGGGAGGGGACTCGGTCACAAATCCACATCCTTGGGGCTCGAGGTATTCTTCCGAAGTGGCTTGATAGCGAGAAATTAAGTCCTCTGATTTTGCCGCATAATGTGTCACATGTCTTTATAGCGATCATGAATTGAGGAATGCGATCGCACAAGGGAGAAAGTTGGAGTTAAGTAATACTTTTTCGCGTTTGCGAGTAGAGTTATGTGTTTGGTGGGTTACTACAGATTGTGCATCGCATTCGCACATATATTCACGCATCCGCGTAGGGTTGAGCTGGGAGTTGGAGCTGGACGCCTTTTTCATCGCGTTCGCGTAGTTGCAGCCGCATTTGCATAGTTTTGTCTCCTATTTTTTTTGCTTTCATGAGGCTCGTGCTGTGAATGAGTATTTTTGTGGCATTATATTTTTTATTCATCGCGAACGCGATGGTTTTCCTGCGTTCGCATAAGACGATGCTTGGGCAAAAGTATAAAGTACTCTATTTCGAGGGTTTCGACCATTTTTACATTTTTGGAGCAATGGAGCTCGAATTTAGGCAATTCTTGAAGTAATTTTCACCAGGTGGACTGGTGTAAGTGTTCTCCACTCATTTTTTATTTTATATCATGAATCTATCTTTATTTTCGACATTTGATTAAGGGTTCCAAAATAGAAAATTGGGGGTTTTAGCCAAACGTTTCATAATGTCAATTTTTGAGTTTCGAACACCGATTTGGAGTCGGATTTGAGTGAAACTAGTATGGTTAGACTCGTAATTTAATGGATTTTTGAATTTTATAAGTTTTATTGGGTTTCGAGGTGCGGGCTCGAGTTTTGACTTTTTGGCCATTTTAAAGCTTTTAATTAAGGATTCGACTTTTATCAATTGGAAGTATTTCCTTGGGCATTATTTGATGTATTTGAGTTGCTTCTTGCTAGTTTTAAGCCTTTACGAGGCCGGTATACGGGGGATGGAATTTTGAAGCATTATTTGGCTTGCTCGGTATTTGAGTTGACTTGTTCGAGATAATTAGTGCTTCTAATCTTTGTGTTGAGGGTATAAAACCCTGGATTTTGAGTTATGTGATTGGCTTGGAGGTGACGCACATACTAGCTGACGGTCATGTGAGTGTGCACTGTAGGAGTTGTTACTTGGTCCATTCCATTTTAATGTAAATTAGAATAACATGTTGTTAGGTATATGCTCTACATTTGGTATTGAAATTTGGCTTAGGCTATGTGTTGGCAAAGTTGGGACCCAAAGAGGTTGTGATGCCTGTTGAATTACATGCTAATTTCTACTTGTACCCTGTCACACTTTTACTTGCATATCATACCTCAGTCTCTATTGTTTCTTGTTGATATATCATGTCATTTGTATTTTGGGCTGATTTCGATGATTAATGAGAGCCCGATAGACTATAGAGGTTGATGGCTGAGTGATACCAAGGGCCTGGTTGTAAGAGATTGATACTATAGAACGTGAGTAGTTCGGGAAACACGTGAGTTGTCCGTGCAGATCCAGATATTTATATAGCGCCATGTGAGTTGTCTGTTGGGGATACTAATTTGATATTATAACATGTGAGTTATCCATGCCACACGTGAGTTGTGTGTGCAAATTATAGTGCTTGGGTTGTAAGAGCCCCTCCGGAGTTTCTACACAACCCCAGTGAGCGCATGTACCTACTGAGTACCGAGTGCCGATTGCATAGTCACTGGAAAGATTGAGTGTCTATGAGGACTGAGTGGCTGGGCGTACTGAGTGTCTTGGAGTACTAGGTGAATTGATACTCTGAGAGTTTGCATATGGTTTTATGACTGCACGATATTACAGTTGGAATGCATACATTGAAAATGAAAGATTTACTTGTTGAAAGCTTTTGGGAAAAATTACAGTTTTCAAACTTACTCATATTTTTGGAAATTTCGATAGAAGACTTAGGTTTCACTAATATATTTTAAA
Organism: Nicotiana benthamiana; assembly: GCA_034376525.1. Lineage (NCBI taxonomy): Eukaryota > Viridiplantae > Streptophyta > Magnoliopsida > Solanales > Solanaceae > Nicotiana > Nicotiana benthamiana. The sequence continues at coordinate 80,788,422 of CM067328.1, read as the reverse complement.
AGCATAACATTTTTTTCCGGGAACTATGAATAAGCTGAATAGTTTATCTCTAAGTTACTTGTTCATTACTTGCTTTACGTTGTTATGAGCTGTTGTTAGCCATTGGTGTTGGACCCGACCTTTTCTCATGCTCATCACTATTTACAACCAAAGGTTAAGTTTATTACTTATTGAGTACACGGGGTCGGTTGTACTCATACTACACTTTTACACCTTACGCGCAGATGTTGGCTGCTGATGTTGTTGTCTTCGAAGGGAGCTGGATTTGACGTGTCCGCGTTCCGGTAGTAGCTACCTCTTTTCCATGGTAACCTAAACTATGTTTATGTACATTTCAATTAGATGATGTATTTACCTCATACCAGCATTGTAAATTCTGTTCTTAGAAGCTCATGATTTGTAATACCAGTTCTTAGGAAATGTATGAGATTCGGATAATTTCTTTTACTTAATCATCTTATTAAATAGTACTGTAATTGGATAATTATTAATTGACTTGCCTAGCAGGTTGATATAGTGCCATCGCTGTTTGTCGGATTTTGGGTCGTGACATATCCACCACAAACAAAAAGAAATTTTTCATGAGACGTTAATAATGCAGATTCTTATGGAAGAAGAGGTAAGAGTCCAATGTGAACTTATGCAATCAGAAGAGAGCAATCTACAATCTATCACTACAAAGGCAAATTTAATTACTTCAAATAATATTACTCCTTAAACTCACAAAAATAGTTCTTTGAAGCTGAAGAAGACTTTTAAGAAAAATAATGGTAGATCTCCCAAGAGGAATAATGATGCAAACATCCAAGCACAGAATCAAGAAGTTCAAATTGCGAAGCCGTGCTTCGTTTGTGGAAAGAGTGGGCATATTACTCAATTTTGTAAATTTTGGAAATGTGGTTCTAAACCACAACAAACGTTACCAAAGATCCACTTGTGGCGGTAAGAATAGACATTAACATGGTAGAAAATATAGATGGTTGTTTCTAGAGCAAACCGTCATGTTTGCTATGATAGAGATTGGTTTAGAGTATAAACTCTATTTGAGGTGCCCAAAAGCGTCATGCTTGGTAATTTTCAGACAACCTAGTGCTTGGGAAGGGAGAGATCGAGTTGAAGTTTATTTCAGGAAGAGTGTTAACACTGAAAGACATACTTTACACTCCTTCAATGAGAAAACATTTGATGTTTAGTTTTCTTCTTAACAAGGTAGACTTCAAACAAATTTTTGAGAGTTATCAATATGTAATAGTGAAAAAGGGTATTTTTGTGGGTAATAAGTATGCATATGATGTGATGTTCAAGTCGAATGTTGAGATGAATAAAACTTCTTCTAGTTCTGTTTATATACTTTCTTCTACTAATTTTTGGCATGCTCGTTTGTGCCATATTGGTAAATGTTTTGTGGTAATCATGAGTAGTTTAGCATTAATCCGAATAATTAAAAAGAATTTTGAAAAATTTTAGGCATGTAGTAAAGCTAAAATAACTAAATGGCCTTATTTCCAAGTTGAAAGAAAAACTAAATTCCTAGAATGAGTTCACATTGATATTCGTGAACTTGGAGGATTCTTAACACCTGAAGAAAATAGATAAGTTATCACTTTTATTGATTATTTATCTATGTATGCATATGTTTATTTGATGAAAAATAAAAGTGACGCATTTGGAAGTTATAAAAGTTATTTCCATGAAATTGAAAATCAATTCAATAGAAAAATAAAAAGAGTTAAAAGCAATAAAGACTGTGAATATGAGTATACTGAATTTAGTTCTTTTGTTAGATCAACTGAGAATAATTTAAGAAAATACTCCATCTTATTCTCCTCCATCAAATGGTGTGGTTGAGAGGGAAAAAAAAGAACATTGGTAGAGTTAATTAATGCCATGCTTATTGAGTCAAATGCATCTTTAAATTTTTGGGATGAAGCTATTTCGACGGCACATTATGCATTGAATAGGATGTCTCATAAGAAAACAAATTGACATCATTTGAGTTGTGGAAAAGCAACAATCCAAATTTGCGTTATCTCAGAGTTTTGGGTTGTTTAGCCTTTGTTAAGCTAACAGAACCTAAACTTATAAAATTGGATAATTTTTTTTACCACTTGTGCTTTTCATAGTTATACTTCTATTGGTACAACCTATATATTTTTAAATCATGAAGAGAATATAATTATAGAATCAGGTGATGCTATTTTTCATAAAAGTAAATTTCTATTTGAGTCTAAAAATATTGTGGGTCAAAGAATAAATATAACTTTTTGTCTACGCCTAGTTGTTCTACTTCTATTTTGCAAAATGAAAAAATAATGATTTTAAGTTAAGAAAAAAGTAAAAGAGCTAAAATAGAAAAAGATTTTGGTCTTAATTTTTATATTTTTATTACTGAAAATGAGCCTCTTACTTTACAAGAAGCTTTATTATCACCTAATGCTATTTTTTAGAAAGAGGCTGTAAATACTGAAATCGAGTCATTAATTTCTAATAAAACGTTGAAGTTGGTTGATTTACCACCAAGTTTCAAAACAAATGGGTGCAAATGGATCCAAAGAAAAAATTTAAAACCGGATGGATCCATTGATAAGTATAAGGCTAGGTTAGTTGCTAAAGGTTTTAAGTAATTAGAAGACCGAATTTTTTTTGATACATTTTCTCCGGTAACAAGAATTACATCCATTAGACTTTTAATTGCTATTGTTGCAATTGTTGATTTGCATATTCGTCAAATTGATGTAAACTATTTTTTTAAATGGGGACCTAAATGAAGAAATTTATATAGATCAACTTGAGGGTTTCATGGAAGCAGGCCAAGAAAGTAAAGTGTGTAAACTTACTAAATTCCTATATGGCTTGAAACATGCACCTACGCAATGGCATGAAAAGTTCCATTCTTGCATGATTAAAAAGGGTTTTAAATCAAACGATCGTCATAAGTGCATCTACCATACGTCTTGGAATAATTCACATGTAATTATTTGCCTCTATATTGATTATTTGTTAATATTTGGATCTAACATAAATGTTGTTGGTGAAAGCATGCTTAGTAGCCATTTTGACATGAATGATTTGGGTGAGTTAAATTTCATTCTTGGAATGAAAATTATTAGAACATGTGATGGATTTTTTCTTCACCAGCCATATTATGTTGAGAAAATTTTGAAAAAACATAATGTTAATGATTTCAAGAATGTTGTAACACCTTTTGGTTCAAGCGTTCACTTATTTCCTGTACAAAGTGACGATGATGTGATAAATTCAAAATGAATATGCTAGCTTAATTGGAAACTTGAGATATACAACTGATTGTAGTCAGCCTGATATTGCATACACAATAGGAGTGCCTATGTTAGGGCCCCGCAATATTACGTCGATATTACGTCTCACAATATTATATTATGATAATGCTACGTCTCGCAGTATTAAATTACGATAATGTTATGTCCTAAAATATTATATTACAATAATATTATGACTTCCTGTATTACATTACGATTATGTCACACTTTGCACTATTGAATTTATCGTAAGATAATTAAAATCAGTCCAAGGAAAAGATTGTTTGGAGATTATAAGTATTATGCTATTTCAAAGAAGTGATTAGTAAATTAGTGAAGGTGAGAGGGTAATCAAATCAAAGGAAATGAATTCCGTTGAAATTTGGAATTTTGGGATAAAATACGGCCCGAACTAAAATACCCGATATTTATAAACTAGTGTCATACAAGATATCACATGATCACGATAGTATTATACATAAAGTGTATTAAAAGTAACTAGTATTTTAAGTTAGTTGAGATAATTTTTAATTATATGGGTAATTGGTTGATTATTGGTTAATGGAAAATTATTTAATTAAATAAGACAGTAGTTGGGTAATTAAGACCTTGGGAAAAGGCCCAAAAGGCCCAAAACGTGGCAGCTCCAGTCTAATATATCATATTGTGGAGAATTGAAGTAACTTTGTCGCCATTTGAAGTGGGCCCATACCACCTAAAGGTTTGTGATCATTTTTTAGGAAAATTATCAGCTATGTCCATCTAAAAGTAGCTCATTATAAAAATAGATCAATTGATAAAATATTACTAATATTAGCCAAAATGGTCAATTAGCTATTTGTAGCAAAAAATATCAAATTTTTACTTTCTTTTGAGTGGATGCTATCTGAATAGATTGGGTATATCAAAGGATCTTAAATCTCAGTTTTGGGATGATTTGGTGATGTTTTGAGGTGGTTTGAATTGAAAATTCGAAGTAAAATGAAAAAAATGATACGTGTATCACATTGTGTATCACATATGTATCATATTTGTATCGATTGTGTATCACATGTATATCTGTGTGTGAGATACATGTGTGATACATGTGTCACAAAAGAATTTTTTGACATCAATTTAATTATGAATTTTAATACAAAACCAGTCCAAATCACCTCCAATCTTCCTCAAATTTTGTGTATTGACTTATCTATATGTTTTTAATTAATTTCGACTATACCCATTAAAGAATTCCTTGTTGTTTTAATTTTTGAAATATTGGCTAGAGATTAGTAAGTTGAAACTTATATGGGACATTTCTATAAGTTTCCCCATTTTTTGATTCACTTGGTCTCATAGACTTTACAAGGATTCAAGTACTGCTCTTTCCAGGGAAGACGTACATAGCAAATTGAAGGGAAATATAACATCTCCCTGCTACAATACAAAATTACAAACGATGGAGCATTTGATAGACATATGGTTTGTGCTATTATTATGATTAAATTTGGTCGTTCTCTATTTCGATTCCGCCGTTATGTGTTTCGTCATAATTTATGGGTATTAAAAGGATTGTCAAAAAAATTTACTCAGGTATGTTAAGGCTATTCCTTCTTTATTTTGGCATAATTCATACGACACAACGAAACGAGCAACTGCACAATTTTCATAAATGACTCTATTTATAGAAATGCTGGAGATGCTTATGTTCATGATTCTCCATGTGCCATATTATTCTAACATCTTCATGAATTTCAGAAAAATACTTAAATTGAATAAAGTTTATTTCATGATATTACTCAAAGGCATAATGGTCTTGTGATGTTCCAAGAGATTTTATTGACATACTTCTCATGCATTGCATTCATGTGCATTGACCCATGACCAGATGATGTTATATACGCGTGCACACACACACACACACACACACACACACACACACACACACACACACACACATATATATATATATATATATATATATATATATATATATATATATATATATATGTATATAGGATGTGGAAAAAGGTTAAAGTGTTACATACTCACCACCACCTGATCATCTGGTATACGTCGATGATTTGCCCACAATGACCGGTAAGACATGATGGGATGCCCTCAGAGGCTTGATGATGTTATGAACACATATACCCATGCATGGTGTGACATTTATATGTATGTGCATGACACTATAAAAATGAAATGATTCACAGAGCTATGCAGACATACATACCGAGTCATTACTCCATATTTCTTTCATGTCTATTATTTAATAATTTTTATTCCTTACAAAATCGGTACATTATTTGTACTGATGTCCCTTTTGCTTTCGGACGTTGCATTTTATGCCCGGAGGTCTTGATAGCCAGGTCGAGAGCACTCCAAGTAGGCTATCAGCTCAGCAGAAGATGGTGGTGCGCTCTGTTTGCTCCGGAGTTGCTTGTTTGATTAGTATGATTTAGATGTGCATTGATTGATGTAGCGGGACTCTGTCCCGACCTTTATGAAATTATGTATTCCTAGAGGCTTGTATATAGATGTCATGTACGCAAAATATTATATGGCCTTGTCGGCCTATATTCAGTGTACGAGTGGTTATTTTTGACATATAGGCCCGTATGTCTTATGCAAAAGTTGGTATCACATGTTGTATTCTACTTATCGCATGGAAGCCTTTCGACTCAGTTATCTATGATAGCGTGACATGAAAAGATACTTTATGTTGGTACTCGCTTGTATAAGGTACCGGGTACCTATCGCGGCCTATCGATTTGGGTCGTGACAACTTAGCAGGTTTACAAGCAAGTCATGTAATGAACATTGGCATGCAATAAAAAGAGTTCTGAGGTATTTACTTGGTACAAAAACCTACGGTTATTTAATAATAAAATCCTATTGTACCCGGAGGCTTTTCTGATGTAGATTGGAACACTTATCTATTGATTAGTGTTCTACTTGATGTTATATTTTTACATTAGGAGTGTCACGACCCAAAATTCAACTAGTCATGATGGCACCTAACCTAAACCGCTAGGTAAGTCAATTAACCTCCATCCTAATCAAATGAAATTTAATTTGACAAATAAGTAAAAGAAAATATATGAATCTTATCCATCTACGAAGGATTGATAGTACAAATCATAAGCTTCTAAGATTAGAATTTACAAAGCTGATAAAAGATAAAAATATCATCTGTTCGAAATGTACATAAACAGATTTTTCATAAATCTAAGGCTACCATGAACAAGAGGTAACTACTTACAGAAGGTAGGCATGTTCTCAATTCCATCTCCCCTCGATTATAACATCATCAATATCTAACATCTGCACATATTGTGTAGAAGTGTAGTATGAATAAAATCGACCCCACGTACTCAATAAGTAACAAACCTAACCTTAGGTTGGGAGTAGTGACGAGTTGGAAGAAAGGTGAGAGTCCAACACAAATAGCCAAAAAAAGGTTCATAACAACATGATAAAAGTAATAAAAGAAGTAACTCAGAGATTAAATGCTCAGCTCGTTCACAATTCCATAAAATAGGCCCGCCTTGAAAATAAATCAGTGAAAATCAAAATTTTATACTGAAATCGGCAAAAAAAAGAGTAAGTTTGAAAACTGAATTTTTTCCAAAACTCTTTCAACTGGAAAATGTTTCATTTTTTATATGGCATGAGGAAAATACATCTTTATGCCTACATGTCAACCTGTATGAGAAGACACGAATGACATGATTCCGTACAACATGAGAAAAATGCATCTCTATGCTTGTGTGTCATGTATACATGTTAATGTGATGTATCTCAAAGATGAGCTCATGCACTCACACACTCAGATTGCTTAATATTCTAAATCACACTTTCCACTCATCATTTTCAATCACTCAACATGCTCAATCAGTTAGTACTATATATGGAAAATCCACCCCAAGGAAGATCCATCCCGAATATATACATAGCAACTGCCAGTCAGTCACTCAGTACTGTATAAGGCCAATCTAGCCCGAGGAAGATCCATCCACAAATATAAATACAATGGACAAGATCCAAGTCCGGGGAAGATCCATCCCTCAATATAAATCAACCGCGCTCACTGGGGTGTGTGTAGACTCTGAAGGGGCTCCTTCATCCCAAACACTATTTCAAGCCAATCGTGGTATAAATCAATATAATATGTTGCAGCGTGTAGCCCAATCCCATAATATAATCAGTATAACATGTTGCGGCGTGCAGTCCGATCCCACAATATCACTCACACTCAAGAGCTCGGCCTCACTCAGTCATCAATATCTCCGGCCTCTTGGACTCACAATACCATAAAACTAGCCGAAAATGATGATGCGATGTGTCAATAAATAGCAAGCCCAACGATGCTTCACAAATTCTATCCCGAACGTACCAACCTCCGAACGGCTTAAAACTAACCAAAAGCAACTCGAATACATCAAATAATTCCAAAGGAAACAAACCCATCTATAAATGTTGAATCTTTAATCAAAAGCCCAAAATCATTTCAAATAGTCAAACCTGAGCTCCCACCTCGAAACCCGACAAAACTCAAAAAATACGATAACCCATTCAATACGAGTCCAACCATACTAGTATCACTCAAATCTGACACTGAAATGATGTTCAAAACTCAAACATTTGCTTTACTAATCATTAGACTAAAATTACCATTTTCCTCTTTAAATTTCTTCAACCAATTACCAAATTGAAGATAGATTCGTGAAAGAAAATCAAAACTAAGTGTAGAATACATACCCCAATCGTTGTTATGAAAATTGCTCCAAAAATCGTCTCAATCCAAGTCTCACTTCTCAAAATATGAAGAAAGAAGCAAAACCCTCGATTTATAGATCATGCCTAACAGTAATGAGGCACTTCTGCGACAAGTCTTCCATTTCTGCGGATCCACTACCCAACTGACACCCTCGCACCTGCACAAAATTATTTCTTATGTGATGTCATAGGTGCGGAAAATTTTAATTTTGCAGCCCTTCACGCCTAGATGCCCAGTACGCTTCTGTGATGGGCTTCTCGCTTCTACGACCAAGCTTCTGCAAAAGCGGTTGCATTAGCAACCAAAAATTCCAGAAACTTCAATCGATCTGAACCCAATTCTAAACATACCCGAGGCACTTGGGGTCTTGTCCGAATATAACAATACGTCAAATAACATAAAACTGACCTATTGAGTCACAAATCATACCTAACAACCTCGAAAAGATGAAAACACCAAAATTCGAACTTGATGAACTTTGAACGATTCAACTTCCAAAACACGTGTCGAAACATAGCAAATAAATCCGCAATGAACCTAAGTTTGTCATACAAGTTACAAATGACATAACGAAGTTATTCTATTTACCGGAACTACAATTCGAATCCAATATTATAAAAGTCAACTCTCGGTCAAACTTTCCTAAAATCAGTCTTTTATTATTTCAAGCCAAATTCAACTATGCACTTCTAAATCGAAATTCGGATATGCTCTGAAGTCTAATATTATGAAACGGAGCTAACGGAACCATCAAAACTCTAATCCGAGGTAAATTACTAAAGAGTAAAACTTGGTCAACTCTTCCGATTTAAAGCTTCGTAGATGAGAATAATTCTTCTAAAATTAATTTTGAATAACCTGAAAAATAAAACTGACGATTCATACAAGTCATAATACATCACACGAAGCTACTCATATTCGTAGACTATTAAGCGAAATGAAAATGCTCAAAAATACCAGTCGGGTTGTTAGATAGAGGTGATGTTATTTTTAGGAAATAAAAAAATAATAATTGCTAACTCCACGATGAAGGCTAAGCTAATTGCTTTACTTTCAGCTAGTGAGGAAGCGAATTGGTTGAGAGATTTCTTATTTCAAATTCCTTATTTTGAAAAAAACAATTCCTCCTATTTTAATTTATTGTGATAGCACCGCTGCAACTGGTAGAGTACAAACCATTTTTACAACAGTAAATCCAGACCTATAAGGAGAAAACAAAGTACTATGAGATCACATTTTAAAAGTGGTACCATTAATATTGATTTTGTTAAATGTTGTGATAATTTTACAGATGCACTGACTAAGGCTTTAGCAAGAAAAAAAGTCTGGAGCACATCGAGGGGGTGGGATTGAATCCCATAAGCTCATAAGTAATTTATGACTAACTGAACATGGGGACTAAAGATCCTATAACAAGGTTCAATGGGAAGAACGAATCATATGATGACATAGTTTGAAATGCACTATTTTTATTATTGTTCAATCCCTATGGTGTGACTGCACTTATCTATAATGATTTGCGAGGTTGAGTTTTATTAACTTCTAATAAAAATATGTAGCTCATATGAGTGTGGTGTTAGAGTTACAGGAGCACCCTTGACAAATTTCATTAATGTGAGTATGGAAGTAGGCCGCTTCCTATGAGAATTGAGCTTGTTCTTAAAAACATTCAGAAAATCCAGATAGCACAAGGCCATAATGTGCTTGCTAATAAAGCTCATATCAACACTTTGATTATTATATGTAAACAATGTTAATTTATTTCCCTAATGAAGTCATAGTTCAAGTCTGAGATCACTACTGACTATGGAGTAAAGATCGTTATTTTTTCCAAGTGGAGGTTCAATATAGAGCACACCTTTATCATGCCTAATAGTTTCCCTTCAACTGGTATAATTCTCTTATGTTAATATTAAAAATAATGGGGGAATGTTAGTATAATAGCATTTTATTGTTAAAATAAAACTCTCATAAATCCCACTACTCCATGATGTATGAAATGGACGTAACACTATTCCATGATGTACAAAATGCCTATAACTCTTTTAAAACTCTTATCCATGTTCTACCACTAAATACATTATAATTTAACAATTATCCTATATTTCCCATGATTTCATAATTTATTACCTCACTTTCTTCCAATTTAATTCAAGGAAGAATTCCTATACTTATAAATAGGAGTTTTCTTTCATAATGTAGTGTGAAAAAATAATTGTAGAGTTTTTCAAGTGAGGTTAAATTTGTGAAAAAAGAAGAAGGAAACCTTCTCTTTTGTTGAAGTAAGGTGTTCATCTTGGTGGAGCGCTGGACTCAACAACTTGTCCAAAGTTTGTTCGAGTCATACAACGTGATCGGGTTGTTGTATCCTCGGGGAGACAAGTCAAGAAGATTACTATTGGACCAGTAAAAATATTATTGTAGTGAGTTTGAATCTTCTTAATGAGACAGAGATATTCGGGCCTCAACCTGAACATATTTTATTTTACTGAGAGTGATTCCCCATCACCCAACCTAAGAAGAACTGAAAATGCAACTTAATTAAAGGTTTCATCTCCTCCTTAGGCCAAAATCCTTACAACAGAACCCAAACCTCAACATCTGAAATTCATCACTAGATCCAATTCTAGGTCATTACACTGCATGAACCTTAACATGCCGAATCGAGCCAAAATTCCAATCCTAAATACAATCACATGCTGCTCCAAAAATAACATACTGGATGTCTATAATACACTTCACATCGAATATAAACTTTTTTTGGACATCCACATCACTGCTCATGATAAAGAAACATGCGGAAACTGATAGCTTCCTCTGAAGATAACAAGTCAAGAAGCTCTCTCGCTCGCAAAGGGCCATTACCCAATTCTTAGCAGAAACACCCTCCTGCTTCCCAAACAATCCTCACCCCCAATACCGTAGTACTAATGTCAAGTATAAGAACCTCATCTCAGCAAATACAAGCAGCCCACCTAACAGCTCATCGCGGAACCACACGAGTTCTCACACAACAAGATTGGTATACCAAACCAGCAATAACTCAATTATGCAGCACATATAAAGAAAAGCAAAATATAAGAATTATCTAATAAGTACATGTGTAACAATCAAATCATCCCAAAGATGGAAAACACAATACCAAATAAACAGAAGGAAAGGGGTATCCCACATAACATGCACTGCGGCGTGTAGCCCGCTCCCAAATGCTCATCGAGATAAAATGCTCTACTTCATTGATCATGCAAATACTAATATCAAGTACAACTGAGCGCAAAAATTAAACTACGGGAAAATGAATGGAAGTGCTAAAGCATGAAAGAAGCAAGCAAAACTAAGGTGCAATGAGCAAATCAACATCACGAAGGCTATCTCACCCGCGTTGTCATAAGGCCTAAACATAATTACAACATACATGGAGAATAATAACACAACCTCACCGCCTAACACAACAAAAAAGAGTAGCACACATCATAGGCTAGGGGCACAAATAATATCCATTCTGCCTGATAACATAACCATAATGACAATCTCATAAGAGCACTCAAACTTGTTCTGATACAATATACCTATTTTAATTGAACTTTCAAATAGCCCCTAACTGAAAACCTGATTATTTCCAAAGAGCTAAATATCCTTTCCAAAAATCTACAACGACCTATCAATCATGCATGCTATAAATTACCTCATCCTCAACCTTTCTTCACAATCCACAAAAAGGAAATGGTCAACATATAAGGGCATCTAGCACTAAAACATTAGTAATACCACTTTCTATTCTCAAACTCAACTACACAATTCAACTGGCTGATATATCACTTATACCCTATCATTCTACGGAAGCACTCATATAGAGTTTCTGGCCGCGTAAACAAACATGAACCTCGAAGGCCTCAAAATCCAGTAATCACCATGCTACCAGCCACACACTGTAAAACAAAACTCAAGGTACTTTCCAAAAGTGCACACTCTTCACATATGATATCCAAATATGCCAATGCTCTATTAATATTAGATACTGATTCAGGAGAAACCACAATGTACCATATATTCTTTATGACCATAGCAGGCACCCCATTCAAGTCGCAGTCAAATCATCGAGAAACCTCTGAGATCCACTCGCACGCAACTAAGCAATCAAGACTCCACCTCCTTAACTCAACTGAGTAACACGAACTATCCAATCCAAGAGTGCTGCCATAAATACCAGTAGAGAATTCCTATTCAAAAGTATGATTACGTTCTCGCTATGCTGACCCAACATCACAGAGCTGACACATTTCTTCTGATAATCGATATGCAATAATCCCAATCAATGTCGCAAAATGCATATGATCCTAACACAAAGCTTATAAACCACCAGATTTCCTCTAAATCACCATGTTCTGCTACAACGACGATACCTATGTTGAATAAACCTTCTGTAAATTCGAAGTTGTTCCTCCGACTCCCTTCGATCCTGAAATGTTGATCTATAAATGACGTGAAAATATTGCAAGCCCTAATATCATCCAGTGCAAGATCTCAAACCTTATTCATATGCAAATTCCAAGAACCTACCTATACCACATATACATATACCTCAGGCAAAAACTAGTGTAAATTTAACTTTGCAATCTGAATGCCACTGATGGGCTCCTCCACTTGGCGCATAACAATAGAAAACAACATCTAATGATCTGCAGAACTAACCTTCACAGGTCTTACAACACAAATCTCCAGATATTTCTGTACCACCAATTATCCCCAATAAACACCCACCCCGTGGCCTTGCTACAATTGTCGACGCCCCCTTTTTTCTCACCTAAAAGATAGCGAAATTGGGTTTACAAAATTATGGATAGAAAAACTCTTATTCCCTTTTAATTAATTGGGTTATGGAATTTGAAGAGTCGCCACCTAATAATTATAGTGCATTAGGACACCTTTTATAGAGATGAACATTTTTTGAAAGAAAACTAGAGTTCGGGTAAGGGCTTGAGATTATCTCGAGGGGAAGGTGTTAGGCAGCCCTCGAGATCCATTAGTTAGGTTCCTGGTCATGCTTAATTGTGACTTTAAGGAGAGTAGAAAGAAACACATAAAGTTTGCATATAGTAGTTACTAACAAAATTTTGAAATTTTAGAAAGGAAAGGGAAGGACATTAGTGATTTTAAAAGAGAAAGATTAATTGGAGCATAAATTTAAGAAACACATTATACAAGTAAATAAAATGAGAAAGAGTTCCTAGGTTTAAATACAATATGTATCACATCGGTAAAATACCCAACAATCACTCTTGCACGAGATATTAGCGCATCGGTCATCATATCCATATTCTACCCTTCCCACCCCGTAAGGATCATTTAAATGTGTGGATTGGTCACGAGTGCTTATTGCGTGCTATTACCCGTCCCATCCTATAGGTCCTTGAGGGTGTTTAGGACCGCTATTCCCATAAGGTGTGGACTAGGTTGAACCCTTAGGTTTAAAGGTCAAAACACTAGGCGACATACAAAATCAAATAGGACTCCATGTAAGGGATCATATATAGGCACGTAAAAGGCTCAAGTATCCCTCCATGGATAAATATATAATTAGCACGTCTCACTCACATTCAAGTCTAAGGAAATGAGAGTTAATAGATGGAATGTTCAAAAGATAGAAGCTGAAAAGTTTTAAACAGAATTTGCAGAAAAGAATTCAACGAAAACTTTTAGAACTTTAGAAAAGGCACTTTAGGAATCAAAAGAAAACATTTTAAACACATTTGAGAATGTACGATAACAGATATGATATTCTGCTATGAAAAAAATGGTTTCGGACATGAGGGATAGAAGAACATATGTAAAAACCTTCAGAAGTTTAAAATAAGAGGGAGGGAGCATGTAAGTATATTATCATTGAGCTATAGTTTTGAAAAATTACTCAAGATATTAAGGACATAGTGCTCTGGTGAGTCTTTTTTAGAAAAACAGTAATATATTTCTGGAAAAAGGTAAATAAGTAAGAAAGTATTTGGCTCAGATATGATTATTAAGAAAAAAAATAAGACAGAAACTTAGAATGAAAAACCAATAGGATCTCAAAGAGGCCGAATTCAAAGAATTAATAGAAGTTGATTAAACTAAAACATGATTAAGGATGATTGATGGATTTTATTCTGCCTGAGGCTTGCCTAGGCTTTGTTTGATCATAAAAGAAAGTGGACATGCATATTTGTTTTCTAGTTTCTTTAAGAGAAACCTGTTAATCATACTTATGGTTGCTAAACGAAATTAGTGAGGCATTCAACAGTTGCAAATGCAGCGTTATGTACATGATATCTAATGCAAACAAAGGTCCTAAACATGGTATCTAAATGCAATTGCAGTGACTTGTTGATTATTAACTGATTGTAACTATAAAATAAATAGCAAGTTGAGAGTAAAAGAGCTTAAAGACAGGATTTCTAGTCATATGAGATGTATGCCCTAGACATGGTTTCTATTGCACAAATAGGTAAGTAAAATCTTATAGACATGTTTTCTACCCATTACTTAAAGCTAAGCATGCATAATCCCACCCAATTTAACTATAAACCCTTATTGTTCATTACAAGTTTTTACAGACCAATGAGATTAAATTATAGTAATGAAGAGTAAAAATAAGAAGTTAATTTATAGGGAGCCTTCAACCAGGCCCAAATATCCAGCCTCACTTCTTTCAAGTTTCACAGCCTTTATAAAGGTTTTAGGGTGTGGCAATTGGGCCCTTGGCCAATACCAGGTACCCAAAGAAAATTAACATTGAACCAGTGCGAGTGTGGAATTATCAGCCTTGTGCATCAAAGTTCAGTGGGTACTCAAGGTACCCCAAAGCAACGCTTACACTAAGGGGGTAGAACCTAAACTCTAGGAGTAGTGAGATTGTGAGAGAGTTTGAAGAAATTGAGTTGAAAACAGCTGAAAGAGGATTCACATGAAAAACAGTTTTGAGAGAAAAATGACAGAAGAGTGATAGAGTCCCTTGTTAAATCAATTGAGTTTGAAAACAGTTAAAGATGGAATCAGTTTTGAAAGCAAAGAGTCACACATTATTCAAAGAACACAAACAGGGGCAGGGGAAAAGGGAATAAATAACTTACTAGCAAGAACACAGCTACAAATACACAAAATATCAAAGAGAAGTACTTCAGTTTGGTATCTCCAGCACCAGCTTGCTAGATACCAAACAAAGTCAACATCAGGAAGATGTTCAGAGCTATTTATAGCTAAAAAGTCCTGAATACATGCTAATAGTGTGCAGGGGTGAGGGGGAATAAGGAGAAACATGCATGAGACAAATAAAAGGAGTAATGGACATGCCAGGCTGAGATAGGCATATTAGTCAACACAGAGACATGATAATTTCAGTAAGAACAACAAAACCATAAGTAGAAGCATGCAAGAAACAAAAGGAAGTGCAGCACAAATAGAAACATATTGCTTTGGAGCTGTAAATCAAATAGGAGACATACCAGTTGAGGGTAAAGTAATGCAGGGCAGTGATGGGTTATAATATGCAAGATGGTGAGCAATAGTGTGCAATGAGTGAGCAGAAATATGCAGAGAGTATGCAGCAGCATAGAGAAGAAGCAACAATAGCAGCAGTGAGCAGCAATAGCAGAAGTGAGCAGCGATAGAAGTGAGTAGCAATATAGAGAGCAATAGAAGTGAACAACAGTATAGAGAGCAATGGAACAGTGAAATAGTCTAAAACTCAGCCTGAGTTTCAAACTAGTGGAGCAACCAGTAGTCACAAAAGAAGTGAGAGAGATGGTGTGGAAAGAGAGCACTGAATATTTTGTGTGAGAAAGAGTTCAGATGGGATTCTGTTCGTGTATTGAGTAAGAAGAGAAGAGGAGTACTTATAGTTTTTGAAAACCAATAGAGAATAGGGTAACAAGTACATAATTATAGAAATAGTACGAATTTGAATAAGTCACAGGACCTTAATTCCTTTATACTAGTGATTCATGATTCGGATAGAAGTATCATATAAGGAAAGAATCAATAAGATGATTAATCACACCAAAATAAGGGTAGTAGGCATGCAACATGTAATAAAGGCCAAATACACCATGCTCCAAATAAGGAAAATATGTGCTGAACATTCGAATAATATATTTAGTGCACAAATATGGTATGCATGTAAATTAATTCTGAAATTAGTCAAAGAATCATGGGCAACACCAAAATCAGAGGGAATCAACACCAAGTATAGAAAGCATCTCACATGTAAGGCAACAATTTGAAGAATCAGTGTAAGGATCTTTAAGGAAAAACACATGCAAATCAGGGATTCAAAGAGATGCACAAAATTAATAGAATACTTAGTAAATAGAATTATTTAAACCTATTTAAATGCAATAGGCACAAAACCAATAACCCTAAGTAAGGAATCACAGAAAAAGTAGCAAGTCGGAACCCTAGTAAAGGTTTAAATCATGGAACTCAGAAACAAACAGGCTTGCAACATAAATAAATACAAAATACAATCGTACATAATATCCCAAAGAAAAAAAAGATATAGCGATTTTGAAAAGGGGGTTCGGAAACCCTAGCTTTTTTTAAAAAAGAAAAAATGTTGAAAAACTTGAATTAATCGAAGAAATCGAGTAGTAAGTTAAAACAGAAAGAATAAACTGAAAATAGTTTTAAAAGGAAGAGATTAAGAGACTTAAACTAAAAATTAGGGTTTTGCAATAAAATTGGCGAGGTAAGGAACCTGGCTATGAAACCCATTAATAATGGTATTTATAGCACCATCGGACTGAAAAACCACCGGAGAGAAGGCCGGAGATAAGCTAAACAAGGCTTCCAGGGACCGTCTTGCATGGTGGAAACTCTTGGGCTTCAAAGCTTAGAGAGAAGCAATGTGACAAGGTTCCATGGTGACTGGAGGTCGAGAGAAGTGAGGATGGAGGTAGCCGGAGAGTCAGTGCAAACCATCGAAGAAGAACGAGAGAACCAGAAGGTTCAATAGAGAAGGGAGAGTTAGCATAGAGAGAGATAGAGATTGGTCTCATAAGTGAAGGGTTTTTTTCGAGGGGGAGGGGGGGTAATTAGGATTTATTTTAGGTAGTATAACCGTTGATCTCATTTCATCAACAACTCAGATTAACTCAAAGAAGGACCGGGTATCCGAATGGGGTGTGGGTCGAGTATTAATTGAAATTGGGTTGGGCTGAAATGAAATTAACATTGGGATCAATTTGGGCCATATTTGCAATGAAATCTGGCCAAGTTTTAAATAGCCAATATCTCGCTTTTTATTTTATAAAATAGTAAGAAATGATTTGAAAAACACATTGAAAATACAAAAATAATTAATAATATATAAATATTAATATAAAAATACCAAAAATAATTTTATATTTATAAAATGCGATTAATTGTAACATAGGATATGATTGCAATTTCATGCAATTTAGCTTTAGAAATTCCAAATAAATTTGTAAAAATATCCAAAAAAAATCATATTAATTATATTTCGTTATAAATATAAGGAAGAAATACGCTATTTTCCAAAAATGATAGTATGTGAATAATGTTGAATTTTATACTATTAAAATAGACAACAAATTGATTCTAAAAAGCCTTAAAAATTGAGGAAAAATACAAAACCTTTTGGGCAAGTTTATATATGTATACACAAACTATTTTGAATGTATTTTAGTATATAAAAATTATATATGGAAAATTTTGGTATCAACAACAATCGCGACGACTAGTCAACCAATTAAACCTTCCCAAGCTCGCACTTATCATCCAGATGCAAGAAACCGTTGAACCTCCATATGATCAACTGAATAGTCTCTCAATACCTATGTATCTTGAGTCTGGACAACACGTTGAGATAATTTCTGAGCATGTTTGACTCCTTTGTAGCCTATCTGTAGGCACACGAACCACTAGCACATAGCGGACACTGAGAGCATAATGTCATACGCGAGTGAATTTAAAGGAAAATAAGTTACATACTTCAAGTTGAATCAATATCGCACGATAAGGAATGAATGGTGTGAAATTTACTATTAGTTTTCTAGCATATCGAAGACAAGTACAGATGTCTTCGTACTGATCGAGGAGACTCTACTTAACCCGTTTATAAATTGTAGCACATATGAACCTAGAGCTCTGATACCAACTTGTCACGATCCAAAATCCCTCCGAAGGATTCGTGATTGCAACTAGTCTCTAAACTAGGTAAGCCTAACATTAACTGAAATAACTTTGACATTTTGTAACCTTAAGTTAATAACTTTGAAAATGTACAATTCCCTAATACCGCTGGTACAAGTCATTAGCTTTTCTAAGAGTAGTTATATAAAATAAATACATCACTGTCCCAACAGAGCAACAGGTTTACCTTGAGTCTCCACTACAACGACTCGTACAACTACTATCGAAAAAATAACTAGATCTGTACACAAAAATATACATAAGTATAGTATGAGCACACCACGGAGGTGCCAAGTGTCAAGACTAACCTCGGTAGTTAATGAGGAACAGTCAAGACACCTACTGGTCAAGCAAATTGAATAGGATATGATAATATACTATTAACATAAAGATAACAAAGCTATATCAACAGCAAGGAGAAAATAAACTAAAATTAGTAGAAAACAATAAAGGGAAAACACGGATGAAAACGAGAGATAACCAAGTAACTCAACATTGACATAGCTGGGACGCAAACAAGTAAAATACACTCAATTATGAAAAACAATGTCAACTCAATTAATCACATCATCTATAATGCACCATTTCAGCCATCTGAGAACTCGATTTCTCATATCATAACATCACCTTTCAAACTTTTAGCACACCTGACACCTTGTGCCCACATGTTTATATCTCACTTTGCACAACAACATTCTCATCTATATAACAATAAATAGAGTACAACTTCTAAATTAATTAGGAAATCAGCAAGAAAATATGAAGTTATTTTCAGAAATCATTTGAATGAAGAAAATTCCCTTTTCAATTAAAATACGACATCAAATTACCTTTAACATGAGTTTTAATAAATTAATACTTAGTAGAAACTCCTTTTAAGTAAAATACATCTAGGATAGTTTAAGTAGATTTAATTGAGCAACTAATTGAATAATAAATGTAACATTTATTGAATATATATATATATATATATATATATATATATATATATATATATATATATATATATATATAATTACGGCACGTTCAAATTCGAAGAAGATCATGTAAAACAACATAGTATAAATTCCTTTATTCTAAATCATGATATTACTAATAACTCAAAGGGACGGGATAACAATATTAAGGGGAACATCAAATACTGAAAGTAAATAAGTAGAGAAGCAAGGTAATTATCATCTTTGGAACCAACAGGAATAGTAGAAACAGTAACAAGTGCACGACATTACCCTTCGTGCTTTTACTTTCTCATAATCATGGCACGACATCACCCTACATGCTTTTACTCACAATAGTATGGCACGACATCACCCTTCGTGCTTTTACTCTCGATAATGTGGCACGACATCACCCTTCGTGCTTTTACACTCACTGAATATGTCATGATATTATCCTTCGTACATTAACACTCACAATATCGGCATGACATCACCCTTCGCGCATTAACACTCATTCACAATATCATGCACAGTATCACCCTTCGTGATTTAAACTCTTCCTCACCCAAACAATAGAAATAATAGCATCTTTGCAAGGGAATCAATAATAACCAATCTTGTTTCAACAGTTAGCTTTGCATTATAGATATCAACTTGACTCATTACTCGACAATGGTCTATTATCAAGAGAATATAATAAGTCTTGTTCAGAATAAATGATCATCAATTTATGCATGAATAGTACATAATAAGGATCACAAAAAAGCAAGAAGCACAATAACCTTACAACACAACAAGACATAAAAAGCACGTGATAACTACATCGGTAACCACAACAATTGGACATGTAACATATTTGCACAAAGTCATAGAGGAACTCTCAATCAAGAAGTATCAAAATAATAAGGAAGACAGTCACTTCAATTACGGTAAATAAGGTTCAAGTAACAAGTATGAGTTATAGGAAAGCTAACGACATCATACCAAGCATTTAGAGGTAATTTAAGCGATTATGAAACTCAATCATAATGAAATACTTCACACATAATGAACATAAGGACCTAAGAACCCTAATGGAAAATTTCTCACAAATACGTCTTAGCACACACTCTTTACCTTGCATGCACGGACTATAGAAGGCTCAAATTCCAAGGGAAGTCCCTCATACAAGGTTAGATAAGATACTTACCTCAAAGACGATAAATCAATACTCTAAAAGACAATTCTCAGGTGAAAAGAGCTCCGAACGGCTCAAATCTAACAAAATAAACTTCGAATAACAAATATAGTATATAAAGAACTATTCTGGATCATAAAGTCTCAATCTTTAACAAAATCAAAAAATCCGTCCAAAGTTCGATCCCCGGGCCCACACCTCGAAACCCGATAAATTTTACAAAAATTGAATACCCATTAGGATATGAGTTCAGCCATAAAACATTTATCAATTCCAATACCATTTTGTCACTAAAATCACGATTTTCAGTTTTTGAAATTTTCTTTCAAAACCAACATTTTCCTTAACTCAAAATACAATTTAAAGGATGAAAATGAAGACAAAATAATGAAATATGTTCGTTTTTAGGTGAAGAACACTTACCCAATCGATTTACGTGAAACTCCCTCAAAGACTCGCTCAAAATCGAGCTCCACAAGTCAAAATGTGATGAAAATGTGTAACCCTCGATTTAGATTTATATTATGTCCGCCCATACTTTTGTGCACGGCGAATGCGGAAGAACAATCACGTTCGCGAAGAAGGAAACTGACGCTGCCAAGAAAAGCCATCTCAAATGCAAGCTAAGGGATGCGAATGCGGAGTAAAGAACAGAGGCTTACACAAACGTGGAGAATGTGATATGAACACGAAGAAGAAATAGTCACCAGCCCTCCAGTTCCTTATTCTACTATGCGAACATGTCGGTGTGGCTGCGACACAAGAAAGAAAAAATAGAACCTTCGCGAATACGAGAGGTCAAACGCAAACGTGAAGAACAATAAATTCCTCATCCAAAATTACTCTTCGCAAACGCGAGGGAGGAAACTAGCTAGCAGATATCAGCAGCCCAAGAATCGGGAAAAATGACCCATAGCCTATCCGGAACACATTGGAGGCCCCCAGAACCCAGCGTAATCACTCAAAAAGGCAATATAACCTAACATGGACTAGCTCGAGGTCTCAAATCATATCATACGACACCGAAACAATGAATTACACCATGAATCGAACTTAAGAACTTTCAAACCTTCCAACTTCCAAAACTGGTGATGAAACCTATCAAACTAACCCAAAATGATGTCAAATTTTGCAGAAAAGTCCAAAATCACATAACGAAGCTATTCCAACTCTTGAAATCTCATTCTGACCCCGATATGACAAAAGTCAACCATTGGTCAACCTTCTCCATTTTTTAAACTTTAACTTTTTCAACTTTCGCTGAAACGCCTCAAATTACCCTACAAACCTCTAAATTTGAATGCGGACACACGCATACGTCCAAAATCACCATACGAAGCTGTTGAGATCTCCCACAATCCATTTCCGGTCTATTTACTCAAAAGGCCAATTTCGATCAGATTCTCACTATTTAAGCTTCAAAAACTAGTTTCCTTCTTCCAATTTGACTTTGAATCATAAATTAACTGAATTCAACAATGCACGCGAGTCGATGCTCATATTATGAAGCTACTTGTGACCTTAAATTGTCGAACCGGATGCAATTTTTCAAAACAACCAGTCGGGTCCGTACAATAAACCATATATATACATGTGAGAAACTCTAAAAATTTAAGTATCATTCCATCTATTCCGGTTTATGTGACATATTTTATTTATTAGTCCATTCTTAAAAGAATGACATACCTATGTATTTAATAATAATTCAACTTAAACTTTTTATTTTATCCTTATTAAAAAATATTTACAGCTACAGAAATATTATGACAAATTTAAGAGCACAAGTTTTAAAAGTCTTATAGCCAGACAAATGTTATGGCATATTTAATAATTAAGTGCATTAAGTTGAATTTTTTTATTTCTTTCTTACATTTCTTGATGAGTCAAACTAAATCACGTATATTAAAACAAAGTAAATATAACTTTTGATACCTGAACTTATATGTCTTTTAAAATCTGAAACCCTTGAACCCTTATTTAGATTTAAAATTTGAATCTGCATAGGCAAGAAGAAACTTTGAAGGCAATATACAAGTAGGGTCATAGTGCGCCCTTAGATAACATACATGTCATGTGCCCTTTCTCTGTGCCAAAAATTGGTGGAGCATAATCCTAAGTACGTATAATCTTTGCCTCCCATTCATCATTGCCAACCGTGCACAGTTTTAAGTTAATTGATAACATGAAAACCTTATCTTCCATGTGTGAAATTTGCCCCAGTTTATGTCTTTTAATGAACAAATGCTAGTTTGATCAGAAGAGCTTCAAGGAGCCCAGGAATGCTCCCATGATTGCATCCACGCAACATGAAATTCCACGTGACAAACGAACGTAGAATTTAAATTTGATGAATTCTAGCCTTAGTGAATTTTAGTGTGAACGTATGGTATTTTTTAAAAGAGGGACTTATAATTAATATTTATTAAGAATTTAGTAATTTTCTATAGTATGACACCTATATTCCGTATCAATATGTCATGATCAAAAAATTCCACTAAGTCATGATTGCACCTTACTCAACCCGCTATGTAAGCTAAATAAAGTAGATCATCAACAAAACCGAAGAATCATCAATTAATACAAAATTAAGAATATAATTTTGATACAAAGTCCCCAAGATTTGGAAGTACAAGTCACGAGCAATTAAGATTTACAATTTAAAATGTTGGCACGAAGAAATAATCATCTGTTTGGAAGTTACTTAAAAAGAATATAATTCTTATACTATCATGTACAAGATGACACAAGATGGCTGAAACGATGTAGTCATCAATGCTCGACCTCGAACTCCATAGTTGCTTAGCTCCAAATATCTACACGCAAGGTATATATGTGTAGTATGAGCACAATCAATCACATGTAATTAGTATCTATCTTAACTAACCTCGATGAAGTAGTAGCGACGTTTTTAAGTCAAAAGATACTCACTTAAAATACCAAGGTTTGAGAAAAAGAAAGAACGAAAATTAGGCGGAGGTAGAGAAGCATGGAAGAGACAGTGTAGGAAGAAGCAGACGAGAACATGGGCTCTTTGTGCTCTTGCTTTGTTTTGTTTTAACAGGATTTGGGTTTAAAGGAGCGGGTTTAAGATACAAGGGAATGGGGTTTGTTTTAGGGGTGTTTAGTTGGTTTATTTAGGGGATGGGTCGGGTTGAGCTGAACAAGAATTAAGGGCTTAGGAAACAAAGAAGAAAAATCTTTCTAAAAAAAAAAAATCCTCCTCTGCTGGGCGCGACTAAGGGTGCGACGCACAGGATAGCACCAACTTTGGTGCGTTTCCAGGTGCGTCGTACTGTATATATGTGATCACTTTTTCGTCAATGTTTCTTTTCGCTGTTTCTCCATCACTATTTTTCTTACTGAACAGTTCGACCTCACAAAATAGCAACAGGAATGTACACTCTATTTTTTAAAACAAACAGTTGCGGATTAAGAATTCTAAAGTCATGGGTGCTTGTCAATTAAAATTTCAAAAGAAGAGGAAAAAAAGTTTTGTTATAGGTGCTCACTTAATATTTATCTAAATATTTGCATAATTACCTATGTTAATTACTAAACATGAACAAACGTAATAGGTGCTTAAGCACCCATAAGCGTGTGTGTAGATCCGCAAATAAAAACTAATTAAAGCTAAAATAAAACTAGAACTATGTCTAGACAACAATTAACTACGAAAAAAAAAACTAAACGGTTGTGTTGTCATCCAACAAGCACCTTATTTAACGTTGTGGTACGATGTATACCACTTTTCATGCATCGGCGAAGTCCATCGAGGTCTTGTGACGTTGAATGTCACCACCCGAAAAGTATTTCACTCTTTGCCTATTTTCCCATAATGTACCACTTTAACTTAGATCACACAATTTCACTGCTCCATGAGGTGTTACATCAACCACTTCAAAAAAGGACCCGGCCATCTAGACATAAGCTTTCTAGGAAAAAGCTTCAGTCTCAAACTGAACAAGAGAACCTCTTTACCTGGCTCAAACATTATCATGCCACCTCTTGGTCTTTTCTTTGTGTAGTTTGGAATTTTTATACGCGTGCAATCAGAACTCGTCAAGCTCGATGAGTTGCACCTACCTCTTATCGCCGGCTAATTTCATATCTAAATTTATCTTTTGAATCGCCCAATAGGCCATGTGTTCAAGCCCGATAGGCAAGTGGCACACGTTCCTATAAACCTACTTATATGATGATGTTCCAATGAGAATTTTATACGCAGTTCGATACGCCCATAATGCGTCGTCATGATTTATATCCCAGTCCTTCCTGTTTCCACTTATCGTTTTCTCCAGAATTTGCTTCACCTCTTTCTTTGACACTTCCACTTGACCACTAGTTTAAGGATGATAGGTAATGGTTACCTTATGCTTCACTTCATATTTGTCTAAAACATTGTTCAACAACTAGGTAAAAAAGTGAGTTCCTCTTTCATTTATCAAAAACCTTGGAGTCCCAAAACGTATAAAGATATGCTTTTTCACAAACTTTACAACTACTTTTACGTCATTTGTAGGAAGAGCAATGTCCTCCACCCACTTATACACATAGTCAACCGCCAGTAAGATGTATATGTGACCATTAGAGTGTGGGAATGGTTCCATGAAATCAATCCCCCTAACATCAAAGATCTCTATTGCTAGAATATTTTGCAAAGGAATCTCGTGCTTCTTTGTGACTGTTCCTATCCTTTGGTAGCTGTCACACTCTTTTACATAGTGTGTGCATCCGTAATTAATTTTGGCCAATAGAAGCACAATTGCAGCACTTTCTGGGTTGTTCTATCCCCACCTTTATGATCTACATATGAAGAAGTGTGACATCCATGAAAGATTGCATTCATCACCTCTTCAGAAACACACTTTCTTACAAACTGATTTGCGCACTATTTATACAGGAATGGCTCATCCCACAACTAGAGCCTTACATCATGAAGAATTATTCTTTTATTATCAGGTGTCAATTTTAGTGAGATCACCCCACTTGCAATACCATTCACGTATGCACTTGAGGTGACTACCAATATTTACTCATCTGGAAAGGTTTCTTCAACTGAGCCTCACTCAGCTATATGGTTCCAATTTTTTAATCTTGACAATTGATCAACAACTTGATTCTTTGTTCATTTTCTATCTTGGATCTCCAAGCCAAGCTCTTGCCAAAGGAGAACCCAATGAATCAATCTTGGCTTGGCATTTGTTTTTCATACAAATACCTGATCGCTGAGTGATTTGTACAGACGATGACTTTTGTTCTCACTAGATGGGACCTGAACATATCAAACATCCTCACTACTACAAGCAATTATTTTTCAATAATAGTATAGTCCATCTGAGCTGGATTCAAATTTATGCTCGAGTAATAAATGGTGTAAACATTCTTATCCTACCTTTGCCCAAAAACGGCTCTCATTGCGACGTTGCTAGCGTCACATATCACCTCAAATGCGTGCACTGAGTCGGGGGAAACGATAATTGCTTTAGTCACCAACCTTTTCTTCATCTCCTCATATGCTTTCAGATAAGCATAATAAAATTTTGAAGGGGATATCTTTCACAACAAGCCTGCACAGAGGAGAGAAAACTTTTGAAACAAACTTTAATGAAAAGATAAAAACCTGCATAGACCAATAAACTGCGAATACCATTAACAGTTATTGGCGGTGAAATATTTTCAATCTCATCCACCTTTACCCTATCCACCTGTAGACCATTTATGGAAACCTTATATCCTAAAAGTATACATTCTCATACCATGAGATAAAACTTTGCCTAGCTTAGCATAAGTTTGTCTCTCCACACCTAGCAAGCACTTTTCCAAGGTTCTTTAAATAATTATCAAAATAATATCAAAACAAAGAAAAATCATCCATGAATACGTCTACAAACCTTTCAGCAATGTCAGTAAAGTTATCCATAATAAATTTTTGAAAAGTCACAGGTGCATTAGAGAGACCAAAGGGCATTCTCTTGAATACATATGTGTCATAGAGACACATAAATATGATTTTCTCTTGGTCCTTTAGGGCAATGGTAATCTGATTTATAATTTGAATAGCCACCTAGGAAACAATAGTATTCTAGTACAGCTAGTCTATCAGGTATTTGTTCAATAATGGAGAGAGGGAAGTGGTCCTTGCGGTGGTATTGTTTAATTTTCTATAATTTATGCAAATGCTCCACCCAGTGACATTTTTTCTAGGAATAAACTCATTATTTTCATTAACCACTATAGTCATTCCTCCCTTCTTAGGTACATATTGGACCAGGCTTACCTATTTGCAATCAGATATTGGGAACACAATACCTACATCAAGCCACTTAATTACTTCTTTTCTTACCACTTCATTCATAATTAGATTTAGGAGGTGTTGGTGCTATATACTTTGCTTGTGTCCTTCCTCCATGATAATTTTATGCATGTAGAAGGCCAAACTAATGCCTCTAGTGTTAGATATTGTACACCCAATTGCTTGCATATGCTCATATTATCTCTAAACATATTATCTTCCTGCAATTTAGACAAGTCAGAGGAAACAATAATAGGTAGAGTGTTGGAACCACCCAAATAATCACAATGGTTTAAGTTCGTATTTTTTAGCCTCTTCAATTGACGGCTTGGGTAGAGGCCCACTAGGCCTATTTATAGGATCAAAAAGAATTAATCCATGCATGTATATACATGTAACATCCAATATATGCACCATCTCTTCAACCTCGTCATCAATCTCTAAGCTACCGAACAATGTGAGTGCCTTCTCCAGTGAATTGTCTTGATATGCACTCAAATCTATAAGGTGCTCATACACATCTACAACTGATATAATAGAGAGCTCCTTATAATGGCGTGGGAGTTGAATCACCTTGTAAACATTCAAAACTTCTTCCTCATTGTCAACTCTTACAATCATTTCCTCTCTCTTACATTAGTAATTATATTACTACTAGCCAAGAAGTCCAATATGATTGGAACTTGATCACCAGCCTCAGAATCATGGATAATAAAGTTTTTTGAGAAGATGTATTTTCCAATTTATAGCAACACATCTTAAATCATTCAATTCGGGTATACAATGGATCTATCAACTAACTTCAGCACCACAACAGTTTGTCTTATAGATCCCAAACCCAATTTCTTGAACAAGCAAGTCAGATATCAACAGTCAACAAATAATAGAAGGCATTTAAAGGGCCTTGAAGGGCATGAGAGCATACAGAAACAAAGAAAAGTTCGAAACCAGAAACTAATGGGTATATTCTTATTCGTAAAAGTGTGTATACAAGAAGCCCTCGAGGGGTTGTTACATATAATAACACAAGCCTACAATAGTCTACGCCTAAAGTGAAAGAATGGAAAGATGTACATTTGAAGAAACTTGGATGCCTGGTCCGCCTGGTCTGCCTGGTCCGCCCTCGAGAGTCCATATCCGGTATCAGCATCCTCGAGGGTAACTCCTTCGACCTACACCTCCCATAGGTTCCAAGCTCAACCCCTCTAGGGATCCCTGCCGGAGAATATGAAGAAGAGGAAAAGGAGGGGATGCAGAGGAGGCAGAGAAAAGAGACATGGCCCCCCGAAGCCAAAGGTTGAAGCTTTGGTGGGCCCTAGCCTCAACGACCCGTAGCGCCACCTTATCCCTTAGGAAAGAAAAACCCTAGGGATGAAGTGCCACACAAGGCCTGGGTAGGAATGTGAGAAGCGATGCATAATCCAAACAGGTGTCTACATATGGGAGAAATCGACTCCCCGTCCATCGCCATCTCGGGAAAACAGCAGAAGCAAGGGACAACATATCGACGACCATAGATTTTAATGGAACAATATGCTTATGATCGACAATGGAATGCTGCGGCAGGAGGCCATAACATGGTTCAAAGAAACTCCTCCAAATGGCTTTAAGGTCATGAGCCCCCAGCATGATGTTCAGGGGTGAAAGAAAACGGAAAATATGAGATGGCGAGCAAGCCAATGAAGGCACTAGGGTAGAAGCCAATGAAACAAGCCAAGGAACGTATATTTATAGGGGATTACGACATGGTCATCGAGACTTGAAAGACTGACTAACAGGCCCAGTTAATGCATCCATGGAAAACCGAAACGACGGCGGTACCTGCACCTTCGTAAGCAAAAATTAGGAAGTGCAATGAATGAGGCCGAGAAACATGAGCATGTGGATGTCCAATCACCGCGAATCTCACACCAAGAGTCGCATCATCGATATGGCGTCTCCAATAGAAGCTCGAGGAGTAAAGTGTTGGAATCATTCCCCTTCACTTCATTATGAAATCAGAATCATTTCCCATCTCTTTGCTATGGGAAATGCAGAGACTATCTATATACGGAGAAATCCGAGGACTTGATTTCTCGTCGTCGATAAATTTCAGAAGCATGTTGCGGGACCTCGTGGACGGGAGGCCACGACCGAGTTCTCGACTTTGGGTCTCATTGAATCCTGACACGGAGGAAATGAAGAACGAAACCAGGACAGAGGACGAAGTCCCCTAGGCACATGTCTAGTTTGACAGGCCCGACCTATCTAGAGTCTATGCTGAGGCATCACATCATGCCATCCCATCTCCGTACTTTGTAATTAATCATCATACACTTGTAGCGGAGTCTCCCCTACTATATAAACGGGACTCGCCCTATCTTGTAGAAAGTTGATGTTGCTCCACTTCTCCACTAAAGAAATAATCTCTCTCTCCCTCCCTCCCTCTCTCTCTTTTCTTCTACGTCGTTCTTTCTCATTGCCCGAGGCCTTTATAATATATATTGTCTTCTACTAAAATCATACTATATAGCACACCATTTTCCGCAAAAAGCCTTGTTTGATCGCGTCCTTAAATGTTATCCCATTCCCAACTGTCCCCGATTGTTCGAGATTGATATTAACGCCGAACCCGAGGCTCTATCAACCATCTCTGCACCCGGGAAACAGACCCCCTTCAGTTTCGTTGCTGCCTCTTTTAGCTAGCATTCCATCGCTAAGCTTCACGTTCTTAGCATCAACTGCTGTAACAACTAGCTCAGAAATAGATCAAATCTAATTGTTGTTACCATTTTCACGGTAAACATCCATGCTCGCACCTCAAAATATGATAAAACTCACAAAATCTGACAATCCATTCAATTACATGTCCAACCATACTAGTTTCACTCAATTCTAACTTTGAATCAATGTTTAAAACTCAAAAAAGCACATTAGGAATGTTTTGACACCCTATTCTCTAATTTCTCTTTAAAACTAATAATCAAAAATCAAAAAATGAAGATAGAATCATGGAACATAATTAAAACCGAGTAGAAAACACTTACTCCAATACATGTGATGGACATCGCCTCTAAAATCGCCTAATTCCATGCTGCATAGATAAAAATATGATAAAATGTTTGAAACCTTTAGAGTAGAGTATCTTATAAACACTGTCCAAGTGCACTCTTTATGTCGTGAAGAACAAAATTCTCAGCCTCAAAGAATCTCTACGCGAACGCGGCCCCAGGATTTCTATTGCAATGAACATCTTCATAGACTAACACAAACACGTATGCTCGAGCGCGAACACGATAAAAAAATCATGAAGACCTTCCCAAGCCAGCTCTACACTACGTGAATGGGATGCTCAAGCTCCAGCAACCTATGCTAACATGATCAAATATTCGCGAACGTGAAGAGGAAGATACCTAGCTCCATAGTTAGTCTACGCGCTCTCGTTCCCTGCTTCGCAATCGCAATGCTTTGCAGACACATCGGCAACTAGCAGTGCAAAAACTATCAGAAATGATACGAACCATGTCTAAAACTCACCGGAGCCCCTCGGGACCCGTCCGAGCATACCAAAAAGTCCTAAAACGTAACACAGGCCTGCTCAAGGACTCAAATCACACATAACAATATCAAAACTACGAATTGCACCTCAAATCCAACTTAATCAACTTTTAAACTTTCAACTTCTAAATCTCGTGCCGAACCATTTCAAATCAACTCGTGATGACCTCAAATTTTACACAATAGTTCCAAATGGCATAACAAACCTATTCCAACTCCCTGAACAATAATTCAAACCCGATACCATCAAATTCATTCTCGATCAAACTAATAAACATTCCAAACCTTCAAATTTCAACATCCGCCAAATGGTGCCGAAACATTCTAGTGATATCCAAATGCAAATCGGAGATATGCCAAGTCCAAAATCTCCATCCAGACCTAACGGAATCATCAAAACTTTGATCTTTGGTAAAATATACAAAATTCAGCTTGGTTAACGCTTCTAGCATAAAGCTACTAACACGAGATTCATTCTTCTAAATCAATGTTGAATCATATGAAAACTAAAACCAACGATTCACACAGGCCATAATACATAATATGAAGCTACTCAATACATTAAAAAACTGAAAGGATGTGCATACTCAAAACAACCGGTTTGGTTGTTGCATCTTCCCCCGCTTAAACTTACGTTTATCCTCAAACATGCCAAAAGTCGTTCCAAAGCCATCAAATCACTGCATGAGCTCACTGTACACGTACCCATGGGTGATCCCATGTTATCCCAATCCATTTAAGTCTGCAAACTCAACATAACTGAAGATTCTTCTTTCAACCTAGTCCTTCAACCTTGGAACCCAGTTTCAAACATCAAAAATTTCATTATAAGGACAAACTTTCAAATCCATACACTGCATAAGTTTGAATAAAACGTACCAAGTCATAACTGTAACCCAAGATGTAATCACATGATATACCACATAACTCAAATACTCACAGCAATAACAATTGATAATAATAGCTGCCCAAAAACAAGTCTGGAATCGATAGTAAACCTCATATAAAATAAAACCTCCTTAAAACCTTGGTACACTGCAGATGATGTAATAAACACGCAAAAACTCATAACCACTCATCAGATCGTCAAAATAAGTGGCTCACACGTCCGACAAGGGCCATTTCCCAATTTTGAGCAAAAATATAGTTTCATTCTCCCAAACATTCCTTATCCTAATGTGATAGTGCAAATCTCAAATCCAAAAACCTCATCTCAACCAAAACAAGCAGCCCAACGAAAAAGTCACACCAAATACCATATGGATCCACACATCCGGTAGTTTTGTACACCAAACAAGAAATAATTCATACATGTTAGATAATAGTGAGAAAGTTAGATAAGAATGATACTAAGCAAGTTAAGCAGATGGGACAATATTAGCATCTTCCTAGGAACTATTTAAACAAAGTAAAAGCAAAACACGTAAAATAAGCATAAGGAGTTACATCTCATTATTGTATTGTTGTGGTGTGCAACTCGATCCAATCATATCAATCTACATATGGGTACCCATCGAGCCATAATGCTCGAGCTCACTAATCACATGTGTGTCAACATCAAGCACGATAGAGTGCACAATTATAACTGTGGGAAGATCCTTAGGCATAAAACTATACAGAGAAAGACAAACACAACTATGGTGCAATAAGAAAATCAACATCACAAGGACCATCTCGCCCATAATGCCATAAGGCCTAAACAGAATTACAATATGTGTGCGAATAATCATGTAGCCCTCACAATCCATCATAACATAAGATAGAAATAGATAACAAAGATCAAGACACGAATAATATCCATTTCGCCGGATGATATACCTGTGGTAACAACTACGCAAGAGCAAGCAAATCTGATCTGAGGCAGAATACACATTAACTTTAGGCTCAAAAATAATCCCAAAACTAAAATTTGATTATTCCCAAATAGGTAAATAACCTTCCAAAAGTACACATTAACTTTTCCATAACACATACTATCAATTATCCAATTCTTAGCATTTCTTCACAATTCGCAACCAAGGAATAGTCTGCCTACGAGAACATCAACTATCTGAACGTTATGAGTACTAGAATCTCTACAACCGCTCTCAACACCGCCATTCAAATGGATGATACTTCACTCATACTCCCTTATCAAACAATTCAAAACACAATACCTACAAGTCGAAACACAGTGCACCTGCCAACATGCGCACTCTCCTCCGGCGACATCAAATCGTGCCAGCATTCTCTTAAACACCTAATACTGTCCGTGTCATCGAGAACTCATATCATTCCCTTCAAAACTAAACTGCAACCTCGAACTCCTAACTTTCAACCCTATACAGTGCACCGCCACTAACATGCTAACTCGTGAAAATATGAATATCTCATAATCAACTCTGAACCACAACCAAGTTGAACACCTCATCAACTGAGAACCATTCATTTAACTCAATATAGGAGAACATCACCACACATAATATATCCTCTATGTTGGAAACACGTTCTCAAGGCTTTATACTAAAACGTGTGTTCTTATGTGTAGGTTTTGATGAATGACAAACAAGCGCAAATTGATATATGCGAAGTTCAAGTACAAGCGCACAATTGGTTTTGATGAAAGACAAACAAGCGCAAATTGATATATGCGAAGTTCAAGTACAAGCGCACAATTGGTGGATAACGAGATTCAAGCACAAGACAAAGTTTTATAGTTTAAATGAGTCGTTCTTAATTATGATCTTGATCCGACAACTTGACTCATGACATGGCTTCTCTCGTAAAATTATTTTTACAAAATCATGCATATTTAATTTAATGCTAAATAATTTTAAATCATGCATATTTTCATTAGTCAAAATGATTTTTAAACATGCCTCTAAAAATTGGACTAAGATAATCGATTATGTACTTATGATAATCGATTATGTTAAGCCAAGACTGCATGACAATCGATTGTGAACTAATGACAATCGATTGTGTTAAGGCAGTGAGCATCAGGTTTTTCAAACCTGCATGATAATCGATTGTGAACCTTATGACAATCAATTGTGATGAGGCAGTGTCCATAAAAGTTTTTTTAAAACTCAGAATAATCGATTGTGAAGCTAATGACAATCAATTGTGATGAGGCAGTGTCCATCAAAGTTTTTCAAAACTCAGAATAATCGGTTGTGAAGCTAATGACAATCGATTGTGAAGAGACAGTGTCCTTCAGATTTTTAAAAGTCACAAAATAATCGATTGTGAACTTATGACAATCGATTGTGTTGAGGCAGTGTCTTCCAGACTTTTTCAAAATTATTAAATAATCGATTGTGAGTATAAAACAATCGATTGTCACGAGGCAGTGCCTAAAATGATTTTCAAAGTCTGATAAATAATCGATTGTTAACATTACACAATCGATTGTGAAGCTGACCGTTGTCGTAAAGTTTTCAAATACCGTCAGGTAATCGATTGTTGATTTTGTACAATCCATTGTTGATATTAAAATCTGAAAAAGATTTTTTGAACGTTGCTGAATAATCGATTGTTGATTTTGAACAATCGATTGTTGAAATTAAAATCTGGAAAGGATTTTTTGAACGTTGCTGAATAATCGATTATTGATTTTGTATAATCGATTGTTTTACGTAAAATCTGGAAATGATCTTTTGAACGTTTGCCAATAATCGATTGTTGATCTTGGACAATCGATTGTTAAGCGTAAAATCTGGGATTGATTTTTGGAACGATTGGCAAACAATCGATTGTGGCTTCCTGACAATCGATTGTCACAGAGTAAAATCAGCAACTCTTAATTGACAATTAGACAACGGTAATGCCAAGTTTTTCAACTATATATATAGCTTCATTTCAGTGTTTTAAAAAAAACAACACACAACAACTGATCATTCTATTGCTATAAGCTTGCATACTATTGTTTATCATTTTATATTCATTTCATAAAGCTTTTGAGAGCCAAAGTCTTGTCCATAGTTGTTGTGATCTTGAGCTTACTTCTTTTACTCATATCTACTCATTAAGGAGTGCTTTGTTTGAGTGTTTAGTGTTTTGTACACTTGTAAGAGAATTGTGATTCTCTTGTTGTAAGGAACTTGTGTTTCCTTGGTTGAAGTCTTGGAGTGTTGTATCTCCGAGCAAAGGTGCTAAGGCTTGTGTCCTTAAGTTGTAAAGGTTGGTTAGGCACCCGTAAGCTTAACAGTGAAGTCTTGGAGTGTTGTATCTCCGAGCAAAGGTGTTAAGGCTTGTGTCCTTAAGCTATAAAGGTTTGTTGAGCACCCGTAAGCTTGACAAGTTAGTGGAAAATCTCGAGAGAGTCTCTCGGGGACTGGACTAGCCACGTGTTGTGGTGAATCAGAATACATCGGTGCGTACTTTATTATTTATCGCACTTATTTACTTCCTGCAATTTTTTAATTCCGCAAAGTTTACGCTAACTTTTTTATAACGCTATTCACCCCCCCCCCCCCCCTCTAGCGTTAAGCGTCGACTCTATTTGTGATTCATGTCAAAAAGGGAAGCAAACAAAAGCATCTTTCAAATCCAAAAATTTTGTTTCAACTTCTAGACCATTGCAATTGCTTCACATGGATTTATTTGGACCATCTCGCATTGAAAGTCTATGAAGAAATCGTTATGCTTTTGTGATTGTTGATGATTATTCTAGATTTACTTGGACTTTATTTCTTGCCAATAAAAGTGATGCTTTTCAGATTTATAAATATTTTCTTAAGCGTGTTCAAAACGAGAAGGAAACAACCGTCACTTCAATTAGAAGTGATCATGGGGGAGAGTTTGATCACAATCTCTTTGCGGACTTTTGTGACGAACTCGGTATCGAGCATACCTTTTCCGCTCCACGTACACCATAACAAAATGGGGTGGTGGAAAGGAAAAATAGGTGTCTCGAAGAGATGGCTAGAACCATGCTCGAAGAGGCCAAGATTCCCAAATATTTTTGGGCGGATGCCGTGAGTACCACATGCTACGTCTTAAATAGAGTAGTCATAAGGCCTATACTCATGAAAACTCCCTATGAACTCTATAAGGGAAGGAAACCAAATATCTCCCACTTTAGAGTATTCGGTTGTAAATGTTTTATTCATAACAATGGAAAAGATCAATTGGGAAAATTTGATGCTAAGTACGATGAGGGAATTTTCATTGGTTATTCTTCACGTAGCAAAGCATATAGGGTTTTTAATAAAAGAACCGAAACTGTGGAGGAATCCCCTCATGTTGTATTTGCCGAAAATAATGCTCGCTTGGCGAGAAAGGATTCCGGTTTTGATCTTGCAGGTATTCTAGATAGCTTGAAAGACAAAATACAAGAGGAATCGCCTAAGGAAAATAAAGATGAAATCTTGGAACAACCAATGGAGGAATCGCCACAATTGGAGAAAGAAACGACAATGCCTAACGAGTGGAGGACAATCAAAGATCACCCTCTCGAACAGGTAATTGGCAACGTCGGAGAAAAGGTAAGTACCCGAAACTCCCTTAAGAACACCTTAGGACATACTGCTTTTGTGTCTCAAATTGAACCAACAACCATCTCCGAAGCAATTGGAGATGAATTTTGGACCTTGGCAATGCAAGAGGAGCTTAACCAATTCAAACGGAATGACGTTTGGGATTTGGTGCCAAGACCCGAAAATCATACCATAATTGGTACGAAATGGGTTTTTCGAAACAAACTAGATGAAAATGGTGTAATCACTAGAAACAAAGCTAGGCTTGTAGCAAAAGGCTATAATCAAGAAGAGGGTATTGACTATGAAGAAACATATGCTCCCGTAGCTAGATTAGAAGCTATTCGTCTATTGCTCGCTTTTGCCTCTTCTATGAATTTCAATTTATATCAAATGGATGTGAAAAGTGCTTTTCTAAATGGTGTTATACAAGAAGAAGTTTATGTTGAACAACCCCCCGGTATTGAAGATTTTAAATCTCCCGATCATGTTTTCAAACTCAAAAAGGCTCTCTATGGTTTAAAACAAGCTCCCCGAGCTTGGTATGAAAGATTGAGTAAATTTCTATTGGAAAATGATTCCATTAGGGGGAAAGTTGACACCACCCTTTTTGTTAAGCATAAAAACAATGATATTTTATTAGTTCAAATATATGTGGATGATATCATATTTGGTGCTACTAACAATGTCTTATGCAAGGAATTTTCCGATTTAATGACAAGCGAATTTGAGATGTCTATGATGGGTGAGCTAACATTCTTTTTGGGATTACAAGTAAAGAAAATGAAAGAAGGTACGTTCATTTGCCAAGCCAAATATTGCAAAGAATTGCTGAAACGATTTGAAATGAACAATGCAAAAGCAATGGCGACTCCCATGAGCACATCCGATCATCTAGACAAAGATGAGAAAGGTAAGGAAGTCGACACTAAGAAGTATCGAGGTATGATTGGCTCTCTTCTCTATCTTACTGCTAGTCGTCTGGACATCATGTTTAGCGTGTGCTTATGCGCCCGTTATCAATCGTGTCCAAAGGAGTCTCACCTAACTGCGGTAAAATGGATTTTGAAGTACCTTGTTGGTACTACAAATGTGGGTCTATGGTACCCCAAAGGTTCTCAATGCCAACTCGTTCGCTATTCCGACTCCGATTTTGCTGGATGCAAATTGGACCGCAAGAGCACTAGTGGCACTTGCCATTTGCTTGGTAGCTCTCTCGTTTCTTGGTTTAGCAAGAAACAAGTAATTGTTGCGTTGTCCACAACCGAGGCTGAATATGTAGCCGCGGGGAGTTGTTGCGCTCAAATCCTCTGGATGAAACAACAACTCTTGGACTATGGCCTAAGTCTTGATCATATCCCTCTTAAATGTGATAATACTAGTGCCATATGCTTGACGAAGAACCCCGTTCTTCATTCGCGAACAAAACACATTGAAATTAGACATCATTTTATAAGAGATCACGTTCTCAAGGGCGATGTCGAAATCGAATTTGTTGGAACCAAAGACCAATTGGCCGACATCTTTACTAAGCCCTTAGAGAAAGAGTCCTTCTTCCGAATTCGTAGTGAACTCGGGATTCTTGACTCCACGTTGATCTAAGTCATGCATTGCATCTTTTTATCTTACATGATTTCTAACTTGAGCGTCGGAGACGTCTAACGAATTTTTGCAGGTATCGCCCTAAAGGTAGGGGAATTATAAAGCATGACGTGCAATAATCAAGTCTTCTTCAGAAAAATCGGTTTCTGTCGTCTAATAATCGATTATCTCGTATCAATAATCGATTGTTCTGCTATTACTTGAGTTATTGTACTCTCTTTAAGTAATCACGTTTTCTTTCCAATAAATAAACAAGTTTTATTTACATCTTTGGCATCTTCTTATATTATTTTTGCTAATGGCAAAAGGGGGAAGATAAAGGGTATGCACTCTCAATATTTATAAGCTTAAATTGAGGGGGAATTCATATATTGAGGGGGAACAAATTGCATACTTATACTTGTCTTGAATCGTCATTATAAATTGTTTAATTTTCATAACCCGCTTAAAGTTTGCCATTATCAAAAAGGGGGAAATTGTTGGAAACACGTTCTCAAGGCTTTATACTAAAACGTGTGTTCTTATGTGTAGGTTTTGATGAATGACAAACAAGCACAAATTGATATATGCGAAGTTCAAGTACAAGTGCACAATTGGTTTTGATGAATGACAAACAAGCGCAAATTGATATATGCGAAGTTCAAATACAAGCGCACAATTGGTGGATAACGAGATTCAAGCACAAGACAAAGTTTTATAGTTTAAATGAGTCGTTCTTAATTATGATCTTGATCCAACAACTTGACTCATGACATGGCTTCTCTCGTAAAATTATTTTTACAAAATCATGCATATTTAATTTATGCTAAATGATTTTAAATCATGCATATTTTCATTAGTCAAATGATTTTTAAACATGCCTCTAAAAACTGGACTAAGATAATCGATTATGTACTTATGATAATCGATTATGTTAAGCCAAGACTGCATGACAATCGATTGTGAACTAATGACAATCGATTTTGTTAAGGCAGTGAGCATCAGGTTTTTCAAACCTGCATGACAATCGATTGTGAACCTTATGACAATCGATTGTGATGAGGCAGTGTCCATCAAAGTTTTTTTAAAACTCAGAATAATCGATTGTGAAGCTAATGACAATCGATTGTGATGAGGCAATGTCCATCAAAGTTTTTCAAAACTCAGAATAATCGGTTGTGAAGCTAATGACAATCGATTGTGAAGAGACAGTGTCCTTCAGATTTTTCAAAGTCACAAAATAATCGATTGTGAACTTATGACAATCGATTGTGTTGAGGCAGTGTCTTCCAGACTTTTTCAAAATTATTAAATAATCGATTGTGAGTATAAAACAAACGATTGTCACGAGGCAGTGTCTAAAATGATTTTCAAAGTTTGATAAATAATCGATTGTTAACATTGCACAATCGATTGTGAAGCTGACCGTTGTCGTAAAGTTTTCAAATACCGTCAGGTAATCGATTATTGATTTTGTACAATCGATTGTTGATATTAAAATCTGAAAAAGATTTTTTGAATGTTGCTGAATAATCGATTGTTGATTTTGTACAATCGATTGTTGAAATTAAAATCTGGAAAGGATTTTTTGAACGTTGCTGAATAATCGATTATTGATTTGGTAGAATCGATTGCTTTACGTAAAATCTGGAAATGATTTTTTGAACGTTGCCAATAATCGATTGTTGATCTTGGACAATCGATTGTTAAGCGTAAAATCTGGGATTGATTTTTGGAACGATTGGCAAACAATCGATTGTGGCTTCCTGACAATCGATTGTCACAGAGTAAAATCAGCAACTCTTAATTGACAATTAGACAACGGTAATGCCAAGTTTTTCAACTATAAATACAGCTTCATTTCAGTGTTTTAAAAAAAAACAACACACAACAACTGATCATTCTATTGCTATAAGCTTGCATACTATTGTTTATCATTTTATATTCATTTCATAAAGCTTTTGAGAGCCAAAGTCTTGTCCATAGTTGTTGTGATCTTGAGCTTACTTCTTTTACTCATATCTACTCATTAAGGAGTGCTTTGTTTGAGTGTTTAGTGTTTTGTACACTTGTAAGAGAATTGTGATGCTCTTGTTGTAAGGAACTTGTGTTTCCTTGGTTGAAGTCTTGGAGTGTTGTATCTCCGAGCAAAGGTGTTATGGCGTGTGTCCTTAAGTTGTAAAGGTTGGTTAGACACCCGTAAGCTTAACAGTGAAGTCTTGGAGTGTTGTATCTCCGAGCAAAGGTGTTAAGGCTTGTGTCCTTAAGCTGTAAAGGTTTGTTGAGCACCCGTAAGCTTGACAAGGTAGTGGAAAATCTCGAGAGAGTCTCTCGGGGACTGGACTAGCCACGTGTTGTGGTGAACCAGAATACATCGGTGCGTACTTTATTATTTATCGCACTTATTTACTTCCTGCAATTTCTTAATTCCGCAAAGTTTACGCTAATTTTTATTATAATGCTATTCACCCACCCTCTAGCGTTAAGCGTCTTATCTAACACTCTATACATGTAGAAAACCAGAACGACGGGCCATGTCCATAGACATGGTGAATTCTTCGGAACTCACTAACATATAATCAAGTAATCAGAACTGATGTCCTCTAACTCAACCGAGTCACAAAGACTACCAACCCAAAAGTAACTCAATTCGATACGCTCGCTCTAAAGGAACCTTCTGCAAATTCTAAGTTGTTTCTTACATCTCCCTAATATTTTTATGTAGAATCATTTTTGACATAGAAATACCACATATCCGGTCACCATTCACTACCGATCCCAAGCCCTATTAATTCACAAATTCAGGAGTCTTTAAATGCCACGTATGAATTGAAATGCATTAGGAAGTTCTCTATAATCACTCCTTTTACCCTGATCATCAATACATAGCCAATACATACCGAAAAACACGTGCTTCTCCTTCACATGGCTATTCATCGAAACAACCGAGCATTCCTTCAGCCCGGAAACTTGTACAATGCATGATCCTGCAATCTAATTGTCGAAAGAGGATTCTCTCACTTAGCTTGAATCCATAGCACACATTGTTAGTAATCCATAGTACCATATCTTCATAACTGCCTTGATCCCGCACTGCACAGAAACTGAATACTTCATAAGCTCATGTAATTCTAGACGTAGGACACACTAATGACTCTGTGAAGCGCACACCCAATCCTTGCCATAGTAAAGCAAATTTCCTCCAAATTCTCAAAAATGATAAGACATGCATTCCACAAAATGAAAACCTCATACAAAAAAAAAAGATTCAAACCTCATACTCTACTGTACTCAAGTCGACACATTACCACGAACCTACCATAATCACAATAACAAGGCCACACGCTAGTCTTCTCAAGTCCGTGTTTCGAACTAGATAACAAAATTTGCTTCGTACCACAAATGAATGTCTGCAAGATCTATCACCACATCTGCATCCAAGACTAGACAACACATTGCTAGAATAATCAAGTATCCATAGCTCTTTGTATTTCATCTATAGCATCACAAACTGTTGGCGCATAGCTGATACAGAGTGCACAACATTGTATATACAAGAATAGAAAGAATCAAAATCGTAGGTTTCAAGCTGAAACAAGGCCACACGATAAGAAAAGAAATAAGGGAAATTTCCAAAATGCACTGTAGCCTCTCGAAGATAGGTATGGGCATCATCATACTAATCTCCAAGACTCTACTAGACATGTTCTCATGACTCGTAGAACATACCAACCTAGTACTCTGATATTAATTTGTCACGACCCAAATTTTGCCTTGTCGCGATAGCACCTAATCGACTTGATAGGTAAGAAAAGCATAGTCATCACAATTCTACTAGAATTAATATGAAACAAATAAGTGAAATAACTGAAATTTGTACAATTTCCCAAGGACTTGTGGTACAAGCCATAAGTGATTATGATTTAGATTTACAAAACCGTTATGATGAATAAATACAATATTTCTTTGAATTATACATAAATAAAACTAAAACAATAAACTACCAAGGACAAATAGTAGTCACGGCCGGGCAACGGATTCATCTTTAATGTCATCTCCCCCCATGCACAACAACATCAACTCCAAGATCTGCACAGAAGGTGCATAAGTATAGTATGAGTACAATCGACCCCATATACCCAGTAAGTATATTGACTAACCTCTGTGAAGTACCGACGAGGCTTTTTACTTAAAAATACTCACTGATATACTTGTACAATAGAATATAA
Organism: Nicotiana benthamiana; assembly: GCA_034376525.1. Lineage (NCBI taxonomy): Eukaryota > Viridiplantae > Streptophyta > Magnoliopsida > Solanales > Solanaceae > Nicotiana > Nicotiana benthamiana. The sequence goes on along the minus strand of CM067328.1, from coordinate 80,746,984 downwards.
ATAGAAACAATACCAAAACAAAACAGAGAAGAGTACAAAAACAAATGTGCAAAGCAGTGCATGATCTCTAGAAGAAATTATAGTTAATATTAATCAATATCACAACCAATCCTTTCCTTAAAGCGATAACCATCAAACCACAGTAGTAAATCCAGTTTTCATAGTGTGTGAGATGAACTCAATATGTCAAATTAAATGACACGATAACACCCTTCATGCATTTATTACATCCTCACTGAGTACACATATAACAATAGCAACCACGTAAAAGAAATGCCAGTAACACTAACATTAAAGTGGAAGATACACAGGTAGTAATAACAAATAAGGCAATGCATATGGATTATGATAAAAGACTAGGTAGAAGGCATAGAAGCAATGACAACAATTAAGATAGAATAACATAAATTTCACTAATTGACTTGGCCGAAGACTTAGATGTAGATATAACAAACAAAGGGAAAGCTTAACAAATAGAAGGCACGGATAACTAATATGGTAGAAGTCTTAGATGTGGATATAACAAACAAGAATGACAACATGATCTTTACAAGCTAAACAAATAGAAGGCAAGAATGACCTTATATTTTGCACATAAATTTCAAATCACATGAAGAACCTATTCCAACTACCGTAGCAGCAATTCAAACCCGATCCTATTAAAGTTAACGCTTGGTCAAACTTATAAACATTTAAAACCTTCAAATTTCCAACTTCCGCCAAATGATACCTTGTAGAAATATCCAAATGCAAATCCGAGCATACTTCCAAGTAAAAAATAACCATCCTGAACTAATGGAATCATAAAACTCCGATCCGAGGTCAAATACATAAAAGTCAAACTTGGTCAACTCTTCCAACTTAAAGCTTCTAACATGAAATTCATTCTTCCAAATTAATTTTGAAATGCATGAAAAACCAAAATCGATGATTCACACACGTCATAGTACTCACGGCTTCAATTAGCCGAACAAAATAAAAATTCTCAAAATGACCGGCTGTATCGTTACAATCAAGCAATTCAATCAACTAGAAATCGAAGGAAACACGTACACAGTTTCGGATAAATTTAATTGTAGAAGATATTCTAGGGTTGTAGGCTTGAAGACAATCTTGTCGTGTTCTTTGATTAACTGACTAATTGATTGATCTGGTCTGTTGATTGACAAGATTAATATTACTCGTAAGAATCTGTCGAGTGTTTACTTGCGTATTCAAGTTAACTTAATTCCTATATATCTATGGAATTAAGACTAACAAGAAATGTATTTAAATTTAATTGTAGAAGATATTCTAGGGTTGTAGGCTTGATAACAATCTTGTTGTGTTCTTTGATTAACTGACTAATTGATTGATCTAGTCTGTTGATTGACAAGATTAATATTACTCGTAAGAATTTGTCGAGTGTTTACTTGCGTATTCAAGTTAACTTAATTCCTATATATCTATGGAATTAAGACTAACAAGAAATGTATTTACAATTCATTCTTTTCGATCAAGCAACACAATTAGGTATATGCCTATCCTAATTCCGAATTTGTTCCCGATGCCCAAGTTCAAGAACTTGCTCTATTTAATCCTATATTCAATCTAGGGATCCAACTTTCGAGTTCAATCCTAGATTCATAGATAGTATTTTGCTATTAGATAAACATCAAAATAATTAAGAACATGATTAAAGAAATAAACAAATATGATAAAACCAAAATTTTCAATTTAAACTTTAATTTAGCATTCATGTAGCACCCATAATCTCAAAATCATAAGAACTAGCCATTCATAGTCACAACCTATCTTCATACGGATGTTTGAAAGAATAAAACTACAAGTAGTACAAGAAAGAAAGGAAAACACTATAATTTTTGGCTCCTAAATTGCTCTGGCAGCATTTTTCCATTGCTAGGGTCGAATTCCCCTCAAAAAGTATGTTTAAGGATTATTTATATGTGTAGAAAAAGTCCTAGATGATTTTAACCAAGTCCAAGCAAAAAGGGGAAAAGTTGGCGTCCAAAACATCTTAGGCGCGCTGCACTGATTATGACACTAAAATTCAGTGCTGGGCACTTAATATGCACTGAAATTCAGTGCTATAGTTGGTACTCGACACTAACTATGGCACAGAACCATTATTCCTCCATTCTTTTTCAATTCACTCCTACACTAGTCAACAACAAACTTAGGCTCACAATATCGTAATGCATTCTTAATATCACTATTATTATACTAAAATGTGAAGCAATTAAAATCATTTTACATATACTTTTAGCCAATTATCAAAAAACTAACGTAGTATTCAAATTATATAAATTCTAAGTGTGAACTAATTTAATTTTTGGGAAGAGGAATTTATAATTAATATTTATTAAGAATTTAGTAACTTCCTATAATATTATACCTATATTTTGTATCAAAATGTCACGACCCAAAAATCCCACTATATCGTGATGGCACCTTACCCTATTGAGTCTAGGTCTAAAAAATGTTTAAAAATGAGTTAAGTCGTAAAATTTCCAACTTTTACCCAGATGCAGGTATCAAAATTGAGAAGCTTTATTCGGAAATTGTGATGTTTGCAAATGCGAGCCACTGATCGCAAATGCAATCAATTTCTAAGCCCTTCCAATGTTGCAAATGTGAATAAGCCTTTGCATTTGCAAAGTTTCCCTCCCTTGTAAAAGAGAACAAATCTTTGCATATGCAAGTTGTCCAAGACAGCCCAGTGTCGCAAACAAGACGTATGGAATGCAAATGTGAAGCCCACAAGATTCCAAAAGCGGCCATTGCTTAGCAATTATGAGGATTACGTGTATTTACACAACTTCGCAAATACGAGCCTAACATTGCAAAAGAGTAGCTCATATTTGCGAATCGCAAATACGAGATCTATAGGCTATGAACACCAACAGTTTCTTAGCTATGCCAAAAACATATGAAATGCACACAAAAGTCATTCAAGCCCCTCGGGATCTAATCAGGATATCCACACAAGTGTAATAACATCACACGAACTCGCTCATAAGCTCAAATCATCAAATCAACATCAAATATCTTGAATTGATCATTAAAATTTCATGTTTTCAAGTTTAAAACTCAATTTTTCCAACTTTTCGCATACAACCCCGAAACGACCTCGGGTCACTTATCCCCAACCATACATGCGTAAAATTCCAAAATCATCAAATGAACCTAGTGGAATCGTCAAAATACTTATCCGAGGTCGTCTACCAAAAATATTTACCGTGGTCAACTCTAGCTATTTTTAATGTGAAAAGTATTTTCTTTAAAAACATATAATAATTTTCAAAAATTGATACGTCTATGCACGAAAATCATAAATTATCAAATATACCTATGATAGGTCTAAAAAAAAATTAAAAGCTTTTACTCAAAATGATCTATCGGGTTATCATATTCTCCACCTCTAAAAGAAACATTCGTCCTTGAATGAAAGTAGAAGTATTTTTGTGCTGGTGTATACAGTAAAAATAAGTGGTCCAATTTTAAGATCATTAAGGCGCGTCGTAATGACTACCCCTAGAAGCATCGAAGCTCAGCTGGGGTTTCGACCTCGCGGCAGTGTATACCAGCGGCTACGACGGATTGATTTGAAGTTCCCAAAGCACGTGACTAGAGCTGACGAAGTCTATTAGGCAAGCTCAAACCCATATCAATGCATTAAATGGTTGTACCAGCCCTATATCTTTGTAATAAATGCATTTGTACTATGTTAAGATTCTCATTCTTATATAAAAGGGATCTTTTTAATTTAATAAGACACAATACACAATATATACATACTACATATTACAACCAATGCAATATTGAATATACAAGAGTATTGTCTCTTCTCTCTATATTTATTTTTCTTCGTTTATTGCTCATTATATCATAAAGAACCGCATCGCAGCTCTCATAACTATTAATCCTCCTTTGAGTGCCCTTAGCCGGGCATCCGACTTGAACTCGAGGCACCGTATGCTCAAGCGCTAGACCTCGATTTCCAGCATTTTGTTTGATTGTTACACTGTCCACAAGCTATTATCTTATTTTCTAATCTTTCACTTAGCATATATTGCATAACAACTAGAATAAAATTAAATCTAATTGTAATTACCATTTTCAAGGAAAACAATTTAGCGCCCACCGTGGGATAAAAAAAAGTAGTGATTACTTTTTTGTTGGTTTACTACGTAACGCAAGTTATATTTCACGCTTTATCTTGTACAAGATTCTTTTATTTCATGTAAAAATGTTTAACTCGGTGAACGCATACAAAACAAATGGTCTTGAGGACCATGGAGAGAGTGGTGTAGTTGTTCAAAGTATTGGCGCACCGCCACTAAACCCTTGGGGCGCGCTAGAGCCAATCTCTGCCGATTTGGTCTCATGTAATGCTCAACACGTCGATATAAGCTCCTACACTAACAGGAGACCATCAATAAGCTCAGAAAACGCATGCTATGGAAGAACAAGAGGTTACAATTAAAATATTTTGGAAATGTTAAAGGCACAACAACTGGCAATTGCTTAGCTACAAAGCCACCAGAAAACTCCCAACATAGTAGCACCAGAAACGAATCCTCAAGCCGAGCAAGTACCAGAAAGATCAAGAAACAACGGAGACCTCACAAAGAGGATCGAGTCTGGTGAGAAGAAGATAGAAGCCAACGACAAGAAGGTAGAGACCTAAAATTCCAGGTTCGATCATATTTCGAGCGTACCCCCGATCCTGAAGGGTGTGTATTAGAAAAGGTTCGTACAAAAGCCGTTCCCATAGGAAGCGGCTCCAAAACCCATTCCAAAGAAGTTTAGAGTGCCCGACCTTTCCAAATATATTGGAAACTCGGACCCGAATGAGCACGTCACTGCTTACACTTGTGCAGTGAAGGGAAACGACCTAAGGAATTATGAGATCGAATCCATCCTACTAAAAAAGTTTGGAGAGACGCTTTCAAAAGGGGCGATGATGTGGTATCACAACCTAGTCCCAAACTCGATAGATTCGTTTGGTATGCTGGCAGATTCCTTAATGAAGGCACACACTGGTGCCATCAAGGTAGCTACAAGGAAATCTGACATCTTCAAAATCAAGCAAAGGGAGAACGAGATGCTGCGAGAGTTCGTATCTCGCTTTCAAATGGAACAAATGGAACTACCACTACTCTTTTATGACTGTGCAATACAGGCCTTCACTCAAGATTTGAACGAGCAATGTTCGGTAGCTTCGAAGCAGCTGAAGCAGAACATAGTCGAATATCCCGCCATGACTTGGCCGGACGTCCACAACCGATACTAATCAAAGATCAGGGTCGAACACAACCAACTACGACTCCCCTCAAGCTCGGTATATCCTAGAAGGCTTCCGGCAAAGGAGCCTAAGCCAAACAGAGAAAGATACCAATCATCCACTGAAGATAGAAGAAATTCCCCGAGGTGCAATATAACTCGCAATGATCAAAGGACGGATCGAGGCAATTGTCCTCAAAGACTCATTAGAATAGCTGGATTCGATAGGCACACAGGGACTACAGAGGCACCCCGCTTGTCGGAATACAACGTTCACGTCGTCATTTCGTACATCGCATTCGCCACCAGTAAAATTAGAGACACCAGGTGGCCAATGCTTGTACAATCAGATCCTTCGCAAAAGGAACCGTAACATAGTGTGTGAATTTCACAGCACACACAGTCACATGATTGAGGATTGCCGACAACTCCAGGAAGAAGTAGCCTAACTACTTAGCAAAGGTCACCTCTAGGAATTCCTTAGCGACGCAGCCAAAAACCAGTTTTGGGAAAGAGAGGCAACTAAGAAGAATGAAGATGAGCCACAACATGTCATCCACATAATCTTCGGAGGCATCAATGCCCCACAAGAAACCATGCTCAGGAGAACAAATATATCCATCATTAGGGAAAATCAAACTCGGGGTTACATACCCGTGAATGCCCTCACATTCAACATCGAATACATGAAGGCTCTATCTAAGCCTCATAATGACCGCATGGGTAATTTCATTTCTTGTACATACATTTCAAATTAAGTGTGTTCATGTGGATCTAGGTAGCTCAGCCAACATTATCAGGTTGAGGTAGGTGGAGCAGCTCAGACTGCTCGGCCAGATTATGCCCGCCTCTCGAGTCCTCAATGTATTCAACATGGCAAGCAAAATAACGAAAGGAGAAATCACCCTCCCGATTAATGTCGTTGGCACGACCCAAAATATCAAGTTTCATGACATCGAATGAGACGTGAGGTACACTGCACTGCTTGGAAGGCCGTGGATACACTGCAGCAGAGTAGTACCATCCACCCTCCCTCAAATGATGCAATTTCTGACAAATAATCGGTTAAAAATTGTCTATGGGGAACAAAATCAAGAAAAAGAGATGTTTGCGGTACAGGATGTGGCACCAGTGCCAATATACCCACCATCAAAAGAGCCAAAGGATGAGAAAACAACAAAGTAGCTATAACAAGAAATATTCTCGGCTACACCGACTAAACCAAGCAAAGAATCGTACTACATCCTCAAAACAAACGGTTGAAACATATCGAGGCCCATAGCGCCGTCAGCATTAAGGTATGATCATCTCCCTTTTATTAGTTACATTTGATACTAACATGAGTACATGTATTCAATCGAAATGACAAAATATATTCCAACTCAAAGGCCTCGGGTTCCAAATACGTATGCTGCACTCTTTTCCTTTGACAAGGTTTTTATCCCATGAAGGGTTTTACCAGCTAGGTTTTTAACGAGGCGACATCCATATGCCACCTAAGGATGAATCAACAAGTATTCAAGTCTTCTCTTCAATCAACCTGAAATAGTAGGGAACATCCACCGGGAAGGTCGCCTCATCGGAGAATCTAAGATGTGCTAAATGGGGTCTCGATAAGAAAAATGATGTATCGGGCCAAACAGTCGAACGAACCATGTTCGTATAGAATAATTGAGCCCTAAACAGAAAAACGTGTATACTTGTACCAAGTAATCAATGAATACTTTCCCCTCCATCAAAGCATTTCATGTTTCAAAGAAGTTAAGTATTTATTACAAAAAATGGCTCTAGAGCCAAAAACATCCCGAACACTCGGGGAGTGACGTGTAAAACTTGATGTTGTACGACCTCCGGTGTTAGTAACTTTGAACTTACAAGACATCAATGAGGCAACTTCAAGGTTACAAAGCAGCTCCAGCATCCAAAAATGTCCCGAACACTCGGGACTGGCATCAAAAACTAAAATTTGTATATCCCCGGGGTCTAAAGATTCTAACTCCTAAGCCCTTAATGAGGCAACATCAAATCTACAAAAATGGCTCCAGAGCGAAGAAAACTTTCAATGTCTCGGGGACTGCACCAATTGCCATCCTATCGACTTATCTAAACTTGAGGCCATAAGACCCCATATGGGAAACCTCGACCACGTCGACCCTTATAAGGAAACCAAAAAAACTATAAATCCTCAAGCAACGCATGAACCGCACTTGTGCCAAGTAACCAAAATGGTAGGACCTCAAGTGAGGCATGTAAAAGTTATATGTTCTTACAAAAAGGCATTATCCCGACCCTAAAGTTAAGGCTATATATTTCGAATTTGCAAGAACCCTAAAAAGGCATACCCTCGATATAGACACCAAAAATACTTCATTATGGAACTAAAAGGCTATGGTAAAACATAAATGACTTCTGCCATAAGGATCCGGCCAAACTAACGCAACTAGGGAACGCCTGATCGTGGCTATAAAATCAAAGGCCTTCAATTACTTCGAAAGAACTTTGAAAAGAACCGGTTAAACATGCTACCATAAACATAGGAAAAAGAGCTTCGACCATGTAAGCTCCATACTTATGGCTTTGAAATCACTCAGTCACTGAGAAAAGCCTCCCGAGTGCTCGTTCATTGCCATATAATGACTCACAATCTAGGTTTTTATCAAACCGTCGAAGAGTCAGCAAAAACATAATTTTAAAAGTCCTCAACGAGGGAAATAAAGCCTGTTAAAAGTCATACCGACCCAATGCGTAAGATCCACTGCCGCCAGCCCATATAAAATTTTGTATCAACCAAATTTTTAATTGATACTGCCGCTAGCCCATATAAAAGTTCGTACCGACCAAACACGTAGGAGCCACTACCGCTAGTCCCTAAGAGAGGTCGTGCCGACCTAATGTGTAAGAGCCTAAGGGCCAACTTTAAATTCAAAAACATAAGGGTTAAAGAGCTCTAGTCGAAAAGGAGACTGAACCCAAAACATTTAACTTAATATTCCCAAGATCAAAAGCATAAGTGCTTAAACACCGGCTTATACTAAAAGGTTAGACCGACCAAATGCGTATGAGCCTACGGGCCAGCCTAACAAGCACCAGGGCCATACTATACACCTAAGGGTTATTTTTAACTTGAAGACCCGTTCATCTGGATAACAACTGGAAAACATCAAAGGAAAGGGAAAATCGCGAAAGATGAAACCCCAAGGCTTCCTTTTCTATTCATAGGTGAAAAAAATACAAATATCCACTTACAATGTTCTTTAAAAGCACTATATAAAAAATCAGTAAAGAAAGGCGTCCCCCTCTTTCTCACTATCTTCGGTATCAGACAGAAGGAACTCAACATCTTATTTGTCTGCCCTTACCTGCTTTATCTCTTCCAAGAGATTGAAGCCCGTGGCATTGATCTCCTCGAGGGATTCCATATGAGAATTACAACTAACATACTCTTTGCTCCCTCTTTCGCGATCAAGACCCCCTCTCAGCTCAGCTCGAGCTTCAACAACGTCCTTCAAATAGATGGATACTTTCTTATGAGCCTTAGTTCGAATTGCTTTGGCTTCAGCCCGGGCGTCCACATCTTTGGCTTTTATCTTCATAAACTATTACTCGATCCTTGGAATCATGTCTATTTGGATCGAGCTATTCTCACGAGCACTGTAAAATTGTACTCCGAGGGTAGAAGCTTTGGCCAAAGCATCCTTCTTAGCTACAACATGGGAATCCACCTGAGCTTTAGCTTATCGCACTCGCACACGGCTTGACTAACTTTGCTCCAAAGGCGCTCCAGGTCCTCCATCTTTTTCTTTAACTGAAGTAAACGAAACATTAGCCTCAGAAGATAGAAGAAGAAACACGCACTCCCTTGCAAAAAAAAATTACTTGTTCCTCGAAGTAGCTTTTATAGTTTAGACTTTTACTCGCCAAATACCGCATGTGTGCCAACTCTTCCTCACCTGAGGGATTTCTCCCCATCCACAGCTTTTCGCAATTTGGCCTCATGCTGAAGCAACTAAAACTTTAGCTTGTTTCAAGCCAATGAACGAGGAACTCAATAAAAGCGTAAAAATTGCAAAAACTATTAAACCAATATAATCATCCAAAACTCACGAGAAAGTACAACCACTGAGCTTCTTCAAAATTCCAGTGCACATCTACTTCTCTGGATCCATCTGCCCCAGTAGAACCGCCCCCGATTGGGATACGGTCGCTTGATATATGCGGCCCCTGGATTTGAACATACCTCAAAGTACCTTCGATGGGAGAAGAAGTCGGCGACAGTGAACCCTCATTCCTTGAGGTACTTTCAACGTGAAAAAAAGATGGAAGTAGAGAAGGGACCATTTCTCTAAAGCCAGAGATCTCTGGCACTTCAAGCTCAGCTGCAACGTCCTCTCTGAGCCTTGGGGCTGGGCTCGGCTTGCCATAAGCACTGTCGCCCTACAAAGGCCCCTTTTATTATTATTATTCCTCGCCCCGGAAGCTGACGATCTTTCCCCCTCTCCGAGAGGGAACGATCTTGCTTCAATGAATTCCTCAATACCTACGATAATGGAGTTAGTACGCATAAACAGAAAGTGCTTTTCAATAAAAGATCAAAACACATAGCACGTACCGTGGTGTTTTACCTACCATCTACTCTTAGACAAGTCTGGACACTTACATTAAACATAAGTCGAGTGGGTAGCAAAATCCCAAGCCCAATCCGTCAAGTCGGAGACCTCGTATGGCATCAATGGAATTTCTCCAAAAAGGGAAAGAAAGGCGCATTTACAGAGCCCGCCTCCGCCATAAGAAAAATAAAAAAGTCAAAAATGTACCACATACCTGTAAAACTCCATTCCTTGAGAAATGGCAGGAACTCTACAGGGATAATGTCAATAATCCATACTAGGAAGAATTGGGTTATCCATCCTCGATCCCTATCTTCTTTATCAGCAACAATGAAGGGCGTGGTGGATCGACACCGTAAGGTTAGCTAGCCAGGGTGGTGAAAAGGCCGGTATAGCCTGATTAGATTACTAAGGGTAAACTCGAGCCCTACTTCCTCCAAAACATCTCATCATCAATACTATCCTTCAAAATAACGGATGAACCTATGCCTAAGTAGCCTGATACTTTCGACAGAAGTCAAGAACAACCTATCAAGGGGGACCCAGCATAAAGGGGTAAGTATATATGTCCAACCCCTCGACATGATCTATGATGCTATCTTCCGGGAAAGGTACCTCCAGTACTACCTTTTCCCCATATCCACATAATGAAATCTCGTTAGGTTATTCATTCTTCATAATGGATACCCTATGTCTGCTTGGAGCAAAATCCCTTGGCTTTATCTTGTTACATGTGATGCACTTGAACTCAAAGTTGATCGCTTCAACTTGCCAGGGATCCACTCTCCTTTAATGAATTCTTGTCATCTTATTAACTTCCCAAACCATCTGCCCCAGTTTCACACAATTCGGACTTTAGCTGATCTCAAATGCCTTTACTTATTTCCCTCAAATGTCTTTATCATCTTCAAAATTATTTTATTGCTTCATAATTAAACTAACTTTAAGACCAATCCTAGAATTACAAGTGCATTTCATGTCAGTAAAGTCAGCAGGAAAGGAACTATAAAATTAAAAGAGAACTAAACAAAATATGACTAGAAATAACAGGAAACAGAAAATTGCATTAGACAGACGGTGAAAAAGTTTGAAACACAAAACAAGCAAACTAAACTAGGGCTATAACCCTGGAACAAACCTAGATAACTCTAAATGAGTTACTACGACTAAAGGAACTATTCAAACTACAAGGACAGAAGGGTTTGAGTCACAAGACAATATTCGGTTTACCACCCTAAAATAACCCGGACAACAGAAATGACAACAAAATAAACCACCAAAACTTCTCTCCGGTTAGCCAATAAAGGAGCTTCTTTCCAATTACCAAGCACGGAATCTTAGCCACTATGTTCCACACCAATATTATCAATACCATTACCAACTTCAACATCATTAACTTCATCTATCAAGTTCCCAAGAGGATTCAAATACTCACTGTCATTGTCCTTGATCACAATTTTCCCTTCTTGAATCATTCTTTCTATTTCCCTTTTCAAAGCATAACAATCTTCAATTTTATGCCCTTGGACGTTAGAATGGTACATGTATCGAACAGTAGGATCAAACCTTTTGCATATGGGTCTGGAGTATAGCCGAGGAGCGGCTCAATCAGGCCAGAATGCTTTAACTTTTCAAACAAGCTTGTATTGGACTCCTCGATTAGCATGAAACTATTTTTTTGCCTTTGTTCCCCTACTTTCCCCTATTTTCTAGGGCTGTTGTGTGCTCGAAAATGATGAGAAGGCAAGAATGCATTATTCGGTACTGGCGCTTACCATAGGGAGTGACCCGGTGGTTGGACAGATGACCTGATATTGTTCGGAGGATAATACTGAGGTGGATTATGTAGAGCTCGGGGATAGGCTTGGGATTGGGGTTGAGGCTGGGGATATTGGTGAGGCGGACCCGTTGGACCATGTCGTGATCCTATGACAACTATGGCAACATCATCATGTTCCTTCTAACCCAGAAAACTTCCCGTGTCATTCTGAATTGCTTGTATTATGGCTTTTAAAACAAGGTAGCTCATGATCTTGCTCGACTTCAGCCCATCTTCTACCATTTATCCTATTTTTAACACATTGTTAATAGGCTTACCTACAATAGAGATCAAACACCCAAAGTAAGTTGGCCTTTGAGCTTGAAGAAAGTACTCGATCATCTTGTTTTCTTCCATCAAGGGATTGACTCTGGCAGCTTGCTCTCTCCATCTGAGCTCGTATTCCTTATAGCTTTCAGTAGGCTTCTTTTCTATCTTGGTGAGGGACATGCGATCCCGTAGGATTTCTATATTATACTAAAAGTGTCGGGAAAAGGCCTGAGCCATATCATCCTATGTGTACCACCTGCTAGCGTCTTGGCGGGTGTACCACTCCAGAGCTGCCCCATTTAGACTCTGACTTAAATACCCCATCAATAATTGGTCTTTCCTGTCAGCGCCTCTCATCTTAATGCAATAGCCTTTCAAATGGGCCGCCAAATCTCCTTTTCTGTCATACAAATTAAACTTTGGAATCTTAAACACAGCAGGCAGTTGGATGTCAGGAAATAAGCATGGGTCTTTGTAAGACATGCTCATCTGACTCCTTATCTATTGCATGTTTCCTAAAGACTGCTCTAAGATTTTCACATTCCTGGATATCTCGTCTTGGTCCATTGTCTTAGTAGGATTTTCAGTTTCCCTGGGAGGCTCAAAATGAGGAGCGTGAGAGTATGGATCCGAGACCTTGAAAGTTGGTTCTGGAGCACAGTGTTGGGCATTGGAGATTTTGAACACAGTCTCGCTAGAGGATCGAGGAAAGGTAGCTGGTGGATGATCTACGAAAACATGAGAGGTCAAAGGAGCGGGATGTGATGTGCTTTTAAGGGGTGAAGTGTGAAAAGGTTGTAGGGAGATATCAACAGCAGTGGGAACCTAGGCTTGTGATAGTGGTGGGATAGTTGCAGGGTATTCAGTGTAGTTAGTGGGGAATGAAGGTGGAGGATGCCCCCTGATCCAAGACTGATACATTTCTGTCATCTGCTATTTCAACCTTTGGACCTCCTCTTTCAGATCAGACTCCAACTCCACAAACTCCCTCGACGGGTCAACAACTCTTGTGTCCAACTCTTTGCCAGCCATGACTATCTTGCTCTTCGACCTTGAGTTGTATGGATGAGTTACCTTAAGAATCACAAACCAACCACCCTTCTACTCAATGGAGATAATAAAAAAGAACAAAATGAGTTAATCACATTAGCATTAGGGCATTTAACAGGTAAAATATGACATTGTGTGCAATGCGCCTAGCAACAATTAATGGCTCAAGAATGACTTCGAGGGTCACAAGGTCACTTGGCATCATCCAATTTGTTCATTTCAATCTTCTCTTTTTTTCCTTTTTAGCACTTCTTGGCATGCTCATTTTCCTTCCTTTTTTTCTTTCTGAATATCACTCTTTTCTTTCCTCTCATTTTTCACGTCCCACAACTTCATCCTCCCTTTTTTATCTATATTTTTTTACGCTTTTTTTGATTTTTAAAAAAATAATGATTCGATCGAACCCTATATAGGTTGTCTATGTTCGCCTGAATCAGATCTTTGTGTAGTTCGTGAGATGGGGAATAAAGTAAACAAATTAACGTTCCTTTTTTTAAACAGATACTCTATGAGAAATTATTAAGGAAAAAAAATTAGAAGAGAAAAAATATTTTTTGACTCTTTTTTTCTAGAAAGGAAATCTAAAGAACGAACCAAAGAAAAAATATTTTGAATTTTCACTTGATATCCTGAAAAAAGACTTAGAAAGGAGAAATGAAAAAGATAAAAAAATTGGATTTTAATTTGTGATTACCTAAGAGAGAAATTCTAACGATAAATAAAAGAAAAAGTATGTTTTTTTCTTCAATATATAAGGTACTAAAGCTCTAGTGAAAATAAAAGAATATATATTTTTTCTTTTTATCAACTCCCGAAGAACCTCCAAATAAAATCTTTTTGGATTTTTGAAATTAATATCTTAAAGAAAACTTCTAAAGAGGTATTAAAAGAAATTTTTCCCTTTTTCTTATCTTTTTAGTCTTAATACACTAAAGTAAATATAAAAGCAATTCTTATTTTGAGTTCTAGATATTAATTTCTTAAGGAAAACCACCTCAAAAGAAAAAGAAATTGTAGAATTAATATTCTAAAGAAAACTTCTAACGGCAATGTAAAACGTAAAATCTCTTTTTTTTTTTAATTTTTGAGTTAAAACACAATTTTTCAAATACACAATAGAAAGTAAAATAACAAAAAACTTGACATTACTGTACAACACTAGAAGGTAAAAGACAACATAAAAAAAGACTCAAAACATAAAAAAAATCTCCTTAAGCAACTCATACATGAGCGATCCTAATTGGATGGTCTTGGAGTGTCTGTCATACTCAAACACAGGTAAGTAGATCCACTCCTATATAAGAAAATTGAAACCAATACTATATGAGACAATAACACTCCCCAGTGGACACATGCAAGACATGATAGGGGCTATTTTCTTAAAACAACCTATATGGCCAAAATGTGGCAAGAAATGCAAACTCAACAAAATGTGACCTATGAAACATGGAAAAATTACTTTGAAGAAATGACTAATTCTATAGAAATAGTCTCTGTGGAAAAAAATTCTAAGCATGCAAATTCAACACAATGGACATTAAAAGTTAGTTTGAACCACTTTTGCGAAAATAGCCTTATTTTGCAAAATGGCCTATATGGTCAAAAACGGCTAGACATGCAAATTCAACAAGGACGGGCCTTAAAGTAAAGAGATACCTAATTATGGATTCAAGACTCTTCGAAATTAAACAAACTACTTTGCGAAAATAGCCCTATTTTGCAAAAAGGGCCGATATGGTCAAAAGTGACTAGAGATGCGAGATATAACTATGACCCTCGAAGCCAAGAACCTAAGAATAACTATGAAGACCGGTCCCTATATGGTTCGTCTACGTATCCCGCCCCGAAAGAAAAGAATTAAGTTTATGTAGTTCGGGAAGATTGGATACAAGCGAGAATTAAAAAAACAACTAATATAGAGAAAATATATTTTTGTCTTTTTCTTGAAAAATGATGAAACAAGTAAAATCATTTGGATTTTCTTTTTCTCTTTTTTTTTTTTTGAGAAAAGGATGGGAAAGTGCAAAATCTTTTTGGATTTTTTATTTTTATTTTTTTGCCCTTTTCTTGAAAAGCGTGAAAAAAATTATCACTGGGCCCTACTTGCTTTATTTTATACCTCACACTATTTTCTTTCATTTATCCTTAACCCTTATTGGTCTGTCAAATGACCTTTCTTACCCTTGACGATTGCAACATGTAGCACATAAAATGCATCAGGATGGTCTTTTATTTGTTGGGTACATCTGTCCTAAACGGACCCAACCCCTATGTTGAGTCCCCAAAATCAAATGCACATTATGCAAACAAGTGTTCCTACTATGGATCCAGCATGAGGCTATATTATTCTAGGTTTAAATCCTAGTGTATTGTTCTAGACTTAGTGTACCCGAGCAGACAATTCGAGCCGAGCGGGGCTATGTACCGGGAAAAAAAAGGACATCCGGCTTTGTAACTTGTCCGAACCTCTTTCTAAATTAAGGTATGACACTAACAGAAAAGAAGTATCGCTAGCGTGCACTTCCCCGAAGATGAGAAAAGAAAGGTTCCGCAGCTGTTTATGTATAGTTCAAATAATATCAAAACAGTAAAAAATGACATTTAGCACATCAGTCACAAACATGTAATACAAATCAGATAATAAATAAAAGCCAATTATATATGTTATTCTAAGCTCGAATT
This sequence comes from Nicotiana benthamiana, assembly GCA_034376525.1. NCBI lineage: Eukaryota > Viridiplantae > Streptophyta > Magnoliopsida > Solanales > Solanaceae > Nicotiana > Nicotiana benthamiana. Next base: position 80,731,270 of record CM067328.1, on the reverse strand, counting down.
CTGAACCCTGAACCAGAAGTTCTGGGTTTTTGTCTCTAGCACACCTCCTTTTTCTACCACCGGAAGCGGTATTAGGGATCTTTTCAAATTAAAGTGACAATATTAAAACAGAATTATTTATTTAAGTTCAGAGTTGCTACTTGGGATAATTTATGGTGTCCCAAGTTGCCGGTTAAAAATTCCGAATCGAGAAAGTTTGACTTTGTATTGTCCGCGAAACACAGAAAACTGGATAAGGAATTCTACTAACCCAGGAGAAGGTGTTAGATATTTTTGAATTTCGTGATATTAGCACGGTCGCCTCAACTATTATTATTGGCCTAATTATCTGATTAATTCTATATTTAAATCTATTATGCATTTTTAACTTTATAACCGCTTTTAATATTTATGAAACTTATTTGAACAAGTCGCGATGACGTGCACTCATTTGTTTTGTACACATTGCAATTCGCGTCATGGGAGCTGTACCCAAGATCTAAACATGTGTAATTTTTATTACTATTAGGAGTTGTGATCGGGTCACATGCGAAGAACCACCATCTCAAAAGCGAAGTTTTCCCATCCCCTCCAGTATCTCAACTGCGAGCTTGACATCACAAATGCGAGGCTCGCATTTACGAACAGATCTTGGAAAATGCAAGACCTGCAGTTCAGCAACACCGGTTGTTGCTTCAACTGTCCAAAATCATCTGCAATGCATCTGAAAATCACCCAAGCCCGTCGAGCATCAATTCGGATATCCACAAAGTGTAATAATATCATACAAACTATCTCGCAAGCTCAAATTATCAAAATAATATCAAAACTCAAGAATTGATCATTAAAACCCAAGATATTTTAAAGTTGAACTCGATTTTTTAACTTTTAACATCATGCGCCGAAATGGCTCGGGTGAACCGGGACCCCAACCAAATATGTATAAGTCCAAAATAATCATATGAACCTACTGAAATTATTAAATTATAGATCCAAGGTTGTTTACCAATAATGTTGATTGTGATCAAGTCTAGGCATTTTAAAGTTAAAAATTACATTTTCTTTAAAATTTCACATATGAAGGGGAGCCTTGGCGTATCTGGTAAAGTTGCCGACATGTGACCAGGAGGTCACAGATTTGAACTGTGATAATAGTCTCTTGCAGAAATACAAGGTAAGACTGCGTACAATAGGCCCTTGTGGTCCGACCCTTCCTCAGACCGTGCATAGTGAAAGCTTAATGCACCCGGCTGCCTTTTTTTTTTAATTTCACATATAAACTTTTCAAAAATCGACGCAGATCAGCAAGCAAGTTATACATCATCAAATTAAGTTATAAAAAGTCTCGTAATACAGGAAGGGAAGGTAGTACTCAAAATGCGACATCAAGTCGCTACATATAATACTGCATATATACACTCCAAAAGCAACTACTACATTTTAGTGTTAAGCAAATTGAAGTTGGTTATCTGATTTCTCATTGATACCATGTGACTGGTTTATATCAATCTTTTATTATGTAGATATTAGGTATTCCTATAGAGAAGTATTCACTTGTAAATTTCCATTAAAAAAAGAACCACTATTTTTTTTTGTGCAAAAGATAGAACATATATATACATATCAACTAGTGCATACAGAGAGAACTATTATAATACCTAGTTAAGCTACCACCATGTAGGTACTATTCATACTACTACTACCTCCAGTGTGCATAATATTTACATAAGCATTATGACCAAAGTCATGCATTGTCTGGGTTAAGGTTTCATCCAAAATACATTATTTGTCATCTTCCAGTGTTTTTGTTACAAAAAGAGGTGGCACATGATACATAAAAGGATCCGTTGTTGGATCAAAAATTTTTGCTGCCTTTGCTAGCTGATTTGCTACCATGTTTTGCTCTCTGTATGCATGTTGTACTTGCGGATTACTAAGCTGTGGAGGAGGTTCCTGCAGCCAGCTATCATATTAGAATAAGAATGATTATCAACTTGCAATAAGAAGACAATACGTTTAGCATCCAATTCCACTTGTATAGGCGTCAAGTTATACTATAAGACTAATTTAAGGCCAGCGATCAATGCATATAATTCAGTAGATATTACAAATGCCTTGTGTATATATTTTGCGAAACCAAGTATCCAGGCCCCTTTTGAGTTACGTATTAATCCCCCAATAGCATTGGCATTTGGAACAGTAGCCCCATCAATATTTAACTTATAATAGTTTTGTATAGGAGGTAGCCATTGAAGGATTAAGGGGTGCTTTTTCCTAGGCTTATGAAAATAAGTTGTAAGATAAGTAAACTCGGTGACTTGCATAGTTATTGTAGAGATATTTACGTTATCCTTTGTTGATTTGAAATTATTCTGATTGTGAATTATCCAAATATTCCATAAACATATAGTAAGAAAAATTTTGGAAATTACTTTATGTGGAAAAGTGATATTAGGAAGATGAATTAGAGCATATAGCCAATTAGTGGTGCGATGAATGGGAAGAATATATCTTATAAGGTTGTTCATACCTAGTTCCTCCCAAATAGGTTTAGCGTTAGGACATTCAAAGAAAATGCGGTATATGCTTTCTTCAGCATGTTGGCAGTATGCACAATTGCTACTTTGTATAAGTCTGATATGCGCAAGATATAATTTAGTGGGTAGTCTATCATGGCAAAGCAACCAAAGAAAAGTTTTAAGCTTTGGTAAGATTGGCAGTTTCCATATACAAGTAAAGTTAGAACAATTAGTGACGTTTGTGGAATTTGCTAATAGACTGTGATAGCTAGAATGTATCGTAAATGTACCAGTTGATGATAGCCCCCAGTAAGGGTAGTCTGGGGTAGTTATTGTACGTGAAATGTAGGTGTTATGTATTGGCTATATGACATCTGTAGGTAGCTCAATGACATTAGATTCCAATCCCAATTGGAGTTATTAAGGTAAGAAGACAGTTTAATATTTAACCGATCTGTTGGTAGTGGTCCTTGTATGCGTGATCTATGTGTAGTACCAGGTTGTATCCAGGGGTCATTCCAAAAATTAATATGATGGCCTCTTCCAATTCTCCATTGTAGGCCTCGTTGGCATGATCTCGAGCCTCGTAGAATATTTGACCAAATAAGGGACATCTTATAACCTCTATTTCTAGTTAAGTACTTATTCAGTAGAATCTGAGCTCATATTGTATTAGGGATTTAAAAGCTCTCCAAGCCAAATTAGCTAGGAGTGCTTCATTTTTAACGTGATGTTTTTGAATTCCCGAACCACCTACTTCTTTGGGATTAGTAACAGTGCCCCATTTGAGAAGGTGGATTTTTTTCTTAGTAGAAGTTGTGCCCCAGAGAAAATTACGCTGGTATTGATTCATTCTATCCATAATAGCCTGAGGAATACTAATATATTGCATAATATGATTAGGTAAGTTGTTTAAAGTGGATTTGATTAAAGTAGTTGTGCCTGCTAAGGTAAGAAATTTTTTTTTCCATCTAGCCAAATTGTTTTTAAAATTGTCAAGAAGAAATTGGAAATCTTGTGTTTTTGGTGTGCCTTGGAACATAGGAAATCCTAAATATTTTCCAATGGACCTACCCTCTCTTATATTAAAAGAGCTTCTGATAAAAAGTTTGTCTTCCTACTTACAATTTTTGAAGAAGTAAATCTTTAATTTTTCGAAATTAATCTGTTGCCCTGAATGAGACATAAAATCATTTAGCACATCCACAATAGTATGGCAGCTTTTGGTGGTTACTTTTGAGAATAAGATGATGTCATTCCCAAAGAAAATATATGAGAGAGGTATTCCATTGGATGAGAGTTTAAGAGGCTGCTATTGAAGGTATTCCACCTCTCTTAAAATTTTATGGGATAACATTTCCATAGACATTATAAATAAGTAGGGAGATAAGGGATCCCCTTTCCTTAATCCTCTAGTTGGTGAAAACTATAGGGACCTAGTACAGTTAATAATGATTGATGTAGAGGTAGTAGTAACATAAGACATAATTAAAGATATCGTAGTTTCTGGAATATTAAAATAATGCAGTGTTTTCTTTATACAGGACCATGATCAAATGCTTTTTCTAAATCTAGTTTAAGTATCATGGCTGATGATTTGTCTTTCAATTTTGAAATATAGTTAAGGGTTTCTTGGACAATTATGGCATTTTCATAAGCTCTTTTACTCTGTTGAAAGCTAGTTTGAGTAGGGCCTATTAGTTTATTAACTATAGGTTTCAGTCTACTAACTATAATCTTTGTAATTAGCTTATATAAGGTATTGCATAGACTAATAGGACAAAATAGAGCAATAGTAGAAGGATGTTTGACTTTAGGTATTAAACAAATAAATGTTTTATTCGGCTCCTCCAGAATACTCTTAGTGTAGGAAATATCCTCACATAACCTAATGACCTTATTTTTTACCGTTGTCCAGTAATTTTGAAAAAAATAAGGGTGTAATTTATCTGGCCCAGGAGACTTATAAGGCTTAATGTCAAACATAGAATTTTTAATCTCCTCCTCGCTAAACGGAGATGTGATATCATAAAAATCTTGATAAGAAGGATTCCAAGTATTAGGGCTCCAATATGAGTTAGTACTATGTGATTGTTGGGTACTAAGTAGATTTTGATAATAGTCAAGGATGAAATTATGAAGCTTGGTATGGTCGTCTAACCAATTTCCAACTGAATCCTTTAAAGCCGTTATTTTATTCCTACGTCTTCGATGAAGAGTAGACATATGGAAGAACTTAGTATAGGCATCACCATCATTAATCCAGTTAATCCTAGATTTTAGTTTCCAATATTCTTCTTCTATGCGAAGTAAATTACTATACTCTAAATTGAGTTGTATTTCTAAATTTTGGAGGAAGATGCTAGTTGGTTAATGCATTGAATGTTGTATTCCTCCTAGTCTTGCTAAAATTTTCCATTTTTCTTTAAAAATATTGCCAAAAGTTTGTTTATTCCACCTAAATGCTACAGTTTGGAATTTATGGATAGTGGGAAATGGAGGTTGATCCTCCAACCAGATGTTATGGACTAGCATTTGGAATTGAGGATGCGAAGCCCACATAGTTTCAAAGCGGAATATATTTTGATGTACATTTATAGGAGGTTCTAAAGTAAGTAAAAGTGGACAGTGATGAGAGTGTGTTCGAGGTAAATGACTAACTAATGCTTCAGGATATAAGTTTAACCAATCATAGTTAGCCAAAAACCTATCAAGTCTTTCTAAAATTGTGAATTCAGGACTACGTTTATTTGTCCGGGTATACTTGCTACCCTGAAAACCTAAATAGATTACATTGCAATAGTTAATAAGATTACCAAAGTTGTCAGCTCTATTATTATTAATGGGGAGTCCCCCAAACTTTTCATTAGAGTTAATAATTTCATTAAAATCACCACCAAGTAACCAAGGCATAGATAAAGTTTCATGCAAGTATGCTAAGTTATTCCATAATTCCTTACGCAGAGGATGAGTCGAACTAGCATAGATGGAAGATAAAAGCCAGGAAGGTTTATTAGGACTTACCTGCACCTCATAGTGGATTTCTTGATCATTGAGACTCAGTTCAGTAACATTTATGCTAGCCTCATTACATAACACCAGTAAACCCCCCAATAAGCCCATTAGCCCGCACTTGTGACATGTTAGTAAAACCAAAGTCCTCACGAAGTCTACTATGATCTTGCATGTGGGTTTCAAGTAGTATAGCTAAAACTGGCCTGTGATAATCAAATAGGGACCTAAAGTGCCGACGAAACTCAGGGTTATGTGACCCCCTACAATTCACACTAGAAAGTTCATGTAATAGTTAGGAGAGGTTGTCTCCCTCATGGGAGATGGATTAATCTGACTGACTGTCTGTGTCACAGTCAGACCTAGACTTAGAGAATGACTGTTCTGAAGTAGAGTAGAAGTAATACCATGGCATACTTGCATGTCGCTGGGTTTGTTATTTGACGGAAGTTTAAACTGCATGCTCTCATTTCTGGGGGCATTTGAGAATGAATTTTTTTCGAAGTGCTCTTGTAGGGTATAAAGATGAAGACCTTCAGCCACAAAAATTCTGTCCTTGTTGCTCTCAATTTCTGCTAATATCTCTACTAGCTCCTGACTTGTTTGAACATCTAGTGGGTGAGGAGATTGAGGAGGTGTTTCATGTGGACTGTCTGGTGGAGTAAGCTACTCTAATGGGCTGATTAGTCTCACATATGGGGAGAGGGGGTTGAATATGTCCAGTGCTTGAAACCAAGGTGCATAGATCTATCCCATATGATGGGGAGGGTAGAAGGGCAGGAAATGGAAATTTTGGTTCCCCATTGGAATTGGAGGCGGTGGAGGTGGACTATTCTGTCATTGAGCTTGCATGGAGGAGGAAGCTTGGCTGCCAAAGAGGAGTGGGGACTAGGTCGAGAACCATTGGTTTAGTTGTATGCTTCCATCCTTATTCTCATTCCCTCAGTTATTATTCCGCTAAATGAGTAGGGTTCCGAATTAGGAGTACCACTTCTTAGTTGTTCAACTCCATCGTGAACAGTAAGGCATACCCCTGAAGGCCCATCTCGAGCCATGATTGAAGAGGCTGATCCATACTGATCTGTTGCGAGGTGTATATCATGGGTGCTGAGATGTGAGGAATTTGAGGGCCCTGCTTGATCAGCCTGGGTAGTTGGAAGAAGTGGTTGTTCACTTCCATGATTTCTCTGAAGTTCTGGTACCGGTTGAGGTTGGTTAAGATTGGTCGCTGCAACTTTGCTCTGTAAGTGTTGGACTAAGGGATATGTATTATTTGAAGTGTCTGCAGCAATGGCATTAAGCAGTGGGTATGTGATAGGGGAATGGATTGGGGTAGCATTTGTTGGTGGTGGGTGGTCACATAGGGGATAATTAATATCCATGCATGTAATAGTAGATTTGGTCTTATCGAAAGTTACTGTGGCATGCAAACTATTAGTGTTACTAGTGGGTAGTAAAGAGGACGTGGCTAAAGGGGATGAGGTGAATGGCAAGACAAGAGGTACTGTTAGGTCCAATTGTGTATGTGTAATAACAGGTGTCATATCCATCTTAGGTGGCTTAAGAGGCAGAAAAGACATGTAAGATTTATTTGGTAATTCTGATAAAGCTTTAGTGGAGGGAGTAAATTGTTGATTGGTTGGGGGTGGCAGTAATAATGGGAAAGTTAAATGAGTATTACTACTTGGGGTGGGTTTGACCTGTGCCAAGGTAGCTGGATTAGCAGTATTATTGACCATTGGGCTTGTGTCCATAGAGTCAAAGTGAGGCCCAATTGTATCAGCTAGAAGGCTGAAAGAATTTTGTAAGCCATTACAAGGCTTTAACGGCCCACTAAACAGTAGATCGTTTGAGCCCAAAGCAGGGCCCTTAGGGTTAAAAACCCTACCTGGTTGCGCAGTCGCCGGCAACTGTTCCCTGCACGATGTAGATGTAGTATTTGTATTCCATTGTTGACTATACTTTGTGTTGAGTTTTCTTGAAAAAACAATCGTTTTCCATTCATGGTCAGTATCGGTAGAAGAGAAAGGTGTTTCCGTTGTAAGAGTTGCTGTATTTGGGGTAGGTGTTGAACAAGTTTGGAGTGTATGGGCAAGATGGCCACAGCCCGTACACAGTATATTCACACCTTCATATATAAGGCTTTATCTGTGATTGCCTATATTAATATAGGATTTAAGAGGTCGTTCAAGAGGGACCTCTATAAAAATACGAGCATAACGTCCTCGTGTAGTTGTAGATGTGCAGGTGTCGATTTATAAGAGTTTTCCAAGTTTAGAACCAACTCGTTGTAGAATTTCTGTATCATAGAACTCCGTTGGCGACTCCGGTAGCCTTACCTAGATGACCGAGTAGGTTAGTTGGGTAGTTGAGGCTGTAAACGTGGGTTCCCATCGACGTACTGATAAGAAATGATTCAAAAAGAACCACGGACCTCCCTGAAGAGCTTTTAGCATGTTATCTTGTTGTTGAAATTTAATAAGGAAGAAATCCGATCCTAAATCAATAAGAGGGAGTTCTTCAGTAGGCTTCCAGAGTTCCTTGAGCTTTGTCTTCAAGCCCTGATGCGCAATTTTTCTGCCAAATAGCTTAACTCTTACTGAATGTTTCCAGGGCTCATATAGTCTCTCCTTATCAGTAGTTGCTATTGGAATAAAGTTATCATCTTCCTCCTTATTCTGAGTTATCTTGTCAGTTAAGTCATGATTAGGTATAATCTGTTGATAATTGGTTATAGAGGATGATAGATATTTATTTGTCAGTAGGGTTTGTAGGAAAGAAGCTGTTGGTAATGGTTTGTCATCAATTGGCATAGAGGAGAGGTTAGATCTGGTGGTTCCTCAATGGTATGGTGGGGGGATGTGGTTGAAGTAGTCATATAGAAAATGTTTAATGGCAGGTTGAAGAAAGTGTAGAAGCAGCTATACGAAGGTAGATATTAGTTTACGTCCAAACTGGGTCAAAATATGATCCAAAAAAAAACATCAATTTTTCTTTCTTTTTATTTTTTTTCTTTTTTTTGCATTGCGAAGTATGTTATGCGATAATTGTTCTTTGTCTGAGTCTGAAATAGAAATAAGCCATCTTTTTAGGAATATCGATAAGAAAGTATGTCTTGAGTAATTTGAATATACTTTTTCGGTTAAAGCTATACACACTAATAATATAAAAAATAATTGTATTTTATTATTAGGGATCATTTAGTTGGTGACATAAGGAATTATAATTTCAGAATAAATTATGGTATTATTTTATGTCATGTTCTGTATTTTTTGATTCGTGGATTAGTAACCTTGGAACTGTTCTACCACAATTGCAATATTATTTTTAATCTAATGTATCTACCAATAAAAGTATATGCACTAAATAATCATGTTATTAATCTCCGCATTATAATCTCAAAATATTTTCATCTAACCAAATGACCTCATAGTTTAATTGAATATGCTATAAAAAATTACTTACCATTTATTGTAGGCAGCTAGAGTGAGTGTTTTTATAGGGGTATGCGAATTCCAATATAACCAATAGATCGGATAGAAAAAATATATTATTGGTTTATTGGTATGGTGTTATTGATTTAACGGTAAGTAAACTGATTTTGTTATAAATATATTATATTATGAATATTCATATAATACTCCGTTGTAAATAAGCTTCCTGAAAACGTTTATCCATGTGAGACTCTGTCCTAAATATATTTATCTATTTAGTACTCAATTGGAAATAAACTTCCTGAAGAAGCTTATCATTTCGGTACTCGATTATGGATAAACATTGTCCCCGATAGGAGATTATCCATACCAGGTATAATAAGCTTATCCTTTTGATACTCCATTATGGATAAATATTATCCCGATAGAAGATTATCCATACCAGGTATAATAAGCTTATCTTTTCGATACTCCATTATGGATGAATATTACCCTTGGTAGAAGATTATCCATACCTGCTGCAATGAACTTATCCTTTCAGTACTCCGTTATGAGTAAATATTACCCCTGTAGAAGATTAACCATACATGGTACAATGAGCTTATCCTTTCAGTACTCTGTTATGGATAAATATTACTTTCAGTAGAAAATTATCCATATCTGGTATAGTAGCAACTTACACGGCAGATTCCTTTTTTCTATTAATAGAAGAGATTTCAGTTAGTTTGAATTCGAATATTATATCAGTTTCTCTCTATACTTGTCTTTACTTTACAATCTTTATTTTATAACACGTTATCAGCACGACACTCTGCCATCTCGAGCAAATACTTTAAAATCATCTAAGGCACGAATTTTTTTTTTTTTATAAAATGTCAAATCTTTCTAAACTTGAATCTATAGCCTTAGATATATCAGGCAAAAGCTAAATGCCTTAGGTGCTTGATGCTGAAATTTTCTTGATGCGATGGGTCTGGCAGATGCTATCAAGGATAAAAATCAGGAATCAAACAAGATCGTGCCAAAGCAATGATATTCATATGCTATCACCTTGATGAGGGCCTGAAAATAGATTATCCTACTGTTAAAAATTCAGTCATACTGTAGAATAATTTAAAAGATAGATATGACCACCTGAAGATGGTTGTTCTTTCACAGGCACGTTATGGTTGGACTATCTAAGGCTATAAGATTTTAAATCTATTGGTGAGTATAATTCTGATATGTTCAGAATTATTTCTCAATTGAAATTGTGTGTGATAATATTACTAATCATGATATGTTGGAGAAAACTTTCATCACTTCACGCTTCGAATATGCCCCTGCAGCAGCAATAACGAGAAATGGGATTTAAAAAGTATTCTGAACTTATCTCACATCTTATAATAACCGAGAAACATAACTCTATTAATGAAAAACCATAAAAGTCGATCTACTGGATCTTGTCTATTCCCTGAAGTGAACGAGACGAACTTCCACCAAGCTAAACGTGAAAGATGTCGTGGCCCCAATCGTGGTCATGACTGTGGTCGGGGAAGAAACTCTAATCATGATAACAATAATGAACCAAAGAAACCCCCCCCCCCCCCCTCCTCACAAGCTCTGAAAAAGGAAGGAACAAAAGTATGAAGCAATGTAAGCACCAAATGCAGAAAATGCATGTTACAGATTTGGAGGAAAAGAGCACTACCCACATATCTAGCGTACGCCAAAATACCTGGTTGATCTTTATCAAGTCTCCCTGAAGAAGACAAAGAAAAATGCTGAAGCAATTTTTATTTCTGGAGATAATTTAGACTACATGCATAGATGTAGCTGATTACTTTGCACTCCCAGAAGGCAAGTCATGTAATCGGTGGTGAATCTGTAGAAATATAAATATTTTAATTTTTATTATTTGTAATAGATAATATAGTTATGTAATTGTTGTATATAAATAAAAATTATGGTTTGATAATGATGTTTACTATATGATATTTTATATATGTCATTTTGAAGAATATGAATAATCCTCAAATTATGCTTGGATAAAAGACAAATCATGAAGATATTTGTGTTGTTGATAGTGGAACAACTTATTTCATATTCAAGGATCAGAAATACTTTTCTTATTAGTATAAGGAAAAAGCAAAAGTTTGAAAAATTTCTTGTAATATAAGTTTGATTGAAGGTTCTGAAAGATTCATTATATTTCTATCTAAGGGAACAAAACTTATTATAGAGAATGCATTGTTCTCCTCCAAGTCTCGAAGAAACTTATTGAGTTTTAAAGATATCCGCCGAAATGGGTACCATGTTGAGAAAATATATGAAATGAACATGGAATATCTTTGTATTACAAAGAATATTTTTTTCAGAAATGCATTGTAGAAAATTTACTAACTTATCTTCTGGCCTATACTATTCAAAAATTGGTGCAGTTGAAGCACACTCTATCGCAAACCAGAAGTTTACGGATTCAAATACTTTTGTGCTTTGGCATGACCATTTGGGCCATCCTGGGTCAACAATGATGAGATTAATTACTGAAAATTCGAGTGGGGATCCATTAAAGAACCTGAAGATTCATACAAATGACAAATTTTCTGTGATGCTTGGTATCAAGGCAAAATGATCACTAGATCATTACCACTTAAGGTTGGCATTGAATCCCCTGCCTTTTTGGTGTGTATACATGGGATATAAGTGGACCTATTCTCTCACCAAGTGGGTTGTTTAGATATTTTATGGTCTTAATAGATATATCTTCAAGATGGTATCATGTGTGCCTACTATCATCTCGAAACTCGGCGTATGGAAAGCTATTAGCCCAAATAATTCGATTAAGGGCACAATTCCCAAATTATCCTATAAAGGCTATTCTCCTTGATAATACTGGAGAATTATCATCTCAAGCTTTTGATGATTATTGTCTATCAGTTGGGATAAAAGTTGAACATCCTGTAGCTTATGTTCATACTCAAAATAGCCTAGCAGAGTCATTTTTTAAATGTCTACATTTGATAAAAAGACCACTACCTATGAAAAACTTTCCCATTACTGTTTGGGGCCATGGTATCTTGCATGTAACATCACTTCTCTGTCTCAGACCGACACATTATAATAAATATTCTCCGTCACAATTAGTTTTTGGTCATGAACCAAATGTTGCCCATCTACGAATTTTCGTATGTGTTGTACATGTGTCAGTAGCACCACCACAACGCAGTAAGATGAGATCACATAGAATGAATCACCCTCTATTTATTGCTATCTTGAACCATTGGTAGGAGATTTTTTCACTGTTCGATTTGCAGATTGCCGGTTTGATGAAACAAATTTCCCACAATTAGGGGAGGATAAAAAGGAAATCAAAAGAGAAATTGTGTGAAAATTTTTTATCATTATCTCACTTTGATCCATATAGCCCTATATGTAATTAGAATGTCCAGAAGATCATCCATTTACAGCATATAGCAAATCAAATGCCAGACGCATTTACTTATTTGAAAAGAATAACTAAGTCACATATCCCTGCAGAGAATGTGTCTATCCGAATTAATTTCCCAGTAGGATCATCTATTAGTATGGGAGTTAGTGAACCTGAAGCACGCCTGAAGCATGGTTGGCCTCTTGGTTCAAAGGATTGAAATCCTCGAAAAAGAAAATCGACAGTTGATCAAAATGGTAATATGAAGGGACCCAATATCTTATTAGTTCTGAGATTCTTGAAAAACTCAATGAACCTGAAGCTCAAGTGAATGAGAAACTTTTAATAAGTTCTATCCATGATGGGATTAATTTAAATCGATCTGAAATAGTGGTGAATAATATTTTGCATAAAATGTTGCACTTAATATTATGCAAGAAAGTGAGGATCTTGAACCTCGATCTACTGAAGAATGCCGACAAAGATCTGATTTTCCAAAATGGCAAGAGACAATTCAATCGAAATTGAAGTCACGTGCTAAAAGAGAGGTCTTTGGACTAGTAGTCTAAACATCTGTCGGCATAAACCCAGTTTGTCATAAATGGGTTTTTGTGCAAAAAAGAAATGATAAAAATGAAGTTGAAAGATAAAAAGCTTGCTTTGTTGCATAAGAATTCTCTCAACGACCTGAAGTCGATTTTAATGAAATATATTCACCTGTTACAGATGCCATAACATTTCGATATCTCATCATTTTAGTACTAGATGAAAAGCTTGAAATATATCTAGTGGATGTAGTTACAGCTTATCTGTACGATTCACTTAATAATAAAATTTATATGAAAATCCTTGAAGGATTTAAAATGCCTTAAGCAAAATCTCAGAAAATGTATTCAATCAGATTACAAAGATCTTTTTACGGTTTAAAGCAATTTGAGCGCATGTGGTATAATCGCTTAGTGAATGTTTGCTTAAAGAAAATTACTTAAATGATGTTATTTGTCCATGTATTTTATATAACAAATGGCATCAGAATTTGTTATACTTGTTGTTTATGTAGATGATATAAATCTTGTTGGAACTTCAGAAGAGCTCCAAAAGGCAACTGAATTTCTTATGAAAGAATTTGAGATGAAAGATCTTGGAAAGACAAAAAGTTGTCTTGGTCTGTAAATTGAATATTTAGTAGGCGGGATCTTTATCCATCAATCTGCCTACACATAAAGAGTCTTAAAACGCTTTTACATGGACAAAGCGCACCCATTAAGTACACCAATGGTTGTTCAATCACTTGAAATGAATAAGGATTTGTTCCAACCTCCATAAGACGACGAGGAACCCCTTAGCCCCGAAGTACCCTATCTCAGTGCACTTGGTGCACTAATGTATCTTGCTAATAGTACAAGGCCTGACATAGCATTTTCTATTAATTTACTAGCAATATATAGTTCTTCTCCTACATGAAGACATTGGAATAGGATTAAGCATATATTGGCGATATTTAAAGGGAACTGTTGACATGGGTTTGTTTTATGATAACAAAGATAGTGCAGATCTTGTTGGTTATGCATATGCATGTTATTTATCTGATCCCCATAAAGCTCGATCTCAAATCGGGTACGTGTTTACATATGGAGGTATTGTCATATCATGGCGCTCCATAAAGCAATCTATTGTTGACACTTCTTTAAATCATGCTGAGATAATAGCTATTCATGAAGCAAGTAAGGAATGCGTGTGGTTGAGATTTGTGAGAAAAGACCCATAATTTTATACGAAGACAATACTACATGCATAGCCCAATTGAAGGGAGGATTGTAAAAGGAGGTAGAACGAAGCACATTTCACCAAAATTATTCTACACACACGACTTTAAGAAAAATGGTGATATTGATGTGCAGCAAATCCATTCAAGTGATAATCCAGCAGATTTATTAACTAAATCTTTGCCAACTTCAACTTTTGAGAAGATGATATACAAGATTGGAATGCGAAGACTCGAATATTTGAAACAAGGTTTTCATTAGGGGGAGTAAAATACGCGATGCACTCCTTTTTTGCTTACTAAGGTTTTCTCCCATGGGGTTTTCCTTATAAGGTTTTTAATGAGGCGCCTAGCAATGCATATTACTAAATATGTATACTCTTTTTTCTTTACTAGGATTTTTTCCACGTGGTTTTTCCTAGTAAGGTTTTAATGAGGCATAATATCTTTTAATGAACATCCAAGGGAGTGTTATAAGAATATCATATTATGGATGTTTTTTTAATACACTAGGCAAGCGCCTAGTGCTAGATTTTTATTAATAACTGAAATGAAAATTACAAACACTTAGGAAAAGTACAAATAAGAGGGACATTAGCACCGGTATTGTTAAACACAAACCGGGCTAACCTTACTGTGCTAATCCTATTGAGGCTTGGCAACCTTACTTATAAACAAGAATGCATAAAATAAGAACTTGACACGACTAAATATTTTATGATCATCATAGAGTTTATAACATACTCTGTGATGAGATTACAAATGAGGATACTAAAAAGTGGTAGAATAATATGTAGTACCCAGTTGATTGATGTCCCTTATTTTCCAATCTTGTATAACCTTCAAGTTGTATTTCTATTTCATTCTCCTCTAACTTGTTCAAAAAGTATTCAAGAATCATCTTTTATTTTTTGGGCGATTGGACTTTCATGACAAAATTGTAGTAGCCTGCTTTTGTTTGGCCACTCTCATTGGAATTTGCCTAACATTTGGTTTCTTGTCGGACCATGTTGCATTTTTCATCAAGATAGCACCTGTCTTACTCGTTCCAATGTGGCCATCCGTAATGTTTGGTGGTATATCTAGGAAGTGAATGCATGTGAAAATAGTAGGCTTACTTGGAATGAAATCT
Source organism: Nicotiana benthamiana (assembly GCA_034376525.1). Lineage (NCBI taxonomy): Eukaryota > Viridiplantae > Streptophyta > Magnoliopsida > Solanales > Solanaceae > Nicotiana > Nicotiana benthamiana. Next base: position 80,716,020 of record CM067328.1, on the reverse strand, counting down.
GGAGCCTCCCACTTGGTCATTGATTTTCCATTTAAAGAGTTTTCAAGATATGGACTTTGAATTGACTCTTTCCACTTATAGACATCGCCAGTATCTATATCTTTAGTAGTAGTCACACTAAGTTGAGTTTGAACCCTTTCATTCACATTATCCTGGTAATTACATCTAGTTAAACGTCGATCCTCAAGACAGCTAGGAACTGCAGCAACTGCCTGAGTTGACTTCTCATGTGGTTCACAGTCTTCTCCTGTGATGTCTTCATCGAACAGTCCTTCTCTCCAGCTCTCTTCATCGTTGTATTCTCGTTAGTCTTTCCACAGTTTTGATTTAATGATCATGTCCCTTATCTTAACTGTTGGAGAAATATGGTTCTTGGCAGACTGCAAATTCTATCCAGTGCTAGTTCCATATTCGTTGTTAAACTTGGAGAGTGCAGAGAATGAATTTGTAATTGTATGTGAAGCTGGACTGTTATCTGTGCGTTGCATTTTGTTTTTGGATTTTGGAGATGACTCTCTGTTAGACTTTGATGAGCAGTTATTTGCAGTATGTTGTGTAACTTTAAAGTTTTGTTGATTATCATCCGAAAGCTGAACCTCTAACCCTCTACTAGATAAAGACTCATTTGAAACAGCAGCTGTTTTATGTGTGAATGAACTCACATTGCTTTGTTTAAAACTATCTAGCTGATTTGAGATATCCTGTGGAATTGACTTCTGCTCAATGTCATCCTCTGGAAACCTTGCTGTTAATTGAGTTACAACATCAATTTTTTCATTCTCAGATGCAGCTCGAGCATAAAGTTGTTGTCCAGTTTTGTTTGAGTCATCCTTGATAGTAGAAACTGACGACTTCTCTCTTGGTTGCACAGTCAAAACAGTGTGATCTGTGTCCAGGGCCTCCATATTATTTCCATTTGCTTGACCAAGCATAGTAGCATTGTCAATATTAGATATCTGCTTAGTCTGATGTTGTTCAATGAACTTCTATTTGAAACTTTCTGCATTAAAATTTACTGGTTTAGTAGATGGATCTGCAGGTTTCCAGTTTGAAGTCTTTTTTCCATTTACTGCATTAACAGATCCTAGATGCTGCAGATTGCTCCTGTGCTGCTGTCCTTCAAGACCAATCATTTGTCCATTCTGTGCACTAGGACTGCTATGGTTTACATTGCTTTGCATTGTCCCTGCTTTACCTAAATTTGATACTATCTTTTCATTATCAACCATACAATGCATTTTCAATGGAACAGTGTTCTGCAGTGTACAAACAAAGTCAGAAACACCCTCTATTATTGGCAAAGTTTCTGCAGATGTAGCAGCTGACAAAACTTGCTGCTGCACATTGCCCTTGAAATGATGTCCATCCCTTTCGACCAACTGCTCAGCCTGTGCACTATTATTGATATAATCTGCAGATGACTATTTTTTCCCAGTAGAATCAACATATGATCGAGCACGAATTGTAGACTTAGGATTGTCCAAATTCTGCACCTCCTTCATGGACTCAACTGGAGAAGCTATATGTGAGACCTCTGCCATTTCAGTTACTACAGCAGTCTTCAAAATTAAATGTTGATCTGCATCAGTCCTTTCTAACACAGAAGTTTGAGAAAAATCATCATTCTGTTTCATAACATCTTTTACAATATCCTGTTGTACAGCTGAATCAAAATGACCACAATTCTCATTCAATACTGCATTCTTTTGTGAAGTCACTGCTTCAGCAAATTGTGCAGTGTGCTGTGCGACTTTTGTTAATTCAACTCCTGAATTATCAACTTTTTCTTGCAAATCCTTAGCTTGTTGTCCAGCTCGTTTACTATTTAGATAGTCCCTTGCATCCCCTTGTAATTTGTCAACTTCATTCCCATCATTAAGAATCAGATCAGTAACCACATTATCCTCTATTACCACATCTACGTCGGCATTTTCTTTTCTGATTCTGCAGGCCTTTACATCGTGCCCTTGATGTTTGCAGTAAGCACAGTACTTTGGCAGATTGTCGAAAATAATTTGTTGATGGAACTCGACAGATTTACCTGAAACAAAATCTAAAATCTGCAGCATGACCTTTTTTGGATGTTTATTCAACAGGTCCACTATAACCTTAACTCTTGTCGTGCTAGGTCTCATTCTGTCCTGCGTCGCCTTGTCAACAGCAAGAGGTTTTCCCACAGCTGAGGCTATAGACATTAATGATCTCTTAGCAAAGAAATTTGGAGGCAGGCCTGGCAGTGATATCCACACGACTGCCATCGATGTCTCTTCCCTCGGATTGAAACCGAAAGACCATGGAAATGTTCTGAAGAAGTATTCTTCACCTTTGGATTTAAGATATCCAGTCGACTTTGAAAGGAAGCGAACATAATCATCGTACAGATCAAATCTGATTAATAGATGCCGAAATTCCAACTGTCCAACATTACAGTGACCTTGAACATCAAATTGCGACGAGAACATCTTTCGCACTTCCGCTAAATCAGGTGTGCCATACGAGAATTTTAAAATAACAGCCTGATGTAATCCCTCTTCCTTAGTGAAGTTGTTAACGTCTTTCATTGTGAATTGAATTATAGGTTCATCTTGATCGTATATAACTGGACAAAGCTCTATTTTAGTCGGAGCTGGCTGTTTTGCTTGTAAAGTTGAAGCATATGACTGTTTGAACTTATCATTTGAATCAAAAGCCTCTCCCACAGCCAAAGGCTGGGGAGAGGTCCGCGCAGACATGGTTGCCAAGATCACTACACGATGACACAAATTAAGCGATAGAAAAGAGATTCATCCATTTTTCTAAACTGTCGAGAACAGTAATTTGTAATTAAGATCTTAGAGAATTGGATAAGGATTTGGAAATGTAACCAGTTGGAGATTATTTTGACAGCACGATGATTACAATTGGATAGTAGTAGCTCTGAAATTTTTGAAATGCTACAGGAAATCGGAAACTAGATTCAAGATTTAGAGAAATTGGCTATAGATTTGAGTATAAAATCTATTGGGGATTATTCGCAACGAGAAGGGGATGTCGTGACACCAAATTGTGACAATCCACCACCGAATTTCGGCGATATACCCGATGAATAGTGACGGAAATACTATTCAGTGAATAGTGCCTAGAGAGAAGGCAGAGAAAATGTAAGCATATGACTTGCCCGGTTAGACCATAGCTTATTATGGATGTTCATTTAGTACTCTGTTGTTAATAAGCTTCCTGAAGAAGCTTATCCATATGGGACTCCGCTGTAAATATGTTTATCTATTTAGTATTCTATTGGAAATAAACTTCCTAAAAAAAAGCTTCACTTCGATATCCGGTTATGGATAAATATTATCCCTGATAGAAGATTATCCATATCGGGTATAATAAACTTATCCTTTCGATACTCCATTATGGATAAACATTACCCCGGTAGATTATTATTTATACCGGGTCTAATAAGCTTATCCTTTCGATACACTGTTATGGATAAATATTACCCTCGGTAGAAGATTATCCATACCGGGTACAATGAGCTTATCCTTTCAGTACTCCATTATGGATAAACATTATTCACATTGGAAGAGTATTCTTACATGGTATAATGAGCTTATCCTTTCAGTACTCCATTATGGATAAATATTACTCTCAATAAAAGATTATCCATATATGGTATAGTAGCAGCTTACACAACAGCTTCCTTTCTTTTATAAATAGAAGAAATTTCATTTCATTATGTATATCAGTTTGAATTCGAATAATATATCAGTTTCTCTCTATACTTGTCTATACTTTACAATCTTTATTTTATAACAGATTTGTATAATTTATCCTTTTTAAAAACGTTATTGTATCATTTTTACTACAATGCCCAAACCAAAAAGAAAAAGAATATATAGAGCGTGAATATAGGGTAGCTGTGTTAAAGCAGTAAATGCTAAAAGTCAATGGAGGAAGTGATTCTACATACAACAACAACTCAGTATAATCTCATTTAGTGGGGGAAGGTAGTATGTACGCAGACCTTACCCCTATCCTGGAGTAGAAAGATTATTTCCAAATAAATCCCCGACATCCTTCCCTCCAAGAACTTCCCACCTTGCTCTTGGGGAGACTCGAACTCACAACCTCTCAATTAGAAATGGGGGTTGCTTACCCTAAGAGCAACCAAATTACAACTCTCATAATACCTGTCTATTTCTCGTACATTTAATTCGTTATTGTAATAAAATATTGATTTCGAGGACCAAACTTATTAATTATTCCCTTAATCCACTCGTCCAAGTGGCCCAACTTATTCCTTACTTGTGACTTGCGAGTGAACTGAAGAATCTTGCAATTTCTCCTTTTACCAACTTCTTTCCCTATTTGCCAAATGCACAAGGAATTCGGCAAAGCAAATATTATGGAAAGAGAAAGGCGCTTAATGATTGGGGTGGGAAAATTAACTTTTTTTTATCTTATAATAACAATAACACCAACTCAGTATAATCACAGAGAGGCTATTTTCAAATAGAAACTCGTTATCCTTTCCTTCCAAAACTTCCCATCTTACTAAAACAACAACAACTGTGCTTTTGGGGAGACTCGAACTCACAACCTCTCAGTTGGAAGTAGGGGTTGCTTACAATCAGAACAACCACTCTTGTCCAAAACTTTCCACCTTACTCTTGGGGAGAATGTAAATTACTTACCATCAGAACAACCCATCTTGTATTAACAATAATAATAAAAAATAATAATTTGGGGTTCATGTCTTCGACTTTAAATGCCGGAAGGAATGGACTCAAATCCATCAATAACAATATCATCAAACGATAGCAATGGAAAAGACATTTCGATCTGATATAATTAATTACATTTAACATATAAATCTTATTTAAATGACACGTGTGATTTACTTAATATTTTGATAAGTTCTTTTCTAAATTATAACACATATACCGTTCTTCTAACGGCTTGAAAATAGGAGTTTTATGTACTCATACCTTTATGTAAAATCTCAAAATTTTGATTGTTGGGATGGAGAATGTTTCTTGTACATTTTAATGAAAATAAATAAACAAATTAACTTATTTGATCCCAGTTCAAAGGATTTAGTAGGAAAAGGTGGATGTTATTTATTCATTTCAATGAACATAGATAGAAAAAATTAGCATAATTTAGCTGGAAAAGGTGGATGTTATTTATTCATTTCAATAAACATAGATAAAAAAAAAATAGCATAATTGTTTCTTGTGGAAAAGAATAACATCTTTCTCATCAATTCTTTTAGATTATTCGACCAAAAAAAAAGTTCTTTTAGATTATACGTATATTATTTTAGTTTTAAGAAATAAAGCTTCACTTACTTTTCAGTATTAAGAAAAGGTGGATCCCAATATATTATGTGTTTATACATCAAGCAAAATTTTCATGGGTGTTATAAAATCTCCTATTTTAGGTGAATGTCCATAATTAGAAAGATACTAGGGTTTACTCCTCCCTATAAATAAAGGGGTCTTCTACCATTGTAATTAATCCCTAACAATCCCAAAGTATCAATAAGAATACTCCTCTCCCTATTCTCTCTATATTGTTCTTGTTCTTGCATTGTTTTACTTGTTCTTATATTATTTCATAACACGTTATCAGCACGAGACTCTACCGTCTCAAGAATCGTTCTCAAGAAAAACTAAGGTATTTCTCTCTTCCTAATTTGATTCTCGATTATGTCTGACATTATGAAAAGACAGTTCGTTGCCGTTGAAATTTCGGGCAAGAACTATATGACATGGGTGTTGGATGCTGAAATCCACTTAGATGCTATGGGTCTTGGAGACACCATTAAAGATAGAGATAAAGCATCCACCCAAGATTGTGCTAAGGCCTTGATTTTCTTGCGCCATCACCTTGATGAAGGTTTGAAGATTGAATATCTCACCGTCAAGGATCCACTCATCTTGTGGAAAGGCTTAAAGGAGAGATATGACAACCTGAAGTTGGTCACTCTGCCACAAGCACGATATGATTGGGCTCATCTGAGGCTCCAAGACTTTAAGTCTGTTTCTGAATATAATTCTGCAATGTTCAGAATTACTTCTAAATTGAAGCTATGTGGAGATAAAATCTCCGATTATGATATGCTTGAGAAAACGTTTACAACGTTTCATGCCTCCAATATGGTACTGCAACAACAGTACAGAGAGAAAGGCTTCACAAAGTACTCTGAACTGATTTCTCTTCTACTTGTGGCTGAGCGAAATAATGACCTACTCATGAGAAATCACGAAAGTCGACCCACTGGGTCTACACCACTGCCTGTAGCAGATAAGGTGTATTCTCATTATGCCAATCATGAAAAGGGCCATGGAACTAAACATTGTCGTGGTCGTAATCGGGGTCATAACCGTGGACGTAGACAAGGAAGAAATATCCATGATATCCGTCAACCCCCGAGGAGAGATAACCGCCGAAAGCAGAAACGGGATTATGAGGATCCTAAGGCAAAAAGTTCAGAAACTATATGTTATCGTTGCGGTGGAAAAGGGCACTGGTCAAAAGCTTGCCGTGTACCAAGACATTTGGTTGATCTTTATCAAGCTTCTCTAAAGAATAAAGGCCCTGAAACAAATTTTGTCTCTGACGACAATTTCGACATCACCCACCTGGATGTGGCAGACTTCTTTGAGCAACCCGATGGGAAAATAGACCACCTAATCGGTGATGGATCTGTGATGAAAGAAGATGGAGTTGTTTGATTTTATTTCACTTATCTGTAATAGTTAGTGAATAGACTAATAGTCATTAGTATCAGCTCGTATTAGTTAGTTCATGATATAATGTTAGTATTAGTTCGTTAGAATGTTTCTACATACCCAGAATTTCAATAATATTTTTATTTTCCAGTAGAGGTAATCGACTAACCTAACAGTTAGTCGATTATCTAATATTTCGCATTAAAACTGCAAAACAATCGATTGTCAATGTTCAACAATCGATTGTCAACGTTCAACAATCGATTGTCTATGTTTAACAATCGATTGTCTTAAAACAGTGTGATCTGGAATTTTTCAAAATAGTCAAATAATCGATTGTCTATGTTTAACAATCGATTGTCTTAAAACAGTGTGATCTGGAATTTTTCAAAATAGTCAACAATCGATTGTCTATGCTTAACAATCGATTGTCTTAAGACAGTGTGCTCTGGAATTTTTCAAAATAGCCAACAATCGATTGTCTATATTTAACAATCGATTGTCTTAAGATAGTGTGCTCTGGAATTTTTCGAAATAAGTCAACAATCGATTGTCTATGTTTAACAATCGATTGTCTTAAGACAGTGTGATCTGAAGTTTTTCAAAATAGCAAATAATCGATTGTGTGTGTTTAACAATCGATTGTCAATGTTCAACAATCGATTGTGTGTGTTTAACAATCGATTGTCTTAAGAAAATGCTTAAACTGAAATTTTCAAAATGCATAGTAATCGATTATGGAAATCATATAATCGACTATCTGATTTAGTTAGTCAACTGACCTCAGCAGATTTTGAAAATATTGTTTAAATGTGACACAAACGAATTGAACTTGTTTATTGTTATGTTCGTGTATTTCTTTTGTATGTCAAACTATGGGAAAGCGAATATGGAAATCTCACAAAGCAAGCTTGGATCAACGTCCAGCTGTAAAAATATTTGCCTAGTTGATTCATGTACTACACATACGATACTCAAAGAAAAGGAATATTTCTCTCAACTAAATATGTGTAAGGCAAATGTTACTACAATCTCTGGTAGTAGTAAATTTATTGAAGGCTCCGGAAGAGCAACTGTAACTCTGCCCAAAGGCACGATGTTTATCATAGAGAATGCAATGTTCTCCTCCAAGTCTAAGAGAAACTTGTTGAGTTTTAAAGATATACGCCGGAATGGCTATCATATTGAGACAATAGATGAAGATAATCTAGAATATCTCATCATTACAAAGAATGTCTCCGGCCAAAAGAGGATTATTGAAAAATTCCCATCTTTATCTTGTGGCCTGTATTGGACAAGAATTAGTGCAATTGAGGCACATTCAACAGTAAACCAAAAGGTTACTGATTCCAATACTTTCGTACTTTGGCATGATCGATTGGGACACCCGGGATCGATCATGATGAGACGGATTATAGAAAGCTCATATGGGCATCCGTTAAAGAATTTCAAAATTCTTTCAAATAATGAATATCCTTGCACTTCTTGTTATCAAGGCAAGTTGATTATCAGACCATCACCAACAAAAGTTGGGACTGAGTCACCCACGTTTTTGGAACGTATACAAGGGGACATTTGTGGACCTATTCACCCACCCAGTGGGTCCTTTAGGTATTTTATGGTCTTGATAGACGCATCCTGTAGATGGTCTCATGTGTGCCTGTTGTCATCACGCAACTTGCATTTGCGAAATTAATGGCACAAATAATTCGACTACGAGCACAATTTCCTGATAATCCAATCAAGTCTATTAGACTGGATAACGCTGCTGAGTTTTCATCCCAAGCATTTAATGATTATTGCTTATCAATTGGGATAAAAGTGGAACATTCTGTAGCTCATGTTCACACTCAAAACGGTCTTGCAGAATCGTTAATTAAACGCCTGCAGTTGATTGCAAGACCATTACTCATGAAAACGAGGCTGCCCACTTCGGTATGGGGTCACGCCATCTTGCATGCAGCAATGCTAATTCGTCTCAGACCGACGAATTATCACAAGTATTCCCCGTTGCAATTGGTTTTGGGTCATGAACCCAATATATCCCATTTAAGAATCTTTGGATGCGCAGTATATGTGCCTATAGCACCGCCATTCCGCACCAAAATGGGTCCGCAAAGAAGGTTAGGAATATATGTTGGGTTTGAATCACCCTCCATCATTCGCTACCTCGAAACATTGACAGGAGACTTGTTTACTGCACGATTTGCAGACTGTTTATTTGATGAGACACTTTTCCCAAAATTAGGGGGAGAAGTTGGTGAAACCAAACGGGAAATTTTGTGGAAAAATGCATCATTATCTCATCTTGATCCACATACCTCTGTTTGTGAAAGAGAGGTACAAAAGATTATCCATTTGCAAAGAATAGCAAATCAAATGCCTGACGCATTTACGGACTTGAAAAGGATAACGAAATCCCACATCCCCGCGGAAAATGTTCCAATCCGTATTGATGTCCCTGTTGGACAATCATCTAGTGTCATAACCAATGAGTCGAATGCACGCCTGAAGCGTGGCAGGCCATTAGGTTCTAAAGATCGAAATCCTAGAAAGAGGAAAGCAAATGACAAAAATGACACTACGAAAGAATCTCATGAAGAAATTCATGATTTAACGAATTCTGAGATTCATGAAGAATCCATTGAGCCCGAGACTCTGGAAAATACGGAACTATCCATAAATCCAACTGATATTGAGGCAAATATTAATCGAGTGGATATAGTGGTGGATAATGTCTTTGCTTATAATGTCGCATCTAGCATTATGCAAGAATGTGAGGATCTCGAACCTCAATCTGTTGAAGAATGTCGAAAAAGACATGATTGGCCAAAATGGCAAGAAGCAATTCAATCAGAACTGAATTCGCTGGCAAAACGTGAAGTTTTTGGCCCTATAGTTGAAACACCTAATGGTGTTAAGCCCGTTGGCCATAAATGGGTCTTTGTACGCAAGAGAAATGAGAAAAACGAGGTACAAAGATATAAGGCACGCCTTGTTGCACAAGGTTTTTCTCAAAGGCCTGGTGTCGATTATGAAGAGACATATTCGCCTGTAATGGATGCTATAACCTTTCGTTATCTCATCAGTTTTGCTGTCCTTGAAAAGCTTGACATGCATTTAATGGATGTGGTTACTGCCTATCTTTATGGCTCACTTGATAATGAGATATACATGAAAATTCTCGATGGACTCAAAGTGCCAAACGCTCATAATTCAAAGTCTCGGGAAATGTTTTCAATTAAATTGTAAAGATCTTTGTATGGTCTAAAGCAATCAGGACGAATGTGGTATAATCGTCTTAGTGAGTATTTGTTAAAAGAAGGCTATATAAATGACGCCATTTGCCCGTGTGTTTTTATAAAGAAAACAACATCGGAATTTATTGTACTTGCCGTATATGTCGATGACATAAACCTTATTGGAACCCCCATAGAACTCCAAAAGGCAATTGATTATCTAAATGATGAATTCGAGATGAAAGATCTCGGAAAGACAAAATTATGTCTTGGTTTGCAAATTGAATATTTGGCAAACGAAATTTTTGTCCATCAATCTACCTATATAGAAAAGGTACTGAAACGGTTTTACATGGATGGAGCACATCCTTTAGGTACACCGATGGTTGTTCGATCACTTGATGTGAATAAAGATCCATTCCGACCGCAAGAAAGGAATGAAGAGCTACTTGATCCTGAAGTACCATATCTTAGTGCAATTGGCGCACTAATGTATCTTGCAAATACTACAAGGCCTGACATATCCTTTTCAGTTAATGTCTTAGCAAGATTTAGCTCGGCTCCTACAAGGAGACATTGGAATGAGATCCAACATATATTGCGGTACCTAAAAGGGACCACTGATATGGGCTTATTTTGTGGCAATAACTGCAGTCCCGATCTTGTTGGTTATGCTGATGCTGGATATTTATCCGACCCACACAAGGCTCGATCTCAAACGGGTTATGTGTTTACCTGTGGAGGCACCGCCATATCTTGGCGATCGACTAAGCAACTAATTGTGGCTACTTCATCTAATCATGCCGAGATAATTGCTATTCATGAAGCAAGTCGGGAGTGTGTGTGGTTGAGGTCTATCATACATCATATACAAGACAAATGTGGTTTGAAGTGTAATAAACTACCCACGACTTTGTATGAAGACAATGCAGCATGTGTAGCTCAATTGAAGGGAGGATTCATAAAAGGAGATAGAACAAAGCATATTTCACCAAAGTTATTCTTCACACATGATCTTCAAAAGAATGGTGATATCAATGTGCAACAGATTCGTTCAAGCGATAATATGGCTGATTTGTTCACAAAATCTCTACCAACGTCAACCTTCAAGAAGCTAGTTCACAAGATCGGAATGCGAAGACTTAAGGATATGAATTGATGTTCTTATCAGGGGGAGTTAATGCGCGTTGCACTCTTTTTCCCTTACAAGGTTTTGTCCCACTGGGTTTTTCTTGCAAGGTTTTTAACGAGGCAACCATTAGCCGCATATTCAAACATGTGTACTCTTTTTCCTTTCTTTAATTTTTCCCATTGGGTTTTGTTTTAGTTAAGGTTTTAACGAGGCACATCATTGAATAGACATTCAAGGGGGAGTGTTATAAAATCTCCTATTTTAGGTGAATGTCCATAATTAGAAAGATACTAGGGTTTACTCCTCCCTATAAATAAAGGGGTCTTCTACCATTGTAATTAATCCCTAACAATCCCAAAGTATCAATAAGAATACTCCTCTCCCTATTCTCTCTGTATTGTTCTTGTTCTTGCATTATTTTACTTGTTCTTATATTATTTCATAACAATGGGTTTTTTTATTACATAGATTGGAATTTTAAGCCATAAATTCCGAGAATCCTTTTTACAATAATTTAGGAGGACATGTGGAGGATTATAAATGTTACGTATATTTTAGAGTTGCAAATAAAAACTCCTTGAAAATAAAGGCATAACTCTTATATGGAAAAGAAATCACGCTTAATTATTGGGACCATTATATTTCCTTTTTTTAATTATTGAACAATTATTAAAGTGGCAAAATTTTGTAATTGATCGAATGATAACATACGCTACTCAGGTGTACCGCAATATTATCATACGCACTTTCCTCTTCCTCTTTTCCACCTGAAAAACAAAACCCCTCCCCTAATCACCACCCCACCCCCCAGTCTCCCCCATCCCACCACCCACCCTTTTTCTCTAACATGCACCATCACCTCCTCTCTTCCTCCATTACCATGGCCCCCCCTTCTTCTTCTTCCCTCTCCAAACCCCTAAAGAAACCCTCAAATCCAAATTCCCCAAATTGCTCCTCCTCCTCCCTCTGTAATCACTCCCCTTCAGCTACCCTTGATCTTCTCATCTTCATTCTTGTTCTCTTCTCTGGTACTTTCCTCATAATCTCCTACTTCTCTTACATCTTCAATTCCCTTTCCCTCCTTTTCCCCTACCCACTTACCCTAAACGTCGACGTTTTAACAACCCAGTACATCCTTTACGCGTTCTTCTTCGTCGTTTTCTTCGTGGTGGTGATTTCATTCGAGATCTGTTGTGGGTTTTTCGGGTTTTTTAGATCGAGGAAATGTGGGAAACCTGGGTGTAAAGGGTTGAGAAGGGCTATGGAATTTGACTTGCAATTGCTGGGTGAAGAGTGTTTTTTAAGATCTGGTGGGGGTGATAGTAGTAGTAGTAGTAGTAAAGCTGTGAGAGAGATTAATGAGTTGCCTTGGAAAGGTGGGAGTGAGAATAACCCGGATTATGAGTGTTTAAGGGCGGAGTTAAGGAAAATGGCACCCCCCAATGGACGTGCAGTGTTGTTGTTTAGGTCTAAATGTGGGTGTCCTGTTGCTAAACTTGAAGGTTGGGGTGCTAAACGAGGGCGTCGCCATAAGAAGTAAGTAGCTTCTGTTTTGCTTTAAGTATTTACTTTTTGTCGATTGTGTTTTGGTTTCAGTTTCGCTACTCATTTATAGATGATTGTACTTTCAAGAACTGGTTCATTCTAACTGATTGGACAATGAAATCTGTAAAGGTCACTTAATCAGTTACCGATTAAAAGGTGCTGCGCTGGTTTATTTTGATTGTGACTGATGGTGCTGAGACTTGCATATGAAAGTTAGAAAAGAAGAAAGAAAAGTGATAGCAATGATGAGTAGAGTTTTATGAGAGATCTATAAATCGGGGTAATGCGGCTTATATTTTGTTGGGCTTTTTTGCTTCTGACAGGCGGTTAAGATGTTAGACATCTAAGTATAGTGAGATAATGTGGCTTGTATACCTGAGTTCGTTGCTGATTGATTATGTCCATTAACAAAGTGATTAAGTTTGGCAAGCTTGCGCATAACTCGATTAATATACCGGGTAGTTGCTACCTCTCACCATTATGTCCATCAAAGCATATATAGATGAGAAAGAAAAAACCAAAGATTGTAAGGCTTACTAGTTGACTCAATGGCAACGACTTGTCAAAGAGATCATTCGATCAACTACTTCATAATTGTCTTAATAGCTTCATAGGTGGAACCGGCTTATGAATCCTTTGAATCCATTCTGCTTTATTCAGGTCCATTTCATTCAGATACTACTGATTTGTCTTTTAAGGCAAACGAGGGATTCACTAAAACTTGAAGCTCTCTCAATCTTAACATATCCGAACTTTTTCTTTAATTTTCTTTTGACAAATTAGGCACGTCCCTACATTGAGTCCTGTCAAACACCAATCTAATATACGTGTAACAATAATCACAGAGCTTTAATCCCAGCTAATTGGCATAACAAATATGGATCCTTTGATTCCATAAGTTTCTGTGCTTAATTAAGTCTTGTAGTGAATCCGAGATAGTACTTATTTTGAGAAAATGTCCCTTTAATGTGATTTTAGATCTACCCTTCCCCTTTTAGTACCTTTAATCATCATTGTCTCGAATCTATGGGGAGTGCATATGAAGGTCTACGTACGTAGGATATGGCTAAACCATCCAAACGACCTTCTCCTTATATATTATCTATATAATTTGTCTTGTTTTTGCTCATCCTAAAGCCCGTATTGTTTAGAATGCTCCCTCATAGTTTCAGTTTTCATTGACATCTTCGTTAGTTTAGTCAGTTAACTAATACCATTTGCAAATAACATACAGCAGGAAGATCATCTTGTATGCTATTAGTTAATTCATCCATAAATAGGGTAAACAGTGTTGGCTCAAGGTAGCCCTCGGGGCTTTGGTTCAACGGTACATGTATTATAAAGCGAGATGTGTGGTAGGAACTTGTTATGCGTTTGAATTTTGGCTGGTGACCTGGTGAACTGGAGAGCTTCGATACCAAAAAAAAAAAAAGCAAAACTCTCGATCATAAAAAGGTAAGTATCGCCTCAAGGAAAGTTCCTATTTTCAACCCACGTATGTGGGAACTTTGTTGGATTTATTCCCGCTCTTCTTACCCTTGAGACTGCTCTTTTTTTTACTTATCAAAACAAAAATATCCTTTCTTGTGAAGGAATAGTATAACAACATACCCAGTAAAATCTTACTAGTGGGGCCTGGGGAAAGTAGAGAATACGCAGACCTTACCCCTACCCCGAAAGGGTAGAGAGGCTGTTTCCGGGAGACTCTCGGCTCTTGTGAAGGAATAGTATCCTGCCCCAAGTAAAAAGGAAGTATTGGGAACCAACAGGTGTTATGGTTCATTTTGCTCCCATCTTATGACCTTTTAAACATCTTTTTATTTTATTGATTTTCTTGAAGTCTGGGGTTGACATTTTAGGAATAGCAAGTAAAATGTTCTGTGTGCAAATCTATTGTCCAAATTTATGAGAAGTGAATGTAAAGTTTGTTGCAACTACCAGTATTAACTTGTAAGATATTGCCTTTCTGTATATATAACCCTAAGTGGAATGCACGTCTGATGCAGCAGCGAAATGGCTTATAGATCTGCTAATTCATGAGAGAAGGTTAAACTTTAAGGGCTTCAAAGATTGTGTGTTTTCCAATGGTGATGTTAGTACTTGGGAGAGTTATAGTGATGTAGACAAGATTGCAGAAGTTCTAAGGATACTATGCAGTCTTCAGGCTGAACATGGATTGGTATTGGGGTTGGACTTCCACGAGTATTACATTCTTTTGTTTCTTAGTTCTCAGTTAATTGGGAATTCTAGGTTATGCTTAACGTGTTTGTTATAGTCCTTGATGATTTTGTTTTTCTTTTTTCTTGCATTTTTTCAAAGGAATTGCATTTCAGTAATGAAGCTTTCTACAAATATAATGCCACTAAAGTCAGATTTATAGGATCTCTAAAATATATCTGGCATTATCTTTTCTTAACCTATTAGACTATGATTACATTATTTAAAGGTCACAATCCAAGATTCCTAGGAGTACATTCCTTTGTACAAGTAGTAAGTCATTTTCACCAATCAGTAGGCAATTCATACTATCTCAACATCCCCATAGCCTTTATGGTGTGTGATCGAATGCCATTGATGAATAATATCTGATTCATTGTTCTATCAGTGCTTGTGAGCATCAGGATGTAAGATAAAGCAGATCACTGCTGGTGCTCTTCATTTATGCTTATCTAATTCATAGATGACTCCATTTCTGCTCTAATAACATTGGTTATCAGATGTAAACCTCATCAAGTTAAGACTAACTGAACCAGTTGAGGATTTGGCAGTAGGCTGCTCTGCAGTTTAGGATTTCTGTCTTTGAGGTAGTGATGGATTTTTTTTGAAGTTTATGTGAATATGGAAACTAAGCTCCTGGATTTTGCCAACAAACACGTGGTGATGGCCCAGATTCTTCCTTTCAGTTGATGGTATCATGATATCTCTGTATAACAGTGCACCTGTATTTTTAGAAATTTAATATGCTAAGTTCTTCGCTGAAGATCCGAGGTCGAGGTATGTGATTAAACGAAGTTGATAATGAATCTTTAGTATATTGCAGGTAGAACATCCTTTAATATTATCATCAGGTGATCTGATGCTTTAGGTATATATTTTATCTATGTTGGTTTTTACATAGCAATGTCATATTTTATCAAATCATTACACAGTGCGTTATAGTGGGATCGAATATCAAGAGGCAGTTGGAAGGGTTAGTCCATGCAACATATCTGATGAGAAATAATAGAGAGACGGAAAGTCTTACAAAGTTTTTGACTGTGGCCATCTAACTAGTCGTTCTTTTTGAAGTTGTTTGTTGGACTCAGTATAAATATGTCTAACTAGTAACTACCATTCTGATAAGTAATATGTCTTGAGTGCTTTGATAAGTCTATTAATTTGTTTTAACTGTTTGTTTTAGCGGATAACTTGATATACATTAGTCGTTTAGTCCTTGGAAATTTGATGCATGTGGCTTTTGCTCGATTGTTTTTGTTGTGATTGATCTGTCCTTTGTCCCAGAAAAGCTCTAAATAGATTCAAAAGATCTGTAAGAGTTAATTTGGTAAAATTTGAAGACCGTATTTGATGGAATTATATTGAAAGTGATGATTGACTGATTGGAATTTTTTTTAAAAAAAAAATTGATCATACTGTCAAATTCTCCGCTCGTTACATTAAAAGAGCAATTAAACTTGTATTTAATTATTGGTAAAATGCATACATTGCATGCTATTTGGAACTCGGGAGCAAGTTGTATTATTTGGCTGTTTAGTAGCAACAATCTGTCAATTTAATCCTCCTAATATATAGGTTAAATTTGATCATACTTTGACCAAAGGTATGCCTAGCTAGTTTCTTGTTTAGAATCCTGATGCTGAACTGTTTTCTTCTGAATTCACATCCTTGGTTTCTGCATTCTTTATCTATTAGAAATTTTTACCTACTTGGTCCATCAAGTGCGACAACAATATGTGGGGACTGGGACTTGGTCCATCAAGTGTTGTAACTCATTTTCTTTTGGTCGCCTTCCAGATTTTTGTTACTGTTTATGCCCTTTCCACGATGACTGACCGATAAATTTGTTGATCTACTGCAGGACTCTGGCACTTAATGGTAAAGCAGATAATCGCTGAATGTTGGATCATCGCACATCGGGATCCAATTCGTTGCCTTCTGAATTTCAGAAGCATGGGAGATTGATATTGTTGTTCAGAACCATTTTAAAAAAAAAAATCCCATGGATACTTTAGAACAATGCTCAATGTGCACAAGCTATAGGCAGAGTTTTTTCTTTCCTGAAGAAGCGTATACCATAGAACATGAATATTACATTATCAAATAAGTGATGACATATCTTTCCTCCCTCATTACCTGCCAGGTTGCTAAAAGTGTTGGAATGGTGTTTTCTCTCGAATATTTTCCTCTCACAACGTTCTTAATTTTGGTCTCTGACATGTTCATTCTTATGAAAATTTCCTACATTTGACATATTGAACCTGTAGTTTGCTATAGTATTATCCAACTTAGAGCTCCTGCTACGCTTAAGTCTAAACTAACGTGTGCCTATTTGGCATGAGGGGAAAAAATATTGAATGAAAATTATATTCCTACACCTACAAATTGTAAAATGAAGTGCGAATTTTTGTTCTTTTATTTTATTTCAGCGTGGCAACCACATTATCGATTGTTAGAAAAATTGGTAGGAAAAAATATATTGTGTTAAGTAACAAGTGAAGTGAAATAATTATTACTTCTGTCCCCCAGGGTTTTGGTTCAATAGTAAGAATGGAACACAAACTGTCACTGATCTGAGCTTAATATTTGACTTTCAAGTTCAAACTCTGTCACTAATTTAAGCTTAATATTTTTCTTAAAGTTCAAACTCTTGTCACTAATCTGAGCTTAATATATAAGTGGAAGCAAAGTAAGGACGGACTATATTCTCCCAAATTACAAACATTTTAGCAATTAAAAGAAATATACTTCCTCCGTTATATACATTATATGAATGTCTTTTTATTAATCCGTTTAAAAAGGGAAAAAATATTTTTATATTTGAAAACAAATTCAATTTTAAACTTTTCATTTTACCTTAGTAAAAGTTTTTTATGGTCATACATATATCAAATGCCCTATAAAGCTTTTATCGCTTAAACTTTTAACACAAATTTTAAAGACAATTACACTGTATATCACTCCACCTAGTTCTATAACAATAAAGAGCTCATATTTTGGGAGTTTACATGCTGATGCCCATATTGTATATACCTTTAAATAAAAATTTCAATGTTTAACCTAAACAATCTTTACTCATCTCTTCTACGTTTTCTCCTCTTCTTCTCTCCACTCCGATGATCACCTCTCCTAAATTTGTTGTGAAGTTAAAATTTTGATCCAAACCAAAATTAAGTTGAAGGAGTTAGAAGCTTTTCAAATCTGAAAATTTATGAAAGAATCGTGCTCAAATTCGAGTGGGTGCTATTGAAATTAATTGATAATAGTCCAAGAAGCTTAAACCTAGAGATTTGGTTCAGTTGGACTATTTTGCAACTCGTTGAGAACCAATTTGGTGAGGTAAAATTGGGGAAAGAACTGGGTTCTCAATTTTATTGAAAATTCTTCAAGATTGAATTTCTGAATTGAAAAGCTGAACTGGGTTCTTGATTTTTGTTGAAATTTCTTCAAGAATGATGTTCTAAACTGAGATTTTAATCCTATTGCAACTTATGCGTTTTTTAATGGACCCAAGAAAGATGTATTTTTGTGAAAAAATCACATGGGTTTGATTAATATCGGTGAAATTATTTGGGTGAAGCTAAAAATATTGAAAAAACTTTTAGTAACTTGAATCTGGAGTACTGGATTGATTGAACATGATTAACATTACTTTTGAGAATCATACCAATTGAAAAAGGAAATTGAAGGTGAAATTCAGTTTTCGTATACAATATTATACATCATTATACAATATTATATAGCATTATACAAAATTATAATAAGTGTATAATATTGTATAATGTTGGATATTAGGTGTGTAAATAGTGTTATACAACATTACTCTTTCTATTCGCGATTTTTGTTCGACTTTGGTGCTGTGTTCTTTCTCTTTGAAATAAGTTCATGTTTCCCATGTGCACTTAAAGCTAATTTTGCTTTTCTGTGTTGGTGAAATACTAGAATCATTATTATACATTCCATATACGAGTTTATACTAAGTTCTACATTTTTATACATGTATAATATATGTGGACTTAAAACTGAAATTAAATTTTTTCTTACTTTTTGTCGAACAAATGATGTATAAAGTCAATTTTTTGTTGATTTCTCTGTCAAATTGTAATTTGTAGTAATTTTGTTCAATTTTATTTTTTATTTCTTTTGTTTCTGCTATTTAGAACTTGGGATAGAAGAAAATTTAAATTTTTTCAAATTGCATTATAGTTGGTTTACATTGTTATAATTGCAATAGGAATGTATATGATTTTTAAGTTGATTGTGTGCAAAAAATAAAAAATTACATACAAATCTGTAAAGTTATATCCAAATGATAATGTGTGAGATTTTTATGGGCTATATGAACGAAAACTTCAAATAATGACTATGCGGATAAAAAGCACTCACACTCACTGTACTTTTATGCAATTATCTTAATTTTAAAAGTATTATTTTTGTTTTTAACTCTTTGTCGCGCCAAACTAACTCCTATAAATTGAGAAATAAATTATTTAATTCTTCTAATTTAATTGTCAATCAAATTGAACATCAAATTTTGTTTGAGTGAAACCAAGAAAGTATCCCATGGTATCATGTGACGATCATCCGATTCAGACACAAGCCATCCTTTCACCTTCTTGTTCCAATGTCCTCTCTCTCTCTCTCTCTTTTCCTCTCCAAAATGGGTCTCTTCTTCAGCTCAAAAAACACCATCTTCATAAACCTCACTGAATCACCAACCCCACCTCCAAATCACCAAGAAACAAAAACCCAATTACGAATTCTCACTTGTTTCAGCCTTCAAGTCTTGCTCCACAGATTCATGTATCACACAAGGCCAACAACTTCATTCCCTTGTCTTAAAATCTGGCCTTGAATCCAACATTTACATCCTAAATAGCTTAATCACTTTTTATGTAAAATGTGGATTAGTAACTGATGCTAAGACAATCTTTGACACTTATACAAGGTTAGATGCAGTGTCTTGTAACATAATGTTGTGTGTATATGTCAAATTTGGGCTTTTGGACGAAGCTCGTGTGATGTTTGATAAAATGCCTGAAAGAAATTGCGTGTCTTACACGACTATGATAATGGGTTTGGTACAGAAGGGGTATTGGAGTGAGGCTATTTGGGGTTTTCGGGATATGAGGTATTTTGGTGTTGGTCCAAATGAGGTGACTATGGTGAATGTCATCTCAGCTTATTTGCATTGTGGAGGGGGTGAGGTGGGTAAGATGCTTCATGGGTTGGTGTTGAAAGTTGGGGTTACGGATTTCGTTCACGTATCCACCAATTTGCTTCATTTGTATTGTCTTAATGGGTGTTTAAAGGATGCTAGTATGTTGTTTAATGAGATACCTCAAAAAAATGTGGTTTCCTGGAATGTGATGCTGAATGGGTATACTAAGGCTGGGTTAGTTAACTCAAGTAGAGAGGTTTTTGAACAGATTGTTGATAAAGATGTGGTTTCCTGGGGTACAATTATTGATGGTTATTTGCAAGTGGGGAGGTTGAGTGAGGCTGTCAGAATGTATTCTGAAATGCTATATACTGGTCTGCGTCCTAATGATATTATGATTGTAGACTTTCTATCAACATTTGGACAAGTTATGGCTATTTATGAGGGTAGGCAGTTTCATGGTGTAGCAGTGAAGAAGGGTTTTGATATCTTGGACTTTATACAGGCAACAATAGTTCACTTTTATGCAGCTTGCGGGGAAGTTGATCTTGCTCGTTTGCAGTTTGAAGTAGGAAACAGGAACCATGTTGGATGTTGGAATGCCCTAATTGCAGGACTTATTAGAAATAGAAAAATTGATGAGGCGAGACATTTATTCGACCGAATGCCTGCAAGAGATGTTTTCTAGTGGAGCTCCATGATTTCTTGTTGTTGTCACAAAGTGAGCAACCTGATTTGGCTCTTGAGCTTTTTCATGAGATGTTAGCTAATGGCGTAAAACCAAATGAAATAACTATGGTCAGTGTCCTCTCTTCTATTGCTACATTGGGAGCATTTAAAGAAGGTAGATGGGCTCATGATTATATTTGCAAAAACTCCATCCCTTTGAATGACAACTTGAGTGCAGCACTGATTGACATGTATGCCAAATGTGCTAATGTCAATGGTGCCTTAGCGGTATTCAATCAAGTTCGAGAGAAAGCAGTTGATGTCTCACCATGGAATGCCATTATTTGTGGCCTGGCAATGCACGGGCACGTGCTTATCTCTTGATATTTTCTCAGATTTGCTGAGGCGAACCATTAAACCCAATTCCATCACCTTCATTGGAGTCTTAAGTGCATGCTGCCATGCAGGGTTGGTGGAGGCTGGTGAACAGCATTTCCAGAGCATGAGTAAATTGTATAATGTAAAACCAAATGTTAAGCACTATGGTTGTATGGTGGATCTTTTCGGCAGAGCAGGAAGGTTGAAAGAAGCTGAAGAGCTAATAAGGAGCATGCCTATAGAGGCAGATACCATCATATGGGGCACATTGCTGGCTGCTTGTAGAACTCACGGTAACACAGAAATAGGAGAAAGGGCTGCAGAGAACCTTGCAAGAGTGGAGCCATCTCATGGTCCTAGTGGGGTCCTTCTCTCCAACATTTATGCAGATGCTGGCAAATGGGATGATGCATTTCTAGCAAGGTAAGCTATGCGAAGTCGAGGATTGACAAGGTCAACTGCATATAGTGGCGTTGTATGATAAATCAATTTTGTTAGCTGTGGTCTGCTAAGAGAAGAGTTCACCTAACTTTTTTGAGTGTCCGAATACTAAGTTAATATCAGCATCTAGTCTATCTTGGCCAATGTCATCCCTAACTGATTGATTGAGGCATAGTTTCGTTATCAAAGAAAAAGAGGGGGGAATAATTGATTGATTAGTTGGTGGATATTTGACCAATACATTGTACATTGCAGTTGCCAAGAAAATATTTAAATCAAACTGCTGTGTTTTCTTCAGTTTCTTTTATAGTGTAAAAGGTTTGGAAACCATAGGCATAACCTGCAACTAAAGAGTAGCAGTGTAATAGAGGATCCTGTGCCTTCACAAAAGACAAAGGTCGGTTCAATCTTGTTTATCACATAGATAATAATCTTTAGTAATTCGAACCTAAAAGATATATTATCACATCAAATGTACATGACTTCCCTCCCATCAACAAACAGCCTAAAAAGCACATAAAGTAGGGTTACACCTTTAAACTGTACACAAGGTTCCTTGGTTGAACACTAAGTTTAAACTACCAATAACAATCTACCTACAAAATTTCTTATGGTAAGAAGAAATACTATGATGAAACCTCCATGATCAATTCTGCAGCTGATCCCATTGTACCAACACCACCAATGCTAAGCAAAGCAAGAGAAAGGTCCTCCTCATGCCATTGTCTCAAGCCTTTACTGAGCCTCTTTAACAACTCAGCATCTACTTCAAACACCCAAGTTGGTGTACAACCAACCATCAGGCTCACAAATCCCGACACGTAGGCATGCCAAGTAGCTGGATCACAACCAAGTGATATTTTGCCATCCAAGACACTAGCTATGAATTCCACGTGACGCCCAATGATTTTTGGACGTCGCTTTGATGCCATGGATAACGAGTCGACACCACTCGCGAAAGCTCCACAGAGTACTGCAAAGTATGCCAGTGCATACCCCTTGAGCATCGGAACTAGACCACCCTCTCCTCCTTGATTGGAGCTGTGAACAGACAAGAACCAAGAGGGAAGAGTCTCTTTTATTAATGACTGCACCAGCCCTGAGCCACCAGATAACCATAATAAAGAAGCCCCAAGCAAGGCAGCTAATTTCACCCTTGTCATTGTTTTAGCAAGTGAAACATTTCCAAATTTCTTTCCATTTTTGGGTATCTTCAGTTTGTCCAACCTTTGTCTTGGAAGCTCACTGTGTGCTATATCACTTATAGATTGCATCAGAAGAGAAACAATCTCTTCTCTCAAGAACATGATGTCTCTGATGGATCTGTAAACTCGTAGATACAGAATACCTGGGGCAACCGGAGAAATACCACCATAGAAATGTGATCCAAATCCGTGTCCAAGAAGTGCACCAATACCACCATTGCTTGATATGGAGGAAGAGCTCAAACCAAGGGTGGTCATGAAGCAACTTTTGAGAAGCTGAATGACTGCATGGTTGTTGTTGAGAAAGACAGTTCGAGATGCAGAAAACACAAGGAAGTCACTCCACCGTTTTGCCTTCTGGGTCCACAAAGAAGCCACAATTGGCATGCATGGCCAAGGGCAGCCAGCTGCAAGTGACTCCAGAGCGGGGCCTGCCAGATTGAGGAAACGCTGGGATGCTTTATCGAGTTTATACGTTATAGTAAGGCTGACAAATGCAGCCAATGGCAGTGGAAGGATTGCCGGCGAGCTGCCGCCTGGGGAAGAAAAAAATTGGAATTCAATGATCAATTACAAAAAGTTGAAGAAAAGATTTTCATCATCCTGGACACCACAGATGATTTCAGTTCTTACACAATCAAATATAAATAACCATAGGTTTCCCAAGAAGGAAATGACACATAAAGATCTGTTATTTTAAAAATGTTTTTCATGAATCTTTTGCTGCTCTTATTTTATATAGTCCCTTACTTCCAAAAAGAATGTCAGCATATGGAGTGCTAGGGGGAGCGCATTTAATTTTCAGCGCAAATTCAGACATCGATATCTTAATCTTTTTGAAATATCATATACATATTAAAAACTACTCCTTTCGTTTCAATTTATGTGCACATATTTCATTTTTAGTCCGTGCAAAAAAGAATGACCTCTTTCCCTATTTTATAGCCACACAAAATATATGTTTTACACCACAAATTCAAAAGTCTTCTTTCTTTTCTTAAACTTCGTGCCCAGTCAAATGGGTTTACGTAAATTGAAATGGAGGGAGTATTTAACTAGAAATAACATTTTTATAGTTACAGCTACTATAAAAAGGTTAGAAAAATTGTAGTTAAAAGAAAATAGTATGACTTCCCAAAATAGTAATTGTGTCATTCGTCTTGGAATGGAGGAAGCTTCAGACTCAAGTCTATATGTGGTTCAGAAGAAGTGAAGCAACATATGTGGCTTGAGACAATATAGATAATGACATTCTTAATCACTCTCAGTAACGGGGAAAAACCTGCAGCAAGGCTTGGGACATCTACACCAGTGGCTGCTAGAATTTTCTTGATCTGTTCCTCAACATTGGAGAGATTTGCAGCAGGACTTGGCCAATCAGTGCCATTCATAAAAACTGGTTTCCAAACACCACGAGTGACCTCAGCTGAGAAGTAGCTTACAATGGTTGCTAGCGATGCAGGAAGAAAATCAGCCAAATCTTTAAGTCCTGAAATTGAGAAATGGAACTATTTGATAACATAGAACCATAATTTTACACCCACGATGAGAACTAAAGGCATTGTCAAAGTGCTTGAAATTCCGAAACCTCCTCCCCCTTAAAATTATGCTTTAACACATCAAAGATATACTTATTTACAAGGAATCAACTAAAATCAAATTCCAAAGAATGTATGCTGCAACCTGCTAAGTGCGAACTAGTTTTAATTGCTAATTAGTTCAATCAGAGATTTGCAAGTGGATGCTCTTGAAGTTGCGGATACCAAGGTTGAAAGAAAAGAGTCATTTGTCACATTCATTGACTAACCTGTGCACAGTTCACGGGGAGAAAGTCTTCCATGAGCACATGCTGTTAGAGCAGCATCAACCACAAAAGGAACGGCTTCGAGGATATCCCAAGCAGGTAACTTAGGCCTTGGAGAAGTATCCTCACTTCCAGTTCCAGAAGAACTGCTACTTCCAGATGTTATGGAGATCAAACTCTGACTTCCCCTGTTAATCTTTTTGAACATCATATTGAGTAAGAGATCAACAGTTTGACAGACAAGAGTCCCATTTACAAGACCTGACAAAGTTGAAGCTATACATGCCAAATGTTGCCTATACCAAACTCTCAATTTTGGAAATGAGTCCACAAATATAGGATTAGGAGAAGATGAACTTGCAACAGCTGCAAGCCTCCTTCTATTTGGATCCTTTAGCATGTCTCCGGAAGACATAAGATGAGAATTCCTCATTAGTAGGAGGTATTCAGGAGTTAGTTGGCATCCCACAGGGGGCACATCTCCGACTCTATATTCAATAGGTGGATGGTTGAACCTCCATAATTTTAGTAGTAGAGCAAAGGCATTTGAGAACACAGCATGCACTGAGATGTCCTCTCCTGTTGTCAGCGTCCATGAGATATTAGGAACACATGAACCAAATACCTCACAAATTGTCATTAATGAAGCAGCAAGTTGTGGGACCTGCAAAAAGAGAAATCAGTACCTTGAAGTTTATGTAGGCATGCAGAACTCTGAAGTTATTCCTCACTCATCTCATTTTAAGTTAAAATGTAGAGAAAATGAGTTCTCCCATCTGACCGGGAGGTATTTAAGGGCATCTTAAACGTTTTAAGGATAGAGTAGGATGCTGCTACAACTCTTACTTTCCAAAGTTACCTGAATACAACTTGACTTTCAAAAGAAAAATTGAATAAATCTTTAAGTTCTTTCATGTCTTTGTTAAGTAAGATTTAGATTTGGTTATTCGTTTTTTGGCTTCAAGAATCTGTTGAGAAAGCTAAAATGTTCTCTTCTGAAAACTTTTATGTTTTCCACTTCCTCCTCGTTAAATTTTTCTCAAAGTTAGCAAATTTTAACAGCATGCTTATTATGTTTCAAGGTTCAAAACGAACATAGTCAAGGGTGTAGTCCACAAGTTTTAAGGCCTCTTATAAATGTCATACTGTACAATGTCAGCATGATACTCAATCTTACCTTGGATAGGAAACGAAAAAGTAACCAATCAAGCATGTGATCTATCATGGATAAAGAACTCAACTTCTACACACAATGAGCTGAGATTATGGACTTTATTTCCCAGCTGAAAATAATAAACTGTAAAAAAGGCGCCCACAACTGAAATGAAGGCCCTTTGTTTGAGATAACTTAGTTCTTTTGCTTCTCTGCAGCCCTTATATGAATAATAAATTCTAAACAATAAGTTAGGTCTGGATATTTGTATTTAGTAGAACCAATAAATTCCTTAGTAGTGTAACCAACATGCAAGGACCATCAACACACAGAAAATGTATTTTCATCTTATATAAGAAAAAATATGAAGCTTAACAAAATATACCATGCCATGAAGGGAGAAAATCTGAACACAGTCCACTGGTGCTATTCCAACGAGTAAGACATTTAACGTTGGGGCATAGCCTATCAAATGGCTATCTTTACCAGAGTAGTCAGTAGGAACTGGAGGAGACAATAACCTGGTTATGAAATTAACAGTATGTTCCTGCATGATCATAACCCAAAGTAAGAATCACATTTTTGTCTGCATGAACGATTTAATAATACTTAATGGGTAACAGGACCATAATGTGATTGCTTAGGCTTGACACATGAACCATTTGGCACATGCATCCACAATCTAAACAAAAAAAATTCCTTTCTTTTATAGAGCTACAGATGTACTGAAATAAATTATTTTCTTGTTACCTGTATATTCCAACCATGAATTAGAGAGGCTCCACAAAGAATGGTGGCAGCAGCTATCTTCTCATCGTCTGCTCCTTTGACCGCCATCTCGAAAATCTTCTCAAGCTCTGCTAAACTTCCATTAAATCCATGAGCTTAAATTAAGTTGCTTTACCCTTGGCTAAATCAATAAAAAAGAGCATCTGATATACTTGGCTTCAGGAAAGAAAAAAAGCAACTGAAGACCAGGCTACAATCAACGAAAACTACAAAGATTATGACAACTATCTGTCATTCTCAACTTAGGAGTCATTTGCCAAGGATAAGGGGACAACTATAGATAACTCTACCATTGTCCGTTTCCATAAATATACACAGCCAATTGTTGCTTCAGTATTGCAAGCTTCAATTGTTACACAGATTTGACACTCGGATTAGTTACAGCATGAACTTGGCTTTTCCTCAATTAATCATTGAACTTTAAACATTTTTAGGGAACTAAAGTATCAACGTAAAGCTAACCTAGGCATACCTTGAAGCAGGAGCAGAAACCAAAGCATTAATCATTGCTTGAGTCAATGGGGATCCCTTCATAAATGATGACCAACCAGGCACCTGAGTTGGCATACTGTGCGGTAACTGGTTCATGCATCCATTCACGTAGCCGGGCCAGAAATAAGCAGAAGTGTCCAGCAGATTTCTGGCAATGCATGCCTCAACTATCAAATGATACAGGTTACCAGCTGCAAGGGCAAAGTTCGTACATTTTTCAGACAGCAACAGCAAAACAAAAATAAACAACAAAATCTGCAAGAAAGGTTGGACCACCATAATGTCCATTTCACTGGTGTCATTTTCTCATATGCGTGAGTTCTAGCCACATACAATAATAACATCTTCAACATATCACCACAGTACAATGAAGCTTACAAGAAAGTGAGCATTGTTAGGCAACTTGTCAGGAATGGAAACAAGATGAGATGGTAAATTTTTCAGCAATTTGATCTATTAAATAAGGTTCAAACAATCACCAAGAAAATGTGAAAAATACTTATTCTTGTACATTTAACAGACTTTCTCTTGGATAAACAGCATTGAAAAGTATAAATCTTCTACCAAACCATCAATGACTTTCACAACATCAGTACAAAATGAGTGTACATTTATAGGCACATGATAATAGGCACAACTGGTGCTACAAAATAGGTATCAAAAAGCGAATCTGCAATAATTTGTGCTACTTGTAAAGCATACTCATATTCATGTAGGCCACATGTCAAGGATACTTAGACTCTGATCATCATAAATCTACACCCAATTCTTGGTCACGGATATCCATACACAAACAATATATATTTTATATTTTCACACATGAGAGATATTTGCAACAACATTTGTTCTGTATAATGATGCATAGCATAATCTATGTTGTTGCCAAATATTTGATATTCCTCTTGCTTCTAGATTACTCGTATATATGCAATTACATTGAGTTATACCTATATCTCAAAGCTTATTTTTCCTCATTGTATTGGGCAAATTTGGCTCCTCACGCCCGTGCATTATCTGTATACGGCCCGCTAAGGAAAACGGCCTTAGTGAGGTCGGCCTCAGTCGACAAACGGACCGAGTGACATGACTTGCTGCAACGTCACATCAAACTCTGACACTCGTATATCGAGGCCACCAACTCTTGTACTTTCTTTGTATTATTTCGAGGAAGGTCCCTTAGTATATAAAGGGGACCTTCCCTTTGTATAGACTCATGTGTATTTTCATTATTGAGAATATACAACTCTCTCTCTCTGATTCTCTCTATCTCTCTTGTGCTAAATCTACTATTTACCTTATTGCATTTATCCTACAATCTCTAGATCATATTACATTTGATTCTGATTGACCCAAATTAATTTCTGATTGTTGTTAGAGCTACATAAGTGTTCGAATAACATTTTAGCCAAACAATTTGGCGCCGTCTGTGGGGACTTCGAGAATCAAAGCTGTAGTATGTTTCTAGAGATCCTTCGAAAACCCACTCTCTACAACCTAAAATGGCCGAAAACGATGCAAGAATGAAAGCTAACTTGGAAGTTACAACAGATCTCATAGGCAATCTCAACGCGGTTGCTGAAGGAGATACCATACAAGCAAGCCCCAGTACCCTGATAGGCATGGAAACCTTACCCTCCTCATCGGGAGACCTGGTGGTTCCACGAGAAAGAGAGGCTTCAACATCTACGACTAAAGGAGCACCCCCAGAGGTAAGAAGGTTACTGGAAGAGTGGCTAACATGCACTCTTAGCAATCTAGTCAAGAGGCCACCTTAAAATGACAAACGCACCCCAGCAGCAGATCATGTCGCAGCCGAGGATGAGCTTAAAGTTACAAGAACAAACAACGTGACCGTAGACGTTCAAGCTAACGACGGCACGCTCACAGCCATCCTCCAAAATATGGAAGAAATGGAAAATGAGAACAGGTCGCTTCGCGACCAGATGAAGGAGCACCAAGAAAGGGTGGATAAATCCCGGGTGCGCCTAAGCTGCTGCCAAAGCGAGACGTGGGAAGATTCGTTGAACAACCCTACACGGAAGGAGCAGCACCATACCCCATCCCGAAAACCTTCAAAATGCCTCCCTACTTGAAGGTATATGATGGGACCACTGATCCCGAGGATACTTGATTCAATATGTCACAGCCGTCAAAGGCAACGACTTGTCAAGAGAGCAGGTACTATCCGTACTTCAGAAGAAGTTCGGCGAAACTCTAACAGGAGGAGCCCTAACCTGGTACTCACAGCTACCGGCCAAGAGCATCTCCACATTCGAAGAGATGGCGGATAAATTTGCCACCGCCCATGCAGGAGCAAGGAAAGCGGAAGCACGGGTCAACGACATCTTCGCTGTGCGACAGACCCCAGGAGAGGGACTCAAGGAGTTCCTAGCCAGATTCAACAGGGTCAGGATGAGCCTACCCAACGTGTCCGAAGGCATGGCAGTTGCGGCCTTTCAGAACGGGCTCAGCAGAGACGGGTCAAGGGCAACCAAGATTCTACTCAGCCGTCTCCTGAAATATCCCCCACCACCTGGGAAGAGATACATAACGCCTATTGCGCTGAGGTGCGTGGGGACAACGATGACCTCAACGGCCCAACCCGGCGGTTCACAACGGTGCACCCGGAAATCTGGAGGGACTGACGCAACGAGGGTAGGCGGGAGCAAGCCCCACGCCTCAACAGGGAAAGACACCAACCATACAATCCATACATCAGATCCTCGCATCCACCACCACCAAGGCATGCAGACGCCTTACAGCGACATGTCGCCCCACTAAGGAACGACAGAGGTATGCCATATTGTACGCACTGGAAAAGCTGGGCAACAAAGTGCAATGGCCGGCCAAGATGAAATCCGACCCCGCCACCAGAAAATCAACCATGTGCGAGTTCCACCAGGAACGGGGGCACAGGACGGAAGACTGCATCGGTCTCCGACAGGAGGTGGTCCGAATGCTGAACCAAGGGTTCTTGAAAGAGTTACTCAGCGACAAAGGAAAGCTCAACTTTGCGCGTGGGCGGGAACAACCCCATGGCCCGCCAAGGCCGCCCTCACCAACACGCACCATCAACATGATAATTGGAGGCAGCAATGACTCAGCTATCAACCACGTCAAATTCACCACCACCACAAGTTAAAGCGAACCATCGCTCACGAACGGTATGACGACTTCGAAGATAGTATCACCTTCGATAAGTCTGATGCCGACGATTTGTGTTTTCCTCATTATGACGCCTTAGTTATTACTTTACGAATAGTATATACGGATATCAAAAGGATCATGGTCGATGATGGAAGCGGCGCATGTATCATTCATCTGAGAGTCCTTGCACTTATGGGACTCGAAGATAAAATAATTCCACGTTGCATAACACTAATAGGTTTTAATAATGCAGTGGAGAAAACCTCAGGCGACGTGACGCTGCCCGTTCTGGCAGGAGTTACGATGGAAACAACCTTCCATGTGATGAACCAAGAAACGGCATACAACGCCATTATCGGACGCCCATGATACACGCTATGAGAGCTGTCCCATCCAGCTTCTATCAAGTAATCAAGTTCCCAACCCCATGGGGATTGCACTGCATACAGGGAGAGCCCCGCACCGCCCAGGAATGCAATAAGATAGCCCAAGATTACACGCATACCAAACAGCTCCAAGGAGCAAGTGCAGAAGCATAGCAATCAGCCATATTGGGAATAAGGTCCATCCGACAAAGAACGCCATCGAAGATCCTGAGGAGGTCGAGGCTAGCAAGGCCACTGTCGAAGACCTCGACCCCTTTCAGATAGACAGCAGTGACCCCGCAAAGAAAGCCTACATAGGCCACGACCTATCAAATCCAGGTCAATACCGTGAATTTTTATCTAACCATGCGGATCTGTTCGCTTTTTCTCATGCAGATATGCTAGGAATTCCGCGAGAAATCGCCTCCCACAAACTCAACGTCGACCCATTACACCCGCCCGTGCGACAAATGAGAAGAAAATTCAACGCCGCCATTAACGAAGCAGTGAGCGAAGAAGTGGACTAGCAGCTAGCTAATGGCTCCATCAGGGAATCCAAGTACCCGGAATGGGTCGCCAACGTCGTAATGGTCAAGAAGAAAAACAGGAAGTGGCGGATGTGTGTAGATTTCACCGATCTAAATAAAGCATTTCCAAAGGACTCTTTCCCGCTCCCCCACATCGACCAGCTAATAGATGCGACAACAGGCATGAGCTGCTAAGTTTCCTTGACGCATACTCCGGCTACAATCAGATCATGATGGACGAAGAGGATCAGGAAAAGACAGCTTTCATCACTCATCAAGGGACATATTGCTATAAGGTAATGCCCTTCGGGCTCAAGAACGCAGGGGCCACTTACCAAAGGCTGGTAACGGCAATGTTCAAAGAACAGTTCGGCAAAACCATGAAAGTCTACATCGACGACATGCTGGTCAAATCATCAAGAAAGGAAGACCACCTAACCCACCTGAAGGAAGCCTTCGAAATATTAAGAAAATACGGCATGAAGCTAAATCCTGAAAAAATGCGCTTTCGGAGTAGCCTTGAGAAAATTTCTGGGATTACTGGTATCACAAAGAGGGATCGAAGTCAACCCCGACCAAATCAAGGCCATAGAAACCATCCCGGAAACACTAAGCAGCAAAAAACAAGTGCAGAAACTAACAGGTCGGATAGCCGCCCTCTCCAGATTCATCTCGTGCTCATCCGATAGATGCCACAAATTTTTCAGTGTATTGAAGAAAGACCAGGGACTGCAGTGGAACACAGAGTGTGTAGAAGCTCTGAAAAGCTTGAAAGCATACTTATCATCACCGCCCCTGCTGGTAAAAGCCAACCCAGGTGAGCCGCTATTGGTATATTTGGCCGTATCAGAAGTTGCAGTCAGCGCCGTCCTGGTGCGCGAAAATAAAGGTACACAATCTCCTATCTATTATATTAGCAAAAGCTTAGTGGATGCCGAAACCCGGTATCCCCACCTTGAGAGGCCAGCGTTAGCACTCGTAGTAGCTTCACGAAAGCTACGACCATTTTTCAATGCCACCTAAGGGTAGTAACGACCTTCCCCCTAAGAAGCGTCCAACACGAACTCGAACTCTCATGGCGACTCGCCGGATGAGCCGTTGAGCTCAGCGAGCTTGACATTACATACCTCCCTAGACCGCCATCAAGTCGCAAGTCCTAGCTGACTTTATCGCCGACTTCAGCGCGGAAGTCCTAGCCAAAGGCAGAACTCGAAGCACAACGCGCATCCTCCGAAAACTACCTGTGGGCCCTTTACACGGACGGCACCGCCAATGCATCGGGATCGGGACTGGGACTCGTACTCGAAGTCCCCACGGGTGAAACAATTTGTCGGTCCATACGATGCCCGGAAATAACTAACAACGAGGCCGAGTATGAGGCCGTTATTGCAGGAATGAAACTGGCCATCAAGTACGGAGCTCGCCGAATTCTCCTCCACTGCGACTCCCAGCTTGTAGTGAACAAGTCATTGGGACTTATCAAATCAAAGAACAGAGATTACAAAAGTAGCAGTCAGAAATCCACAGACGGATGGCCACATTCAACGAATGCCGCTTCAAAAAAATTCACAGAGCACGGAATATCGAAGCGGACGGTCTGGCAAAGCTGGCTACCGCCACCAAAAATATCAACAAAGAAAGTGTGGTCACACTCCTCCGCTCGGCTATCGACCACACCGAGGTACTTTCCCTAAGCCTGACTTGGGACTGGCGCAACCAGTTCATATCTTATTTGCAGGACGAGGTATTACCCCCCGATAAAAAAGAAGCGAAGAAGCTTCTCATACAGGCCGCCCGGTACTGCATGGTCAATGGCGATCTTTATAAAAGGACGTTCGGTGGCCCATTAGCCAAGTGCTTAGGGCCGCAGCAAACAAGATCGGTGCTCGAAGAAGTACACGAAGGCCATTGCGGCGCCCACACTGGCAACCGCGCCCTCATAAGTGCATCATACGCGCTACTATTGGCCCCACCATGAAGAGAGAGGCAGCTGAGTACGTCCGACGGTACGAGCAGTGCCAGAAGTTTGCCCCAATGATACACCAACCAGGAGAACCCCTCCATTCCATCACCTTCCCACGGCCATTCATCAAATTGGGAATGGACATAGTCGGCCCACTACCCTCAGGACGAGGAAATGTACGATTTCTACTTGTTTTAACTGACTACTTCTCCAAGTGGGTTGAAGCAGGTGCGTACGCACAAATACGCGAGCAAGAAGTCATCACCTTTATTTGAAAAAACATCATATGCCGTTTCGGCATCCCCAAAGAAATCAGCTGTGATAATGGACGCTAGTTCATTGGCCAGAAAACGACAGAGTTCTTCGAAAAATGGCGCATCAAAAAGATATTGTCCACGCCATACCACCCCGCCGCCAACGGCCAAGCGGAGTCCTCCAACAAAACAATTCTAAACATACTCAAAAAGAAGCTCGAAGATGCCAAGAGGCTATGGCCCGAACTACTACCCGAAGTCTTGTGGGAGCACAGAACCACCCCCAAATCCAACACCGGGGAAACCCCATATTCACTGGTTTACGGAACCGACGCGGTCATACCCGTCGAAGTGGGCGAACCCAGCCTAAGGTACTCATACACCAGTGGTACAGAAAACGACATCAGCAGGTTCCAAGATCTTGACGAAGCCAAAGAAAGAAGAGAAATGGCCCACATCAAAATGGTAGCCCAAAAACAACAAATCGAAAGATATTACAACAAGAGGGAAAAAAATGAGGCCGCTCAAAACAGGGGACTACGTCCTCAAAGCCAAAACCTTGGCCTCAAAAGAGCCAAGTGAAGGAAAATTGGGCACAAATTGGGACGGACCCTACAAAATCACGGCGATGGCCAGAAACGGAGCGTTCTAGCTAGAGACAATGGAAGGAAAGACGCTCCAGAACAACTTAAACGTCGCTCACCTCAAACATTTCCACTTCTAAAAAGGTGTCACCTGAGTCGTACTCTTTTTTCCTTACCCGAGTTTTGTCCCAATTGGGTTTTCTCAGGAAGGTTTTTAACGAGGCGGCAAAGGGGTCACCTGGAGATGTTTGCAGCGCAAGTGCATCATGTCCGCTTCTCCATAAACTCTCCAAGCTAGACAAGATATAGGGACTGGATTAGTGTCATCTCCAAGTGAATGAAAAGGCTACGGCCATCTCCAGATGAATGTAAAGGCTACGGCCATCTCCAGATGAATGTAAAGGCTACGGCCATCTCCGGATGAATGTGAAGGCTACGGCCATCTCCGGATGAATATAAAGGCTACGGCCATCTCCAAAAGAATATAAAGGCTACGGCCATCTCCAAATGAATGAAGTGGCTATGGCCATCGTTTATATGGGTAAGGCCATCAGGCTACGGCCTTTATTTTACATGGCTATAGCCATCGTTTATATGGCTAAGGCCATCAGGCTAAGGCCTTTATTTTATATGGCTAAGGCCATCCGGTTACGACCTTTATTTTACATGGCTTAAGGCCATCAGGCTACGGCCTTTATTTTACATGGCTATGGCCATCGTTCATATGGCTAAGGCATCAAGCTATGGCCTTCATTTTACATGGCTATGGCCATCGTTCATATGGCTAAGGCCATCAGGCTACGGCCTCTATTTTACATGGCTATGGCCATCGTTCATATGGCTAAGGCCATCAGGCTACGGTCTTTAGTTTACATGGCTATGGCCATCGTTCATATGGCTAGGGCCATGAGGCTACGGCCTTTATTTTACATGGCTATGGCCATCGTTTATATGGCTAAGGCCATCAGGCTACGGCCTTTATTTTACATGGCTATGGCCATTGTTCATATGGCTAAAGCTATCAGGCTACGTCCTTTATTTTACGTGGTTACGACCATTATTTTATACGGCTGAGGCCGTTAGGCCGCGGCTTTTATATTACATGGCTATGGCCATCATTCTCATCAGGCTACGGCCTCTATCTGTACATGGCTAGAGCCATCGCATTCACAAGGCTACGGCCGCCTATTTTATATAGCTAAAGCCATCAGGCTAACTTGACACTGCTATGGCCGATCAATTCCAAGCGACTACGATAAAAGAAAAATACGACAAACTGCCAAAAGGTAGAAGAATTATTTTTACCTACCACAAAAGTTACATGTTTTCATCAAGGGGAACAAACACCCCTAATACAAAAATCAGTATAAACAAGTATATTTACAAGGACCTAAGAAAACCGCTACTTATCTAGCCCGACCTGGCCCTCAGGTGGCCCGTCCTCATTTCCGGGAGGGTACGCCATGGAAATCCAAGAGCTGGATTCCAAGCGATTGATATCTGCTGAGTTGCCCCCTCCCGGGCCGGTGACTCAGGACCATAGCCCGCCGCCTCACGAGGGACTCTGACCAACCGGTGCTGGCTCTCAACTTTCTCTTCAAACGCTCGGCCAGCCGCAAGGAACTCCTCACGCACGACCAACCGAGCCTCAGCATAAACCCACATCTCGTGTGCTTCACGAGAGATATCAGCTTGCGCAAGAGCTCGCCTGAGCTCCTCAACTTCGGCCTTTGTGGCGTCCAGCTCCGCAGTTAAAGCCGCGACCCGGGTTCGTAGTTTTGCCGCTTCCTCCGCCACCACGCGGCCAAGCTGCAGCTCCTCATCCTTGGCCTGGAGAAGGACCTCCATCTCCGCGGCCCGAGCAACGGCGGCCATGAGTTGTTCATCAACTCTCTCCAGCTCGGCCACTCTCTTCTTCAACTGTTCCTCGGACTCGGCAGGACCCTCACGAACCACCCTAATGTTAGGGTCCTGCTTATACATGTCCGCCAAGGTCGAGTGCGCCTCGCGCGTTCTATCATGCTCCTGCACCAGCCTATTGTATCTGGCCATCTTCTCCTTCCGACGTCGTTCCCTCTCTACCTCCAAAACGAGAGTCTGTTAAAGAAACCAAGTACGAGAAAAATCACCCTCCAACAAACGCAAAGAGAAAAGCCATCAGGCAAGACAAAGGCATACTTGTAAGGCCGCACTTGCCGCCCGTTGGGCCAAAACTTTGTCGCTGAGTTCCGCAAGGGTCTCACGCCCGGCGCCAGCGCACAAAAGCATCATACTAGAGGCCGCCTCCTCACAGTTCTCCAGCAAATTATAGTGACTTGGAATCACTATACGACGAGAAGATCGACCAGCCGCCATTTCAACCCGGTCCAAGGACCCATCTCCTCTGTTTGCGCCCTTTGAGGTCGCTCCCGGGCCCGCTGCGTCCGCGCCCTCACCTCTTCCCTCAGTGGCCTCTCTCCCAAGCACGGACCTCCTTGCTCGAATGGCCTCCGCCATAAAAATCGGCCTTGATTCAGGGCGGGGCGGCTTAACCTTCTTCGGTTGGGTGGCCACGGTCTTGCCGGAGATAATTCGACGCCTCCTCGCCTCTAAAGTCTCCTCCTCTTCGCGGTCCCCTTCCGCGGAATGCGAAGCAGGCTCAGAAGAGGTCGGTACAGCGATAGACGTCCCTACGGGGGAAATTTCAGGAACAGCCGCTGGCGCCTCCACGGGCGTTGCCTCTGGTACGACCTCCGTCACGGCCTCAGATGCTATCTCTAGGGCCGCTTCTGATGTATCCTCCCGTCTTAAAGGAGGCGAAGCACTGCCCCTGGAAGTGCCGATGAAGATCAGATCCGCCTCAGGATCAGATGCCATCGTAGAAGGACCAGCCGCAGTCTTCTTCTTCTTCTGCTGCTTCTTCCTCCCCGCCTTCTTAGAGGCGCCCCGACCTACCAAAACACATGAGAAACGATTAAGGAAATTATATGGACCCCCAAACCACAACAAAGATTAAGTAAAGCCATTACCAGTCGGGCCGTGGAGCCTAAGAAATTCAGTCCAAGAACGGCTCTCCTCTGCAAATGGTATCAGCGCCTGCACCCACGACCTAATGTCGTCAACACTACGAGGGGGGCGAGCAGCCACTGCATGAAAACAAAGGAAAACTTTCAACAGTAAGAACCAGTATAGTAAGGTCAAAATGGTAAACAGCATGCACGGAAACACTTACGTGCGTCATTCCACACTGGAAACCCATTAGGGTTGGACACAAGGTGCTCTGTAAAGACGTACAAGAACCTCGTCCAAAACTAACGATTGGCCTTGTCATCCACATGCGCCACAAAGCTTTTCTTGCCCCTACTCCTCAGCTGGAGCATCGAGACTCTCATGACCACCACGTTGAACATTTGCAAAAGGTTCATAAGAATGGACCTTGGGCCTAACTCAACCCAAAAGCTAGCTTATAAGGTGAGGATTGCCCAAGACATATAAGGAGACCAAGGATCTCAAATCCTTCAGATGTGGGACAACTCAACACCCCCTCTCACGCACAGATCTCTGGAGCGTGGACAACATAAATGGGGGCCCAACATCGGTTACAATAATTGGGACGGGCCTAGCTCTGATACCATGATAAGAATGGACCTTGGGCCTAACTCAACCCCAAAAGCTAGCTTATAAGGTGAGGATTGCCCAAGACATATAAGGAGACCAAGGATCTCAAATCCCTCCGATGTGGGACAACTCAACAAAGGTGATGAACGGTTACCTCCTTTTCGTCCTTCGCCGCATAAACGGACAATACCCTACACACCTTCAAGGCATACGGGGTAAGCTGGGCCGTACATACTCCTAACCATCGACACAACTCCGCTAAAGGATAAATTGGGAGGGTGTACCCAATCCGGAAGGCGTATTCGTAGAAGGAACAGTACCCGGCCCTGGGCACGTTAGCGTGATCTAGCCCTGCGGGAACCATATCAACACTATCGGAAATGTCATACGTCTCCCTGAGAAAGGCCAAGTGGGACAGCGTCATCTCACTATGCTCCCGAGGATAGTCTTTACGCTTATTCCGAAAATCGCTCCTTTTACTCCTATCGTGTGGGAGCAGGTTGGTCGTTGATAGAGGAAGAAAACCTCCTCGCCATCCGCATCGTCTTAAGATGACGAAGCCCTAACGAAAGAAACTTTTTAGTCCTAGTGTCGTCATGACGACGTTTGGCCATAATGGAACTAGTAAGAAAAAAGTATTTCGGGTCTCGAGTTCAATTCCTGAGAACGAGAGTCTCATAGAAGAAAGGGCACTGGAAAAAGATAGAAGAAAGATGGGGAAAACACTCAGAAAAGGTTCGAAAGTTGAACCTAGTCCAACTCTTCCTCTATTTATAAGAAAGGTTACACGGAAATCGAAAGGGCATGGTTCTGAAAAACCGGCGCAGGAAACCCAAACGTCACGTCATTACCTGAACCGCCTCGGGAGCAGAAGTAATGATCACGCACGTGACGATGACGTCACCTAGAAAGGAAACTCCGAAAAAGGGAGTAATATGTCAACGGTTCGACCTCTTCATACGCGAGTACGACTCTTAACAAGGGCATCAACGGGAACGGCCAAATTTCCATAGGCATCGAGCATATAAGTCTGTTAATTGAGAACACTTTTCAACTGCACCCCCCAATAAACGGATGGACTATCTGTATTGGGCAAATTTGGCTCCTCACGCCGTGCACTATCTGTATACGGCCCGCTAAGGAAAACGGCCTTAGTGAGGTCGGCCCGAGCAAGGTCGACCTCAGTCGACAAACGGACCAAACCATTGTACATTTAACAGATTTTCTCTTGGATAAACAGCATTGAAAAGTATAAATCTTCTACCAAACCATCAATGACTTTCACAACATCAGTACAAAATGAGTGTACATTTATAGGCACATGATAATAGGCACAACCGGTGGTACAAAATAGGTATCAAAAAGCGAATCTGCAATAATTTGTGCTACTTGTAAAGCATACTCATATTCATGTAGGCCACATGTCAAGGATACTTAGACTCTGATCATCATAAATCTACAACCAATTCTTGGTCACGGATATCCATACACAAACAATATATATTTTATATTTTCATACACATGCCGGATATTTGCAACAACATTTGTTCTGTATAATGATGCATAGCATAATCTATGTTCTTGCCAAATATTTGATATTCCTCTTGCTTCTAGATTACTCGTATATATGCAATTACTTTGAGTTATACCTATATCTCAAAGCTTATTTTTCCTCATTGTATTGGCCAAATTTGGCTCCTCACGCCCGTGCATTATCTGTATACGGCCCGCTAAGGAAAATGGCCTTAGTGAAGTCGGCCTCAGTTGACAAACGGACCGAGTGACATGACTTGCTGCAACGTCACATCAAGCTCTAACACTCGTATATCGAGGCCACCAACTCTTGTACTTTCTTTGTATTATTTCGAGGAAGGTCCCTTA
The DNA here is from genome assembly GCA_034376525.1 of Nicotiana benthamiana. Lineage (NCBI taxonomy): Eukaryota > Viridiplantae > Streptophyta > Magnoliopsida > Solanales > Solanaceae > Nicotiana > Nicotiana benthamiana. Next base: position 80,676,758 of record CM067328.1, on the reverse strand, counting down.
CTATATAAAGGGGACCTTCCCTTTGTATAGACTCATGTGTATTTTCATTATTGAGAATATACAACTCTCTCTCTCTGATTCTCTCTATCTCTCTTGTGCTAAATCTACTATTTACCGTATTGCATTTATCCTATAATCTCTAGATCATATTACATTTGATTCCGATTGACACAAATTATTTTCTGATTTTTTTTTAGAGCTACATAAGTGTTCGAATAACATTTTAGCCAAACACTCACACTACTGACATATACTGTTACTAGAGCCTAAAACCCGCATAGAATTTAGACAAACCAAAGTATTTGCCAAGCCTATAGTTACAAACCCAGTGAACCCGTCGATTCCACCTCTCTTAGTCTCTGTTAGAGTTAACAGCAGGAAAACAAGGGTTTAACACTGGTGGTTTCATAAACCTTCAAGTTCTATTTGGTTATGTAGAATGAGAGTACTTACAACAGTTGATTGGCAAATCCTTCATGTTGATGCACTCTAAGTATGAACTGTTGGTATTGATGCCTGATCTAAACATCATTGCTTTAGCAGCAGCCTGGTTGGCTGCAGTAGTGATTGCCTGAGGCAGCGTTAGCAAGCTTTGATAATCGCCCAGACTCTGTAAACAACAGACTATATCCCTGCGACGTGTGCCTGCAACCTGTTTTTTCATGTGCCTGCCTATGCTGGATTCAATTTCATCACATGCTTCACTTTCCTCTTCCTCAACAAGATCGGCAACGACAAGTGTTATGATAGAGAACAACATGCACAAGCGAGTATCCAGGCGAGGCATAGGGCCCTCAATTGGATCCCTCTCCTAAGACAATTGAAAACAAGATTTAAATACAAATAAAAAGATTTAGCGCTACTAATGAAATAAACCGTATCATCTTAATATCTTGGTCAACTTTGAATGAAAAGGATTGTGTGCTCATGGATGTAGCATCATATTTCCCTCACCTCAGACTTGCATACTGCGACTGTTTAAGCAGCACTTGACTTATCCAAGAAAACCAATAATAATAATAATAAAACTGTTTAGGTAACACTTGAAAACATATTCTTTTGTTCTGGGGAAATTCAGAACTGAGAGAAAATGAAAAAGATATATCTTATGTCCTAAGACAAGCTTTGGTAATCAAGCGCCTAAATTAATTTCTACAGTTCTCTTGCCTTTCTCTACCAAATAGCCTTATTAAGCTATGTTGCAGCTCCGTCATACAAAATTAAATATTATCCTTCCAAGATAAAGATGAAAATATTATGCATTTATCACAAGAATCATACATGACAAATATAAGGACACTAATGCACTATTTTGAAGCCCATTAACTTAAGGTTTGGAAATTAAGTTGGAGAAGGTAAGCATGAGTACATTAAGCACAAAGTAATCAAAAGATTTTTCTAACCCTTTGAACAAGTCGTAGAGCTGCCATCCAAAGTCCTAAAAATGTCTCATGCCAAGTTGTAGCATTGATTGCTTGTAGGGACTTGACCAAGTCTGCAGAAGTAAAGCACCTGATTCTATTAGCCATATCAAATAATTATTACAGTTTTCTTTATTGACACAGAAAATGTGACAGAAAAAGCAATTGCACCAGTAATAATTTCAATAGCGCTTGTAGCATTAACTTGTGAACCATCCATTGCATCTTCCAGGAAGAGATCTAGAGGAAGCCAAAGGGAAGAACGGCTACTCCCAAAACAAAGACCAGCACAAGTAGCTAGAGATCGTAAAGTGCTTCTGACATAACGTTCTTGTAAGGAATTTGTTTTGAGTAAATTGTGAGCATCTGATGCCAGCTGAAGAAGTGCCTCTGGTGATATAATGCTTGACCTTTGCAATGCTGATGAATTTCCAGCTAGTAGTTGTATACGCTGAACAAAAGCTCCCCAATGTGCAGGCCTGACAGGTTTTGGTACAATATTAATGGGATATTTCCAATGACAGTGAAATTTCAGAAAGTCATTCCAAGGAAGTAGATATATATATATATATAAAATATATATAAAGTAAAATGAAGCTCGAGTAATCAAGGTACATATGATGTGAAACTATCATTAAGGAGACACAAAGGTTAAACATGTGGCAGTTACATTAAGGTACTATAGATTTAATTATTTTCAATGTAAGTGCATCTAAGGCTACGTGAGATAATGTCAAATCACAAAGCTTGTAACTTGACATGCAAAGCTAAAAGTAAACTGTTAGTCTTTTCAGCATAGACAAACATCAAAAAACACTTGAAACAATGCATAGAGTTTGGAAAGAGATTGTGAAGGGAAAAAGTTCTAACATGTTTTGGCGAGCCAAGTAAAGAATCCTGGAAGTTACTTTATTTTGTAGAAATTGTGCTATCAACTCAATAGCCAGAAGAGTATTTAAATTCTTCAACCGTTCTTTGTGTTCATTTCTCTCCATATCAGTAATGCAGCCATCTATCTCCATATCTTCAGGCTTAGTTGGCCATCTAGATTTCTTTTCTGGAGTAAGTTGGAGCAACCCTTCATCGTCCAATGATGCATCGAGTAATTGCCAAACAATTGAAAAGATAATCTCAACAACAAGAACACCAGGCTCATCAGCGTGCTTGCCAAATATCTCAGTCAAATAGAGGACGCTATCCAAGAAACTCACAATCCTGCATATAGAACATTAATTTGCCCAAAGATAAGAGTCAGGTCAACATAATGAATAGATTGTGGAATGCATGCATTACCTACAATGGAACTAATGACAGGAGAAGATAATACGAAAGGGTTCTACGGTAAAAGTCAAGTTCAGAGTCACACAAACCTAACCACTTGACAAGCCCAAGATTCAACATTCGCCGATATACATACCATCTAAATGTGAAATGTAAGCAAATACAGTTTAGTTAATCTACAATTTTAAAAACCAACTATCATTCTTTCCTCTACTCTTGAAATATCCTTAATCTCTACAGTAAAAATTATCTAGCTTTAATGATATATATGAGAAGTATTTCATATATCATCTGTCATGCCTTAAACTAAGTAATTTGTCTAGTATTTCCCCTTAAGTAAACATTGCTTCTTTAGCTTAGCAAGCCAAAAACTCTCAAAGTAGTGGGTGCAATATGGAGCACGGGAGCTCTCGGTTTCTGGGAGATACTCACATTAAAGAAGAATGTCACAGAAAGATCCATTAACAGATGAAAAGTACAAAGGAAAATTCCACTCACTTCTTATAGCTTTGCATGTTTACATGGATTTTAAGAGTAAAAATATGTCTTCTGAGGAGTTCCATGTAGAGCCTAAATGCAGCCGGCCTCGAGCGCCGATTTTGGATTACCCTGTAAAAGTTAAGTGAAGGTAAAGATAAAGCTACACACAGATAAAAAAAAAACAGAAAACAATAAACAGGATTATGATGAAGATGCTACCAAAAGTGGGTTGACAAGTATTCCACAGTGCCAGCAAAACATCAAAAGAACACATAAAGGGCCAGAATTTGTTTCTAAGTTACATGTAAAGACATACAAAAAGATGAAAGAATAAAATAAGAAAGTTGGAACCTCAAGTAAAATAAAATTATTGCACAATGTCCATTAAAATCTCCATAAGTATTCATTCCAGCTCATGTGAATCAGAGCAGAAAGGTGGTTTGCAAGGTTGCACATAGTTATTGTTAATGCATCCCGGAAAAGCCTACCCTGGCTTCTCAAGGGATATACCGCGAACTTTCAGATTATTTTTCTCTGGACAATAAAGAGAGTCATAAAGATCCAATCTTTCAAAGAACAAGATACAACACACAGCACTTTTGAACTCATATGCACGTTTGTTGCAACAATACATTCTTCAACAAAATAACCCAAGGTAAAGATTCAATCTTTCAAAGAACAAGGACAAGTAAGATAAAAATGCATAACAAATTGGAAAGCAGAAAAACACAAAAACAAATAAATACCTGGTGGAAAGAAGAGGGAAAACAATGATTGGAGACACAATCTTGAGAACCAAGGCCTTCTCCAAAAACTTCCACACAATAGGCAAATTGTTTTCCCAACAAATGTGAGATACCAAGAAATTGGCTAATTCAAGACAAGGCAAAGATACCCCTGCTGAACTCAGGCATGAAGAAACTTGTAATGCCCAAACCAATGGATCACCACCCTTTTCTTGGGATACCTTAGTTAGCTCCAAAACACTGTCCCAAAGGCTGCAACCCATAGATACTTCCATTTACATTACTCTGTCATCACTCTTTGTTCAACAGAAGAAAATTGTTGAAGGGTAATGGAGTTTCCAAGAGTTTGTTCAGATTTTGAGTTTTGACTTTTGATATACTCCTCCTTGGAAGGCAGGCTTTGGCATGGCAATAGCTAGAGTTTGGGGGTGCACTTAATTTTAATTCTTTTTTTCGGGGGTGTGTTTTATTTTTTGATAGTAGACAAATGGAATTTAAATGATTTTCCTTTTTAGTTATCCACTCTTAACTTTGCACTTACTTTAATATATATATATATATATATATATATATATATATATATATATATATATATATAAAATTATTATTATTATTATTATTTTACCAACAATAATAATAGCATTTTCAAAAGTCTTGAAAAATATTTTTTAGGAAATTAGTTAATGATAAAAGTAAAAAAAAAAGATTATTATCTTCTCTTAATTTTATCTTATAGACAAGTAAAAATTAAACTATATTCTTAGTATAGTAGACAAGTAAAAATAAACGAAAAAGGTACTATTTAACTAATGATCATTAAATAGTGTGGTTGAATGAATAGGATCCACCGTTTTAATTAGAAGTTTCGGAGTTCAAAATATGTGAATATCAAGCATTAAATTAGAAACAAAAAAATATAATTAGTGAGATGTGGTTGGTTAGAAATGTGAAGGTCAAACTCAATGAAGTTGATCTAAGAAAGCTGCTAAATGGGAGTGAGGGGCATGACTCGTGAGTGTTGTTAGAATATTAGTTCAACCTCCTTTTTTTTATTATGGGTTTAAAAAATAATAATTTATGTGAGGGGTGAAAGTGCTATTATGTCCTCTTATTTTATTTTTTGAAGTCTTTATAAAAAAGTGCATAAATTCATATATTGGGCATTATCAATCTTATCTCTATGTCTATTTCAATGTACATAATATAGGATCTAGATTAAGATGAGACATATTCAACTTTAACAAGATCAAAATTTGTATGATAGTAATAGAGTAATATTGTTTTATGTTATTACTAGGTGTAGGAAATAGGAATTACAAAATATTTATATGGGATACAGTCTATAACAGTTTCGTTTGTTCCGGATATTTTTGGTTGTTATAGCAAAGTGTTGTATTTAAGAACATATATTATAACATAACATAACAATTGGTTTCGAAAAAGCTTGGCTTTTATAGTAAAGTGTTTCACATTGTTTTCTTTGGTTAAAATGAAACATCAGTCAATTGACATAATTAAAAAAATAAGACATAATAGTTGAGAAAGATGATCTTATGGTTGTATGTGTTTAAGAAGAGAACCATGCAATTACTATTTTTTAAATACTATCCAATGCAAAATTTATATCTCTAATGACTAAAAGGGCCATTATGGGATTTAGTGTTTAATAAAGATTATAATGAAGTTGGAGACATTTCATTTACTAATAGATACATTAGCTAGCTCATGTCCACCTATGCATTACACTTAAAATCATTTATTAATTTGGATGTTAAATACATCTCTGATTCAATTATTTCTCAATGGATCTAAATGTAATCTCCCTCCAACTATAGCCCTTGAGGGAGTAGTTGATAAAATTTTAACCAGAGAAGATTAGTTTGTCTGGATAAAGTTAAGTGAAGTCAACTTAAAGATTTATTACGTGTAGTTAGTTAACTGCTCAATCTTAAAACATATAGTCATAAGTCAATTATAGTACAAATGGAAGAACCCCAATAGGAGGTATTATTATAACATTTTTGATAAGGGATGCTTCATATTAGGGAAATTAGGCTAATTTTTTTTAAGTTATAACGAGTTTTAAATAAAAAATCTTATTGAAACAAAGTTTATTTTATTTACACCATCGGTAAATTCTCAATAAAAATGTGACAATTAAGAAGAAAAGTGAAAGAGCAGAATGGGAAAAAGTCAGAAATGTGAGCACTATGTAGTGCACCAAATCCTATGCCCCACTCACATAGATCTAACAGAAGATTAGGATTTATCATAGAAGTAGGAACATTGTTGAATTTTAAATGGGAATAACTATTATTTAAATCATAATGACAACCAATATAAAGACATGTTGACTAACTCTAATATTTTTAGTGCAAATGACAAAGAGTTGTTACGCAGTGAAAATAATTACTTGCAGAAATATAAACGAAATATCATAGTCATTATTGTAATTCCACTTATTACAAAAGTTAAATACATCCCTTTTTAACTTTAATATCCCATAACCAATGCATCAACTATAATTACACTGAGTTTCTCACCAACTCTACTCTCCCTTTCATTTGTTCCTTTTTCTTTTCATTTTTAAATTTTGGGATATAGAGTAGAATTTCATAGTGGTTTGGGGTAGGTGGAGAAGATGACATGTTGATATCCCTATCAAAGTTGGCCTGTTGGTGATGTTGCTTTAGGTATGAAAAGCCAACTTCTCATGTCCACTTTTTTTTCTGGGTAAGTATGTATATGTTGGCTTTTAAGGCGGAGATAGTAGTCTAAATGTTCGACAGAATACGATAATTTTTGTTCAAACGGTATATTTGTGTTTAGAAATTTATAAAATATGTACATATACCAAATTCATAATTCAATTATTAGCACTTAAAATTATCGTTCTAAAATTCATAACGCATAAAATTAAAAATTTTCTTCCGCCTTTGATAGCCTTATCCTTGTGCTCTATGGCATGATGATGATATCTTGGTAGGTAGTCCACTAGTGCTACTTGGCCTCCAAAACTCATGTGATTCAAAGAATGGGTCCATAATTATCCTTATTTTAGAACATATTTGCCAACTTCCAAAGTTTCCTTTTTTACTCCATTTCACTTTTCAAGAATAATTTTTTTTAATAAAAAGAATGCTGTTCTTGGCAGTTTCTTGTTTTAGTGTTTTTCTCCAAACCAGAAACTATGTTTGGCTTCTAACTTGGATTTAAGAAAAGATTAAAGAAAAAAGACAATCAATTAAGAGACTTTGTTTAGAAGTCATTATAGTTTGCACATGCTAGGATAATAATTACCATAATATAGGAAATGTTAATAACTTTTATATCCAAAGTGAATTAAGTTGACATTGTTTGTTCTCATCCAAAAGATAACTCTATAATAACTGCCTCAACAGACATGTATTGTTACAAGTTTGGTCGGTAATTAATTAAAATTGGTAGATGTTGATTGAGTTAATTTAATGTTTATGAGTCTGAAGAGAGAAGTTTTAAATAATTTGTGAATAGAGTTGTTTAGGAGAACAAGGGGAAGATGGTGCTATCTCACCATAAAATAAAGATGAAAAGGTAAGTAAACAATAATCTGTTATGAGGTCTTTGTCTAGACCTTAGAGAGGTTAGGAATTCATTCAACAAATAGAAGGACAAAAAAAAAGTTGATGTTATTGTCTGGTGATTAATCAATACCAGAAAAATAAGGTGTACCTTCAAAGTTGAAACACTCCATGTGGGACCCTATCTTGATCCAATACCTTTTTTTATACCTTTGGTCACATTATCCTACTATATTTTTTATTTAACTTATATATATTGACAGTGTGAATAATTTTTTATGTTTTCAATGCATTTTAATATGTAAATTGTCATCTGATCTTATTTTTCATGTTAATGATTCTACTTTTTTGAACAATTATATATAATTATTATTTAAGTTACTTAAACTTTTATATTGTCCGTGTATAAAATAGTAACATTTTTTTTTGGAAGGGAGTAGTTGGTGGGAGGGATGATTCTTGCATTATCTCAAACCACCAACTCTTTTTATTTTCTTTTTCTGTTTGCACCATGTGAAGTGTGCACATTTGATGATTCAGAAAGACAGCAAATGGGGTGAAGCATGGAACAATTTTCCTGCCTTCTTAATATTTATTTTCTGTTATAAAACAATAAAAGAACAAGAGCAATATTGTAGAGAAAGAGAGAAAAAAAATTCTTATTGAATTTTTGGGTAATTTACAATGGGGTAAGACTTCTCTATTTATAGGAAGAAAAATGACTTAGCCTCAAAGTAAAACTCTCTACAAGTAGACATTCATTCTAAATAGAATTCTATTCTTAACACTCCCCCTTAAATGTTTACTCAATAAGTAATGTGCCTCGTTAAAACCTTAACTAAAACAAACCAATGGAAAAATAATTCTAGAAAAGGAAAAAGAGTACACATGTTTATAAATGCGCATATTGGTTGCCTCGTTAAAAACCTTGCAAAGAAAATCCAGTGGGACAACCTTATAAGGGAAAAAGAGTGCAACGTGCATTAACTCCCCCTGATGAGAGCATCAATTCACATCCTTGAGCCTTCGCATTCCAATCTTGTGCACCATCTTCAAGAGATCGTTGGTATAGATTTGATAAATAAATCAGCCATATTAACTATAATGAATATTTGCACCTTGAAATCATAACTCGTGATAGATATATAATGTCTTCACAAATATCGTGGAATGACTCTTCAATATCTCCATAAAGGTATCATCGCTATCACATTATCATGCTTATAGTTATAGCAAGATATATTTGTGCATAAATTGCACTGAGGAAGTGGTACCTCAAGATCATGAATTGTAGATGCTTCAAGCAACTTAAATCCTTCATGGATTGTCATATAAGTTAAGTCATATAAGCCATATTATAGACTTTAGATGCATATCAAGTTTTTATGTCATGCTAGACAAATAAGATATCGAATACTGATTGCACATACCATTGACTTTATACTTTTAAGTATTTGAACTACATGTCCAAAATTACATGTCTTTCATATGGAATCAATTCTACTTGATTGTATCTCTTCCATTTGGTCAATACTTTTGTGTCTATATTTGATAGACTTAAGATCCTCATCTAAACTTAGCGCTATGATAGATGTCGTCGACAATCATGTTATATCAGTTCCAATAAATTTTCATAAAGACATAACATATAGATCTTTTCATTCATAGTGTTATGTCACGTGACCTTCTAGATCACTTGCCTCATTTATTATGATCACTTTGATCATTTGCTCATCTTCTTTATCAAGAAGTTCTATTTGAAACTGATTTGTCTATACGCTTTAAGTGTACCATAGATTTTTTCCTTCTAGGACTTAATATGAGCATTTGTAATGAGAATATAATTACTTTTTGGGTCAGCAAATGCGTATGGCATGCTTTGCAATATGTTGCAAATGAATTATCTTTTTATGAACTTCAAGTTTATATTATCCTATTCGAGGATCTAGAAATACAAATGATAATTCGTTCTACGTAACTTTTTTTTTTTCAATTGTTTATCATATCTCCCCCTCATGTTAGAAAAACTAACTTGTTTTCTCAACTTTGAGAATCCTTCTTTCTGCATTATGGTGTTAATGGAAACATACATCGCACATCAATAATAATAAGATGGAGTTATTTGGTTCCTGACCCGAACCACTTTGTGAGGGGAGAATGTAATACACTTTCGTATATAACATATATCAAACGGATATAGATAACTTTGTTCTCATAAGCAATAGTTTAGCTATTAAGCGGAGGCACTCAATAAATTATCTTGCTAAACCCGATATGATGTAAACTAACTTATCAAGATAAACTATCTTGAATAGAAAATCTGGAAATTGTGCTCTAAATTGAATTATTGAGCAAGTTACCTCGCAAAACACCATTTGCGAGTTAATAATAATCGCACATGTAACTATCTCATAGATGCATCTTATGTGGTATACATGGCAGATGAATGAACCCATATTCACCTTTGATATTTCCAGCATTCATGGTATTCAATCCCAATTTTAATTGGTATATTAATTAGTGAAAACAAGTAACATAAGAGAATTCATAAAGAACTTTCTAGTTCTTTAATATTTACCCATGTGAATTCTCTATTATTTTTGCACATCATATTTAAATTGATATGGCTAAACTGATTATGCCAACTGAAAAAATTGTCAATATTGATAAGTTCATGTTTACACCATGACATGTGCAATTATCAATAAACTCCATATTTATTATGATATGAGTTTTTATATCAATAAACATCTACTTTATTGTGGTATTATTTTGTTTGTGTAGTACAAACTGGAGAATAAAGCGGGTAGCTTTTCGCATACATATTATTCCGCTACAAGTTGTAGTAATAGAAGATATCAAATCTTTCCTTTATTTATAGTCTCAATACAATCAACCGCTTTCGCATATACTTTGGAAACTGAATAAATTTCTTTGAGACTAACTACAACACAATACCTTATTGGTAATCAATTGCGTTTCTCCAAAATAGTAACAATTGGCTCTTCTAGAGCTCTCAATTAATTTTGTACTGCCACAGATTCATCAACATCCATGTGGTGAATATCTCTTTTAAAGAGAAAGTTATACCATTATGGTCATGGTCAAAATTATATGCAAGATGTGTTCCTTGCATTATTGTTGTCCTTTAATAATCCCATTGCCAAAATATTTTGGCGTACAATAGATATGTGATCAATGACCATTCATACCATAGTAATGACATTATTTTCTTATATTATCTTAAACCTCCTTCTAGAGGCGAGTGTGGTATATTCATTACCACTAGCACGTTTATATTCTTCCAAGAATGAATATATATTCATAAATTAGATGTTGTTAGACTCACATCATGAATGGACCATAATCATCTATATGCGTTTTATAAAATCTCATATTGTCAAATTAATGAAAAATATTACTTGCATGGAGTAAAGGATAATTTTGAGAATCGTTATTATTCTCATTATCACAATGATGACGATTATAATTTTGTCTATTGTCATGTCCACATCCATTGATACCTTCACGGTAAAATTTTGTCTTCTTTCAGACTTATCACATACAGCTATCACATTCTCTATAGGGAATGAGAATGGAGCAAATTCAATGGGACGGATTTTCAATTCTTTGCCTACAATCATACGTGATTTTGATCATGGCAAGGCATATAAATTTTACCACTTTGAGTGGTTATAATTTCTTTCAAACTCCATTAAAGTTGCAATCAAAATTTATCGTCTTTGCTTGTATTTAAAATTAAATTATAGAATGACAAGAATTTGAAAGAGAAAAGTAAAATACTTACCTTAAATCCAGAATTTAATCATGAAGGAAGAGCATAGAACATTTGACGATCATTATTCTCAATCCCAAAGCTTCTACTTAATTGGTTAGAGTCTCGTGCTGATAAAGTGTTATAAAACAATAAAAGAACAAGAGCAATATTGCAGAGAAAGAGAGAGATAAAATTATTATTGAATTTTGGGGTAATTTACAATGGGGTAAGACCCCTCTATTTATAGAAAGAAAAATAACTTAATCTCAAAGTAAAACTCTCTACAAATAAACACTCATTCTAAATAGAATTCTATTTTTAACATTTTTTTAATATTTAGATGGATGAGCAAATATAGTGGCAAAATTTGTGGACATAAGAAATTACAACAGCTCCACCAAAGTGGCCTTTTTGATGGGATGTGGCAACCAAGTCTCTTCCCATTTCTGCTAGTGCTTCAAGATTTTGGCTAGTGTCTAATTCTGTTACCTCATAGTTACAAATTTAAACACAATTGTTTCAATGATGTGACACAAGCAAAGAAAAGAAAGAAATTATAATTTCACCAACCACTTGGGCTTAATCATTTCACTTCTTTCCGCAATCCTAATAAAGGGTATCAATTTCGATAACCACTTTTGTCCGATCCAATGAATCCTCACGGAGAAAAAGAGAACTAAGATATACCTATGGTCATGAGCATGGACACCTTAGGGAAGGTAATGTGTATGCATACCTTACTTCTACCATAGGAAAGTAGGGAGGTTGTTCCTCAAAGACCTACGGCTCGAGAGGAAAAATAGATACAAGTAAATAACAGCAAGGCCAGGAAAACGATACCAGCAATGTATAAACCGAGAAAAAAAAAGCAAATGGAAAAAAGTAATAGCATTATCAAAAGCAATAAGAAGCAATAACACGACAGAGTACTAGAGGAACGAAGCGGAAGATATATAGTACTAAAAAACAACCCTAATAATCCACAGATTAATCACACTAAGGTTAAAAATAATGAAATAACAAAGTTCCATGCAGCAGAAATCTAATGTCCATAACTTTTCTGAAGAATATTTATGATGAAATGGATAAAAAGCAACAAGTAAAAGTGGAAACCAAATGATGATTGAGCCAATCCACCTAAAGAAGATGAATTCAAGAACCAATTTTCACTATCTTTACCCTTACTAGTCAACAAATGGTTGGCCAAAGAGTTTCACATAGTCTCCAAAGTCCAACCAACAATCATAACTACTAAAATTATCATGTTTCACAAATATACTTACTTTTTCTTCACATAAGGCAATCAAGTGCCGTTCTAAAAAGGTATTTACTATAAACAATATGATCCTTAATGAATGGTACTACAAAAAGATGACATCTTTCAGCATCAAGGTGAGGAAGTAAAGCCTCTTACTGAGGAGACAAAAAGGGAAAAGAAAAAAGCTCTAGAAGTCCTCATCTAGTTTGAACCCAAAATTCTTGCCATTGTCTTGCAAGCTTGACATCACAGAAGCTTTCTGATAGTCACCTACTCTTCTCTCAAAGAAGTTGGCTTTCTCCCTGCACAGTCGAAGACTGAATTAGAAACTATAAACATGATCAAGTTAAGTCATAGAGGAAAATTTTACTAGCCCGTAGGGCCCAGAAAAGAAGGTGGAATCCAAATAATCATATAGTATTAGGTTAAAAATCAATTAACTTAATCACTTCCCGGATCCTATCTATGCTTTCCCAGCCACTACTTGTACGCATTGATACTTACTGAAGTGAAATAAATTCCATCCAATCAAAGGGGTTCTCAACATTACACTTCTTGTCATACCCTAATGCAACCTGAAAAGACGATTAACGAACTTGTTAGTTCAAGGAGAATGATAAATTATATCCACCCTCAAGCAAAAAGCGCAAAGAAGTGACTTGGTACCAGGAGATGATCAGCAACAAATTATATGTACTGACTCATTAGTTCTGCATTCATGCCAATCAATGCACACGGAAGGGCATCACTGACAAATTACCTCTCAATTTCAACAGCTTCCTGCACAGCAATCTGATGAACCTTTTGCCTAGCCAATTGCTTTCTCAGAAAACTGAACAACAGAAATTAGTTAAAATACATCAAGTTATGTTCATCAAGCCATTTCTTCCCACTATTACTGAGAAGAAAGAAAGCAAAGAGAAAAACAATGAGAGGGAATCTGTAGGAGACAGGTAACACCGTAACGAAAATTCTGAAGGTTACTTGAAAGTTGAAACAACAAAAGGCAAGCAAAGTCACAGTGGAGACCCTCATCCCTTGAAATGAGCTCATTTGAAAAAGTTTCAAACCCCTCTTTTTCAATCAAAAAATGGCACAAAAGCTGCAAACAAAATGAGTTACAGCGTGTAATATTAACCTTCAATACTACTAGTAAGGAGCAAATCTAATCATTCTAACAGGAATCATTTAGACCAAACAATGAATTAGCAGCATACCTTCCCGAAAAGAAAATTCCTTCCACACAGGCAATGGCCACAAGCCTCTCAGCAAATGAGCTGGAACTGCATGAAGAATGTAAAAGAGGTAACCAAAGGATGCAGTCAGTAAGGTCGGTTTTGGCCAGCATCATCTATTCTAGATATATAAAGATTGAAAAAACATACAGCGTATTCATTTTTGTATCAATGTAACTTCAGAAACTGAAAAGCAAAATAATATGGATTTATCAAACAACCTCCAGAAGAAAGAAGTAGGAAAAAAATAAAGAAGCAAAATATGCCATAGGACCAGTTAAAAGTCATCAATCCATGCAAGTAATGCGAGTAAACGATAAAGCTCGGTTACAAAAGAATGAGCAACAATCGTACTATATCCCAAGTAGTTTTTCCCCCGATAAGGTACAATGTCCGAAATAGTTAACCAGAATTAATTGTTTCTCATATTGCTTACATATATTAAGGGTCTTAAATATATTCATTAAGACCAGAAAGGTTAAAACAATGGATAGGAAAGATGAGCTGATACCTCTGTATCCAATTCAAGGCCCACTTGGCCTTCCGTGAGACACAAGAATGCTTTCAATTGCATTGAAAAGCTTATTGTTCTTCCTTGAGTCCTTGATATATGTCTCCAGAAGCAAGCTGTAAATCTCTATAAGTAGAGAAGCTCCAATCAGACATCTAACAATGACATACTACAAACCCCTTACTTCTCTAAAAGAATAACAAGCAATAGAGAAAAAACATGTTGACTACACACAAACAGTTAGAAAGCTCTACCGGAGTGAATATTTTCCATTGCAATTTGAAAACCATAAAATGCGTGTGCCTGCAGAAAGAAGAATGATGTCTGTCGAATCAGAGTTATTTTACAAAAACCATATTGGCTAACCGCCAAAATATTGCTCCCTACCCTCCATACGTTCTTATATCAGATGATTAACCATTTGAAAGACATGCTGCCAAAATGAGAATGTTTCTTACACGTTCATTGGCAGAAGAAAGGTTAAGTATTGGAGAAAATGCATCAACAGCTGCATTGAGTATTAAAACCACTCACATATTATTGGCAAGTTCCCCAATTAGCTAGTGAAATGCATCGATTAAGGGACAAGAAAAATACGCAAATTAATCTAGATACTCTCCTTTCCAGTATTGCCTAGTTTTCAGGTTTACTGAATGTGATATCCCATCCAATCTATTTAGGCACTACTGATAATCTTTCAGTATGGTTCTCCAACTATCCGTTTCTTTTTAGTTATTTAGAAGCAGATGTGTTAGCAATGAGAAATCTACCAAAAACAGCTTCCAGAAGTGTTATTCCAACAATATTACATAATAATACAAAAGACAACTACTCCCTCTGTTTCAGTTCACGTGACACTTTCCTTTCTAGTATATTCCAAAAAGAATGAACCCTTTTAAAATTTCGAAACAATTGACCTTAAACTTCTTTGCCCTTCACGACAAGCTTGCATTGCCACACAAATGTTATGGCATATTTAAGACCACAAGTTTCACAAGTTTTTATTTCTTTCTTAAACTCCTTGTCCATTCAACATGAAACGGATGGAGTAATTACTAATACTATGTGTTATTCCTAATATACCCTCCGTGCTTTGGGAGTGTTTAACTTTAAAGTTCATAAAGAAAACAAGGACAATGAGAGAAAGGATTATATTTTTTTTCCATTTTTCATTTTTTTAGGGGAAGGGAAGGGAGTCGGAGGACAAAGGAAACTTCTGAAACGGAATATTATCTTATTAAGAAAAATGGAACACTTTTGGAACAGGAGATTAATCAACATCTAGCAGAGTTACTCGATTGTTTTTTATATTTAAGATAAAGATATGCAAATGAAGTCAGCCATTTCACCTCTTGAATCTGAACATCATTTAGAAACCTAGCAGCCAAATTTTCCAGCACAATTCCATCTGATGCAGCAAAAAAGGCAGAACATGACTGATGAAGTGCTTCTCAGATTCAGATAAGGCTTCCCATTGCTGCAAATCTTGATAGAGATCAACGTCCTCAGCTGTATCCAATATATTGGAAGTGAAGAAGGATATGTTATATTAGTATAGTGTACAGCTATAGAAGCTAGATGCACAAATATACAGTAATAAGCAAACATATTTATATGCAGAAGACAGGTTGCCAATAGCACCAGACCACAGCCATATAGCCATTAGTAAACAGAACACAAGCTTTAAAAGCAACGAAAAGGATGAGATAACAATCCTGGGAAGTTTCAAAAAGGCTGCAGAAGTTACTGCAAGCAATATCTACCACAGGCTATCCCAACAGTCTATCAAAAACACAAATAACAGCATGCACTTCTAGTATGACTAGTTTCAAAATGGTATTTCTTTTGAGTGGAATTGACCTCCCTAAATATCAGAATATATGCCCTTTTCCCATGCAATGGATTAAAGGCACCAGAATTTGAGCTTTACTTCTTACACTTCTTCAGCTGTACTCACACACAGCCTTTTTACAAACCATTAATATATACATAAGGATGTGCATTTTATTCCTTATATTAGGATGATACAGAGAGTTGGAGGTCTATTTACTTCAACAAAACCATAGCAACCTTTATTACTCTAGGCCACCCTTTGATATGAAACAAAAATGTGGAAACGTAGCCTAATTCATTCAACAAAAAAAAAGTCAACAGAATCAGATCATCAGTTGATTGCTCGGGCCTTAAGATACTGTGATAGTAATTTTGAGGAGTTAATGTGGCAGGTGTCAAACTTTCTACATTGTGTTACCCCTTAGCTGTGATTTTAACAATCACCCATGATCCCCTACATCATGTTACCACTTAACTATGATTTTAACAATCCGTCGCTAATTCGCTATTCCCTGGACTTCCTTAGCTTGTCAAACTTCTCTTCTTCACTCACATGAACACGTTTTTCTTAATTACTTAGAAATCTCCAAGGGCCAGTCGTGCATGGCTAGAAACTCATTGAAAGATGGACCCGCTCCTCTGCCCATCTCCATTTAAATTAATACCAAGCTTTTTATCTGCGGAAGGGTTTGATCCCGTGACATGCAACTAAACCACACATAAAGCGCTACGCTCTTAGCACTAGATCAAGCCCTGGGGACACGTGAACACGTTACAGATTTCAGGCAGAATGGATCCTGAGTTTAGGGGACAACTTATAGCTTTCGAGCAAGACAACTCATCAACGATTGGTGCAGGATTGACGACTCAACTATCCATTTACTTGTGTTATTAATTCTTATACGAATCCCCACCCGAACTATCTTTAAGCTAACTGAGTTCTGTCGAACGACTGCCCCTATGGCTTTGGTTCAATGATAAAGGAAGCACAACAAAGGATGTTTGGTACACGGACATCACGAATTCGAACCTTGCCGAAAATTAAAGCTTGATATTTAGGAGGGAGAGGGACCGGCCAGCTAAATCCCACGGATTTGCTCGGATATGAAAAAAGAAAGATATCTCAAAAGGATTGTACTCCTTCTGTTTGCGAGCTATAAACTGCAAATATTAACCTTTTAAACACAACATTCCCCAACTGCAGCAATATCCTCAACGTGTGGTTCTAATAGTCAATGATTTCTCCAACTTTCGAAGGAGTAAATAAATTTCCTATAAAGCATCAACCATTAGGTTGGGGAAAGCAGTCCCACCACAAAAGGAGTTGCCGCAGCCAGCAGTATTCAACCACTTCCGGCAGCCAAATATTAAAAGTTACAATTGAATAGTACTTCAGAGAAAAATCATATAAAACAGCAAACAACAACAACCCACTATAATCTCACTTAGTGGAGGTACGGGGAGGATAGTGTGTACGCAGACCTTATCCCCACCCTTGGGTAGAGAGACTGTTTCCAAATAGACCCCCGGCATTCTTCCCTCCAAGAACTTCTCACCTTGCTCTCGGGGAGACTCGAACTCACAACCTCTCGTTTGGAAGTGGGATTGCTTACCATCAGAGCAACTCCTCTTGTCTCATATAAAACAGCAAAATTTACAGAAAAAATCCATCACAAACAAAATAGTAGTAGTGAAGATGTAAACGAACACAATTTGCATAGTCAAGTCAGAATATAGATGACGAATGGAAAATTTAAAAGGAAAACTTTGAACTTTAGATAAAACTCATAAAAGCAGCAAACTGTAGAGGGAAAAATCATCATAATCAAATAAGTGACTTTACGACATAAATAAACACAATGGAATATAGATGAATAATGGAAACTTTAAAGAAAATAGTAACCACTCTTGCAATAGAAACTAGTACTCTATAAAGCAGCAAACTTTAGAGAAAAAAGTGATCACAAACAAACAAGTGACATGAAGAAGTAAATAAACACAATTTGCACCCAATTCAGAATATAGACAAATAATGTAACGAAAACAATGCAAACCACCACAGTGCCAAAATCTTTCTCTCAAAAAGTGCAAACACTTCTATAAGCAGCAAGGTTAGAGATAAAACTCATCATAAACAAATAAGTGAGATTAAAAACAGCAAATTTTATAGTAAAAACCTCATCATTAATGAAAAAGTGACACAGAGAGTAAAAAGATCACAATTTTGCATACCCAATTTAGAATATAGACTAATAGTGCAACAAAATTTCAACATTGACAAATACAAAATAACAAATAAAAGAAACAAAAAATAAATTTGAATCTTTAAATATGCACATTACTAACCCAAGAAACCATATAAAGCAACAAACTTTACAGAAATGAACTGATCGTTTGAAATAATAATTTATCCAAAAAATTGACCACCGGCCATGTCTTTTGAAACACATGTTTTAGTTATTAAAATGTGATTTTAAAATAAACTTCACCTACCAAGGTTAGGCACCGGCCATGGTGTGTTAGATTTTTGGTTCTTTGTTTCACATTATTTGTTCACACTAGGGGTTAACTAGTATAAATAGGCCTTGTAATTATTTTGGTTATTATCAAGTTTTCAAGCAAGTATTGAGTGATCAATAGCTTGAGTGTGAGGAGTGTTTGTAAGAAATACTTTTGTATTTGAGAGTTTCCGAGTTGTATTAATAAATCCATTTTCGGTATTCTTTTGTCTCCATAAATTGTTTTGGGAATCATTAATTTATTTTTTTGGTTCCTACATTTGGTATCAGAGCTAGTTTGAGTCTTGTGAGGTGTTAGGAAATTGAGTCATGTCAGGCAATAACTCGATTAAGTTTCAACTCCCAAAACTCAACGGTAAAAATTACAACAATTGGGCTATCCAATTGAAAGTATTTTTCCGATCACAGGCTTTATGGGAAGTTGTGAAAAATGGCTATACCGAAGTTCCAGACGCCAAAGCGTTCGAGGCGTTGAAGGAGGAAAAAGACGCTTTAATTGAAACTCGGAAAAAGGACCAGAAGGCATTGTACGCTATCATTCAGGCTGTCGATGAACTGGTATTCGAAAAAATATCAGCGGCAGAGACGTCAAACCAAGCGTGGGTTATTCTGCAAAAATCCTACAAAGGTGACGATCGAGTGAAGCGGGTCCGATTACAAACACTCCGTGCAGATTTTGAGTTCTTGCGCATGAAGGACTCGGAAAATGTTGCAAGATACTTTGACCGTGTGCAGTCAGCCATAAACCAATTGCGGGCTAATGGTGAATCGTTGGACGAGCAGAGGGTGGTAAAAAAAATCTTACGCTCTTTGAGCACAAGATTTAACTACGTAGTAGCTGCAATCGAAGAAGGTCAAGATACAACAACTATGTCGGCAGACCAGTTGTTGGGTTCGTTAAGTTCTCATGAGCAGAGAATGAACTAGACGGGCGAGTAGCAGTAACCAAGAACAAGCTTTGCAAAGCAGCTATGTCCCAGGAAATCGCGGTGGCAGTCAAGGCAACAACAGCCATGGACGCGGTGGCGGACAAGGTAACCGGCAAGGTGGAGGAAATTGGAAAAATAATTCTTCTGGTAAAATTGACAAGTCCAAAGTCAAATGTTACCGGTGTCAACAATTTGGGCATTACAAAAGGGAATGTCCGCGTGGCATCCGACACGGACGAACGCAGCAGGCGCTTGTTGCAGAGGCAAGTGACAATATGGTTCTAGCATGCAACGCTGGAGAACCAAATAAAAATCACTCAGATATTTGGTTTCTTGATAGCGGTTGCTCGAATCATATGTGCGGACGCAAGGACCTGTTTACGAAGCTAGAGGAGTACGAAGGCGGTGAAGTCAACTTTGGCAACAAAACGAAGGTGAGTGTCAAAGGTAAGGGTGACATAAAAATCAAGTCAAAGTATGGTACGGATATTACTGTGGCTGATGTTTTCTTCGTACCTGGGCTTTTCTGGAACTTATTAAGCATTGGGCAGCTTTCAGAAAAGGGGCACAAGATTCTTTTCCAAGACGGAGTCTGCACGATCCGGAGCAAGAACAACAAGTTAATCACGCAGGTAGAAATGGCCAAAAACGAATGTTCGCTCTTACTCTTAATACGAAGGGAGTAATGAATTTTCAAGCTGTGGCAATGGATAGCAATTGGCTATGGCATCTTCGGTTTAGTCACTTACACTTCAGAGGCTTGAAGTTGTTGGCGCAAAAGAAGATGGTGACAGGTTTACCAATGATTGATGTTCCAGATCGAACGTGCGAAGGATGTCTACTTGGGAAGCAGCACAGAGACGTGTTTCCAATAGGGAAATCCATACGGGCAGAGCAACCATTGGAGCTAGTACACACGGATCTGTGTGGCCCAGTTGAGGTAGAATCTTTTGGAAACAAAAAGTACATGCTTGTTTTCGTAGATGATTTTACAAGAAAAACTTGGGTTTATTTTCTGCGTGAAAAATCTGAAGCATTCGGAAAGCTTAAAGAGTTTAAAGCCTTTGTGGAAAAGCAAAACGACTTTAGCTTGAAGACTCTGAGATCTGATAGAGGCGGTGAATTTACCTCTAACGAATTTCATATTTACTGCAAGTCCCAAGGAATTCTTCGTCAGTTAACTGCCAGTTATACACCGCAGCAAAATGGAGTGGCAGAAAGAAAGAATAGGACGAT
Source organism: Nicotiana benthamiana (assembly GCA_034376525.1). Lineage (NCBI taxonomy): Eukaryota > Viridiplantae > Streptophyta > Magnoliopsida > Solanales > Solanaceae > Nicotiana > Nicotiana benthamiana. The sequence continues at coordinate 80,655,971 of CM067328.1, read as the reverse complement.
CTTTGAGATGGCACAAAGCATGTTGAAGGTGAAAGGCTTACCAAAGGAATTTTGGGCGGAAGCTGTTGCTTGTGCAGTGTTCGTGCTGAATCGCTGTCCGACAAAAGCTGTGCTCGAGAGGACTCCTCAAGAAGCATGGAGTGGCAACAAGCCTGATGTTTCTTTGCTGAGGGTATTTGGGTGTATTGCATATCCCCATGTACCAGACGAACGTAGGAAAAAGTTGGATGATAAAAGTCAAATGTGCATCTTTATTGGCTACAACGAAGGGACTAAGGGTTATAGACTTTATAATCCTGTCAGCAGAGAAGTCATCGTAAGCAGAGATGTGCAGTTCGTAGAAGATGGAGCTTGGAACTGGAGCAGAAAAGATGACACTGGAAGAGGTGTGCTGATGAAAATAGAAGAGGCAGATGAGCAAAATGTCTTAACCCCTGAACCATCAGAAGATATTCCATCTCCGGAGCCAGTGGATATTCCATCTCCGCAGGCAGTAGAGATTCCCTCTTCACAATTAGAAGAAGAAGTTGTACGAGAAGAGCGGCCTCGTCGACAAACAAACATGCCACCACGTTTCAAGGATTTTGATATGAGGAGAAACGAAGAAGGTGTTGACAATGACAGCAGTCCTGACTTTACCGATGAAACATTGGTAAATTTTTGTCTTTTTGCAGATTGTGTTCCAATTTTGTTCGAGGATGCTGTTGATAATGAAAGGTGGATCAAGGCAATGAATGAAGAAATTCATTCCATTGAAAAAAATGACACATGGGAATTAACTTCTTTGCCAACCGGAAAGAAGCCTATCGGTGTCAAGTGGGTGTACAAGACCAAGTATCGACCCGACGGTCTGGTGGACCGATTCAAAGCAAGATTGGTAGTCAAAGGCTATCGGCAAAAGCCTGGAATTGATTACTATGAAGTCTTTGCACCAGTGTACAGAATGGATACTATTCGCATGATAGTAGCACTTGCAGCTCAGAACAGGTAGAAAATCCATCAAATGGATGTCAAGTCAGCTTTCCTGAATGGCTTTCTTGAGGATGAGATCTATGTTGAGCAACCACCAGGTTTTGTAAGAAAAGGACAGGAGAATCAGGTTTACAAATTGAAGAAGGCATTATACGGACTGAAACAGGCACCACGAGCTTGGTATACACGCATTGAAACGTACATGTTGCAGGCAGGATTCCAGAAGTGTCCTTATGAGCATACATTATACATCAAGTCAAAAGTGAATGGCGACATGATGTTTGTATATCTGTATGTTGATGATTTGATTTTTACAGGCAATTGTGAATCAATGTTTGCAGAATTCAGGGAGGCCATGACTAGTCAGTTCGAAATGACAGACATGGGGGCTTATGTCTTACTTTTTGGGCATAGAAGTACAACAACGTAAAGATGGCATTTTCATTTCGCAAAAGAAATATGCCAATGATGTCTTCAAGAAATTCAAGATGGAATCTGCGACTCCAATCCGAACTCCAGTTGCTGAACGCCTGGAAATGAAGAAACAAGGAAGCGGTGAGCTGGTTGATTCCACTTATTTCAAAAGCATAGTTAGAATTCTGCGTTATTTGGCTTCAACTCGTCCAGATAGTTTATGGCGTGGGAATTATCAGTCGATTCATGGAGACACAACATCAGTCACATTTGCAAGCGGCAAAAAGGATTTTGAGGTATATTAAAGGTACCCATGATCATGGAATTTTCTATACATACTCTGAAAACTGCAGTCTAGTAGGATATACAGACAGTGATTGGGCAGGTGATGTGGAAACTCGAAAGAGTACTTCAGGTTACGCTTTCTTTATTGGGAAAGGAGTATTTTCATGGTCATCAAAGAAGCAACAAGTAGTTGCTCTTTCTACAGCAGAAGCAGAGTACATGGCAGCGACTACTGCGGCTTGTCAAGCAGTTTGGCTTCGAAGGATGCTTGGAGAGCTGAAACACGAGCAGATTGGTCCGACAAGAATTATGTGTGATAACAGGTCAGCAATCGCATTAGCCAGGAATCTGGTATTTCATGGCAGGAATAAGCATATCAGAATTAAGTATCACTACATACGGGATCTTGTTAAGGATGGTGAAATCGAACTTGAGTTCTTCAGATCTGAAGATCAAATAGCGGATATCCTTACAAAACCGCTGAGAGCAGAATTGTTCGAGAATCTGAAGTCAATGCTTGGTATAGGTAATTTTTGATAAATTAAGGGAGGCTGTTGAAATAATAATTTATCCAAAAAATTGATCACCGGCCATGTCTTTTGAAACACATGTTTTAGTTGTTAAAATGTGATTTTAAAATAAACTTCACCTACCAAGGTTAGGCATCGGCCATGGCGTGTTAGATTTTTGGTTCTTTGTTTCACATTATTTGTTCACACTAGGGGTTAACTAGTATAAATAGGCCTAGTAATTCATTTGGTTATTATCATGTTTTCAAGCAAGTATTGAGTGATCAATAGCTTGAGTGTAAGGAGTATTTGTAAGAAAAAAATTTGTATTTGAGAGTTTCCGAGTTGTATTAATAAATCCATTTTCGGTATTTTTTTGTCTCCATAAATTGTTTTGGGAATCATTAATTTATTTTTTTGGTTCCTACAAAATAAATAAGTGACAGGAATAAGTAAACAGACACAATTTTGCATAAAAAATTCAGAACATAGAATAACAAAGCAACCAAATTTCAACATAAGAAGAAAAGGGAAAATATGAGCATTATATATTACCAGTCAAGAAAGTGGTTTGTGCTTTCTTGTACATTTCCCAAAGTTGTGGGTATCTAATTGGAAAGGTGCATTACTTTTGGGATTCTTCTTTCAATATTGGTTCATCTTCTTCATATTCTAAGACCACCGCTTCTGTTGCCTTTTTCAAAGAATGCATGTTCTCTTTATCCTTTTTTCTTCTCTCTACTATTGGGGAATAAAGAAATTTACCCTTTCCCGTAAACCTTTTAACTTGGAAACCCAAAATCGGGAAAAAATCACAACTGGTGTCAAAAGACAACAACCGACCACTATGTGAAAAATTCTTACAATCACATAAACTTTAGTACTTTATCCTAACAAAAAGTGTTAGAAATACATTTGGTTTGGTACATTTGAAGACATAACTTAAGCCCCCTTATATAGGCAGGCCTCCAAGCTACTCTTCAACATTTTTCCAATGTGGGACAATGACCATTCTCATTTTTAAGCAAAATCCCAACAAACTCCACCTTGATTAAAAATGATCATAGCAGCAGCTATCCGTCATACTCCACATTGCTGAACACCTGTCATACTCCACCATAAAGAGTATCACCACTTTGAATGAACCATTCTAAGAATTTCCACTTCGGCTCATGTCGAAAAACAACTTGCTGATTATTATGGTGCAACCTACACTATTGGCTCTCCTTGGAAGTCCATCAGCTATCGACATAACTGTTTCATCACACACCTTGCATTCCTGCCAAACCAATGCCCGTGTGTAATTCCGCTATTAATCTCACATCCTTCACCATGGCAAATAGCGGCATGCCATAAGGATGTACATGTCTTTGGGTCATATAATGTCATATGGGTCCCTACCAAAGACCATATTAACAGCATCACTTGACTTGGAGCTTGTAGCCGAACCTACTCCACCTGCTTCTGGTTTTCCCTTCAGGGCCTTGTGTAGACCTGATTGAATCAATATATCCCTGACTTGAACTTACCACGAGCCAAAATTGATTCTTCCATCAAATTTCTCAATATCAAACTTGTTGCTTCCCATTGTAACCGTATCGCTGACCAATATCCGTGGACGAAAAACACTTTCTTAGAACCTAGTCTGTAGCTCGTGAACAGCACACCAGGTAAGTTCCCAGGAAAGAGAGGTGGGTCCGGCGTCACCACTCAATTACCAAGTCTTTCCTAGCCAGAGCTTACCTAGACATATACCTCCACACTTGATTCTAACCGCCAGAATTCACCACAAGCCTCAATACTCCAATTGCACCAACTTCCCCTCCTACAAGCTTCTTGAACCAGAAAATCTTTTCTGATGTGGAAGATCAGCCAAAGCTGCGGCCACAGAGCATACTAAGATTCCCCCCTTAAGCTAGGCTACCTTGCTCTGATACCACTTGTTGGGGAATAAAGAAATTTACCCTTTCCCGTAAAACCCGAGATCTCCGCCCTTTTTGTAAAGAAAAAAATTGAGAAATAAAAACAACACAAGAATTTAACGTGGAAACCCAAAATCGGGAAAAAACCACAACTGTTGTCAAAAGACAACAACCGACCACTATGTGAAAAATTCTTACAACCACATAAACCTTAGTACTTTCTCCTAACAAAAAGTGTTAGAAATACATTTGGTTTGGTACATTTGAGACATAACTTAAGCCCCTTTATATAGGCAAGCCTCCAAGCTACTCTTCAATATTTTTCCAATGTGGGACAATGACCCCATTCTCATTTTAAAGCAAAATCTCAACATCTACCACTCTTTTACATATGCATATATACATATACACATGTAGTGTAAACGAATTTAAATGTGAAACTGAAAGATTTTCTCTTCGATTATATATGCAGTATTTGTGAAATTGGAAAACCCTACAAAAACCCTCTCGCAATATTTACAAACTAATAGGTTTTGGCAGTTAATGCTAGCTTTTCATTCCGTTTTCTAAAAAATGTTTAAAACATTCTATAGCGAAAAAAAAAGAAGGAAAAATATTCTCTTCTATTTATACTGTAAGTTACTGTGTAAGGTGCTATTATATCATATATGAATAATCTTCTATTGAGAGTAATGTTTATTCATAACAGATTACTGAATGGATAAGCTCATTATACCTAATATAGATAATCTTTTACTAAGGGTAATGATTATCCATAACGGAGTATCGAAAGGATAAACGTATTATATCCGATAAGTATAATCTTCTACCTGGAGTAATATGTATCCATAACCGGGTATCAAAGTGATAAACTTCTTCAGGAAGAACAACAACAACTACCCAGTAATGTCCCATAAAGTGGGGTCTGGAAAAGATATATTCTGCGCATCCAGGAATCGAACCGTGGTCAGTACCGTGGGAGGGTACTATGATACCACTACACCAGATGCGCTTTGTTCTTCAGGAAGCTTATTTCCAATAAAGTACTCAATAGATAAACATATTTACGGCGGAGTCCCACGTGGATAAGCTTCTTCACGAAACTTAGTTACAACGGAGTATTAAATGAATATCCATAATATAATATATTCATAACACTCTCCCTTGGATGTTCATTAAAAGATAATGTGCATCATTAAAACCTTACTAGGAAAACCACGTGGGAAAAAAATCTTTATGAAGAAAAAAGAGTACACATATTTAATAATAGGCATTGCTATGTGCCTCATTACAAACCTTATAAGTAAAACCTCACGGGAAAAAAATCTTAGTAAGGAAAAAAGAGTACATCGTGTATATTACTCCCCCTGATGAAAATCTTGTTTCAAATATTTGAGTCTCCGCACTTCTCAAAAGTTGAAGTTGGCAAAGATTTAATGAATAAATCTGTTGGATTATCACTTGAATGGATTGTTGCACATCAATATCACCATTTTTTCTGAAATTCGTGTGTGTAGAATAATTTTGGTAAAATGTGCTTCGTTCTATCTCCTTTTATAAATCATCCCTTCAATTGGGCTATGCATGCAGCATTGTCTTTGTATAAAATTGTAGTTTTTTTCTCACATTTCAAACCACAATTTTTTTCCGAATAAAATGAATTATTGATCTCAACCGCATTCGCTACTTGCTTCATGAATAGCTATTATCTCAGTGTTATTTGAAGTAGTAGCAACAATAGATTGTTTTGTGAAGCGCCATGATATGATAGTACTTCCATATGTAAATACGCACAAGGTTTGAGATCGAGCTTTATAGGGATCAGATAAATAACCTGCATCTGCATCTGCATAACCAACAAGATCTTCACTATCTTTATTAGCATAAAACAAAGTCATATCAAAAGTTCCCTTTAAATATCGCAATATATGCTTATCCTCGCTCCAATATCTCGGTGTAGGAGAAGAACTATATCTTGCTAGTAAATTAATAGAAAATGCTATGTTAGGCCTTGTAGCATTAGCAAGATACATTAGTTCACCAATTGTACTGAGATAGGGTACTTCGGAACCAAGGAGTTCCTCGTCCTCTTCTGGAGGTCGGAACAAATCCTTATTCACTTTAAGTGATCGAACAACTATTGGTACTCAATGTGTGCGCTTTGTCCATGTAAAAGCATTTTAAGACCCTTTATGTATAGGCAGATTGATGGATAAAGATCTTGTATGCTAAATTTTCAATTTGCAGACCAAGACAAAATTTTGTCTTTCCAAGATCTTTCATCTCAAATTATTTCTTAAGATATTCAATTGCCTTTTGGAGCTCTTTTGGATTTCCAACAAGATTTGTGTCATCAACATAAACAACAAGTATAAAAAATTCGGATGTCATTTTCTTTATAAAATACATGGACAAATAACATTATTTATGTAACATTCTTTCAGCAAAAATTCACTAAGGCGATTATACCACATGTGCCCAGATTGCTTTAAACCGTACAAAGATCTTTGTAATCTAATTGGACAAATTTTCTAATAATTTGCATTCGCTTCAAGCAATTTAAATCATTCAGTAATTTCATATAAATTTCATATCAAATGAACCATACAGATAAGTTGTAACCACATCTATTAGATGTATTTCATGTTTTTCATGCAGTGCTAAACTAATGATATATTGAAATGTTATGGCATATATAACAGTTGAATATGTTTTATCAAATCGACTCCATGTCGTTTTGGGAATCTTGTGCAACAAGGCGAGCTTTGTATATTTCAACTTCATTTTTATCATTACTTTTTCGTACAAAACCCCATTTATGACCAACTGGTTTTATACCAGCAGGTGTTTGGACTACTTTTCCAAAGACCTCTTGATAATAGGCTAGATTTATGTAATTTGACAGTTATTTTTACCCTAGGTTTATCATATTTCAATGTTATAAAATAGTTAAGTGATGCAAAATTGGCTCTAATGGCGACTTTTGTGGTTCACATGAGTGCAATACCCAGATAAAGACTTATGATGGTGATTTGGGAAAGAATTGGAATTAGTGGACGAATTAAGGGAATGAAGCTCGGCATGGCAGAGGGAAACCTCACTAGCGTGGCATTATCGCGCCCGTGCTAGCCCAATCATCTGAAGCGGAATATAACCCCACTAGCGCGGGCATTAATACGGCCTTAGCGCGCTCGCGCTAGTCCAGTTCCGGGAGACTAATTTTCAGGGGTAAACTTGGAAGTATGGGGAAAAATTCACTTAACCTATAGAAGGTCAAGCTCGCCCAATGATGTATTATCAAGTTTTTCATAGTTTAGTGGAATGAAAAGAGAGGCAAGAGGCAAGGGGGATTATTCACCGAGTTCTTCTTTTCTTCTATTTGTTTTTACGATTTGTGATGAATTTGAATATTATTGTGATGAACAATAGTATGAGTAGTTAAATCCTTTGTCTAGGTTTTGATGGAACCTATTAAAGGATGAGCTTCTTGATTATGTTAATATAGTTTACCAGTTTAATCTCCATTTGTTCAACTACGTATATGTTGTAGTTAATTGACAGGATCCTCAATTATCTGTGCTTATTTAGTGTGCATAACTCGGAAAAGAGTGCATATTTAGGTAGTTGTTGAACAACACCACTCTCAAAGTATAAGAGGGATCTATAACTGCGAGTTTAATGGCGATATTAGGGACAATGAAGCGTTACGTGCAATCTCAAGTGAACTGTAATAAACAAAACCAACTAGTGTATCTTGGGAGAGTACGTCTAGTAAATTATCATGATTTCTCGAAAGAGATTTACGGTAAAAAGAGTGCTCATGATTGATAGAGATGTTTGGTGAATCTATATGAAGCATAAATGGAAGGAATTCCATCAATAGGTGAAATTATAGCCTTAGAACCTTCTCATTATTGTTTACAACTCAAGCATATTTAGTTACAACTGTTTATTTACTTTCAGTCTTAGTTATTAGAAATACCATCAACTGTTATTTACAGCGTTTGGGGAAATTGATTCTATAGAATTTAGTAATTCCAACGAATGTAATTGATAGGTTAATTCATCGTGGAATCGACTCTAGCATAAATACTCAGGTTATATTTGCAGCGTCCGTATGTCCTTTTATAAGTCATAGTTGGGCGTGATCAAATTTTAGGGCCGTTGCCGGGGAATTAATGGTGTTATCAATTACAATTGAAAGAAGTTCAAAAATTCTTAGTATAGTCAGTTTTCTCTTTACCCAATTTTTATACTGAAATTTTAACGTTTGTTGACTTGGTTGCACAAATGCATGCCTAGAAACTCATCGAGATCTAGTGAAGTATTCGAAGCATTATTAGATCCGAGAAAGTTTTCAAGGCCTTGAATCGGGCCAACCGAAAAAACAAACAATAATCAACAACTGCACAATTCGAAACAGTCATGGGAGATCACGAGGAAAACCCAGATGTACCAATAGTGCCAGAGGCTGCTCTCTATGACTGGGCACAACCCACAGCTGAAAACCTGTCCACGACGATTGTAGTCCCACAGATACAAGCCGAATCATTCCAGATCACGAATAACATATTGCACTTGTTGCAGAACAAAAGGATTATTTTCGGGGTCACAAGTCGAAGATCCTCAACATCACTTGAAGAATTTCCTGTCTATCTGCAAAACCTAAAGGCAAACCAACGTAACTCTGGAAGCAATCAAGTTTTTGTTGTATCCATTCTCAGTAACAGGAGCTGCCCAGACCTGGATAAACTCACTTCCCATAAATTCCATAGCAACTTGGGTTGAGTTAGTCAAGCAATTCCATAACAAGTTCCACCCACCCAATAAAACTTCTCAATAAATTGATGAAATCTTGAGGTTTAAACAGAAACCAATGGAGACACTACATAAGACACGGAAGCGGTTTAAAAGAATGTTGGTTATATGTCCGCACCATGGTATTCCAGATCTGATGTTGGGGCAGCGGTTTTACATGGGGTTGTATGATAGTGTGAACAACATTATTGATGCTTCAGTTGGTGGAGCATTTCTGAGAAAAAATGGAGAGACAACCAGAGTTTGCTAGACAAGATGGCACAGAATTCGGGATGAACAACTAGTAATACACCTATCACTCCACTGGTGCACTCAGTGCCTCTTGATCCATCCAACTCTATGACTGAAAATACGGTTACCTTATTGACATAGATGAGTATACTCACCAAAAAGGTGGAGAAATCAGGGCAGAAGTAGCAAGTACATATCATATATACTACCAATGGGAACTTGTGCACATCTTGAATTAGTCAACCAATTGGTAACCATTGGAATGCGGAACGTGATCATCATTATCACCCTGAAGACACGAACTATGTGTCTTATTATGGAGGTTAAAGACAGGGTGGTCAGAATTGGGGTTAGCACAATCAGCAGTACATGCCAGCCCATCCACAGTTCAACACTGGGAACATGGGAGGTATGAGACCCCCAACAATATGGCACCTTACCCAAGGCCACAGGGGTAAAATAATCAAAATCAGTAGTAGGGGTACACCCTTCTCAGCAACAATATGATGGAAGGCAGGAAGATGAGTTTGCTAGACTTGAAGCAATGATGCAGCAATCAAGAATATTAAAGTGCAGATGGGCCAAATTTCGATGTCTCTGAACAATCGTCCTCATGGGATACTACATGCAAACACCTAGATAAATCTAAAAAATCAAGGACCGAAGCAGCTGATGGCGGTGAGTCTGCGTATTGTAGAGATCTGGATGTTGAGCAAGAGAGGGCTCGAGAAACTAGACAGGCTGAGACACTCATACCAGTGCACATTGAGCTAGATGAGTCAACGAAGATGATAGAGGTGATACTCCAGCCTGCTCAGGAAGAAAATAACACTCAGCTTGAGATCTAGAAAGAAGTTGAGACAGCCCATGAACCAGTAGTTGAGGTGGCAGCTGATAAAGATCAATCCCAAATGATGAGGAAAAAAAGACCTCCTACACTCTTCCCTCAAAGGCTGGCTAAGTACCAAAAGGAAGAGCAATACACGAAGTTCTTTGAAATGCTGAAATAATACCAAGTAAACATACCATTGATTGAACCTTTAAAGGAGATTCCTGGGTATGCAAACATGATGAAGGACTTGATGTCCCAAAAATTTGATTTACAAACTTGGCCACAGTTACTCTTACTCAGACCTATAGTGCGGTTGTGACCAGACTAATTGCGAAGAAGCTGTCTGACCCAGGGAGCATTACAATTCCATGCACTATTGGTAATTTTGCTTTGGCTAAGGCATTGTGTGATCTAGGGGCCAACATCAATCTTATGCCCCTGGCGATTTATAAGAGGATGGGCATCAGAAGAACTATACCCACCTCTATGTTGTTACAGCTAGATGACAGGACTGTGAAACGACCTTCTGGTATCTTAGATGGTGTGTTGATTCAGGTGGGAAAATTTGTGTTCTTTGTGATTTTGTGATTGTAGACTGAAAAATGGATGAAGAGATTCCCATAACTTTGGGAAGACCGTTCCTGGCCACGGGGAGAGCTCTAATCGATTGTTATTGGGGAGATCAATATGAGACTAAATGACAAAAAAATAACATTCAATGTGCAGAAATATATGAGGAGACCAAATGAATTCACCAATTGTTCTTTTATTGATGTTGTGGATGTAGTTGTAGAGACTGACAATGAGATATTGACCATTGAGGACACACTTGCTGCATGTTTGATGAATTTGGATGAGGTGATTGGAGAGGAACTGGCGGAATGGGTGTTGGCGTTAGAGGGTAGAGGTTTCTGGGATAGAACTGTAGAATTTGAGCCCTTGAACTTGGAAAATCGAGAAACTCCTCCATCCAAGCCATCTATCGAAGAACCACCAAAGCTGGAGTTGAAGCCATTGCCCGCCCATCTAAGGTATGAATTACTTGGACCTATCTCCACATTACCTGTTATTATCTCATCTAATTTGTTACATGTGCTAGCTCAACCACTATTGCAGGTACTTAAGGAGTGCAAGACTGCCATTCGATGGACCATGGTATACATATAGGGGATCTGCTCTCCTACTTTATGCACAAAATTCTACTGGAAGAGGGTCACAAACCTTTCAGGGAACACCAAAGACGGGTGAACCCCAACATGAAGGAAGTGGTGAAGAAAGAAGTAATTTAGTGGTTAGATGCGGGAATCATTTTCCCCATCTGTAACAGCAACTGGGTTAGCCCAGTTCAATGTGTACCTAAAAAGGGTGGCATGATGGTGGTTAAGAATGATAACAATGAATTTATCTCCACAAGAACCATCACGGGCTGGAGAATTTGCATGGATTATAGGAAGTTAAATCTAGCCACCCGGAAAGACCACTTCCCACTTCCTTTCATTGATCAGATGTTAGACAGATTGTCAGAGAGGTCACACATATATTTTTTGGATGGGTACTCACGGTACAATAAGATCTCCATTGCACCGGAGGATAGAGAGAATACCTCTTTCACTTGCCTGTATGGCATTTATGCCTTTCGGAGGATGCCTTTTGGCCTATGCAACGTACCGCCACATTCCAACGGTGCATGATGGCCATTTTCACTGACATGGTATAGGATATAATGAAGGTTTTCATAGATCAATTCTCATTTGTAGGGAACTCATTTGATGAGTGTATGATATATCTGAATCGTGTGCTGAAACGGTGCATCGAGACTAACCAGGTTCTGAATTGGAGAAGTACCACTGCATGGTACAAGAGGGTATAGTCTTGGGGCACCAGGTGTCAAGCAAAGAATAGAGGTGGATCGTGCTAAAGTAGATATGATAGAAACTCTACCCCCTCCAACTTCAATCAAAGCAATCAGAAGCTTACTCGGGCATGCCGGTTTCTACCAGAGATTCATAAAAGACTTCTAAACAATTGCCAACCCTCTTTGTAAGTTGTTAGAAAAAGATCACTCTTTCTTGTTTTCTGATGATTGCAGGGTAGTATTCGAGGAGCTGAAAAATAGGCTAGTCACAACACCTATCATAGTTTCCCCCGACTGAGAGAAGCCATTCAAACTCATGTGTGATGCCAGTGACTACGTAGTGGAGGCAGTGCTGGGACAGAGGAAAGACAAGCTGATGCATCTAATCTCCTATGCTAGTAGAACACTGAGTGGAGCCCAACTGAACTATACTATGATTGAGAAGGAGATGTTGGCTGTGGTGTTTGCTTTCGACAAGTTCAGATCCTATTTGATTGGATCCAAGGTAATTGTATACACTGATCATGCAGCTATCAGGTACTTGATTGAGAAGAAAGAGTCCAAGCCACGCCTGTTTCATTAAGTGTTTCTACTGCAAGAATTTGACCTTGAAATTTGTGACCGTAAGGGCATAGAGAACCAATTTGTTGATCATCTGTCACAACTTGAGGGAGCTGAAAACTTAGTTGAGGTTGAGGATATTCGGGATACCTTTCCAGACAAGCAACTTCTTGCTATTAGTATTGAGGAAGAGCCATAGTATGCAGACTTTACAAATTACTTGGCATTCGGTATTGTCCCCTATGACCTTTCATCTATGCAAAAGAAAATGTTTTATCGTGATTGCCGCATGTATTATTCTGACGAGCCTTATCTTTTTAGAATATGTGTTGATAATATGATCTGAAAGTGTGTCCCCGAGATAGAACAATCTTCTATATTGCAGGCTTGTCATGCATCAGTATAAAGAGGAAGTCATGACAGATGCGAAAGTGCTAGAGGCCGGATTCTTTTGACCAAGAGTGTTTAAAGATGTGCACTTATGGGTGAAGGGTTTCAATGAGTGTTAACGGACCGGGAACATTTCCCCTCGCCGTAAGATGCCCGTGAATCCGATTCAAGAGGTGGAAGTGTTTGATGGGATTGGCTTCATGAGTCCCTTCATAAGCTCCTTTGGCAATAAGTACATATTTGTTGCTGTGGATTATGTGTCCAAATGGGTAGAAGCTGCAGCATTGCCAAGAGTGGTGGTGTGATTTTTGAAGAAGAATATATTCACCCACTTTGGGACAACAAGAGCGATTATCAGTGATAGAGGCACCCACTTGTGTAATAGAGATTTTGTCAAGTTGCTTACAAAGTATGATGTACTCTACAAGGTGGCTTCCCCTTATCACCCGCAGACTAGTGGGCAGGTTGAAGTGTCCAACAGAGAGATAAAGAGTGTGCTAACCAAGATTGTGAATGCCACAAGAACAGATTGGGCGAAAACGCTAGATGATGCACTCCAGACCTATAGAAATGCTTTTTCAAAACAATAATTGGTATGTCACCATATAAGTTGGTGATTGGAAAGACCTGCTACTTGCCACTGGAACTTGAACATAAAGCATGGTGGGCGTATAAACAGCTGAACTTAGATATGGAGGCTGCGGGCATAACAAGAATCACTGAATTGCATGAGCTTGACGAGTTTAGACATCTTGATTTTGAGAGAACAAAGTTGTACAATGAGATAATGAAGAGGTTACAGAACCAGAACATTGTTGAGCTATATTTCAAACCCGGGGACATGGTATTGCTCTATAACTCAACACTACAGTTGTTTCCTGGTAAGCTTAAGTCACGATGGTCTAGCGCATTTCGAGTAGTAGAAGTTTTCCCTTCAGGAGCTGTGGAGATTCCCTCAGAGAAAGAATCTCACACATTTAAAGTCAATGGGCATAAATTGAAGTTATACATAGGCATGAAAGAGCCAAAGGAAGTGTCTGAGACAAATCTAACGGAACCTCAAAGGTCGAGCGAATCTTAAATGTGCTTATCTACGTTGTGCCGTGATGTCAAATCAGGCGTTGCATGGGAAACAACCCATTAAATTATTGTAATCGTTGTGCCGTAACATTAAATCAAGATGGTTGGGAGGCAACCCAACATTTAGTGTTTTTAGTGGAGATACTAACATGTGCAAGAGTTTAGAAAAGGGCGGGCAAAAGCTTCCACGAGGAAAGAAAATAAATGATGGCACTGGGAACGCCTGGATTAGCGTGCCCGCACTACACCAGCGCTAAGGTCGTGCTAGTCAGGTTAAGCACTGCCCCAAATTGGTCTCAACTAGAGCGGCCACGCTAAGCCCGTGCTAGTAAGGTTATTCACTATCTCAAATGTACTCCACTAGCGCGTACGCGCTACTCCCGCGCTAAGGCCACGCTAGTAGGGTTATTCAGTGCCCATCACTCCTTAGACTAGCACGCCAACGCTAAGGCCGCGCTAGTCCCCCTTGACATCATGTAAGTTCAGATATTTTTTTTAATAATTTTCTTTTTTTTTTTAACATTAACCCATTTAATTTTAACCCTACCCTACCGTCCAACCCCTTTTATTTCACCCACTTTCCTTATCCTATCACACTACTACCCCCAATTAAACCCTCCCTTCTTCTTCCTCATCTATTCCTCACTTCCCCTTTCTCCATACATAGCAATGTATAGCACCAATGTTCCGCCACCTCACAAAGACCCTCCATATTTCTTTCCATCACCCATTACGCTTTTGCTCTAATCCCCTCTAGTGGTATGTATTCCTCCCTTTGAATTTTATTAATTACTTAATTTTGTTTTTCGTTTCTTTTTCTTCTTTTTGTTTTGTATAGTAAAATGTAGTCTTAGTTTAGGGTGGAAAAACTTTTTAGTAGTTATGTAGGGCTGAAACCTTTCAACATACAAATTGTGGGGTGATGTGTGTTTATTGGGTTGCTGTGGTGGTGCTCCTTATTTTGAAGGCATGTGTTGGGCTTAAAATTAGCCATTATCCACCATGTGTTCGTTAAAATTCCTCTTTGGAGGAAGTGTTGTGACCAATTCAATAGTGAAGTCTAAGTAGCCACGATTGGGTCACCGGATTGTTTAGAACTCACATTGGACTAATTGTAGGTACCATGCCTCCCTGCAAACGTCATGAAACAGACACCTCCTCCAGGTTCCCGGCTCAAGTCAACACCGAGGGAAGGCCTCAAAAATTGGTCGATTCTAGGCCTTTCAACAGTCAAAAATTCGTGTTTGCCAAGGCCCATGACAGGTTCAATAAAAAAGAGGCCAAAACCATGGCGCCGGAACAAGCTATGGATCCTAACGCACTAGTGATAATCTGTCCCAATATACCCTTCGAGCTGAGGCGGCAAGGACTGGACATATTTTTTGATGAGCCTACTACCGCAAATGTCATGATCATCAGGGAATTCTATGCAAACTTCCCAGAACATGATATCTATATTGTTATGGTGCACAAGAGACTGGTAGATGCCTCTTTGGAAAATATTCGGACTCTATACAAGCTTCCTCCACCAGTTGAGGGGTACGTGGATACGTACCAATCGTACAATAGTAGGCATACTCCCTGGTCCGCAGTCACTAGACCATATGTCAACCAATAGTCACTCCTCAATGGTACAAATATGGGAACAAGTTCCACTCCTCGACCCTCAACTCTGAAGCCAAATGCTGGTTATAATTTGTAAATAGCCGACTCCTACCCTCGAAGAACCTGTCCAAAGTGAACATCCCTCGAGGGTGCTTAATTTGGTGTTTCATGAACAATGGTCCGTTCGACGTGGCCAAAGTAATACATGATGAATTGTTCCAGCGAATTAGGGTTCAACAATATGGTTTATACTACCCATCCCTTGTTACCTGGTTGTATCTTTAGGTAAATATGTCGAGTAACCTTGCTAGAGATGGCCAACTTCCTTTGGTACATCCTTTCACGGCTTAGAGGGTCACTACATGCAAGGAAGTGGTAGCAGCTGAGGAGTTAGTTGGGCATGATTCTGATGATGGTAATGAAGAGGAGGAGGAGGAACCACATTAGGTAGCCGAGGATGTGGATATTATGGGTGAGCAGCTAGCACGACCATAGGCTGATGATGTTTCAAGCCCGTCTAAGGCCAGTTAGGGACAATAGTTAGACCGCATAAATGACGATATGGATGGATTACAAACCTTGGTGACTGACTTGAGAACTCATGTTGATGAAATGGCAACCCAACAAAAGAAATCAGAAAAAGGGTAATGGGTTGGCTCTGTGCCTTGGGTCGGGCATGAAATGTAGACGCCGGCTCTGTCTCCGATCAGGATTAGCTGTCAAGGAAGTTTTCTTTACCTCACTGTTCTTTTAATTTTTAATCCATGTGGACATGTCTTCATTTTAAGTGTGGGGTGGGGGATACTTCCTTGTGTATATGTAATTGTAACAATTGACTGTTTGATTTTGTTTGCTTTGTTTTGCTTTGATTGTTTGGTATTGAGTAAGAGTTCATTAGTTTAAAGTATGTAAATGGCTTGTCCCAACAACAGATCTCTTTCAGTGGGTTCCTGAGGGACTAAATCGAGTAACCTAAAAAAAGGGAATATGAAGACTCTTCCTGATGACGGATCCTTTAGACAATTTTCTTGAGGGAAGTTAGTCTAAAGAAAATTAAAAAAGATTTTTTATTTCAATTTTTAGGTAGTGTAGTAACTCCCCCTTGGTTTTTCTTTGGGCCACGATTCTTTTCCAAAGGTTTTGCTTGAACCGGGTATAGGTAGTTTTTGTTCATTTTGCTTTTGTTTAGTTTTAGTTTAGGATTGATGGACTACGAGCTGAGTTCAAAATGAAAAGCCTCTAGTATTGATACACCCGAACACAATAGATACTAGAGTGTAATGTTTATTCTCAGTAGTTGATTCTTGCTAAAGTGCCTTAAAAATTGTATGTGACTGACTTAAATACTCATAGGAGAGTGTCTTGATAAGCCAATCTGGAATGAGTCATGCGTCATGTGTGTGTGAGCTTTACTGTACTCCATGATTCACATTTTATGCCTAGAACTTGCCATGTATGTGTGCAAAGCAAAATAGTAGTTTCATTAAGTCTTAGAAGTGATATAGGCGTTTCTTTGTTGAGCCAGACATATAAAGTAAACCCACCTAACTGTAATATATCTTAGTTAACCTAGTTAAGCCAATAAACCTGTTTCTTTAGCAACTACATTACGAACCTTACCCAATTGTTTGAATAGCCTATTGTTTGAACCCTTTGTCTTCCCATAAGCACTTGAATGTTATTTAGAGTATGCAATGGTAAAAGTGTGGGGTGGCGGTTTTGTTTTTGAGTGGAACTATCGAAATTAGGAAAAGGTGCAGAATTTTGAAGCATAAAAAAAGAAGCATCACGGAAAAAGATATGTTGTAAATAAATATAGAGGTTGATAAGTGGTGGTTTGTTATAATTGCACCTACTGGATGGGGTTATTGAAATAAAAGAAGAAGAGGTGGAATGTCTGGTTGACAGAAATATGGTCTTGAATATTAGTGTAATTGTATTAAAAAGAGCTTAGGGAGGTTAGTCACTATATCTAAATATATCCTACACATCCCTTAGAATACATTACAACCAAGTGAAGTCCTATTGATCTTAGACTGAGTGGACTCGATTAGTAGAGTAGTACACTGGTGGCAAGCCTATGGTGCATCTCTGTGACATATAAATGTTTTCTTTTGAGAGTGAGCGAATTTTATCTATTTAAGTTCCTAATTGTTCTAAATATCACTATATGAGGAACTACTCTTTTGTGAGAATGTGAGAGCATGTGATTCATGAAGGAAAGGCAAGTCTTGATTTCTGTATAGAGTAGTTTGAGACACTATGAATATTGCAGGGCACGTGAGAGTCAACTTTTGAGGTTAAGATTGTTCACTACTAGGGTAACTCATGTGAATTGTTCTTGGTGTGATATGTTAGAGAGGAATGCATAGTGAAGGAACCTCTATAGAGTGTGGTGGATTACTTGAGGACTAGCAATGATTTAAGTGTGGGGTGTTGATAATAGGATAGATTTAATAATTTGGCGATTATTTTTACCCCAGCTTTATGATGTTTCAATGTTATAAAATATTTAAACGATGAAAAATTGGCTCTAATGGTGACTTTTGTGGTTCACAGGAGTGCAATACCCAAAATAAAGACTTATGATGGTGATGCAGGCAAGAATTGGAACTAGTGGACGAATTAAGGGAATGAAGCTCGACATGGCAGAAGGCAAACCTCACTATCACAGGCATTAGCGGGCCCGCGCTAGCCCAACCCAGTCATCATAAACAGAATATAACCCCACTAGCGTGGGCATTAGCATGACCTTAGCACGCTCGCGCTAGTCCAGTTCCGGGAGACTTATTTTCAAAGGTAAACTTGGAAGTCTGGGGGGAAATTCACTTAAACTATAGAAGTTCAAGCTCTCCCAATGATGTATTATCAAGTTCGTCGTAGTTTAGTAGAAGGAAAAGAGAGGCAAGAGGCAAGGAGGATTATTCATCAACGAGTTCTTCTTTTCTTCCGTTTGTTTTTACGGTTTGTGATTAATTTGAATATTATTGTGATGAACATTAGTATGAGTAGCTAAATCCTTTTTCTAGGGTTTTTATGGATCCTATTGAAGGATGAACTTCTTGATTATGTTAATATAGTATACCAGTTTAATCTCTATTTATTTAACTATGTATTTGTTATAGTTAATTGATAAGATCCTCAATTAGTTGTGCCTATTTAGTGTGCATAACTCGGGAGAGAGTGCATATTTAGGTAGTTGTTGAACCACACCACTCCCAAAGTATAAGAGGAATCAATAACTGCGGGTTTAAAGGCGGGATTAGAGATAACGAAGCCTTGGGTACAATCTCAAGTAAGCTATAATAAACATAGCCAGCTAGCGTATCTCGGGAGAGTACATCTAGTAAATTATCGTGATTACCCAGGAGAGATTTATGTTAAAAAGAGTGCTCATGACTGATAGAGATGTTTGGTGAATCTATATGAAGCATAAACGGAAGGAATTCCATCAATATGGGAAATCATAGCCTTAGAACCTTCTCATTATTGTTTACAACTCACACATATTTAGTTACAACGATTTATTTATTTTCAGTCTTAGTTATTAGAAATACCATCAACTGTTATTTACAACATTTGGGAAAGTTGATTCTATATAATTTAGTAAGTCCAACAAAAATAATTGATAGGGTAATTTTCTGTGGATGACTCTGGGCATAAATACTCAGGTTATATTGCAATATCCACGTGTTCTTTTATAAGGCATAGTTGGGTGTGATCACCTCTCTTTTAGCAAGTGACTTTAATTCCAATTGAATTGCCTCTTGCCAATTTGGCCAATCATATCTTTGTCGACATTCTTCGATAGATCGAGGTTCAAGAACCTTACTATCTTGCATAATATTAAGTGCAACATTATATGCAAAAATACTATCCACCACTATTTCAGATCAATATAAATTAATCCCATCACCGGTCGAACTTATTAAAAGTTCTTGACTCACATGAGCTTCGGGTTCATTGATTTCTTCAGAAATCTCAGAACTAATCAGATCTTCGATCTCTTCAGTAGATCCCTTCATAGTATTATTTTGATCATTTCTCAATTTTATTTTTTGAGAATTTCGATCTTTAGAACCCAAAGGCCTATCACGCTTTAGGCGTGCTTTAGGTTCACTAGCTCTCATGCTAGTAGATGGTCCTACTGGGACATCAATTTGGATAAGCACATTCTCTGCAATAATATGTGACTTAGTTATTCTTTTCAAATCAGTAAATGCGCCTGGAATTTGATTTGTTATATTATTTAAATAAATGATCTTCTGGACCTCCTGATTACATATAGGTGTACGTGGATCAAGGTAAGATAATGATGAAAGTTTTCACACAATTTCTCTTTTGATTTCCTTTTTCTCTCCCCTAATTTTGGAAAATTTGTTTCATCAAACCAACAATCTGCAAATCAAGCAGTAAATATATCTTCTATCAATGGTTCAAGATAGCGAATAATAGAGGGTGATTCAAACCCAACATCTATTCCTATCCTTCTGTTTGGTACCATCTTACTATGTTGTGGTGGTGTTATTGTCCCATATATAGCACATCCAAAAATTTGTAGATGGGAAATATTTGGTTCATGACCAACAACTAATTGTGACGGAGAATATTTATTATAATGTGTCGGTCTGAGACGGATAAATAATGCTGCATGCAAGATAGCATGGCCCCAAACAGTAGTGGGTAATTTTGTTTCATAAGTAGTGGTCTTGGTATCAATTGTAGGAATTTAATAATTGACTCTGCAAGGCCATTTTGAGTATGAACATAAGCTACATAATGTTCAACTTTTATCCCAACTGATATACAATAATCATCAAAAGCTTGAGATGAGAATTCTCCAGCAATATCAAGGGGAATAGCCTTTATAAGATAATCTGGGAATTGTGCCCTTAATCGAATTATTTGGGCTAATAGCTTTGCAAACGCCAGGTTGCGAGATGATAGTAGGAACACATGAGACTATCTTGAAGATGCATCTATTAGGACCATAAAATATCTAAGCAACCCACTTGGTGGGTGAATAGGTTCACATATATCCTCATGTATACACTCTAAAAAGGCAAGAGATTCAATGCCAACCTTCATTGGTGATGGTTAGTGATCATTTTGCCTTGATAACAAGCATCACAAGAAAATTCTTCATTTGTATGAATCTTCAGGTTCTTTAATGGATGCACATTCAAATTTTCAGTAATTCGTCTCATCATTATTGATCCAGGATGTCCTAAACGGCCATGCCAAAGCACAAAAGTGTTTGAATACGTAAACTTCTGGTTTACGATAGAGTGTGCTTCAACTGTACTAATTTTTTTAAATAGTATAAGCCAGAAGATAAAGTAGGTAACTTTTCTACAATGCATTTTTGGCAAAAAAAAATTCTTCATAATATATAGATATTCCACGTTCATTTAATCTATTTTCTCAACTTGATACCCATTTCGGCGCATATCTATAAAACTCAGCAAGTTTCTTTGGGACTTGGAGGAGAATAATGCATTGTCTATAATAAGTTTTGTTCCCTTAGACAGAAATATAATGGCTATTCCAGAACCTTCAATCAAACTTATATTACCAGAATTTTTTGAAACATTTGCCTTTTCCTTATGCAAATAAGAAAAGTATTTCCAATCCTTGAATATGACATGAATTGTTTCACTATCAATAACACAAATATCTTCATGATTTATCTTTGATCCTAACATAATTTGAGAATTATCCATATTTTTCAAAATTACATAAATAAAATAAAATATATTATAGTAAATATCATAATCAAATTATAATTTTTCTATATACAAAAAATTACATAACCATACTATCTATTACAAACAACAAAAGTTAAAATACTCACATTTCTACAGATTCACTACCGATTACATGACTTGTTTCTCCTTCTGGGAGTGCAAAATAATCAGCTACATTCAAATGCATGAAGTCTAAATTATCTTCAGAAATAAAATTCGCTTCTGCATTTTTCTCTGTCTTCTTCAGAGAGGCTTGATAAAGTTTAACCAGGTGATTTGGCATACGACAGGTACATGACCAGTGCCCTTTTCCTCCACATCTATAACATGTATTTTTTGCATTTGGTGCTTGCACCGTTTCATGCTTTTGTTCATTCCTTTTCCATTGCAGGTGGTGAGGAGGCTTATTTGGTGCATTATTATTATTATCATGATTGGGGTTTCTTCTCCGACCACAGCCATGACCACGACTGGGGCCATGACCTGTTCCACGTTTAGCTTGGTGGAAGTTCTTCTCATTCACTTCAGGGAATGAACAAAAACCAGTACGTCAGCCTTCATGGTTTTTCATTAATAGCCCATTATGTTGCTCGGCTATAAGAAGATATGAGATAAATTCAAAATACTTTTTAAATCCCATATCTCGATATTGCTACTGCAGGAACATATTCGAGGCATGAAAAATGGTGAAAGTTTTCTCCAACATATCATGATCAGTAATATTATCACCACATATTTCAATTGGGAAATAATTCTGGACATAGTAGAATTATACTCATTGATAAATTTAAAATCTTCAGCCTTAGATGAGTCCAATCATAACGTGCATGTGGAAGAACGACCATCTTCTGGTGGTCATATTTATCTTTCAAATTATTCCACGGTATGACTGGATCTTTAACAATTACTCTATTTTCAGGCCCTCATCAAGGTGGTGTCTTAGTAATATCATTGCTTTGGCACGGTCTTGCTTTGATGCTTGATTTTTATATTTGATGGTGTCTGCCAAAACCATCACATCAAGATGGATATCAGCATCAAGCACCCAAAGAAATGTAGCTTTTGCCCGATATATCCAGGGATACAATTCAAGTTTATAAAGATTTGACATTATTTAGGAAATGAAAGTTCGTACCTCTAATACTTTCAAAGTATTTTTTCGAGATGGCAGAGTCTCGTGCTGATAATGTGTTATAAATAAAGAATGTAAAGTAAATACAAGTATAGAGAGAAAGTGTATATTATTCGAATTCAAACTGATGTACATAATGAACTGAAATCTCATCTATTTATAGAAGAAAGAAAGTTGTTGTGTAAGTTGTTACTGCAAGTTGCTGTGTAAGCTGCTACTGCAAGCTGTTGTGTAAGCTGCTACTGCAAGCTGCTGTGTAAGGTGCTAATATACTAGATATAGATTATCTTCTACTAAGAGCAATATTTATCCATAACGGAGTACTGAATGGATAAGCTCATTGTACCCAGTATAGATAATTTTATACTAGGGGTAATAATTATTCATAACGGAGTATCGAAAGGACAAACTTATTATATCCGGTATGAATAATCTTATACTGCGAATTATGTTTATCCATAATCGGGTACCGAAGTGATAAGCTTTTTAAGGAAGCTTATTTTCAATAAAGTACTCAATAGATAAATATATTTACAACGGAGTCCCATATGAATATGCTTCTTCAGAAAGTTTATTTACAACAAAGTATTAAATAAACATTCATAATATAATATATTTATAATATCTCTCTCTTTTTTTGTGTGTGTGTGAATGTTCCTTTTTCAATGTTGAACTTTTGCTTATGTGGAATGTCCTTTACTCTCAGCGTGTCCTTTCCCTGGGCCATAAAATTGAGTGCACGACGTCGTTCCAGCTAGTCCAGTTTTGGGCTGGTTATTATTCTTAGAGAAATTTTAAATGGTATTCATTTAAAATAAATAAGGTGTGGACCTTTTCTATAGGAGGTAAAAATTTCTTATTAATTTTCATAAATCACTATCTTTTAGTGGTAATTAGCTATCTATAGATACCATTTGCTATATTACGGATTGTAGATACGTTTTATGTTATTATGAGATGTATTAGATGTATTTAAGCTACCACATTCATGAATACAATAGCAAAAATAAGTGTGAATCGGGGAATTCCAGCTAATTAGTTTTTGTATTCGAGTGTATTCGACTGTATTCATAGCGTGAAATATGGGATTACAACTGGACAGATTATTGTATTCGACTGTATTCACGGCTTGAAATAGAGGATTACACTATTTTTAAATGGAAAGTGAATCAATTAACATAATAGACTCCTAATATAACTCAACAAAATTATAACACATAAAATTTGTATTTCCAATTATAAAAAAGATTTTCAACTAAAAAATACTCCAAAAACACAGCAATCTTAAGAGAAACTATATAATACATCTGAATACATAAATTATATTAATTAAAAAATATATGAATACATTCATGGCATACAGGGAGATAGTGAATACAATAAAATACATAAAATGCAACAGGATACCTTGAAATATAATGAAAAAAAGATAGTGAATATAACGAAATACATAAAAATACATCGTGATATGTTGAAAATATATTGAAATATATTAACAGAAAATAAAGTTGCTCATGAATATGAGATGCTTCAGCACCATTGGAATCCATTACAAAATGCAGGAAGAATTTGAATATAGTCCCAAAGACGCAAACTTTGGATTGGGCATGAACATAGGTGTCGGAAGGTAAGGCAAATTATAAACCCTATATCTACTGAACCCCCTTCTAATTTTTTAATGCTATATTCTGCCTAATAATCAAACTTGTATTGAAGATGATGGAAGTTGACAAAGGTTCATGGGTTTGTTGTGTTGTGCGCGCCGATCAGTGACTTAATCTCCTTTGGGTTACAAAAAATTTGAGGGAAAAAGTCAGAGAAGTTGTCGTGGTATACCAGGCAAAACCACCGTTTCTGACTAATGGTAATTGATGTGGGTAAGATGAATTTTGAAATTGACCATTGCATTTTCAGGGAATGGGGAAAGAGAACGGCATGTATCAAAGTAGAGAGAGAAAGAAAATAGTGTAACTAAATAACGTATTTAATGGCTTAGGGGTAGGAGATAACTAAAATTAGATATTTTGCTATAAATATTAAAAAATATCTATAGAATATAAATTTTTAAATATTATTTATTAAAAATAAATAAGGTATTAACCTTTGCTATATGAGATAAAAATTCCTTATTCTTATACATGGGTCATAGTGGCCCAATACTATATATTGGCTAGAATTTGAATCAGGCGGCCGATTTTAAGGGGTGATTTGCACAAATAGGATATTTTTGTGCTGGTCTTCAGTGTTGTCCCCGCTTTTAATATTTGTACAAAAATAACCCTTTATATATTTAATGAGAATAGGTGGACTAAGATACCCTTAAGTTAACTTACACAAAAATCATCGTTGGCGGAAAAGAACAATTCCGGCAGTATTGCCTTATTGGATTTGGCTCACCTCCTGTACAATGCACATCTAATTTAATGAGTTATTCTCTTTCAGATCTAAGGGCCAAGGTTTATTTAGAATAAATTTTGGTTAAACTAAATATTCTTTTGCTAGGTTAGACTTAATTGGAACGAGAAGATAGTAATCCGAAAATTTTACCGAGAATCTCGTTCTGATTGGGCAGACAAAAATTTGTTAGTCGAGATTTTGGTATGAAATAGTTGTCGACGCCCCTTTTTCAAAATCGGGTTTTACGACGTTATTGGCAAAACAATTCTCATTCCCGTTTAGGAATTGGGTTATGGAATTTAAAGAGCCACCACCTAATGATTATAGTATATTAGGACACTTTTAAAGGTGAGAGGAGTATTTTGAAAGAAAAGCAGAGTTCGGTAAGGGCTTGAGATTATCTCGAGGGGAAGGTGTTAGGCACCCCTCAAGATCCACTAATGTGGTTCCGGCCGTGCTAATGTGACTTTATGAAGAGATGAAGCAAGTAGACAGATAAGATTCACATATAAACATTTGGACAACTTAAGAATTTTGAAAATGGCAAGGTATAAGTTAAATAAAGTAGAAGAGATAATGGATTTGAAAAGAAAAGCTTTACCTTAGAAAAACGTTTATATAAAGCAAGCAAATGAAAGGGGATCCTAGGTTTGACTATAAATATGGATCACATCGGTGCAATACCCCGCACACACTCCTCAAAGAGGGGTCGCATATGGTATTAGCGCACTCGGTCATCATCTCCATATTCTACCCTTCCCGCCCCGTTAAGGTATTTAAATGCATTGGTATCGTTTACTTATTGCATGCTAGTACTTGTCCCAACCTGTTAGTCCTGGGGTATTAGGACTTCTAATCCTAAGAGGGGGGGAGAGAAAGATAGGATATATATGGAGTTTCAAAGGTAAAAATACTAGAACGACAATCAAAACAAATAGTATCTAAGAGGTATGCAAACAAGACATTCAAAGGCTCAGATAAAACCCCGTAATACAACAACAATTAGTCTAGCATGACTCCAAATACTGATTTGGTCTTTAGAAGAGATTAAAAGAGAGGACAGATTAGTTAACACATAGAAGTTGGATAGAAAATCTGCTTCGAGCTCCCCGAGCCCATTGTTAGGAATTGACAGGTTTTAAAACTAGTTAGTCTTAGAGGAAAACATTATTTTCAGACATAAGTCTGTTGAAAAGAGAATTGAAGTTACAGAAATGGCTCACAGATTAGCCGCATCTGTTGAAAAGAGAATTGAAGTTACAGAAATGTTCAAAAATGGCTCACAGATTAGCCGCATTGTTTGAACAAAAGGATGCAAGAAGAAAGTTTTCAAAAGAACCTCAAAGTATAAACTCAGGCAAGCAAAGTATTTAAAACTGCAGTTTGGCATTTGAAAAGGGCATTATAGGTTTAGAATAGCGGAAAAGGGAAGACCTGGGCCCGATTTTGAAAATAGACAGACTTGGGACGAATTGCATTAACAGTTTTAAACATACTAGGCGAGTTTGGGACATAATATACACAGTGACCCTTTTTGTTACTGCTTTTATACATTTAGACGGCCAACTGTTTGCCTAGCATTTATACCATTCCTATAGGCATGTTTTCTAGGCGAGATGCAATATTGAGATCCTATAGGCATGCTTTCTATACGAGATGCAATGTTGAACGCTTATAGGCATGATTTCTATATAAAATATGACACTGAAACTTGTAGGCATGGTTTAGATATGAGATGTGGTAATGCAAACCCTATAGTCATGGTTTCTATAGTGAAATGCAACATGGAAAGCCTATAGACATGCTTTCTATATAAGATTGCAATAAAGTAAACCTATAGGCATGCTTTCTACCATTAATTGATGCACTAAAGTAAAACCCCTCCCATATCCTCTTTCACTATATCCCCGAGTTCTTTTATACAAATTACTTACAAAATCTGGACAAAAAACATTGAAGGAAATAAAATAAATACATCAATGACTACAACAGGCCCGAGAAAACTCAAAGCAACTTTAATGTCCAACATAAGCCTTTTACCAAATCCAGGCTCCCAAATCCGAGGCTTTCTCTTTAGAGTGTTTCAAAGTTCCAAAGGCTTTGATGGAAACCCAGACAATGCTTACACTCTGAGAAATTGGAGTAGTGCAAAGTGTGTAATTACCAGCCCTGAGGCATCCAAGTTCAGAGGAGACTCCAGGGTCCCTAAGCATAGCTTACCAAAGGGGGGGGGGGGGTAGGATTTAAAGAACTAGGGGAAAGTGTACAAATGAGGAATTAGAGGAAGACCAATGCAAAAGGTTGTCATACCTTGCCATGAAATGAGACTGGCATACCCCGAACCTCTTACATGGTTTGAAAAGTAAGAGAAGACTTGCAAACAAGTCAGACTAGGTCCTGTATGGTGATTAGGACACCAACAGGCATGTGTCAAAGCTCACACATAATATGGGGATGAAGGGAATGGGGTTACTTTAAGTATAGGTTGCACAACCTTGGTTCTAAATTATGAATGGTAATGAGATATCACCCTATCCTAAAAGATAACTCACATACAAACAGGGGTTAAGGGAAGGGGAATCACATAAGAACATTTGAAATAAACAGAATTAACTAAAGGGGTTCGAGGAAAGGGATGTACAGGGATGTATCCATAGAAGCAAACAACATCAGAATCATAAGGATAAGGGTGGATGATGTACATGCTGAACTTAAACTGAACATAAACAGGTAAGGGAAATGGATTAAGGGATTAAACATGCTAGAGCTTAAACTGCACATAAACAAATAAGGGAAATGGATTAAACATGCTTGAACTTAAGCTGAACATAAACAAATAAGGGAAAAGGATTAAGCAAACATGTAGCTTGGAGAACTGAGAAAGTAAATCAAGAACCTACCAGTTGCAAACTAGAGTAGTAAAGCAAGTAAAGCAGATGAGACTTTATAATTTACCCTTGGGTTTCAGCCGGCTGAACTCTAGCAATAGAACAAGTAACAGAGAAGAATAGAAGAGAAGAGAGAGTTTTTAGTGAGTAAAACTGAAGATAGTTCGTGTAACTGTCTCCTTGAGTGAGAAGAGATGGAGGATGTTTATAGCTTGAAAATAAGCAGCACTAAGGAAAGAAGATAATCTCAGTATCAATTACCATCAATTAGGGAAAGAGTTTCCTTTAATTAAGGAGCCGAGCTTGAGGTAAATAAACTTCAGTTTATTTTTGGAAAGAAAATCAAGACCAGTCACAAAATGCATGGCAGATACACGTAAAGAGTTTGAAATTCACACATAAGGCAAGTTAATCACCTAGAAAATCAAGGAATTAGAGATATGAGTTTGTTTGAACTTAGTCAGAAGGCAGGTCCAAATTAAAGAATCAAAATAAGTTCATAAGAATAAATTTCCAAAATTAGGGTTGTTTGACTATATAAAGAGATGCATAGATTCGAACATGCAAAACTGGAATTATAGAACAAATCATGTAGCAGAAACACACAAGTAAGAAATTAGAGGCGGCTAGGGTCTAAACATGAAGCAAGCAAATAAGCAGAGAGAAAAGAAAAACCCCCTAAATCTCAGGGTTTTCGTCATATATAGAGTATAAAGAAGAACATAAATGGAGATGAACACAATGAAGAACAGAGAACACAGTAAGCATATTAACTCGGAAACCCTAGAAATAACATAGTAAAGAAATACATAGGACCAAAATACTTAGAAATCACAATTAGAACTAGAAGAAGACACAGTAGAGCAAAGAAATCAAGGAAATCAGAGTAATCAAAGAAACCCTAACTTTTTAGAAGATGAACAGTTTGAAAGCCAAATCGGCGAAGAAAATATGAGAAATACTTTGAAACTTTTTAGAAAACACTAGGATCTAGAGAAGATCATAAAGATAAACACTTAGAGAAAAGCATAGAGAGTTAGGGTTTCAGAGAAAGAATCCTAGATAGCGAGAGAGCCTGGAACAGACCACTTCGGAGTCAGCAAACGACTCATAGCCTCAAGGCTTGCCGAAGAAAGGCCGGGCAAGGCCACAAAACCCAAATCGCAGGACCTCTGGGTTGATCACCTTCGAGATAGGGTTCCAATCTTCAAACCCAAGAGCCATAGGAGGCAGGAGTAGGAAAATGTAGATTTTTCAAGGCTTGGGACGCCATGATTGCAGGTGAAAAGGAGCCGGAACATGCTAGGGTTCAGAGAGGGCTAGAGAGCATTTGGGGTTAAAGGGGGATACAAGGGCGGTTGTAATGTGAGAGTGAGTAGGGTTTGGGGGTGTTTTGGGTTTAATTAAGGTAGGTGTAACGTGGACCGTTGATCTAAATGATCAACGACCACCATTTTATGTGAGGAAACGGGCAGGTTAATTGGACCAGTCTGGTTCGGGTAGATTTGAAATTGGGTAATGTAATTGGGGGTTAATTTGGGGGTTGAATTGGGCTGCAATTGGGTTATAATTGAAATAAGAAGGGACTACAATTTAAATAGCCATTTTCCCCATTTGAATTTTTAAAAAATAGTAAATGGCATTATAAAATTTAATTAAAATACTGAGTTAATAAAATATTTATAGGTATTAATTAAAAATATTAGGAATGATTTTGTAATTAAAATACTCGTCAAATCGAGAAATAGGCTAAAATTGCAATTTAATGCAATTTTAATTTAGAAATACCTAATGCACTTGTAAAATTATGTAAAATATGTTTCTATATAAATGAGAGAATAACATAAATTAATCATCAAAATAACAAGATTTGGGACTAAATATTGGGTTTTATAGTACGAAATAATCATAAATTAATTTTAAAATGTAGAAAAATACCAAGACCTATGTGGATGCTTATATATGCATCCATATGCTATTTTGGGAGTATTTTGACTGTAAAAACATATGGAAAAAAATTGGATATCAACGATAGTTAGTTCCTTTATGCAATCATTGAAGCATTTTTTTATTCAAATATTTTATTTCTCATTTCTATGTGGATTTTCTTCTTCGAAAGCAGCAATTTGCTTTTAATAATGCAATTGTCAACTACAAGAAACACAATGTAGTTCACTTATTTTGTTTCTAAGAAACAAGAAAGGTGCAAGAACCAAAAAAAGCTATCCCTTTCTTAATAGAAAGTTGTTATTGTTTGACTCAAAAGATTTTTAAGCCTTGTTGAGCAAATAAATCTAAAATAAAAGGGTAAAACATAGTCAAACTTAATTAATACCATATCGTTAAATTAAATGACATCAATTGTATATTAGACGTATAGAACATCAAAGGTCTTATTTAAAATTGAACATTACATTTTTTCTCCATAGAAAAGGGAAAAGGATTACAATTGTTTCATCCCTTTCGGAATACAAGGATGGAGCTTACTCCTTCTTTTTCGTGCAAGAACATTTTCTTTTCTCATTTGGGGTGGAGTTATGTTCATCTTTTTTGTTTTTTAGGATGTTGGAGGAGGAGGAGGAGGGAGGAAATATACCCCCTCTTGGGACTTACTTGAGCTGGTATATATAGTTGAAAACCCTCATGCTTTTGCCATGACTTTGGTGTGCCTGGGGCAGTGGAGTTTCCTAGTCGTGGGGATCCCTTGCTCCTGTTGTTGTGTTGAATTCATTAAAGGAGGGGCGAGATTAACTTGACTCTCTACCTAGTTGCAAAAATGCGGTCGCGGCCTCCCTGGTCGATGTGGTCATATTTTGACTAATACAGTTAGTCCCTCCGTTCGTCGGGATCGTGCCTCATTGGGCTCGATGGACGGATCACGTATGCGACATAGCCGCGAGGAATCTGAACCCTCATTCTGTTCTATATTCGCGTTCTGTGAACTTATAGAAATAACACCATCTGAGTTCGAGCGAGGTCGAACTTTTCTGTCTCTTGGATGGCGAAGGCTCTTGGACTTGAAGGTGTTATTTTTGAATTTATCGAGGTAGTGACTTTTCTTATTTTGGATGGCATGGGAATGTTTTTCCGCTATTAATGTATCATCCTGAAGGTTCTAGAATCGAAACGCCAGTAGGTAAATGAAACGTTGCTTTGTGCGTGCCATCATTATGATACCCATTTATAAGGAACTAAAACGTTTCGCGTTCCATCAGGTTCAAATGGCGTCTCTTGTGTTTCGAGCTCGGGGGACTTTTTCATTCTTATAAATAGGGGAATCATGTAATTTGCTATCATGACCCAAACCCAGTCGTGATGGCACCCAACCATACAGCTAGGCAAGCCTAACCAATTATCACTCATGAACCCAATTAAAGGGAATTTAACAGTTTAAAAATAGTAAGCCGATGTTTATAATAAAAACAATATGGAACAGACCGAAATATCCGACAAAACACTCCCAACAGAATTTGGGGTCATGAGTCTAGAGCCTCTAAACAATTGAGTAACAGTATTCGAAAATACATAAGACTAGAAAGCGGAAATAAAACTAAAATAAGGGGAGAAGTCGGGTCCTACGAACGTCAGGCAGCTACCTCGACAACTTTGATAAAACTTCGTAAGACAGCGACTGCTCAGCTAAGTCTCTAGAAAACCTAAATCAGCACACAAGGTGTATGGAGTGAAGTGAGTACTTCCAAATCAGCGGTAATAGAAATGTATAATGACTTGAAAGTAAGAAATCCCGAAATACCACAATGCAAAGCTGAAACTAACCACTTAGCACATTTAACGATAAAAGAACAGTATATCAATGCCAGATAGACAAATAGACATCAATGTATGAATGCAATACAATGCAAATGACCGCTTCGGCGTACAACCTGATCCATTGGGTAATCACGCTCACTGTGGGGGTTCAGACTCCAGAGGGGCTGACATAGTAGCATTCGCTGCGGCGTGCAGCCCGGTCCACAATCAGTCCAATTATATATGCAAGCAAACCACATGGGCACACTCAAGTTTATCATTTTTGGTTCCATTTAACTGGTATTATAGTTGAACTGATTAAAACCATTGAAGATTACAGATTATTTCTAGGCAGTATTTAACTCAGGACTGATATCATGGAAACATGCTCAATATCATGAAAATAGTGATAATAATCCCTAAGGGATCCAAAGCGTTGGCTCGCAGCCAAATGTGCTCATAACAATCCAAGTAGGATGGTTACTAGCCAATTTCTAGGAAAATAACACAGTAAAGACATCGCTCGAACGGACTAAGCCATAGTCGCGTCCACAAACGACCCCGCACTTACAGTAGAGTATGTGTCTCGCCTCAATACAACATCATAATGTGAGACACTGGGGTTTCAAACCCTCAGATCATCATCTACATCTATTATCCACCTCAAGCCGACCGTAGACTAGTCCGCAATTCCCTTTCCTCTTGAATCAACCTCCTCGCGTGTCGAACCTAGTCAAAACCACAACGAATACATTACTTTATTCTAAAGAAACATAACCCAATTAAAATTACTCGAAAAAAACTAAAATCACGAAGTTAGAAAAAACCGATCCCCGGACCCACTTCTCGAAAAATTCTAAAATGTACCCCAGATTCCTCGTCTCTCAACGAGTCCTCACATATAATTTTCATCAAAATCAAAGTTCGTTTGCCCCTCCGAAACTCACATTTAAACTCTCTTGAATTTCAAGCCCTTACCTCCATTTTTAGCCCGTAAACCCTTGAAGTTCAGTGATTAATCAATGTTTTTACAACAAATAACATATTCCGAGGCTAATAGTTCATAACTGATGAAGCTTCTTCGATTTCTCCTAAAAATCGGCCAAGAACAACCCTAGTCGAAGTGCCAAATATTTTCTCTTCTTTTCCAAGTTTGTGAACCTTTTTCACTATAACACAAACCCGTTTTCCGCTTCTGCGCCCCCTTTTACGCACATGCGGTACCGTTTATACGACAAAATTGACCGCTTATGTGTTCTGATTTAAAACTACATGGACAGCTTTTTGCGATCCAAACACCCCTTATGCGGTTTCCCCTCGACTGCTTTTGCGGTCTAAATTATGTTTTTGCGGACCCGCTTATGCGTCCAACCTTCTGCTTATGCGGAGCTCCCCTGGGCCACTGACTATCGCTTTTGAGGATCCCCATCCGCATCTGCCAAACCGCTTAAGCAGCTCCTTTTCTGCAGATGAGGAAATACAAGAAGATAGAAAAACCTTACTGCAACAAAGGCTCCAAACTCCCGTTTAACCATCCGATATCACCCTGAGGCCCCGGGGACTTCAACCAAAAACACCAACACATCCAAAAACTTTATTCAAACTTTTTCCAAGCCTCAAAACACGTCAAACAACGCTAAAACCAGTAAAACGCATCAGATTCAAGCCTATTTTTCATCAAAACTTCCGAAATGCGCATTCAATCAAAAATCCGACCAAACGACATCTGAATGACCTGAAAATTTGCAGACATAGCCAAAATCACCTAAAGGAGCTAGGGCAACTCTCGGAATTACATTTCGACCCTCAGATCAAAATCTCACCTATCAACCGGACTTCGCCAAAATTCAAACTTAGCCAATTCAAGCCTAATTCTACACCGAACCTCCAAATTCAATTCCAATCGCACTACTAAGTTACAAATCATCCCCCGAAGCTAACCGAATCATTGGAATTCATATCTGAGACCTCTAACTAAATTGTCAACTTCTAGTTTGTTTTTCCAAAACAAGCTCCCCTTTAGGAGACTAAGTATCTCATTTCCAACTAAAACCAATCCAATTCTACCCGGTCAACACAAATGCGAATATTGAAATATAGTGAAGCATAATATGAGGGAAACATGGCGGTAATTCATGTGACGAGGGGCTGGGTCGTCACATCCTCCCCAACTAAAACAAATGCTCATCCTCGAGCAGGTCAAGAAACATACGTGGAGTCTCAAATAAGTGAGGATATCTGCTCCACATCTCCTGCTCGGTCTCCCAAGTGGCCTCCTCCAGGGGCCGACCTCTCCCTTGCACCTTCAGTCCTTCACTGAAGCTATGTCCTTTTATCTGAACTTTCGAACCTGGGAACCCAAAATATCCACTAGCTCTACATCATAGGTCAAGTCCTCATCCAACTGGATCGTGCTAAAGTTTAACACATGAGACGGGTCCCCAACATACTTCCGGAGCATAGAAACATGGAACACCAGGTGAACACCCGACAAGCTCGATGGCAAAGCCAGCATATAGGCCACCTCCCTAATCCTCCTAAGTATCTCAAAAGGTCCAATGAACCGTGGACTCAGCTTCCCTTTATTTCCAAACCTCATAAAGCCTTTCACAGGAGAAACCTTCAACAAGACCTTCTCGCGCACCATATAAGATACATCACGAACCTTCTAGTCCGCATAACTCTTCTAACGCAACTGAGCGGTATGAAGTCTCTCCTGGATCACTTTCACTTTCTCTAAGGCATCCTGAACTAACTCTGTCCCCAATAATCTAGCCTCGCCGAGCTCAAACTAACCAACCAGAGATCTATACCGTCTCCCATATAAGGCCTCATACGGCGCCATCTGAATGCTGGATTGATAGCTATTATTTTAAGCATATTCTGCAAGTGGGAAGAACTCAGCCCAAGAACCTCCAAAATCAATAACATAGGCACACAACATGTTCTCCAATATCTTGATGGTATGCTCGGACTGTCCGTCCCTCTAAGGATGAAACTTCGTGCTTAATTGTACCTGTGTGCCTAACTCCTAATGAAAAGTCCTCCAGAACTGGGAAGTAAACTGAGTACCCCTACTTGAGACAATGGAAACCGGGACCCCATGCAACTATACAATTTCCCGGATGAATATCTCTGGTAACCGCTCTGAAGAATAGGTAGTACATACTCGAATGAAGTGCGTGGACTTGGTCAGCCTATCCACAATCACCAAAATCGAATCAAACTTCTTCGATGTACGAGGGAGACCACAAACAAAATCCATGGTAATATTCTCCCATTTCCACTCTAGAATATCCATCAGCTGAAATACACCACCGGGTCTCTGATATGCATATTTGACCTGCTGCCAGTTAACTACCGAGCCACATAACTCACAATATCATTTTTCATTCTCCTCCACTAGTAATGCTGTCTCAAATCTTGGTACATCTTCACGACACCCGAATGAGTGGAATACCGCGAGCTGTGAGCCTCATCTAATATCAACTCTCGTAGCCCATTAACATTGGGCACGCAAATCCGGCACTGCATCCGCAACACCCCATCATCTCTAATGTTCATATCTCTGGCGTCATCATGCTGGACCTGTCCTTCAGGACAAGCAAATGCGGGTCATCATACTAGCGCTCTCTAATATGGTCATACAAAGAAGATCAGGAAACCACACAAGCCAACACCCGACTAGGCTTAGAAATATCTAACTGCACCATCCAATAGGCCAAGGCTTGAATATCAAGTGCAAAGGGCCTCTCCTCAACCGGAATGTACGCCAAACTACCTATACCGATTGCCTTTCGGCTCAAAGCATGTGCCACTACATTGGCCTTCCCCGGATGATACAAAATGGTAATATTATAGTCCTTGAGTTCGAGCCATCTATGCTGCCTCAAATTAAGATCCTTCTGATTGAACAAGTGCTGAAGACTGCGATGGTATGTGAACACCTTACAAGATAGGCCTTATAGATAGTGCCTCCAAACCTTCAAGGCATGAACTATAGCAGTCAACTTTAAATCATGAACAGGGTAGTTCTACTCATGGGGCTTTAACTGACGAGAAGCATAAGCAATAACTCTACCCTCCTGCATTAACACACAACCAATCCCCATTCTCGAAGCATCACAATACACCGTGTAAGAACCTGAAGCTGATGGTAATACTGGTACCGGAGCTGTGGTCAAAGCTGAATTGAGCTTCTAGAAGCTCTCCTCGCACTCATCCGACCACACAAATGGAGCATTATTCTGTGTCAACTTCGTCAAGGGCAAATCAATAGATGAAAAACCCTGAATGAACCTATGGTAATAACCCGCCAAATCGAGGAAACTTTAAATCTCAGTAGCTGAGGATGGTCTAGGCCAACTCTGCATAGCTTCAATCTTCTTTGGGTTAATCTGAATACCATCACTGGGCACCATGTGTCCCAAAAAATCCACAAAACAAAGCTAAAACTTACACTTGGAGAACTTTGCATAAAGCTCATACTCTCTCGATCTTTGCAATACCACCCTCAAGTGCAACGCGTGCTCCCATGTCTACGCGAGTATACCAGAATATCTTAAACAAACACAATCACAAATGAATCCATATACGGCCGAAATACACTGTTCATCAAGTGCGTGAAAGCGGCTGGGGCATTAGTCAGCCCAAATGACATAACCAGAAACTTGTAATGCCCATATCTCATCATGAGAGCCATCTTCACAATGTCTGAATCCCTAATCTTCAGCTGGTGATAGCCTGATTGGAGGTCAATCTTAGAGAACATCTTTGCTCCCTGAAGCTAATCAAACAAATCCTCAATACAGGGTAGTGGGTACTTGTTCTTCACTTTCACCTCATTCAACTGTCTGTAGTGAATGCACATTCTTATTGTGCCATCCTTCTTCTTTACAAATAAGACCAGTGCACCCCACGGTGACACACTCGGGTGAATGAACCCCTTGTCGAGGAGTTCCTAAAGATGATCCTTCAATGCCTTTTGCTCCGCTGGTGCCATATGATAGGGAGGAATAGAGATGGGCTGAGTGCCCGACACCAGATCAATACCAAAATAAATGTTCCTGTCCGGCGGCATGCCCGACAGGTCTGCTGGAAGACATCAGGGAAATTCCTTGCAATGGGAACCGAATCAAGACTAGGAGTCTCAGCTCCAACATCCCTAACGAAAGCCAAAGAAGATAGACAACCCTTCCCAAACATCCGCTGGGCCTTTAAGAAGGAAATTACCTTGCTGGGCACAAAATGAGTCACGCCTCACCACTCAATACTCGGAATACCCGTAATAGCCAATGTAACTATCTTGGCATGACAATCCAGAATAACATAGTACGGAGATAGCCAATCTATACCAGAGTCACGTTGAAATCCACCATACCCAACATAAGTCAACTAGGGTCTCCAGACCCCCAATTCTCACCAGACACGATCGATATACATGATCTACAATAATAGTGTCACCCACCGGGGTAGATATGTGCACAGGAAAGGCAAGACAACAAAGGGTCATACCCAAACGATGAGCAAAATATGAAGATACATAGGAATAGGTAGATCCGGGATCAATAAGACAGAAGCATCCTTGTGGCAGACTGAGATAATACATGTGATGACAGCATCTGATGAAATAATATTCCTCACAGATGGAAGAGCATAGAATCGAGCATGACCACCGCCAGTACGGTCTTTACACCTGGGGCAACCTCTGGCTTCCTGGCCTCCACTCCTAACCGAGCAAGTGGGTGCTGAAGAATAGGAGTAGAAGATGAGGGCTTACCCTCTGCTGAGACTGTCTACCATGGAGCCGAGGACACTGTTTCCTTATATGAACCAACTCACCGCACTCGTAGCAACGACCTGGATCTGGAGAAGGGGACTGAAGGGAACCCCTCGCTGCAGATGAACCCTGGGCTAAAGAGGCATGAGTAGCACTCTGAGCTGGAAGGGCGCTAAGTGAAGACTGGCCCTGCTGATAACCCTAATGACCACGGCCTGAAGAAGCCCCACTGGACTCTGTACGACTTTACTAAGGAGGTCTGAAGGAATGACCTCAGTTGTGCTAGAACTGGCCCCTAGACGGAGCACCGTTAGAACTACCTGAACCTAGAGGCCTCTTAGCCTCCCTCTACTCATGCTCCTGAAGATGATCTATCTCAATCTGGCTAGCCATATCAACTACCTCCTCAAATGAGGTGCCACAACTCTCTCTCTAGTCATCAAAATGCGAATGAGATAGTTGAGGCCATCCACGAACCTCTTAATCCTTTCCTGATCAGTCGGGATCATCCAAGTAGCATGTCGAGCTAGCTGCGTACACCTCAGCTCATAGTGGGTCATGATAACTGTGAATTATACGTGTTTTATGCCCTTTATTACCTTAGCTTTGTGCATAAATTGCCCTTGATTAGTCCTGAATTACTTAAACGTTGCATTTGATTGTAGGTTTTAGCGACAAGATGATGAAAATCACAAATCAGCTTAAGAAGGAGTGAAATCTGCCAAGTGTCAAGAAGATGACATAAAATGGGAATTAAGAGACCTACATGGACCGCACTGTTCTAGTATGCGGCCGCGTAGGAAGGTTGTGAGACTGATCAATCACCAATGCTACCTGCGCGGACCGCCTGATTTTCTGGTGTGGCTGCATGGAAATAGTTCAGAGACTTGACAACTTTGAGGGAAATCCACACGGGCCGCATCCATTTCTACACGGTCCGCATTGATGAAGATTCAGAGGCTAACCTATACAAGGCACAAGACCCACGCGGCCGCGTACCAAAAGCAGGCGGTCCGCGTGGGCACAATCAGAGAACTAACTATTTGGCAATTCCTTCTGTGGGGCCGCGCATCATTTCCATGCGGTCCGCCTGTCTCAACCTGCGCGGTTGCGGTGCATTTTTATGCGGTCCGCATCCCTTATCTAGAGGCGACTGAAGTGAAGACATATTGCCCTAAGCAGCCGCACGTCATTTTTTGCTGACCGCACCAGACCCCAGGGGTATTTTTTCCCGTTTTTCCTGTGTAGTATAAATATAACACTTTACTTTTTTTTAGGTTAATTTGGATTTTCTGAACAGTAGCTGTGCTCTTGATATTTTATATTAGCCTATTTTCGGAAACTTTCTTTTGTCATTAACATGGATTCAAGTAGATTTAGCATATAGTTAATGATTATGTTCTTCTCTTCTATTATTTCTGCCTTTTCTACTTCTTCCATGTCTTGCTAAACCCATAAGCTAGGGTTGTGACTCAACCCTAGCGTGGGTAATTAATGGGTGTTTTTTCCTAATACTTGGATGTTGTTGGGTGTTATGTATTTGGGTTGTGTGTATTGTTTCACTTTGATTTGGTAGTTGCAAACACTAAGTCAAGCTTAGTGGGTCTTGACTCTTCTTGAGAAAGAGAGTCTATGACCTCACATTCAACCCAAAAAGGATTTAGGATGGACCCATGAGAATGGTTGTCCCAAGTAACTAGTTAAATCTCGAGAGAGTAATTACCCCACTTGAACCTTGTGTTACTTGGGCAAATTGACCTATCCAATTGATTTCGAGAGAGTCAATTGGGCAAAATTGTTCTCTCTATGGAGAGGTGTGGGAGCGAGTGCTAAAAGTGCAGCAGTTATCCATATTTCCCATAATTAGCATCCTTGTGTTAGAATTCTATACCCATTGATTAGCCACCTAGGTGAGTGTCATGACCCTAGTGCTCTTCTCTTATTACTTAAATCTAGCATCTATCATCTTAGCATAACATTAGATCATAATAGTAGTTGATAATTGTAGTTGATAACTATATAAAACCCCAAAAATGATAGAAGATCAATTTGAAGCTAGAACACATCTCTAGGCCATACAATTACTCATCTCCAACTTGAAGCTCCCCGAGGAATTATCGACCCCGATACACTATTGGGTTATTAGTATTCATGCCCACTCATACTTAGGTGTGAGTCAGCATCGTTCACCTTTTGGTGTCATTGCCGGGGAGCTTTACGGTGTTTGACTATTTGTTGGCTAGTGTTGTGTTTTTGCTTCTCTTTCCTTATTTTTACTTATTTTGTTTGATAATTTCACTCAGGTACCAATGGCTTTAAATGAAAATGAGCCTCTTAATGTTGGAGTGGAGGAGGTGGAAGATATGGAACAAGATGAGATTTTACCCCAAGCTCAAAGGAGGGGTAGAAATGCTAATGTGAATGCTAATGACAACATACCAGACCCTCCACAACCTCCACCAAGGGTTGCTCCAGGAGTTCAACCCAATCAAGGGTATGGAAGTGTAATAGTCCCTCCCCGAATACGGGTGGGGAACTTCCAAATCACCAATGTCATGCTTACTTTACTCGAACAACGAGGGTATTTCACAGGCGCTTTGGACCAAAACGCCTACAAGCATTTGAAAGTTTTTGGGGATACATGTTTGGGGAGAAAACAGATGAATGTTTCAGAAGATGCACTGAAGCTATGGATTTTCCCCTTCTCACTTCGGGGGAAGGCGTTAGATTAGTTGGAGAGGTTGCCAAACCATTCTATCACTACTTGGGATGAGTTGGCGGTTAAATTCATTACGAAGTTCTTCTCGCCTAGTCATATGGCGGCTCTTAGAGATGAGATCCTAGATCTCAAGTAAGAGCCGATGGAGCCTTTACATGAGATATGGGAGAGATTTTGGACAATGGTGAAAGAATGCCCCAACAACAATATGAATGATGTGATGATCCAACAAACGTTCTATCGGGGTATAAATACAACAAACCATTGCATTTTTAATCAATTGGCCGGTGGTAATTTTATGAAGATTCTATACAATGAAGCTTGTGATGTTCTTGATGAAATGGCCGACACTTCTTCGGCATGGCAAAGCCGTGCTAATGTTCCTCAAGGTGATCTCAATGTTATACACTTGCATTAGGAGTTGCATGATCATGGGAAAGCCATCGCCGAACTTACAACAACAATGAACCAATTGGCTAAGGCGCGACTTCAAAAAGTTCAAAATCCGCACCAAGTCAACGCCATGGAGGGAGTGAGTATGATGAAAATAAGGCAAAGAGGGCAATAACAACAACCTCGGGAAAATTTTGACAACTTTGATGATAGGAATGGTGGTTATTCAAATGAGTGTTATGATGACCAAAGTGAAGAGGTCCAATATGTGAATAACTACCAAGGTAATAGAGGAAATCAAGAGAATCAACAATGGCACTCTCAAGGCAACCAAGGCAATTGGGGGAACCAATAAAATAATGGAAATTGGAACAACAATTGGGGTAATCTAGGAAACCAAGGCAATTGGGGGAACCAACAAAATAATTGAAATTGGAATTGGGGTAATCTAGGCAACTAAGGCAATTGGGGTGGAAACAACAATAATTGGAGCAACAACAACAATGGTGAGTGGAACAATAATCAAGGACGCAATCAAGGGCAAGGTATTCAAAGGCCCCCGATGTTTAAATAACCGAACAATCCTCCCTCATTCCAATCTCAAGGGTCGAGTTTTTCAGGTCAAGATATGGGTAGAATTGTGAACATGTTTGAACAAATTATGAAGAGGAATCACGACTCAGATGCCCAATTAGCCTCTCACAACACTTTGATCCAGAACTTAGAGGTGCAACTTGGACAAATGTCACAATCTCTCAACACTCACCCGAAGGGTGCACTACCAAGAGATACGGTGGTAAACCCTAAGGGTGGGCACAACAATCATGTCATAGCGGTGAAAACGCATAGAGGGAGAGGGGGTGATGTGAAAGAAAGTCAAGCTAGGGTCGATAATGATGAGTTACGAGAAGATGAGGTCCCATTAGTTGTTGAAGCTATTGATGAACCAATTGTGAGGAATGAAGTGTGAATAGATATTGTTGAGGGTAAGGAGGAGACCCAAGAGGCCGTGAACCTGTCTAGGGAACACGTCATTGACATACCGGAACCTACGGTTCCAAAAGCCAAGGAACGTTTACCTAGGCATCCTCCGCCATATCCTTATAGATTGGCCAAGCAAAAGGGTGACAATCAATTTAAAAAGTTTTTTGAGATGATGAAGAGTTTGACTATCAATGTGCCTTTGGTGGAGGCACTTGAAAAAATGCCGGGATATGCAAAGTTCATGAAGGACTTGGTTACTAAGAAGAGATCTATGAAGTATGAAACAATCCAGATGACACATCAAGTGAGCTCCATTGTGCACTCCATGGCTCCAAAGCTAGACGATCCCGGTGCCTTCATAATACCGTGCACCGTTGGAAGCGCAAATTTTGCAAAGACCCTATGTGACTTGAGGGAAAGTATCAATCTCATGCCTTATTCGATGTTCAAAATATTAGGGATTGGGTAACTTCGTCCGACTTATATGTGGCTTCAAATGGTGGACCAATCTATGAGGTGGCCCTTGGGTATTATAGATGATGTCCTCGTTCGTGTTGACAAGTTTATATTGCCGGCAGACTTCGTGATCTTGGATTGCGAGGTGGATTTTGAGGTGCCGATTATTCTTGGGAGGCCTTTCCTAGCTACAAGGAAGGCCTTGGTTGATGTAGAGGCGGGAGACTTGACTTTCCGCGTTGGTGATGAAAAAGCGGCCTTCCATGTATGCAAGTCTATGCGCCAACCAAATAGCACCGAAGTGTGTTCGTTTGTTGACATTGTCACGTCGATGATAGTGGATGACACAAGCGCAATGGAAAATGTTGAGGACCCACTCGAGGCCGTGATCTTAAACATGGAGGTTGATGATATTCCAGAGAGGGTGGGGTTTGTGAATGCACTTCATGGAATGGGATCATATTCCTATGAGCCGAGGAAGCTATCTCTTGATATTGAAAATCGCAAGACTCTACCCACCAAACCATCCATTGAGGAGCCATCGGTGTTGGAGTTGAAACCACTTTCTCCTCACCTCAGGTATGAGTTTCTTGGTCCTAATTTCACTTTTCCGGTTATTCTTTCTTCTTGCTTGACTAATGTGCATGTGGATGCCACTTTGGCGGTTCTTCAAAAGGGCAAGCTGCCGATTGGATGGACCTTGGCGGATATTCGGGGTATTAGCCCCGCTTTTTGCATGCACAAGATAATACTTGAGGAGGATGCCAAGCCATCTCTTGAACAACAAAGGAGACTCAATGAGGCCATGCAAGAGGTGGTTAAAAAGGAAATCATCAAGTGGCTTGACGTCAGTATATCCAATTTCTGATAGTTCATGGACCTCTCCAGTTCAGTGTGTGCCAAATAAGGGAGGAATGACGGTAGTGACCAATGATAATAATGAGATTTTTCAAACTCGTACTGTGACGGGTTGGAGGGTATGCATTGACTACCGAAAAATAAATGTTACAAGAAATACCATTTTCCCTTGCCGTTCTTGGATCAGATGCTTGACCTTCTAGTAGGCAGGGCGTTCTATTGTTTTCTAGATGGGTACTCCGGCTATAACCAGATTCTCGTTGCCCCTGAGGACCAGGAAAAAATAACCTTCACATGCCCGTATGGCACATTCGCATTCTCGCGTATGCCATTTGGACTATGTAATGCTCCAGCGACCTTTCAGAGATGTATGGTGGCAATCTTCTCCGATATGGTAGAGGACATATTTGAGGTATTCATGGCCGATTTTAGTGTGGTCGGGGATTCATTTGGTGAATGTTTGCAAAATCTTGATCGTGTGTTGGCGCGATGTGAAGACACAAATTTGGTGCTCAATTGGGAGAAATGCCACTTTATGATGGAAGAAGGAATTGTATTGGGTGATAAAATTTCCAAAAGGGGGATCGAGGTCGACAAAGAAAAAATTGAGGTGATCTCAAGACATCCCCTCTATCGCTATCAAAGGGGTGAGGAGTTTTCTAGGACACGCGGGATTCTACCGGAGATTAATCAAGGATTTTTCTAAGGTGGTGAACCCGTTGTGTAAGTTGTTGGAGAAGGATGCAAAATATGTGTTTGATGACAAGTGTATGGAGGCCTTCGAGCTTCTAAAACAAAAGTTGACGACTACCCCTATCATAATCGCACCCAATTGGAGCTTACCCTTTGAGCTCATGTGTGACGCTAGTGATGTTGCGGTAAGGGCGGTCTTGGACCAGAAAATCAACAAATTATTCCATCTGGTGTATTATGCTAGCAAAATGATTAATGACGCGCAAAGAAATTACACAGTTACCAAGAAGGAATTGCTTGCCATTGTATTTGCCAGGGAGAAGTTTTGCCCGTACCTTATGGGGGCCAAAGTGATTGTTCATACCGATGACGCGAACCTTAGGTAGTTGATGACTAAAAAGGACTCAAAAGCAAGATTGATGAGATGGGTGCTTCTTCTACAAGAGTTTGACTTGGAGATAGTGGATAGAAAGAGTAGTGAAAACCAAGTGGCGGACCACTTGTCTCATTTGGAGGAGGAAAGAAGGCCTTCGAATGGCCTTGAGATAAATGATTCTTTTACGGATGAGAAACTCCTCTCATTTCCTATGCTTGACATGCCGTGGTTTGTCGACTTTGCAAATTATTTGGTTACCGGTGTGTGTGAGCTCTCTTATAACCAAAGAAAGAAGCTCAAATGTGATGCTTTCGACTTCTATTGGGATGAGCCTTATCTTTTCAAAATTTTCACCGATGGTGTAATTTTCCGGTGTGTCCCGAAGAAGAACAACTAAGTATTGTGGAAGCTTGTCATTCTTCACCGTATGGTGGCCATTATGGCGGGGCAAGGTCGGCGTCTAAAGTGTTGAGTTGTGGGTTCTATTGGCCTTCATTGTTCAAGGATACTGGTGACTTTGTAAAAAGATGTGATGAGTGTTAACGTGCGGGAGGAATTTCAAAGAAAGATGAGATGCCCCTTAACACGATTCTTGAGGTCGACATTTTTGATGTTTGGGGTATAGACTTCATGGGACCTTTTCTGAGTTCTTGTGGCAACACCTATATTTTGGTAGCGGTTGACTATGTGTTGAAATGGGTTGAGGCCATCGCATTGTCGAAAAATGAAGCTCATACTGTGGTGGCTTTATTGAAGAAGAGCATTTTTACTAGATTTGGCACACCTAGTGCCATAGTTAGTGATGACGGCTCTCATTTTTGCAACCGGACTTTCGATTTTTTGCTCACCAAGTATGGAGTAAACCATAAAGTGACCACTCCGTATCATCCTCAAGCGAGTGGCCAAGTTGAGG
This sequence comes from Nicotiana benthamiana, assembly GCA_034376525.1. NCBI lineage: Eukaryota > Viridiplantae > Streptophyta > Magnoliopsida > Solanales > Solanaceae > Nicotiana > Nicotiana benthamiana. The sequence continues at coordinate 80,611,412 of CM067328.1, read as the reverse complement.
TTTCGAACCGGGAAGTCAAGAGTATTCTTTCCAAAACTGTCAATGCAAATAGGACCGACTGGTCAAAGAAATTGGATGATGCTGTGTGGGCTTATCGTACTGCTTTCAAGACTCCGATTGGTATGTCGCCATATCGGTTGGTTTTTGGTAAGGAATGTCATCTTTCGCTGGAGTTAGAACACAAAGAAATGCGGGCCTTGAGAAAGTTGAACTTAGAGTGGGATGTAGCAGCCAATCTCGGGGTTGAACAATTGAATGAGCTTGATGAGTTCCGGTTTCATGCATATTCTAGCTCATCTTTGTACAAGGATAAAATGAAGTATCTCCATGACAAGTATGCCCGGGGAAAAGAGTTCAAGGTTGGTGATATGGTTCTTCTCTTCAATTCTCGGTTAAGGTTGTTTCCGGGAAAGTTGAAATCCACGTGGAGCGGTCCTTTTGAAGTGGTTGGTGTTACTCCTTTTGGTTCTATTGACGTTAAGAACAATAATGGTGAAGTGCTCCGGGTAAATGGGCATAGGGTCAAGCATTATTTGGGAAAATTTGATGATAGCCATGTGGTGGCGCTTCTTCATTTGAAATGATCATGATGGTAACAAGAGTCGTGCCGCAACGTTAAATCAGGCGCTTCTTGGGAGGAAACCCATGTCTTTTCATTTTCTTTGTTTCTCTTTTGTAGAGTAGGATTTTTGCGCTGATAGTTTGTGGAGTGTTTCAGGGATAGGATAAAATCAGTGCAAGGAAAAAAATGGAAAATGCAGTCTCTATCCAGTGCCCATGCGGCCGCACCACAAAGCAGTGTGGTCCACATGGCTTGATTGACTGAAGGAATGAGCTTAAGGGAATCCCACACAGCCGCATGGAACTTTTGTGCGGTCCGCATGGGCAAGGTGAAAGATGGTCGTTCTCTGATAAAATTTTCACGCGACCACGGACAATACCAGGCGGTCCGCGTGAACGTGGCCAGAAATGTCAAGTCTATGAAGATTACCCACGCGGCCGCGGACAAAACTAGGTAGTCCACGTGAAAATGGCCAGAAATGTCAAGTCTCTGAAGATAACCCACGCGGTCGCAGACAAAACCAAGGGGTCCGCATGTGCAGTGTGCATCAAGTGCACGGAGGAAACCCTGCACGGTCCGCATACCTTTTTTGTGCGGCTGCGCAGGTAGGTGAGTACTAGGCCCCACGAGTGTCTATAAATTCCTAAGGCCTCCTTCAATCCTTTTTTTTGTGGGGGTGTGGCCCTACCTTATGATTTGGATTACTGTATATATACTATTTACTATTTACTTTCAGCTGATTTGTAGTTTAGATGGTTTGTATATAATTTTAGATATAATTTTGGATTCTGAACTCCCTTAGTTGTATATTCTACTCCCCCTATGTATATATTCATTTGGTGCTCATTTGAGTTTTCTTGTTATTTTCGTAAAATTTTTTGTTTTAGCGCAAAGTTAGGCTCGTAGCCTCTTTTTGGTTTTGGTTGATGTTGCAATAAGCCCTTGGTTTTCTTAGTGCCACGGTTCTTTCCAAGGGTAGAATGTTGTGTGAACCGGGTGAATCTTCCCAATGATAGATAGTGTGACAACTTTCTTAAGGGTTGAGTCAGTTTTTTTTTGTTTTGTGTCTTTTTGATTTTCAAGATTTTTGTAGTTAAGAGTACCTCAGGCAAAGTTTCACTTGAGCCTAGCACATTTGTCTTCGATCTTATGGTCAAAGACATCAAGTTCTGCTTAGGAGGGTGAAAGTCATGGCCTTGAGACTCTTGTGTTGACCAAACAATCATCATATGGTCGTGTGGGGCCATTGTGTGTTTTAATCGTATATAAGGTCGTTGTGGGCCCTCAACTCCATCTTTGGCAATCCTTGAGTGTATGTGTAGTGAGAACTCGATTTGTGAGCCCATGTGCCGAGCCGATGATCTAGAACTTGCCCTAATTGTTTGTTGAGGCGCAATCATGGGTGGAACTTGAATTAAGAAATGATTGTAGGCTCTCCTTGATCCCAAAATGATATCCTGATTAATCTAATGACCTACCAATAGAATGATCCCTAGTTCACCCTTTTGAGCCTAAATCCTCGTTCTTTCATAAACCAAGTTACAAACCTATACCCATTCTCAATTAGACCTTCTCTTGGCACCAAAAAGCTTCCCTTGGTTATTGGAAATTGCATAAGTTTGGGGGGAGAGACAAGAAAAGAAACAAAGTGGTATAAAGGTACAAAAGGAAAAGAAAAGGAAGGCAATGAAAAAGAGAAAAAGACAAAAAAGGAAGTCAAGATGAGAATAAGAATCAAAAAGGGAATCAAAGTACAACAAAAAGGTGAAAAGGTTGAAAAAGTAGAAAAAAAGGAGAAAAAGGCTTGATTTGCAAAAGAAAGAGTGATAATGTGTCTCTCTATCCCCTTTGAAGAGGTGAATTGCCTACTTGAGTTAAGAAAGGGTGCCAAAACGAAACTAAAGAAGTGCTTAAGGGAAGATTGAAGCCATATAAACAAATGCATATCCTACCTTTACCAAAAAGCCTTCACAATGACTCCTCAAAAGCCCTACTTGATATTGAATTAAGGAAAAACCTACATTAGTGATACTTACATGAAGGGCAATCATATGGTACTTAGAGCCAGACTTAGGGTCTCTTCTTTGTGAGTGTTGAGTGAGAGAGCCTCCCACATCGATTTGTGTGCATATATTAAAAATCAAGGTGAGATTTGCTTAGGGAGAGTCGAGGATGTGCGAGTTTGGGTTCCACAATGACCAAAGTACTTGATAAAAAGCTCCATGATGAAATGTTCCAACTCTTGAGGCTCTTGTGTCACACTTGATCCTAAAGTTTGCAAAGATTTAAATGCTTTAATAATGCATTTGCATTGGAGTCAAATTGCTAGTCCCAATTGAGACTTGTTGAGGTTACTTTAGGGCAAACATGAATTATTGGGTTGTTTTCTATTGAGGGGTGTGTTTCCTATGTTGTATAAATATAACACTTTACTTTTTTTTAGGTTAAGTTGGATGTTCTGAACAATAGCTGCACTCGTGATATATTATATTAGCCTATATTAGGCAACTTTCTCTTGTCATTAACGTGGATTCAAGTAGATTTAGCATATAGTTAATGATTATGTTCATCTCTTCTATTATTTCTGCTTTTTCCACATCTTCCATATCTAGCTAAACCCATTATCTAGGGTTGTGACTCAACCCTAGTGTGGATAATTAATGGGTGTTTTTGCCTAATACTTGGATGTTGTTGGGTGTTTAATATTTGGGTTGTGTGTATGTTTTTACTTTGATTTGGTGTTTTTGTAAACACTAAGTCAAGCTTAGTGGGTCTTGACTCTTTTTGAGAAAAAGAGTCTATGACCTCACATTCAACCCAACAAGGATTTGGGATAGACCCATGAGAATGGTAGTCCCAAGTAATGGGTTAAATCTCAAGAGAGTAATTACCCCACTTGAACCTTATGTTGCTTGGGCAAATTAGCCTAACCAATTGATCTCGAGAGAATCAATTGGGAAAAATTGTTCTCTCTACCGAGAGGTGTGAGAGCGAGTGCTAAAAGTGCAACAGTTATCCATATTCCCATAATTAGCATCCTTGTGTTAGAATTCTATACCTATTGATTAGCCACCTAGGTGAGAGTCACGACCCTAGTGCTCTTCTCTTATTGCTTAAATCTAGCATCAATCATCTTAGCATAACTTTAGATCATAATAGTAGTTGATAACTATATAAAAACCCAAAAATGATAGAAGATCAATTTGAAGCTAGAACACATTTCTAGGCCATAAAATTACTCATCTCCAACTTGAAGCTCCCTGAGGAATTATCGACCCCGATACACTATTGGGTTATTTGTATTCATGCCCACTCATACTTAGATGTGAGTCCGCATCGATCATGTCACAGTCATGTCCCCTGAACCAACCACTCAAATTGATGACGCAGCTCCTCCCTGCGAGACTGCAGTACATACTTCTTTCGAAAGAGAGCGGAGAACTGCTTCCAAGTAAGGGGCGCTGCTCCAACGGGCTTACGCCTCTCAAACTCCTCCCACCAAGTAAATGCATGCTCTGAGAACTGGAAATTAGAAAAAGCCACTCCACTCGACTCCAATATCCTTGCATTGCTAAGCATAAAAGATCTTATTTAAAATTGAACATTGCCTTCTTTCTCCATAGAGAAGGGAGAAGGATTACAATTTTTTCAGCCCTTTCGGGATACAAGGATGGAGCTTTCTCCTTCTTTTTCATGCGAAGAACTTTTTCTTCTCTCATTTGGGGTGGAGTTCTATTCATCTCTTTTGTTTTCGAGGATGTTGGAGGAGGAGGAGAGTGTTGGAAACACGTTCTCAAAGGATTATACTAAAACGTGTGCTCATATGTGTAGGTTTTGATGAATGACAAACGATGCACAAATTGATATATGACGAAGTTCAAGTACAAGCGCACAATTGATATATAACGAGATTCAAGCACAAGACCAAGTTTTATAGTTTTACATGAGTCGTTCTTAACTGTGATCTTGATCCGACAACTTGACTCATGACATGGCTTCTCTCATAAAATTATTTTTACAAAATCATGCATATTTTATTTAATACTAAATGATTTTAAATCATGCATATTTACTTTAGTCAAAATGATTTTTAAACATGCCTCAAAAATCTGGACTAAGATAATCGATTATGTACTTATGATAATCGATTATGTTAAGCCAAGACTGCATGACAATCGATTGTGAACTAATGACAATCGATTGTGTTAAGGCAGTGCGCATCAGATTTTTCAAAATCTGCATGACAATCGATTGTGAGCCTTATGACAATCGATTGTGATGAGGCAGTGTCCATCAAAGTTTTTCAACGCTCAAAATAATCGATTGTGAAGTTAATGACAATCGATTGTGATGAGGCAGTGTCCATCAAAGTTTTTCAACGCTCAAAATAATCGATTGTGAAGTTAATGACAATCGATTGTGTAGAGACAGTGTCCATTAGATTTTTCAAAGTCACAAAATAATCGATTGTGAACATATGACAATCGATTGTGTTGAGACAGTGTCTTCCAGACTTTTTCAAAGTTATTAAATAATCGATTGTGAGTATATAAAATCGATTGTCACGAGGCAGTGTCTAAATTGATTTTTCAAGACTGATATATAATCGATTGTTAACTTAGTATAATCGATTGTATGACTAACCGTTGCCAAAATATTTTCAAATACCGTCAGGTAATCGATTGTTGATTTTGTACAATCGATTGTTGAAATTAAAATCTGAAAAGGATTTTTTGAACGTTGCTGAATAATCGATTATTGATTTTGTATAATCGATTGTTTTACGTAAAATCTGGAAATGATTTTTTGGACGTTGCCAATAATTGATTGTTGACCTTAGATAATCGATTGTTATGCGTAAAATCTGGGATTGATTTTTGGAACGATTGGCAAACAATCGATTGTGGATTCTTGACAATCGATTGTCACTGAGTAAAATCAGCAGTTCTTAATTGGCAATTAGGCAACGGTAATGCCAAGTTTTTCAACTATAAATACAGCTTAAATTCAGTCTTTTGAGTACACAATAACACACAACAACTGATCATTCAATTGCCAAAGCTTGCATACTCTATTGCTTATTATTTTATATTCATTACATAAGTTTTTGAGAGCCAAAATATTGTTCAAAGTTGTTGTGATCTTGAGCGTATTCTTTTACTCATCTCTACTCATTAAGGAGTGTTTTGTTTGAGTGCTTAGTGTATTGTACACTTGAAGAGAATTGTTATTCTCTTGTTGTAAGAAGGAACTTGTGTTTTCTTGGTTGAAGTCTTGGAGTGTTGTATCTCCGAGCAAAGGTGTTGAGGCTTGTGTCCTCAAGTTGTAAAGGTTTGTTAAGCACCCGGAAGCTTGACAAGTTAGTGGAAATCTCGAGAGAGTCTCTCGGGGACTGTACTAGCCACGGGTTGTGGTGAACCAGAATACTTCGGTGTGTTCTTTCTTATTTATCGCATTTATTTATTTCCTGCAAATTTTAAATTCCGCAAGTTTACGCTAAGATGACGACAAAAGTTGGGAAAGCCAAGACAAGTGAATACACCACTAAGGCAATAAATATGTTGTATATCGGCTTGAATCAGGAAGGTTATCATAAAATTTCCCACTACAAATTTGCCAAAGAAATGTGGGATAAGCTTGAGGAAATGTATGAAACCACACCTCAAAAAGCGGACAACTCATGCGGTGAATCGACTGGCCGATGTCTCATGGCAAACGAAGAAGAAGAGGTAAGTACGTCTAACTCTCACTCACTTGAAGAAATACAAAATGCTTATAATAAATTATATAGTGAGTTTGTTAATGCTTCCAAGACCATTAAAGATTTGCAGAAAACTCTTTCATTGCAAGAAACAGATTTTCAAAAACAACTCTCGTTGAAAGAAAAGGACTTGGAAAAACTGATTTTAGAAAATAAGAAGTTGAAAGAGGAAAATAATTTTTTCGGAAAGAGAAGCGCCGACAAGCCCGAAAGTTCTATTAAAAATTGTACTTCTTGCATGCATCTCAAAAATGAGGTAGATAGACTTAAGGGCACCTTAGATAAGTTTAATTCTTCTCACAAAAATTTGAATGAGGTTCTTGTTAATTTGAAGTCAACCAAGCATGGCATAGGTTTTAAGAATGAGCCTAAAGAAAAGGTTGAAGCCAAACCACAACCACATAAGGCTCAACCTAGGATTAATAAAACAAATGCTCATCCTAGAAATAACAATCCTAGAACCAATATGCATGCTAGACCAAATACTAGAAGGAATGTTGAACATTTTAGGAGACCTAGAAATGACTTACCACCTAGAAATAACTACTCTAGAAATGATGCATATTCTAGGCCACACACTAGAAGGAAGTTTGAACCTTTTAGAACACCTAGAAATGGCCCTCAACCTAGAAACAATTATTCTAGAAATGCTGCTCATAATAGTAGGAATGACTTTCATGAAATGCGCAACAGCCATAGTGTCGAAAATAGAGTGAACAATTTTCATCCGTCTAATTACTATGAACCTAGAAGGATGCATAATCCCAACGTGACTTGTCATTATTGTAGACGAATTGGTCATATTGCTCCTGCATGTTTTACACGACATAGACATATCACTCGATCGCATCATTATGATATGCCTAACCCTCAAGGACCCAAAATGGCATGGGTACCTAAAATGCATTAATTTGTTTTGTAGGTGTGTTTGAAGGGATCAAGTGTACTATGGTACCTTGATAGTGGATGCTCCAAGCACATGATGGGAGACGAATCCAAATTCCTTCAACTAGAACACAAAGAAGGAGGAAGTGTTATTTTTTGTGACAACAATGAAGGAAAGATTATCGGCATCGGATCAGTCGGTAAGGATGAAAATTCTTCTATTAAGCATATATTACTTGTTAAAGATTTAAAGCATAATCTCTTGAGCATAAGTCAATTATGTGACAAGGGAAATCTTGCCTTATTTGATTCGGATGAATGCTTAGTATTTAGACGTAGTGATTTCAAAATTATCCTTCGTGGTTTTAGAGTGGATAATATCTATATGGTTGATCTTGCTAATTCCTCACCCGAATATGTGGATTGCCTTATGAGCAAAGAGGATGATACTTGGCTATGGCATCGTAGAGTAGCACATATAAACATGCATCTTTTGAACAAATTGATTTCACAAAACTTAGTTATTGGTCTTCCCAATTTGAGATTTGAAAACGACTCTATTTGTGATTCTTGTCAAAAAGGGAAGCAAACAAAAGCATCTTTCAAATCAAAAAACATTGTTTCAACTACTAGACCATTGCAATTGCTTCACATGGATTTATTTGGACCATCTCGCATTGAAAGTCTAGGAAGAAATCGTTATGCTTTTGTGATTGTTGATGATTATTCTAGATTCACTTAGACTTTATTTCTTGCCCATAAAAGTGATGCTTTTCAGAATTTTAAATATTTCCTTAAACGTGTTCAAAACGAAAAGGAAACAACCGTCACTTCAATTAGAAGTGATCATGGGGGAGAGTTTGATCACAATCTCTTTGCGGACTTTTGTGACGAACTCGGTATCGAGCATACCTTTTCCGCTCCACGAACACCACAACAAAATAGGGTAGTGGAAAGGAAAAATAGGTGTCTCGAAGAGATGGCTAGAACCATGCTCGAAGAGGCTAAGATTCCCAAACATTTTTGGGCGGATGCCGTGAGTACCGCATGCTACATCTTAAATAGAGTAGTTATAAGGCCAATACTCATGAAGACCCCTTATGAACTCTACAAGGGAAGGAAACCAAATATCTCCCATCTTAGAGTATTCGGTTGTAAAGTTTTTATTCATAACAATGGAAAAGATCAATTGGGAAAATTTGATGCTAAGTCCGATGAGGGAATTTTCATTGGTTATTCTTCACGTAGCAAAGCATATAGGGTTTTTAATAAAAGAACCGAAACTGTGGAGGAATCCCCTCATGTTGTATTTTCCGAAATAATGCTCGCTTGGCTAGAAAGGATTCCGGTTTTGATCTTGCAGGTATCTTAGATAGTTTGAAAGACAAAATACAAGAGGAAACGCCTAAGGAAAATCAAGACGAATTTTTGAAACAACCAACGGAGGAAGCGCCACAATTGGAGAAAGAAACGAAAATGCCTAACGAATGGAGGACAATCAAAGATCACCCTCTCGAACAGGTAATTGGCGACGTCGGAGAAAAGGTAAGTACCCGAAACTCCCTTAAGAACACCTTAGGACATACTGCTTTTGTGTCTCAAATTGAACCAACAACCATCTCCGAAGCAATTGGGGATGAATTTTGGACCTTGGCAATGCAAGAGGAGCTTAACCAATTCAAACGGAATGACGTTTGGGATTTGGTGCCAAGACCCGAAAATCATACCATAATTGGTACGAAATGGGTTTTTCGAAACAAACTAGATGAAAATGGTGTAATCACTAGAAACAAAGCTAGGCTCGTAGAAAAAGGCTATAACCAAGAAGAGGGAATTGACTATGAAGAAACATATGCCCCCGTAGCTAGATTAGAAGCTATTCATCTATTGCTCGCATTTGCCTCTTCTATGAAATTCAATTTATATCAAATGGATGTGAAAAGTGCTTTTCTAAATGGTGTTATTCAAGAAGAAGTTTATGTTGAACAACCCCCCGGTTTTGAAGATTTTAAATCTCCCGATCATGTTTTCAAACTCAAAAAGGCTCTTTATGGTTTAAAACAAGCTCCCCGAGCTTGGTATGAAAGATTGAGTAAATTTCTATTGGAAAATGATTTCATTAGGGGGAAAGTTGACACCACCCTTTTTGTTAAGCATAAAAACAATGATATTTTATTAGTTCAAATATATGTGGATGATATCATAGTTGGTGCTACTAACAATGTCTTATGCAAGGAATTTTCCGATTTAATAACAAGCGAATTTGAGATGTCTATGATGGGTGAGTTAACATTCTTTTTGGGATTACAAGTAAAGCAAATGAAAGAAGGTACGTTCATTTGCCAAGCCAAATATTGCAAAGAATTGCTGAAATGATTTGAAATGAACAATGCAAAAGCAATGGCGACTCCCATGAGCACATCCGATCATCTAGACAAAGATGAGAAAGATAAGGAAGTCGACACTAAGAAGTATCAAGGTATGATTGGCTCTCTTCTTTATCTTACTGCTAGTCGTCCGGACATCATGTGTAGCGTGTGCTTATGCGCCCGTTATCAATCGTGTCCGAAGGAGTCTCACCTTACTGCGGTAAAACGGATTTTGAAGTACCTTGTTGGTACTACAAATATGGGTCTATGGTACCCCAAAGGCTCTTCATGCCAACTCGTTGGCTACTCCGACTCCGATTTTGCTGGATGCAAATTAGACCGCAAGAGCACTAGTGGCACTTGCCATTTGCTCGGTAGCTCTCTCGTTTCTTGGTTTAGCAAGAAACAAGTAAGTGTTGCGTTGTCCACAACCGAGGCTGAATATGTAGCCGCGGGGAGTTGTTGCGCTCAAATCCTATGGATGAAACAACAACTCTTGGACTATGGCCTAAGTCTTGATCATATCCCTCTTAGATGTGATAATACTAGTGCCATATGCTTGACGAAGAACCCCGTTCTTCATTCGCGAACAAAACACATTGAAATTAGACATCATTTTATAAGAGATCACGTTCTCAAGGGCGATGTCGAAATCGAATTTGTTGAAACCAAAGATCAATTGGCCGACATCTTTACAAAGCCCTTAGAGAAAGAGTCCTTCTTCCGAATTCGTAGTGAACTCGGGATTCTTGACTCCACGTTGATCTAAGTCATGCATTGCATCTTTTTTTTTATGATTTCTAACTTGAGCGTCGGAGACGTCTAACGATTTTTTGCAGGTATCGCCCTAAAGGTAGGGGGAATTATAAAGCATGATGCGCAATAATCGAGTCTTCATCAGAAAAATCGGTTTCTGTCGTCTAATAATCGATTATCTCGTATCAATAATCGATTGTACTGCTATTATTTGAGTTATTGTCCTTTCTTTAAGAAATCACGTTTTATTTTCAATAAATAAGCAAGTTTTACATTTTGTTTTGCTAATGGCAAAAGGGGGAAGATAACGGGTATGCACTCTCAATACTTATCGGCATAAATTGAGGGGGAATTCATATATTGAGGGGGAACAAATTGCATATCCATATACTTGTTGCATATCTTTACTTGTCTTGAATCGTCATTATGAATTGTTTAATTTGCATATCCCGCTTAAAGTTTGCCATTATCAAAAAGGGGGAAATTGTTGGAAACACGTTCTCAAAGCATTATACTAAAATGTGTGTTCATATGTGTAGGTTTTGATGAATGACAAACGATGCGCAAATTGATATATGACGAAGTTCAAGTACAAGCGCACAATTGATATATAACGAGATTCAAGCACAAGACCAAGTTTTATAGTTTACATGAGTCGTTCTTAACTGTGATCTTGATCCGACAACTTGACTCATGACATGGCTTCTCTCGTAAAATTATTTTTACAAAATCATGCATATTTTATTTAATGCTAAATGATTTTAAATCATGCATATTTACTTTAGTCAAAATGATTTTTAAACATGCCTCAAAAATCTGGACTAAGATAATCGATTATGTACTTATGATAATCGATTATGTTAAGCCAAGACTGCATGACAATCGATTGTGAACTAATGACAATCGATTGTGTTAAGGCAGTGCGCATCAGATTTTTCAAATCTGCATGACAATCGATTGTGATCCTTATGACAATCGATTGTGATGAGGCAGTGTCCATCAAAGTTTTTCAACGCTCAAAATAATCGATTGTGAAGTTAATGACAATCGATTGTGATGAGGCAGTGTCCATCAAAGTTTTTCAACGCTCAAAATAATCGATTGTGAAGTTAATGACAATCGATTGTGTAGAGACAGTGTCCATTAGATTTTTCAAAGTCACAAAATAATCGATTGTGAACATATGACAATCGATTGTGTTGAGACAGTGTCTTCCAGACTTTTTCAAAGTTATTAAATAATCGATTGTGAGTATATAACAATCGATTGTCACGAGGCAGTGTCTAAATTGATTTTTCAAGACTGATATATAATCGATTGTTAACTTAGTATAATCGATTGTATAACTAACCGTTGCCAAAATATTTTCAAATACCGTCAGGTAATCGATTGTTGATTTTGTACAATCGATTGTTGAAATTAAAATCTGAAAAGGATTTTTTGAACGTTGCTGAATAATCGATTATTGATTTTGTATAATCGATTGTTTTACGTAAAATCTGGAAATGATTTTTTGAACGTTGCCAATAATCGATTGTTGACCTTAGATAATCGATTGTTATGCGTAAAATCTGGGATTGATTTTTGGAACGATTGGCAAACAATCGATTGTGGATTCTTGACAATCGATTGTCACTGAGTAAAATCAGCAGTTCTTAATTGGCAATTAGGCAACGGTAATGCCAAGTTTTTCAACTATAAATACAGCTTAAATTCAGTCTTTTGAGTACACAATAACACACAACAACTGATCATTCAATTGCTAAAGCTTGCATACTCTATTGCTTATTATTTTATATTCATTACATAAGTTTTTGAGAGCCAAAATATTGTTCAAAGTTGTTGTGATCTTGAGCGTATTCTTTTACTCATCTCTACTCATTAAGGAGTGTTTTGTTTGAGTGCTTAGTGTATTGTACACTTGAAGAGAATTGTTATTCTCTTGTTGTAAGAAGGAATTTGTGTTTCCTTGGTTGAAGTCTTGGAGTGTTGTATCTCCGAGCAAAGGTGTTGAGGCTTGTGTCCTCAAGTTGTAAAGATTTGTTAAGCACCCGGAAGCTTGACAAGTTAGTGGAAATCTCGAGAGAGTCTCTCGGGGACTGGGCTAGCCACGGGTTGTGGTGAACCAGAATACTTCGGTGTGTTCTTTCTTATTTATCGCACTTATTTATTTCCTGCAAATTTTAAATTCCGCAAGTTTACGCTAATTTTTATTATAACGCTATTCACCCCCCCTCTAGCGTTAAGCGTATTATCTAACAGAGAGATGAAAAATCCCCCCTCGGGACTTACTTGAGCCGGTATATATAGTTGAAAACCCTCTTGCTTTTGCCATGACTTTGGTGTGCCTGGGGCAGTAGGGTTTCCTAGTAGTGGGATCCCTTGCTCTTGTTGTTGTGTCGAATGCCTTAATGGAGGGGTGAGATTAACTCGACTCCCTACCTAGCGGCAAAAATGCGATCGCGACCGCCCTGGTCGAGATGGTCAGATTTTGACCAATACAGTTATGATATTGATGAAAATAATATTTCATTTGAAGGAACTTAATTGGGATTTGGGAAGAGGAAAGTTACCGATTTGGATATTTGATTAATGAAAAATATAGGTTTTTTAATCTTAATCATGGTAAGAAAATATTTTTCCAATCAAAATGAAATTCTCAGCAAAATTTTCGGATAGCTATCTTCTCTTTCCAATTAAAGCCTAATCTAACAAGAGAATGTTTAATCTAACTATAGTTTACTCTAAATAAACCATGGCCCTTAGATCCTAAAGAGGACAAGTAAATTAAATTAGACTTGTATTGAGTAAAATGGAGAAATTCTATACAGGAGGTGAGCCAGACCCCGTTCATATTTGCATGAGTTTATCCTTCCTAAGGGTGCGAGTCCATCAGAGGGCGGCCTTACGTAGGCCTCCCTCGCGATGACCTTTTAACCGCAAGCTTGGTTATACACAATAAATAAATTTGGCCAAACTGAAGCATTGACAACGTTAGTTATTATGGCCAAGCTGGTTTAAGACGAACATAGTTCCATTTAGTCAGTCCACAAAATACAATTAAATTTTTTATAACAATTTCGCCTGTTTCAATATTTTTTTATTTTTATAATAAATAACTATTGTACACCTATAACAACGTACATTTAACGTGAAATGTCTTTTGGCAGTTATAAATAAAACTTATCTAAAAATAAATTATTTTTCTTTTTTTAATGTTACAATTAAAAGATAAGAAAAATTATTCAAATTTAAAATCTCAAAAGAAATACATATTTTACTAGGTAAATATTGAAGAAAGCTAGTACATTGTTAAAAAATTTATAACTAAACGTACAAAGCTTTAAAGTCTAACGCACACATTTTAAAGTTACTAGGAAAATAAAAATTGCCAAGATTGACGGAAAAATTCTATAATTGTAGCTATTTCGTAGATTTCATTATCTTACTACCGATATAATGCTTGAATTAAGATATGCAAATCTTCAAACTTATGTCCTATGCAAGATAGAAACTTTTTGTTCAATGGAATAGATTGTGTGCATACTTTTTGAATTATTATTAGCAATCTTATAGATTCTATATTGTTATTATAGAGGAATAATTTTATAAAGAGCGTTCTGCTATAAATATGTATAGACGTTGTTGTTATAGGTAAAAAGTTGTTATAAAGAGAAAATATACTCTCGTAGCCACAATTGATTGCTTAGTCGATCGCCAAGATATGACGGTTTCTCCACAGGTAAACACATAACCCGTTTGAGATCGAGCCTTGTGTGGGTCGGACAAATATCCAGCATCAGCATAACCAACAAGATCCGGGCTGCAATTCTTGCCATAAAATAAGCCCATATCGGTAGTTCCCTTTAGGTACCGCAATATGTGTTTGATCCCATTCCAATGTCTCCTCGTAGGAGCCGAGCTAAATCTTGCTAAGACATTAACTGAAAATGATATGTCAGGTCTTGTAGTATTTGCAAGATACATTAGTGCGCCAATTGCGCTAAGATATGGTACTTCAGGACCAAGTAGCTCTTCATTCCTTTCTTGTGGTCGGAATGGATCTTTGTTCACATCAAGTGATCGAACAACCATCGGTGTACTTAAAGGATGTGCTTCATCCATGTAAAACCGTTTCAATACCTTTTCTGTATAGGTAGATTGATGAACAAAAATTCCGTTTGCCAAATATTCAATTTGCAAACCAAGACATAGTTTAGTCTTTCCGAGATCTTTCATCTCGAATTCATCCTTTAGATAATCAATTGCCTTTTGGAGTTCTTTAGGGGTTCCAATAAGGTTTATGTCATCGACATATACGGCAAGTACAACAAATTCCGATGTTGTTTTCTTTATAAAAACACACGGGCAATGGCGTCATTTATATAGCCTTCTTTTAACAAGTACTCACTAATACGATTATACCACATTCGTCCAGATTGCTTTAGACCATACAAGGATCTTTGCAATTTAATTGAGAACATTTCCCGAGATTTTGAGTTGTGCGCGTTTGGCACCTTGAGTCCATCGGGAATTTTCATGTATATCTCATTATCAAGTGAGCCATAAAGATAGGCAGTAACCACATCCATTAAGTGCATGTCGAGCTTTTCATGGACAGCAAAACTTATGAGATAACGAAAGGTTATCGCATCCATTACAGGCGAATATGTCTCTTCATAATCGACACCAGGCCTTTGAGAAAAACCTTGTGCAACAAGGCGTGCTTTATATCTTTGTACCTCGTTTTTCTCATTTCTTTTGCATACAAAGACCCATTTATAGCCGACAGGCTTAACACCATTAGGTGTTTCAACTATAGGGCCAAAAACTTCACGTTTTGCCAGCGAATTCAATTCTGATTGAATTGCTTCTTGCCACTTTGGCCAATCCTGTCTTTTTCGACATTCTTCAACAGATTGAGGTTCGAGATCCTCACATTCTTGTATAATGCTAGATGCTACATTATAAGCAAAGGCATTATCCACCACAATATCCACTCGATTAATATTTGCCTCAATATTAATTGGATTTAGGGATAGTTCCGTATTTTCCAGAGTCTCAGGCTCAATGGATTCTTCATGAATCTCAGAATTTGTTAAATCATGAGATTCTTTCGTGGTGTCACTTTGATCGTTCTTTTTCCTCTTTCTAGGATTTCGATCTTTGGAACCTAATGGTCTGCCACGCTTCAGGCGTGCATTCGACTCATTGGATATGACACTAGATGATTGTCCAACAGGGACATCAATACGGATTGGAACATTTTCCGCGGGAATGTGGGATTTCGTTATCCTTTTCAAGTCCGTAAATGCGTCAGGCATTTGATTTGCTATTCTTTGCAAATGGATAATCTTTTGTACCTCTCTTTCACAAATAGAGGTATGTGGATCAAGATGAGATAATGATGCATTTTTCCACAAAATTTCCCGTTTGGTTTCACCAACTTCTCCCCCTAATTTTGGGAAAAGTGTCTCATCAAATCGACAGTCTGCAAATCGTGCAGTAAACAAGTCGCCTGTCAATGTTTCGAGGTAGCGAATGATGGAGGGCGATTCAAACCCAACATATATTCCTAACCTTCTTTGCGGACCCATTTTGGTGCGGGATGGCGGTGCAATAGGCACATATACTGCGCATCCAAAAATCCTTAAATGGGATATATTGGGTTCATGACCCAAAACCAATTGCAATGGGGAATACTTGTGGTAATTCGTCGGTCTGAGACGAATTAGCATTGCTGCATGTAAGTGGCGTGACCCCATACCGAAGTGGGCAGCCTCGTTCTTATAAGTAATGGCCTTGCAATCAACTGTAGGCGTTTAATTAACGATTCTGCAAGACCGTTTTGAGTGTGAACATGAGCTACAGAATGTTCAACTTTTATCCCGATTGATAAGCAATAATCATTAAATGCTTGGGATGTAAACTCAGCAGCATTATCCAGTCTAATGGACTTGATTGGATTATCTGGAAATTGTGCTCGTAGTCGAATTATTTGTGCCATCAATTTCGCAAACGCAAGGTTGCGTGATGACAACAGGCACACATGAGACCATCTACAGGATGCGTCTATCAAGACCATGAAATACCTAAACGACCCACTAGGTGGGTGAATAGGTCCACAAATGTCCCCTTGTATACGTTCCAGAAACGTGGGTGACTCAGTCCCAACCTTTGTTGGTGATGGCCTGATAATCAACTTGCCTTGATAACACGAAGTGCAAGGATATTCATTATTCGAAAGAATTTTGGAATTCTTTAACGGATGCCCATATGAGCTTTCTATAATCCGTCTCATCATGACCGATCCTGGATGTCCCAATCGATCATGCCAAAGTACAAAGGTATTGGAATCAGTAACCCTTTGGTTTACTGTTGAATGTGCCTCAATTGCACTAATTCTTGTCCAATACAGGCCACAAGATAAAGACGGGAATTTCTCAATAACCCTCTTTTGGCCGGAGACATTCTTTGTGATGACAAGATATTCAAGATTATCTTCATCCATTGTCTCAATATGATAGCCATTCCGGCGTACATCTTTAAAACTCAACAAGTTTCTCTTAGACTTAGAGGAGAACATTGCATTCTCTATGATTAACGTCGTGCCTTTGGGCAGAGTTACAATTGCTCTTCCGGAGCCTTTAATCAATTTACTTCCCATGGTTTGGCATACAAAAGAGATACACGAACATAAGAATAAACAAGTTCAATTCGTTTGTGTCACATAATTATTTTCAAAATCTGCTGCTAACAGTTGACTAACAAAATCAGATATGTTATCCATTACTTTGCAGTTTGAAAATTTCAGTTTAAACGTTTTCTTCAAATAATCGATTTTTGAACATTGACAATCGATTGTTAAACACACACAATCGATTATTTGCTATTTTGAAAAACTTCCAGACCTCACTGTTTCAAGACAATCGATTGTTAGACAAAGACAATCGATTGTGGATGATTTTTGAAAAATTCCAGACCTCTGTTTCAAGACAATCGATTGTTAGACAAAGACAATCGATTGTGGATGATTTTTGAAAAATTCCAGATTACTGTCTAACGACAATCGATTGTTAGACATAGACAATCGATTGTGGATGATTTTTGAAAAATTCCAGATTACACTGTCTTAATGACAATCGATTGTTATGCATAGACAATCGATTGTTGGCTATTTTTGAAAAATTCCAGAGCACACTGTTTCAAGACAATCGATTGTTAGTCAACGACAATCGATTGTTGATCAATTGTTTTTCAACTTTAATGCGAAAATAGTTGATAATCGACTAGTTTTTCAGGCTAGTCGATTACCCCCACTAGAAAATAAAAGTTTTATTGATATTTGAGCATATTGAAGATATTCTAAAGAACTACTGCTAACATTGCGTCATGAACTAACTAATACGAGCTAATACTAATGACTATTAGTTTATTCACTAACTAATACAAATAAGTAGAACAAAATCAAATAACTCCATCTTCTTTCATCACGGATCCATCGCCGATTAGGTGGTCTATTTTCCCATCGGGTTGCTCAAAGAAGTCTGCCACATCCAGGTGGGTGATGTCCTCATTGTTGTCATAGACAAAATTTGTTTCAGGGCCTTTTCTCTTTCGAGATGCTTGATAAAGGTCAACCAAGTGTCTTGGTATACGGCAAGTCTTTGACCAGTGCCCTTTCCCACCGCAACGATAACATATCGTTTCTGAACCATTTTCCTTAGGATCTTCATGACCCCGTTTCTGCTTTCGGCGGTTATCTCTCTTTGGGGGGTGACGGACTTCTTTGGAATTTCTTCCTTGTCTACGTCCCTGGCTATGACCCCGTTTACGACCATGACCATGGTCCTTTTCATGTTTGGCATAATGAGAGTGCACCTTATCTGCTTCAGGCAGTGGTGTAGACCCAGTGGGTCGATTTTCGTGATTTCTCATGAGCAGGTCATTATTTCGCTCAGCCACTAGTAGAAGAGAAATCAGTTCAGAGTACTTTGTAAAGCCTTTCTCTCTGTACTGTTGTTGCAGTACTATATTGGAGGCATGAAACGTTGTAAACGTTTTCTCAAGCATATCATAATCGGAGATATTATCCCCACATAGCTTCAATTTAGAAGTAATTCTGAACATAGCAGAATTATATTCAGAAACGGACTTAAAGTCCTGGAGCCTCAGATGAGCCCAATCATATCGTGCTTGTGGCAGAGTGACCAACTTCAGGTTGTCATATCTCTCCTTTAAGCCGTTCCACAAGACGAGTGGATCCTTGAGGGGAGAATATACTCTCGTATACAACTTATATCAAACTGATATATATAACTTTGTTCTCATAAGAAACAGTTTAGCTATTAAGTGGAAGCACTCAATAATTATCTTGCTAAACCAACTTTGATATAAACCAACTTATCAAGATGAACTATCTTGAGTAGAGAATCTGGAAATTATGCTCGAAGTTAGATTACTGAGCGATTTACCTCGCAAGCACCGGCCAGGCTGCGGGTTAATAACAATTGCGCATGTAACCATATCATAGATGCATCATATGTGGTATACATGGCAGGTGAATGGGCCCATATTCACCTTTGATATTTCCAGAATTTATGGGCTTCAACCCGAACTCTTTAGTTGGTCAGTTCATTAATGAGAACAAGTGATACAAGAGAATTCGTAAAGAACTTTCTAGTTCTTTGATATTCACCTATGTGAATTTGCACATCATACTTAAAATGAGATTGCTAACACGAATGCCAACTGAATAAATTATCAATATTGGTAAACTTCAAATTTACACCATGACATGTGCACTTATCAATAAACTTCAGGTTTATTATGACATGGGTTTTATACCAATAGATATCCACTTTATTGTGGCATTTTTTTCGTTTGTGTAGTACAAACTGGAGAACAAAGCGGGTAGCTCTTCATATGCAAATTAACCCGCTACAAGTTGTAGTAATAGGAGATATCAAAGCCTTCCTTTATTTATAGTCTCAATATAATCAATCGCTTTCGCGTGTACTTTGGAAACTGAATAAGTTTCTTTGAGACTTACTACAGCACAATACTCAATTGTGTTTCTCCAACATAGTAATAATTGGCTCTTCTAGAGCTCTCAATTAATTTTGTACTACCACAGATTCATCAACATCCATGTGGTGAATATCTTTCTTAAAGAGAAAGTTATACCATTATGGTCATGTCAAACTTATATGCAAGATATGTTTCTTGCATTATCGTTGTCCTTTAATAGTCATATTTCCAAAATACTTTGGCGTACAATAGGTACGTGACCAACGATCATTCATGCCATATATCATCTCAAACCTCCTTCTAGGGGTGAGTGTGGTATCATCTCAAACCTCTTTCTAGGGGTGAGTGTGGTATATTTAATACCAAGTTCATGTTCATATTCTTCCAATAATGAATATGTATTCGTGAATAAGATGTTGTCACATTCACTTCGGGGATATGTGATTTTGTTATCCTTTTCAAATCTATAAATGCGTCAGGCATTTGATTTGCTATTCTTTGTAAATGGATAATCTTTTGTGCCTCTTTCACAAATAGAGGTATGTGGATCAAGATGAGATAATGATGCATTTTTCCACAAAATTTCCCGTTTGGTTTCACCAACTTCTCCCCCTAATTTTGGGAAAAGTGACTCATCAAATCGACAGTCTGCAAATCGTGCAGTAAACAAGTCGCCTGTCAATGTTTCGAGGTAGCGAATGATGGAGGGCGATTCAAACCCAACATATATTCCTAACCTTCTTTGCAGACCCATTTTGGTGCGGGATGGCGGTGCTAAAGGCACATATACTGCGCATCTAAAAATTCTTAAATGGGATATATTGGGTCCATGACCCGAAACCAATTGCAACGGGGAATATTTGTGTCAATTCGTCGGTCAGAGACGAACTAGCATTGCTGTATGCAAAATGGCGTGACCCCAAACCGAAGTGGGCAGCCGACGAACTAGTATTGCTGCATGCAAAATGGCGTGAACCCAAACCAAAGTGGGCAGCCGACGAACTAGCATTGCTGCATGCAAAATGGCGTGAACCCAAACCGAAATGGGCAGCCTCGTTTTCATGAAGAATTCAAGATTATTCTCATCTATTGTCTCAATATGATATCCATTTTGAATGATATCTTTAAAACTCAACAAGTTCTTCTTAGACTTGGAGGAGAATATTGCATTCTCTAAGATAAACGTCATGCATTTGGGCAGAGTTACAGTTGCTCTTCCGGAGCCTTCAATCAATTTACTTCCCATGGTTTGACATATAAAAGAAAATATACGAACATGAGAATAAACAACTTCAATTCGTTTGTGTCACATAATATTTTCAAAATCTGCTGCTAACAGTTGACTAACAAAATCAGATATGTTATCCATAATTGATTACTTTGCAGTTTGAAAATTTTCAGCGTTTTTCATAAGACAATCGATTATTAAACACACACAATCGATTGTTTGAATATAGACAATCGATTGTTAAACACACACAATCGATTATTTGTTATTTTTGAAAAACTTCAGATCATACTGTCTTAAGACAATTGATTGTTATGCATAGACAATCGATTGTTGGCTATTTTTGAAAAATTCCAGAACACTGTTTCAAGACAATCGATTGTTAGCCAAGGACAATCGATTGTGGATGATTTTTGAAAAATTCCAGATTACACTGTCTAACGACAATCGATTGTTAGACATAGACAATCGATTGTGGATGATTTTTGAAAAATTCCAGATTACACTGTCTAACGACAATCGATTGTTAGACATAAACAATCGATTGTGGATGATTTTTGAAAAATTCCAGATTACACTGTTTTAAAGACAATCGATTGTTGATCATTGACAATCGATTGTTGACTGTTTTTGAAAAATTCCAGAACACTGTTTTAAAGACAATCGATTGTTGATCATTGACAATCGATTGTTTTGCAGTTTTTATGCGAAATATGAGATAACCGACTAGTTTTTCAGGTTAGTCGATTACCTCTACTGGAAAGTAAAAATATTATTGATATTTGAGCATATTGATACATTCTAAAGAACTAATACTAACATTATATCATGAACTAACTAATACGAGCTAATACTGATGGCTATTAGTTTATTCATTCACTAATACAAACAAGTAAAATAAAATCAAATAGCTCCATCTTCTTTCATCACGGATCCATCACCGATTAGGTGGTCTATCTTCCCCTCGGGTTGCTCAAAGAAGTCTGCCACATCCAAGTGGGTGATGTCAAAGTTGTCGTCAGAGACAAAATTCGTTTCAGGGCGTTTACTCTTTCGAGATGCTTGATAAAGGTCAACCAAAAGTCATGGTATACGACAAGCCTTTGACCAGTGCCCGTTTTCACCGCAACGATAATATATAGTTTATAAACTATTTGCTTTTGAGTTCTTATCGTATCGTGCTTGTGGCAGAGTGACCAACTTCAGGTTGTCATCTCTTCTTTAAGCCATTCCACAAGATAGGTGGATCCTTGACGGTGAGATATTCAATCTTCAAACCTTCATCAAGGTGATGGCGCAAGAAAATCAAGGCCTTAGCATAGTTTCAAGCCTTCATCAAGGTGATGGCGCAAGAAAATCAAGGCCTTAGCATAGTTTCAAACCTTCATCAAGGTGATGGCGCAAGAAAATCAAGGCCTTAGCATAGTTTCAAACCTTCATCAAGGTGATGGCGCAAGAAAATCAAGGCCTTAGCATGGTTTTGGGTGGACGCATTATTTCTGTCTTTAATGGAGTCTCCAAGACCCATAGCATCCAAAATGGATTTAAGTATCCAACACCCATATCATATAGTTCTTGCCCGAAATTTCAAGGGCAACGAACTTTCTTTTCATAATGTCAGACATAAAACAGATTTACATCAAGAGCGTGTTCATACTTATGGGCTCTATTACAATTATCACATTCACTTCAGGGAATGGATCATAATCATGTGCTTTACACAATCTCATGTCAAATATTACTTTCATAAAGTGAAAGATTATTTTGAGAATCTTTATTATTCTCATTATCACAATAATGACGATTATAACTTCGTCTATTGCCATGTCCACATCCATTGATACCTTTACGGTAATTAGTCTTCTTTCAGACTTATCACATACTGCTACCACATTCTCTAAAGGGAATGGAGCAAATTCAATTGGACGGAATTCTTTGCCACGTCCACATTCATTGATACCTTCATGGTAATATTTTAGTCTTCTTTCAGACTTATCATATACTGCTTCCACATTCTCTAAAGGGAATGGAGCAAATTCAATGGGACGGATTTTCAATTATTTGCCCACAATCATACATGAATTTAATCATGGCAGGACATAGAGATTTAACCACTTCATGTGGTTATAATTTCTTACAAACTCCATTAGAGTTATAATCAAACTTTGTTTGTATATTCAATCAAATCGTATAATTTCAAGAATTTGAAAGGGAAAAGTAAATTACTTACCTTTAAGGTATACCAATTATATTTTCAATGTTTTCTTCCTTTTCTCCACTGATGCAGACGACGGCGGCTCCGATGCGGAGAAGTTGACGGCGGCTTAATCTTCTTAAAGGGCTTCTTGAGATAGTAGAGTCTCGTGCTGATAACGTGTTATAAAATAATATAAAAGACAAGAACAATAACTCAAGAACAAGAGCAAATAGAGAGAAGAGTAGAGAGAGTTCTTCTTATTGATACTTAGAGAATGTTATGAGTGATTTACAATGGTAGAGGGCACCTCTATGTATAGGGAGGAGGATGATTTATCTACCAAGAATAGAACTCTAGAATCTCTCTAATTATAGACATTCACCTTAAATAGGAGATTTCATAACAAATTTTTGAAAAAAATATAATTTTTATATTAAATGATTGTTATATAAAGATATTATTATATTCAATGTTTGACTGTAATTTTAAAAAATATTCTAGTAGAAAGTTTGGTAGTTCAAAGATTTTAATGTGAACTTGGATAACGTTTGCAACTACATTTGAAGAAAAGAAGAGAAAATTAGTCTATATGAATTTTATTAGTGCAATCGAAGTAAAACTTCTAATAGGTTACAAATTATGGACCACGTAGTCTAAAGTGGCCTAATTGAAGAAGATTGGTTTGCTATCATTAACGTAAGTGGTGACGTAGTTCTCACAGGAACCATGCCTTTAAAAGTTGGGTGATTATTATATGCTAGTGTCTCGATATAGATTTGATTGAAACTTTAAAAAAATAATAATAATTTAAAGTTGCATTGAATTATAATTTTAGAAATTAAAATTATATTTGAACATATATTTTATTTAAAAAGAATTAAATTAAAGTGGCCTAATTGAAGAAGATTGGGTTGCTATCATTAACGTAAGTGGTGACGTAGTTCTCACCAGGAACCATGCCTTTAAAAGTTGGATGATTATTATATGCTAGTGTTTCGATATAGATTTGATTGACATTTTATAAAAAAAATATTTTAAAGTTACATTGAAATATAATTTTTAAAAGTCAAATTATATTTGGACATGCATTTTATTAAAAAAAATTAAAATTTTGTGTATGGAAAAATTTTCCCCCTAAAGAAAGAATGTTTTCCAATTTTTTTGAAAAACTAAAGCCAAAATTGATGTCCAAATTAAACCGAAGCATATGTGTCATTCCCATTTGCAGTTAATATTTCCTCCAATCTTGTCTGTGCACGAGCAAGAACAGAAGTATAGTTGGTTTTTTTTTATTCATCTAAAAATCAGCAAGAAAATGTCAGGACCAGATTGCGTGAAGAATCCACCAACTCTAAACTCAGGTTCTGGAGCTGGGGATTTACAAGATATTGGAGGGCTTAACAGCTATGTTAATGGACCTCTTGACTCCAAGCTTGCCATTCTTCTCATTTCTGATGTATTTGGTAAACATCTACTTTTTCTAATTCATACACTGCTACTGTTTGCTGTTTCTTTTCTTTTCGCCAGTTAGATAATATATTGAATCCCCTCAGCCATCAATCAAGAAATATTGGAGCCTCTCCTACTAAAGGGGAGTACTACATATTAAAGAATCATTCTAAGCAAGCTTTTCTGTCTTTTTGGATTTTAATCTTTTTTTAAGTTATTGGTTTCTAAATTAATAATTTTTTAGGTATTCAAAGAATATCTTAAGACAAATGCAAAATTTAAAATAAAGTTACTGGGTTTGAGCTAACCGTAGGCGACACTCTAGCTCCGACTTTGTATTAATGAAGCAGTTTAAGCAATTTTTTTTTTGTCTTTTTGAAAATAAAGATGGTAACTTGTTGGTTTATCAGCTATTAATTCATATCTGTATACAATTGTGTTTGCAGGATATGAAGCTCCACTTTTGAGGTAAGTAGAGTTCCCTTGTTGAGATTTGATGGCTATTCATCTATTCTCTGTCAATACATTTGTTTTATAAGATTTTCATGTAAAAGATATGAGTGTCCAATCCAGTGGCATAGCTACACTGTGTCTAGGGAGGTCAAGCGAACACCCTTCGTTGAAAAATATATGGGGTTGTATAAGTCAAATACTATTTTATATTGTTATATATCTTATATTTTGAACACCCCTTAATATAGTTGCGAGAGACAGTCTAGCGGTCCAAGGTGTTCAAAGTAATGTGTTGTTTGTGGGATCAAAGTAATTTACCCTTTGTTTGCCAACACTAAATGGAGATCACCGTGGTCTATTTGGCTCTTTCTCAAATAGTTTATACTATTCATTGACCAAAAGAATTATTGACTTGCTTTGAGTTTGAACACCTTGTTGGGATTCCTGGCTACGCCACTGGTCCAATCCAAAACCTCTAAGCTAAACCTTGAGGCAACGGGTGGAGTAATTCGGGATAATTTGCACCCTTTTGGAATGTAATAAATCTTTTACATTATTAGCGCAATTAACTTGTATAACAGGTTACTTACTTTTTATCTTGGTTACTAATTAATATTATTATTCATAGATAATTGTCTTTTAAATGACTTGATCGTATAATTTATTTTTACAATGTCAATGTGTAGAAGTTAAAACTCTTTTGGAAATGTTTGCAGAGTCGATTAGGGACAAACGTACTATTCGTTAACACTTTATTCTCTATCAAAGTAGTAGTAATCCTAATGATAATACCTCAATATTCTGCTTCTGTTTGGGTAATTTAGGAAGCTAGCAGATAAAGTTGCAGCTGCAGGGTACTTGGTGGTTGTTCCTGATTTCTTCTATGGTGAACCTCTTGATCG
This sequence comes from Nicotiana benthamiana, assembly GCA_034376525.1. Classification (NCBI taxonomy): domain Eukaryota; kingdom Viridiplantae; phylum Streptophyta; class Magnoliopsida; order Solanales; family Solanaceae; genus Nicotiana; species Nicotiana benthamiana. Next base: position 80,585,820 of record CM067328.1, on the reverse strand, counting down.
CGAGAAATATAACGTACAGACCTGGTTAATAGATCATGGCGTGGTTAGTCTCATTCTATGTGAACTTAATTTCAAAGAACGTGAGGGAATTCCCGAATAAAGATGCCAATTGCTGCAACACTTGAAACTATTTACTTAACTTGGCAGAATTGCGAATATTGATGAATCTGTAATAGTAATGTGTCTTGGAGATAAAATAGCTTTTGTGTAACTTAGGTATTCATTTTAAGAGTATTAGATATTGAATTTGTTTCTGACATCATATAGGACAAAGGATGTGAAGATGCTAAAGCAGTGGTTGAATCTTTGAAAAGTAAAGGTGTTTCTGCCGTAGGTGCAGCAGGCTTTTGCTGGGGAGGTGAGACAAATGTGTTGTTTTTACATATCTTTAGCTTTATTTTAGAAAGGGAGATTCATGGACTCCTTATTTTGCTTCAGGAATGGTTGTCTCTAAATTGGCAAAATATGAGACTAGTATTGGGGCTGCAGTTATCTTGCATCCTGGTCCTATAACAGTTGATGAGATAAATGGTAAATTTATAGATTTCTCATTTCTCCTCTATAGTTATATCTTCAATGACTTTTAGAGCTGATACATAATGTATTTTTCAGAGGTAAAAGTTCCAACTGCAATATTAGCAGCTGAGCATGACCATATATTTCTGCCTGACCAAGCGAAGCAGCTAGGCGATGCTTTATCTGCAAAATCCGAGGTAATGTGGTATCTCTTAAAGCATTTAGGTTTGTTAAATGGATTGAAGAAGATCATTATATGCAATAAATTAACTACATTACAATAAGGAATGGTAGAATTGGATAATTTGTCATTAGCACTGTCTCAGTGATATAGTTCAGTACCAAAAAGGGATGAAGTATATATTGAAATCATCTGTATTTCCTAAGGGGAAACTAACTTTTCTTTTTGATGTAAAAAGGGGGACTAATAACTGTACCTATTGTGCAGATTGAGAGCTTTGTGAAGATATTTCCTGGAGTTCAACATGGATGGACAGTTCGATACAATGTTGAGGATGAATCGGCTGTCAAAGCTGCAGAAGAGTCTCACTCAGATATGTTAAACTGGTTTATCAAGTTCATCAACTGAACAAGAAAGAATAGAATTGAAACATCATTTTCAGGAAAGGAGATTTTAATATATCCTCAAATAAATAAACTGAGATTATGTCACAATCATAAAGTACAGTAGTACATCCCGTAGAGAAAGAGTCAAATGGCGGACAGTAGCTAGGAGAAATGAAGAGTCCTTAATTCAGAATAAATAGGCTCGCTTTGCCTGTTAAGAGTAGGTACTCCTCCTTTGTCTTTGTTCCAATTGCATTCCATCTCATCGTATCGCAATCAACATCTCTTGAAAGAGCATGCCTCTTTAAATTAGTTGAACAGTGTTTTTACTGATTGGAATCCTGCTACAACATTGAAAATTTTGTGCTTTCTGCATCATTAAGTACAAGATATCTACCAGAATACTTGATGAATCACAAACTGGGGATATGAAAGAAAAGATTTTGTTGCAATCGGATGACCTCCTCAGTCAGTAGACATTATGCAACTTTATACATTTTTACTTGTTGGAGTTATCTATTGATATCATTTAAGCTTGTACTAGTCACCCTAAGCTTTGATTTCATTCATCTTTGAACCAATCTCATTATTCATAATTAAGTGAGACTATAGTCATCATTACTCAAAATCGAAATTCTTGAAACTATCCTTTTTGAGTGGAAGCGAATATTGGAGCAACGTAAAATTGTCTTCATGATATTTGTCTCAAAATAGGCTATCTATATTATATGCCATTGGAGTGCGCTCCTTACTGAATCCAGCATGTACGCGAAATACTTCATACATCGAACTACCATTTTTTATCCTTCGTGAGTTTACTCTAGCTAGAAAAATAAGAGAAACGAGAAAAGATAAAAAAGTTATAAAAAACAAAAAATTCCTTTCTTTCTCTGTTGTGTACAATAGAAAATCACACAAAAAGAACAAAGCAAGAGAAGAAAGGAAAGCATTTTCTTTTGGACCAACTATATGTGTGATGTCCAAGCAAGAGCAAATCTTATAATTTCTTTTATTATTATCATCTCACCTTCACTTTCAACCTAACGCCCTTTTTTGACTTATTCATATTATTAATCTGTACTAACTATAATATTATGAAATAATGAATTTCTGTAACACAAAACACAAACAAGAAAAACAGAAGTAAGCAGAAACTGGAAATAGTTTAGAAATCATAACCAGAAAATAATACTCGGAATGATGTCGAGCCCATTGAATGCACAGTGTGTCTTTAAGAAAATTATTCCCCTCAAGTATCCAAGGTGTTGGAATATTATTCTTGCAGAATAGAACGATTTAACTCATGGGAGTATCGTTACCTAAAATGCTGGTGAACTGCGTTCCACTTAATGACTGTAAATCACATTGGAATTTATTTGTGAAAAGAATAAGAAGAAGTTCAGAATATTTCGTAACGAAAAATTTTGGGTCGAATTTATCGCCATTTTCTAGCACTGTTTCTGAAAAGTTGCAATCTTTCAAAAATAGCCATGACTATTAAAACAAGCAGGAATGTTTAAAATATTCTGAAAAAATAATTTAAAATAATTTCGGAAAAGAAACGGACCGGGTCGCATCGACAAAGATTAATCAGTCAATCGATCTTTAACCAAATCCAAATCCAAATCCGAATATAAAGCCGAAGACTGCGCGGGGCTTACATTCTTTTCAACCTATTTAACACTAAGAGATGTGCTTTCTTAATATAAGCACATTCCCTTTTCTTTCCATTACCAATGAGGGACGATTTCTCTTGCAAAACATAAGGAAACAACTCACTTTCCCTTCACATTTCTTCCCTCAATTTCCTATTCAGCAATTTCCAATCCTAACAAATCCCCACATGAATGGGGAATGACTACAATATAATGGAATGCACGGACGAGTGTGTCATTTACAAGTAAAGATTAATTGCATCTGGATAAGTAGGTTTCCTTTTAAACTTTCCGTAACGAACTTATAGTGAATATACTCGGTCATTGGTAGATTTGTTATCTTTGAACTGTCGAGCTTTTTTATATACCTAGACAACATAAGTCACACAATCAACCCTTAACCATATATGTTTATCACAATTGTGTCCGTTTAAGCCATCAACACCGCCTGGTTTCATGAGTACTTAGGGAATGGGCCTTTACTTTCATTCCCCTTGAAGCGACTTACACTTCAAACCCACATAGGTGATTTCTGATATTCGGCTTAAAGTATGCATATTTTGATGTATATTGCGTTACATTATGCTTATGTCTAGTAGATTTCGGATTTATAATATAATGATTTGTGCTAATTTGTGGTACTTCTACGGGTAGGAATCATTTGGATGTAATTTGGAATGAAAATGCGTTATTTGGAGTGAAAATGGAAAGAAAAGGCAAAATGATCCAGTTGAGCGCCACAGGCAGCATGGAGCGCAACCTGTGGCCCACAAAACATAATGTTGAAAAGTTGAGGGCTAGTGCCAGCGCCCCACGCTATCTTGGACGTTCAAAAGGCGAACATGTCCTATTTCGTTCGGGACTCGGGTATTTCGACCCCAAGACGCCCCCAACTCATATAACAACCAACCTAAACCTATCTTGGAGGAGAGAGAATATTTTTAAGAGGAACTTTTGACGAAGGGAGAGCACAGAGCCACTGTGGAGGCCAGTTTCATCTTTTCTTCCACCAAACTTAGTAATTTTTATGTTTCATTGTATTATTTATTTATTTATTTATATTTGGTAAACCACTACGCATAGTGCCTATGGCTAAACAACAACAACTACCCAGTATAGTCCCACAAAGTGGGGTCTGGGGAGGGTAATATGTAGACGAGCCTTACCCCTACCCGAAAGGGTAGAGAGGCTGTTTCCAATCGACCCTCGGCTCAGTGAAGGAAAGGAAAAAACAAAAAACAAAAATAAAAGAGCATTATTAACTCCATTAGAAATAGCGTAAATAATTATCTAAACGTAAGAGCCATAAATAAAATAGCATGCAATAGTATCATACAGTAACTACCATAAATAACTACCATAAGGGAGACACACTCCAAAACACAAATCATCTATGGATAGCCCTGCCAAGCCTCACCCAACCCCGGATGAGGAGTACAAAAAACTCTAAGAGCCCCTATCCTACAACCCTGATACTAGACCTCCAGACTTTCCTGTCAAGAGTCATGTCCTCGGAAACCCACATTCTAGCCATGTCATGCTTAATCACCTCTCCCCAATACCTCTTAGGCCTCCCTCTGCCTCGCCGAACGCCGAAAATCTCCAGTCGCTCACAACTCCTCACCGGGGCATCAGGACTTCTCTTCCGCACATGCTCTAACCACCTCAGCCTCGCCTCTCGCATCTTCTCATCCACCGGGGCCACCCCCACCTTCTCTCGAATAACTTCATTCTTAATCTTATCTAACCTGGTGAGCTCGCACATCCACCTGAGCATCCTCATCTCCGCAACCTGCATTCTCTGAACATGAGAGTTCTTCACTGGCCAGCACTCCGCCCCATACAATGTTGCGGGTCTAACCACGGCTCTATAAAATTTCCCCTTGAGTTTCTGTGGAACTTTCTTGTCACACAGGACTCCTGATGCAAGCCTCCACTTTGACCACCGCGCTCCTATGCGATAAGTGACGTCCCCATTAATCTCTCCGTCCCCCTGAATCACCGACCCAAGATATCTGACACTGTCCCTCTTGGCGATGACCTGAGATCCAATCATCACGTCCCTGCCTACTTCGCTCGGCTCGGCACTAAACTTGCACTCCAGGTATTCAGTCTTAGATCTGCTTATTTTGAAACCCTTAGACTCGAGAGTTTGTCTCCATACCTCTAACTTCTCAATAACACCGACCCTCGTCTCGTCTATCAAAACTATGTCATCAGCAAATAGCATACACCAAGGCACATCCCCTTGAATATGTCGGGTTAGAGCATCCATCACCAAGGCAAACAAGAGAGGGATAAGCGCCGATCCTTGATGGAGCCCCAAACAACTGGAAAATGGTCTGAGTCGCCACCTTCCGTCCTAACCCTAGTCTTAGATCCATCGTACATGTCCTTTATTACTCTGATGTAGGCTTCCGGCACGTTCTTCGCCTCCAAGCACATCCATAGCACCTCCCTTGGGACCTTGTCATACTCTTTCTCCAAGTCGATAAGCACCATGTGCAGGTCCTTCTTCTCATCCCTGAACTGCTCCACCAGCCGCCTGACAAGCTGGATAGCTTCTGTACTGGAGCGACCCTGCATGAAATCGAACTGGTTTACAGATATAGATGTCATATCCCTCACCCTCGCCTCAATCACCCGCTCCCAGACCTTTATGGTGTGACTTATTAATTTGATACCCCTATAGTTGTTGCAGCACTGGATGTCCCCTTTGTTCTTGTACAAGGGCACCACTGTACTCCACCTCCACTCATCCGGCATCCTTTTGGTCCTGAAGATCGCATTGAACAACCTGGAGAGCCACTCCACTCCTGACCTACCCATGCACTTCCAGAACTCCACCTGAATCTCGTAAAGCTCGGTTGCTCGACCCCTATGCATCCTACGCAAAGCCCCCATGACCTCCTCCGCCCTAATGCGCCTGCAGTACCCAAGGTCTCTATGTTGCTCTGAATGCCCCAACTCCCCTAGCTCTATGTTACGATCCCCATCCTTGTTAAGTAAGTCTCGAAAGTACACCTGCCACCTCTGCTTGACTTGAGATTCCCCCATCAGAACTCTACCATCCTCTCCCTTGATGCACTTAACTTGGTCAAGATCACGCGCCTTCCTTTCCCTTGCTTTAGCTAACCGGAATAACTTCCTGTCCCCGCCTCTCTCCCCTAGTTCCTCGTACTGCGACCAAACGCCGCATTTTTAGCTTCCGTTACCGCCAGCTTTGCTTCTTTCCTCATCACCTTGTAGATCTCCCTGTTCGCTCTCCATTCTTCCTCGCTTGTGCTCCCTGCCAACTTACAAACGCCCTTCTTCACCTCCACCTTTCCTTCGACTACATCGTTCCACCACCAATCACACTGATGTCTGCCTGAATAGCCCTTGGCTACCCCGAGCACGTCCCGTGCTACCTCCCTAACCAAGTTTGCCATCTCTGACCACATAGCGTCCGCTGCCTCAGAACTTCTCCAAGCTCCGCCCTCAGCTAACCTCCTCTCCAACTCCTGTGCTTTCTCCTTAGTCAAAACACCCCATCAAATTTGCGGTTGTCTCCAAGCACCCCTCCTTTTCCTCTTCACCCAGATACCGACATCCATCACTAGGAGTCTATGAAGAGTCGAAAGGGACTCTCCCAGAATAACCTTGCAGTCCTTGCACATACCCCTATCGCTCCTTCTGAGGAGGAGGTAATCAATCTGAGTCCTCGCCGCCGAACTCTTGAAGGTGACCAAATGCTCCTCCCTCTTCTGAAATTTCGAGTTCGCAATCAGAAGCTCGGAAGCCCAGGCGAAATCAAGCAGTAACGTGCCTCCTCCGTTCCTAACCCCAAAGCCGAAGCCACCGTGCACCTCACCATAACCACCAGCATCAGCCCCAATATGACCATTAAAGTCTCCTCCAATAACTAGCTTCTCAGATTGGGGAATACTACTTACCAGATCATCCAAGCCCTCCCAAAAGCGTCTCTTAGCCTCCTCGTCTAAGCCCGCCTGCGGCGCGTAAATGCTGATGAAGTTGAGGACGCAACCCCCAATGACCAACTTAATAGACATTAACCTATCATTCACTCGCCTAACCTCGACCATAGACTCCCTTAGATCCCTATCTACCAAGATGCCCACTCCATTCTTACCTCTCACGACCCCAGAATACCACAGGTTAAACCCGTCTACATTCCTCGCCTTCGACCCTTTCCACCTAGTCTCCTGGACACATGCTATGTTAACCCTCCTCTACTGAAGAACCTTCGCCAACTCAATGGACTTACCCGCCAGAGTGCCTATGTTCCACGACCCAATCCTTAATCTATGAGCGTCTGCTACCCCCTTCCAACTCTTACCTCCCGCCCTACCCGCGGGACCACTCCCTGCCCCCCTACTCACCCCCGCCACGCCCCCACCCTTCGAGGACATGACCTTACACTATCATCCCCCGCCGCGGCCACTATCCCTCCAACCGACTATAGAGACTAGTGACGCACACACGCACTATAACGGAATACGCAAAAAGCTGCAAACTAGATAGCAACAGAGTAAACCTCACACGGAATGCTAGCTAAAATACGTAAAAGGGTGTACAAAGTAAACAAGAGAGCGGGAGGTACCAACTCCCGGTGGAAAAACCTGAAAGTAAGCTTTGATGCGCCCAAGGTCAACTGCTACCGACTATTCCACGTTCTGGCCGGTGTTGTTTAGCTCTTCACTCCCAAACGCCGCGAACTGGCCTCGCCGCCCCGACTAGTACCTAGTGCAAGTTTTCCTGAAGCTTATCGAAACGTGTAGTTCTGTTGCGTCCTGCCGCAAGTCTGAATGTGTAGTCGCCGAAAGTATTGTAGCTTGCCGGAAATCCTCACCGGAGAAATAAGGCACCTGTCCAAGAAAACAAAAAACACCAACACACACCCACAAAAAGCAGAAGAGAGAACAGGAAGAAAAGAGCAGGGGTCGCCGGAAAAATCGTTGGCGAAAAGCAAGAATTCAAAAAACCTAGAAAATTCGAAACGAAACAAGCTTTAGATAGCCAAATAAAGGCTAAATCGGATAGACTTGTGGGATGAGAATAAAGAGCGGAAAATTGAATAAAGAAAGCAGTAGCAGATGAATCCAAGTTTAATAAAGCAGCGTAGGCAGTAGCAAGAAGAACAATAGTAGCAACAGAGCAACAACAAAATAAGAGGAGATTGAGCTGAATCAACCTCTTAATAGCAGAAACAGTGAGCCAAAAATAAAATAAAACTATTTTCTGTTTTAAAATCTACTCTGACACGCAAGAAAAGGAAAGAATCAGTGTGAAATAAAGAAATATTTTCCGAGAATTCCTTATGCATTCAAAGATTCCTTTTAAATTGAATATGGTGAAATCTTTATAACAAGCTTATAAATGTCAAAAACTTTAAAGTAAATCGCCAAATGTGGAAGCAGTAGCGTAAAAAGTGACAAAAATTCTGCTTGCTACAGTAATTTCGCGAAATGAAAATTAAGATCCTAATCAATTGGTTATAGATTTGCGGATAAAATCAATTGGGGTTTGTGCGCAATGAGAAGATGCTTCTTTTGACACCAAGTTTTCGAAATCCACCACCGGACGTTGGAGTTATGGCCGGAAAATGGTGACGAAAATACTATTCACATAGAGAAGTGAGTGAAAGGGTAGGGAGAAGAGAGAGAGAACTTATTTAGGGGGTCGCCGGAGGGAGAGGGGGGTCGCCGGAGAGGGATGTGGAGGGGGAGAGGGGGGCTAAGGGGCTTGGTGAAATGTTAACGTTGGAGAGGAGGGAGAGAGAGTGTTCTGGACAGAGAGAGAAAACTGATCCACCTGATCGGAGGCAAAGTAGTTATACAATACACTCCCTATCACCATATTTGAGCAAATATTCTCAAATGTGGCTTTACAATTTGATCTACTCAGCAAATACCTATTATAGCAAAACATGAAAGTTACGAAACTAGCCCTTTGAGAGTGTTGATGTTGTAACATTTAGTTCTCAAATTCAGATCCTTATCTTCACGAAAGTTGTCATTTGAATCGCCCAAATGACATGGTTGATCAATGGAAAAAATCCCTTTCTCCCGCTCAATAGCATTGTCCATGTCAGTTCTTTTCTGTCGTATTCCATGTCTTGTGTCTTAGCTTGAAAAAAGTAGCATGCTTCCTTGTCTAGCTGTTGGTCGGGTCACGGTTTGTTCCATCCTCATTGTGTGTTGCATCTGGATGGGAGTCGTTGATCATGTATCATTAAGAATTTTTTGCACCAACTCCGGTTGTATTATTTGTTAACTTAGTAATTTTTATGTTTTTTTGTATAATTTTTTTTGCTATCACGTCTATATGGAACTAAACTTCACATTCTAGGGTTATGGTTCTTTCATGATTATTGTTATTTGAATATTGGCTTTGATTTTTTAGTATATCGTATTGGTTTATTTATTCAATCATGTGCTTAATTATTTAATTGCTTGATCACCAATTGAATACTATCGACGAATCTAGAATTGAACCCGGAAGTGGAAATTCTAGATTGCATATAGGATTGAGTAGCGCAAGTTCTTAAACCTGGACATCGGGGAATAGATTCGCGGTTAGGATAGACATATACCTAATTGCCTTGCTTGGTTGGTTTACATGAATTATAAATGTGGTCTTGTTGATTCTAACTCCATAAACATATAGGCGTTAGGTTAGCTTGAATATGTGAGTAAGAACTTGACAGATTCATATGATCAATATTAACCATGTTAATCGATAAACTAGATAAATTAGTTAGTCAATTCAATTGAAGAATACAATAGGAATGTTAGATAGCCCATAACCCTAGATCGTTTTCATCACATTGATTATATAAAAATCTATTCTTCCTATGTTATTTTCTTTTTAGTTTAATTACTTTAGGATCACTACTTTTGGGTTTAATCCTTATTTAGATAATTAGGATATTCTAATTTAGCTAATAGTTGATCTTTCTCTTAATGTCTTTCTAGTTCTCTCAATATGACATCTGAGGCTGAAATATCCGGAGGTAAGGTTATTGATGAAGACGCTTGGTTGACGGAAGACTTTCATGGCCCGTATTTTTGGGCTTGTCATGTTCTGACCTCTTGGGGAACTCAATTTGAGTATCGTAATGGTTGGTATTGTGATGGATATTCTCAATTAGAGGAATATGCGGAACGATATTGTCTTCTAACAGCGTTGATGAATAATTGGTCGAAGGAGAGAGTTGAGCTTGCATATGAAATTAACAGTTTTAGTTTGTTTGTGCATAACTTGGGCATATTTGAGTGCAAAGGTTGATGCGTGTAACGCCAAACAATTTAATGATGAATGGCGTGAAGCTGAAAAAAATCTTCTAGACCAAATTAATGAGCTAAAACGAGAATACCAATCATTAGACCATATTTTTCTTGAGGATACCAATATTGAGAAGAGTACTCTAGAATCATGTGAGGGAGTAGATAATATTACTTTTGGAGAATTGAGTGTGTGTGTCAACTACGGTTGAACTGGGACTCAGGCTATGCGCCTTCGACTCAGGCTATGCGCCTTCGACTCAGGATACGCGCCTTCAAATATTATAAAGGTTCAACTACGGTTGAACTGGGACTCAGGCTATGCGCCTTCGATTCAGGCTACGCGCCTTCAAATATTATAAAAGTTTAACTACGGTTGAACATCAGCTCAGGCTACGTGCCTTCACCAAAAAGTTCAATTACGACTGAACGGCAACACATGCCACGCGCTTTCAGATAGTACAAAAGTTAGATTACGTTTGAACGGCAGTATAGGATACGCGCCTTCACACGAAGGTTCAACCACGGTTGAACTGGGACTCAGGCGACGCGCCTTCAAAAAACTACTAAGGTTCAACTATGATTGAGCGACAGTTCAGACCACGTGCCTCACCTAAATATTCGACTGCGAATCAAACTAGTATTCGAGCTAAGTGCTTCCGCCATCACGAATCACAAAAGAATTCAACTAGGAGGCAAACCAGAACTCGAGCTACACGCCTCTGTCGCAAAAGCCGCAAGCTCAACCACGAGCGAATCAAAGCCAAGAACACACGTTTCCGAGGCTATAGGGCGGCCCGCAATCAGAAGAGAACAAGCTCCCCCGAATGTCCAACCACGGATAAACCCCAGGTGAGGCCAAGCGCCCCGCCGTCCAAGTAAGTACGACTAACTCAAACTAAAGTGTCTACCCAGGCGAAGTTCGGCCCAAGTCGAACTACAAGGTTGTACTTTTCATTACCACGGCCAGTAATTCGACTAAGCCCGAACTGGGACTAAGGCTACGTGCCGTCACTGCCCAAACACAACTGCAATCCACTCCCAACAAGTGGAGGAAGGTAACGACCAATAACATCTATCTATGGCCAAGGCCATCTACACCAACTTTCCTTAAGGCAAGGGATCAGTCCGGCGATGGTTTAAATCACTTAACCGGTTGAGACTATTAACATGCCCACCAGAAGAACTCTAAAGCAAAATCCTTGCAAACATTCACAAAAATATATATAATGAATTCGACACAAAACAAACAGAAAAGAAGAAAACCTCATATATTCACAATATTTACACGGGGTTACCCCCAATTAAATTGGCCCAAGGCCGGCAAAAAAAATAGAACAAAAACTAAACAAACATTATAATTTTTTTCACTCGGCGCCCCTCGGCATTATCAGCACCCTCAGCGCCATCGTCTCCCCCGGGGGTAGAAGGATCAAAACCACAGTCAAGGGGGGCTTTACGAGCCTTTTAGCGTGCCTCCTCGTAAGTGGAATAAGACATGACACCAGCCTCTCACAGCCACCTGTTACACATCGAGTTGAGCCTCGGCATACGTCCAAATCTTGTGAGCAGGACCAAAAGCAGCGGCCTGATCCCTCAGGCACTGGTTCTCGGCCTCCAAGGCCGCAATCTGATCCGCCGCAGCACGGGTATCCCGATCATAGATGACAATGCGCCCCTCTAGTGATCATTATCGAAACGCAGCGGCGACCCTATCTAATCCGCGCTCCCTTTCCTGGGAACGGTTGGTCACCGGCAGTGCCTCAACCCTCGCAAGGGCGTCCTCTTCCTGCCTCCTTGAAGTGGAGGCGTCAGATTCTAGGGCAGCCACTTTCCTGGTGTAAGACTCAGCGGCCTCCGCCGCTGTAGCCAGATTTTGGCGCTCCCTCTCGGCAGCCGCCCTCCTCTCAACATCCACCCCATCGTTCGCCTGGCGGAGCTGCACCTCAAGAGTGGATACCCTGCTGAGGGTCTGTTGCAAGTGAAGCTCCCTCCGTGCTAGCTCTTCTACCAACTCCTAGTTCCACGGTTCGTTCCTTATGCGCTCACGCAAGACACGGCACCGGTCACGGTAGCGGCGATACTTACCCTACAGTCTCACAAAAAGCACCGAATGAGCGTTAGCCCGCCTAATGCTCTCCACCTCCAGCAAAAATGTCTACAACGAAAAAAGTGAAAGTTAGCGCGAGAAAACATGCTAAGAAAGAGAACAAAGCAAAGTTTTTTGCACATACCTTTATACTTAGGGCGGCCACCTCGCCCATCAGTCTGACGTCCGAAATTCCCCTCACGGACTTGCTCTTCGCTTCTGAACACAGAACCCCGAACATCGTCACTAGGTTCTCCTCCTCGAGCAGCAGGTTTAGGCCGTTGGAAATCTCCAAATAACAATAATCCCCCTCGGCCTGCACGGCCGAGCAGGTATAACCCTCTTCAGCAAGAAGGATGTCCTCGGGATCCATATCGGATTCCGAATCATCCCCCTCTCCTAAAACACCCATTCCTCATGCTGCCTTGGAAGTTGATGCTTCCGCCGCCCGAGACGTTGACGCGCCCACATTCACCGTAACATCTGCACCTGCCATCTCTACCAAAACAGCTACCGAAGGACTGCCTTCCCTCGGAGCAGCAGGAACAAAAACTTGAGTCACCGAAGCGACTGTATCACCTTGGCCTAAGCCAACCGGGGCAACCCCCATTGAGCGCTCACCTTCTGGTGCAAGGTCTGATGCGCCTCCCTCCTCCGCCGATGACGAAGAATCTAAACTGACCACCGCTGGGAGGGACGGGGTGAACGCCACCCTGCGCCGAGCCGGAGGCCTCTCATCTTCCTCTTCATCTTCATTCGGCGATCGCTCCGCCTGGAGCGCACAACCCCGGAGACTCCTCAACTCGAGCCACGGGCCGTACCGGAGAATGTGCAGCTGAAGACTCCACCGAAGTCTCCCTTGGAACATGGCGAGGCGCCGATGTTGTAATCATTCGGGCGGTCGTGCCGGGCCTGCGGAAAGCAAGCTGAGGAGCCCTCCTGCACCGTGGTCGCTCTGACCAACCAAGGAAGAAGAGTTAGGTCAGAAGAACTAAGGACTACGAAGAAAAAAACAATAATCAACAAATCAGATTCTTACCAGCAGCCGGCCTGCGGCTATGGGCCTCTCAGAAAGACGCCCACGTGCGAATCCCCGTTGTAACATGGAGCACGGCCTCAACCCACTCGCGGATGCCTGAAATTGGCGCCCGTGGCGCACCTCCCGCTACTGCACAAAAAGAAGATCGTTATGTACATACATAAAGTAGAACTCTTAGCCCAAAAGAAATCAAGGCCAACATAAGAGAAACTTACATGCATGGTTCCACTCCGCCGGGAAGTCAGTGGCACACGCCACCAGGTGCCCGGTCCTGATGTAAAAGAAATAATCGAAGGGATGGGTAGCGACCTCATCATCGTTCTCCGCAGTCAAGCCGTCGGTCCCATGAGGAACCAACCGGATCATAGTGTCGCGTACCCTTTGAGGAGCGTACAGAGTCAACACGTGCCCAAGTGTAACTTTCCTCCGTGCCAGTATTTAATCAGCATCGCCAATAATTTTTAGTAGGAGAGGACGAGCTGACTAGGGCATACCTTGTAATAACGGAAAAGGTCCACCATCAATATGGGGTGAGGAAGCCTAAATCCCAGCATGAAAGAGTAGGCGTAGAAGACGCAGTACCCTCGATGGTCGACGTGCACCCTGTCGCCACTCCTGGCCAAGACGATATCGTCAAAGCGAGGAATCTCACATTGCTCCTTCAGTTGAGCTAAGCCAACTTCCCCCATAAATGGATCCTCGTCCACCCCATATTCTCCCTCAGGGTCGGTAAAATCGGTCGCCGGACCGCCGGGAAGGGAAAGAATATCGGTCACAGACGAGAACCGATCAACGGTCGGCAAATCGGTGGCTCGCGCTACTGTAGATGGACCCTCCGCCGCCGCAACCGCCACCGGAGGTGCATCAGAACAGGAACTACTCACCATTATCAATATAACGAAAAGAAGATGGTAAGATTCACCGGAAAAACAGGAGAATACGAAGGTTTGACGAAAATGACAAAGGATGAATAAACAGGGACGGAATAACCAGAAAATCTGAAAGCAAGAAACTTATCTCCTTCAGAATTCCACTTAGACAGATATCGGAAAAGTAAGAACTGGGCAACACAACCCCTTATTTATAGGCAAAACATGAATGACCCTCACGAATCCCAAAGGTCACCATTAACTACCCGACCAACCGCAGAACGGTTCAAACGTGCAGTAACGAGAAACATTATGAAAAATATCATCTGACGGTCATTCGACCCTCAATAGGCACGTCCCCCATGGAACGGTTATAACGACCTCAAGACACCACGGGTATGCCCCATGCGTCACCATGCACATGATGTCCCCACTTAAACGCAACAAGCGTAATCGTACTCTCTCCAAGCACGCATGAAAATGGCTACGGCCACCTCCAAAACAAAAGTGGTTACGACCATCTCTAAAGAAAAAAAGGCTACCGCTATCTCCAAAGTAAAAGTGGTTACCCATCTCTAATGCGAAAAAGGCTACGATCATCTCCAAAGTAAAAGTGGTTACGGCCATCTCTAAAGCGCAAAAGGCTACGTCCATCTCCAAAGTAAAAGTGGTTACGACCATCTCTAAAGCGCAAAAGGCTACAGCCATCTCCAAAGTGAAAATGGCTACGACCATCTCTAAAGAAAGAACGGCTACGGCCGTCCCAAAAGAATAAAGAACTACGATCGACTCCCAACGTATAAGCGGCTACTATCATTAGAGAAATTCGCTCATCGAGCTCGACCCGAGCCCGACCTCGATAAGAGGAGGGACTATCTGTATGGGTCGAAACTTGACCTCATGGTACTAAATAAGATCAACGCATTTATTAAAGCTTATTTATGACCAATAAATAGTATGGCCATTTATCTACACAATTATCGAGTGGTTATCCAATTTGACAACTGAGGCCACGGCCTGGCCGTCCTCACGAGGACGTCCCTTCTATGTGGTCCTAACTCCTTGGTGCCAGCTGGCAGATCTCCTAACTATAAATGCTAAGAGAAAGAACCCTAAAAGGGGGTTACTTCTTCTTCTTCATCTACTTCGAAAAGAAGGGAATATACATCATTGTAAGGCTCTGAACCTCTCCATGGAGAGGCAGACCAAACCAACATCATTAATAAAAGATCTCCATCATCTTCCCTTTATCTAATATCTATTGTCTCTTATATCTTATTTCTTTGATTTTTGGATTTATTACGATCTATTATAATTGACCCTCCATTTATTTCGATTGTTTTATGCTTATAAAGTGAATGCAATATTATGTCGGGTCCGGAGTGTTGTGAAAATCCACCAAAGTTGAGCTCAGGCAGCAGTGGAGGAGAAGCAGGTCATGTCCAACTACTTGGAGGCTTCAACTGTTATGTTTCTGGCCCTCCTCATTCCACTCTTCTTCTCCTCCTTGTTTCTGATGTTTTTGGTATATTCTTTTTATTTATCTTTCAACATCCTTTTTTTTATTGCTAATTTCAATTTTATATTGTTTAGTACCCCAAATTGGTTAAATACCTCTGATTAATCACCATAAGAGAGTTGCATGAGGCTATTAGAAAAGTAGAAGCATGGAATTTCAGATTTCTCTAGGAAGAAGACCATTAAAATCTTTATAAAGAATCTTTCTTTTATGCTTCTTGTCACTGCCCCTGTCATGTTTTCCTCTTATATATTTTGATTGAAATCCACATAGATGAAGAGGAGCTTATTCATCTCATATATATATGGTCCCTGACCTTTACCCACTATAACAATAATAACGTCATTGTTTAACCAAAAATTATATAATTTGGTCGAAGCTTATTTTAACAAGTACTCGAACTACTGATAATCAAGAAATTCTATATTTACTTAGTAATAAGAAAGGAAATTAGAATATGAGATAGCAAATATAACCAATAGTAAGCAAAAGAAAGTAATTGTATTCCAATAATAATCAGAACGCCCCTATACAAATGATATATCTTTCTCTTTTATAAAAATATATAAGTACAACGTCTTTCCCCTTTTATGACCGAATTATTTTGAGCATTAATGATACTAATGAGACGTTATAATTGGTAATCGCAATTGTTCATGGAGATTCTGTAACATTTGAGATTATTCACGCTCATTAATTGATGATTCATGAATCTTTCCTTTTTACCGTTTCGATTCCTACTGCCGGTACCTCTTCATGTGACCATTTAAACTTGAACGATCATATCTTCTCCTCTCGTGAGTGATTTGCTCGTATTTGTTACGACTCGTGCCTCTTTTAATACATCTCTCCGGCTGTCACTTTCTCAATGATTCACGTGTCATGTCATATCAGTCACTCACATAAATCTACGTGTAATATTTATTTTAACCAATACACTCATAAAACTAATTTTTTGTCATGTTAATGATTGATGGAATGAGAGATGGAGCCGATTACTTTTTTGACAAATTAATTGTTTATGATGCTCTAATCATATATCTGGCAAGTTAACTCAAGTTAAAGGAAAACCAAAGATTATCTCATGTTGATTTGTCAAGGTCCGAATCATGCGGATTATGTCCATTTCCTATCAACAAATAACATTGTGAACGTTCTAATTATTGGTTTTTTATCAATATGCAGGATATGAAGCTCCAAAGTTAAGGTGAGGACTTGCAGGAGTTGATATGCATGCAGTCCAGTTCTGAATTCTGTGAATAAGAATCTCTTTTATGCTTTATTTAGGATTAAGCATGGTCCTATCTGTATGTGATCTAATCCTTGTTTAAGCAAAGTTGTACTTTCACACTATCAAATTAGCTTCTCAAGTCCTAAAGAAACTTTATCCTCACTGTATTAATAAATGGTAACGACGATGATAAGATGTGGAAGTCTTGCTCGACTTATAGGTAGCTATAATTGATGTAAATATATATTGGCTTCAAATGATATGCTTGCTTTCAAAATTATAGGAAGCTTGCTGATAATGTTGCAGCAGCTGGCTTCTACGCAGTAGCCCCTGATTTTCTTCGTGACGATCCTCGTGTAGCTAATAGACAAGAGGGGTTGCTCTGATGGTAAGCAACCCCCACATCCAACCGAGAGGTTGTGAGTTCGAGTCTCCCCAAGAGCAAGGTGGGAAGTTATTGGAGAGAAGGATGTCGGGTGTCTATTTGGAAACAGCCTCTCTACCCCAGGGTAGGGGTAAGGTCTGCGTACATACTACTCTCCCCAGACCCCACTAAGTGCGATTATACTGGGTTGTTGTTGTTGTTGTTGATCCTCGTGTAGCTAATGATGAAAGGCCATTAGAAGTATGGATAAAAGATCATGGACCGGTAAGTTTGTATTTCTAATGCTTTTCTATGCAATTTCTAATTCAATGTGTCTGAATATCAGCTGATTGGCTTGCTGACTAGTGGAGTCTGGTGATCTGCCAAGTTTGCACTTTTATTTAATGCGATCTTGTTACATTAGGATCAAGGGTTCGAAGATGCAAAACCAGTTATTGAAGCTTTAAAGAGGAAAGGTGTTACTAAAATTGGAGCAGTAGGCTTCTGTTGGGGAGGTAATCTTCTTGATATGGCTACAAGTTCATTTTATCTTCCTTTGCCATGAAATAATCCACATTATCGTTCTAATTTGCTAAATAACTGTATATTAAATTCTTTCCAGCTAAGGTGGAACTAAGACAAGAGGGGTTGCTCTGATGGTAAGCAACCCCCACTTTCAACCGAGAGGCTGTGAGTTCGAGTCTCCCCTAAAGCAAGGTGGGAAGTTCTTGGAGGAAAGGATGCCGGTGGTCTATTTAGAAACAGCCTCTCTACCTAAAGGTAGGGGCAAGGTCTGCGTACACACTACCCTCCCCAGACTGGGTTGTTGTTGTTGTTGTTGTGGAACTAGCAAAATATGCTTATATTCAAGCTGCAGTGCTTTTACATCCTTCATTTGTCACCGTAGATGATATGCATGGTATGACTTTGTTACTAGATCTTCTATATTATCTTCTCATCTTTCTCTTGCTTGTGGATATATAATTCAGCATAGCAGTATAATGAGCTCATAACATTGGGAATGTTCAGGCATAATTTTCATATAGGCCTTGATCGCTTCTTCAGACATTCGTTTTTTAAGTATGAAATCTTTATCGAGCATCTCTCCTTTTTTAGCTGGTTGGTGGGTGGAAACGAATTGGTTCCATGGATTCATAAATTAATGCAGTATCTGGGCTGAGTTATTAGGTTGTTTCCATTTTAGAAGCCATATAAGTTCCTAATTTGTTGTGATGTTCAGCTGTTAAAGGTTCCAATCTCAATATTGGCGGCAGAGATTGACAGAAGATCTCCGCCAGAGCTTGTCAAGCAATTCGAGATGGCCTTAAATGCTAC
Organism: Nicotiana benthamiana; assembly: GCA_034376525.1. Classification (NCBI taxonomy): domain Eukaryota; kingdom Viridiplantae; phylum Streptophyta; class Magnoliopsida; order Solanales; family Solanaceae; genus Nicotiana; species Nicotiana benthamiana. Next base: position 80,567,350 of record CM067328.1, on the reverse strand, counting down.
TATACTATTGTATAAAGATGTGATTTGCTTTTACTTAAAAATTAAAATTCAATTCTGCTTCAGTAAGGGGAAACAAAAGATGCTGATACATCAGATATCCATATAAGAAACAGTCTATGGACATCCCCACAGTGTAGAATGATAGCTAGACTGCGAAACTTGTGAACAAGTGCATAGAAATTTCTGACATATTGTTATTATTGAGTGATATGCTTACTGATTTTATAAGGATATGTTGTCTGTACATGACAAGAGGGGTTGCTCTGATGGTAAGCAACCTCTACTTCCAATCGAGAGGTTGAGAGTTCGAGTCTTCCCAAGAGCAAGGTGGGAAGTTCTTGGAGGGAAGGATGCCGGGGGTCTATTTGAAAACAGCCTCTCTACCCAAGGGTAGAGGTAAGTTTTGCGTACATACTACCCTCCCCAGATCCCACTATGTGGGATTATACTGGGTTGTTGTTTATGTTGTCTGTACATGAACCATAGAGGTCCATCCGAAACAGAAGTTTTTTCCTCAGTTTAGGTGCACATTTTAGAGTGCTACTTTCGACATCTTGAGAAGAGATTTCAACCAATGTTAGCATTGTACTTTCAGCATGTCATAATACTTGACAAAGAGGTGTTCCACAGAGGCTTATAAGACTAAAATTACACTGCCAAAGTGTATTAATGCTAACGAGAATGAATGGGACGGTTATGGAGTTTACGCGCAGGTTGATGCATTTTTGAACATCTTTCCCGGGGTTGCACATGGCTGGTCTGTGATGAAGTGGCTGTAAAATCTGCTGAAGAGGCTCACCAGGACATGTTGGGGTGGTTTGAAAAGCATCTCAAGTAATACTTGCTTTCACCGTGTATAATAATTTGTCAGCCCGTGCACAAAGCATCTCGTATGGTTAATACGCTTAGAAGGGTTTTCGCGCCAGCAAATGATTTCATCAGCATCTTGTCAGGAATGTGGTTTTCTCAGTCGGAGAAATAGACTGTTGTTTGAATTAGTTTGTTAAATCCATCCACAGGACTCTTCAGAAGCACTGATCAATAAACTCATGATTAAAACTCTAATCAGCTCAGTTTTAGAATAATTACTCTAAGTTGGTGGTGGAAGTATTGGGCTAAACTGTCAATATGTGTCGGCCCAGCCTAACCAGCCCATGTGGGCTTTTAAACTTGACGGACCAGACCAGTCCACCGTCTCAATGGGAGTTAGCTCAACCCCGCTTTACATCGGCTATGGTTCCCACGAGCCAGCCAACCTTTTTTTATACAATTTTTTCTCTAGTTCCAAAAGATTTAATCTATGGCGCACATTTCTCATATGAAAAGAAAAGGAAAGCACATAAAAAGTAGAACTAATTAATCTAACGGGGAAATGCCAGCAGTAGTAGCTATCGAAATTCGATTCAACGAACAAAAATTGCTTGGTGAAAGGATCACCATGAAAAGAGAACCATCTCTCGATCGCATGAATAGGAATTTTTTCATATATATATATATATATATATATATATATATATATATATATATATATATATAAAATTATAAAATATTCTCGTGTCTACAACAACGGGCGGGCCAATAATATTGTGAAAGAATTCAATTATATATACGCGCGTGTGTTAAGTTATATTTTTGTAGAAAAGCAATATACAATAATACTCTTTAAATTGATATCCTGAATTAGCCTTTAACTAAACCACAAACTGTATCCAATAGAGAGAAAGATCAAATCTTGTAACTCGTTCTAGTCATTTTCTTTTTAATTCTTCTCCACGCGAATCAAATACCAATATAAAGAATTACATGAAAATGATATATCAAAGTAGTACTTATCACAACTAAAAAGATTTCGTGGTGGCTGTTGAGTGGATTTTCTTAACCACTTAATATGCGTAAAGGTTCCAAATAAAAAAAAAAAATCTCTTCAAGTAAAGAAAAGTTTAATTAAGTAGACAGTCACATAAAGTTTTAGGAACTAGTCATTAGATAAACATGAGACCAATTACTTTTAGGAACTAATCATTAGATTAACGTGAGAACAAGTAAAGATTTAAAATTAATTGTCCTATATCGATAATGAAAGAGCACGTCAACTCAAAAGTGAGTATCCTTTTTTATTTTTAAAAAGAAAAAAAGTATCATAATGTTTAAAGACGTGGGATATGATTAATAATTTGTTTTCTTTCTCTTCAAAAGAAATTCGATTAGGAAAAGAAAGAATGTATATAATCCAGCATCTCTGGTAGTACTTGCTGGTGCCATATAAAGATAAAGAATTCCTTTACCAAGTAAAATATTAAAGAGAATAATTTCTCTTTTAAACAGCAACTGAAAAGAATGGACCTTGGGCCTAACTCAACCCCAAAAGCTAGTTTATGAGGTAAGGATTGCCCAAGCCGTATAAGGAGACCAAGGACCTCAAATCCCTCCGATGTGGGACAACTCCAGAGCAACTTGTATTTCTAATTATATCATCTAATGAAACTCAAATTTTCGAAATACTCTCCCTGTAAAATTTCTCGAGCCTTCTTTTAAACCAATTAAATATTACCACTCGGTTCTTAACAATCTCTAGAAATGTTCAATTTATTTTCTAGTTTAGAGTTATGTAACAAGCACTGGGGTTTAATTCCTCAAAGATTTTGAGTTGCAGAGATTGAGCCAAAAGAAGCTAAAATGCATCTTAAGAACCAAAGTAATAATTGAAAATTAATTTTAGTTTCGTTTCGTTTCAAATCAATCAACACTTATTTTAAATTATACATCGTAGTATATTTTGTTTTTAATATGATAAATCAAACATCTAAAAGTTAAAAAATATTAAATGACACAAATATCAGTCAATTATACTTTATATTTGCAACATAAAGCAGGAGCATTATAACCTATTTGGAGACCCTTGTACATCCGTGCAAGACAAATACACTTTTGAACGTGTAACCCCATTTTTGGTGCTGTGAATTTTGACTTCATCTAACGGCCAACAGAGTTTATAGTTAGGTTTTATCTGTTCCCTTTAACGATATAGTATAACATTTTTTTTCTTTTTTAAAGACACATTTTTATATTTGTTTCTTCGTTAGGGCTTTTATCGTGTTTTTCTCTTATGAGATTTTTACCTTCCGATACTCGGTGGACCTAGTGCATAGACTATCGGGACCCAGTAACTCTAGCGTAAACCCTGTATTTATATTAAGAAATTCACTAAATATTGGTAAATATCTTATTGTGAACCTAATTATTATTGCATATTAATTTGAAAATACGGTAGGAACCTATAAGCCTCAAATTCTGGATGCGCATCTACCTATACTACATATGAAACTTAATTTATTACCCTTCCTAATTAAGTTTTATCTCAATTAGCACATACAATTTATCAATTATATACAATTTGTTATAAATAGAACTCTATTTTAGGTGAATGTCCATAATTAGAGAGATTCTAGGGTTTACTTCTCCCTATAAATAAAGGGGTCTTCTACCATTGCAAACAATCCCTAACAATCCCCAAAGTATCAATAAGAATACTCCTCTCCCTATTCTCTCTATATTGTTCTTGTTCTTGCATTATTCTACTTGTTCTTATATTATTTCATAACACGTTATCAGCACGAGACTCTACCGTCTCAAGAAACACTTTGAGAAGATTAAGGAGAAATTCGCCCCCACGAATTTCGCTAATTCCGGGCATTATCCGGGTCACGCTTCAAGAGATAAGTATCGATTTTATGTTCGATTAAAATATATAATATGTGTTGTTTCCTTGTCTGCAGCTTTCCATCAAAGACACACAACTTGTTCATAATTGGGGTCATTAAACTCTGGGAGCAAGCATTAGAAATATGGGTTTGTAGGACTTAGTAATTGTGCGTACAGGAAACAAGTTGATTTTTTTCTCATGTGCTGTAAAATCATCTCCTTATTTCGCGGGATAACGCGGTAGAATTTCTATACGGAAAATAGAAGAGATGGTATCATCATAAAGTAATGCAACGGGATGGAAACTCAAGAGGTATATTCGATATCACAACATTTATTGGTATACCTTAAAGGTAAGTAATTTATTTTTCCCTTTCAAATTCTTGAAATTCTACGATTTGATTTCATATACAAACAAAGACAAAATCCGTCCAATTGAATTTGCTCCATTCCCTTTAGAGAATGTGGTAGCAGTATGTGATAAGTCTGAAAGAAGACAAAATTCGTCCAATTGAATTTGCTCCATTCCCTTTAGAGAATGTGGTAGCAGTATGTGATAAGTCTGAAAGAAGACAAAAAATTATTACCGTGAAGGTATCAATGGATGTGGACGTGGCAATAGACGAAATTATAATCGTCATTATTGTAATGAGAACAATAAGGATCCTCAAAATAATCTTTCACTTTATGAAAGTAATATTTGACATGAGATTGTGTATAGCACATACAGATGATTATGATCCATTTCCTGAAGTGAATGTGATAATTGTAATAGAGCCCGTAAGTATGAACACGCTCTTGATGTAATTTTGTTTCATGTCTGACATTATAAAAGGAAAGTTCGTTGCCCTAGAAATTTCGGGCAAGAACTATATGACATGGGTGTTGAATACTGAAATCCATTTGGATGCAATGGGTCCTAGAGACGCCATCAAAGACAGAAATAATGCATCCACCCAAGACTATGCTAAGGCCTTGATTTTCTTGCGCCATCACCTTGATGAAGGTTTGAAACTATGCTAAGGCCTCGTTTTTCTTGCGCCATCACCTTAATGAAGGTTTGAAACTGTGCCAATGGCCTTGATTCTCTTGCACCATCACCTTGATGAAGGAAGATGGAATTGTTTGATTTTATTTCACTTATTAGTAATAGTTAGTGAATAGACTAATATTCATTAGTATCAGCTCGTATTAGTTAGTTCATGATATAATGTTAGTATTAGTTCGTTAGAATATTTCTACATGCTCAAATTTCAATAATATTTTTATTTTCAAGTAGAGGTAATCGACTAACCTAACAGTTAGTCGATTATCTAATATTTCGCATTAAAACTGCAAAACAATCGATTGTCAATGTTCAACAATAGATTGTCAATGTCCAACAATCGATTGTCTATGTCTAACAATCGATTGTCGTGAGATAGTGTGATGAATTTTTTCAAAATAGTCAACAATCGATTGTCTATGTTTAACAATCCATTGTCTTAAAACAGTGCTGAAATTTTTCAAAATAGCAAAATAATCAAATTGTCAATGGTCAACAATCGATTGTCAACGTTAAACAATCGATTGTCTATGTTTAACAATCGATTGTCGTAAGACAGATCTGGAATTTTTCAAAATAGCAAATAATCGATTGTCTATGTTTAACAATCGATTGTCAATGTTCAACAATCGATTGTGTGTGTTTAACAATCGATTGTTTTAAGAAAATGCTTAAACTGAAATTTTCAAACTGCAAAGTAAACGATTATGGAAAACATATAATCGACTATCTGATTTAGTTAGTCAACTGACCTCAGCAGATTTTGAAAATATTGTTTAAATGTGAAACAAACGGATTGAATTTGTTTATTCTCATGTTCGTATATTTTCTTTTGTATGGCAAACCATGGGAATTAAATTGATTGAAGGCTCCTGAAAAACAACTATAATTCTGCCTAAATGAACAATATTTTAGAGAATGCAATGTTCTCCTCCAAGTCTAAGAGGAACTTATTGAGTTTTAATGATATTAGTCAAAATGTTCTCCTCCAAGTCTAAAAGGAACTTGTTGAGTTTTAGAGATATCATTCAAAATGGATATCAGATTGAGACAATACATGAGTATAATCTTGAATACCTCATTTACTCATGAAAACGAGGCTGCCCACTTCGGTTTGGGGTCACGCCATTTTGCATGCAGCAATGCTAGTTCGTCGGCTGCCCACTTCGGTTTGGGGTCACGCCATTTTGCATACAGCAATGCTAGTTCGTCTCTGACTGACGAATTGACACAAATATTTCCCGTTGCAATTGGTTTTGGGTCATGAACCTAATATATCCCATTTAAGAATCTTTGGATGCGCAGTACATGTGCCTATAGCACCGCCATCCCGCACCAAAATGGGTCCGCAAAGAAGGTTAGGAATATATGTTGAGTTTGAATCGCACTCCATTATTCGCTACCTCGAAACATTGACAGGAGATTTGCACGATTTGCAGACTGTCAATTTGATGAGACACTTTTCCCAAAATTAGGGGGAGAAGTTGGTGAAACCAAACAGGAAATTTTGTGGAAAAATGCATCATTATCTCATCTTGATCCACATACCTCTATTTGAGAAAGAGAGGTACAAAAGATTATCCATTTGCAAAGAATAGCAAATCAATTGCCTGACGCATTTACGGACTTGAAAAGGATAACGAAATTCCACATCCCCACGGAAAATGTTCCAATCCGTATTGATGTCCCTGTTGGACAATCATCTAGTGTCATATCCAATGAGTCAAATGCACGCCTGAAGCGTGGCAGACCATTAGGTTCCAAAAATCGAAATCCTAGAAAGAGGAAAGCAAATGATCAAAATGACACTACGAAAGAATCTCATGAGGAAATTCATGATTTAACAAATTCTGAGATTCATGAAGAATCCATTGAGCCCGAGGCTCTGGAAAATACGGAACTATCCATAAATCCAATCAATATTGAGGCAAATATTAATCGAGTGGATATAGTGGTGGATAATGTCTTTGCTTATAATGTCGCATCTAGCATTATGCAAGAATGTGAGGATCTCGAACCTCAATCTGTTGAAGAATGTCGAAAAAGACATGATTGGCCAAAGTGGCAAGAAGCAATTCAATCAGAATTGAATTCGCTGGGAAAACGTGAAGTTTTTGGCCCTATAGTTGAAACACCTAATGGTGTCAAGCCTGTTGGCTATATATATGGCATGAATGATCGTTGGTCACGTACCTATTGTACGCCAAAGTATTTTGGAAATATGACTATTAAAGGACAACGATAATGCAAGAAACATATCTTGCATATAAGTTTGACATGACCATAATGGTATAACTTTCTCTTTAAGAAGGATATTCACCACATGGATGTTGATGAATCTGTGGTAGTACAAAATTAATTGAGAGCTCTAGAAGAGCCAATTATTACTATGTTGGAGAAACACAATTGAGTATTGTGCTGTAGTAAGTCTCAAAGAAACTTATTCAGTTTCCAAAGTACACGCGAAAGCGATTGATTATATTGAGACTATAAATGAAGGAAGGATTTGATATCTCCTATTACTACAACTTGTAGCAGGGTAATTTGTATATGAAAAGCTACCCGCTTTGTTCTCCAGTTTGTACTACACAAACGAAAGAATGCCACAATAAAGTGGATATCTATTGGTATAAAAACCCATGTCATAATAAACCTGAAGTTTATTGAAAAGTGCACATGTCATGGTGTAAATTTGAAGTTTACCAATATTGATAATTTATTCAGTTGGCATTCGTGTTAGCCATCTCATTTTAAGTATGATGTGCAAATTCACATGGGTGAATATTAAAGAACTAGAAAGTTCTTTACGAATTCTCTTGTATTACTTGTTCTCATTAATGAACTGACCAACTAAAGAATTCGGGTTGAAGCCCATAAATTCTGGAAATATCAAAGGTGAATATGGGCCCATTCACCTGCCATGTATACCACATATGATGCATCTATGAAATGATTACATGCGCGATTGTTATTAACTCGCAGCCTGGTCAGTGCTTGCGAGGTAAATTGCTCAGTAATCTAACTTCGAGCATAATTTCCAGATTTTCTACTCAAGATAGTTCATCTTGATAAGTTGGTTTATATCAAAGTTGGTTTAGCAAGATAATTATTGAGTGCTTCCACTTAATAGCTAAACTGTTTCTTATGAGAACAAAGTTATATATATCAGTTTGATATACGTTGTATACGAGAGTATATTATATTCTCCCCTCACAAGTGGTTCAGGGTCAGGAACCAAATAATTTCATCTTATTATTAATGTGCTGTGTATATTGACATGATAATGCACAAAGATGATTTCCCAAAGTTGAGGAAACAAGTTAGCTTTTCTAACATGAGGGGGAGACATGATAAACAATTGAGAAAAGGTTACATGGGAAGAATTATCATTTGTATATGTAGATCCCCGAATATCATGATATGAACCTGAAGTTCATAAAATGGATAATTCAATTGCAACATATTGCAAAGCATGCTATACGCATTTGCTGACCCAAAGAAAGTGACTATATTCTCACTACAAATGCTCATATTAAGTCCCAGAAGGACAAAGTCTTTGATACGCTTAAAGCGTATAGACAAATACTTGATTCCATGTGAAAGACATGTAGATTTGGACATGTAGTTCAAATACTTGAGAGTATAAAAGTCAAAGGCATGTATAATCAGTTTTTGATATCTTATTTGTTTAGCATGACGTGAAAACTTGATATGCATCTAAAGTCTATTATGTGACTTACATGACTTAACTTGAAAGATTTAAGTTGCTTGAAGCATATGCAATTCTTGGTCCTGAAGTACCACATCCCAAGTACAATTTGTGTACATATGAATCTTGCTATAACTATAAGCATGATGGCATTGAGAATACATTATATGAAGATGTTCATATCTATCAAGAATGATGATTTCAAGGTGCGGAACATTTATTCAAGTCAATATGGTTGATTTATTTATCAAACATCTACCAAATATTGTTTTGAAGATGGTGCACAAGATTGGAATGCAAATGCTCAAGGATATAAATTGATGTTCTTATCAGGGGGAGTTAATGCGCGTTGCACTCTTTTTCCCTTACAAGGTTTTGTCCCAACTGGGTTTTCCTTGCGAGGTTTTTAACGAGGCAACCAATAGGCGCATATTCAAACATGTGTACTCTTTTTCCTTCTCTTTAATTTTTCCCATTGGGTTTTGGTTTTAAGGTTTTAACGAGGCACATTGTTGAATAGACATTCAAGGGGGAGTGTTATAAATAGAACTCTATTTTAGGTGAATGTCCATAATTAGAGAGATTCTAGGGTTTACTTCTCCCTATGAATAAAGGGGTCTTCTACCATTGTAAACAATCCCTAACAATCCCCAAAGTATCAATAAGAATACTCCTCTCCCTATTCTCTCTATATTGTTCTTGTTCTTGCATTATTCTACTTGTTCTTATATTATTTCATAACACAATTAATATTAATGAGTATCCTTTCATATTATGAATTGAATAGGAAAATATTTATTTCTTATCCCTGCTCTCGCTCTCTCTATCTTTCTTTCTCTCTCCTCGTCTCTCTTTCTCTCTGTCTATCTATATCCGTCTCTCTGTCTCTTCTCTCTATCTCCGTCTCTCTTTTTCTTTCCTTCTCATTTCTTTCCCCAATTTTCTTCCTTTTATCCTTTCTTTTTTTTTCCAGGGAATTCATCAATAAATTTCAATTGTTTCAATATAGAGTTTTAACTTAACAATTTTCTTTTATGTTGCACAATTGGTGTTCAAATTAAAATTGTCAATCAATAAATTTTGAAGGTGTTTGATTCTCTACCATTGACAACTATTAAAAAATTTCAAAGCTTTAAATTCAAATTGGGTTTTCAAAAGCTATTGTTTGTTTGGATTGGGTATTTTTGCAAGCAAGTGCGAATATTCTTTAGGTTTTATAACTCAATTTTGAGGTTGTTTGGTGAAGATTAGATTTGATTTTGGCTAAATTTCATACTGAAACTCGAAAAAGCGGAAGAAGAATATATGACATATAATATACTTGTGAAATTCTGTTAAAGTCGAATATAAATTGTATTATATTGTAATAATAACTTTTTATTTGAATGTTACATGAAAGTTAAAAAAATAGTTGTATAATATATGAATCATTGTATGAAACTTGTATTTAAGTTAAAAATACTATCTTTTTACATAAAGTTGTTGATATGTATCAAAATTATTTTAAGAGATGAAGTTTTGATTGGAATTTCTAAAGAGGAAGAAAGACACACCACTTACAAAGTATATACTATACAACATACATATAAAAGACATATTGTATAATGAAACTGTATGAAGAACAAGAGCTGAGGTGAAAGAAGAGAGGAAGAAAAATATAGAACTAGAGAGAGAGTATAGACGAAGGAGGAAGATGATATTATTAATTCTTTATTCTTAGTTAATTATAGAGTATTACATGTGTGTATTTATAATGACAATTGTTTAACTAACTTAACCACCTTCTCTATTCTTATTGGTGGAGACTAATATAGGAAAGTACTAAATTACCCTCTTAGGTGAGTTCTTTCTCAACACTCCCCCTCAAGCTAGGAACGCAAAAATGTTTAAAGTTCCAAGCTTGGATTTTAAATACTCATGTTGTATTCTGTTTAGCCCCTTGGTCAGAATATCAGCTGGTTGGTCTTTAATATGAATATATTTTGTTGTAATCAATTCTTGTAAGGTTTTTTCTATAATGAAATGACAGTCGATTTCAATGTGTTTGGCACGCTCATGATAGACTGGATTTGCTGCAATCTACATAGCTACTTTGCTGTCACTGTATACACTAATAAGTTGTTTGATATTGACTCCTAGTTCTGTTAGCAAACCAACTAACCAAATCAATTCTGCAACTGTTGATGCAAGGCTTCTATATTCTTCTTTTGTAGAACTTCTGAACACAGTTGTTTGTTTTTTCAATTTCCAAGAAACTAAGGACTCACCAAGCTTAATCAGATAGCCAGAAGTAGATTTCCTAGAGTGAGGACAAGCTGCCCAGTCTGCATCACAATATGCTGTAATTTCAGTATTGTTTTTGCTAGATAATAGAATTCCTTGACCTGGTTGTTGCTATAAGTATCTCACAATTCTGAGTGTTGCTTCCATATGTGATCTTTTAGGTTTCTGTAGGAATTGAATCAATTTTTGGAAACTAAATGCAATATCTGGTCGAGTCATTGTTAAGCATAGCAATTTTCCAATTAACCTCTGATATGGACTTAGATCTGATATTTCTTCATCTTCATCAACTACTTCTTTGCCTTTGTTTGTGTATATATCATATTCCTTTGTTGTTAACTTCAAATTGAAATCAAGAGGAGTTATGGCAGGTTTGGCTGCTTCCAGTCCTGTTTCTGAGATTAATTCTAATGTGTATTTCCTCTGATGCATTAGAATCCCTTGACTGGATCTTGCAAACTCAATGCCTAGGAAGAATTTTAGTCCCCCAATTCTTTCATTTTGAATGCCTGCTGTACTCCAATTTTGGTTTCTTCTACTAGTTTTAAACTATCTCCAGTAATTAGCATATCATCTACATATACTAATACAATAGTAATGCCTTATGAAGTCTTTTTGAAAAATAATGAATGATCATATTGACTCTGACTGAAGTGAGCTTTTAATAAAGCCTCAGTGAGTTTTGCATTCCATTGTCTTGGTGCTTGTTTTAAGCCATATAGACATTTAATCGGTCTGCATACTTTTGTCCCCGCTCACTGATAAATCCTTGAGGCAGTTCCATATATATTTCATCATGAAAATCCCCTTGAAGGAATGTATTATATACATCCATTTGATGTATATGCCATTGTCTAGAAGCAGCTATTGCTAACACGGTTCTCACCGTTTTCATTTTTACTACTGGGGAGAAAGTTTCTTGGCGCAGACATCTGACTTGAGTTTAAGTATATCCCTTCCTTTTGACTAAATCCTTTTGCAAATTGTCTTTCCTTGAATCTCTCTATTTCTCATGTAGCTTTGTATTTTATTTTGTAAATCCATTTTCATCCTATGGGAATTATTCCTTTTGGCAGTGTGACTATATCCCCGGTGTGGTTGTTCTGTAAGGCTTCAATATCAGTGTTTATGGCCTCTATCCATTTGGGATCTTTGATTGCTTCATGATAGCTAGTAGGTTCAGAAATAGATGATGAAGCAACAATAAATTATTGATAGGTAGGAGAGATATTGTCATAGGAAATGAACTTAGCCAAATCATGAGGCTTATCTTCATGTACATTTAAAGAAACGAAATCTTTCATCCAGAGGTGGTCTCTTTTCTCTACCTGATTTTCTCACTGAATTATTTTGTTGTAGATTAGTAATGCCTGAAGTTAAGGTATCTGAAATTACCTCAATTGAATTGTGTAGCTATAGATCTTCAAAAGTAGTCCATTGTTGTTGATGCTCGGTTGGAATTAGATAGTTTGTATCTGATGTATTGTATAAGTCTTCAATATGACTCATTTGAAGGTCAATATTCTCAGCTTCATCTGTTTGAATCATATTCTGGTTTCCAAGATTGAATTGTTCTGTAGCATCATCAAGTATTGATGGAAGATTGTTGTTTGTGAAGATTGGCAGGCTTTGCCTTTGTTTGAGACTTTTGAAAGGGAATACATCTTCTTTAGAAATGATTTCTCTGTTAACAAAGAACTTTTTGTTATTTATATCATATAGTAAATATCCTTTCTGTGAAGCTGCATATCTCATATGTACAGATGCCCTAGACCTTCGCATTAGTTTGTCTTGTTATTGTCCTGTCTTTGCAAAGCATAAACAACCTAGAACTCTTATATGCTTCAAAGAAGGTTTCTTACCATATAGCTTCTCATATGGTGACTTATGATTCAGGATAGAAGTTGGCATTCTGTTAATCAAATAAGTTGCAGCTAATATACAATTTCACCAAAATTTGTAGGTATATGCATTTGAAATCTGATTGCTCTTGTGAACTCTAGTAAGTGTCTATGTTTTCTTTCAGCAACACCATTTTGTTGTGGTTTGTATGCACAAGTAGTCTGATGAATTATACCAGGACTAGTGAACAAATTACTGCATGTTGAATTGACAAATTCAGTGCCACTATCACTCATAATAACGTTAACTGTTTTATTAAATTGAATCTTAACAAATGCTATGAATTATTAATGAATGGTGCAAACATCTTACTTGAATTTAAGTAAGAATAACCATGTATTTCTGGAGAAATCATCTACCACAGTCAGAAAATACTTGTTTCCATCAAATGTAGGTACTTTATAGGGACCCCAAAGGTCTATATGTATCAAATCAAATACTGCAGTAGACTTAATGCAACTAGTAGGAAATGGTTGCCTTGTTTTGTACATGGGCATACAACACATCTATTTATTCTTTCTGCTATAACATCTATAGTAGCAGGTAGTAAATTCCTAAGGACATTTGCTGAAACATGTCCAAATCTCTTATGCCACAACTCTATGTCTTCTGTTGACTTGATTTCATATGTGCTTGTGTGAGCACGTGATTTTTGCACTATATATGAATTATTCCAACAAAATTCAAATAAAAGATTTCTCCTTATTTTTACAATTTTTGTGAATTTTGTGTTAATTGTTTGCAGTTTATTTGTGCATATCAACTCATATGAAAATACAAAAATATGCATTTGCATTTAAGATTTCATTTCGTATTTTAGTATTAATTAGGGTTTAATTTATTTTAGAACAAAGCTTGAAAAATGACAAAAAATAGTTCACTTTAGTTTTTTTTAGTTTAGTTATGAAATTGTCACGAAATAGTGTTAAAAGTAATTTTAGTTATTAATTAGTTTAGTTTAATGTTTATGTTTTAATTTTTGTTCTTCATAAATCAAAAAATTAGTAACAAAAAATAAGGAAGAATTAATTGAGAAAAATCAAAAGAGAGGAATTTATTAGGAAAAAAACAAAAGAAAAGAAAAGGGAGTTACAAGAAAATAGGCTGCCCAAATAGAGCTCGTTGCTTTCCAGCCCAAGGGAATTAATTCCCTTCCCACGCCCAGGCCCAACCGTTAATCTTCTCCAATCCAACGGCCTTGATTTATTTAGTTAATCAAAAAAGACTGTCCTAAATTCATTCAACCCTACCAGACAACCCTCCTATTACTCGTATCCCTTCTGAAATCCCTCATCTCTATCGCCGGTTTGGTCCGTTGCTGGAAATCCTCCAAACTCGCTTATCTTTTCACCATATACTCCTCTTTCCATCCTCTCTCTATATCTACCCTTGAAATCCCTTGAGCCATAACCAAAAGACCCGAAATAACAAACCCTAGGCGCCGCCATGAGCTCCTCCGGTGGCGGCGCATGATCAAATCATTCCCAAATTCGTACCCTACCACCCCATGCCACTCTAGGACTCACTCTCATGGTAGTTGAACGAGAACTTTAATTGAAGACCCCCAATATTCACATCTAGGCATCATATTCTCTGGGTAGCGTTCAAATCAGTTTCACAGGAATTTCTCCGTAACAATTGGTCCACATTGGAATGTTAGTAGTGAGTTTCTTCATTTTCCGTTCTCTTCTTTCTTCTCCTTCTTGCATTAGTTTGAGATAGGATTCTGAATATTTGTTTCATTCATTTAGGGTTGTTTGGTCGATATAGATTTCAGGTTTTGATGTATTGTTTGTTCAGTTAATTAGTCGGATTGGATTTCTTCTATATTGATCATGCTTTGATAGTGGTAGTTATTAGGCTGAATTCAATTGTTTTAATGATAGTTAATTTGTGTTTAATTCATGTTTTTATCTTTCCAGTCCTGTTTATTCGTGTTCTTCTCTGATTGTTTTTCCTTATTAGTGGATGCTTCTTTGTTAGTTGTTTAGATTAGTATATGTTAATATTGATCATTTGATTAATGATTTGGTAGAGTGTGCATTAGGAGTAATTGGTAGAATGATTCAGTTTAGATATTCTGTCTTTAAATTGTGAATCTGGTTGGATATAGCTGAATAAATCTTCTTTTTGAGTTAGCTTTAGTAGATTTTGGCTAGGGTAAAGGGTTTGGGATCAGTTGGCATCAGTTTGTAAATTTCAGGCTGGTAGAAGGGCATTTTAGGCATAAAAAGGGTAATTTTACTAGGCTTGGCAATTTCAAAACAGGGGTAAGGGTAGCATAGGAATTGCCTAGCTAAAAGAAGCATTCTATAACCCTCTAGAAGAGGGTACAAGCAGAATTTCAGTAATTATGATGCATTTACTTGAGTAGCAAGTTTGAAATAGGAGGGTTAAAAAGAAATAACTGAGGGACTTATAGGGCAAACTGAAAATTGAGGGCTGCCCTCCCTTAGGCCTATAAAAAGGCATCAATAGTGCCTTAACATACAAGTTTTGTAGCCTAAAAATTTCCCCATAAAGTATTCTCCAAGCTTCCAGATCTGAAATTAACATTTTCATATATGAAATTCCTTAGATCTTAGCATTCTTCAAAAGGAATACAAAAAAAATAAAAAACAACAGAAAACCAAAACAAAGTCACTATTCTATTGGTCATTTTAGCTTAATTTCAAGTTTAAGAAGTGTAATTCGATCTTTTGATTCAACAAAGGTAGCTGACAATTAGAGCTGCTTGCATTTGAATTCGAGTTCATTTTGTTGTTGTTTTGGGCGTTGAGGTTCGAGGTTTGTTTTGGTCCGTTATTTCGAGTTCATGTAGGGTGTGGTTGAGTGGTGAAATTGCAATTGAAGTTCTAAGTTCATTATTGGGCCTTCGAAACATGGTTTTGATTCGAAATCACTCTTATTGTGGTTGGTTGTTACATGTTGATTTTCTACTTGCTGAGGATGACCTTTTTTTTTCTTCTTCTATTAAATTCCTCTATCAGGTACACACTTGTAGATCTCAAGCTTATGGAAATGAAGAAAAAGCTATTTGAGTTTTTCTCTTAATCTATTTCGCTTTTGTTTTAAATTTGATGTATAATATAGTCTATCCACTTGAAATCTGGTGTTGTTTGTTAATTAGAAATATTCTGGACTGTTTGTTTACTGAGAAATACTGCCTGAATTGTGGTTAACAGCTAACTATTGCTCTGGTTTAGTTTAGTTTCAACAAACAGTAGTTTATTTTCACATGTAATTCAATTTGTTAACAGGAATTGGTAATTAGAGATTTCTTGCTTTTAACTTACAGTATCGAGACTTTGATTTTAAGTCAAAAGATGTTCCTAGTCATTTCATGAAGTAAATTAGTTTCGCATAAATAATATTGAAATCAATAGGTAATTGAGTGTGAATTTCTAGCTAATATGGGATTGATTAAGAAATTAGGTTCATGATTAGTAGTGAGTAGTGAATCGATCTTTAAATTGCTTAAAATACGCTGTCACATTCAAGTTTAAATCATTATCTTCTCCATGTTGTTGCATTGTTAACACTGATTGGATCCTCGTGGATTGGAATTAAAGGATTTGGCCAGTGTTGGCCAATTTGAGAAGTGCAAGACCAAGTCTGGGAAAAAATAGATGAATAATGTCTTGGATGCCAATGTTGGGGAAGGTTCGACCCCTCGACGTCCAGGTGGTTTGACATGGGTTAGTACAAACCCCTTCCTATGTGGCCAAGATCCCGGGGTTGGCGTACAGGATATGGTGTGGGCCTTTCACGGCCCGAAGGTGAAATGGCAATTGATTCTAAAGTAAATATTGGCTAATTTTGGGCTTTGAGTTAGATAGCGGATCTTAAACTAAAATGTTCGTCCTTTTGTTTGTACCCAGACTTGAAAATAAGGACCTAATTTTGAATATAATTAATTAGGATCTTTCTTTCGTTATTAGATACGAAAATCAAAAATGGAAAATATAGTTATCTTTTAGGTTTATCCTTTTAAAATAAAATGAGACGAGCCTCGCCCAATAAAATGCAAAATTGTGGGGTCCTCAGTAAAGGTTAAAAAATATTTAGAAAATCAGGAAGGGTCGTTTAGGGAATTTCGTGACCCTCCCAAAAGATTACAACGTGTTAGACCCTATTAGGCGCGACTTTAATAAATACATTCCTAAATATGGGTGGCCATTTTATGCGACCCAAATCCAAATTCTAAAATGTTGAATAGAGTGTGCCTAGGATTGCGGATTCATTTGATGCGACACAATTCGAAAACACACGTTAAACGACGTTCACTTTCTCAAATAAATATATATTAAATAAAAGCAGTAAAAAAGTAAAAATTGGCACATAGGTTCTACATGTAATAAACTCAGATAGAAGCTAAATGCAACAGTTGAGCGACCGTGCTAGAACCACGAAACCCGGGAATGCCTAACACCTTCTCCCGGATTAACAGAATTCCTTATCCGGATTTCTGGTTCGCATACTGGGAACAGAGTCATCTTTTTCCTCAGTTCGGTATTCAACCGGTGACTTGGGACACCATTAATCTCCCAAGTGGAGACTCTGAATAAATAATAATAAAAATATCGTTCCGATTGTCTTTTAAGTGGAAAAACTCCTTTACGCCCCTTCCTGGGGGTGTATAGCCAAAAAGGAGGCGTGACAGCTCTGGCGACTCTGCTGGGGAAAAGAACCCAGAACGTTTTGTTCAGGGTTCAAAATTCGAGCTTGGAATAATTGTTATGTTTGGCTCTATCTGATTTTGTTACATGATCCGTGCCCAATGTGCTAATTGATTGCTTTTCACCGCTTTGATATTATGTGAACCGTATATAAATTGTGCCAAAACTCATCTCCTCTCTGAGTCTTCTGAATCATGAAGAAGGGTGTACTTCGTACGACTTAATTTAGAACGAGGTTTGGATAAGTTGCAAAACGGTGAAGCTTCTGTATTCCCGGGCTGCTGTCTACCCTTGGGCTCGAGCTGTCCGCTCGGGTAAGCCAGGTCTAGAACAAGCACGCAGGTTCTGAACCTAGAATAACTCAACTTCATGCCAGATCCCTAGTAGGAACGCTTATCTGCATCATGTGCATTTGACTTAGGGACTCAACGCAGGGGTTGGGTCCGTCTAGGGCGAGCAACCTGAAATGAAAAAGACCATCTTGATGCATCCTACTTGTGTTATGTGCATTTATTTGTTCCAAACCTGCATGTTGACTGGATTTTGAATCTCAGGAATGTTAGAAAATTAAAAAAATAAAAAGAGAAAAAGAGAAAAAAAAGCAGTTTTAGAGTTAATTGTTTGTTTTGGAAGAACCAATGCCCAAGTACTGTCGAAACTTTTCCGAAATATTGAAAAAAAATGACAAAATATTTTGTTTTAATAGTTTGTTTTACTAAAAAGCCAAGGAGAATAGAAAAAGAAAAGTATTTCTTTTTCTGAAATTGTTTGTTGAAAAAGAAAAAAAGGTCTTTTATTTTGAATTGGGAAAAATAGGTTATTTGTTGAAAATGAAAAGAAAAAAGAGTCGTTATTTTGTCTTTAAAAATAGAAAAGGAAAAATAGTTTTTTTGCCATAGAAAATTAAAAAAAAAGAGTTTTAGGCTGTTCTATTGTTTGTTGAAAAAAAAAAAGGAAAAAAACAGTCTTGTTTTTACAAGTTGTTTTTTTACTTGAAATGTCGAAATAAAAATGAAAAAGAGTCATGTTTTAAAATATCTCGGTTAATTTGCCCGAACTACGCATGGTTTGATTCTCACAAGGCGTGAGATACGTAGGCAAACCTCATCGGGTCCAACCTCCCCTTTACAAAAAATAGCCCAATAAATATTAAAATTTTAATAAATAAACCAGGTGATGCCATTTCTTTCAAAAATAGCCAAGTGTTCCCAAATGGGGCGCCGGAAGGCTGACTTTGCATAAACAGCCACCTTTGGTCATATTTTGGTTTTTGACCCTCACAGCCTTAAAATCTTCATCCCCGAGGCGCTGGAAGGCCGTGTTTGAAATACCGGGTCATTTATTTTATTTTGAAAAACAAGAATAAGAGTCAGTGGTCAAGTGAATACCGTTCGGATTTTGGGTCAAAATTAGCATATAGGGGAAGGAATCTGTCATTTTATTTTTGGGTTTGTATTTCTTTTGATTAGAGTATATAGGTCGCTTGGTTTTCGAGTCTGTATTTCATCGTTAAGTTGGTCAATTTTGCTATTATTATGAAAATGGAAAATTCCAAAAATATTTTATTGTCGTTTACCTTTTATTTGAAAGAACTACGAACAGTTTGATTCATACGGGGTTATGATATGTAGGCAATCTCCATAAAATTCGACCACAACCATAAATAAAAAAGAAAAAAAGGCAAAAGAAAAATGAAAAATGGAAAAGAGAAATTGAAAAATGGAAAAGATGAAATTGAAAAATGGAAAAGATGTTGTTAATAATGAGGACCGACTCCATCCATTCTAACAGGTTTTGTTTTGAATTGTGAGGAACGTTGAGGTGGTTGGTTGTGGTAAGCCGGAAACACAAGATCCAAGGAAAATGATAACTGACACGAAGATGTTACGAGTGCTCAAGAGAATCAGGGTCAGAGGGCTCAACAAGGGTCTATTGTGGTTGAGTAAAATAGAACATTGAAACAATAAATGACCAAAATTCATCAAGCCTGGGCCAATGGCCAAGGACAGCCTTGTCATGAGTCGCAATTTTCTACCTAGCAAGAAAAGTACCACTCGTACTCGTTTGATCTTCCCGAAAACATCGAGAAGCCTGCCCGAAAGATGGTACAGAAAGAAATAACCCAAAGAGTGAAAATATTAGAACAACGGTTGAAAAACACGCGAGCAATGGCAGGTTAAAAGAGTATTGCCTTCAGTAATCTATGCATGTTCCCCGATGTCCACTTACCGCCTGGTTTCAAGGTTCCCAAATTTGAAAGGTACAATGGACATGGAGACCCCATAGCTCACCTGAAAAGGTATTGCAACCAATTGAGAGGTGTGGGAAAAAATGAAGTATTGCCTATAGCTTATTTTGGGGAAAGCCTTTTGGGAGTAGCATTTGAATGGTTTTTGGATCAAGACACATCTTGCTGGTACGTCTAGGATGTCATGGCACGGGCCTTTGTCAAACAATTTCAATACAACATCGGCATCCCCCCAGACCGCATTTCCCTTTCTAACCTGAAAAAGAAACCAACTGAAAGTTTCAGGGAATATGCCATCAAACAGAGAGAGCAGCCAGCCAGAGCTAAGCCACCCATGGATGACCACGATTTAATCATTCTCTTTCTACAGGCTCAAGAGCCAGATTATTTTCAATACATGATGTCTGCAGTGGGTAAATCCTTCCCAGAAGTAATCAAAATTGGAGAAATGGTGGAGAACGGTCTTAAAACGGGAAGAATTATAAATCAAACAGCTCTCAAAGCTGTAGCTCAGGCTGTCCAAATTGAATCTGGTAACTCGAATGAGAGGGGTGAAGAAATCATGATGATATCAGGGTCGAGAAGAGGTCCTAGGAGAACATCTTGAAGGTATGTGCAGCCTCATCTGGTTTTCCTCCCTAAGCATTACTATCCACCTTTGAACCCCTTATACTTTGTTGATCCATCCTAGTATGTTGCCCAACCATCAAATCACCCAAGAAAGCGAGCACAAGTGTCACAAAATGTCCACCTGCCTCCGCAAAATTTTCAAGTACCTTATAACCCACATCCAAGCCAGAGGCGTAGAAGGGAACAAAAGCTGAAAGATAGTTTTACACCAATAGGAGAGTCCTATGCAAGCTTATTTGAGAAGTTAAAACAACATAACATGATTGCACCCATTCCTCCAAATAAGGTGGACCGACGTGCGAGAAGCTTTGACTCATCTAAAAGGTGTGAATACCACTCCAATGCTCAGGGGCACAATGTGAAAATTGTCGGGATTTGAAAAGGGAAATAAAAAGAATGATTCAAGAATGGGTAATTGTGGTTAATGACAGTGACAGGGAGAATGCGAATCCTCTTGGGAACTTGTTGACTGAAGTTGATGATATCGAAGTTGGTAATGATCTTGGCAATATTGATGCAGAACTCAGTGGCTAAGATGGAGCTTGGTGATTGGAAAGACGTTTCATCTCTTGGACAGCTGGAAAGAAGTCTTGGTGGTTTATTTTGTTATCATTTCTGTTGTCCGTGTTATTTTCAGGGTTGTAATCTGGACATTATCTTGTGATTCAAACCCTTCTATTCTTTTATTTGTCTAGTCGTCATATTTTATCTAGTGTTATCTAGGTTTGTTTTAGGATTGTACCCCAGTTTGTTTTTCTTGTTTTGTTGTTAAACCCTTTCACCGGCTGTTTAATACAATTCTCTATTTCTGCCATTTTTAGTCATTTTTGCTTAGTTCTCTTTTCTTTCTACAATTCTTTTCCAGCTGGTTCTAGTGACATGACATGCACGCATAATTCTCAGTTGGATTTTTAAAAGTTATGTTGATCGGAAAGCAGTGAAACCATTTTGAAGACGATGAGGGCATTTGAGGAAATAAGAATAGATTTGGACGTTGTGAGATTGTTTGACGCCTGAACCATGTGAAACTAGGGCAAGTAAAACATAAAAAATCCCCACCAAAGCAAATTGGCCAAATTGACAGGGGTTCGGTCATTGTAATAGGAGTAAGAGTGTGGCCCAATGGTAGATTATATTAGACAGATGCAGAAAGAAAATATTGGAAATGGCCGTCAATTTCGATGCAGTCAAGAGATAATGTGTATAGTTTCTGTATTTTGATTGTACCTATTTGTACTTGGCATATTCTGAGAGTTGAAATGACGATGGCGTTTTGTTCTGCTATCCAAATACTTTTTTCCATTATCACCCCTTTTTGAGCCGTTTTTATTTTCTTTCATACCGCTCTTTCAGAATCAACGGCACAATCAAAGAAACACAAGTGCCGGAGATAAGCAAATAGAAAAAGAATGAAAAGAAAATGAAGGAAATGAAAAAGAAAAAAAAGAAGAGAAAAGGAGAAATAAAGGAAAGAAGGGGAAAAATAAAAGAAAAGAATAGAAAGAAGGAGAATAAAGAAAAGAAAGAAAGAAAAAAAATGAAAAAAGAAAGGAAAAAGCAAGAAAATAGAAAGATAAGAAGAGAAAGAAAATCGCAACAACGTAGTCTCTATGACGTGAACTACGTTTGACTTGATCCCGAAAGGCTACGTAGGCAGCCTCTCTGAGGTTTAGTCATACACCAAAATAAAATTTTCAAAATTCCCCAAGCAAGAAAGTGGGGCAGAAGTTCTGATTGTTGAAAGAAATTGGATTCCGAAAGTTGTAGTGTTAACCCCATTCTTAATTATTTTGAGCCTTTATATCTTTTTTTCTATCCAGATCCAAAAGCCCACATTACAGTGCAAAGGAAGACCTTCAGATCAGGCTTTGAGAAATGCCAAGTCAAGCAGGTAAAAGTGATTCATGTCAGCGGCAACACTCCGGTCCAAACAAGAAATTTAAAATGAGAGAGTTTTATTGATGAAAACCCTCATAGGTATCGCAATGCTATGAAAGCTGAGAGAAATAAAATGAGAGATTCTTATTGGTGAAAACCGTCACAGGAACCTTGAGGCGACGGTAAGTTGAGAGAAAGAATAAATGAGAGAGGTTTGTTGGTGAAAACCCTTTGGGCACTACAAGCCGAATAAGGAATGTAAATCAGATTGGATAAGCGGATCATTGGAGCCCAGTTTCACAGCAAAAAGGTAAAACACGAGCTGAACATCAAGTTTGATTGACATAATAGCTATAGGTGCATGTCATGGTCATTAGAGTTGGTATCCTCCTCTGATAGGTCTTTACTTCGTAGTTTTCTCTTTTAGGAATTATCTCTTTCTATGGTCCTATACTTTGTTCCTTTTGTCTTGTTTACTTCCTCTTCCTGAGTCTGTTTGGTCAAAACAAGTGAGAAATAACTTCAAAATTTTCCACCAGCTTTCTAATTGCACAAGACAAGATCTGGCTAGCATGTCAAAGTGTCACAAGTCAAGGAAAACAACACGAGCACTAAGATGGTAATACTCAACATGCTTTGGGGGAGCAATAAACTTCAGGGTCAAGGGGCTAGGGGTTGTGATTCAAGAAACAACAACATACTGTGGGGGCAATAGATGCAATTTGGGAATTCATGTAAGATTCAAAGGTCGGGAAAATGCCCATTCATGAGCGGTGTAACAAACAGAAGATATAAGGATTGAATGCAGAAAAGGTATGTTTGGTGACACAAATGATGGAAAAAGTGGAAGCAGGTGTCATAGAAAACATATGGGGTCAGATAATAAGATTAGAAGTAATAATTGAGAGGTAGTCGCCAAGAAGGTCGGAAATTATCAACCAAGCTTCAAAGATGGTCGGACAACGCAGAGCATAAAAAAGGAGAAAAGGAAAGTCATCCCAGCGGGAGTACCACAACCAACCACCGCACTTCAAATTGATAGAATTTTCTTTGATTTGAAACGGGAGCATGAAAATGTTATTGACGGCGGAAAGATATGCTACCGAAGGATTATCAAACTAGGGCAGAAAACTTTCTGTCATGTTGAAAATTTTCTTGAAGTTGGAAACCCATCTGAAGAACATGAAGGTCAAGACAAGTTTTTGAAAAAAGGAAAAAAGAGAGAAGTAATTTTCAGGAGAGAAACACCAGTATTAAGAAAAGTAATTTTCGGAGGAATGAAACACCAGTTTTTAGGGAAGCAGTTCTGGAGGAAGTTAATTCAAGAGGGTATACAAAATATGTTTCGGAGGAAAATGGTTAAAAGAAGAATCTTAGTCTGTTGAATTTTTCACCTAAGATAGAAATCTTAGTCTGATAAATCTTTCACCTAAGATGAAGGTAGAAAATCTTAGTCCGATGAATTTTTCACCTAAGATAAAAATGTTAGTCTGATGAATCTTTCACCCAAGATAAAGGTAGAAGTTGGAAAAAATAAAGGAAGGCATAATTTCGGGAAAAAGAAAGGAAGGCATAATTTGGGAAAAGAAAGGAAGACAAAATTTGAATAAGGAAGAAAGTAAGTTTGAATTTGAAAGATTAAGAAAGTCTAGATTCAAAATTGGACCTAGTCTGATAAATTATCTCCTAGAGTCAGAATCTTAGTCTGTTGAATCTTTCTCCAAAGATGAAAATCTTAGTCTGATATTTGTTTTCACCTAAGATCAAAAATAGAAAAGTCTTAGTCATTTGAATCTTTCACCTAAGATGAAAATCTTAGTCTGATGAATTTTTCACCTAAGATAAAAGATAAATATCTTAGTCCGTTGAATCTTTCACCTAAGATGAAAATCTTAGTCTGATGAATTTTTCACCTAAGATGAGAGATAAAGATCTTAGTCTGATGAAGCTTTCTCCAAAGATGAAAATCTTAGTCTGATGAATTTTTCACCTAAGATCAAAAATAGAAAAGTCTTAATCTGTTGAATCTTTCTCTTAAGATGAAAATATTTGTCCGATGAATTTTTCACCTAAGATCAAAAATAGAAAAGTCTTAGTCTGTTGAATCTTTCTCCTAAGATAAAAATCTTAGTCCGATGAATTTTTCACCTAAGATCAAAAATAGAAAAACCTTAGTCTAATGAATTTTTCTCCTAAGATAAATTTCAAATTTTAATGTACATTTCAGTATTACAAGCTGCATTTCAGTCTTATCACAATTCAAGTTTTAGTCCTTATTAGTATGCGGTAACAAACCCCAGTGTTACAAACTGAGGCATAAATCTTGCTTTGTTTTGTCTATTTTTGTAAAGTCAGGAGCCCGCCTGGATAATAGAGGAATACATTCAATTTCAAGTTCAGCAGTCAGAAGCCCGCCTGAAGAAAAGAGGCATACAATTCAAGTTTCGGAAGTTAGGAGCCCGCATGGAGAACAGAGGTATTACAATTCAAGTTTTAGTTTTCAAATTCGTATTAGTATTCGATAATAAATCCCAGTTTTCCAAATTGGGGCAGAAAATTTTCTTTGATTTGTCTATTTTTTTGTGAAGTCAGGAGCCCGCCTGGAGAATAGAGGAATACATTCAAGTTCAAGTTTATTCAAGTTCAACAATTTGAAGGGAAGGAACAACGTCTCAGTTAGCAAGTTGAAGTAACGACAATGGATTTCACCAAAGGAATGCAAGATAACAAGAAAGTACAAGAGCAAGTTTGAAGATCTTAGATAGGACTTTGGTAATTCATAGTTCATATCTTAGGCTAGCTTCTTTTATTTTTTGACACCGAGTAATAAGAAAGGTCAGCAAGCAATAGCAGCAGCAATCGCAGTGAAATCATAGCTCCTGGTTGTCCCAGCTACCAGACACTCCCGAACTACATTGACGTGATTCCTGTTTAGCCCGGGATATGTAGGCAACCTATGAAGCAGGGTGCGGTCAAAACTTTTCAAAAAGCTTCATAACGGAATATTTGAACGGGCAAAAATCGCTCGTATTTTCTCACATATCTTTGCCCGAAAATATTTCATGTTTTCGAGCAAAGAGGGGAAGCTGTGAGCACGCGATTTTTGCCCTATATATGAATTATTCCCACAAAATTCAAATAAAAGATTTCTCCTTATTTTTACAATTTTTGTCAATTTTGTGTTAATTATTTGCATTTTATTTGTGCATGTAAACTCATATGAAAATACAAAAATATGAATTTGCATTTAGGATTTAATTTCGTATTTCACAAATGATTAGGGGTTAATTAGAACAAAGCTTGAAAAATCACAAAAATAGTTCACTTTAATTTTTTTTTTAGTTTAATTATGAAATTGTCACAAAATAGTGTTAAAAGTAATTTTAGGCATTAATTAGTTTAGTTTACTTTTTTTGTTTTAATTTTGTAATCTTCATAAATTAGAAAATTAGTAACAAAAAATAAGGAAGAACAAATTGAGAAAATCAAAGAGAGGAAATTATTAGGAAAAAAAACAAATTAAAAGAAAAGGGAGTTACAAGAGAATAGGCTACCCAAATTGGGCTCGTTGCTTTCCAGCCCAAGGGGATTAATTCCCTTCCCACGCCCAGGCCCAACACCCCTGCCCGGTCCAGCTCCAGCTCACCCGAAACGATGATGTTTTGAGGCGTCAGTGATCCCCAGCCATTAATATTCTCCTATCCAACGACCCTGGTTTATTTTGTTAATCAAATAAGACTGTCCTAAATTCATTCAACCCTAACAGAGAACCCTCCTGTTCCTCTTATCCCTTTTGCAATCCTTCGTCTCCATCATTGGTTTGGTCTGTCACCAGAAATCCTCCAAATTCACTCAACTTTTCACCATAGACTCCTCTTTCCATCCTCTCTCTATATCTAACCTTGAAATCCCTTGAGCCCTAACCAAAAGCCCCAAAAATAACAAACCCTAGGCACCTCCATGAGCTACTTCGTTGGCAGCGCATGATCAAATCATTCCCAAATTCGTAACCCCATGCCACTCTAGGACTCACTCTCGTGGTTGTTGAACGAGAACTTTAACTGAAGACCCCCCAACTTCAAATCTAGGCGTCAAATTCTCTGGGTCACGCTCAAGTCAGTTGAACAGGCATTTCTCCGTAACAACTAGTCCACATTGGAATGTTAGTAGTGAGTTTCTTCATTTTCCGTTCACTTTTTTCTTCTCCTTCTTACATTAGTTTGAGATTGGATTCTGAATATTTGTTTCATTCATTTAGGGTTGTTTGGTCGATATAGATTTTAGGTTTTGATGTATTGTTTGTTCAGTTAATTAGTCGGATTGGATTTCTTCTATATTGATCATGCTTTGATAGTGGTAGTTATTAGGCTGAATTCAATAGTTTTAATGATAGTTAATTTGTGTTTAATTCATGTTTTTATCTTTCCAGTCCTGTTTATTCGTGTTCTTCTCTGATCGTTTTTCCTTATTAGTGGATGATTCTTTGTTAGTTGTTTAGATTAGTATATGTTAATATTGATCATTTGATTAATGATTTGGTAGAGTGTGCATTAGGAGTAATTGGTAGTATGATTCAGTTTAGATATTCAGTCTTAAAATTGTGAACCTGGTTGGATATAACTGAATAAATCTTCCTTTTGAGTTAGCTTTAGTAGATTTTGGCTAGGGTAAAGGGTATGGGATCAGTTGACATCAGTCTGTAAATTTTAGACTGGTAGAAGGGCATTTTAGGCATAGAAAAGGGTAATTTTATAAGGTTTGGTAATTTCAAAACAGGGGTAAGGGTAACATAGGAATTGCCTAGATAAAAGAAGCATTCTAGAACCCTCTAGATGAGAGTACAAGTAGAATTTTAGTAATTATGATGCATTTACTTGAGTTGCAAGTTAGAAATAGGAGGGTTAAAAAGAAATAAGTGAGGGACTAATAGGGCAAACTGAAAATTGAGGGCTGCCCTCCCTTAGACCTATAAAAGGCGTCAATAGTGCCTTAACATACAAGTTTCGTAGCCTAAACGTTTTCCCATAAAGTATTCCCCAAGATTCCAGATCTGAAATTAACATTTTCAGATCTGAAATCCCTTAGATCTTAGCATTTTTCAATAGGAAAACAAAAAAAACCAAAAACAACGGAAAAGCAAAACAAAGTCACTGTTCTATTGGTCATTTTAGCTTAATTTCAAGTTTGAGTGGTGTAATTCGATATTTTTATTCAACAAAGGGTAGCTGAGAATTAGAAGTTGTTTGCATTTAAATTCAAGTTCATTTTGCTGTTTTTTTGGGTACTGAGGTTCAAGGTTTGTTTTGGTCCGTTATTTTGAGTTCATGTGGGTGTGGTTGAGTGCTGAAATTGCAATTGAAGTTCTAAGTTCATTCCCGGGCCTTTGAAACTTGGTTTTGATTCGAAAATCACTCTTATTGTGGCTGGTTGTTACCTGTTGATTTACTACCTGCTGAGGCTGACCTTATTCTTCTTCTTTTGTTAAATTCCTCTATCAGGTACACACTTGTAGATCTCAAGCTTATGGAAATGAAGTAAAAGGCTATTTGAGTTGTCCTCTGAATCTATTTCGCTCTTGTTTTAATTTTGATGTATAAAATAGTCTATCCACTTGAAATCTGGTGTTGTTTGTTAATTGGAAATATTTTGGACTGTTTGTTTTTGAAAAATACTGCCTGGATTGTGGTTAGCATCTAACTATTGCTCTGGTTTAGTTTAGTTTCAACAAACAATAGTTTATTTTCACATGTAGTTTAATTTGTTAACAACAATTGGTAATTAGAGATTGCTTGCTTTTAACTTACATTATCGAGATTTTGATCTTAAGTCAAAAGATGTTCCTAGTCATTTCATGAAGTAATTTAGTTTCGCGTAAATAATATTGAAATCAATAGATAATTAAGTGTGAATTTCTAGCTAATATGGGATTGATTAAGAAATTAGGTTCATGATCAGCAGTGAGTAGTGCATCGTTCTTTAAATTGCTTAAAATATGTTGTGACATTCAAGTTTAAATCATTAGCTTCTCCATGTTGTTGCATTATTAACACTGGTTGGATCCTCGTAGATTGGAATTAAAGGACTGGTCCAGTGTTGGCCAATTTGAGGCGTGCAGGCCCAAGTCAGGGAAAAAATAGATGAATAATGTCTTGGACTTCATTGCTGGGGAAGGTTCAATCCCTCGATTTCCAGGTGGTTTGATATGGGTTAGTACAAACCCCTTCCTATGTGTCCAAGATCCCTGGGCTGGCGTACAACATATGGTGTGGGCCTTTCACGGCCCGAAGATGAAATGGCTAATAATTCTTTAGTAAATAATTGGTTAATTTTAGGCTTTGAGTTAGGTAGCGGGTCTTAAACTAAAATGTTCGTCCTTTTGTTTGGACCCGGACTTGAACATAAGGCACGAATTTTGAATATAATTAATTAGGATTTACTTTCGTTATTAGAGACAAAAATCAAAAATAGAAAATATAGTTATTTTTTAGGTTTATCCATTTAAAATAAAATGAGACGAGCCTCTCCAAATAAAATGCAAAGTTTCGAGGTCCTCAGTAAAGGTTAAAAAATATTTAGAAACTCGGGAAGGGCCGTTTAGCGCATTTCACGACCCTCCAAAAGATTACAACGAGGTAGACCCTATTAGGCGTGACTTTAATAAATTACATTCCTATACATGGGTGGGCATTTTATGTGGCCCAAATCCAAATCCTAAAATGTTGAATAGAGTGTGCCTAGGATTGCGGGTTCACTTGATACGGCGCAATCCAAAAACATACTTTAAACGACGTTCACTTTCTCAAATAAATATATATTAAATAAAAGCGGTAAAAAATAAAAATTGGCACATAGGTTCTTCATGTAATAAAATCAGATAAAAGCTAAATGCAACAGTTGAGCGACCATGCTAGAACCACGGAACCAGGGAATGCCTAACACCTTCTCTCGGGTTAAAAGAATTCCTTATCCGATTTTCTGGTTCGCGAACTATGAACAGAGTCATATTTTTCCTTGGTTCGAGATTCAATCGGTGACTTGGGACACCATTAACCTCCCAAGTGGTGAATCTGAATAATAATTATGAAAATCCCGTTCCGATTGTCCTTTTAGTGAAAAAACCTCCTTTACGCCCCTTCCTGGGGGTGTATAGTGAAATAGGAGGTGTGACAACTTGCACCTTCAGTAGCTGATAGACTGACTTCATTAGAACTTGTTTCTTCTGCCTGGCTTCTTAGAATGTATAGACCATCATTTTCTCTACCAATCGCTTTCACCTTCCTAGTGAAGAGCTCCTGAAAGATACAAAAATCAGGAAAGAAAGCTACTAAGCATATCAATTCTTTTGTCAATTTAGATACTGAAAGAAGATTAAACTTGAACTGAGGGATATAAAACACATTAGTTACTGTGCTTATATTTGATATTGTACTGGCTCCAGTGTGAGTTACTTGAGTTACATCCCCATTGGGCATGAAAACTCTTTTTGGATGCTGAACTTGCACGATAATAGACTTATCCAACAAACCTATATCTGCTACCATGTGATTGGCAGCACCAGTATCTATCGTCCATTCTTTAAAGTACTTGGATGTACCTGCTATATTTGCACTAGAATTTTTCCCTGTCTGTCCTGTTTTGTTGTTGTTTAACAGCTGTAGGATCTGTTCATATTGCTCTTTAGTGAATGTGCAAGTTTCTATCTGGCCTTCTAGATTTAGTTGACTGTTTATTTTTTTACTCATAGCCTGATTTCCAGCTTCTATTATTCCAAACAATTGATCAAACATGTTTCCATTAGACTGATTATTCTGTATACTATTCTGTATACTATCCTCATTTAGAACATTGTATGCAACTGCATTATCGGACCTTGCACTTCCATTGTTTTCAGTCATTGAATTGTGAGTTCCAGCTCCCCCTTTCTTTCTGAGTTTGAACTCTGGGGGGTATCCCACAATCTTGTAAAAATTTTCTTTGTTGTGACCTTTGAGTTTGCAACAATCACATTGAACATTGTAATTTTTCCTTCCTTTCTGATTATACCTTTGATTTTCCCCCATTCTTGAGTACATAGCTACCTCATATTGATCAGATACATTTGTTGGATTTGCACCCAACAACCCTGCTGAAGCTGCTACTGTTTTTTGACTTTCATCACTGATTACCATAGCACATGCTTGATTAACAGTAGGCATTAGATTCATTAGCAAGATTTGACTTCTTGCTTGACTGTATGAATCGTTCAATCCCATTAAGAACTGAAACAATTTTAGCTTTTGTATATTTATCACAAAGTCTCTTGACTTTGCACAATCACAACCATGGGATGGAACTAAAGCTTCAAATTCTTCCCGCAAATCTTTTAACATTGAGAAATAGACAGAAACTGAAGCAGTTCCTTGACTTAAAGTGGCAATTTCTTTGTGCAGATTATAAGATCTTGCACCATCAATTTTATTAAATCGTTCAAACAAATCATTCCGCACAGCTTGTGCACTTGATGCATACATGATTCCACCTAGTAATCCACTAGCCACAGAATTCATAAGCCAAGAAAGAACTATAACATTAACTCTTTCCCAGTGATTCCACAAAATTTTGGGAAATTATCTTTAGTACAAGTACCATCTACTAATCCCAATTTATTTCTCCCCAGTAGAGCTACCCTCATTGACCTAAACCAAATTGAGTAATTTTCAATACCTGTCAGCTGAAATGATATAATATGGATACCACTGACATCTGCTGGGGATAGAAACAAAGGGTGATTATAATCTACATTATCCATTTGATTCACGCCTACCACTGGAGAAGGAGTTGGAGCTGTTGCGTACGTATCATTTGCTTGATTATGTGGAATCGACATTGTTGACCAAGAAGCTTGCCTCGGAGTTGAACCGCACTAGAACTTCTAGCTATGGCTCTGATACCATGAAATTGTATGAAGAACAAGAGCTGAGATGAAAAAAGAGAGGAAGAAAATATAGAACTAGGGAGAGAGAGAGAGTATTATTTACAGACGAAGGAGGAAGATGATATTATTAATTCTTTATTCTTAGTTAATTAAAGAGTATTACATGCGTGTATTTATAGTGACAATTGTCTAACTAACTTAACCACCTTCTCTATTTTTATTGGTGGAGACTAATATAGGAAAGTACTAAACTACCCTCTTAGGTGACTTCTTTCTCAACATATAAAATTTGTATGAAAATTATATTTATGTTGTATGATATTGTAGATGTATTTAATTGGATAAATATAATGTAAGAAAGTTATTGATAAATTATAAATAAGTTATATATTATATAATTTGTTGTATGACATTTATTTTTGTTATATATATTATTGTAGATATATTAAATTTATACGAAATTTATTTTTAAAAAAGAGAAGAAAATGGAAATTGTCCCATTTATTGCTTAATTATAGTTTTAAGTATTATAGTAGATAAATTTTCAGGCATGGGAGAATGGATCCTATTGTTCTTACCCAAATGAGAAAACGGGAAATATTAAACTTGTCCTATTCTCTTTTTTCCCTCTATATTTGCTTCCTTAGGTTAGATATTACTTCCGGTCCCAAATATTTGTTATGTTTTTTTTCTCTTCTCAGATATACCATAGTTGTTCAAAAGTTGCCAAAATTAAGCCACTTCTCATGTAAAGATAAATTTGAAAAATATATTATTAGAATCCGAAAAATATTCTAGCATGATATATTAAAACTACGGTATTATATACTGGAGTTCCAGGATAATTTAGTGGTCCAGCATAAGATGATGGAAATAAATACAAAGATGTTCCAATCTCTAATATATTATGCTGGAGCTTTCTGTGTGTTGGAGTTCAAACATAATATGCTGGAAGTTCATACACAGGCGCATCAATCTCCAGTATATTATGTTGGAACTTTCTGTATTGCAAGAATATAGTAGTTATTTTTCACTGACTTTGCAAACGCTGGCTATTTTTAATTACCAGTCAAAAAACTCATTAGCTCATGCTATTTTCACTAACTCTGATGGTGGCTCCAAAAGTGAGTATATTTCAAAATGCCCCATATATTTTTTTTAATTTGATGATCCATCATTGGGAGATTTGCAATCCTACCCTATATTTATGCCACCTTTTAACTTGTCCTCTATTTTTAAAAATTATTAATTTGATAGCCAGCTAATAAAAAATCTATACTAATATGACAATTACACCCATAACAAAAGATATAAAACCTACATCACGCATTAATCGCGTGATCTGCAACCTCATTCGTGAAAAAAGATCTCCTCCTCCCCTCTCAGCGGCTTTATTAAAAATAAATAAAAACTTATCACGATTCATCTTCAGAAGCATACTTGCATGAAGTTGTTTCATGTTGAAGCTAAAACTTCATGCTATTGTAGCATGGAGTTGATTCATGTTAAAGTTAAAACTTCATGCAAATATAGCATGAAGATGTTTCGCATTGAAGCTAAAACTTCATGTTAGTTCATGCTGAAATTATATATCCCGCAGTCTACAGTTTTGTCATGAGTTTTATCCGAAACTTCAGTCTAAACATGCTGAAGTTATTTAGTTCATTTACTAAAACATCAGACTAAACATGCCTAAGTTTTTTAGTTCATTTGCTAAAACTTCAGACTAAACGTGGTTAAGTTTTTAAGTTCATTTGCTAAAACTTTAGACTAACATGCTTAAGTTTTTGTCTTGCAATACGTAATTTTCTAATGAGTTTTTGCTAATGCATGCCGAAGTTATTTAGTTCATTTGCTAAAACTTCAGACACTAAAGTTATATAGTTCATTTGCTAAAATTTCATACAAAACGTGCTGAAGTTATTTAATTCATTTGCTAAAATTTTCAGGCTAAACATGCTTAAGTTTTCAGTTCATTTGTTAAAACTTCAAAGTAAATATGATTAAATTTTTGTCTTGCAGTAAGTAATTTTCTAAAAAGTTTTTGATGCGTGCTGAAGTTATTTAGTTCATTTGTTAAAACTTTATACCAAAACATGCTGAAGTTTTGTAACGCAATCTATAGTTTTGCCCTGAGTTTTATCCGCAATTTCAGTCTAAGAAAGCTGAAATTGTTTAGTTCCTTTGCTAAAATATCAGCCTAAATATGCTTAAGTTTTTGTTCAAAAGTTTGTCAATAGTCTTTTATTAAAAAAGAAGAGTAAAATTATCTTTTTAAAATGCTTTTAACCAAAAAATGGGTACGGATTGCAAACAGAAAAATAAAACGAATATAAGTTAAGGGCAGGGGCGGACGCAGAATTTTTATAAGCGGTGTCGCATTTAAAAAAGTGAACAAATAAATAAATTACTGTCACGATACACATAACAATAATTCTAATTTGAATCTTATTACAAAAATGAATTCAATTATAATACTACAATCTTCCTCGATAAGTTTTTATTTTTTGAAATGTATTTAGAATATTCTTGCTAGACGTAATAGTAAATACTGCCTTTTCTATATATAACACTAATTAATCACTTAAAAACCTTTTTATTATTTGATTTCATAAATTGTGTTCGGATTAACTCCATTTTCCCCTAAGAAAAAAGATAGAAAGAAAAAAATAGTAAAAAAGAACTTACCATAGATTATATGTGGAGGAAAAATAAGTTTTTTAACAAAAAATGCTGAGAATCTTACTCAGCTGCACAAGTTCTAACCCAGGACCACTCCTAAAAAAGAGAAGCACTTGACCAGCAGAGCTAACGAGAAATAGGTGTAAAGTTATGTCATTTTTTTTATTTAATAAGATATTTTTTGTACATATTAATAATTTATATATATTTAATAAATTTTTTCGATAAAGCAATGTAGAAGTACTGAATTCTCTTTTGAATAGGTCTTGAAAGGAGAAGGAAAGCTGGAATACCATTTTTGACGTTTACATCAAAATGCATTTATCCTTAAGGGAACAACCAAATATGGCAGGCCGTATAATTTTTACTCCATCATTGTTATGCCAATGGGCTTAATGACCCTACTTTTGTACATTGGGTGGTGGAGCTAAACTAAACAAAAGCGAATGGACTTTAGGGACAATCGTTATGAGCACGCGGCTGGACAGCTGTCAAATTTATCACACATGGCACGTCAGCATCAGCACTTGGTCAAAACGGATCCAATTTATTCTGTTTCAAGCGCGTGAGAATACCCGCGCATTCTAACCTTCACCTTCCAATACAATTAGGGTGTTCATCGGGCGGATTGAGCAGCTTTTTACTCTTAACGGTTTGGCTTAACGGTTATCGGCTTTTAAATGTATTAATCTGTTAGCCACCCGATAAGATATCGGGGGGATTGGTATCGGGTTAGCTTTTATAAGGCGGTTATTGAGCGGCTTATCGGCCTAACATACATGTTTACTAGAATTTGATAGATCTCTTCAGACAATTATAGATCAAACACCTATTCCAAGGGTTTTAGTTTTTTAATCAAATATCCAATAACCAAAATGGCACCTAACAAAGACCAACATCAAACTACTACTTAAGCTATTACCATGAAGCTCAAAGCAAAACCTATTTTGCACCAAATATACGTGATTTATTACAAAAATCAAAAACTAATCAAAAATGTTATCAGATACCAGTTGCAGCAGGTCCGAGGAAGAATCGCACCCTAAGGGTGTGATGTAAACAACCTACTCTAATGCAGGTATTTATGGCTGCTACCACGGCTCGAACTCGTGACTTATAGGTAACACAGATACAACTTTACTGTTGCTCCAAGGTTCGCCTTCGCATCTCCAAATACAATAGAGTAACAATGGAAAAAAATGATAATCAGATGTGATATCTGTGACCAAAACAGCAGACTGCTTAACAAACAGTTTGCTACTATCAAATCATGTCGCTCTCTACCAAATTTGTTGTCCTTGTCCTCCAACAAAGCTTTTAACTCCCTGGTATCCACATTAATATAAAATAATAACCTTTCTCTCTAAACAAGAATTCAGTCAAACAGTCATGGATAGATAGTGTGCTGCACTCTCTTTGCCTTAGTTCACACTCTCGTATCATACGAACGGGGAAGATATCACAATACTCCATTCCAAATCAAAGCGGTTGGAGAAAATATCAAACTGGTCAACATCATAGCAACCATAACATAAGTTGTTACTTAAATTACAATGAAAGCAACAGAGTAATCTTTCTCTTTTCTTAATTTGTTAATAATTTTCAAGGGTTTTAGTTTTTTATATTTAATATATATAAATAAAAATAAATTTTATATATATATATATATATATATATATATATATATACATATATATATATATATATACATATATATATACATATATATATATATATATATATATATATATATATATTATATTCTTAACGGGTTAACAGATTAGCCGTTAAGAAAATTGAATAATCCATCCCCAAACCGATAAGCCGTTAATAAAAAAAATTCAATCCGTTCCCCGTCCGTTAAGTCGTTAAGCCATTACCAGTAAACCATTAAGCTTCGATTTGGATCGATTTTCGATTTCGGATCGGTTTTGAACACCCCTAAATACAATACTATCAAAAAGACATCCACTTTGAAACCCCACCCTCTTCCCCGCCCTCCCAAAAAACACACAATATCCTGTCCAAATACCAAATGCACATTATGACAGGAGCTTTACTATTTATTTAAATTGCAATATGAAGAGTTCACGTTATTTGACATCCTATATTTATATTTGGACTCAATTATATTCAAATTCGTTTCAATAATTTTTATTGAGAATAAAACGTTCCATAACAAAAAACAACTTCATAAGTCAAACTCAAAATCTCTTAATTAAGGATTGCAAGTACTTATTACTCCACCCGTCTCAATCATCCTTGCTGGTTTATATTCGTTTACTTAACAGTATACTTGAAAATTGGAATATAAAATGACTTTGAATATTAAAAATGGTAAAAGTTGTATGGCAGTGCCATAGAAGAGTATCAATTCGAACAGATAGTATCTCATTTTCCTTTAAAAAAAAACCATAAAGTTCCAATTGATTACTGATTAGCTACTTTGAAAGGTTCTTTTGGAATAAGGAAATTAAAATTATATATTTTTCAATTAAAACATCTCTCGGGAATGAATTTCTTGAATAGAATTCTTTGAACAAGAAGAAAGAAAGAAAAAACAGTACCTAATTTTTCTTTTTTAGTATTAATCCTTTTTCTTATGACGAATATTGTGTTATTTGTTAGGTGTTTTCCATAATTTTGTTATCATATTTGGTTTTTCTATTTGTTGAAGGAAAGAGCAATATAATTATTTTAATTGGATTTTCCTTTTTTTAGAAGGAAATTATAATTCTCCTATATTTGGTCAGTCCATTTTCATGTAAGAAAAGGTTTGGACTTCTATAAATTGAGGATCCTTCCTTCTCATTCAGTAGCATTCACAATGTAGTCATATGGGGCTTGAGAGTCGTATTTAGGGGGATAATTTTACGAGACAAGTATTAGTGCGTCACTTGTGTTTGCCTCTTTGTGAGGTTATTCTCTCGATATTTTGTATTCTTTTTTATTATAGTGGATTGCTCATCTCCGTCGTGGACATATGTCAGCTGACCAAACCAAGTTAAATGTTTGTATCTCTTTTGATAAATTTCTCTTTTGTTATTGAATTTATCGTCGTTAAGAATTTACTTTGCTAGCTTTTGCATGACACCCGCTTTTTTCGGTGCTACCACTGTTTCATACGAGGGCTGAAATTCCAACATGGGATATGACGAATTCCAGGTAGAAACAACCTGTTCTTAAGAATTTTGGGTGATGTTAACTAAAACCTAAAACTGTTGCCAACTACTAAGGACTATACACCATTTATTGTAATAAAATAAACATAAAATGACTTAAATCTGAACCCACCCAAAAATTGAAGCACTTAACATCAATACCTATGTAGTACATATGTTATAGAATAGAGCACAATAAAACAATATAATAATGGAAATAAGATAAATAGGAGGAGAATATAAATGTTGTTTATATTCAAGTCTGTTGTTCAATAGGCGCAGATCACCCTTTTATAGGATATGTAAAAACGACTTCATAATAGTTACAACTCTTAAGAGAACACTGAGGGTGTATTTGGTATAGGAGAAAATATTTTTCGTGGAAAATATTTTTCAAGAAAATATTTTTTTGAAAAACAAGTAGTATTTTATTCATTTTCGGTGTTTGGTATGCAAATTAAGGAAAATGACTTTTCAAGAGTATTCATAAATAATTTAGATATAATAAATATGAAGGCATAAACTTTCAAAGTAACAACCTTCTGGACCCACAAATTTCATAAACTTTCGAACCGCTAAACATTCAAAACCGCAAAATTTCGACCTCGTAAACTTTATAATTTTCAAACCCGTAAACTTTCAAACACATAAACCTCCGAACTCATAATTTTGGAACTTGTAAAATTTTGAGCATTTAAACTGATAAATAATAAAACTAAAACTGAAAAATATATTTAATTTTTTTTCCCGAGGGGGGTGGGTGTGTGGGGGGGGGGGGATGGGGCAGTAAAACAAAAAAAAATAGAAAATTAAATTAAAAAATTTTTTGGGGGGTGGGGTAGGGTAGGGTGGGGGGATGCGTGGGGATGCGGGAGGGGGGGAGGGTGGTGCAGGAAAATAAAAAAAAATTAGCAATTTAAATTGTAAAAAAAAAATTAAGGTAATAAAATATTTTTTTCGGGGGTGAGGGGGGAGGAGTGGGGTGGAGGGGTAGTAGGGTAGGTAGCATCGGAAAAACTGAAATTTAAAAAAAATATCTTCTTTTGTAGAGGGATGAGGTGGGTTAGTGAGGGTGGGGAAGGTTGAGAAGGATGTTTGGAAAATGTTTTCCCTTCTCTTGATAAGGGAAATGTTTTCCTCCAATTGGAGGAAAATAAATTGACAAGAAAAATATTTTCCAAAATATTTAAGCCAACCAAACATGGAAAATTAGAAAACATTTTTCAGAAAATATTTTCCTTCGTACCAAACACACCCTAAATAAGTAAGTGCATAACTAAAATGATTCATTGAACGGGGATAAAAGAGTTAATGGAAAGCGAAGAAAATTCAAATGGACATTCATATTTCTTCATGGAAATCATAACACTTTTTAGTTGAATTTTCATTTAAAAGATAATGTGTCTCGTTAAAATCCTACTAAGAAAAACCAATAGAAAAAAGTCCAGTGCATGAAAAACACATTTTGTCATACATATTGAGTGTTGTCTCATTAACCATCTTAATAGAAAAACCTTATACACATGGTAAGTGTCAGAGGGGCGATTTATGTCACTCCGAAATCTGCCAGAGGTTCACCATTGTGCGGCGCAATCAAGCCCAGCCTTGACTTCAACCTTCCCAATATTTAGTCAAATTTTTAGCAAGCTTATACTTGGTTCAATTTCATGCAGCAAAGTAAAGAGCACACAATCAAATACGGGGAATTCCGAACATTTGTATTAATTCATAAACTTACAAAGGAAACCTTCACTTGACTATGTCACAAGTCGATCCTAGCCCACTTTGTTAAAGAACACAAGTCGTTCTTTAGCCAACATTAAGACCTGTCCAATGCCTAGCCTTAGTCCCTTTGAAACACTTACAAACCCTCATGTTTCACTCTTGTTTCCCTTTTTAATTTCACATGGAATACCTACATAAATTTGAGTAAGTCAGAGGCACCTATTTATAACACATAGACAACCTTTGGCACTTGACAACATATTGACACTTGTTGTCTACAGTTTTTGTCACTTAGCGGGCTAATGCTAAATCTATTGCTATCTTGTAGTTGACATCCCCAACTACATAGCCATGATCTACACGAAATGATAATGGATATAAGCATAAAATTGTCATGGGTACAAGTAGTTACTGTTGGACAATACGCTTTACGCTAGAGGGGGGGGGGTGAATAGCGTTTTAAAATTATTAAGCGTTTTAGTGCGGAATTTAAAAACTTTGCAGAAATTAAAACAAGTGCAGTAGAATAAACTTACACAATGATGTATCCTGGTTGGCCACAAACGTGGTTAGTCCAGTCCCCGAGAGACTCTCTCGAGATTTCCACTAAACTTGTCAAGCTTACGGGTGCTTAACAAACCGTTACAGCTGAGGACACAAGCCTCACCTAGGTGCTCGGGGATCACAATCCCAAAGACTTCAATTGCTCGGGGATACCAATCCCAAAGACTTCAATTGCTCGGGGATAACAATCCCAAAGACTTCAACTGCTCGGGGATAACAATCCCAAAGACTTCAATTGCTCGGGGATAACAATCCCAAAGACTTCAACCGCTCGGGGATAACAATCCCAAAGACTTCAACCGCTCGGGGATAACAATCCCAAAGACTTCAACCGAGGAATCACAAGTTCCTCAACAAACGAGAATCGCAATTCTCTTACAAAACACAAAACACACTCACTTTACAAAGCACTCCTCAATGAGTAGATATGAGTAGAAATAGTACGCTCAAGATCACAACAACTTAGCTCAATAGAATGGCTCTTCAAAAAGCTTTATGGATGAATGGAAAATGATGATCAATGTAAGAAAGCTTTTAGCAATGAAAATACTCAAAGTGTATATGTTGTTGTTGTGAAAACACTGAGTTGAAGCTGTATTTATAGGTGAAAAACTCAGTCTTACCGTTGTCTAATTGCCATTTAAGGATTGCTGAAATTACTCAGTGACAATCGATTGTCAAGACTAAACAATCGATTGTTTGCCTATCAGATTAAAAATTCAATCCCTGATTTTACGTCAACAATCGATTACTTCAAATAAATAATCGATTATTTATAACGTTAAGAAATCCTTTCCAATTTTTGGCATAAAACATCGATTGTCCGGAAATCAACAATCGATTAGTTTAACAACGTTCAGAAAATCTTTTCCAGATTTTAAGCAAAACATCGATTGTTAAATATCAACAATCGATTACCTGAAGGTAATTGAAAATATATGACAACGGTCAGCTTCAACAATCGATTATCAAATGGAATAATCGATTATTAATTAATTTCAAAACTCTCTGTCTCATATATAATCGATTATCAAAAGCCACAATCGATTATCATTTTATTTAAAATCACTGGGAGACATTTTTCTCATTCTAATCGATTACCATTAGTTCATAATCGATTTTTATGAGTTTTGAAAACTTTGCCTCAGTTAACAATCGATTATCATAAGTACACAATCGATTGTTATGCAGTTTGCAAAAACCTGATGTTAACTGACTTACTCACAATCGATTATCATTAATTCACAATCGATTGTCATGCAGTCTTGGCTTAGAGATACTCGATTATCATAAGTACATAATCGATTATCTTAGCCCAGATTTTTGAGGCATGCTTGGAAAACATTTTAACAAATGTAAATATGCATAGTTTAAAATCATTTGACACTTAATTTAAATATGCATGATTTTGGAAAAATAATTTTAGTAGAGAAGCCATGTTATGAGCCAAGTTGAGGAATCAAGATCACAATTAATATTGACTCAATTATAACATTTCTAAACTTTGTCTTGAGCTTCTTGTAATGCATCCATTTTGTGCTTGTCCTTGAGCACTGCTATATATCGCTTTTGCTTTGTTTGACATTTATCAAAACCTACAAAAGAACACACGTTTAGTATATTGCATTTGAAACGTGTTTCCAACAATTTCCCCCTTTTTGATAATGGCAAACATAAGCGGGATATATGCAATAATTATTTTGATAATCCAAGACAAGTGTAAAGTATGCAATTTGATGTTCCCCCTCAATTCATGTTCCCCCTCACTTTAAGCATGAATGAAGTTGAGAGTGATATAGCATACTTCTTGATAT
Source organism: Nicotiana benthamiana (assembly GCA_034376525.1). Classification (NCBI taxonomy): domain Eukaryota; kingdom Viridiplantae; phylum Streptophyta; class Magnoliopsida; order Solanales; family Solanaceae; genus Nicotiana; species Nicotiana benthamiana. Next base: position 80,526,414 of record CM067328.1, on the reverse strand, counting down.
ACTTCTTGATATCCCGTTTCTTCCCCCTTTTGCCATTAGCAAAAATATATACAAGGGAAGAATATGCAAAAAAAACATATGAAATAAACAAAAGTTTATTTATTGGAAAATAACATTACATGGGTGGAGCCAAACACAATAAAACGAACAACAACTAACCAACCAAGGAAAAACAAATCAAAAACAACAATTTCACATCATCAAAAACAACAATTTCATCATTCATCACCCCCATCCCCTTCATCATCATTGGGAGGCGCTTGATATGGCACCACCTGAGCATAGGCATAATGCACGTGATCAAAGTAACCATGGACCTCACGGGTTAATTGAGTAATTTGGTCAGAGATAGTCCGGAGGGTAGGCTCCTGAGGAGGATGAGCACGACGGGCTTGTCGATTTTGAGGAGGAGCGGGAGCATGATCATCATCATGATGAAAGAAAGACTCCGAAATTTCCCAGATTTTGGTGCTCTTTTTGAGAGGACCATTAGCAATATTGACCCCGGAAGCTTCAAGAAATTTCATTATTAAGAGGGCATAGGGGAGAGGTATGTCATCTCTGGTGGCATTGAACATATGAGATTGAATAAGCTTGCACCAATTGATTTTAACACAGGTGATAATGGCATGAAGAAATTTGGCATCCTCTTGGGAAATGGTGGTGTGATTGAGTTTACGGGGTTTGAGAACACGAGTGATGAAATAGAGAATGAAACGATAATTCGGGTCCATACCCTTTATGGTGGGACGACGGGAAGAAGACTCATCATAGGCGACTCCGGCTTGGCGGAAGAGATTAGCTTCATCAATCATGTCCCCGGCATCATTTATGTACTGGTAGATGTCTTCACCATCATGCGGAATGCCGGCAATGAGGTGGAGGTTATCTTCAGAAATTAGAATGGAAATGCCGTTAACATTGGTAACGAGTTCACCCTCATCATCTTTGTGAAGGTTGGAGTAAAAAGCTTCAACCAAAGTAATGTTGTAGTAGGGGTGAGTAAGGAGTAGGAAATTGAAAAGTTGGCACTCTCTTAGCATATTCGCGGCTGGAATGAATGGTGCAACAAGAGCGTTTGTTGAAAAGCGAGGAGGGAGAATAAGGCGTTTCTCAAATTTGGTTAAGAAACGGGTGAGCTCTTCATCGGATTCAAAGAATAGAACCGATCCATCTTGATATGGATGGCGAGAAGAAGAAGCACCTTGTTTGGAACGAGCACGTTTGGAGTTGCGGCTTGACATTTTTGAAAAAGATGTGCTAGGATTTTTCAAAGATAACAAGATAATTTGATGCTTGGGAGGCTTGAGTGAGTATACAAGAGCATATGTGCAGCCTATATATAGAGAAGGAATGAATCTTACACTTATTGGAAAAGATTTGAAGAGATTTGAAGAGCTTTGAAGTCTGAAACGGTAAAAATAAATTCACTGACCGTTCAACAATCGATTGTTTGAATAGAATAATCGATTGTCATTAATGAAAATGATCTGACACATCGATTACACGCCAAAAAAAATTTGAAAAAGATAGTCGATTGTCAAACTTGGTAATCGATTGTTTTTCATATTTATGACCTGACAGGAATCGATTGTAGAGCCAAAACGGTAACATAAGTTTAAAACAGATAATCGATTGTCAATATATAGTAATCGATTGTTTCACTCACAGAGAGTTTGGATTTTGGCAAATAATCGATTGGCAGAACAAATAATCGATTGTTTGGAAGGGGGATGCTAAAATGATGAGACTTAAACATTCAACAAGATTTCATGACAAAAAAAATTGAATCAACAAATAATCGATTATTGATACTGATAATCGATTGTAAGCATAAATAATCGATTATGATCGATTTTTCTTGTATCAAGACAATTTATACTTTCCTCTTACCTTTTGGGGGATACCTGCAAAATAGAATTAAACATCTCCGACGCTCAAGTCAGTAATCTATAAATGAAATAATAACTTTGAAACTAGTGTAGTCGGGTGAAAAACGTGAACTCTTAAGAATTTTGTCCTAGGATGTTTTTAAGAGGGTTTAGGGTACTTACCTTCCCTTCGACTTTGCCAATTACCTGATTTTGAACATCCTCCGTTCATTTTGGTCTTTTGGCTCATTTTTCAATTTAAGAAGCTTCTTCCACAATTTTGCCTTTGTCTTCCTTGTATTTTGTCTTTTAAATTTTTCGAAAATACTTCCGATTTTGAAAAAAATGCCTAAATCGACTTTTCCGTCTCTTCCTCCTTCTTTGTGCTTTAATTGAAGGAATTTTGAATTCGTCTCCCGTCAAGTGTTTGGAGCATCCACTACACTTGATTCCTTCAAGCACACCTGCAAAACAAATCAATGCTCTTTTGGTACCCATGCCATTTTGGGTCCTTGAGGGTTATGCAAATAACGACCATAATAATATGAAGAATCTCTATGCTTTGTAAAACACATAGGTGCAATATGACCTATACGATTGCAGTAATGACATACTACGTTCGGGTTGTGTTGATGCCTAGGTTGAGCCAACAAAGTTCTAGGCGAATGAAAATGATTAACACTAGACATATTGTTCCCATTTCTAGTATAATATCTAGATGGTCTAAAGTCATTAGTGCTAGACTTGTTGAAGGACCTAGTGTCATGTCTAGGTGTCTAAGCTCGTTCCTAGAGTTATTTCTTGGTTGCCGAAAATTACTATTTGTAGGCTTGTTTGCAAGAGTCCTAGATTCGGATCTAGGTTGTCTAAAGATATTAGTTCTACCCTTATTTTCATACATTCTAGCATAATGTCTAGGTGGTCTAAAAGAATTTGTTCTAGGCTTGTTTAATACCTTAGAGTTATTTCTAGGTGGAGTAGTGAAGTTTTTGTTTTTATGCCGTTGATTTTTCTTAGGCGTTTCTTTTTCAACAACTTTAGGAACTTCTTTACTACGTGTTTCTAATGTTTTCCTAAGTTCTGTGTTTTCTAGTTTTAAGGACTCACAAGCAGTACAAGTAGAGCATTTATCAACACAAGAGGCTTCATGCATAGTCTTGATGACTTGTCTAAGTTCTATACTATCATTTAACAAAAATTGATTTTCATTTGCAAGATTCTCGTTATCACGAGACAGATTTTCAACACCTTTTTGAGCTAAAGAAAGACGTTCTTCAAAGACTTTGTCTTTTAAAAAGAGTTGTTTTTGAAAATCCTCTTCTTGTAAAGAAAGAGTTCTTTGTAAATCTTTAATAGTCTTAGAAGCATTTACCAACTCATCATGCAGTTTGTTATAAGCAATTTGCATATCGTTAGATGTACTTACCTCGTCTTTTTCGTCTGCCATGAGGCACTGACCAGTTGATTCATCGTTTGTGCTGACCGCTTTTTGAGGCGTGTTTTCGTGCAATTTCTCAAGTTTGTCCCACATTTCCTTAGCAGTTTTATAGTGGGAGATTTTTCGCCAAAGTTCCTGGTTCAAGGCGTTATGTAATATATTCATAGCTTTAGTGTTGTATTCACTTACCTTATCTTTCCCGACTTTTGTCGTCAGTTGATCACTGTGTTTAATAGCTTGCCATAGATACAAATCGTTTGCCATTGTAAAAACTTGCATCCGATATTTCCAGACTGAGTAGTCGTTTTCGTCTAATATTGGAGGCGACATGCTGCATTCTCCTTCACCTATTCCTGCAAAGAAATTTAGAGTAGAAGCCATGGATGGTTCTCTCAAACGGTTAAGTTTTTCAGAGAGTATGGCTCTGATACCAATTGTTGGACAATACGCTTTACGCTAGAGGGGGGGGGGTGAATAGCGTTTTAAAATTATTAAGCGTTTTAGTGCGGAATTTAAAAACTTTGCAGAAATTAAAACAAGTGCAGTAGAATAAACTTACACAATGATGTATCCTGGTTGGCCACAAACGTGGTTAGTCCAGTCCCCGAGAGACTCTCTCGAGATTTCCACTAAACTTGTCAAGCTTACGGGTGCTTAACAAACCGTTACAGCTGAGGACACAAGCCTCACCTAGGTGCTCGGGGATCACAATCCCAAAGACTTCAATTGCTCGGGGATACCAATCCCAAAGACTTCAATTGCTCGGGGATAACAATCCCAAAGACTTCAACTGCTCGGGGATAACAATCCCAAAGACTTCAATTGCTCGGGGATAACAATCCCAAAGACTTCAACCGCTCGGGGATAACAATCCCAAAGACTTCAACCGCTCGGGGATAACAATCCCAAAGACTTCAACCGAGGAATCACAAGTTCCTCAACAAACGAGAATCGCAATTCTCTTACAAAACACAAAACACACTCACTTTACAAAGCACTCCTCAATGAGTAGATATGAGTAGAAATAGTACGCTCAAGATCACAACAACTTAGCTCAATAGAATGGCTCTTCAAAAAGCTTTATGGATGAATGGAAAATGATGATCAATGTAAGAAAGCTTTTAGCAATGAAAATACTCAAAGTGTATATGTTGTTGTTGTGAAAACACTGAGTTGAAGCTGTATTTATAGGTGAAAAACTCAGTCTTACCGTTGTCTAATTGCCATTTAAGGATTGCTGAAATTACTCAGTGACAATCGATTGTCAAGACTAAACAATCGATTGTTTGCCTATCAGATTAAAAATTCAATCCCTGATTTTACGTCAACAATCGATTACTTCAAATCAATAATCGATTATTTATAACGTTAAGAAATCCTTTCCAATTTTTGGCATAAAACATCGATTGTCCGGAAATCAACAATCGATTAGTTTAACAACGTTCAGAAAATCTTTTCCAGATTTTAAGCAAAACATCGATTGTTAAATATCAACAATCGATTACCTGAAGGTAATTGAAAATATATGACAACGGTCAGCTTCAACAATCGATTATCAAATGGAATAATCGATTATTAATTAATTTCAAAACTCTCTGTCTCATATATAATCGATTATCAAAAGCCACAATCGATTATCATTTTATTTAAAATCACTGGGAGACATTTTTCTCATTCTAATCGATTACCATTAGTTCATAATCGATTTTTATGAGTTTTGAAAACTTTGCCTCAGTTAACAATCGATTATCATAAGTACACAATCGATTGTTATGCAGTTTGCAAAAACCTGATGTTAACTGACTTACTCACAATCGATTATCATTAATTCACAATCGATTGTCATGCAGTCTTGGCTTAGAGATACTCGATTATCATAAGTACATAATCGATTATCTTAGCCCAGATTTTTGAGGCATGCTTGGAAAACATTTTAACAAATGTAAATATGCATAGTTTAAAATCATTTGACACTTAATTTAAATATGCATGATTTTGGAAAAATAATTTTAGTAGAGAAGCCATGTTATGAGCCAAGTTGAGGAATCAAGATCACAATTAATATTGACTCAATTATAACATTTCTAAACTTTGTCTTGAGCTTCTTGTAATGCATCCATTTTGTGCTTGTCCTTGAGCACTGCTATATATCGCTTTTTGCTTTGTTTGACATTCATCAAAACCTACAAAAGAACACACGTTTAGTATATTGCATTTGAAACGTGTTTCCAACAGTTACAAAAAGTTAACTGTCCACTACTTTGGCACATGCACTGCATGTGCATTTTTGCTAGCCAGCTACTGCATGCCCAAGGCTGGCATTGCGACCAATCTTGGCTCCTTTTGAAATTGCTCCGCACCAATGCCTTTCTTGCAACCCGCTGCTCACAACTTGTCGCACATGCCCGACGCCACTACCATTTGCACATGTCTTGGTCGTGTTTCTGCCTTGTTCATGTCAGCCCTTGTTTCACACATGCCAATGCTTGTATTTTACTTCACATAGATGTGCTTTATCTATCGAAAGCCTTTCCCACCATCCCGCACTGCTTCGCCTTTGCTTAGCCAGCACTTGGCATTGCCATAACCCAAAGTGCTTATGCCACCTTTGGCATGCGTGCCCCAACTTGCCCACACTGCCTTGTCAAGCCTTTGCCAAGCATATCTTGCCCTCCCAAAGGTCAATACTTGACTGCAATACCCCCTTGTACACATGATTATTTTTCCCACACATAGGCCAATGGCAAGGCCATCACGCACAATATTTGCTACAGCCGTGCCACGACCTATTTCAAAGAGTCAGACCCCTAACAATAAGCATCACATGTTTTACACAAATAATCTTTTCACTTGTCACAATATCCCTTGCTCCAATTGTAACTGCTTAAAGTTATGCAAAAGAAATATGTAAAATTTGGAGAATATTTGGTTGAAATCAAATATCTAAAGAAGCTAAAAAAATATACTTGATCGATTATACGCATTTTGATATTTATTTCACTTTGAAAAAAGTTGAAAATATGAGTGAGTCATTATTTCACTTGAAATATTCATCAAGCATATTTTTGAATGTATCATCACTGAAATACTGAACTTTATTGGGAAAAATCAAGATAAAATATCGAATTAATTATGTGCTGACATGTCATGACACGTGTATCAGTAAAGAAATGACAATTGACGAACAATAGTTAAAGAGGCATGAGCTTTAACATGCACGGGCAAAGATCCAAGAAAACCAAAAAGAATATGTGCTCGAAACTCTTGATAATTTGAAGAGACATCGAAAGAATGAACCTAAATAGCAAAAGAGTATAGATAGATATTATTTATAGTTAATGAGCATTAACTATGAAAAAAGTTATAGAATCTGTATTGAAACAGCTACGATTGACAATTATAGCGTTACATTAATTGTCATTAATTATCCATAATGACTCCATTATGGATGGAGAAAAATGCATTACTTAGAAATAGCTAAAAGGATACGAAATACTATTGGAATATACTGATTTACTTTGCTTTCTATGTAGCTATTATTTACATTAATTATTCCTATTTCTATTTGATTATCAATAACTCGAGTTCTTCTAAAAGCAAGATTTGACCAAACTCCTTATTTTTGGTTAAATAAATTGGTTCCATTATCGGGAATCTGATAATATCTTTCCAAATCGACTCTTTTATCAAAAATAATCATGTCGAATGTCAATGACAAAAACTAACACAATTTACCACTCCAAGAAGATCCACAACATTAACTGAACGAACAAGATGACAGAACCCCACCTCATTCGCCACAATATTCGCAGCGGCAATCACAAGAGGGGACTCCAAACATATTTGAATCGAATGAAAATGATAGAGTTGTAAATGAACAGGATATCGATAAAGCTCTTAAAAAATTAATTGCTCAACACGTCAACAACGTTCGCCGGGCTTTTACCAGCTAGTTGCCAGTTGCACCGCCAACATCAACTGTAAATAACAATAGTCTGGAAAACCCTTATTCTAGACTCGTTAATTCAGGCAGTGGTGGAACTCCCAGCGAGTCTCGTGATGGAGAACCAGGTAACACAATTAATTCTGATTTACAAAATTTAGTATTAACTTTGTAGAAATAGCTCAATGAGCAGAGCGACCGCATAGAGAAAACATCTGGAGTACTGCCTGTAATCAAGGGAATAGATATGCACAAATATTCATAACAACCTTGGAAGTCAAGTGCTGCTCCTCTACCAATTTAGAAGAAATTCAAGATGTCCGATATTCCGAAATACGATGGAACGACTGATCCACGAGACCACGTAAATACATTCACAACCGGTGTAAAAGGCAACGACTTGACCAAACAAGAAATTGAATTATTATTGGTCAAAACATTCTGGGAAACACTCACTAAGGGAGCATTAACATGGTACTCTCTTTTACCCAAAAATTCTATAGATTCTTTTGCTGATCTTGCAGATTCACTTATCAAAGCACATTGATCGCAGCGGACTCAACCTAAGGAAGAGTGGGCTCTAATACTTTTACCCAATAGTGGTATCGGGGTCAATTTTCCATAGGGAGCTTCAATTTGGAGTTGAGTGTTTGTATGGTCTAGGACTATGTTCTAGCTCCTAATTGATCTTCTAACATTTTTGGTTTTCTTTTGATAATAAACTACAATTTATCAATTACAAGTTTAAAGCTAAGCTATGCTAAGATATTGATTCTAAGTTGTATGCAATATAAAAAAAGGAACTAGGATCATGCATGTACTTAGGTGGTCAACTAACGGATAGAGATTCCTAATGCAAGAATGATGAATATGGGACTTATGCACCCAATGTCACACCTCTCGGTAGAGAGAGTGATTTTTCCCAATTGACTCTCTCGAGACCAATTGGATAGACCAATTTGCCCAAGCAACCTATGGTTCAAGTTGGGTAATTACTCTCTCGATATTTAACCCATTAATTGGGACTACCATTCTCATGGGTCCATCCCAATTCCTTGTTGGAATTAATCTTGGGGTCATAGACTCTCTTTCTAAAGAAGAGTCAAGACCCACTAAGCTAGACTTAGTATTTGCAACCACCAAATCTTAATGGAAACATAAAATTAATCCAAATAACAAATACCCTACATCATTCAATCACACCCATTAATTACCCAGACAAGGGTTGAGCCACAACCCTAGCTAATGGGTTTAGCTAGCCATAATTGAAATAGAAATTAAAAAAATTGTAGATGAAATTGATACAATAATTAACGACAATTAATCTACTCAAATCCACGTTAATATTAGAAGAAATTGTCCAAATAGGCTAAAACTATAAAGTCTCGAGTTCATCTGCTATCTGATAAAACAAAACTAAACCTAAAAAGTAAAATGTTCTATTTATACTACATAGGAAAACCGAACAAAAATACCCCTGAGGTTCTAGCGCGGACCGTGCACAAATGACGCGCGGACGCGTAGGGATTTGGGTCTTCATATCTTGCTTCTGACACTGGGGACTCGGACCGCACAAATGTGACACGCGGCCGTGTAGGGTGATAGGCGCGGACCGCGTAGAAGTGGAGTGCGGCCGCATAGGTGTTTTGGTCCAAATTCACCCTCTCTGAACTTGATCCATGTGGACCGCACTAATTAGGTGTGCAGCCGCATGGGCTTTTGGCCTTGAATGACTAAGTCTCGGACACTCTTGGGTGTGGACCGCGTGAAAAGGGCGCGGACCTCACAGCTTGATATGGAAAATGCATGGACTCTAAACTCTCCTGCGCGGCCACGAGACAAAGCAGTGCGGACCGTGCAAGTAGGCCTTGAAATAACCTAGCCTCTGAACTCTTCTGTACGGCCGTGTGACACATCAGTGCGGACCGCACAGGTTATTTATTTCCCCATTTCAGTTGTCTTTTGACACTTGGCAGATTTCACTCACTTTTGAGCCGATCTTTGATATTTTTCATTTTGTCACTCAAACCTGCAATCAAGCGCAACTTATAAGCATTTTGGGACTAATTTATGGCAATTAATGCACAAAGTTTAGGTAAGAATGGGTATAAAATATGTAGAAATCATAGTTATCAACTCCCCCAAACTTAAACCTTTGTTTGTCCTCAAGCAAATAAATTGAGACCTACCCCTCAATGGATAACACCCAAGTAGTTCCTGCTTATCCTAAGGTAACCTCAACAAGAATCAATTGGGACTAACAATTGCCCTCAATGCGAATGCATCATTAACACATTTAAACTTTGAAAACTTGTGGATCGAGTGTGACACAAGAGCATCAAGAGTTGACACATCTCACCAAGGAACCTTTCTCAATTACTTTGGTCATTGTAAAACCCAAACTCACATATCCTCGCCTTTCCCTAAGTAAACCTCACCCTTTAGAGTATTTTGCACACAAATCGAGGTGAATGGACTTCTCTCTCATCTCTCACAAAGAAAAGGCCCTAAGTCCGGCTCTAAGTACCATATTCTTGCCCCTTATGTATGTATCCACTAATGTAGGCTTCCCTTAACTCAAGATCATGTAGGGCTTCTAAGGAGTTATTGTGAAGGCTTTGGGTAAAAGTATGACATGTTTTTTTTTCAAGTGGGTTCAATCTTCCCTTAAGAACTTCTTTTGATTTATTTTGGCACACTTTCTTGACTCAATTGAGTAGTTCACTTCTTTCAAGGGGTTAGAGAGACACATTGTCACTCTTTATTTTGCAATTCAAAACTTTTCTCCTTTTGTCTACTTTTCCATACCTTTTTCACTTTTTGTTGTCCTTGGATTCCCTTTTTGGTTCTTATTCACTTTTGTCTTTTTGTCTTTTTCATTGCATTCCTTTTATTTTGCTTTTGTGTCTTTTTACCACATTGATGATTTTCTTGTCTCTCCCCTAAAATTTAGACATTTTCCATTTACTCAAGGGAAGATTTGGGTTCCAAGAGAGGGTCTCATTAAGAACGGGTATAGGCTTGTAGCTTGGTTCATGAAAGCAAAAGGTTTAAGGCTCAAAAGGGGTGAACGAGGAGTTATTTCATTGGTAGGTCCTGGAAATTGTTCAAATTTTGCATTTTGGATCAAGAAAAGCCTATAATCACGTCTCAATCAAGTTCCACCTATGATTTTGCCTCAGCAAACATTCGGGGCAAGTTCTAGACCATCGGCTCGGTACTTGGGCTCACGATTCAAATTCCTACTACACATACTCAAGGATTTCCAAAGACGGAGTCGAGGGCCCACAACGATCTTAGATATGATTCAAGCGCACAATGGCCCAAAACCACATGATGATGGTTTGGTAAACACAAGATTCTCAAGGCCACAACTTACACCATCATAAACACAACATAATGTCTTTGACCATATGATCAAAGGCAAATGTGCTAGGCCCAATTGAAGCTTTACTTGAGGTACCCTTTACTACAAAATCTTGAAAATCAAAAAGAAAAATCACTCAAACCCTTAAGAAGGTTGTCATGCCATTTATCATTGGGAAGAGCCACCCGGTTCGTACAACACTCTACCCTTGGAAAGAACCGTCACATTAAGACAATGAAGGGCTTACTGCAAATGCCAAAACACAACAAAAAGGCTACGAGCCTAACTTTGCAACTAAAATGAAAATGAAAAATTTTAACGGGAATATAAAACCAAAATGAAAACCGAATGAATATGTACAAAAGGGGAGTAGAATATACAAATAGGGGCGATGAATATATACATGAAGTTGAAGAGCATCTAGAGTGAAAAGTTATATATAAGCCATCTACAACTATGAATGTACTGAAAGGAAAAAGATATATACAATAATCCAGAGTATCAATCAAAATGGTAGGGCCACATCCTGACAAATAAAAACTAGCATTGTCCCCAATGCTAACTATCAAAATAAGCACCAAAATGAAGGAAAGTACATAGAAAGGACCCTCAAGCCTCATCCATCACCCTGTGCTGGTCAGTTACTCCTAGGTCCTCTGTACTGGCGAGTACCTCAGACTAGTCCCCAGCCTACTGCTGGTGTGCTGCTGGGTCAGGTACCTGCTCCAGAACTGGCTCAACAACTGGTGGGGCAGTGGAGGGGCTCTCCTGAACCGATGCTACCTCAAACACAACTCCCTTAGTGCTAGGGAGTTTACTCTTCTTCCTCGGCCTCTGCTCCTCCTCATGTACGTGTGCTACTGCTGGCTCTACAGTCCCCAAATAATAGGTCAATTGGCAACTGATCCACCATGAGCTTGTCCACATCCCTCTCAACTATGTCGCTGAGTCCTTGGAATCCTTCTGCTTCATCAGCTTCTTATGCTCCCGAGCCAATTTCCCCAACTCTTTGCTATGTGCCCCAACCACCTTAGCCAAGGCATCCTGCATAGCCATCACCTTTTCCTGGTTGGCCAGGATCTTCTTCAGTGCATCCTCAATGGAGGAAGGAATCTCAACAGTGGCTGGTGCTCCCTCTGTCTGTACAGCAGTGGTCAATATAGACAACTTGGATGTCACAGCTGACATCCAGTTGTTCAAACTGGTAAGGGAATGGGTGAGTTGGTTTGCGGTGAACCGGTGAGTCTTTGATGACGAGACTACTAGGTCAGCTGCAATAGAAGGACCAACTACTGACGACGGACCTGGAGGCAATGCCTCATCAGTAGCAGGAATGGTGGAAGGCTCACTGGGCTACTTAATGACCGCTGGCTCCTCAGACTGGCTAGGTGCGGTGGAAGTGGATGCCATATTATTCTTGCCCCTCTTCGAGTTGCCTAGACCCATCTCACAATACCATGAGTACGGGGCCACCAAAGGTACCTTAGGTACCTTGACATCATATTTTGTTTTCTTCACTTTCATTTCTCTGAAGTATAAAGAGAGTGTGTTTGGGAAGGGGTAGTTTGTTTGGGTCTCCTGCCCAACTGTAGAAATCACCCTCGACATAATATTACCCACATTCAGAGGGAAACCCACCATGATAGATGCTACCAAGACAGCACGATGACGGGGAATGGAGTGATCATGTGTAGACGGGTTAAGACGACTACACACGAAAGTCAACCACCCTTTGGATTCAAAGTTGAGAGTGTTCCTAAAGATCTTTTCATGTGCTTTCAACCAGACAGGGACTGCACCCGGGGCTGCCAAGTGCTCGGCCAACCAAGGACGAACCTCCTCCTTCTTTACCTGCTTTTCTAAATATTACGATTCATCCTCTTCTTCGAACCCCGAGAATTCATTCAATGATTTGCCATCAAATACAACTGTCGTGTCCCTCACTTTTGTTTCTTTTGCGTCCCGAGCTATATGGTGAACATTGGCGTAGAACTCCTTCACCATATACTCGTTAGCCATCTCAACACGTTCTTTGATGAAGCCCCAACCCTTGCTAGTGCGGAATTGTGCTTGCACCTGAAGGTTGAGCGGGACAAGATCCGCATCTACGAACTGGCTCTTTGGAATTAGCTTTCTCTTGGGCCACCACTCCCGGAATTTGTGGAAAGAAACCTCGCTAACAAATCCATCTGCCCATGCCTCCGATTTTCTAGTGCGCTCTATCCCCCCGAGCTGTGGATCACCTCCCTCAGCATACCCTCCACTTTCCCCTGATAATGAAGTTGTGGGAGATGTGGAGTATTCTTTTCTTCTCTTGCTATGGACTGATCAGACGAGTTCGAGATGACATTAACCGACTTCTTGGAGGAGGCTACATTACCATGATCTGGAGAAAGGAAATCACGGAGCTTAAATGAAGTGGACATGTGGGTGGGGGCAGACTCCGAGGCTCCGTGAAGGTGCATACTCACTCCCCCTGGAATGAGATACAACTCTATCAGCTTCCCGAATTATCTTCCAGGTTTTCTTTATTAATTCCCTGGTTTGAGGAGTGAGTTTCACAATCCTCTTGCTTTTCCCCTCTCGGGAGGAACCACCTCTCCCGGTTTGTTTTTCTTTGCCCGCTCATTTTTGAATCATTGTCTGCAAGGAATACACGTCTAACATTTTCAGTTGAAGCACATGAAATGAAATAAACAAATCAGTTGAATGCAACACTTGCAGACACAGTGACACAGACAGAGGGGCGCAGACCACACCAAAAGGCACGCGGTACGCACAATATACTGACGCCCACACATACCTCTCTGAATAAACCGATGCGGTCTGCACTGATTTGGACCGCGGCCACGTTGATTCAGCGCGGACCGCTCAGAAATGGTACGCGGTCCGCGCAGGTGAAATACCCAAATGTTGACCTCTCTGAACTCTTCACGCGCAGTTTGACTGCTTTGGATCGCAGCCGCGCTGGGCTCACGAGGAGCGCACACAAAAGCACGTGGACCACGTAGAGAGGCTCATCATCTCTTAACCAGAATCACACGGAGCGCACACAAATGTTGCGCGCCACATAGGGATAATTTAATTGAGCCTGGTGTTTGTTCAATTAAATCCAATTTTTGTTCACCTTTTTGGGTCCGATCTTTCCCTACTCAGTTATTTAACAGGATTCCATGCCCATGATTAAACAAAAACACACAAAAATCTAAGCTAACAGTTAAACTAAGAAGAAAAAATGGAAGTAAGAAGTTACACTAGTAGAAAGCAATTAATAGAAACAAAAATTAGATATGATTGAAATGAATGAGAGTTGTTACCAGAGATTAATGAGATTTCAACTGTGTGCACAATTAGTCTTGATGAACAATGAAAATAATAGCTCAGGTGCAAATTTGGAGAAAATGTTAAAATGAGGCCCAAGGCCTCTATTATGGAAAAACCCTAGGACCCAGTACCTACCTACCAGCACGGCCGCACAAAAAGGTACGCGTACCGCGCTGGATTTTGCATCCTTCACTTCAGCTGTTCAATCCACGCGGACCGTGTGTGCGGCCGTGTAGAAGTCTTTAAAGACTTGGTACTTTCAGCCGTCCCAACATAGACTGCCATGCTTTGGTGCACGGCCGCGTGGGAACTTTGTCAGAGAGCATGTAATTCTGGGTCTTCCAGTGCGAACCGCAATGAAATGTCATGTGGCCTCACTGGGTCTTCTGGGCCTTAACCCTTCCGCTGCTAAAACTTATACGGACCGCACTGTTTTGCTGCACGATCGCATCAGCAATATTCAGGTTTTTGTACTATTGCCCTGCATTGGTTCATCATTATCCATGTAACACTTTACAGACTATCAGCTCAAAAATCCTACTCTACAACATAAATTAAAGAAAGAAAAAAATGGGTTGCCTCCCAAGAAAAGCCTGATTTAACGTCGCGGCACGATGCATGTTACCATCACACTTAAAATGAATGAGTGTCACCATGTGGCTATAATCAATCTTTCCCAAATAATGGTTGACACGATGCCCATTGACCCGAAAAACTTCACCATTCTTGTTTTTGAGATCAATGGCACCAAAAGGAGTTACACCAACCAGTTCAAAAGGACCGCTCCACTTAGACTTCAGCTTACCCAAAAATATCCTCAACCGGGAGTTGAAAAAAAGAACAACTTCACCAACTTTGTATTCCTTCCCTCGCGCATACTTGTCGTGAAGGTGCTTCATCTTGTCCTTATACAGGGACGAGCTGGAGTAAGCATAAAACCTAAACTCATCAAGTTCATCCAATTACCCAACCCAGATATTTGCTGCAACATCCCATTCTAAGTTCAACTTTTTCAAGGCCCACATAGCCTTATGTTCCCATTCTACCGGAAGATGACAAGCCTTCCCAAACACCAACCGATACAGAGGCATACCAATCGGAGTCTTGAAAGCTGTACAATAAGCCCAAAGAGGATCATCCAATTTCTTCGATCGGTAGGTCCTATTTGCCTTGACAGTCTTGGACAAAATACTCTTGATCTCACAGTTGGACACCTGAACTTGACCACTCCCTTGAGGATGATAAGAAGTGGTCACCTTGTGATTTACCCCATACTTGGCTAGCAAATAGTCAAAAGCTCGGTTGCAAAAATGAGAACCCCCGTCACTCATGATAGCACGTGGAGTGACAAACCTCGTGAATATACTCTTTTTCAAGAACGCTACCACACTTCGAGATCCATTGTTGGGAAAAGCAATGGACTCAACCCATTTTGATAGATAATCAACCGCTACCCAGATATAGGTGTTGCCACAAGAACATAGGAATGGTCCCATAAAGTCTATCCCCCAAACATGGAAAAATGTCAACCTCTAGAATTGTGTTAAGGAGCATCTCATCTTTCTTAGAAATCCCTCCGGCACGTTGGCATTCATCACATCTTTTGACAAAGTCATTGGCATCCTTGAATAAAGAAGGTCAATAGAAACCACAACTCAACACTTTAGACGCCATCCTCGCCCCACCATGATGGCCACCATAGGGTGAAGAGTGACAAGCTTCCATAATACTCAATTGCTTTTCTTCGGGAACACACCGGTGAATTACACCATCGGTGCAAATTTTGGCTCATCCCAATAGTATTCCAAACAATCTCGCTTGAGATTCTTCCAAACAATCTCGCTTGAGATTCTTCCATATCGGCAAACCATGGCATGTCTAGCATTGAAACCGAGAGGAGTTGTTCATCCAGAAAAGCATCATTTATCTCAAGGCTGTCCAAAGGCCTCCCTTCCTCCCCTAATTGAGACAAGTGGTCCGCCACTTGATTTTCACTACCTTTTCTATCAACAATCTCCAAATCAAATTATTGAAGACGAATCACCCATCTCATTAACCTCTCTTTTGAATCTTTCTTAGTCATCAAGTACCTAAGGTCAGGGTGATCGGTATGAATAATAACTTTGGCCCCCATAACGTATGGGCAAAACTTCTCCATGGCAAAAATAATGGGAAGCAATTCCTTCTCGGTGACCGTATAGTTCCTTTGAGCTTCATTCATTGTCTTACTTGAGTAGTACATAGGATGGAACATTTTGTTGATTCTTTGCCCCAAGACCACCCAACATCACTAGCGTCGCACATGAGCTCAAAAGGCAAGCTCCAATTTGGTGCGATAATGATGGGGGTAGTCATCAACTTTTGCTTTAGAAGCTCAAAATCCTCCATACATCTCTCATAGAACACATATTTGGCATCTTTCTCTAGCAATTTACACAACGGGTTAACTACCTTAGAAAAGTCCTTGATGAATCTTTGGTAGAAACCCACATGTCAAAGAAAGCTCCTCACCCCTTTGACAGAATTAGGGGGAGGGAGCCTTGAGATCACCTCAATTTTTGCCTTATCAACCTGAATCCCTCTTTTTGAAACTTTGTGACCCAACACAATTCCTTGTTCTACCATAAAATGGCATTTCTCCCAATTGAGAACCAAGTTTGTGTCTTATCATCGGGCCAACACACAATCCAAGTTTTGCAAGCATTCACCAAATGAGTCCCCAACTACACTAAAATCATCCATGAAGACCTCCAACATGTCCTCCACCATGTCGGCGAAGATTTCCATCATACATCATTGGAAGGTCTCCAGAGCATTACATAATCCAAATGGCATTTGAGAGAAAGCGAATGTGCCATATGAACATTTGAAGGTTGTATTTTCTTGGTCTTCCGGGGCAATGAGAATTTGATTATAGCCTGAATGCCCATCCATAAAACAATCGAAAGCCCGGCCCGCAAGACGATCAAACATTTGGTACAAGAACGGAAATGGGAAATAATCCTTTCTAGTCACCTTGTTCAACTTTCGGTAGTCCATGAATACCCTTCAACCCATCACAGTACGAGTCGGAATAAGTTCATTAGTCAAGCAAGAAGAAAGAATAACCGGCAAAGTCAAATTAGGACCAAGAAATTCATACCTAGGGTGACGAGGAAGTTGTTTCAACTCTAACATCAGTGGCTCCTCAATAGATGGCTTGGTGGGTGGAGTTTTGCGATTTTCAAGATCAAGAGATAACTTCCTCGGCTCATAAGAATACGAGCCCATGCCATGTAATCTGTTCACACACTCCACCATTCCGGCATCATCATCAACATCCATGTTCAATAGCCGCCTCAAGGTGGTCCCCAACATTTGCCGTTGTGCTTGTGTCATCCATTATCACCTCCGTGTCAATGTTGACAAACGATCACACTTCACTGCTATTTGGATGCCTCATTGATTTGCACACGTGGAACACCACCTTTTTATCACCAACACTAAAGGTCAATTCTCCCGCTTCCACATCAACCAAGGCCTTCCCTATTGCTAGGAAGGGCCTTCCAAGAATGACAGGGACCTCGAAATCCACTTCGCAATCCAAGATCACGAAATCAGCAGGCAATATGAACTTATCAACATGAATAAGGACATCATCGATAATCCCCAAAGTCCGCTCCATTGACCATTCCACCATTTGAAGCCTCATAGAAGTAGGATGAGGTTGTCTGATACCTAAGGTCTTGAAGACCGAATATGGCATGAGATTGATACTTGCCCCCAAGTCACATAGGGATTTTGCGAAATCAGCACTTCCAATGGTACATGGAATTATGAACGCTCCGGAATCCTCTAGCTTTGGAGCCATGGAGTGTACAATGGAACTCACTTGGTGCATCATCTTTATTATCTCGCACTCCATCGATCTCTTTTTAGTAACCAAGTCCTTCATGAACTTTGCATACCCCATCATTTGTTCAAGTTCCTCCACTAAGGGCACATTTATAGTCAAAATCTTCATCATCTCAATGAATTTTTTAAAATTGTTGTCACCTTTTTGCTTGGTCAATCTTTGAGGATATGGCGGAGGAGGTCTAGGCAAGGGTACTTTAGCTTTTGGCACCACCGGTTCGAGCATATCAATGACGTATTCCCTAGACGGGTTCACGACCTCTTGCGTCTCCTCCTTACCCTCATCAATTTCAATTCTCACATCATCACTTGCACTTTGTTCAACAACATCCTCAACTACCAACGGGATCTCATCATTTTTCAACTCTTCTTCATCAACCACAACTCGATTACCTCTTGAGGCTTGCACATTACCACCTCTTCTGATTCTCGTGGTCACCGCCATCACATGATTATTATGCCCACCCTTAGGGTTTACTACCATATCACTTGGTAGAGCGCCCTTTAGGAGAGTGTTGAAAGAATGCAAAATTTGCCCGAGTTGTACTTCCAAGATACGGATTGAAGTGTTATGGGAGGTCAATTTAGCACTGGAGTCATGATTCTTCTTCATCATTTGATCAAACATGCTCTCTATTCGACCCATGTCAATTCCTGACGAACTCGACCCTTGAGATTGAAACGCAGGTGGGTTGTTGGATTGTTGATACATTGGGGGCCTTTGAAAGCATTTCCCCCTATTACCTTGACCACCATTATTATCCCACCCACCTTGACCACCATTGTTGTTGTTCCAATTGTTGTTCCCGTTCCAATTACCTTGATTCCCCGAGTTATTTCTCCCTCAATTGCTTCCTTGATTGTTATTGTAATTCCAATTTCCACCTTTTTGATTGCCCCTATTACTTGGGGTCTCCATTGTTGATTACCTCTATTCCCTTGGTAGTTTTTGACATATTGGACTTGCTCGCTTTGGTCATCAAAACATTCATTTGAATATCCACCACTATCATCATAGTTGTCAAAATTTTCTTGAGGTTGTTGTTGCCCTCTTTGACTTCTTTTCATCATATTCACTTCCTCCATGGCATTGACTTGGCATGGATTTTGAACTTTTTGAAGTTGCGCTTTAGCCAATTGTTTCATTGTTGTTGTAAGTTCGGCAATGGCTTGGTCGTAATCATGAACTCCTTATGCAAGTGTATAACATTAGGATCACCTTGAGGAACATTAGCCCAGCTTTGCCATGCCGAAGAAGTATCGGCCATTTCATCAAGAACATCACAAGCTTCATTGTATGGAAGCTTCATAAAATTACCACCGGCCAACTGATTGACAATGCACTGGTTTGTTGTGTTTATACCCTGATAGAACGTCTCTTGGATCATAACATCATTCATATCGTTGTTGGGGAACTCTTTTACCATCGTTTGAAATCTCTCCCATATCTCATGTAAAGGCTTATTAGGCTCTTGCTTGAAAGCTAGAATCTCATCTCGAAGAGCCGCCATATGACTAGGAGAAAAGAACTTGGAAATGAATTTATCCGTTAACTCATTCCACGTAGTTATGGAATTATTTGGGAGTCTCTCCAACCAATCCAATGCTTTCCCTGAAGTGAGAAGGGGAACATCCTTAACCTCAGTGCATCTTCCGAAACATTTGTTAGCTTGCTCCCCCAACAAGTATCCACAAACCCTTTCAAATTCTTGTATGCATTTTGGTCCAAGGAGCCTGTGAAGTACCATCGTTGTTCGAGCAAAGTGAGCATGAAATTGGTGATTTGGAATTTCCCCGCGCAGATTCAGGGAGGAACTATTGCACTTGTGTACCCTTGATTGGGTGGAACTCTTGGTGCCACTCTTGGTGGAGGTGGAGGAGGGTCTGGTATGTTGTCATTAGCATTAACATTTGCATTAGCATTTCTACCCCGTCTTTATGTTTGGGGTAAAACCTCCTCTTGTTCTATGTCTTCCACCTTCTCCACTCCCACTTTGATAGTATCTTGTGCGTTTAAAGCCATTGGTACCTGAGTGAATTAACACAAATAAAGTAAATAAAAATAAGGAAAAAGAAGCAAAACACAAAACTAGCCAACAAATAGTCAAACACCGTAAAGCTCCCCGTCAACGGCGCCAATCGCAACAGACTCAACCTAAGGAAGAGTGGGCGCTAATACTTTCACCCAACAGTGGTATCGGGGTCAATTTTCCACAGGGAGCTTCAATTTGGAGTTGAGTATTTGTATGGTCTAGGACTATGTTCTAGCTCCTAATTGATCTTCTAACATTTTTTGTTTTCTTTTGATTATCAACTACAATTTATCAACTACAAGTGTAAAGCTATGTTATGCTAAGATATTGATTATAAGTTGTATGCAATATAGAGAAAGGCACTAGGGTCGTGGCATGTACCTAGGTGGTCAACTAACAGGTAGAGATTCCTAATGCAAAAATGATAAATATGGGACGTATGCTATAACCGTTGCACTTTTGTATCCACTCTCACACCTCTCTGTAGAGAGAGTGATTTTGCCCAATTGACACTCTCGAGAACAATTTGTTAGGCCAATTTTCCAAGAAACTTATTAATTGGGACTACCATTCTCATGGGACCATCCCAATTTCTTGTTGGAATTAATCTTGGGGTCATAGACTCTCTTTCTCAAGAAGAGTCAAGAACCACTAAGCTAGATTTAGTGTTTGCATCCACCAAATCTTAATGGAAACATAAGATTAATCCAAATAACAAATACCCAATATCATTCATGCACTAAACAATCACACCCATTAATTACCCACACTAGGTTAAGCCACAACCATAGCTAATGAGTTTAGCTAGTCATAATAGAAACAAAAATTGAAGAAATAGTAGATGAAATTGACATACTAATTAACTATAATGTTAATCTACTCAAATCCACATATATATTAGAAGAAATTACCTAAAATAGTCTAAAACTATGAAGTCTCGAGTTCAACTACTATCTGATAAAATAAAACTTAACCTAAAACAACTAACGTTCTATTTATACTACTCAGGATAAATCGGACAAAAATACTCCTGAGGGTCTGGCGCGGACCGCGCACATATGATGCACGGCTGCATAGGGGTTTGGGTCTTCATATCTTGCTTCCGACACTGGGGATGCGGACCGCACAAATGTGACGCGCGTCAGCGTAGGGTGATGGGCGTGGACCGCGTAGAAGTGGAGTGCGTCCGCGTAGGTGTTTTGGTCCAAATCCACCCTCTATGAACTTGATCCACGCAGACCGCACTGATTAGGTGTGCGGCCGCGTGAGCTTTTGGCCTTGAATGACTGAGTCTCTAACTTTATTGGGTGAGGACTGTGTGAAAAGGGGCGTAGACCGCACAGCTTGACATGGAAAATGCAAGGTCTCTAAATTTTCCTGTGCGGCTGAGAGACAAAGCAATGTGGATTGCGCAGGTAGGCCTTGAAATAACCCAGCCTATGAACTCTTCTATGCGGCCGCGTGACACATCAGTGCGGACCGCACAGGTTATTTTGTTCCCCACTTCAGTTGTCTTTTGACACTTGGCAAATTTCACTCCTTTTTGAGGCGATCTTTGATATTTGTCATCTTGTCGCTCAAACCTACAATCAAGCGCAAGTTGTAAGAATTTTGGGACTAATTTATTGCAATTAATGCACAAAGCTAAGGTAAGAATGGGTATAATATATATAGAAATCACAGTTATCACGCACTCGTGAGCTCAAAAAGTAAAAAAACGAATGGAGAGTATTTTAAAAATAAAGCAAGGAGATTTGGAGCTGCTCAAAGAATTCGTAGACTATTCCAGTGTGAGAGGATTATGTTGCCATGTGTACCTGATAACTAGGCTGCTATGGCGTTTGCCACAAATCTAAAATAGAAAAGTTCATAAGCCACGAGATAACTCAAGGAAAGTCTACATGAATTTCCAGCAACAACTTGGAATGATGTTTAAAATAGATAAAACACGAAGCTGCTGATAGAAGAAGATACCATCACTCAGTCTCAAAAAGAAGACAAGGTAAGTTCAAGACGTGCTGAAACTGAAAAAATGTCCTGTAAAAATAGGTACGATCTCTACATGGGACCAAAAAAAGAGACACGTGTTCAAAGCAGGATAACTCAAGGTACAATCATAGATCGAGAAATAGAGAGTCAGGCTCATCACCAAGGTTTGGAAAAGAGCAAAACGCACGAGAGACGCGGATTGATGATAAAAGCTCGAAGTCGAAGTTTGGCGGTTAAAATTCAACATTACCATATCAGAGTTTGTAATAGTATTAAGAAACATGGTAGATAAGGTGCGATCGCCAAAGAAAATGAGATGAAACCCAAATAGGAAAAATCCTGATTTTCTGTGCGAGTTTCATAACGATCATGGTAGAAAAAATGGCGGATTGTAGATTGTTGCAAGGTGAAGTTGAACATTTGTTAAAGCAAGGATATCTAACCGAATTTTTAGTGAAAAGGTAAGCAAGCGTATATGAAGAATAGGCACCATCCTCCTAAACCCCCTTCACCAAAAGAACGGTTAATGTTATAAGCAGAGGAGACAAAATTAATGGCGTAAAATATACGGCTGCCAAGAAGGTTTCAAAAATTATATTCACACACGGGAAGCGAGTTTGACATGTTTTGGAAGAAGAAAGTATTGCATTTGATGATGTAGATGTAGATGGTGTACTAGCCCCACACAATGACACGCTGCTGACGATAAGCCGATACCCAAGGTGCACACCTTGTCTGGTTTTGACAACTCGAGTGTCATAACAAAAGAGGAGATAATACTTACCACATTCGCAGAAGGAGTTTTCAAAGACACTAAATTTTAGGTGGTAGACACGGACATAGCTTATTATATGATTCTTGGTAGACCATGGATTCATGAAATGGATGTTGTTCCATCTACCCTGCATCAAATTGTCAAATTCCCTTCACAATGGGAATACGAAAAATCCGTGGTGACCAGCAACCGTCTAGGAACATTAATTGTGTATTAGATTCAAGCGAAAAAATGAAAAAAAAAAAGCTATCACAGAATCCAACTGAGGATGCTGCAACACAAGCCTCAGCTGAACATAGGCGAACAAATGTAGACTTGAGGCCTGATTCCATCCAAGACCCAGAGGAAAATGAAAATATCAAAACAACGAATGAAGAATTGGAAGTTGTAGTACTATTTCGACCCTAGCCTGAAAGGACAGTCTACAATGGGGCCAACCTAAGCCACGGAATGAAAGGTAAGTTGACTGAATTTTTAAAAACTAACGTGGATTGTTTTGCCTGGTTCCATTCTGATATGGCGGGAATACCTCCAAAGTGATGACCCACAAGTTAAATTAAGATCCATCATATCCACCTGTCAAACAAAATAAAAGAAACCAAGGATCTTTCAAAAATCAGGTGATTCACGATGAGGTACAAAAACTTTTAAAAATTGGGTCCATCCGCGAGGTAAAATATCCAAATTGGTTAGCTAATATTCTAGCAGTAGTACCTACAAAGAATGCTAAGTGGCGAGTTTGTGTAGATTATACTGACCTAAAAAAATCTTGTCCTAAAGATTGTTTTCCATTACTGCATATAGATCAACTAATTGATCCCACCATAGGACATGAATTGTTATGTTTTTTAGATGCATATTCAGGGTATAATCAAATAAAAATGGATCCCATAGATGAGAAAAAGACATTATTTACAACATATAGGGAGAATTACTGTTACAAAATGATGTCATTTGGTCTCAAGAACATTGGAGCCACATACCAAAAGTTGGTGACCTAAATGTTTCAAGAACATTTAGGGAAAATCATGGAAGTCTGTATAGATGATATGTTGGTGAAGTGAAAACAAGCAGGGGATCATATCCAATACTTGTCTGATACATTTCAGATTCTCCATAAATCAAACATGAAGTTAAACCCTGAGAAATTTGCATTTGTAGTTTTGTCGGGTAAGTTCTTGGGATTTTTTGTTTTTAATCGTGGCATTGAAGTAATTCCCGTGTAGATTAAAGATATTGAGGAAATTCCGGATACACTGACAAGTAAAAACAAAAGTACAGAGACTGACGGGAGGCATAGTAGCTTTGCGAAGATTTATTTCCAGATCATGAGAAAAATGCTTCAGGTTCTTTTCAGCTCTAAAAACGCAGGATCAGTTTTAATGGTTTGAGGAATGTCACAAGCGCTTAAACATTTGAAAGTATACTTGTCAAATCCATTGTTGCGTGCAAAACCAAAAGATGGGGAGAAACTACTCATCTACATTGTTGTTTCAGAAGTAGCGGTGAGTGTTATGGTAGTTCGTGGAGACCAAGGTACAATATCCAATTTATTATGTTAGTAAGTCATTATTAGATGCTGAGACTCGGTATCCTCATCTAGAATTATGGCATCTAGGAAAGTAAGACCTTATTTTCAATGTCATCGAATCTCCATAGTAACTGCCTACCCTTTACGTAATATATTACATAAACAAGAGTTATCAGGTAGATTATCCAAGTGGGCCATAGAGCTAAGTGAATACAACATTACGTATCAACTTAGAACTGTAATAAAGTCACAGGTGTTAGCAGATTTTATGGTGGATTTTAGCCAAGTACAATTAGAAGCAAAAAAGAATTATAGGTATTCAATGGGTCTAATACAGGAACTTGGACTTTATTTATTGATGGTTGATCAAATGTAAAATGGGCAGGTCTAGGTATTGTTTTGGAACCACCTACGGGAGAAACCATACGACAAGACATAAAATATAACCATATTACTAACAATGAGGCAGAGTATGAAGTTGTGACTGCAGGTTTAGAACTAGCATGGGAGCTTGGCATATAATAGGTCATAACCAAAAGCGATTCACAACTCGTAGTTAACCAAATGATGGGGACTTATACAGCCAGAGAGGAAAGAATACAACAATACCTGGAAAAAGAACGTGATCTGGTTAGGCAATTCCAAATCTGGAAAGTCGTGCAGATACCAAGAGAGCAAAATGCCAAGGCAGACGCCTTAGCTAATCGTGCATCTGCTGCAAAAGCAACAAATGACGAATATGCTTCTGTAATTCATTTATTTCATTCAGTACTTGATCAAGATAATAATAAGGTAAATTTTAATAAAATAAAGATAAGAAAAAGGCTCAAGCATTCCGCAAAAAAGTTGCTCGATAGTGTTTAAAGAAAGGTAATACTAATATTAAAATGTTCGGTGGTCCTCTAGCAAGATGCCTCGGACCTTCTCAAACAGAGTATGCGATGAGAGAAATACACAAAGAACATTGTGGAAATCACATGGGAGGAAGGTCTTTAGTAGAAACCATGATTAGAGCCGGCTGTTATTGTCCTAAAATTGAAGAAGACGCGGAACATTTTGTAGCTAAATGTGACAAGTGCCAAAGATACGGTAATAACATTCATCGTCCTGCTGAATTATTACATCCAGTTATTGTACCATCGCCTTGTATGAAATGGGGGGTGGATATTGTGGATCCACTACCCAAAGCCAAATACAAGGTAAGATTTTTGCTAGTACTCATTGATTACTTTACTAAGTGGGTAGAAGCAGGAACTTTTAAACATGTATGAGACAAAGAGGTCAGGGATTTCATTTGGTGAAACATCATATGCCGATTCGGTGTACCAAAGGAAATTGTATGTGATAATGGCCTGCAATTTTTAGGCATGCAAATCACAAAAATTTTCAGAGTTGGCTAATTGAAAGAATTACTTCAACGCCTTGCCATCCGGTGGGCAATGAACAAATTGAATCAACGAATAAATTCATTATCAACAACTTGAAGAAAAGGTTGGAGGAATCTAAAGGCAATTGGATAGAGGTGTTACGTGGAGTCTTGTGGGCTTATCAAACAACAACAAAAACAAGTACGGGGAAATACCGTTCTCACTTGTATGTAGAGCTGAAGCCTTAATTCCAGTTTAGAGAGGGTAACCAAGCACGAGATATACACAAGCAACTGAGGAGTCAAATAAAGAAGAGATGCGAGTAAACCTGGATTTACTTGAAGAAAGGAGGGAAGCTAAATTAGTAAGGATGGCAGTGCAAAAACAAGTTATGGAATACTTCAAGATTGGTGACCATACTCAAGAAGGTTTTCCCATCAACGAGGGTAACTAATACAAGAAAGTTAAGTCCAACTTAGGAAGGACCTTATAAGATTCACGGTATCGCATGAAAAGGAGCATATGAACTGGAAATAATGGATGGCAAGATTCTACCTTCAAATTGGAATGTTGTTCATCTGAAGAGATACTATTTCTAAGGAAAGAAAATAGCCACGGGCAAGTACAATCATTAATAACTTTTATTTTTGAATTGCTAAAATTTTACTAACGACTTTAGATGAAATGCACAAAGCTAGCCCGCACTAAATGATGAATTACGACCTAAAAAGCCACGTGGAAATAACATAATTCTTGGTCTAGGGTTACAACCATTCTGATAGAAATTAAATGGGTTAAGCAGACTTCATCTAAAATCGTATCTCTGATTCCCGTATGTTTTTCCTTTTTAGGAAAAGGACAGCATAGAAGGAATCAAGTGCTCGAGATTTTACACTTCAAAGTTCAAACACTTGGCGGAATATATAATATACATATGATATATGTATAACGAAGGCAAAGAAGACTGAAAAGAATTAAAGTTCAAGTCAAGCCCAAAAGTCTACTCATCAAATGTATCAAGTTCAGAGCAAAGTCACGATCCAATAACACAAGTCAATCAAAAAAACCTTTATATAGGTTTCAAAATCTTATGAATGTCTAGGTTAAATGCAGTATTTATCCATTGGTTATAGAAAAACCCTTGGCTTTTATTTCCTTTTTTTTGCAAATCTGTTGTAAAGAAGACAGTTACGAAAAAAGTTATAGAAGATTTTTGAATACATGCAAGATATTATTTAAACTTGAAAAAGTTCAAATGAAAACCTTATCAAAGTTATTTCAGGAAACATGTGTGTTCCTATTTCGTTTTTCTTATATTTACATTGTTATGAAGTTGTGACGTCTTCTACATTAAGCGTCGTATATAAAATGACCCTCTCTTATAATTTCACGTCTGATTCAAAGATACATGAAGTTAGTAAAGAATTTTATAATAAAAATATAAAAGGGTAAGACGAAAACCCATGAATTAAAAAGTAAGACCTTGAATTTATATAATGAAACAAGGCAAAAAGAGTAAAACAGAAACTCAAGATAATTAAGTTGAAACAAAAACTTTATAATATTAAGACTAAGTCATAAAATGATTATCATATTTTTACAAAATGCCCCGAAAAGGTCTGAAAACTTGTCATTTCTAAAAATTGAACCCCAAGGGACCAGGGGTAAAACCACATTCCACCAAGAAAAAGAAAGAAAGAAAGGGAACTTCATAAACTTTCACCGGGAGCAGAAGAAGAGTCTAAAACATCATCATCGGCAAGTTCAATTTGATTTGAAGGAGCTGGGACATCCACTGCGCCTACATTAGCTTCAATATACTCAGGAGTATCAGCCATAGGATAAGAAAAACTTTGGTCTTGCTGAGTTTTCACAATAGTTTCCTTTATCTTAGCTAACTCTGCATCCAAATTAAAACCTTCTTGGCTAGCCTCCACTAGGGTATCATGGCATGTAATTAAGATATCCCAACTCACTTCAATAGTAGTTTTGTCCTCGATAGCTTCATAATCCTTCTCCTATTGGTCAATCTCATTTTTGAGTTCTTCCTTCTTGGCCAAAGAAGCATCATAAGAAGATTGCAAAGGGGAAATTGTACCCTTCAAAATCTAACCTTATCAGAAGATACACGAAGATCCTCTTGGGTCTGGGTTAGTGTCTGAACAAGTTCACCTGCATAAACTTCTTTTTCGTTCAGAAAATCCCTCAATCCTCTAATCTCTTCACTGGCCTAGGAGAGTTGCTCGAAAAACAGATGTCTACAGGAGAGTTTTATCCTTGCCGGCCTAGTATAAAGAAGCCTTCTCGACTACTAGCTCTGATTCCATGACTCTTAGCTGCTGCTTTAAGGTACACTTGCTTTCTTCTAGAACTTCCATCTCAAGTTATAGACTTTCATATTGCTCTTTCCAATTGTCTGCCTCAATTTGATAATCAAGCATTAGCTGCTTCTATGAGAAACCTTCTTCATCATCTATGTGACAATAAGATTGATCTAAAAAATAAGAGAGGGG
The DNA here is from genome assembly GCA_034376525.1 of Nicotiana benthamiana. Lineage (NCBI taxonomy): Eukaryota > Viridiplantae > Streptophyta > Magnoliopsida > Solanales > Solanaceae > Nicotiana > Nicotiana benthamiana. The sequence continues at coordinate 80,498,369 of CM067328.1, read as the reverse complement.
TAAGAACCTTAATATAAAGAGAAGAGAATGGAATAGTGTAAACATGATCAAATACCTTCAGTGATGATTGAACTATATCATTCATCCAAGTCAAAGAGTTGTGACACTCAAGATTGGACTTTTTGACTAGACCAATCAAAGGTTTTAACCATACGTCAGCCCGACCTGAGTTTTTCAAGAAGATTATCATCGGCGGGGAACTCAATGGTAATCTACTTCATCGCTCCACTTCTACTCGAAGAACCAACCTCAGTATGAGGGCCGGTAGTGGTGGAAACTGTAGAGGAAGTCATAATAGCTTGGGGTGGAGCAGAAACAGTAGCAGTTACAATTGAAAAAGAACGCACCACAGGAACAGACATAATAAACTAGGCAAGGGGTAATTCATCAGAAAATATATCCAAATTCTCACTATCAAACCCATGAGAAAAAATCTAATAATCAGGGTCACGAGCTGCCGCTGGAGCATCATCATCAGAGCTCACCAAGGCGGCTTTAATATGCTCGGCTATGGAAAAACGGGGAGGAGTCACTTCATCATCTGAAAAGACGCGTCTTCTGGCCCTCGACCTTTTAACCAAGGAACTTCCATCATGTTCCTCCTCCTCAGAATCATGGGTTGCATTAACTTTCCTTTTCGATGAACAACTCAAGATTATCTCTTGAGCTCTTTCCAAAGAAACTCTAGAAGCCGCAATTACTTCAACACTTACACCACATATGGGAAACCCTGATAAAAAGAAGGGTCAAACAAATTCTAATGGAAAGATGAATGAAAAAATGGGGGGGGGGGGTGGGGAGGGGGTTAAAACATTTACCATGAGTTTTAACCTTCCAACCAAACCTATGCAAAAGATTTTTCCAAGATCTACCTTCCATCGGAGCAATAGTCAATAACTTCTCTACCCAACAATGAAATTGAAATCTCGTCAATAGTTCCCATGGTTGCTAAAAAAGGGAAAATTAAACAACCGCGGGAAAACTAAACCCTTTCAAATAAAAAAAGAAAAATAGAAAAAGTAAAACTTACGTGCAAAATTCCATTTTTCAGGGAATGTTACATTTTCTTCAACCACTAAACCAATAGTAGGGGCAACAACAAATCTCGTATACCAGCCGTGGTCCTTGTCATACTCATGACTTACTAGCACTCTCTTACTTCTGGCCACTAAAGTGAAGATCCCATGTCGGAAAAGCTTGGGGAAGTAGAGATGGATCAAATGGAAAAAAAGTAAAAGGCAAATTAGCCAACCTTGTTAAGTGCCTTAAACAAGCAACAATCCTCCACACAATGGGGCCAATCTGTTCTAGACAAACATTGAATAAACGATAAAACTCAACGATAACATAATCAATGGGGGGTTTAAAATTCAGTATAAAGGGGTATGTATATACAAAAGAAAACCACATCAAGTAAGATGTAATTCGTTGATTTGTATTAGGAATTATAATAGGAAAATCAGATCTCCAATGGAAATCTGTACGAACAACAGAGATAAAATCTTTGGTGATTTGAGAAGGGTAAACATCAGCACTATCTAAATACGACATAGAAGAAACTTGGTTTCTAATCGATTCTGTATCAGTGTAAAAATATAATTCAACAGGGACAATTTCATTTACTAAAGGCTCACGAACGGGTTCATTAGAGTCTTACTTCTAGATGAAGGTCTATGGGAAAGAGAACCCCTAGTTCTAGAAGGAGGAGTAGAACTCACTGGAGGTAAAGAAACACCCCGCATAGATGAAGACCCTAAACTACGCAATCTTCCTCCTCTTCTGCTTCTAACAGGTGCAAGAGGAAGTTCATCAACAATGGGGACTCTTCGAGGATTAGGGTTTGAAGAAGACATGGTTGTACGAAGAAGAAGAAAACAAGATTGAATATTCTAAGATAGGTAACTTTTTATGAGAAAGACAAAGACAAAAGCTGTATTTATACTCAGAAGCAACCATCAAAGAAAAAAGGTGTAATGATAGAAACATCATGATGGAAACTGTCGCTTCGTAATAGATGAAGCGCAAAAAAGTCCTAAAAGATGCTGAAGAGTTGCAGAACCAATAGGAAGATGTCACACGTCACGAGAATTAAATGGAAGTGACATATGAAGCGTCAGTTCCAAAGAAGGTATAATGGCGGCAAAATTCCCGCTTTAATAAGATCCACTTCCCAAATATTCTATTTATGGATAAATGGCAAGTGGGGGGACAATCTGTATTGCGAAAAATCAAGTTAATATATCGAATTAATTATGTGTTGACATGTCATGATACGAGGATCAGTAAAAGAATGACAGTTGGCGAAGAATAGTTGAAGAGGCATGAGCTATAACAGGCATAAACAAAGATCCAAGAAAACCAAAAGGAATAGGTGCTTGAACCTCTTGATAATTTGAAGAGGCATCGAAAAAATGAGCTCGTATAGCAAAAGAGTATTAATACGTATTATTGGTAGTTAATGAGCATTAATTACTGAAAACGTTATAGAATCTGTATTGAAACGGTTATGATTGCCAATTATAACGTTATATTAAATATTATTAATTATCCATAATGACCCCATTATCGAAGAACAGAAACGTATTACTTAGAAATAGCTACAAAAGGTGAGGAATAAACATTTATAAGGACACGAATACTATTGGAATATACTGATTTACTTTACTTTCTATTCAGATATTATTAACATCAATTCTTTCTATTTTTATTTAATTTTCTGTAATCGGAGTTCTTCTAAAAATAAGCTTTGACCAAAATTCTTATTTTTGGTTAAACATGAACTCTATTATTTCCAAACATTTATGTCCAAATTAATATTTGAAAATGCTGATTTTGATGGTTTTAGAAGGCAGGAATGAATTTGAAAACCGACATATTGGTAGCAAATGTAGGAATAAGGTTAAAATATGGGATTAAACAAATTGGTATTGGTATCTTTTTGTTTTGAAGTCAAAAAGATTCCACGCTTTTATGCATGCTCATAAAAGCCATGTTAGGCACATGCAACTGACCAGCTGTGTGATGCTTATTCACGACCATGCATTCTCATCATCTTCTTCATATACTTCTGTTTATAATTGACATTTTGATGAATATAATTAATGCTGTTGCAAATATTTATTATTCAGAAATCACTGGTGCCTTTTTTGAAATAAATCTTTAAAAAGAGTAGCTCGGTGCACGAAGTATTCTGTGTTCATACGAAATTTGAGGAAGCGTCTCACCCTAAAGGAGGTGTTATACAAGTCGTTTGTGTTGGGATTAAAAGATTGATGAATGAGAAATGAAGGGAAGAAAGCGAAGGGAAAATGAGTTCTCTTTTGCTTCGGAAAGAGCAAGTGTCCCGGTGGAAAGAAAAGTGAATGTGCTTATTTTGAGAAAGCACTTCTCTTGGTGTTAAATGGGTTGGAAAGAAAGTAAGCCATGTGCTGTCGTTGCTCGGGTTCGACTTTAATTAATTTAATTAACTAACAAAAAATTCAACCCGAAATAATCCAGGGTGACGTGACCTGGTCGGTTTCCCACATGTTCCAATAGTCATAACTCCCTTTTGCTTTGGAAAGAGCAAGTGTCCCTCATATATTGGTGGTGGAAAAAAAAGTAAATATGTCTTGATCTCAGCATCTTTCCTTACGAAATATTCTGAGCTTCTTCTCATTCTTCTGCACAATTAAAATTTCAGTGTGAATTACAGCCTTTGAGTGGTACGGTGTTTCACTGGCGTTTTTGGTACTAACACTCTGGTGAGTTAAATTGTTCTATTCTGGGAGGATAATATTCCAGCACATCGGGTACTTAAGAGGAATAATTTCTTTAAGGACATATTGTGCATTCAGTGGCCTCGATTTTATTCCCAAATTATATTTTGACATTCTGTTACTACTAATTTTCTGTTTCATTATTTATTATAGTAATACAGATTGAACAATAATAACAGTCTATCCTAATACAGGTATTAATGACTAATTTCACAGATGAAATAATTCCTTACCACTACTAAATTATTTCTTATTTCTTAATGCGAGTAACTTAGGTTAATAATCACGTATTAATTTTCTATTTCAAAAGAAAGTCATATAATTTTGATGAAAAAGTCATTACTGTGTTGCCTATGAAATTTATCCTAATATATTGAGGTAAGTTGTAAAGAACATGAGAAATTAAACAATTACATTGATTTGGGTGTAGCTAAATCAAATGAGGGATTTGTCCAATATAAATGTCACATGTCAAGAATACTTCAATGTCATTTACTTAAGACTGGCATTGATGACTCTTAGAAGCCATCGTACACTTAGCATTAATTAAGTTTTTCATAGTTACTTTGTTGGTTTAATCTATTGGTAATTGAAGAGGATGCAAATTAAATGAGACATTCTGATCCTCTCTTTCCTGTATTCCTCTAGTTTGATTCAAGAACAGGATCAACCAAACAGCTATTTTTGGAATTTCCTTATCCTGAATCTTAGGTTGATTTTGGGGTTCAATGATCTTAGAAATCCCTAGCTAGATAGGTTATGACTATCTATAACAAGAGTGTTGATAGGTCCACACTACTTCAGATAACCATTTATGAGTGTGGTAATATTCTTAATTAGAGATCTCGAGTTCGAATTATGAATATGAAATATTTTTTTGGTGAAAAACATTTTCTCCTTTAATAAGCCTTATACAGTGCAAACCTAATACGAATATCAAACATCAAATATAAGAAAAATAGGCACTATCCCAATAATAAGTAACAAAGAAATTAAGCTGAAGATGGGCATGAGCCTAGAACTATCAGCATTCTAAAGTCATGCCCACTTGATAGTTTCTGGAACCAACCTAACAACAAAGCATATGCACATGAATGAAAACACAATTTGTTTAAACATTATTGTGACGACCCAAAGGGTTATTACCGTAATTCATCCCTTTCACCGTGCTTTCGAAGCCTTGAAAAACCTCTTATTTGGTCATCTCAATTTGCATGCGCAGTTCGGACGCGAAGCCGAAAAACTATTATGTGGAAATATATGAACTCTTTGTTAAAAACTATGAATTTTGATAATAATATTGATATAGTTGACTTTAGTCAGATCGGACCCGGATCCGTGATGTGACGGTCCCGGAGGGTTCGTAAAAGAATATGGGACCCAGACATATTTTCGGAATCGAAATCCGAGGTCCCAGGCTCGAGTACGGAACTTTTTAAAGAAATTGTTCATTTAAAAATGATATGAAAAATTAATATAAAAATGAGTTAGAAAGTGATGATATATGGCTCGTATTTTGGTTTCGACGCTCGGTACAGGTCATAAATGAGCATTAAGAACTATCTGTGCAGTTTCGTTGAAAACGGATGTCGTTTGACGTGTTTCGGACCTAAACATCTGAAGTTGGGAGTTTATGAACTTTGGAAGGAAAATGATGACTTTGAGGTTTTATTCATTGATTTTGATGTTATTTTAATGATTTGGTCGCTCGACTGTATTCGTACGATGCTATTGAGTGGGTATGTGTGTTTGGTTGGGAGCCCCGAGGGCTCGGGTGAGCCTTGGGTAAAGCCTGGGAGGTATTAGGCTTGGAGGAAAGCAATTTCAGGTGTTGCAGACACCAGTGCGACCGCGGTCTTTTCCGCGCGGTCCGCGCTGGGGCCACACGGCTGGCGAGGCACTTCTGTATGATCCGCGTGGGTGAGTCATGTTGGGATACTGGTTAGCCAGCGTGGCCGCACACCAAATCAGTGCGGTGCGCACTGGGGGGTTTAGAGAAGCCCCAGTTTTCATTCCACTTGGCGCGGCCGCAGCACATATTTGTACGGCCTGCGTCCGGTCATCAGAAAAGTATAAAAGTCCAAACATTTCCGCCATTTTTTCACTTTTCAAAAACCCAAAACCTAAGGAGCGATTTTCCAAACAACTTTTCTTCTCCAAAACGATTGGTAAGTGATTTCTAACTTAATTTTCCTACTCCTTAACATCTTTTAACATAATTTCAACTTCAATTAAAGGTTTCCACAAATGAAAATCTGGGGTAGAACCTAGGTTTTCTTAAAATTGGGGATCTGGACCTCAATTTGGGTCCGATTTGGAGCTTTCGAGGTAAGTGTTTGTTCTAACTTTGGCTTGAGGAAATAGGATTAGGACAATATTTGATATGTGCTATGTGGAGTCGGTGTATAGGTATGGTGACGGTTACCTATAAGCCCGAGTTTAGCATGACCGTGAGTCGTAGTTACTATTAAATTCAAAAGAGGTGAAACAATTGAGTTAATTACTTGTTAAATGAATTATGAAGTGATAGTTGAGAAGCAAATGAGTTAAAGAAGGAAGTGTGGTATTTTTCTCTTGCTGGGACTTATTGTTGATTCATTTTCCTTTGCTGGGACTTATTGTTGATTTGTTCTCCCTTGCCGGGATGTTTAATCTTGTCGTATATTCCCTTCCGTGATTGGTTGTGGCCATTGACTGGGTGAGGAAGAGAGATTATGCACGAAGGGTCTTTCCGTGCCATGCTTTGATGATTATGCATGAAGGGTCTTTCCGTGCCATGTTTTTTTATTATTGGAGCACGAAGGGTCTTTCCGTGCCTTGGTGTGATAGTTATGTGAGGAAAAGCACGAAGGGTGATGTCGTGCATTTATGTTTGACAGTTTGGTGAGAAGTGAGAGTAAAAGAACGAAAGTTGGTGCCGTGCAGTGGTGGATTACTTGCTCTTTTTCATTGATGATAACTATTCAATTTCCATCTCTCTGTTCGTGGTCTCATATCTAAATTGTTACATCCCACGGCATGTCCCCCCCCCCCCCCTCTTATTAGTTGTTTAAAGTTTTGTATATCTTTCCGTTTTTGCACATATATCTGTATAGGATAATTGTGGTAGGTCTGGTCTAGCCTCGTCACTACCTCACTAGGGTTAGGACAGGCACTTACCAACGCATGGGGTCGGTTGTGCTGATGCTACACTTCTGTGCCTTTTGTGCACAGGTCAGGAGACAGCTTACGGACCGCAGAACTAGATTGGGAGCGTGCCTTCAGTCCAGAGACTCCTAGGTAGTTCGCTGGCGGGCGCGGGACCTGAGTCTCTTCTATATCATTTATGTATGTTTTCATTGTATCAAAATAGACTCCTTATGTATTTTCCTTCAAACTCTTACTTGTAGTATTTTATAGTAGTTCGTGAGTACTGTGATACTAAATCTTGGGTAGAGGGTGATGTTAACTTTTTTCTCAATTCTTTTCATTTAATGTTAATTTTAGACTTCTGCTTAAATTTATCGTTTTATTTTTATCTTGTTGGAAATTAGTTGAAAAGTTATGTTTAAGTTGGCTTGCCTAGCTCCGATAGTAGACGCCATCATGACTCCCGATGCTACAAAATCTGGATCGTGACAATTATAATCATTAAGTTCTAACGAAAGGACAATGTCAAATGTACATTATCTGAAGGATACACAAGTGGGCATGAATATGTATATTCATTTATGAGAGCTGCTAAATGACCCAACTGGTGTGTCCCAACTTTGGCCACACCAGTAAAAAGACAACCAAGCCCCTTTATATATTAAGCCTACATTTTTCCTCCAAAAACACAAAATTAAATTCTAGTCTTAAAACTATGCGAAAATTTAATAAGGGACACGAAGAGTCTTGTATTATATTTGTGTATATCAATTTTATTTATGTGTATTTTATCATTAGACAAATTATAAAATATAAATTATTATATTTTCTTACTTTATACGGTATATACAGTATATTTTCTTCCTTTATACGGTGTAAATGATTGGAATTCTTCCTATATGATTTATTATTCTTCTTCCTTCTTATCAAACCAAGTGAAGGGGCATTTTACCCTATCTAAAACGTGGATTCAACCCAAGAAAATTCTATGGTGCAAGAAAATATGAATCCAAGTGAGCACAATATAAATACAACAACCACGAATATGAACCAACAAACTAGGTTGTATAGATCTTTAGGGATGGCTTCGGACGATAGTTTATTGAATTATGAAGCCGATGTTGATTCTCACGAAAGTTTCAACAATGTTGTCCACTTTGATGATGATGAAGAAGAAGAAGAACCTGATGGAGAATATCACGGAGAAACTAACGAAGATGAGGAGCAGGTTTTAGGAAATGATTTAGTGTTATGTGATGTTGATCCGGAAGTGGAGAATGAATTCACTGAAGAGGATGTGGTTGTAGGTCCAATCTCTGGAATTCTATTTAGAGATAACGATACTTTGTTTGAATTCTACAAAGAACATGCTAAACTGAAAGGATTCTCTGTATTCAAATGAAATTTCAATAAGAAGGGTGGTGCCACTACCAGATACCTAATTTTCTGTTATGATAGGGCTAGGATTCGCCGAACCAAGTTTACCACCAAGAGTAACGATTGTAAAGCTAGGCTAGCTACTGTGTTGGATGACTATGGTTCTTGGCGAGTATCAAAGGTCGTTCACGATCACAACCATGAGTTTCTCCCATCCTTATCGTGACTAATGGCGGGACATAGGTTCGTTTGTGATTCCTTGAAGAAGGATCTTGTAGCTCACGATATATCTGGCATTAGACCCTCCAAGAATATTAGGCTTGCTGAGGTTCAATGTGGTGGACCTCATATCTGGGTTGCACTCCAAAGGATTGTAGAAACATTATTTTGAAGAGCAGGAATTTTGAAATGAAAGAAGAGGACGCACAGTCGCTGCTCAACTTTTTTCGTGAAATGCAGGTAAAGGATAGGGAAATTTTCTATTCAATAGAAGTTAATAATTTTGGTAGGCTTCGAAATGTGGTATGGGTGCTTTCGCACTGTAAGTCGGCGTTCCATGATGCGATATGCTTTGATATGACATACCTTGTGAATAAATATAATATTCCTTGTGCAACATTTGTTGGAATCAATCACCATAGGCAGTCCATTTTACTAGGATGTGCTCTCATGTCTCATGAAGATATCGATAGTTATAAGTTGGTTATTAGAACTTGGCTTGATTCCATGGGAATATTCATCCAGATGCGATCATAACTGATCAGTGTCAGATCATTAAGGTAGCCCTTGCTGAGGTGATGTCAAATACAATACATAGGTATTGTATTTGGCATATATTTTCAAAGTTGCTTATTTACTTAATTGGTGATCGTCCTTCTAATATTGCACATTGAGAATTCAAATCCATGGTCCTTGATAGCATTAGTGTTGAAGTTTTTGAGACAAAATAGGTAGAATATATTGCAAGGTATACTTTGCATACGAGTAATTGGTTCAACAAGCTTTACTCTGAGAAAGAAAAATGGGTTCCCGTGTACCTTGATGTGTATTTTTGGGCTGGTATGCTATCTACGCAAAGAAGTGAGGGTATGCATGCGTTCTTTGGTGGATATATTACCCGTCAAAGCACTCTTCGGATGTTTGTTCACCAGTATGAGTTAACTCTAAGAGCTAAGCATGAGAAAGAGTTGGAAGCACAATACAGGTCAAAGGGCTTTCATATTGTGTGTGAGTCAATGTTCAAGTGGGAGGAGCAGGCAATTCAGTGTTATATGCGTACAATGTATGAATGTTTCAAGACACAACTAAGGAAATAGTACCATTGTAAAGTCATCAGCCCCGACGATGATCAAGTTGTCCCTGGTGTTGAGAAATTCATCGTTAGTGATTATTCATTTATATAAAAAAACAATGGAAATCTAGTTGACTACATTGTTGAATATATACTTATCGGCAAATATTTTAGTTGCAACTGCAAATGGTTCGAGTCTAGAGGGATACTTTGTTGCCATATACTCAAGATCATGTTGCACAAGAAGATTGATAAAATTGATGAAAGGTATATACTGTCGAGGTGGAGAAGAGATGTTATCAGGCAACACTTGAATCGGTTCCATCAAGTTGGTTACCCTACCATGACACCCGAGTACAACACATACAGGAGCATGTTGAAGGACATTGCATCTGATATAGCGCTGGGAACTATCGTGAAGGTTCAATATGTTAAGCATAATTTGAAAAAGATCGTGCATGATCTTCAAAACTAGGATGATGAAATGGCCGTGCCAAACCCCGACCAGGATGACTCAGATGATAATGAAAGCACAACTCTTCGAGATTCCTAGTACACTAATTCACGTGGCAGGCTGCGCTTGAATCAATATAGAGGAAGAATTGAATTTTACTTTAAAAGTTCACAGCCGCGTGGTGTGTTTGGAGCTAGTAATGGCGCAAGAACTAGTGTTAGAGGGGGTCGCAGGGTTGGTTTCAATCGTGGTAGTAGAAATGGTGGTAAAAGTGGTGGACGCAGGGGTAGGGGTAATACGCAAGGCAGAGGTACAAACATTGATGGTTCCTTAGACGTGAATGAGGTATAATTTGCGATTACATTTGATTTATTACATGAACATATCCTCATATCTTATAGTATTTGTTTGATTTTAATTACAGCGGTTTGACGCTACACAATCACAATCAGGCTTGTTTTATCTCAATGGAGAACCAGACTTGGAAATATAATATTGATAAAATTTGGAGTTCTCAGTAGGCCTATTTGCATCCTTTTTATAAGAGGATGATGCGTAATTTCCAGTCTTCTTCCTAGTAGTTTAGGTTTTAGAACTAATGTTATACATATCTAAACTTGTTTATTATAAAATTTGGTGTTATGAAACTTAAACATATCCAAAAAAAAAGTTCTTATAGTATTTGTTTGATTTTAATGCCATATCCCATGTGCCTCTTCAAATATTTCAATTTTTTCTACAGAAATGAAGCGGTTGGCTAATGCAAGTGCATATGAAAGGAATGCATATTCATTCATTTACTAAACGTAATTAATTGAAGAGATAATTAAATGTGATAATTAAAATAATCTTAAATATAACTAATTACCCCTCCCTCCAAACGTTTCAAAACATTAATTTCAAAGAATTCAACTTATAATATGATGATTAAAAATGTCATATAATATGATTTTATTATAACTCACTAAATATTCTCTTTTTTTATCAACTCACTTTCCCTTTTATTTTCATCCGAAGATGAGGTTTATTCGTCATGACTTTTTCAATTCTCTATGACTAAATTGTATCAAAATTGTCAAGAGTTTTTTTTTTAATTTTTTCTTGGGTTATATCTGAAAGAAGATGAGGAGGTGTAATTTTTTTAGTCGTATTTTGATGAGGTTTTAGTCATTTAGGACTTTATATAAAATAATTTTCATAAACATGAAAAAACTATAACAAGCAAAAATCACATACGATAATTCCAATCCTTTAATAAGTATATAGAATAGTACCAGGAAAAAAACAAACAAATTATAAGAAAATCATATTAATCCATAAATTTTTAAATGACAAGGGTTTGAACACAGGAGTACATGAAAAACCTAAGCATTAGATGTTCCTATCCTTGCATATCAACAACGGATATCACTGCACTTGATGTAGCCTCTACAAGTTCAAATAGAAGAACACTCCCTTTCTTTAACTTGTTGTCTACAACAAATAATTTCCACTCGCTAATGAGTCTTCTTCGAACAACACCTATTAGAGTCACATTCAACTCCTTTCTGTTACATCGTAGTAATGTTTTAGTCGTACTAGGAGAAAGATATTGACAGATTTTCTTTGAAAGATATTGCACAAGCGTAATGGAAAGATAGGGTAAAAATCTTTTAATGTTAACTAAAAAAATAAAAAAATAAATTTACCATATAATCGCGCTTGATGTACGATCTCGGTAATTTCATTCTAAACCATAGATAGAATTCCTCTTCCTCAATACACCCGTCAGCACTCATATGAAACGTTTCTTCCATAGCAAATATAGGTTAACTTATGATTAGATATATATGTGTGTTCATATACATATATATAGAAATCTTCTGCAACCATCTCTTACCATTCATGTTTAGATATCTGTTTTGTTTATTTGAGTTATTTTGTCTGTAGAGTAGGGAATGTAGTTTAAGTTATGTTTAGATTAAAATCTGTCTCCCTCCATAAATGTTTCCCTTTCCTCCTAACATTTCATCTCATATTGATGCCCTCCCCCAAACATTTCCCACTCCCTCCAAACGATAGTAAATGTTTCTACTTACTAATTGAAGAGATAATTAAATATGACAGTAAAGTAATTAATTTCCCCTCCCTACCAACGTATTACTCCAAAGATTTCCCCTCCCTCAAAACGTTTTCCCTCCCTCCAAACGTTTCAATTGTTAATTTCAAAGAATTCAACTTATAATATGATGATTAAAAATGTAATGTAATATGATTTTATAATAATATGATGATTAAAAATGTCACGTAATGTATATGCATAGGTAATCATATAAGTAAACGGGCCTATACGGTTGCTATATGCCAATACGTATGACCCTAATGAATGAATGAAATTATATTCATAGACGGTCAATTACTAAATATCAACCACGATATATAAACGGAAAGGTCATATGACTACGACCGTATTATTCAATGGACTTATATGGTTGTTGTAGGCCGATACGTATGACCCTAGTATGAACGTATGATATTACCCTCAATCACAATGATAGTATATGCATAGTTAATCATATTAGTGAACGGGCCTATACGGTTGCAATAGGCCGATACATATGACCCTAACGAATGAATGAAATTATATTCACAAACAGTCAATTACTAAATATCAACCACGATATATAAACGGAAAGGTCATATGACCACGACCGTATTATTCAATGGACTTATATGGTTGTTGTAGGTCGATACGTATGACCCTAGTACGAACGTATGATATTACTCTCGATCACAATGATAGTTTATGCAGAGGCAATCATATTATTGAACGGGCCTATACGGTTGCTATAGGACGATACGTATGACCCTGACGAATGAATGAAATTATACTCAGTGATGGTCAGTTACTAAATATCAACCACGATATATAAATGGAAAGGTCATATGACTACGACCGTATTATTCAATGGACTTATATGGTTGTTGTAGGCCGATACGTAATACCCTAGTACGAACATAAGATATTACTCTCAATCACAACGATAGTTTATGCATAGGTAATCGTATTAGTGAACGGGCCTATACGGTTGCTATAGGCCGATACGTATGACCCTAACGAACGAATGAAATTTGACTCATAGACGGTCCATTGCTAAACATCAACCACGATATATAAACAAAAAGGTCATATGACTACAACCGCACAATGGACTTTTATGGTTGTTGTAGGCTGATACGTATGACCCTAGTACGAACGTATGATATTACTCTCATTCACAACGATAGTATATGCATAGGTAATCATATTAGTGAACGGGCATATACGGTTTCTATAGCCCGATACGTATGACCCTAACGAATGAATGAAATTATACTCAGTGATGGTCAGTTACTAAATATCAACCACGATATATAAATGGAAAGGTCATATGACTACGACCGTATTATTCAATGGACTTATATGGTTGTTGTAGGCCGATACGTAATACCCTAGTACGAACGTATGATATTACTCTCAATCACAACGATAGTTTATGCATAGGTAATCATATAAGTGAACGGGCCTATACGGTTGCAATAGGCCGATACCTATGACCCTAACGAATGAATGAAATTAGACTCATAGATGGTCCATTGCTAAACATCAACCACGATATATAAACAAAAAGGTCATATGACTACGACCGCATTATTCAATGGACTTATATGGTTGTTGTAGGCCGATACGTATGACCCTAGTACAAACGTATGATATTACTCTCAATCACAAAGATAGTATATGCATAGGTAATCATATTAGTGAACGGGCCTAAACGGTTGCTATAGGCCGATACGTATGACCCTAACGAATGAATGAAATTATATTCACAAACAGTCAATTACTAAATATCAACCACGATATATAAACGGAAAGGTCATATGACCACGACCATATTATTCAATGGACTTATATGGTTGTTGTAGGCCGATACATATGACCCTAGTACGAACGTATCATATTACTCTCAATCACAATGATAGTATATGCATAGGTAATCATAATAGTGAACGGGCCTATACGGTTGCTATATGCCGATACGTATGACCCTAACAAATGAATGAAATTATATTCATAGACGGTCAATTACTAAATATCAACCATGATATATAAACGGAAAGGTCATATGACTACGACCGTATTTTTCAATGGACTTATATGGTTGTTGTAGGCCGATATGTATGACCCTAGTACGAACGTATGATATTACTCTTAATCACAATGATAGTATATGCAAAGGTAGTCATATTAGTGAACGGGCCTATACGGTTGCCATAGGCTAATATGTATGACCCCTAACGAATGAATGAAATAATATTCATAGACAGTCAACTACTAAATATCAACCACGATATATAAACGGAAAGGTCATATGACTACGATTGTATTATTCAATGGACTTATATGGTTGTTGTAGGCCGATACGTATGACCTTAGTACGAACGAATGATATTACTCTTAATCACAACGATAGTATATGGATAGGCCGATACATATGAACCTAGTACGAACGTATGAAGCTACTCTTAATCACAACGATAGTATATGCATAGGTAATCATATTAGTGAACGGGCCTATACGGTTGCTATAGGCCGATACGTATGACCCTAGTACGATAGTATACGGTTATTGTAGGCCGATATGTATGACTCTAGTACGAACAAATGATATTACTCTCAATCACAATGATAGTATATGCATAGGTAATCATATTAGTGAACGGGCCTATACGGTTTCAATAGGCCTATACGTATAACCCTAGTACGAACGTATGATATTACTCTCAATCACAACGATAGTATATGCATAGGTAATCATATTATTGAACGGGCCTATACGGTTTCTATAGGCCGATACGTTTGACCGTAACGAATGAATGAAATTATATTCGTAGACAGTTAATTACTAAATATGAACCACGATATATAAACGGAAAGGTCATATGAATACGACCGTATTATTTAATGGACTTATATTGTTATTGGCTGATACGTATGACCCTAGTACGAACGTATGATATTACTCTCAATCACAATGATAGTATATGCATAGGTAATAATATTAGTGAATGGACCTATACAGTTTCTATTGTCCGATACGTATGACCCTAACAAATGAATAAAAAAAATATATTCATAGACGGTCAATTATTAAATATCAACCACGTTATATAAACAGAAACGTCATATGACTACGACCGTATTATTCAATGGACTTATATGGTTGTTGTAGGCCGATATGTTTGGCCCTAGTACAAAGGTATGATATTACTCTCAATCACAAAGATAGTATATGCATAGGTAATTATATTAGTGAACGGGACTATAAGGTTTCTATAGGCTGATACGCATGACCCTAACAAATGATGAAATTATATTCATAGACGGTAAATTACTAAATATCAACCACGATATATAAACGGAAAGGTCATATGACTACGACTGTATCATTAAATGGACTTATATGGTTGTGTAGGCTGATACGTATGACCCTAGTACGAATGTATGATGTTACTCTCAATCACAACGATAGTATATGCATAGGTAATCATATTAGTGAATGGGCCTATAGAGTTGTTATAGGCCAATACATATGACCCTAACGAATGAATGAAATTATATTCATAGACGGTCAATTACTAAATATCAATCACGATATATAAACTGAAAGGTCATATGACTACGACTGTATTATTCCATGGACTTATATGGTTATTTTAGGCCGATACGTATGACCCTTGTACGAACGTATGATATTACTCTCAATCACAACGATAGTATTTTATTATAATTTAATGATATATTTGAATAATTTATTAAAAATAAATTAATTTTTCGATCACACTAAATACTAATTATTTGTTATGCCTTTTTACTAATAGTTAATTATATATTTATCTATTTTGAAATTTAAAAGGGTCTTAAAACTATATTTTATTCATAAATATTTTTTTCCTAATGAAATTGCAATTGAATGAGAACTTGTATAAAATGATATCAATTGATACTAATATAAGAACACCTCATTAAAAATATACATAATTACTATTACTTTTTTATAAAAGGATCTTTATAAAATATTCTTTACAATAAAAAGTCACTAAATAAAATAAAAGATAATAATGCTTCTTAAAGAGATAACAAAAGGGTAGGTAGTATAGTAGTAACACATTTATGTTACCGTTAAAAGGTAAACGAACTCTTCTTCTCTCTTTTATGTAAAATATGGTTAGGTTATACCCATTCACTCACACACACACAATACTATAATTCTTATTGAAACTCACAAACCCAACCATGGACGCCTCTCCCAGCGTTACCCTAGGATCCCCATCCGGCTACTCCTTTGAAAACGACGAGGATACAAATTCATTTTTTGAAGTGGTCATAAAGGAGTCATATATCAAGCAAGACTATATGGTAAGTAAGATCTTCTTCTTTTTTAAAAAAAAATAGAGTGGTAAATCTGGTTTTAATATGTGTGTTTAGAAATTGTATGGTTAGAATCACATACAGTGGTACTATAGAACGTTTTTTTAAATATGGTTTTACCATGGGTTCAAAAGCACTACAGAAGCAATAACAAAGTCTGCTTGATTAAAAAATTGTTAGTGATTTTACATTAAAAACCCCTAATTTATTATTTTAATGAGTAATGGTTTTACTAACAGAATAGATAGATAGTGGTTTTTTGCTTTGGTATATAGGTCTTTTTCGTTGTTAATGGTTTAGCATTTATAAATCTTTTTAGTTCAATTTTCTACAAGTTGTTACTTTTTAGTAAAAATAAAATATTTAAATATTTTAGGGTTAATTAATTTTTATCAAATCAAATAGGTTGATAAATCTCCTCTACCTTTTTTCCAATTTTTTTTCCACTTTGTTAAAATTTTAGCCAACAGTTGTATCTTCATATTGTTAATCTTTTTGTTTGCAGCATATTCTGAAATATTTTTACGACCAGATTCCTGAAGTACATACCACAACGGTTCTTTGTATGATGGTCAGCCTTGGTTTATTGAAATTAACATGGGTCAATGGAGATGGTTCAAAGATGGATGAAAATATTTTGTGATGAATAATAACATCAAGTGGGATTGGTTAATTAAATTTGAGTTGCTCGAGACTATACAATTATGTGTAATATTCCAATTGCACGTGAAAGGCCGCGGAACTATCCAAGATCCAATTGAAATAAACTAGTATTTAAATTTATGCTTTTTACTCCCATAGTGTGTTTTTTTGGACTTTTGTTAGTTTTTATTTAGTTATGTAATATGTCATTTTATTTTCTAGTACTTATATTTTTATTTATGTAATATTTAATTTGATTTCGGACCCATTTGATTTTCTATTGGTATATCACTTTGGTATCATTTCATTACCTTAACTACAAAACCCTAACTATATAGTTGGAATGTGAATAGTGTTCAGTTCAAAAAAAGTTGTTAACCGAAATAATAAATGCAAGTAAACCAACACAAATTTTCCCCTGAAATTATAAATGCAATTCAGCATCATTAAATACGAAATTCAAACAAAAATCTATACTGTAATCAAAGATAGGTTATTTTGTCCACTAACATGAACAATACACCCTTCAAATAAAATTAGATAGTGTGTCTAAAAATAGATTTTTTTATCCACTGACAAGAAACTAGTATTCAATGCACCCAGATAGTATGGCCAAAAATAGGTTGTTTCTTTCAGTGACATGAACAATACACTTTTCAAACAAAACCAGATAGCGTGGTCAAAAATAGGTTATTTTTTCCACTAACAGGAAAATTAACATTCAACACACCCAGATAGTGTGGCCAAAAATACATAAATTTTCCGCTGACATGAACAGTACACCCTTCACACAAAACAAGAAAGTCTGGCAAAATATACATACATTTTTCACTGACCGGAAAAATTAGCATTCAATACACCCTTTTGATCAGGGGGTACTGTTTGGTATTAGCTTAGCCCCTATAAATATGGTCATTACTAAAATACTACAGACCTAAAACACTTACATACTCAAACCTAAACTATGGATGCCTCTCTTTCTGTCACGATCCGGATTATCCCACCATCGGGAGTCGTGATGGCGCCTACTGTCGGAGCTAGGAAAGCCAACCTTTTTAAACATTTCACAAAACTTTAATCTATAACAGCATAATAACTGAAATAATTAATTAAAAACTGCGCGGAAGACTTTAACAAAAATAACAATAGCAGAATGCGAAAGATTATAACATGTCTCTACCCAGTATCTGGTGCACTACTCACGGACTACTATAAGAGTACTAAAAATATCAGTCTGAAAGAAAATATACAAGAGTCTATTTCGATACAAATAAACAAACTAAAATAAAATAGAAGAGACTTAGAGCCCGCGCACGCCAGTGAACCACCTAGGAGTCTCTTGACTGAAGGCACGCTCCCAATCTACTGCTGCGATACGTAAGCTGTCTCCTGGCCTGTGCACAAAAGGGCACAGAAGTGTAGCATCAGCACAACCGACCCCATGTGCTGGTAAGTGTCTGGCCTAACCCCGACGAGGTAGTGACGAGGCTAGTCCGGACCTACCACAATTAACCTGTACAGATATATGTGCAACAACGAAAAGATATACAAAAATTTAAACAGATAATAGGGAGGGACATGTTGTGGGGTGTAACAATTTAGATATGAGATCAAGAACAAAGAGATGCAAACTGAATAGTTAACATCAATGAAAGAGAGCAAGTAATCAACAACTGCGCGACACCAACCTTCGTGCTTTTACTCTCAATTCTCACCAAACTGTCAAATATAAATGCACGGCATTACCCTTCATGTTTTTCCTCACATAATTCTCACATCAAGTCATGGAAAGACCCTTCATGCTCCAATAATAAAAAATATGGACGGAAAGTCCCTTCGTGCATAATCATCAAAACATGGCACGGAAAGACTCTTCGTGCATAATCTCTCTTCCTCACCCAAATCGATGGCCAAAACCAAGCGGAGAAGGGAATATACAACAAGATTAAACATCCCGACAAGGGAGAATAAATCAACAATAAGTCCGAGCAAGGGAAAACAAATCAACAATAAGTCCCGGCAAGGGAAAACGAATCAACAGTAAGTCCCAGCAAGGGAAAAATACCACGCTTCCTTCTTTAACACATTTGCTTCTCAACTATCACTTCATAATTTATTTCGCAAGTAACTAACTCAACTTTTTTACATCTTTAGAATTTAAAAGCAACTACGACTCACGGTCATGCTAGACTCGGGTGCATAAGTAACTGTCACCATACCTATACACCGACTCCACATAGCACATAGCAAATATTGTCCTAATCCTATTCCCTCAAGCCAAAGTTAGAACAAATACTTACCTCTGATGCTCCAAACTCAACTCAAGCCTCTAGTATTGCATTACCCCTCGAATTCGTCTCAAAACCGTTCGAATCTAATCACAATTTACTCAAATGTATCAACATATGCTAGTTAAATCAATTTGAATGCATAAGAATGAATTTCCCAAAGTTTTATCCAAAAATTCCCAAAATGCCCCCTAGTCCACGTGGTCAAATCTCGAGGTTCGGACCAAAATCGGGTTACCCATTCCCTCACGAGTTTATATATGCAATTTGTTTTGAAATTGGACCCCAAATTGAGGTCCAAATCCCCAATTTTAAGAAAACCTAGGTTCTACCCCAAATCCCAAATCCTCATTTGTGAAAACCTTCGATTGAAGTTGAAATTATTTTAAAAGATACTAAGGAGTAGGAAAATTAAGTTAGAAACCACTTACCAATCAATTTGGAGAAGAAACATTATTTGGAAAATCGCTCCTTAGGTTTTGGATTTTTGAAAAGTGGAAAAATGGCTGAAATTTTTGAGTTTTTATACCTCTCTGATTACCGGACGCGGACCACACAAAAATGTGTTGCGGCCGCGTCGAAGTGAATGGGAACTGGGGCTCCTCTGAACCCATCCAGCGCGGACCGTACTGTTTTGGTGCGCGGCCACGCTGGTCACCCTTGAATCCTTGCCTCAGACACTGCCACATGGGCGGCACTGAAAGCATCGCGGCCGCGCGGCTCCAGCGCGGACCACACAGAAATGATTGCAGCCGCTCTGGTGTCTGCAACACCTGAACTGTTTTTCCTCTAAGTGAAACCATCCGGGACCATCTCCGAGTCACTCTCGAGCCCTCGGGGCTCCCAACCAAACATATGCACTAACTCAATAGCATCCTACGAACTTACTGGTGCGATCAAATCGCCAAAATAACACCATTTACATAGAATCAAACCTCAAAACACATGAATTTTAAGATCAAAGTTCATAACTTCCAAATTTTATATTTTTAGTCCGAAACACGTCAAATGACGTCCGTTTTCAACCAAACTTTACAGACAACGCTTAACGCTCATTTAAGACCTGTATCGGGCGTCGGAACCAAAATACAAGCCCGATATCCTCACTTTCTAACTCATTTTCATTTTAATTTTTCATATCAATTTCAGATAAATAATTTCTTTCAAAAATTTTGTACTCGGGCCTAGGACCTTGGATTTCGATTCTGAGAATACGTCCGGGTCCCATATTTTTCCACGTACCCTCCGGGACCGTCACATCACGGGTCCAGATCCGTTTAACCAAAATGTTGACCAAAGTCAACTATAGCAATATTATTATCAAAATTCGTAGTTTTTAACACAGATTTCATATATTTCCACATGAAAAATATTGGCTTCATGCCTAGACTGTGCAAGTAAATCGAGACGACCAGATAAGAGTTTTTCAAGGCCTCAGAAATACAAAGAAAGTGAGAATTATGGTGATGACCCTTTGGGTCATCACATCCTCCACCTCTAAAATAATCGTTCGTCCTCGAACGGACAAAAGAAAGAAGTATCTGAGTCAGGGAATAGATGGGATAACGGTTCCGCATATCAGACTCGGACTCCCAGGTCGATGCCTGAGGAGGATACCAATCCACTGAACACGCACTGAAGGAAAACTTTGCGACCTCAGCTGTCGGACCTGCCAGTCTAAAATAGCCACCAGCGCCTCCTCATATGACAGATCGTTGTCAAATTGGACAGTACTGATATCTAACACATGAGCGGGATCGCCGTGATAATTCCGAAGCATGGATACGTGAAAACCCGAATGCACGGATGACAAGCTAGGCGGCAGGGCAAGTCTATAAGCCACCTTCCCCATGCGGTCAAGAATCTCAAATGAGACAATAAACCTAGGGCTAAGCTTGCCCTTCTTCCCGAAACTCATCACGCCCTTCATAGGCAATAGACGGAGAAACACTCGCTCACCAACCATGAAAGCAACATCCCTGACCTTATGATCGGCATAACTCTTCTGCCTAAACTGAGCTGACTGGAGTCTGTCCTGAATGATCTTGACCTTATCCAATGCCTCCTGAACTAGATCTGTACCCAATAACCGAACCTCTCTGGCTCAAACCATCTGACTGGGGACCGACATCGCCTACCATACAACGCCTCATACAGGGCCATCTGAATACTGGACTGGTAGCTGTTGTTGTAGGCAAACTCTGCTAAAGGCAAAAGCTGATCCCACGAGCCTGCAAAATCAATAACGCAGGCTCGGAGCATATCCTCAAGAATATAAATAGTCCTCTCGGACTGACTGTCCTTCTGGGGGTGAAATGTTGTACGCAACTAAACCTGGGTGCCCAACTCATGCTGTACCGCTCTCCAGAAATAGGAGATAAACTGCGGGCCTTGGTCCGAAATAATATATATGGGCACCCCATGAAGGAGAACGATCTTTCTTATGTAGATCTCAGCATATCTCTTGGACGAATAGGTGGTGGCAACTGGAATAAAATGCATTGACTTGGTTAGCCTATCAACAATAACCCATATAGCATCAAACTTCTTCCGAGTCATTGGAAGGCCAGTAACAGAATCCATGGTGATTCTCTCCCACTTCCACTCGGGAAGCTCAATCCTCTGAAACAACCCATCGGGCCTCTAATGCTCGTACTTCATCTGCTGACAATTCAAGTAATGAGCCACATATGCAACAATGTCTTTCTTCATTCTGAGCCACCAATAATGCTGTCTCAAATCCTGATACATCTTCGCGGTGCCCGAGTGAATAGAATACTGAAAGCTGTGGGCCTCCGCTGAGATCGACTCCCGAATACCATCAACATTAGGCATGCAAACTCGCCCCTGCAATCTCAATACTCCATCATCTCCCAAAGTCATCTCCCTGGCACCTCTCCGTTGCACCGTGTCTCTCAGGACACACGAATGGGGATCATCAAACTGCCGCTCCCGGATACGCTCCATCAATGACGAGCGAGAAACCGTGCAAGCTAACACCCAGCTGGGCATAGAAATATCCAATCTTACAAATCTATTGTCCAAGTCCTGAACATCCAAGGCAAGCGGTCTCTAGTTGACCGAAATATAGGCAAGAGTACCCATGCTGGCAGACTTTCTACTCAATGCATCGACCACCACATTGGCCTTCCCCGGGTGGTATAAGATAGAAACATCATAGTCTTTCAACAACTCCAACCACCTCCGCTGTCTCAAATTCAACTCTTTCTGCTTGAACAAGTAGTGCAGGCTCATATGATCCGTGTACACCTCACACGTCACACCATACAAATAATGCCTCCGGATCTTCAAGGCACAAACAATTGTTGCCAACTCTAGGTCATGAACTGGATAATTCCTCTCATGGATCTTCAACTGCCTCGAAACATATGCTATGACCTTGCCATTCTGCACCAACACTGCGCCAAGCCTGATACGGGAAGCATCACAATAAACAGTATAAGGCCCAGGCCCCGTGGGTAAAACCAATACCGATGCCGTAGTCAGAGTTGACTTGAGCTTCTGGAAGCTTGCCTCGCACTCATCTGACCACCTGAACTGGGCACCCTTCTGGGTCAATCTAGTCATCGGGGTTGTGGTGGATGAAAACCCCTCAACAAAACGTTTGTAGTAACCAGCTAACCCTAAAAAGCTCTGTATCTCTATAGCTGAAGCCGGTCAACGCCAGTTCTTGACTGCCTCTATCTTTTTTTGGTCCACCTGAATACCCTCTGCTGATACGACATGACCTAGGAATGCAACTAAACTCAACCAAAACTCGCACTTCGAGAAATTGGCGTACAATTGACTATCCTTCAAATTCTGAAGAACCACTCTGAGGTGCTGCTCATGCTCCTCCTAAATGTGGGAGTATATCAAGATGTCTTCAATGAATACAATCACAAACAAATCCAAATAGGGCATGAACACCCGGTTCATCAACTCCATGAATGCTGTCGGGGCATTGGTCAACCCAAACGACATGACCAAAAACTCATAATGCCTATACCGAGTACGAAATGTTGTGTTAGGGACATCAGATGCCCTAATCCTCAGCTGATGATAACAAGACCTCAAATCTATCTTCGAGAACACCCTAGCACCCTGATGCTGGTCGAACAAATTGTCAATCCTCAATAGTGATAGTTGTTCTTTATCGTCACCATATTCAACTGTCGATAATCAATACACATCCTCATCGACCCATCTTTTTTCTTAATGAATACCACTAGTGAACCCCAAGGGGATACACTGGGTCAAATGAAACCCTTATCCAGCAAGTCCTGAAGCGGTCGCACTGGTGTCTGGAAAGACCAAGGTCACGGTCTTGGCGTGACAATCCAAAATAGCATGATAAGGGGAAAACCAGTCCACCCCCAATATAACATCAAAGTCCACCATATCTAAAAGCAATAAGTTGACACGGGTCTCAAGACCCTCAAATACCACCACGCACGAACGATGCACTTGGTCGACCACTATAGAATCACAAACCGGTGTGGACACATATACAGGAATACCCAAACCCTCACTAGGCATGATCAAATAGGGTACAAAATAGGATGACACATAAGAATACATAGATCCCGGGTCGAATAATAATGAAGCACCCCTATCACATACCATAATAGTACTTGTAATCACAGCATCTAATGACTCATCCTCCAGCCTGGCTGGAAATGCATAACAACGGGGCTGGCCCCACCTCCCTGAATTGTATCTTTGGGACGATCTGCTAAGGGCTGACCCCTACCTCTGGCGGTCCGAGCTCCACCTCTACGGTCTCTCCTTCCACCTCAATGATCCCTACCCCCGCCTCTAGCTAGCTGGGCGGTCTGTGGATCACCAGCTGCCTGAATCGTTAGGCAAGGACCCTGCTGCTGAGAACTACTCGAGGATCAAGAGCAGAACCTTAAAATATGACTCGAGTCACCACAACCATAACATGCCCTCGGTTGCTGAGACTGCTGGCCCTGTTAACCGGTATGTCCTCCCCTGAAGCTCTGAAGTGGCGGTGCACTGATGGGGGCTGGTGGTGCATTGAAAGTCTGCTGATCTGAGTAATACTGCTTAGGACCACCACCACCTGGAGTGCCACGAGAAACCTGAAGTGCCGACTGGAAGGGCCTCTGAGAGTGGCCTCTGTCATATGCATCCCTACCTCCAGATGAGGTACCACTGAACCTACCAGAATGGCGAGGCCTCTTGTCAGACCCATGACTACCTTCTGGAGCCAGTGCCATCTTTACCCGGCGAGCCGCATTGGCCGCCTCCTGAAAGGAAATATAACTGCCAACTCCCATAGTCATCTGAAGGCGAATCAGCTGAATCAATCCATCAATGAACCTTCGGACCCTCTCTCGCTCTGTAGGGAGTATCACCACTGCATGGCGTGCCAAATTAATAAATCTAGTCTCATACTGTGTAACAGTCATGGAGCCCTGCTAGAGGTGCTCTAACTGTCTACGAAGTGCCTCCCGCTGAGTGATAGGGAGAAACTTCTCCAAAAATAACTCCGCAAACTGGTGCCAAGTCAAGGCTTGAGACCTTGCTGGTCTGGATAGGCAATAATCTCTCCACCAAGTCTTGGCGGATCCTGCAAGCTTGAAGGTGCAAAAATCGACCACATTGGTCTCCACTATACCCATAGTCCTGAGGATCTCATGACAACTGAATAGAAAATCCTGGGGGTCCTCCGATGAAGTACCGCTAAAAGTGGTGGTGAAAAGCTTGGAGAACCGATCAAGTCTCCATAAAGCATCTAAAGACATGGCGTCCCATCACCAGCTTGAACTGTAACACATGTCTGAGCTGCCACTGCGGGCTGAACCACTGGAACCTGAGTCTGGGGAGCTACCTACTCCGTAGTACACGTAGCAGGAGTCTGAACCCCTCCTCCAGCCTGAGAGGTGGCTGGTGCTACCGGTAGTAAGCCCGCTTTGGTGAGACTGTCCATAGAACCTACTATACGGACAAGTGCATCCTGGAGATCCAGGGAAAACATAACCCCTCCCGGGACTTGAGCGGGGCCCACTGGAGCTGCTGGGACTGGAACCTCCTCATCAAAATCAATATGAGGCTCCACCTCTGGAACTTCTGCCTGCCTTTGGCACGGCCTCGGCCCCTGCCCCTTGCGGGATCTACCGCTGGGGGCTCGGGCTGCTGCGCAGAAGAAGAAAACGCATGTGTTCTCGCCATCTGCGGAAGAACAAAGTAGAACGACAATCAAATATTTGAGAAACAGAATCGCACGACAAGAATGAATAAAGTAAAATTTTTACTAACCCTGTAGCCTCTGGAGATAAATACAGACGTCTCTGTACCGATCCCTCAGACTCTACCGAGCTTGTCTATGAGTTGTGAGACCCAAGTAACCTAGTGCACTGATACCAACTTGTCACGAATCGGATTATCCCACCATCGGGAGTCGTGATGACACCTACTATTGGAGCTAGGAAAGCCAACCCTTTTAAACATTTCACAAAACTTTAATCTATAACAGCATAATAACTGAAATAATTAATTAAAAACCACTCGGAAGAATGTTCACAAAAAAAAAACAATAGCAAAATGCAGAAGTTAATAACATGTCTCTATACAGTATCTGGTGTCACTACTCGTGGACTACTCAAAGAGTACTAAAATATCAGTCTGAACAAAAAATACACAAGAGTCTGTTTCGATAAAAATAAACAAACTGAAACGAAAGAGACTCACGGCCCGCGCATGCCAGTGAACTACCTAGGACTCTCTGGACTGAAGGCACGCTCCAAATCTACTGTTGCGGTCAGTAAGATGTCTCCTGACCTGTGCACAAAAGGGCACAGAAGTGTAGCATCAGCACAACCGACCCCATGTGCTGGTAAGTATCTGGCCTAACCCTAGCGATGTATTGACAAGGCCAGTTCGAACCTACCACAATTAACATGTACAGATATATGCGCAGCAACGGAAAGCTATACAAAAATTTAAACAGATAATAGGGAGGGGACATGCTGTGGGGTGTAACAATTTAGATATGAGATCACGAGCAGAGAGATGGAAACTGAATAGTTAATATCAATGAAAGAGAGCAAGTAATCAACAACTGCACGGCACCAACCTTCGTGCTTTTGCCCTCAATTCTCACCAAACTGCCAAGTACAAATGCACGACATCACCCTTCGGGATTTTCCTCACATAACTCTCACATCAAGGCACGGAAAAACCCTTCGTGCTCCTATAATAAAAACATGGCATGGAAAGACCCTTCGTGCATAATCATCAAAACATGGCACGAAAAAATCCTTCGTGCATAATATCTCTTCGTCGCCCAAATCAATGGCCACAACCAATCGGGGAAGGGAATATACAATAAGATTAAACATCCCGGCAAGGGAGAAGAACTCAACCATAAGTCCCAACAAAGGAAAACGAATCAACAATAAGTCCCGATAAGGAAAAAATACCACACTTCCTTCTTTAACTCATTTGCTTCTCAACTATCACTTCATAATTTATTTAGCAAGTAATTCACTCAATTTTTTTTACATCATTAGAACTTAAAAGCAACTACGACTCACGGTCATGCTAGACTCGGGCATATAGGAAACCTCACCATACCTATACACCGACTCTACATAGCACATAGTAAATATTGTCCTAATCAAATTCCCTCAAGCCAAAGTTAGAACAAACACTTACCTCGGATGCTTCAAACTCAACTCAAGCCTCTAGTATAGCTTTACCCCTCGAATTCGCCTCAAAACTGGTCGAATCTAATCATAATTTACACAGATGTATCAACAAATGCTAGTTAAATCAATTTGAATACATAATAATAAATTTCCCAAAGTTTTGCCCAAAAATTCCCAAAATGCCCCCGGGCCCACGTGGTCGAAACCCGAGGTTCGGACGAAAATCGAGTTACCCATTTCCCCACAAGTTCATATACACAATTTGTTTTGAAATCGGACCCCAAATTGAGGTCCAAATCCCCAATTTTAAGAAAACCTAGGTTCTACCTCAAATCCCAAATTCTCATTTGTGAAAACCTTCGATTGAAGTTGAAATTATGTTAAAAGATGCTAAGGAGTAGGGAAATTAAGTTAGAAATTACTTACCAATCGTTTTGGAGAGGAAACATTATTTTGAAAATCGCTCCTTAGGTTTTGGGTTTTTTAAAAGTGGAAATATGGCTGAAATTTCGAGTTTTTATACCTCTCTGATGACCGGACGCGGACCGCACAAAAATGTGTTGTGGCCGCGTCGAATGGAATGGGAACCGGGGCTCCTCTGAACCCACCCAGCGCGGACCGCACTATTTTGGCACGCAGCCTGCTAGTCACCCTGGAATCCCTGCCTCAGACCCAGCCACGCGGGCCGCTCTGAAATGCATCGCGGCCGCGCGGCTTCAGCGCAGACCACACAGAAATGATTGCGGCCGCGCTAGTGTCAGCAACACCTGAACTGTTTTCCCTCTAAGTGAAACCATCCCAGAAAACCTCCGAATCACTCCCGAGCCCTCGGGACTGCCATCCAAACATATACACTAACTCAATAGCGTCCTACGGACTTACTTGTGCGATCAAATCGCCAAAATAACACCAGTTACATAGAATCAAACCTCAAAACACATGAATTTTTAGTTCAAAGTTCATAACTTCAAAATTTTCCATTTTTAGTCCGAAACACGTCAAATGACATCCTTTTTTAACCAAACTTTACAGACAGTGCTTAACACTCATTTAAGACCTGTACCGGGCGTCGGAACCAAATACGAGCCTGATGCCCTCACTTTCTAACTCATTTTCATTTCAATTTTTCATATCAATTTCAAATAAAAATTTCTTTCAAAAATTCCATACTCGGGCCTAGGACCTCGGATTTTGATTCTGAGAATACGCTCGGGTCCCATATTTTCTACGGACCCTCTGGGACCTTCACATCACGGGTCCGGGCCCGTTTGCCTAAATTGTTGACCAAAGTCAACTATAGCAATATTATTATCAAAATTCATAGTTTTTAACACAGATTTCATATATTTCCACATAAAAATTTTCTGGCTTTGCGCCCGGACTGTGCACGCAAATTGAGATGACCAGATAAGAGGTTTTTAAGGTCTCGAAAGCACAAAGAAAGGGAGAATTACAGTGATGACCATTTGGGTCGTCACACCAACGAGCCCTAATTTACTCTTCCACTAGCAGTGACGACATATCTTACTCTTCTACTTCAAGTGATACTGAAGAAGAGATTCCCCCAACTTTTTAAGTGACTATGACTTATTCATGCATTGACAACGACAATCTGGTTATGCATCAGTATTGTATATAATTTTTGGATTGTGTTTAACCTTTATATTTTTTAAATCATAATAGGATTGTTTTTTTTTCTTTCTTATTTTGGAATATTCCAAGAAAAATCTACGAGCATCATCCTCAAACATTAGAGCATGCGATTTTGCACCATCGTGGCAAAGAGTAGATTATACTTGGTGATCAAAAAATGTTCAAGGTAGGCTGGAGACTATTTGTGTTGGATAATTTTATCAGTGTTACACCTCCTTATTCCGCTATACACCCCCGCAAAGGAGATGTAAAAGAGTTTTTCTAACTAAAGGACAATCGGAATGAGATTTGGTTATTACTAATTCCAGAGTTCCACTTGGGAGATTTATAGTGTCCCAAGTCACCGATTTGAATACCAAACCGAGGAAGATTATGACTCTGTTACAGTCTGCGAACCAGAAATCCAGATAAAGAATTCTGTTAACCCAGGAGAAGATGTTAGGCATTCTGAAGTTCCGTGGTTCTAGCACGGTCGCTTAACTGTTGTATTTGGTTTTATCTGATTTTAACACATACTAGCTTATGCGCCCTTTTATTTATATACCGCTTTACCATTATTTATTTTAAAAGACTTGCGACGTCGTGAAAATGTATTTCTAATCACGTCACCACCTGTGTACACATGATCGTCAACACATTTCGGCTTCGTCGAGATTTGGATTTGGGTCGCATCAATGCACACCCGAGTTTAAGGAAATAATTTAATTAAATCGCGCCTAAAGTTTCTAGCGTAATATCTTTAGGTAAAGACCGTTGGAATTCGCTAAACGGCCTCTCCGAATTCTAATCATTTTTAATAATTAATTATTAAGGGCCCCACATTTATTCTTCTTTGGTGAGGCTCATCTCATTTATTTTAAAAATGGTAAACCTACAAATTGACTATATTTTTTTTTTTTTGTTTTTGTCCATAGTAATAGGAGAGTCTTTAGCTAATTCTTATTGTAAAATACAAATAATTACTTCCAATGAGCTGAAGGTTATCCAACCGTAGATCCAAGGAGCCCAACTGCTCAATACTAACAATTATAGGAAATGGGCCTATCATCAGCCCAACATGAGCGGACACACTGGCCATATTGGAACGGTCTAGTGATCGAATCCCTTGGGCCAGCGTGCCATGTCCCATTTTACCCAAATAATTATCCAAATTCTCATGAAAACCTTTAATAGATTATTATCGACCAAACACAGTGTTCCTATTTCCAATTAGGACATTTAACAATGATTCCACTAATGCATAAATTTCAAATTAACATATAAACTATATGACAACTGATCTCAAATTGTAACAATAAATTCTTCACAGTAAATGATTTCACTTGACATTGCACTACAACAGTTAACTATTCCAATTCTAATAACGTGAACTAACCAAGCTTAAACTATTAACTATGAAAATCACACAGGAATAAATTTACTAGTTTTAAAGTCCAGCTCTTACTCAAATTAAACAAACATGCTAAACTGGCCACAATTCATAACATTTCAGATAGTCCACATCTATTATAAGTTGAATCTGTCTTAGTTTAGTTACAATAAACCATTGAAATAGAGAAACTGTATAGAACAGACAGAATTAACAAAATTTCAGCAGAAAAAATGGCTTCCATTTCATCTCATTGTTTCGACAGTAATAGTTACATCAATATAGGCTTGAAATGTGTACCTGGAATTTAGGAATAGGAAGAAGAGATCAGTTAAAGCAGCAGCCAATAGCAACAATAACGCCCACCAACACAAGGATGATTTCAAGAGATTTTAACAGACACACACATATTAACAACAATAGCTTTCAAGCAGACTCCAAAATGACAGCCTAGGCAAGTTTAGTAGCCCATGAATGCTTCAACACACCACCAGACTCAACAGATCTATCCCAGACTACACCAACCAGAATTCATCCAAACAAGCTCAATCAAACCCAAATTCACTCCAAAATGAATCCAAACCAAGCAGAGTATACCAACAACCAATGGAACAGTATTCCTTGTAGCTTTTTTTGGGTTTTCAAAGATTTTTCTACTGTTTTTGAGTTTTTACTTTTTGTTTCTTTTTCTTTTCTTCTGGTAATCAAAGGCTAAGAAAAAAAGAACTAGAATGCAAGAGTATTTATGAACTAATGATCTAAACAGTGGCTAAAAAATAGCTGAAGGAGGAGCCCCCTTTTTCAAGGCATCTAATGCCTATTTATAGAAGCAAAGTAGGGCAGTCCCCCAAGTTTCAGTTTTTACTATTAGTCCCTATTCATTTTTCACTTTAACCCCTTATTTTCTGACTTGTTTCCCAAGTAACTACCTTAGTTTTATTGAAATGCATACAAAGGTACCATTCTAGAATGTCCTATGCCTGTTGCAATTCCTAAACTACCCCTTCCTTACTCTTGAATTTACTATTTTTCAAGATGCTGCCATTTTCCATCCCCAAACTACCCCTGAAAACCCCATGAAATTACTACCCAGTTTAACTGCACCAAACAGATACCCCAGTTGAAGCTTAAAATAAATTAAATAATCAAAATTTCTCAATTACATCCAAACAACCAATCAACACTACTATACTGAATCAAAAACCAAACTTAGTCCAATTCAAGTCTAACACTTATTCAACACAGAAATTACAGATACTAATGAGCTAAATTCCAAGCATCAGAAAGAAGAGAAGAACAGAACATGAAATCAATTAGTGTAACATTTCCAAACGCAATTTGAAATTAAGATGAGTAAAAGCTAGTCGGGTCGAATTATACTAACTAAATAAGATTAACCACTGAAACGAATTGTGGAATACTACACTTCATTATTACAAAAGTATGAATGAACAAATAACAACTTATCTTCATGAAACAACTAAACGTGAAACCATTACCAAAAAATGAGATGAACAGGCAGAATGAAAAATTAAAGAAGAAAGAGCGAACTCACGGTTAAAATCTTCAGACGGCCTAAATCGCCGAAATTGGTTTCCTAATTAATGTTATATGTTTATAAACATACAACATCAATTAAGAAATCATACCGACGCCCAAAGCCTACAACAAAAATTACCTTGAAACCCTAGATCGGTAATTGGGAATGGCCTGGTGATATTCGACGAAAACTGACCCTGGATTTATGAATAAAAGGACGATGATACTGTGAGGGATGAACTTGACCCGGTTTGGATGAATTTTTCTTTTGACCGAGGTTTTCGAATCAAGATTTGAGCAGTTGGGTGATGATTCAAAGGAAAGTGGACAAGTTTCGTGGTGAGGGAGAGGAGAGGGAGCTACGGTGTGAATTTGGGGGTGAATGGAGGCGACGGTGCCGGGTTTTGGGGTAAGGGATATGTTTGCTGCGGTGATTTAGGGTTTTCGAGAGGGTGGGTGTGAAGGAGATGACTTCTGGGGTGGGGGCTGTATTTCGGATATACTTATATCTTAGAACCTAGGATGATCTCAACCGTTTGATCAATAAGCAACGGTTGAGATCAACCTACAAAACGATGTCGTTTCAAGGTCTCTAAGGCAGACCGGGTCCGGGCTGGTATGTGTGGGTCGGTCTGGGGTCAAAACAGGTGGGTTTTGTTTGGGCTCAGGCAATTTTGGCTTAAATTCGGCACCTTATGAAGACCAACACCTCTTAATTTGTTTTCTTTTGGTTTTCTTTCTTTTTTTTCATTTTGTATTTTTGTTTTATTTTTTTCTAATTTTATAAATAAGCAGAAAATTAATATAGGGTCCTAATATTCCAAAGCAAAACTAATTAAATTCAAATATTATTTAAAAACTTATTTCACGATAAATTCATAATTAAAACAATTAAAATGCAAAAGTGAACCATCTTTGATTTTTCATGCTTTTGTTCTAAAAAAAATTAACCTCTAATTAATCCTAATATATAAAATAAAATCCTAAATGCAAATGCATATTTTGGTATTTTTATATAAATAAAAATGCGCAAACAAAAATGCAAACCATTATCACAAAAATGTGCGAAAAATTATAAAAATAAGGAAAATTCTTTTTGTTTGAATTTTATGGGAATGTTTCATATATAGGGTAAAAATCAGGTGCTCACAGCTGCCCTTTTTTGCTTGGAAACATGAAATGTTTTCGGGCAAAGATAAGTGAGCAACTACGAGCGATTTTTGCCCGTTCGAAAATTCCATTGTGAAGCATTTTGAAAAGTTTTTACCGCACCCTGCTTCAAAGGTTGCCTACATATCCTAGGCTAAACAAGAATCAGGTCAGTGTAGTTCGGGAGTGTCTGGTAGCTGGGACTACCAGCAGTTGTGATTTCACTGTTGTGTTGCTGCTGCCACTGCTTGCTGACCTTCCTTATTACACCGATCAAAATAAAAGAAGCTAGCCTAATATATGAACTACGAATTACAAAAATCCTATCTTAAATCTTCAAACTTGCATCTTGTACTTGCTAGTTGTCTTGCAATCTTGTATTCTCTCTTGTTTCCTTGTTTTCTTGTACTTTCTCTTGTTGTTACATCAAATCATGAACTAGAGTGTTGTTCCTTCCCTCCCAATTGCTGAACTTGAATAACATTGAACTTGAATGTATTCCTCTGTTCTCCAGGCGGGCTCCTGACTTCACAACATAGAAAAAAACAAAGCAAACTTCCTGCCCCAATTAGGAAAATTGGGGTTTGTTATCGGATACTAATACGAATTTGAAAACTAAAATTGAAATGTAATACCTCTGTTCTTCAGGCAGGCTTCTGACTTCAAAACTTGAATGCTGACTTCACAACTTGAATGTATTCCTTTGTTCTCTAGGCGGGCTTCTGACTTCACACAAATAGGCAAAACAAAGAAAACTTTCTACCCCAGTTTGGAAAACTGGGGTTTGTTACCACATATTATAAAAAATTGACAACTAAAACATTAATTGTGATAAGGCTGAAATACGAATTTAAAAGTTGAAATGTACCTTAAAATTTGCAATTTATCTCAGGTGAAAAATTCATCAGACTAAAATTTTCATCTTAGGAGAAATATTCAACAGACTAAGACTTTGACTCTATGAGATAATTCATCAGACTAGGTACGTTTTGTGTGGTCTCGGGAGAAATATTCATCGGACTGAGATTTGACTATAGGAGATATTCATCGGACTAGGTCCATTTTTGCGCAATCTCAGGAGAAAGATTCATTGGACTGAGATTTTGACTCTAGGAGATATTCATCAGACTAGGTCCATTTTTGCGCGATCTCAGGAGAAAGATTCATCGGATTGAGATTTTGAATCTAGGAGATATTCATCAGACTAGGTCCATTTTTGCACTATCTCGGGAGAAAGATTCATCGGACTAAGATTTTGACTCTAGGAGATATTCATCAGACTAGGTCCATTTTTGACTTCAGACTTTCTTAATTTTCCAAATTTCAATTTCCTTTCTTTTCAAATTCTGCCTTCTTTTCTTGTTCCCAAATTACAGCTTCCTTTCTTTTTTCCAAATTACGCCTTCCTTCCTTTTTCCGACTTCTACCTTCATCTTCCTTTTTTCCGAATTTTGCCTTCCAAAGTATGCCTTCCTTTCCCTTTTTCAATTTTTGCCTTCATCTTAGGTGAAAGATTCAACAGACTAAGATTTCTGTATCTTATGAGACAAGTTCAATAGACTAAGATTTTGACTCTAGGAGATAATTCATCAGACTAGGTCCATTTTTGAGAGATCTCAGAAGAAAGATTCATCGGACTGAGATTTTGACTCTAGGAGATATTCATCAGACTAGGTCCATTTTTGGAATTCAAACATTCCTTTCCGTCTTTCCAAATTGTGCCTTTTTTCTCCCAAATTATGCCTTTCTTTCTTTTCCAACTTTTATCTTCCTTTCCAAATTATGCCTTACTTTCTTTTTCCCAACTTCTGCGTTTATCTTAGGTGAAAGATTCAACAGATGAAGATTTTATCTTAGGTGAAAATTTCATCAGACTAAGATTTCTCGACTGCCCATTGTCCTCCAAAACTTGTTTTACCTACCTTCTGACTTGAACTACCTTTCTTTATAATTGCTTCCTTAAAAACTGGTATTGTCCTCCTTGAGAAACAACTTTTCTAACAACCGGTGTTTCATTCCTCCAAAAATTGGTGTTTCTTTCCTGGAAACTACTCCCCCCCCCCTTTTTAACTTGTATTGCCTTTCATGTTCTTCAGATGTGTACCCGCCTTCAAGAGAATTTCAAAACGGCAGAAAACTTTCTGCCCCATCATATCTTTCTGCCATCAATAACATTTCTATGCCCCTATATCAAATCAAAGAAAATGTTGTCAGTTTAAATTGTAGTGGTTGGTTGTGGTACTTCCGCTGGAGATGGATTTCCTTTTTCACCTTTCCATGCTCTGCATTGTCCGACCATGTTTGAAACTTGGCGGATAACTTCCGCCCTTCTTGATGACTACCTCTCAATTATTACTTCTAGTCTTCTTATCTGACCCCATATCTTTTTTGCATTAAAACTCTATATCTTCTGTTTCTTACATCGCTCATGAACTGGCATTTTCCTGGCCTTTGAGTCTTACATGAGTTCCCAAATTGCATCCATTGCCCCCACAGTATGTTGTTGCTTATTAAATCACAACCCCTAGCCCCTTGACCCTGAAGTCTATTGCTCATTCGCTTGACCCTTGTCGCAGATAATATCTATTCTTCGTTCAAACCCAATACCATCCATTTGTTGCATTACTCCTGAACTGACATCTACTAAGCTTTGTGCTTCACATGATCCCCGAATGCGTGTTCATTTATTACCCTTTATCTTATTGTTTTACTTGGCTCCTGACCCAATTTGTGCAATTGGAAAGCTGGTGGAAAATTTTGAAGTCATTTCTCACTTGTTAACATTAAATAGACTCAAAAAGAGGAAGTGAATAAAACAGAAGAACGAAGTGAACGACAAAGTCAAGAGATGATTCGTAAAGAAGACACTACTAAGTAGAAACCTATCAAATGTGGATATCAACTCTAATGACCATGACATGAACATGTAGCTATTATGTCAATCAAACCTAATGTTCAGCTCTTGTTATATCTTTTTTCCGTGAAACTAGACTTCAATGCTCCGCCTATCCAATTTGATTCTCATTCCTTATTCGACTTGTAGTGCCCGAAGGGTTTTCACCATCAAGCCTCTCTCATTTGTTCTTTTTCTCAACTTACCATCGCCTCAAGGTGCCCGTGAAGGTTTTAACCAATAAGACTCTCTCATTTTCTTTTCTCTTAGATTTTGTCGCCTTGCGATACTTGTGAGGGTTTTCGTCACTAAGACCCTTTCATTCTCACTTTCCTTGTTTGGACCAGAGTGTTGCACCTGACATGAATTGCCATCACCTGATTGACCTGGCATTTCTCGAAGACTAATCGGAAGGTCTTTCTTTGGACCGTAACGTGGCTTTTGGACAAGGTTAGAAAGAAAGGGTATAAAAGGCTCAAACACAATTCGGATGGGATTAACAACTACAACTTTCGAAATCAAATCTTTCATAACAACCACAAACTTCTGCCCCAGTTTCTTGCTTGGGGACTTTTGAATTTTATTTTTGTATGACTGAACCTCAAAGGAAGGCTGCCTACGTACACTTTCGGGATCAAGTCAAACGTGGTTCACATCATAGAAACTACGTTGTTATGATTTTCTTTCTCTTCTTTTCTTTCTGTTATTCTTGTTTTTTCCTTTCTTTTCTTCATTTTTTCTTTTCTTCATTTTTTCTTTTCTTTCTTTTATCTTCTTTTTCTTTTCTTTTCTTTTCTTTTTTTTTTCTTTTTTTTTTCTTTTCCTTTTTTTCTTCCTTTCTTTTTCCTTTTCTCTTCTTCTTTTCTTCTTCTTTTTTCCTTTCTTTCCTTTTCTTT
Source organism: Nicotiana benthamiana (assembly GCA_034376525.1). Lineage (NCBI taxonomy): Eukaryota > Viridiplantae > Streptophyta > Magnoliopsida > Solanales > Solanaceae > Nicotiana > Nicotiana benthamiana. Next base: position 80,461,804 of record CM067328.1, on the reverse strand, counting down.
TTCCTTCTTCCATTTGCTTATTTTTTGTATTTGTGTTTTGATTGTGCAGTTAATTCTGAAAGAGGGGTATGAAAAAAAATAAAAACGGCTCAAAAGGGGTGACAATGGAAAAAAATGCTTGGATAGCAGAACAAAATGCCTTCGTCATTTCAACCCTCAAAATATGCCAAGTACAAATAGGTACAATCAAAATACAGAAACCATACACAGTATCTCTTGACTGCATCGGAATTGACGATCATTTCCAACATTTTCTTTCTACATCTGTCTGATATAATGTGTCATTGGGCCACACTCTTACTCTTATTACCACGACCGGCCCCCTGTCAATTTGCCCAACTTGCTTTTGCGGGAATTTTTTTAATGTTTTACTTTCCCTAGTTTCACATGGTTCGGGCGTCGAACAATCTCAAAATGTCCGAATTTGTTCTTATTTCCTCAAATGCCCTCATCGTCTTCAAAATGGTTTCATTGCTTCCCGACCAACATAGCTTTTAAAAATCCGACTAAGAATTATGCGTGCATGCCATGTCACTACAACCAACAGGAAATGAATTATAGAAAGAAAAGAGTACTAAACAAAAATGACTAGAAATGGCAGAAAATAGAGAATTGTATTAAGCAGACGGTGAAAGGGTTTAACAACAAAACAAGCAACACAAACTGGGATACAATCCTAAAACAAACCTAGATAACACTACATGAGATATGAAGACTAAAGGAACTAGACAAATAAAAGGATAGAAGGGTTAGAGTCACAAGACAATATCCGGATTACAATCCTAAAAATAACCCGGACAACAGATATAATGACAAAATAAACCACGAAGACTTCTCTCCAGCTAGCCAAGAGATGAAGTGTCTTTCCAATTACCAAGCTCAGCATCTTAGCCACTGAGTTCTGCATCAATATTGCCAAGATTATTACCAACTTCCATATCATCAACTTCAGTCAACAAGTTCCCAATAGGATTTGCATGCTCCTTGTCACTGCTATTAACCACGATTACCCCTTCTTGAATCATTCTTTCTATTTCTCTTTTCAAATCTCGACAATTTTCCACATTATGCCCCAGAGCATTGGAGTGGTATTCACACCTTTTAGATGAGTCAAAGCTTCTCGCACGTCGGTCCAACTGATTTGGAGGAAGGGGTGCAATCATGTCATGTTGTTTTAACTTCTCAAATAAGCTTGCATGGGACTCTCTTATTGGTATAAAACTATCTTTCAGCTTTTGTTCCCATCTATACCCCTGGCTTGGAAGTGAGTTATAAGGTACTTGAAAATTTTGTAGAGGCAGGTGGATATTTTGTGATACTCGTGCTCGCTTTCTTGGGTGACTTGATGGCTGGGCAACATACTGGGAAGGATCAACAGAGTATGGGGGTTTGGAGGTGGATAGTAATGCTTAGGGGGGTCATGGAAAACCTGATGAGGCTGCACATACCTTCGAGACGTTCTCCTAGGACCTCTTCTCGATCCTATTATCATCATGACTTCTTCATCCCTCTCATTCATGTTACCAAATTCAATTTGGACAGTCTGAGCTGCAGCTTTGAGAGTTGTTTGACTTATAATTCTGCCCGTCTTAAAACCATTCTCCACCATTTCTCCCATTTTGATTGCTTCCAGGAAGGATTTACCCACTGCGGACGTCATGTATTGAAAATAATCTGGCTCTTGAGTCTGTAGAAAGACAGTGATGAACTCGTGGAGATTCATGGGTGGATTAGCTCTAGCTGCTTGCTCTCCCCATTTGATGGCATATTCCCTGAAACTTTCAGTTGGTTTCTTTTTCAAGTTTGAAAGGGAAATACGGCCTGGGGCGATATCGACGTTTTATTGAAACTGTTTGACAAAGGCCCGTGCCATGTCGTCCCAGACGTACCAGCAAGATGTGTCTTGATCCAAAAACCATTCAGATGTTATTCCCGGGAGGCTTTCCCCAAAATAAGCTATAAGCAGTTGTTCATTTTCTCCCACACCTCTCAATTTGTTGCAATACCTTTTCAGGTGGGCTATGGGGTCTCCATGTTCATTGTACTTTTCTAATTTGGGAACCTTGAAACCAGGCGGCAAGTGGACATCGGGGAACATGCATAGATCTCTGGAGGGCAACACTCTTTTGTCCTGCCATTGCTTGCGTGTTTTTCAGCTGTTGTTCTAATCTTTTCATTCCTTGGGCTATTTCTTCTTGTACTCTCGTTCGTGCAGGATTCTCAATGTTTGCAGGAAGATTGAATAAGTACATGCGGTGCTTTTGTTGTGTAGCAAATTGTGACTCATGACGAGGCTCTCCCTGACAGTTGGCCCATGTTTGATGTATTTCAGTCCTTTTCTATTTCGGTGTTATACTTTCCTCAAACATCGTAGACTCTAGTTGAACCCTCTGACCCGGAGTCTCTTGAGCACTTGTAACAACTTCGATGACGGTTATCATTTTCCTCAAATTTTGTGTTTCTAGCTTACCACAACCAACCACCTCAATTTTCTTCACAATTCAAAACAAAACATGTTAGAATGGATTGGATCGGTCCTCATTATTCACAACATCTTTTCAATTTTTTTAAAGTTTTTGTTTTTCATTTTTTGGGTTTTGATTGTGGTCGAATCCTATGTGGATTGACTACGCATCGTGACCCCGCACGAATCAGACCAGGCGTAGTTCGTGAAAATAAAAGATAAACGACAATAAAATATTTTTTTGGAATTTTCCATTTTCATGATAAAAACAAAACTGAATAATTCCTTCCCCTACTTGCCAATTTCAACCAAATGGCTATTTTTGCAAACATGGACCTTTCCCAATTTTACATGAATTTTGAGGCTGGACCGGGTTATTTTGACCAAAAACCGAACGGTATTCACTTGAGCACTGACTCTTTCTCTTGTTTTTCAGATTGAAACAAAAGACCTTGTTTTGCAAACATGGCCTTTCAGCACCTCGGGGGCGAAGATCTTAGGGCTGCGTTAGCTAACCGATCAAAAATCAAAATTGACCAAAATAGTCATTTTTGCAAAGTCAGCCTTCCGGCGTCCCTTTCGGGAACATTCGGCTATTTATGATAAAATGGCATTACTCGACTTATTTACGACTCTCTTTTTTTACTTTTCAAAATAAAATACCCCGTATTGCAAACACGGTCTTTTAACGCCTCGAGCACGAAAATTTAAGGCTGTGAGGGTCAAAAATCAAAATATGACCGAAGGTGGCTATTTATGCAAGGCTAGCCTTCCGGCGTTCCGTTTGGGAACATTTGGCTATTTTTGCAAAAATGGCGGCACCTGGTTTATTTATGACAACAATTAAAATTTTGATATTTTTTGGGCTATTTTTGTAATGGGGAGGTTGGACCCGATGAGGGTTGCCTACGTATCTCACGCCCTGTGAGAATCAAACCACGGGCAAATTAACTAATTTAATAGTTAATTCTCAAAAAATAAAACAAAAACTCTTTTTTTCTATTTTTCTTTTGCTTTTTAGTAAAATAAACTAATAAAAATAAAACCTTTTTTATTCATTTTCTCAAAATTTTGGCAGAGTTTCGACGGTATTTGGGCATTGGGTTTTTCCAAGATTAACTCTACAACTGCTAATTCTCTCATTTTTTTCCTCAAATTCCGACATTCCAAGATTCAAAACCGGTCAACATGCAGGTTCGAACAAATAAATGCACAGAACAAGTAGGATGCACCAGGATGGTCTTTTTCATTTTAGGTTGCTAGGCCTAGACGGACCCAAACCTGTGTTGAGTCCCCTATGTCAAATGTAGCATGATGCAAATAAGCGTTCCTACTAGGGATCCGGCATGAACTCAAGTTATTCTATGTTCAAAACCTGGGTCGGTGTTCTAGACAGTGTACCCGAGCGGACAATTCGAATCGAGGAGGGGGCAACTTACCGGTGACCCGCGGGGTTAGGCGGCTTAGTAACTTATCCAGCCTCTTTCTTATTTAAGGGTATGACACTAACAGAATAGGAGTCTCAACCAGTAAGCACATCCCTAGAGGTAGAGAGAGAAGGGTATCGGCACAGTTTATATACAGTTCAGATAATATCAAAGCGGTAACAATTAGCACATTAAGCACAAAGCATGTAGGAAAATTAGATATAACAAAATACAACAATTTATCTAAGCTCGAATTCTGAACCCTGAACAAAACATTCTGAGTTCTTCTCCCCAACAGTCGCCAGAGCTGTCACACCTCCTTTTTTCGCCATACACCCCCACAAAGGAGGAGTAAAGGAGTTTTTCCAATTAAAGGACAATCGAAATGGGATTTGGTTATTTATTTATTCCAGAGTCGCCACTTGGGAGATTTATGGTGTCCCAAGTCACCGATTTGAATCCCGAACCGAGGAAGATTATGACTCTGTTACAGTCTGCGAACCAGAAATTCGGATAAGAAATTATGTTAACCCGGGAGAAGGTGTTAGGAATTCCCGAGTTTCGTGGTTCTAGCACAGTTGCTTAACTGTTGTATTTGGTTTTATCTGATTTTAACACATGCTAGGTTATGCGTCCTTTTATTTATATACCACTTTTACCATTATTTATTTTAAAAGACTTGCAACGTCGTGAAAATGTATTTTTAATCACGTCACCACCAGTGTACACTTGATCGTCAACACATTTCGGCTTCGTCGAGATTTGGATTTGTCGCATCAATGCGCACCAGAGTTTAAAGAAATAATTTAATTAAATCGCGCTTAAAGGTTCTAGCGTAATATCGTTTGGGAAAGATAGTTGTAATTCGCTAAACAATCCCTTCGAATTCTAATCATTTTTTAATAATTAATTATTGAGGGCCCCACATTTATTCTTGTTTGGTGAGTCTCATCTCATTTATTTTAAAAAGGGTAAACCTACAAAGTGACTATATTTTTTTATATTTTTGTTTTTGTCCATAGTAATAGGAGAGTCTTTAGCTAATTCTTATTGTAAAATACAAATAATTACTTCCAATGAGCTGAAGGTTATCCAACCATAGATCCAAAGAGCCCAACTGCTCAATACTAACAATTATAGGCAATGGGCCTATCATCAGCCCAACATGAGCGGACACAGTGGCCATATTGGAACGGTCTAGGGATCGAATCCCTTGGGCCAGCGTGCCATGTCCCATTTTACCCAAATAATTATCCAAATTCTCATGAAAACCTTCAATAGATTATTAGCGACCAAACACAGTGTTCCTATTTCCAATTAGATATTTAACAATGATTCCACTAATGCCAAAATTTCAAATTAACGTATAAACTATATGACAAATGATCTCAAATTGAAACAATAAATTCTGCACAGTAAATGACTTCACTTGACGTTGCACTACAACAGTTAACTATTCCAATTCTAATAACGTGAACTAGCCTAGCTGAAACTATTAACTATGAAAATCACACAGGAATACATTTACTAGTTTAAATGTCCAGTAACCTACTCAATTAAACAAACATGCTAAACTGGCCACCATTCATAACATTTTAGATAGTTCACATCTACTGTAAGTTGAATCCATCTTAGTTTAGTTACAATAAACCATCAAAACAGAGAAACTATATAGAACAGACAGAATCAACAAAAATTTCAGCAAAAAAATGGCTTCCGTTTCATCTCATTGTTTCGACAGCAATAGATACATCAACATAAGCTTGAAATGTGTACCTGGAATTTAGAAATAGGAAGAAGAGATCAGTTAAAGCAGCAGCCAACAGCAACAATAACGCCCAGCAACACAAGGATGATTTCAAGAGATTTTAACAGACACACACACATTAACAATAATAGCTTTCAAGCAGACTCCAAAATGACAGCCCAGGCAAGTTCAGTAACCCATGAATGCTTCAACACACCACCAGACACAACAAATCTACCCCAGACAACACCAAAAATGACCAGAATTCCTCCAAACCAGCTCAATCAAACCCAAATTCACTCCAAAATGAATCCAAACCAAGGAGAGTATACCAGCAACCAATGGAACAGTGTTCCTTCTAGCTTTTTCGGTTTTTCTACTGTTTTTGAGTTTTTACTTTTTGTTTCTTTTTTTGTTTTATGGAAATCAAAGGCTAAGAAAAAAAACGAACTAGAATGCAAGAGTATTTATGAACTAATGATCTAAATAATGGCTAAAAAAATAGCTAATGGAGGAGCCCCCTTTTTCAAGGCATCTAACGCCTTTTTATAGAAGCAAAGTAGGGCAGCCCCCCAAGTTTTAGTTTTCACTATTAATCCCTATTAATTTTTTTACTTTAACCCTCATTTTCTGACTTGTTGCCCAAGTAACTACCTTAGTTTTATTGAAATGCATACTAAGGTACCATTCTAGAATGTCCTATGCATGTTGCAATTCCTAAACTACCCTTTCCTTACTCTTGAATTTACTATTTTTCAAGATGTTGCCAATTTCCATCCCCAAAACTACCCCTGAAAACCCCCTGAAATTACTACCCAATTTAACAGCACCATACCCTTACCCCAGTTGAAGCTTAAACTAAATTAAATAACTAAAATTTCTCAATTACATCCAAATAACCAATTAACACTACTAAACTGAATCAAAAACCCAACTTAATCCAATTCAAGTCTAACACTTATTCAAGACAGAAGTTACACATACTAATGAGCTAAATTCTAAGCATCAGAAAGAAGAGAACAACATAACGTGAAATCAATTAGTATAACATTTCCAAATGCAATTTGAAATTAAGACGAGTAAAACCTAGTTGAGTCGAATTATACTAATTAAACAAGATTAACCGCTGAAACGAATTGAGAAACACTGCACTTCATTAAAACAAAAGCATGAATGAATAAATAATAACTTATCTTCATGAAACAACTAAACGTGAAACCATTATCAAAAAATGAGATGAACATGCAGAAAAAAAAATAAAAGAAGAAAGAGGGAACTCACGGTTAAATCTTCACACTGCCTAAATCGCCGAAATTGGTTTCTTAATTAATATTTTATGTTTATAAACATATAACATCAGTTAAGAAATCATACTGACGCCTGAAGCCTCCAACAAAATTGACCTTGAAACCCTAGATCAGAAATTGGGAACGGCGTGGTGATATTCGACAAAATTGACCCTGGATTTATTAATAAAAGAACGATGAGACTGTGGGGATGAACTTGACCCGGTTTGGATGAATTTGTCTTTTGACCGAGGTTTTTGAATCAAGATTCGAGCAGTTGGGTGATGATTCGAAGGAAAGTGGACGGGGATTCGTGGTGAGGGAGAGGAGAGGGAGCTACGGTGTGAATTTGGGGGTGAATGGAGCCGGCCACGCCGGGTTTTGGGGTAAGGGATATGGTGGCGGCGGTGATTTAGGGTTTTGGAGAGGGTGGGTGTGAAGGAGATGACTTCTGGGGTGGGGGCTGTATTTCGGAAATACTTATATCTTAGAACCTAGGATGATCTCAACCGTTTGATCAATTAGCAACGGTTGAGATCATTCTACAAAACAACGCCGTTTCAAGGTCTCTAAGGCAGACCGGGTCTGGGCTGGAAGGTGTGGGTCGGTCTGGTGTCAAAACAGGTGGGTTTTGTTTGGGCTCAGGCGATTTTGGCCCAAATTGGGCACCTTATGAAGACCAACACCTCTTAATTTGTTATTTTTGGGTTTTCTCTTTTTTTTGTATTTTTGTTTTATTTTTTCCTAATTTTATGAATGTGCAGAAAGTTAAAATAGGGTCCTAATATTCCAAAGCTAAACTAATTAAATTCTAAAATTATTTAAAAACTCATTTCACGATAAATTCATAATTAAAACAATTAAAATGCAAAAGTGAACCATCTTTGAGTTTTCATACTTTGTTCTAAAACAAATTAACCTCTGATTAATCCTAAGATATAAAATTAAATCCTAAATGCAAATTCATATTTTTGTATTTTTATTTGAATAAAAATGTGCAAACAAAAATACAAACAATTATCACAAAAATGCACGAAAAATTACAATAACAAGGAATATTTTTTTTGTTTGAATTTTATGGGAATGTTTCATATATAGGGCAAAAATCACGTGCTCACAATCAGGCGAGGTTTCGTCATCAAATTTACGTTGGTTGATGTTTCACCACTACGTGCTATCTTCAATGTGGACGTGAAGGGAGACGGATATCCTATTTGTAATAATCCATTTTTTACTTGGTACTAGGATATGTTTGTGTTAAATTTAAACCTTTAATTATGGTTGTTGTATTTTTTATCTATGATGAAATGTTATATTAATAAAATGAATGAATTTCAATCTTCATATTAATTTAATCTGCTATAACAGTAAATCTATTTCATAGACTATTTTGTTATGACAAATTTCAACCGGTTTAGAATAATAAATTTTTGGGAAGCAACTTCTACCTAATTCTACCTACAAATAATAAAAGCTTCATAGAGAATCTAAATAGTTAATACACATAAATGCTGCATTGGATGATAATCCCTCCCTCCTAACGTCTCCCTCCAAACGTTTCCCCTCCCTCCTAATTCAAAATATTAATTTCAAAGAATTCAATTTATAATTCATTTGTTTGAAAGGTTAAATTAACTTATAATATATGTATACAACACGACTTGTTTTAAATTTTTTTTAAATCAAATTTTCACGAATACATGCTTAAATTCTAATAAACATTTATAAGAAAAATTGTTTTTATTATTCGAATAATTCTACCTACAAATAATAAAAGTTTGTAGAGAAGCTAAATAGTTAATACACATAAATGTTGCATTGAATGATAATCTCTCCCTCCCAACGTCTCCCTCCAAAAATATTAATTTCAAATAATTCAACTTATAATTTATTCTAGATAAAAAATGACTTGTTATATATTTTTCATTGATAATAATTTTGGCCAACTCTTTTTTTTATGGTAATTAAATTTTGTATTAATCACCTTTGAAAACTTTACAAAGCTATAACTAATCATACCGCAGTTAGTTATTTCGAATAGTCCAAATTATTATGGCATTGTCCAGTAAAATTTTTCAAATATTTATTTGTAAAATTAGAATAGTTGGACAATAATTATTATTTTCCAAATATACCAGTATATTGGGACAATACTTTTAGCATAAAATGCAAAAAACCTTGGTCATAATAATTTACTAGATAATAATTTTGGATAAAAAATGACTTGTTTTTAATTTTTTTTTAAATCAAATTTTCTTAAGCATATATAGTTCATTACTCATTTTTAGGGAATCTAAATAATTTTATTGAACATTGTGAAGTCTTTTTTGGAGAGTGTAAGGGTTGCATGAATAATTGTGATTTAGATTATTATAAACCCTAATTCTAGCCCTATAAATACAACTCACTATTAACACTCGAACATCACAATCCAACTAATTTTTTCTAAATCAAGATTACAATAATGGATAAAACACCAACAAAGAGAATCGATGAACCTCTCCAAGTTTCAACAGTAAACCACAAAATATTCTATCAGGACGTTAGAAACAAGCTAAAGAATTTGAAGACTGAAACTCTTACTTATGCTGAGGATCACAAGGGAGATTGGACAAGATTACGTCAAAAGGATGTTGCTGCATCACTACCCTCTTACTACTTGCTATGATATGTTTGAAGAACTCCTGTCAGAGCAAGAGGAAGAACCAAGTGCTCCTATTATTGTTATTAGCATTGACACAGAGGCCGGTTCTAAGGGGTCCAAGTTTGTGAATCAACCTTCTAAGTAGATTGTTTTAAGGAGATTGGTGTTTCTGCTATATTTTTATTATTTTTATTATGAAAAATTTATTTTTTTAGCATTTTATGCTAAAAACTTTGTCCAAATATAATTTGGACTATGATGCAAAGTTGGCCAAAAGTATTATCAATGAAAATATTTATATTTAGTATTTCTTGTACATTATTTTTTATTTTATAGAAAAATATGTTATCTTCTAACTCTTTTCAAGCCACACCTAGCTATTTCATTGTACCGTTAAGCATCTTATAGGTAACAAATTATACATGTTAGAAAAATAATTATAAGAATAATTTACCTTCACAATCAGAACAAAAAAAACTAAAACACCTAATCTATCATTTACATTTCTTCAAGAAGATAAAAAAGAAATGATTCCTTATAAATAATTATAAGGATAAGTTAAGGCTGCCTCGTGATTAATGGAGAGAATTTGAAATTGAAGTTGCAGTTAAAGAGTGTGATCTTGATGGTAGGAATTGAAATCCTTAACTCTCACAAATCATTAAACTCCCAGGTAAAGGTAACATCTTTGCCAACCAAAAAGAAACAAAAAACACTTTCAAAGACAAGAAAACATAAATCCACAATTGAAATAATTAATTTTTAATATTTTCATAAAGCTTCAAACCTATAAATATGTCCGCTAACACAGCGGTTGAAATAATACTTGCTGCACGTTCATCAATCACCACTTCTTCACTTTCTTCAACTGTTGATCTTGAAGATGACTCTTCTTGTGAACAACTTGTATTTTGAAATTTTTTGAACGCTTCTAAGGCTTCATCTTAGTATTGGAAAGCATGAAAGTAGCTACCTACGACTCCAACAAGCATTTTAACATACTCTGACCAACTTTTGTATATACCCGACTTCTTCCCACAATAAACAACAAAAACCACGGATTTGAGTTTGTTTTTACCTTCAACAGATTTTTCATATTCATCATACGCCAATATTGCCGCACTATGATACTTGAAAGACTTAAAGATGCTACGCTTAACCCCAATTACCATTGGAGAACATTCACTCCATGAGTAGTAAACTTCCGACCTTTTGCCCGAAAATACAACATACACCTTTGAAGGACTATTCTTATTAGAATGCATCCTTAATCTATTAACTAAATGGAGAGGATAAGAGATTAGAAGAAGGATTTTGTTGAACTAGGTTTTCAGCCAAAATGATTTGGTTAAGTAGATTTTCGGCCAAAAAATATTTGGTTAAGTACGATTTAGGATTTAGGAATCTTTATTTAAATAGTAGGACATGGAAAACAGTATTATACTATAAAATATATGAAATATAAATCAAATACTAAAAATTATACGAAATGTCCAATAAAATACATGTATATAGATTTAATTATGGAGGATTATATAGGTGTATATTAATAAAAAAGGGGCTGTAAATACGTATAAAGAATTTTAAAAAAAAAGTTTTTGCATTGAGAAGACAAATAGGTTTTACCTTTTGAACTTCTCCATGCATTGAGAAGATAAATAATAATGGTGGGAGAAATAATTAAAAATAAAGTAAAAGAATATTATGGGAATTGAAAAATAAATTTTACCCTAATAATGATATAAAAAGACGAAAATTCCTCCATAATTGGTTTATGTGGGTATTGAACAACTATTCATAGACAACATAGAGAAAATACCAATGTTTTAACCAATTTTAAGCATTCCAAGAACAAAAATATTCATACTCTAGTATAAAGGGAGAGTGCCTAGGCATAAACGTTGTATTTTCATAGGGATTCACGGGTTCATACAACCCCAAACCGACCATAGTGATGTATGCAAATTCCAAGTCCCGAGCAGATCGTTTAGAATTAATTCCCCATATTTCCTTTTCCACTTTTGTTTCTTAAAAAAAAAAAAATTATATCACAAGTTTTCTGTTTTTTTTTTTAAAAGAGAAAAAATGTGACAAATTTTCGTCGATTCTTAATTTAAGTTGGAATTGCATAAAGCAACTAAACGGGGGGAATGATATTCCCATGTTGATTTCAAGAGAATTTTTTTTTTTTTGTAATTAAATTTTTGTATTAATTACCAAAGAGGTTTGTTTACAAATTAATAGTTCAGCTAAACACAGCTGACTATCACAGATAAAACTTAACCAACATCTACTGCTACTATATCTATATTCCTATTTACAGAACAGAATGCTGAAGCTGTAGGCTAACTTTAGGGGGACTCCTAACATGACAAACATATGCAATAGTCCTAAGTAATTGACCACTAGAACAAGAGACATTCTTAAACAACCTCGAGTTTCTCTCTAACCAAATGGTATAGAACATTTCTGCTATGATCATTTTGACAATGTGAGCTCGGCTAATTTTCCCTTTAGCTTTGGCAATGATCCAATGAATATATTGCTCCCAGTTCTGATAATTAGGCTGAGTTACTCCAATCCATAGCATTGTTTGATGCCTCAGTTGTCTAATAAAAGGACAGGAAAAGAAGAGATAATCTCTGGTCTCCATACCTTGTTGGCATAAGGGACAGGTGCTGTCCACAGTTAGGTTCCATTGTCCAACCTGTCTTTAGTAGGTAATCTATCTTGTAATACCAACCAAAGGTTGAAGACTGCCTTGGGTCTGGCATAGTTTTGGATAGTTAAATTCTTCTACAAAACTCTAGGCAATTGTCCAATTTGGTGTAGGTATATCATCTTTATAGTGCACACTGATTGATTCATCAACTGAGACTGCTGCAATGTAACAGTAGCTTCAATAATCTTCCTGACCATCCAACTGGCTTGGTTAGGAATAACTATGGAATGTAGTTGCTGTTGTTTTATGTAGACTGAATGAATCCATCTTACCCATAGAGCATCCTTCTTGTGAGCCAAATCCCATCCAAGCTTAATATTGCAGCTTTGTTCCACACTAGCAGATTCATAATATTTAAGCCTCCAGCTGATTTAGGCAAGCATACTTTATCCCAGGCTATATATGCTTTCTTTGATATATTTGCTGAACCTGTCCATACAAAGGATCTACATACTGCTTCTAGCATCTTTAAGATTTTTGAAGGAATAAGGAAGAGTTGAGCCCAGTAAGCTTGTATGCCAAATATGACTGATTGAACCAGTTGAACTCTACCAGCATAGGACAGTTTTCTGACAGTCCAGGATATGATCCTGGCAGTGACCTTATCCACCAATGGCTGCCATTGCACTAAAGACATTTTCTTGGTAGATAAAGGAACTCCCAAGTATTTGAAAGGTAACTCCCCATATACATAGCCAAGATGATCTACAATTTGATGTTGGATATCAGTAGGAACACCACCAAAGTAAACAGAACTCTTACTCAGATTAGCTTTCATCCCAGAGGCTTCAGTGAAGTGAGAAAAGTACTTAAACATGGCTGCTACAGACTGATGCTCTCCTTTAACAAACAGCAAAAGGTCATCTGCAAAGCAAAGGTGAGTAATGCCTAGCTTTTTACAGCCAGGGTGAAATAGGAACTCTGTATCCTTCTTCAATTTAGCAAGAGCTCTACTTAGATACTCTATCACTATGGCAAATAGAAAGGGGGAGATTGGATCACCCTGCCTCAAGCCTTTAGCTGCTTGGAAGGGTTCAGTAGTTTCCCCATTCACCATCACTGTATAGCTGACTGTTTGGACATATTCCATGATCCACTTCATAAATCTGCCTGGGAAATCTAGGGCCTCCATTACCTGCTGTAAGAAGATCCATTCAACAGAATCATATGCCTTCTGTAAATCTATTTTAATCATGAATCTAGGGGACACATGAACTCTTGCATAGTGTTTAATTAGTTCATGGGCTAGTATAACATTATATGCAATCCTCCTACCTGGGATAAATCCTGCTTGGGCATCACAAATGATACTGGCCATGCATTTCTATAGTCTGTTGGCCAATATCTTAGAAACTATTTTATATAAGACTGAGCAGCAAGCAATTTGTCGAAACTTCTTGACTGATTGTGGATTAGCAACTTTAGGAATCAAGGTGAGGGAGGCACAATTAGCTAGTTCATACATTTTGCTGGACTGAAAGAAGTTCAGAACTGCCTTGATAATATGATTGCCAGTGATACTCCGGGTCTTCTTGAAGAAAGCAGCATTATATCCATCAATCCCCGGTGCTTTATCATCACCTATGGATTTTAGACTATGCAGAATCTCATCAGCAGTGATATCAGCAGCTAACTGTTGCTTCTGGATATGTGTGAGCTTTGGACCATTACTCATATACAACATGTTAATTGATGGAAGTGAGGCAGCTGATGTTCCCATCAAAGACTTATAGAAATCCTTGATCTCCTCCCTAATGTCATCAGGATTGGTAATTCTGGTTCCCCCTGCTGTAATCAGTTCTGTTATGCTATTGTACTGATTCCTTTCCTTCAAGACAGCATTAAAATATTTATTATTAGAGTCTCCCAATTGAATCCATCTGGCCCTGGACTTCTGTTGCAGGATACTCTCTTCTATCATTGACCATTTTTCTAGCTTCAAGACTAGTTCCTTCTCTTTAGTCTGCAAATCATCAGTGTAATTCAGCATCATCTGGTTCTGAATGTCCTTCAACTCCTCCCTGCTAGACTTAATTTTCCGTGCAATGTTCTTAAAATCTCTAACATTTAGAGATTTTAAAACAGGTTTCAGTGCCTTGAGATTATTCCACACCTCCTTGATAGTACCTTGAGTAGTATTTCTCCAATTCTCCTTGATAAGTTGCTGGAAGTCCTTGTGATTAGCCGATACATTATAGAATCTGAAGGGGGCCTTCCTGATCATAGTATCTTCAGTCAGAGTGAGCACCATTGGATTATGATCAGAGATTAGAGGGGGTCATATACAGTTTGTACATGACTCCATTTAAGCATCCAGTCATAATTACCAAATATTCTGTCCAATCTGCTACAAACTCTATCATTGCCAATTTATTTGTTGGTCCATGTGAAGAATTCCCATTTCCAAGGAAGTTCTGATAACTCAGCCAGTTGAATACATTGAGTGAAATCCAGAATTTCAGCTTGTTTAACTTGATTACAGGATTGTCTATCATTGATAGACATAACAACATTGAAATCACCTGCTACTAGCCAAGGATCAGTAATACCAGCAGCAAGAGTCTGTAGTTGTTGCCACATTGTTCTCCTTTGATCCAAGCCATTGAAGCCATACACCACAGTGAGGAGGCAAACCAGATCACCTGCAAGGGTGTTAACACTACAATGAAGGAATTGAGCTTCCTCCTGAATACCAGTGATCCTAATCTTCTGAGCATCCCATAAGATCAAAATTCTACCCCTTGGAGAGTCCCTATAGTTAGATAGCATATCCAAACCTGGAACCAATAGTTTAGCTATTTTCTCTGCATTTCTCTCCTTAAATTTTGTCTCTACCAGACCAACAAGGTTAAATTTATTATGTCTAAAGTATTCCTTAGCTTCCTTCTGCTTATACCTCTTATTCACACCTCTAATATTCCAAAATAAAAACTTCATTAGGTATGACTAAGACCCCCTTCATCTGGGGGATTTCCTGGTCTACTAGCTGACATTACTTGGAATCTGTTACTCATCACAACAGGAGATAAGGGGGGAAAGTTTGCAAGGTTGAAAACTGGAGATTGCACCTGTTTGCCTCTATCTTCCTGTTTACTCAAATCTGTGCTTCCTAAAGGATCAACATCCTTAGGAGGTACTTCATTCTGCTTTGGTCCTAACTGTTGTTTGGGAGCCTCCTGATGCTGTATAACATTCTGGTTTGGCATTTTAGCTCTCCATTCCTGAACTACTCTAGGCTTTTGCATTTGATTAGGTTGGGAAGGTTTGGGAATAGCCAGACAGTTAAGTCCAACCATAAGGCACTTCTCACAGTATGTTGGTTTCCAATCATATGCCACTTCCTGCACAAATTTCTTCCCATTTGGATCTATTAACTCTATCTCACTTGGCAATTCTTTATAGACATTCACCTCAATAAGCATGCGTGCATAAGAAATTCTAGTATGCTTAGTAGTACATTCATCAGCAAAAATGGGCTTACCAAGGACACTGGCTATCCTACTCAAAGACCTGATTCCCCCGCATGACATAGGGAGCTTAGGAAACTTGACCCACAGAGGAATGTCAGTAGGAAAAGCAGCATTGAAATCAAAATCAGCAGTCCATTGCTTCAGTACCATAGGTCTATTAGCAATGGAGTATGGCCCAGCACAGAGAACTTCTTTGGCATCTTCCATGGTTCGAAATTTGGCTACATAATTGCCCTCCTCATGATAGTATAGATCTGGTTCTGGAACATGGGACCAATGTAGGTTAATGAATCGTTTCATTGCATTGTACCTTGGTCCAATCCCTAACACAAAAATCACTAGGGCACATTCTCATTTCTATTCTTCCACCTCTACTTCCTCTTTAATCAGATGACCTACAGGTTTACCATCAATCAGAGTCGGTGGGATATACTCCAATGCCATACCATTAGAAGCAAATCGATTTTTCTGGAAGAGATTTGCCCACCCTTTGGCTACTTCAGTAGTCCTCTCCTCTGGCTCTGTCACTGGTGGTTGAGATGGGTTCTGCATGTGGTCGATTCCTCCATTTCCTTGTACTATCTGGGGTTGAGGAAGCAAAGGAGCTTCAACTGCTTCAGATACCTCATCCGATTGTATCAATGGAACAGTGATATTCAATGGAACAGTAGCAGATACTGGAACATTGCCAATTGGTGTATTAACACTGGATGTATGATTTATCATTGAAATGATTCGATCTATGGTGGTAATCGGCAGTTTTCGAGGTCGACCCCTGCCTCGTCCTCTTCCTCTCGCGATGGAAACCAGCTCGGCGTACGTTAACTAACGTGCGCCGAGAGGAGAGTCGGAAGAGAGAGGTTTTTTTAAAGTTCTCGGTTAGTTATTACAAATTTTAAAATTTGTGTGTTTTCAAGAGAATTTTTCAATTATTAGAATAATAAATGTTTACTTGAACAAGATTTAGGGCTTGTTTTGCCATAATTTATTTTACTTTTTTTAAAACAATGTTTGGCCATGAAAATTTTAAATTTCACTTAAAGTTGAATTTTAATTTTTTTTTAAAATTTTTTACAAAACTCCAAAAAGCTGTTTTTCAAAATCTTCATTACAAATCACTCACAAAAATTCAAAAATATCTGCAAATTGTGTTCATGGCCAAACACAATCTAATTTTCAAATACAATAAAAAATTTCTCTACTTTTTCTAGAATTTTACGATTCTTATGTCGAGACGCCCACTAAGTATAAATGCTCAGATTGATTTCCCTTTTTTGGTTATTGTTTAAATATCTTCAATATATATTTTTGTTTCACGACTTTTTTTTTTTTGGATATATAACATCTCTGTTTCCTCGTTAATATTAGTGTGAATTAGTTCTGACAGTATTCAGTAACATATATTTTCAGGCATTAAGTGGAAAGATTTTGTTCTTTTGGTAAGATAGAGGAGGTCAATGCAATTAACGCGACTAGAAAAAAATATGATAAAGAGGTACAGATAACCTCTAAGAATAGATGATTTATTGGTTTTGTTATCACGCCAATTTTGAACTCAATTTGACATTATAACAAAGTAAAAAAATTTGCTTTTCTTAACAACCCACCTACCCCCGCCCCCCCCCCCCCACACACACAAAAAAAAACCCTATTTCCTCTACCTAGTTTTCCTTCCCTCTATTGTTAAAAGATGGAGTAATTAATCCATCTTATAATCTGTTGCAATTCACATTATTGAAATTTTCTGGTTATGATCTTAGGCAGCAACAACACATTTAGTCAACGATTGTACCATTGAAGTAATTAACATGTTACGTTAAAAATATAACAGAAAGATTCAACTAACTATTAATTAAATTCATGATTAATAAAGATAAATCTAGGCCAATATTTAGATGATTCGTATCCGACATAACTTGCAAATGATAAAAATTATCTTGAATGATTGAGAAGAAGAAAAAGTTATCACACAATCGCTTGAAAAAATCTTTTTTTTGGTCCAACTAGTAGTATCTTTCCTTTCTAATCCTGCTTAGCAAACAAAATATATAATTGCATAGCTAAAGACATTTCAATAAAACCAATCATGGATTTTTTTCTTTCTTAAATTTAGTATTATACCTCAACTAATCCTTCCTTCAGTACTTCCCTATATGCTGCATAGCTTCGTGATTCCAAAGCAATAATGAGATAAAGGCGATTTCATCCATAACACGAACTTGAAGCCTATACCTGCAACTTAATTTTGATTAACCTTATATATATATATATATATATATATATATATATATATATATATATATATATATATATATATATATATATATATATATATATATATATATATATTTCTTGTGAGTAACAGAACATTTCGGTGTCTCCTTGCTTATAGGTATTAACAGCTTCATAGGTCACAACCTAACCAACAACATCTATAAATATAAAAATTAGTGACATATCTGCCATAATTTTGAATAAAATAGATGTTATTAAGTACAAAGATGCAATATAGATGAATTTTAAATGTATCTATTAGGAGAATCACTACCTAAAGTTTTCCTCAACATTTGAAGTCAAAAATCAAAATACTTAAAAATTTAACCGCCATATAAAATTTCGAATATCAATATATATTTAACTAAAGTTCTTTCAATTAATGTTCTTTTTAATTTGGTTTAACTAAACGCTAACTTATTTGAACTATACATGTCAAACATATTGGACTCTAATTATGTGACAATGTTGGGTTGTCCCACATCGGAGGGATTTGAGGTCCTTGGTCTCCTTATATGGCTTGGGCAATCCTCACCTCATAAGCTAGCTTTTGGGGTTGAGTTAGGCCCAAGGTCCATTCTTTTCATGGTACCAGAGCAGACGATCATCAGATGATTCTCTGCTATATCTTGTTATCCCGGTCGAAGTCGTGTTGGAAAGTTTTTGGGTATTTGTGAGATATTCGGTCAGTGATGATCTCGATATGAATCGAGTGTTAATCTGAGACTTCTATCACCATTATCGGGTTGCATCTTCACTGCTTGGATGTTTTGGGTTGGTTTTCCGACGTCCTCGACTCGATTCCGGTGAGACTTCAGATTTTAGGGTTTCTACTGCTCGGAACTGGCATTTTTCTGTTAATCGAAGGCCGTTCTTCTCCGGTCGTGAAGAAGGAGGGTAAATTTGTTCCTATTTTAGGTGCTCTATGATTTGCATGAGTCTTTTGATACAACTTTAGTTTTTCAAACTGATTACAGAGACTATCTTTTGATTTTAAACTCATTGTTGTTCATGGCTGCTAACATGAGAGCTAATACAACTCCTGTTGACCCTACCAGTCCCCTTTTTGTTTACTCCTCTAATGTTCCTGGTATTTCTCTTGTGTCCACTCCCTTCTCGGGTAGTGGTTATGGGGGTTGGAGGAGGAAAATGATAGTAGCGTTGTCTGCTAAGAACAAAATTGGTTTTGTTGATGGTACGTGTCCCCGACCAGCCACCAATATGACTGAACAAAGGTTGTGGGACAGATGTAATAATATGTTAATTTCTTGGTTAACTGCCTCCCTCTCCCCTCAAATTGCTGAAAGCGTGCAGTATCAGATGTAGCCTAAAAAGAGAACTCTCTCACACTTATCAAGGATCCCTAGATGTATCCTCATACTTTAACAAACTTAAAGGACTGTGGGATGAATTAGGAACGATGTGTACAAATCATGGGCAAAGATGTATTTGTGCCGCCAAAAATGGCATCATACAGGAAGATGATGATAATAAGGTGTTTCAGTTTCTCATGGGCCTTAATGAAGCATACATGGGGGTAAGGAGTAATTTACTGATGATGCAGCCTGCTCCTACCCTTGACAGTGTCTATAATATAGTCCTAAATGATGAGAAACAGAGACAAGTCCAGTCCCTTTTCAGTTTAATCCAGACTCTATGTCTTTCAATGTCCACACAAATAAACATTCAGTTGGAATCAATTAGGTCACAATGCCTAATCCTTCTCCTTTCATACAAAGAGTTAATTTTGACGAAGCTAGAGGCTCTTTATTCTGTAGATACTGCAAGAAATCTGGGCACTTAATTGATAAGTGTTACAATATTCATGGGTATCCACAAAGTACAACATTTAACAAGGGGAGGAGACCTGCTGCTGCTTATCTAACTGCTGGTGTGGATTTCCCTTCTTCTGAAGGAAATATGTCTGTTCCTCATGGGAATCCTCCTGAAAGTTAACACCCCCCTTATAAGCTAGCTTTTGGGGTTGAGTTAGGCTCAAGGTCCATTCTTTTCATGGTATCAGATCCAGGCCCATCCCAATTATTGTTATCGATGTTGGGCCCCCATTTATGTTGTCCACGCTCCAGAGATCTGGGCGTGAGGGGGGTTGTTGAGTTGTCCCATATCGGATGGATTTGAGGTCTTTGGTCTCCTTATATGGCTTGGGCAATCCTTACCTCATAAGCTAGCTTTTGGGGTTGAGTTAGGCCCAAGGTCCATTCTTTTCAGACAATACACTAATCATTGCCATCTAAGTACCTATATGAATTCTGTTACAATCTCATCTTCAATTGAATGATAATAGTTGCTATAGTTGGTTCCGTATCATTTAATGAACTCTTTACATGGAAGTGGAATTACTGAAGCAACTTCTTAGATAGTTGTAATTCGGAACAAAACTTTTTCATATAAAATGCACGTACTTTACGAATACGGAAAAATGATAATAGGTGAATTTGACTATATTCATGCCCTAAATAACCATCTTCTTGCATAGTTTTGGTAATAAAAGTGATAACAAAATGCTCTTATGAGTGCTTTACATGATTTGCAGGTTATATATGACCAGGGAAGGCTCGGGAGTACTTTTGGAATAAAAAATGAAGAAAAATAGGCCAACCGTAAATAGTCCTAAGTGAACCACGCCCAAAACAGGCTTAAGATTCAGAGAACTGGTACTGCCGCAGCGATGAGAAGCTGTCGCGGACAAGATGAGTACCAGAGGGGCTGTTTGCCCGCGGTTCTAAGAACCGCTGTAGGCACAGTAAACTTCAGGGATGAAAGTGTCAATATGGGAATTTTAGCCCTAAAACCTATTTTAAACACTAGACTTCGCCCAAAGGAGGCATGTATTTAGTGTTTAGAGTTCTTTGAAGGAAAAATAATTGTGAGAGAATACCCAAACCATATTTCTTCTTTTCTTTTGATTTTTATTGGTGGTTTATGATGAATATTAATTTAGTTTGTTTGCCCATAGCCATGAGTAGCTAAATTCTTTATCTAAGGTTTTGATGGAACCGATTTGGGGATGAATTTCTTATTTATGTCAATACAAATTGCTAGTTTCAATCTTTATTTATTCAACTATGTTCTTGTTGTAGTTAATTGACAGGATCCTCAATTAGTTGTGCATATTTAGTGTGCATAACTCGGAAGAGAGTGCATATTTAGGTTATTGCTGAATAACACCACTCCTAAAGTATAAGAGGAATCTATAACTGCGGATTTAAAAGCGGGATTAGGGATAACGAAGCCTTGGGTGCAATCTTAAGTGAATTGTGTTAATTAAAGCTAGCCAATGTATCTCAGGAGAGTATAATAGTATATTACTGTGGTTACTCGGGAGAGATTTACGGTAGGACTACCGTTCATGATTGATAGAGTTGTGTTGGTAAATTTGTATGAAGCCTAAATAGAAGTGATTCCATCAATAGGGAAAATCATTACCTTAGCTTTCTCTCATCATTGTTTACAATCTTAGTTATTTAGTTTACAGCTTGTTATTTTACTGCAATCTTATTTCATAAAGAGACCTCCAAGTGTGATTTGAAAGTCTTGGGAAGCTGGTTCTGAAGAGTTTAGTGGATCTAAAGATAGTGGTTGATAGGTTAACCCTTTGTGAATTAAACCCTGGGCGTAATACTCGGATTATATTTGCAACGACCGCATTGTCCTTTTTATAAGGCATAGTCGGGCGTGATTAAATATTGGCGTCGTTGCTAGGGAGTTAACGGAATTATAAATGCAATTGTTAGAAATACAAAAAATCTTGGTGTAGCTTCTTTACACCCGATTTTTTATTGAAACTTTTGACTGTTGCTGACTTGGTTGCACAGGCGTATGCGTAGAAACTCTACAAGGACTGGAGAACTACTTGAAGAACTCTCAGACCCTGAGAAAATATTCAGGGCATTGAACCGTGCCTACAGAAGAGTTCAACCACCTCAACAAACAGACAAATTCGAAACTGACATAGAAGATGTAATCGACCCCAACGGAAATGGCAGGCATGAGCAAGTCAACTTGAATGTTAGAAAAACAGCACCTCTTGTGCCCGAGGGTGCACTGTATGACTAGACACAACCCACAACTGACAATCTAGCCACTTCCATATTTGTGCCCTCTATACAGGCTGAGTCATTCCAGAATACAAACAATATGCTACACTTGTTGCAAAACTAGGGACTATTCTCTGGGACACAACTTGAAGACCCTCAGCACACCTGAAGATTTTCCTGTCGATATGCAAAACTCAAAGGCAGACCAACGTCACTCCAAAGGAAATCCCGCTATTATTGTTCCCATTCTCGGTGACATTAGCTGCACATGTTTGGCTTAACTCACTCCCCATAAACTCTATTGCAACTTAGGATGAGGTAGTTAAATAATTTCATAAAAAGTTTAATCCATCCAACAAAACTGCCCAACAAATTGATGAGATCGTGAGCTTTAAGCAGAAACCGATTTACGAAAAAGCTGTCGTAAAGTTTCGTTCTTCGTTCCGTCGTCGATCAATCTATCACTCAATCACAGGCCGCTCTGTCATTGTCTGATTTTTGGTTGTCTGATCACACTCGAAATTATGTATCTACTTATCGTATTTTTACCCCTGCTCGGTAGTTTTGTAGCAGGTTGTTTCGGACGTTTTCTAGGAAAAGAAGGAACCGCTATAATAACCACTACGTGCGTTTCATTCTCTTCGATCTTCTCTTTGATTGCTTTTTATGAAGAGAAGAAAGCTGGCAGGTTGGATCCTAGGGTAGATTCCTGCTGTTGAATGATCGACTAGCTTCCTCTTTAGTTCTTTGATATTGGGTTCGTGTTCAGTGTACCGCTCTTTTTATATATGAAATGACTTCGTCCTTTTTTTTAGCCCTTTTTCGTTTGTGCATCTTTTTTTCTCCCATGCTTTCCGTTGGTCAACAACCAACCAAAGTGCTCTATACTTCTTCACTACTCGTACAGGCTTGACGGAGTTAAGCTGTATTGAGGGAATCGTTTTGTCTCAATCAATCAAGAATGCCTCAACCGGATAAATTCACTTATTTCACACATGGAGACACTGCATGAAACATGGGGCAGGTTCAAAGGAATTTGGTTATGTGTCCACATCATGGTGTTCCAGAATAGATGTTGGGACAATGATTTTATATGGGGCTGTCAGATGGGTTGAAGAATATTGTGGATGCCTCAGCTGGTGGGGCATTCCTAAGACAGACATGGAGAGTAGGCCAGAGTTTACTTGATAAAATGGCACAGAATTCAGGATGGACATCCACAAATTCATCTATCACCCTAGTGGTGCACTCAATGCCCCTTGATCCTTCAAACACTATGGCTAAAAATATGACAAATCTCCTGACACAAATGAGCTTTCTCACCAAAAAGGTGGAGAAATCAAGGCAGAAGAAGCAGGTACACATAGAAGATACTACCAATGGGGGCTTATGCACATCTTGCATTAGTCAGCCAATTGGTAATCCTTGGAACACAGAGCTTTATCATCATCAGCAGCACCTTGAAGATATGAACTACGTGGCTAACTATGGGGGTCAGAGACAGGGAAACCAGAACTGGGGTCGGTCAGCAGACTCAGCAGCAGTATAGGCCACCTTAGCCACAATATAACGCCTGAAACATGGGAGGTGTAAGACCCCCTGATGTAAATAAATGTCAATACCACAAAAGAGGGGGGTGATTTGTGTGGTAACTAATATTCGCGTTAGAAGAACCTGGTTCTTCTAAGTGTTCTAACAACTGCAGTTTGAAAAATATAAAAACTGAAAGTAAAGTGCACAGCAATTTTACGTGGAAAACACCTAGCTCAAAAGGTGAAAAAACCACGACCTACTACTCAGTAGGATTTTCCCAAACTCTACTAAAATCAATAACCCAAAGACATCATTTACAAAACTCTTGTAAACCTAAGGATTAAACTCTAATCCAAGTATGGCACACAGCCTCAGCTGATGCGACACTATCAAGTTAACTCTAACTTGATGACACAACGTACCTAATACAATTGCTTCTAGGAAAGCTGAAAGGTACAATATAAAACCTACTACAATTGAACTAGAAATAAAACAATCAGATGGAACTGGTTCTTCTCTAGATTCATGTAGCTCTAGGTGTCCACACTTGTAACTTGCATATATTTCTTGCTAATCAGATTTCGCTCTTTAGCTCTCAAATATGCTTTTACTTCTGCTTGTGTGCGTTGCCTGAAAAGAGAAATAACTCAATCATATATTGAGTTAGAAGTCAGAGTTTGATTAAGACTCCACTTGATATCCATTCACAATTCGAGTCCTTGCCCAATGCAAACTCCAACCCTTATCATAACTTAGGATTAAGTTTTCTTCTCATAAGGAGACTGTGCTTCTTATCCCAATGCAATCTTTTCGATTATGATTAGAAGATATTGATGATACGTGATCTTTGGTGCATTATCTTCCTCACGTGCTCTGCATGTGCCCATGTTGATTTAGACTATGTAATACAAGATAGACCAGGTCCTTTTATCAGTTCATTTGTCGATCTTCAAAACTTCAACTGAAACTTGGGCAAAAAATTTTCCTCTTTTTGATGATGACAAACTCTGTGCTTATTATGACCAGGAACTATAGATTTAACTGAAATCAACACTTATAAAATCATTTAACTTATCATTAAGGAGGTCAGATTTAGGTCATAAACATCACTAGTTCAGAAAAACATTTTATGCACAATATTTTTCCCCTTTTGGCATCATCGAAAAGTTGCATAAATGATGTGAATTATCGAAGTTAATATCTACTCATGGCCGTTGGGGCAACTGCAAGTGAACACATGTTCAATTAAATCATAAATCTGATTGAACAAGATTAACAAAACCAGAAAAGTTTCATTCATTGATTCAGAAATGTTCCTACCAAGCAATCCACAAAAAGAAGCATGAAACTTCCAACCATGAGCAAAAACAAAAACAGACCAGGATCCAAATGAACTTGTCACTGAGGGGGGAAACTAGACTGGAACCTAGACACAAGACTCCTAAGGCTTGGATGAGCTAGAGGGTTGGACTTTTAGTAGATTAAACATTTGTTGTAGCATGCCTTCATTCTTCTCCTTCTCCTTTGCAAGCTCGACTTTAAGTCAATTTCTTTCTTCCTCCAATTTTGCCGCCCTGGCCTTAAGTCTAGCAATTTCAGCATCCTTCAGTCCAGCCTCCTGAACTAGGGACCTTACTTTGCTGTTGACTGGAGTCTTCGCTGATGAACCAAGTTCAACAGAGACAGTGCTAAGCAGATAATCAAAGTTTTGAAGAGTTTTGGTGCCAAAGTGTTCCTTGCTAGATTCCATCTCCCAATGTTTCAAGGGAACATGTAGACGTTCAAGCACAGTAGTCAGAATAAATCCATAGGGGATGGCATGGGCCTTGGTACCATTGATTACCTTTTCCAGCAGGTTTACCATGAACACAGGCCAGTTGATTTGTTTGCTTTCAGTCAAGCACTGCATAAGAACGAGATCCATATAATTTGCAGTGTGCCTTCTTTCCTATCTAGGGAGAAGACATTTTTTAACAAACTCAAATAGCACCTTGTGCTCAGGCTTCATTTCACTCTTTTGTATTGGCCTTACTGCTGGTACATCTGCCTCTGATAAGGTGTCACAGAAGTTTCTGGTAATCTGCAACTCTGAGGGTAACCCATCCAAACAAGGCCATCTTTTCCTTGTGTAATCATCATATCCCTCACAGGGGATATTTATAATTTCACCCAGCTTCTTAGCATCAAATTTTACTTTGACCCCCTTAACAGAACTTCTCACCACACCATTTTTCACTGCCCCATTATCCATAAACTCCACCAATTCCTTTCTAGATAGTTTCCCATTCAATTGAAGGACCATGTCCTTCCACCCTTGAGCCTCCAGAGAAGTTAGAAGCCTCAACATTTCTGGCTCCTCTAGGTGTTTCAACAGTCTACCCTTTAGAATTTTTCTCTTGCCAAAATTGGCAAATCTATCATGTTCACTCTCAGACTCATCTTCTTCTTCTTCATCATCACTTTCTTCTTATTCTTCTTCAACCTTTTTCACCTGTTTGCCTTTAGTAGCAGATCTTGTTCTCTTTGCTAGGGAGGACTCAGCAGGTACAACTTTGGAAGACTTCTTGGAAGAAGTCTTAGGCTCCTTGGATTTTGCAATAGGAGCTTTCTCAGTTTGTTTTGCTGGATGGACCTGTTCCATCACCTCGCCGTCCTCCTCAGCCACAGTTTTGGAACTCTCACCAACATTCCATATTCCCTTCTCCAGTCTTTTCTTCTTACTTTCTTCCAGAGCCCTCTTCAACTCATCCTCACTTTCTCTCACTTTGCCTCTTGTTGTTCTAGCCCTAGGTGCAACCTTTGGAGATATAGTTTTGGGCTTCTTTGAAGGTTTTGCAGCAATAGGGGTTTTAAGAGAAGATGACTTCCTTTTCTTGGGGTCATATCTATCCCCCAACTAGTTCATCAAATCAGCCAATGTCTCCTCCACTGTTGGACCAGTTTGTTCACTTAGGTCTACCAATCCCTCAGCAGCTTCCCTAGATGCATTTCCCTTTGAGTGAGATATCACATTACCCCCACTTCCACAGATAGAAAACATATTTCTCTTCCTTTTCTTTAACTATTCTACAGATTCATACCCAGAGTTGTTTTTAACTTCCCCTACCAAAACATATCTATTCTCTTCCTTTTCACCTACATCCACTGAAACATAACAGGATTTTACCTTTGATGGATGGATTTTCTTGAGGGAGAGAATTTTGAGAAGACCCAGGTTCATCTCTCTCGCTTGCAGATATATATTGATCCGACTCGGAGCTGGACTCAGTGATCTTTGCTTGGGATTCCTTCTTTTGACTTGCTTTTAGCTTCTTATTTAAAGATTTTCTTAAGGGTCTAGTAGCCACTGCTTTTCTAGCTATCATTTTTGTTTTACGAAACCTGGGTTTTGGGGGGATCAACAGGAGGAGTACAGGATAAGGTGGTGTTGGGTGACACCGGTGGTGGGGTTCCTGGATTATCTTAAGGATTAGTCATTTTGAGTGGTGGATTTGTGGAAAATTCTAAGAAAATTTGGAAATTTTTTTAGGGTTTTGGAGATGAAGAAGATGATCAGAGATATTAGAGGGCTAATGACGGTTATGAGGTGACTTAAGAGGCCCTTTTAAAAAGAGTAATTATTGCATAAGAAAAGTTGCTTTTTCAGGTGTCTGTAGGAGTCTAATCATGGTCAATATCTGGTCTCCTTATTAATTAAAATTGCTAAGGTTTAGGAGAAAGGTTTCGTTATTCCTTAGAATTCTAATTACAAGAAACTGGTTCAATTGGCTTCCAACGGATAGAATTTTGGAACGATTGGAATTTCTAGGACTCTTGCTCATGATTGAAAATTAAATTTTCTAATTGTGGAAAGTATAGAAACATACCCGACTTTCCTCATGAGTACATATTGATGAACCAGGTTCTTCATATGACACTTCTCTTGATCATGTCTCAAATGCCAAAATAGAAAATTTGCAAGAGATTAGTGAATGACATAACCATATGTCACAGGAGTATACTTATTTAAAAGTATTTAGCTGAGTAGGAATTAGTCTAATATTCACAGATTTAAGAACTACTAACCAAAAAAATTATTTTTTTTTTCATTCCGAACATGACCTATCAGCTGATCTTAATCATCCCTAATTCCAACCTATTCCTCTCAAAGTTTTCTCTACTTAGTGCCTTAATGAAGATGTCAGCTATTTGTTTATCAGTGGCACAGAATTCTATAGAGATTAGCCCCTTTTCATAATTGTCCCTTAAGAAGTGGTGTCTAACATCTATGTGCTTAGTCCTCTTATGATGAACAGGGTTCTTTGTCATACTGATAGCACTATTCTTATCACAAGATATAGGTATGCATCCCACTTCAATTCCAAAATCTATCAATTGTTGCTTGATCCATAGTAACTGAGCACAACATGAGGTGGCAGCAACATACTCAGCTTCAGCAGTAGAGAGAGCAACTGAATTTTGCTTTTTGGCAGCCCATGATACAAGAGAGAATCCTAGAAAGTGTGTCATACCTGAAGTGCTCTTCCTGTCTACTATGTAACCTGCATAATCAGCATCAGCATATCCAATTAAGTCAAAATTACTACCTTTTGGATACCACAAGCACAGATCAGTTGTGCCTTTTAGATATCTCAATATTCTTTTGACTGCAGTTGAGTGTGACTCCTTTGGATTTGCTTGGAAACGAGCACAAAGTCCTACACTGAAAACAATGTCAGGTCTGCTGGCAGTAAGATACAAAAGTGAACCAATCATACCCCTGTACAACTTTTGATCAACTGATGAACCAAGTCATCAGCATCTAACTTTGTGGCAGTTGTAATAGGAGTATCTATTTCTTTGAATTCTTCCATTTTAAATTTCTTGATCAGTTCTTTTGTGTACTTCTGCTGATGAATCATGCTACCATTTGGACTTTGTTTGATTTGCAACCCTAAGAAGAAATTGAGTTCTCCCATCATACTCATTTCAAATTCATTGCCCATTAGATTTGCAAAATCATTGCTCAACCTCTCTGTAGTTGCCCCAGAAATTATGTCATCGACATAAATCTGAACAACTAGAAGATCTTTACCCCTTTCCTTTAGGAACAAGGTAATATCAATTGTACCTCTCTTGTACCCATGCTCCAGAAAGAATTTTGACAATCTTTCATACCAAGCTGTTGGGCCTTGCTTGAGGCCGTAAAGAGCTTTATCCAGTTTGTATACATGATCAGGACATTCTTTGCTTTCGAATCCAGGAGGTTGCTTCACAAACACTTCTTCTTTGAGATAGCCATTTAGGAAAGCACTTTTCACATCCATTTGATGAAGAGTGAATTCCATGTGCTGCAAAGGCTATGAGAAGTCTTATTGCTTCAAGTCTGGCAACTGGAGAAAAGTCTCATCATAGTCAATCCCTTCCTCTTGACTATAACCTTGAACCACCAACCTTTCCTTGTTTCTTGTAACTGTTCCATTTTCATCCAGCTTGTTTCTGAAGACCCATTCTGTCCCAATAACTGACCTGTCCTTAGGTCTTGGAACCAAGTGCCAAACTTTGCTTCTTTCAAAATGGTTGATTTCTTCTTGCATAGCATTTATCCAGTATGCATCTTGTAGAGCCTCACTCACATTCTTAGGCTTAATTAGGGACAAGAAGGCATCAAATGCACACAGATTCTTCAGTTGTGATCTGGTTTTGACTCCAGATGTGGGATCATTGATTATGTTCTCGATTGGGTGAGAACTCAAGTACATATAAGATTTTCCCACCAACTGGTTTCTGCTAGCTTCTGCTTCATTGTTATGTTGGAGAGGCACAGGTTCAGGCACAGGTCCCTTTAGAGAATTTTGTGCATTTTCTCTCAAATTTGTTCCCCATGTGAGGTTTCCCAGGGTACAAAGACCTGTTCCATCACATGTTTCTTCCTTAGATGCCTCCTTTACTTGTGTTGTAGCTTCTGCCAGTTTTCTTACTAGTCCAATGACTTCATCTTCATGTTCCTGTCTCTCAGAAAGAGTGTTAGTTTCATCAAAAATAACATGTACACTTTCCTATACACATAGAGTTCTTTTATTAAATACTTTATAAGGTTTTCTATGTGAAGAATATCCCAAGATTACTCCCTCATCACTTCTAGGATCAAACTTACCAAGGGAATCTTTGCCATTATTGTGCACATAGCACTTGGAACCAAAAGCCCTTAGATGGGATATATTTGGTTTTCTCCCTATAAGTAACTCATAGGGAGTTTTCTCTACCAGTGGTCTAGTCATACATCTGTTTGTTATGTAGCATGTTGTATTTATTGCCTCTGTCCAAAAGCTATAAGGTAGTTTACTGGAAAGTAACATAGTCCTTGCCATATATTCAAGGGTCCTGTTCTTCCTTTCAACTACCCCATTTTGCTGAGGAGTTCTAGGGGCAGAGAAATTATGATATATTCCATTTTTATCACAAAATTCAGCAAACTTTGCATTTTCAAATTCAGTTCCATGGTCAGACCTAATGGATGCAAGTTGATTTCCTAATTGTTTCTTGATTTTTCTAACAAAGACTGTGAACATTTCAAATGCTTCATCTTTAGAAGTCAAAAATAACACCAGGTAAATCTAGATAAATCATTAACTAGCACTATGACATATCTTTTACCACCTCTGCTCAAGGCTCTCATTGGACCATAGAGGTCCATATGAACCAGTTCCAACGTCTTGGACGAGCTTACCATTTTCTTAGTTTTGAAGGATGACCTTACCTGCTTCCCCCTTGCACATGCTTCACAAACTTTGTCTTCCTTGAACTTGATATTAGGTAACCCTATCACTAAGTCCTTGGAGACTAGTTTGTTTAATTGATTTAGACTAGCATGACCAAGTCTTTTGTGCCAAAGGAGGGGATCATTTATTAACACACTCAGACAAGTGAGTTCATTTTCAGAAAGAGTTAATAAATCTACAATGTAAATATTGTTAACTCTTCTTCCCTGCAAAACAATGTTGTCATTAGTAAGGCTAATCATTAAACATTTTAAGGAAGTGAAAGCTACTAGATTACCTCTATTACACAATTTTGACACACTTATCAGGCTATATTTCAAGCCATCTATCAAATAGACATTCTCAATGTAATGAGAGTATGTTTTTCCTACCTTTCCGACCCCAATGATCTCATCTTTCTTTCCATTTTCAAAGGAAACATTGCCTCCTGTTAGGTTCTCAAGTGAAAGAAACCGGTCCTTGTTATCAGTGATATGATTTGAGCAGCCACTATCCATGTACCAAATTTGGCTACTTCCTTTCACTTGGACCTGCAAAATGAAATCAGTGGTTAGTCTTAGGAACCCAAACTAGCTTAGGTCCCTTTTTATGGGCAAAAGGATGAATCAGATTTTTTTTTGCCCATCCAGGCAGCTTGTGTTTTTCTTGAACAAAAATTTTGTTTCTTTGACTGACCTTTTCTCTTGCATTACATTCATTTTTGTAATGTCCAGTATTGCCACAATGTGTACAGATTTGGTTCTTAGGAAGAGTGAGATACTTGTTTTTGGGATCTCATTTTGGAGCTTGATTCCCAAATCCAAGTCCTCTCTTGTTGCTATTGTGATGTTCTTGCAGCCAGGAGAGTGCATCAGAAGCCTTGTTCCATTTGCATGTTCTGTCTAGTTCATGTTTTACCCTTCCTAATTCTTCTTTAAGGACCTTGATTGATTCATCTTTCTTATACATCTCATCTTTCATTTTTCCTAATTTTTCTTCTAGTGTAAGAAATGATTGATCAGCCTTTATCTTTCCTGTCCCTATTTTCAGTTTCAAATTTTCATACTTGAGTTCTAGGACAGTGTTTTCCAGTTGAAGAACCTGGTTCTTCAACTCAACATTTCAATTATTACTTTCATCAGCCCTAGATTCTAGTCTTTTGCATTTTTATTCTAATGTTGCACAATCCCTAGACAGAGCATCTTTCTCACTGTTTATTATTTCAGACTTGTCTATGAAGTCCATCAAGAGTTCAGCCAATTTTTCTTTCGATAGGAATTTAATTTTTTCTTTTATATGTAAAATACTTTCCTCCTGTTCATCTTCTGATTCTCCAATGGCAATAAGAGCTTGCTCATCTTCAGTTTCATTTTCTGAGTCTTCATCTGACGTATCTCCCCATGCAGCAACCATGGCCTTGGTAGTACCTTTATTTTTCCTTGGTTGAACATGTTCCTTCTTCCTATTCCTTTTTTCTGCCCTTTCCTTTTTCCACTCAATCTCACATCGAGGACAGTTCTTTATCATGTGATCTGTCTTTCAACATTTAAAGCAACCATCCTTTGTCTGCTTCTCAGGAGCACTAGGTTTGTTGAATGTTGATCATCTTGAAGAGCTCTTGCCTCTCATAAGGTATTTCTTGAAATCTCTGGTTATCATTGTCATTTCATCATCTTCAAGATATGATCCTTCAGAGATCCTGAGAGCCAAACTTCTTTCCTTCTTTGAAGCATCCATCTTCATAGTTTGCCTTCTCAATTCATATGCAGTCAAGTTTCCAATCAATTCATCCAATTTCAGAGTAGCAATATTTTTGGATTCCTGAATGGCAGTGATTTTGCTTTCCCAGGAGATTGGTAAACTCTAGTTAGAATCTTCTCTACCTTGACCTATTCCAGAATGACACTTCCAAGAGACTCAAGTTCATTTGTCAGTGTAGTGAACCTAGTGTACATCTCTTGGATAGTTTCACCATCCTTTATAGTAAAATTCTCATATTGAGAATACAGTAGAGCACCTCTGGACCTCTTCACTTGAGGTGTTCCTTCATGAGCCACTTGTAAAGTGTCCCAAATTTCCTTATCAGTTGTACATCCCTGAATCCTACTGTATTCATCAGGGCCAATTCCACACACTAGCCATTTCTTGGCTTTAACATTTTTCTTCCATTTCCTTAGATCATCAGCAGTACAATCTGCTTTAGTTTTTGGAACATCCATTCCTTCAGCATTTTTCTTGGTTGTAGCTAGAGGACTATCAGTAGTGATGTCCCAAAGTTCATAATCTTCACCCATGATGTGGTCTCTCATTCTATTTTTCCACCAAGAATAATAGAGCCCATTGAAGAATGGAGGCCTTGCAGTAGACTGTCCTTCGTAGTTCCTAGGTGGTGCACTCATGTTGATCTATTTCCTAAGGTGTTAACCTCTTCAAGGATAACCCGCTCTGACACCAATTGATATAAATAAACGTCAATACCACACAAGAGGAGGGGTGATTTTTGTGGTACCTAATTTTCGCATTAGAAGAACCTGGTTCTTCTAAGTGTTCTGACTACTGCAGTTTGCGGAAATATAAAAACTGAAAGTAAAGTGCACAGGAATTTTTACGTGGAAAATATCTGGCTCAAAAGGTAAAAAAACCACGACCTACTTCTCAGTAGAATTTTCCCAAACTCTACTAAAATCAATGAGCCAAAGACATCATTTACAAAACTCTTGTAAACCTAAGGATTAAACTCTAATCCCAGTGTGGCACACAGCCTCAGCTGCTGCGACACTATCAAGTTAACTCTAACTTGATGACAAAACATACATAATACAATTACTTCTAGGAAAGTTGAAAGGTACAATATAAAACCTACTACAATTGAACTAGAAATAAAACAATCAGATGAAACTGGTTCTTCTCTACATTCATCTAGCTGTAGGCGTCCACACTTGTAACTTGCATATATTGCTTGCTAATCAGACTTCGCTCTTTAGCTCTCAAATATGCTTTTACTTCTTCTTGTGTGTATTTCCTGAAAAGAGAAATAACTCAATCATATATTGAGTTAGCAGTTAGAGTTTGATTAAGACTCCACTTGTTATCCGTTCACAATTCGAGTGCTTGCCCAATGCAAACTCCAACCCTAATCCTAACTTAGGATTAAGTTCTTTTCTCGTAAGGAAATTTTCCTCTTTATCCCAATGAAATCTTTTCGATTATGATCAGAAGATATTGATGATGTGTGATCTTTGGTGCATTATCTTTCTCACGTGCTCTGCATGTGCCCATGTTGATTCAGACTGTGTAATACAAGATGGACCAGGTCCTTTTATCAGTTCATTTGTCAATCTTTAAAACTTCAACTGAAACTTGGACCAACACCCCCCAACAACATAGCACCGTATCCTAGACCACATGGGTACAATAATCAGCAACAAGGGTATAATAATCAGCAGCAAGGGTACTACCCACCTCAGCAACAGTATGGTGGGAGACAGGATGATGGGTTTTCTAGACTGGAACCAATGATGCATTAGGTTATTGGGTCCACTGCAAAGATAAATGAGCGAGTAGATGCAGATGATGCAGCTATCAAAAATATTAAAGTGCAAGTGGGCCAAATTTCAATGTCTCTGAACAGCCGTCGTCAAGGGACACTACCTACAGATACCTAAATCAATCCTAAAGATCAGGGCCCGAAGCAGCTGATGGTGGTGAGTCTATGTAATGGCAGGGATATTAATGTAGAGCAGGAGAGATCTCGTGACAATATACAGGCTGAGACACTCACTCAGGTACCCATTGAGCTAGATGAATCCACAAGGCTGACAGATGTGACAGTCCAGCATGTTTAATAAGAAAAGAATAATCAGCATAAGACAGAGAAAGTTGCTGAAGCACTTGAAGAGCCGGTAGTGCAGATAGTAGGTGAGAAAGAGAAGTCCCAAGTGATTGGGAAGAAAAGACCTCCTGCACCATTTCCACAAAGATTGGTCAAGCATCAATAGGAGGAGCAATACAAAAAGTTCTTTGAGATGCTCAAGCAAATTCAGGTAAATATTCCATTGATTGAAGCTTTAAAGGAGATGTCTGGATACGCAAAAATGATGAAAGACTTGATGTCCCGTAATTTTGACTTCCAAGACTTGGCCACGGTAACACTTACTCAGATTTGTAGTGTAGTGGTAACTAGACTTGTTGCTGAAAAGCTCTCTGATCCAGGGAGTTTTACTATTCCATGCACTATTGGAAACTTTGCTTTTGCGAAAGCACGCTGTGATTGGGCCAGCATTAATCTTATGCCCCTGGTTAGTTACAAGAGTTTGAGCATTAGGAGAGATAGATCCACCTCTATGTTGTTGCAACTGGCTGACAGGACTGTGAAACATCCATTTAAGATCCTTTATTATGTGCTTATTCAGGTTCGGAAATTCGTGTTCCCAGCATATTTTGTGATCTTGGATTGCAAAGTGGATGAAGAAATTCCTATCATCTTAGGAAGACCATTCTTAGCCATAGGGAGAGCTCTAATTGATTGTGAGACCGGGGAGCTTAAGATGAGGCTCAATGACGAAGAGATTACATTAAATGTGCAGAAATCTATGAGGTGACCAAATGAGTTCGCCAATTGCTCCCTTATTGATGTTGTGGATGTAGTCGTACAATCTGATGATGAAGTGTTGACGGTTGAGGATCCCCTCGCTGTATGTCTAACGAACTTGGAGAAAGTGAATGGTGGGGACTAGGCGGAATGGGTGTTGGCATTGGAAGGTAGAGGGTCCTGGGAAAGAAATCTAGAGTTTGATCCCCTACACTTAGAAAAGACAGAGACTCCTCCAACTAAGCCATCCATTGAAGAACCACTGAAGCTGGAACTAAAGCCAATGCCAGCCCACCTCAGGTATGAATTTTTGGGACCTGACTCTGCTCTACCTGTTATTATCTCATCTGGTTTGTTAGATGTGCAGGTCCAACAACTTCTACAGGTATTGAAGGAGTGAAAGACTGCCATTAGGTGGACCATGGCAGACATCAAGGGGATCAACCTCGCTTAGTGGATGCATATAATTCTACTGGAAGAGGGGCACAAACCTTCCAGGGAACATCAGAGGAGGCTGGACCCAAGTATGAAAGAAGGGTGAAGAAGGAGGTGATAAAGTGGTTAGATGCGGAAGTTATTTTCCCAATATCTGACAGCAGCTGGGTTAGCCCAATTCAATGAGTACCTAAGAAGGGTGATATGACGGTTGTGAAAAATGACAATAATGACCTAATTTCAATGAGAACCATCACTGGCTGGAGAATATGCATAGATTATCGAAAGTTGAATCTAGCGACCCAGAAAGACCACTTCCCACTTACCTTCATTCATCAGATGCTGGATAGATTGGCAGGGAGGTCACACTTCTACTTCCTGGATGGGTACTCAGGGTACAATTAGATTTTCATTGCACCTGAGGACCTGGAGAAGACCTCTTCACATACCCTTATGGCATTTATGCCTTCAGGAGGATGCCCTTTGGCCTATGCAATACACCCGCCACATTCCAATGGTGCTTGATGGCCATATTCACTGACATGGTTGAGGATATAA
The DNA here is from genome assembly GCA_034376525.1 of Nicotiana benthamiana. NCBI lineage: Eukaryota > Viridiplantae > Streptophyta > Magnoliopsida > Solanales > Solanaceae > Nicotiana > Nicotiana benthamiana. The sequence continues at coordinate 80,425,855 of CM067328.1, read as the reverse complement.
TGGAGGTATTCATGGATGACTTCTCAGTGGTGGGGAACTCCTTTGATGAGTTCCTAGTGAATCTGACGCGTGTGCTGAAATGGTGTGTCGAGCCTAATCTGGTGCTGAACTGGAGAAGTGCCATTTCATGGTACAAGAAGGCATATTCTTGGGGCACCAGGTGTCAAGCAGGGGAATAGAGGTAGATTGAGAAAAGGTTGATGTAAGCAAAGCTGCCTCCACCAACTTCGGTCAAACCAATCAGAAGTTTTCTTGGACATGTTGGTTTCTACCGGCGGTTCATAAAAGACTTCTCCAAAATCGCCAACCCTCTCTGTAAGTTATTAGAGAAAGATCACTCGTTTGTATTTTATGATAATTGACGGGATTTTGAGGAGTTGAAGTAGAGGCTGGTCACAGAGCCCATCATCGTTTCCCCCAACTGGGAGCAACCATTCAAATTAATGTGTGACGCTAGTGACTATGCAGTAGGAGCAGTGATGGGCCAGCGAAAAGACAAATTGATGCACCTAATATACTATGCTAGTAGAACTTTGAGTGGATCCTAGTTAAACTATACGCTGACTGAAAAGGAGATGCTAGCTGTGGTGTTCGCATTCGACAAGTTCCGGTCCTATATGATAGGATCAAAGGTAATTGTATACAATGACCATGCTACTCTCGGGTACTTAATAGGCCACACATGATTCGTTGGGTGTTGCTGCTGGAAGAGTTTGATCTTGAAATACGTGACTGCAAGGGCACTGAGAATCAAGTCGTTGATCACCTATCACGACTTGAGGGAGTTGAAAACACAATTGAAGTTGAGGAAAATATGGAAACTTTTCCAAACGAGCAATTGCTTTCCACCACTCATCATGAAGCTCCATGGTATGCAGACTTTGCCAATTACCTAGCCAGTGGTATAGTTCCTCACAACCTTTTATCGGTCCAAAAGAAACGATTCTTTCGTGAAAGCCGCTAGTATTATTGGGATGAGCCCTATCTATTTAGAATATGCCTGGATAAAATGATCCGAAGATGCGTCTCCAAGATGGAATAACCTTCTATTTTGAAGGCTTGTCATGCATCGGCTTATAGTGGACACTTTGGAGGGATCAGGACAGCAGCAAAGGCGCTAGATGCCGGATTTTCCTTGCTGACTGTGTTTAAAGATGCTCACTCATGGGTGAAGGGTTCTAGTAAATGTCAACGCACCAGGAACATTTCCTGGCGCCATCAGATGCCCATGAACCCAATTCAGGAGGTTGGAGTGTTAGATGTCTGGGGTATTGGCATCATGGGTCCCTTCGTCAGCTCATATGGCAATAAGTACATTTTTGTTGCTGTAGACCATGTGTCCAAGCAGCGTTTCCCACCAATGATGTAAAAGTGGTGGTGGGTTTTCTAAAGAAGAACATATTCACCCGCTTTGGGATACCACATGAAATTATCAACGACGGAGGCACACACTTTTGCAGTAGGACCTTTAAAAAGTTATTGGCTAAGTACGATGTGCACCACAAGGTGGCTACTCCATACCACCCGCAGACCAGTGGAAAGGTTGAGGTATCCAATAGGGAAATCAAGAGTGTGTTAACAAAAACTGTGAACGCTACAAGAACTGATTGGGTGAGGAAGCTAGATGATGCACTCTAGGGTTACAGAACAGCTTTCAAGACACCAATTAGTATGTCACCATACAAGTTGGTGTTTGGCAAGGCCTGTCACCTACCTATCGAACTTGAGCATAAAGAGTGGTGGGCACTGAAACAACTAAACTTAGACATGGAAGCTACGAGCACATCAAGAGTCACAGAATTGCATGAGCTTGAGGAGTTTAGGTATCTTGCTATTGAGAGCACAAGGTTGTATAAAGAGAGAATAAAGAGGCTACACGATCAGAACATTGTGGAGCAAAATTTTAAACGGGGACATGGTATTGCTATACAACTCAAGATTGAGGTTTTTCCCGAGTAAGCTGAAGTCACAATGATCTAGACCGTTTGGAGTAGTTGAAGTTTTTCCATCAGGAGTGGTTGAAGTGGCCACTACGAATGAATCTCATACATTTAGAGTCAATGGTCAGCGATTGAAGTTATATGTGGGCTAGTTTGTGAAACGGAACTCAATGGGGGTATTGTTTTGGTGCTATCGGGTGGCGAAGTATGAGTAACTATCTGATTAGCACTAGTTAGAATGAATTTGATGTGTTTCTGAACTCTTTGTAGGCACTATGGCTCCCAAAAGGCAAAGGCGAAGGGCTGGCACATCCTTACAGCCGACATATGATGAGTCCAGGTTTGTCTCGAAACTCGTAAAGGGTGATTCTAATGCTAAGACTGGGAATAACTTCATTCCTAAGATTCAGATTGGTCGGATAGCCCTCCGACTGGAAATTGAGGAAATGAATGATGAAATTCAGATAAGGCAAATGGAATTCCTCTTTGATGATCTCTGCCCGGTGAACAGGATGATTGTTAGGGAGTTCTATTCGAACTGCCCTGCAAACTTAGGTTGAGATGTGATTTTGAGGGGTACGATAGTCCTTACACACATTGCCTATATTCTCCAGGCCTTGCAGTTGCCTGAGTTCACGGACGACATTGACTACTACCATGACAGACCGGATGTCACGTGGGAAGTTATTGTTAGAATAAGTGCTCAACGCTAGAGGGGGGTGAATAGCGTTTAACAAAAATCGCAGGAATAAAATCGAAGTAAATGCAGAAATAAAAAGAGTAAGGAGGGAGCACACCAAATTTATACTGGTTCACCACAACGTGTGGTTACGTCCAGTCTCCCGAGAGACTCTCTCAAGCTGCAACTAACTCCGTTAAGCTTAAAGGTGCTGAACAAACCAATACAACTTGAGAACTCGAGTCACACGAGCCTCAACAACGTTTGCTCGGAGATACCGCACTCCAAGACTTCAACCAAAGGAATGAAACCTTCCTTCTTACAACAACAAGGGATTAGACTTTCCTTCAAGTGTATACAAACACTTAGCACTCAAGAGCAGGACTCTCTTATAGAGTAGATATGAGTAGACTTAAGAACGCTCAAGAACACAACAATTTCTTCAAGATTTTGGCTCTCAAAAGCTATGAAATATGAATGAATTGAATGCAATGAAAGTATAATAGATTGTTGAAGAATTGTTATGGAAATGAGAGGTTTTGGGGTCTATTTATAGCCCTCAAGGATCAAGCAGCCATTGCTCAATAGTTAGACAAGAATTTTGAATTAAAGGCAGAATAATCGATTATCTTAACTGCATAATCGATTATCTTACTTCAACGTTCAAAAAACTAGTCGTTGGATGGCAACGGTAACTAGATAATCGATTATTCTCCAAAGGATAATCGATTATTCAACCTCTCTGTAGTTTCAACTTCGGGCTGAAAACACAGAGTAATCGATTATCAGAAAATGATAATCGATTATTTGGACCTTCTGTAAGTTGGGGTTTTTGCTACATTATAATCGATTATTGGAAACATGATAATCGATTATTTGGTGCTTCTGCCCAAAAATCAAAGTGTTCCAAATCAAAAACCAAGTGTTGGAAAAGCTTGTTTATGGTATAAAAAGTGAAAACCAAGACTTAGTTCTTAAAAACCAAGTCTCCAAGGTCATAAACGTCGCGTCACTTTATCAAAGACGTTTTCCACGTGTTTAGACGACGACCCTAAATCAAGTGTGGTTTTTATGAAATAATGATTTGGAATATGTTTAAATATGCCCAAAAGTGAAAACCAATGATAATATTTCAAAAACCATTTTGGCTAAATGAAAACGTCAAAAACCATGACGATGTCTAGCTGACGTCTAGCCAATGTCTAGCCGACGGTAGCCGACGGTCAGATTTTTTGTTTGGGCATGGTCACAAAATTTTTGTCGACAAAAATATTTATGATATGCATGAATTGATAAAATGATTTTAGAGAGAAGCCAAGACTTGAATCCATTGTCGGATCAAGATCACAATGCAAACAACTCAATAATGTCTTCAATACATCTCTTGGTCTTGTTCTTGACTCTTCTTTACTTGGACTCTTCCTTGGTCCGTTAGCCATAATTCTCGCCTTGTTTGTTCAATGATATCTTCGTATTTACAACGATTTGGCATTTGTGAACTTTGCATCCACGTCGGTTTGTTATTCATCAAAACCTACAAAAACGAACATGACTTTAGTTCAACGTCTTTGAAAGTGTGTTCCAACAATTTCCCCCTTTTTTATAATGGCAAACCGAGATGGGGATATGCATAGGTGTTTAAACGTTTGTGCCAAATGCGTAATGAGTTCCCCCTCAATTTATGCATAGCCCTTTTCTTCCCCCTTTTGACATTAGCAAAAATTTTATTGACTAAGGGAATAAAGATGGAGTACTTAATGGAAGCATTAAAAAATTATTCAAAACATAAACTAAAGAGAAAGAGAGTCGAGCTTGAGGTCTAAAAGCTTCTAGGAGGTGTCGTCATCTCCGTCACTCGCCGTTGTTTTATCATCATCATCATCACCATTACTGTCATCATTGGTTTCCGGCACCTCATCAACTTCTTCCATACCCAAGTGCCCGTATTGAGTGCCACTTGACTCTCCCGGAAAGCCGGCGGTGGCTTGAGCATAAGCGTTTGAAAAGCGGATTATCTGAATTTTTGTCAAAAAGCGGCATTTGCTGAACCACTGGATAATAGATTATGTCCTGTTTGCTAATCGATTTTCTATATTTTTTCCAAAACTGATGCTTTACAGAAGCCTGAGATAATCGATTATGTTGTTCTGGATAATCGATTTTCCTGATTTTTGCACCAAATTTTTGCAGACGCAGAAGCATTGAATAATCGATTATGGTAGTCTGATAATCGATTATGTGCTTCTGAAATTCCAGAAAATTTCCAATGCAACTCAAAATGGTTTGAATTTGTTCCCCCTGACTTTGTGGCCATTTTGAGACCTGCAAAAAAGAGTTAGACGTCTCTGACGCTCAAGTTAGTGATAGTTCAAATAAAATATTTCACAAATGCACGCATTAGATCATCGTGGAATCAAGTATTCCGAGTTCGCTACGAATGCGGAAAAATGACTCTTTCTCTAAAGGTTTTGTGAAAATGTCGGCTAATTGATATTTTGTTTCCACAAACTCAATCTCGACATCACCTTTGAGAACATGATCTCTAATGAAATGATACCTAATTTCAATGTGTTTCGTCCTTGAATGAAGAACGGGGTTCTTCGTCAAGCTTATGGCGCTAGTATTATCACACCGAAGATGGATATGATCAATACTAAGGCCATAATCCAAGAGTTGTTGCTTCATCCAAAGGGTTTGAGCACAACAACTCCCCGCGGCCACATATTCGGCCTCGGTGGTGGATAATGCAACACTTACTTGCTTCTTACTAAACCATGATACTAAGGAACTACCAAGTAAGTGGCATGTTCCACTCGTGCTTTTGCGGTCCAATTTGCAACCTGCAAAATCAGAGTCGGAATAGCCAATGAGTTGGCATGAAGAACCTTTGGGATACCAAAGTCCTACATTCATAGTGCCAACAAGGTATTTCATTATTCGTTTTACCACAGTTAAGTGCGATTCCTTCGGACAAGATTGATACTGAGCGCATAAACAAACGCTAAACATAATGTCTGGCCTACTTGCGGTAAGATAAAGAAGGGATCCGATCATTCCTCGATACTTCTTTACATCTACTTCCTTACCTTTTTCGTCTTTGTCAAGGTGATCGGATGTGCTCATGGGAGTAGCCATTGCTTTGGCGTTGTTCATCTCAAAACGTTTGAGCAACTCCTTGCAATACTTAGATTGACAAATGAAAGTCCCTTCTTTCATTTGTTTCACTTGCAATCCCAAGAAGAAATTGAGCTCACCCATCATTGACATCTCGAACGCACTTGTCATCATTTTCGAAAATTTCTTGCACAAAGATTCGTTAGTACCACCGAAAATAATGTCATCTACGTAAACTTGAACCAAGAGGATGTCTTTGTTTTTGCTCTTGATAAAAAGTGTTGTATCAACTTTCCCCCTTTTGAACTCATTGTCCAAAAGAAATTTACTCAAACGTTCGTACCAAGCTCGGGGAGCTTGTTTAAGACCGTAGAGTGCTTTCTTGAGTTTGAAGACATGATCGGGGGACTCAAAGTCTTCAAAACCCGGGGGTTGTTCAACATACACTTCCTCTTGAATAAACCTATTGAGGAAGGCACTCTTGACATCCATTTGGTATAGTTTAAAATCCATAGATGAAGCAAAAGCAAGTAATAAACGAATAGCTTCTAAACGTGCTACCGGTGCATAAGTTTCTTCAAAATCAATGCCTTCTTCTTGACTGTAGCCTTTAGCTACGAGCCTAGCTTTGTTTCTAGTTATAATGCCGTTTTCATCAAGTTTGTTAAGGAACACCCATTTCGTACCAATTACGGTATGATCATTGGGTCTTGGCACCAATTCCCAAACGTCATTACATTTGAATTGGTTAAGCTCCTCTTGCATTGCCAAGGTCCAATGCTCATCCTCAATTGCTTCAGAAATTGTTGTAGGTTCAATTTGTGATACAAAAGCCATGTATGCTACGGTGTCCTTAAGAGAGTTTCGAGTAATACCCCTTGTTCGATGTCACCAATTACCTTATCGAGAGGATGATTTCTAGACGTCCTCCAAGCTCTAGGCATCACCATCTCTTCCTCTTGTGGTTTTTTCTCTTTCAAAGGTTGTTTCATGACTTCGTCTTGGACTTCCTTTGGGCTCTCTTTTTCTACATCGCCTTGAAGATTAATCTTCTCCAATGAATCTGCAAGATCATCACAAATATCCTTTCTCGCCAAGGGAGTATCATTCTCGGAAAATACAACATGAGGGGACTCCTCAATAGTTAAGGTGCGTTTATCAAAGACTCTATAGGCCTTACTACCCAATGAATAACCGAGAAAGATGCCTTCATCGGATTTTGCATCAAATTTCCCCAAGTTGTCCTTTCCGTTATTATGAACAAAACATTTACAACCAAAAAATCGAAGATGGGAGAGGTTGGCTTTCTTCCCTTGTAAAGTTGTTCTCATGAGTATTGGTCTTATGACGGCTCGATTTAACTGTAGCTTGCGGTACTCACGGCATCCGCCCAAAAATACTTAGGAATTTTTGCCTCATCGAGCATAGTTCTAGCCATCTCCTCGAGACATCGATTTTTACGTTCCACCACTCCATTTTGTTGTGGTGTATGTGGAGCGGAGAAGTTATGCTCAATGCCAAGTTCGTCACAAAAATCCGCAAAGAGATTTCGTTCGAACTCTCCACCGTGATCACTTCTTATGGAAGTAATTGTTGTGCTCTTTTCACTTTGAACACATTTAAGGAAACTTTTGAAAACTTGAAACGCCTCACTTTTATGAGTTAGAAATAATGTCCATGTGTACCTAGAGTAGTCATCAACAATGACAAAGGCAAAGTAGTTCCCACCAAAACTTTTTGTTCTTGATGGTCCAAAGAGATCCATGTGCAAAAGTTGTAAATGCCTTGTTGTTGAGACAACATTTTTCGATTTAAAAGAGGCCTTTACTTGCTTCCCTCTTTGACATGAATCACAAATGGTGTCCTTCTCAAACTTGAGTTTTGGGAGACCAACTACGAAGTCTTGGGAAACCAATTTATTCAAAAGGTTCATGTTAACATGAGCTACTCTTCGATGCCATAGCCACATATCGTCCTCTTTACTTATGAGGCATTTAGCAAAGTTTGATGAAGAATTTTCAAGGTTAACCATATAAATATTATCAATTCAATCACCATGTAAAATAACCTTATTATTACAAAGGCGTTCAACCGTACATGATTTAGAATTGAAAATCACACGATTTCCCTTGTCACACAATTGACATATGCTCAAGAGATTGTGCTTAAGACCCTTAACTAATAAAACATTATCAATAGAGGAGGTTTCATCCTTACCAACCGAACCAATGCCGGTTATTTTTCCTTTGCTATTGTCTCCAAAGACTACGTTTCCTCCTTTGGCGGGTCTTATTTGTAGAAATTTGGATGCATCTCCGGTCATGTGCTTGGAGCATCCTCTATCAAGGTACCAAAGTACACTTGATGCCTTCAAGCACACCTACATACCAACTCAATGAGATTTAGGTACCCAAGTCATTTTGGGTCCTTGGGTGTTAGGTGCAAAGTGGTAGTGTGATTGTCTAATCGTGAGATGTCTATGCCTGGTAAAGCAAACCGGAGCTATATGACCTATCCTATTACAATAATGGAAAATGACATTCGGATTATGCATTCTCCCAGGTTGATAATAGCTTCTAGGTGGTCTAAATTCATTTACCCTATTTTGAGAAGCGTAGTTTTGATGCACTTTTTGAAAGCCGTTTCTAGGTGTTCTAAAGTGCTCAACATTTCTCCTAGTATTTGTTCTAGTGTTCCTAGAATTATCATTTCCAGGTTGTCTATTAATATTAATTTTATCTTTCCTAGGTTGAGCCTCAGGTTGTTTAGGTTTTGGCTCAACTTTTTCATTCATATTAATATTATTTTCGAAACCTAAGCCATGTTTAGTAGATTTCAAATTTCCAAGTACATCATTGAGGTTTTTAGGAGAAGTATTAAATTTGTTCAAAGTACCCTTAAGTTTTTCAACTTGGTCTTTGAGAGATTTGCAAGACTTGCAACTTTCGTTTGAGCCTTCGGGTTTGTCGGCGCTTCTTTTGCCAAAAAATTTATTTTCTTCTCTTAATTTTTCATTATCTTGGCTCAATTTTTTTAACTCCTTCTCCTTTGAAGAGAGTTGTTTCTTTAAATCCTTAATGGTTTTAGAAGCGCTAACAAATTCGCCATATAACTCATCAAAGGCGTCTTGCATATCCTCATAAGTATAAGGATCTTTAGAAGAAGTTTATTATACCTCTTCTTGTGCTTCCTCATGTGCCATGAGACATAAGTTGGCGGTCTCATCTTCATCTCCATCGCTTGACTCATCCCCGGAGTCGCCTCCCCAAGAGATGTAGGCTCTTTGTTTCTTGACGGTCTTCTTTTCTCTCTTTATGTTTGGGCATATAGGTTTGATGTGCCCAACTTCTCCACACCCATAGCATTTGGGTGGTCCTCATTGCCTCTTTCCCTTCCGTTCATACTTTTTACGCATGAACTTGTGGAACTTTTTAATAACGAGTCCAAACTCGTTATCCTCATCGCTTGAATCCTCAATGACCTAAGGTTGTGATGTGGAGGCCTTGAGTGCAATGCTTCTTTTCCTTTGATCTTCCAAAGGAGGGTTAAGAACGGTGGACTCGTACGTCTTTAGATTCCCGCGGAGTCCGTCTATAGTGACGTTGGTGATGCCAATTGACTCTTGAATGGCATCGGCTTTGGAACGCCACTCCGGGGTGAGGCTCCGCAGGATTTTTCGTACAAGCTCCTTGTCTGTGTACGTCTTCTTGAGTGCGTGGAGGTGGTTGACGATTTTTGAAAATCGTTCAAACATTTCGTCGATTTTCTCGTTCTCCTTCATAAGAAATAATTCATATTCATGGGTTAGAAAATCGAGTTTAGCCTCTCGGACTTGGTCCGTACCTTCGTAGGTGACCTCTAGCTTCTCCCACATTTGCTTGGCCGTGGTGCAACATGAAATCTTCCGATAATCATCGGGGTTTACTGCACAGTACAGCATGTTGATGGCCTTAGCATTGTTCTCCACCTTTTCGATGTCCTCAGCATCATATTCGTTCTCCGTCTTTAGGACGACTTTATCCACGACTTTCTTAGTGGGCAATTGTTCACCATTTTTGATGATTTGCCACAATAGAGAGTTGTTGGATTGGATGAAGATTCTCATCCACTCCTTCCAATAGGTGTAATTTGTGCCATCAAAGAGTGGTGGCTCGTGGTTGATTGTCCCTCACCAATTCCTGCATAAAGATTGCGAGTAGAAGCCATAGATCGTTTTTCTCAAACTGTTAAGTCTTTCAAAGAGTATGGCTCTGATACCAAATGTTAGAATAAGTGCCCGACGCTAGAGGGGGGTGAATAATGTTAAACAAAAATCGCAGGAATAAAATCGAAGTAAATGTGGAAATAAAAAGAGTAAGGAGGGAGCACACCAAATTTATACTGGTTCACCACAACGTGTGGTTACGTCCAGTCTCCCGAGAGACTCTCTCAAGCTGCAACTAACTCCGTTAAGCTTAAAGGTGCTCAACAAACCAATACAACTTGAGAACTCGAGTCACACGAGCCTCAACAACGTTTGCTCGGAGATACCGCACTCCAAGACTTCAACCAAAGAAATGAAACCTTCCTTCTTACAACAACAAGGGATTAGACTTCCCTTCAAGTGTATACAAACACTTATCACTCAAGAGCAGGACTCTCTTATAGAGTAGATATGAGTAGACTTAAGAACGCTCAAGAACACAACAATTTCTTCAAAATTTTGGCTCTCAAAAGCTATGAAATATGAATGAATTGAATGCAATGAAAGTATAATAGATTGTTGAAGAATTGTTATGGAAATGAGAGGTTTTGGGGTCTATTTATAGCCCTCAAGGATCAAGTAACCGTTGCTCAATAGTTAGACAAGAATTTTGAATTAAAGGCAGAATAATCGATTATCTTAACTGCATAATCGATTATCTTACTTCAACGTTCAAAAAACTAGTCGTTGGATGGAAACGGTAACTAGATAATCGATTATTCTCCAAAATATAATCGATTATTCAACCTCTCTGTAGTTTCAAGTTCGGGCTGGAAACACAGAGTAATCGATTATCAGAAAATGATAATCGATTATTTGGACCTTCTGTAAGTTGGGGTTTTTGCTACATTATAATCGATTATTGGAAACATGATAATCGATTATTTGGTGCTTCTGCCCAAAATTCAAAGTGTTCCAAATCAAAAACCAAGTGTTGGAAAAGCTTGTTTATGGTATAAAAAGTGAAAACCAAGACTTAGTTCTTAAAAACCAAGTCTCCAAGGTCATAAACGTCGCGTCACTTTATCAAAGACGTTTTCCACGTGTTTAGACGACGACCCTAAATCAAGTGTGGTTTTTATGAAATAATGATTTGGAATATGTTTAAATATGCCCAGAAGTGAAAACCAATGATAATATTTCAAAAACCATTTTGGCTAAAATGAAAATGTCAAAAACCATGACGATGTCTACCTGACGTCTAGCCAATGTCTAGCCGACGTCTAGCCAACGTCTAGCCGACGGTCAGATTTTTGGTTTGGGCATGGTCACAAAATTTTGGTCAACAAAAATATTTATGATATGCATGATTTGATAAAATGATTTTAGAGAGAAGCCAAGACTTGAATCCATTGTCGGATCAAGATCACAATGCAAACAACTCAATAATGTCTTCAATACATCTCTTGGTCTTGTTCTTGACTCTTCTTTACTTGGACTCTTCCTTGGTCCGTTAGCCATAATTCTCGCCTTGTTTGTTCAATGATATCTTCGTATTTACGACGATTTGGAATTTGTGAACTTTGCATCCACGTCAGTTTGTCATTCATCAAAACCTACAAAAACGAACACGACTTTAGTTCAACGTCTTTGAAAGTGTGTTCCAACAGTTATGACTGAGGTCATTTGTGCTGGGGGCGACCAAATTGGATCAGGGACCAAATCACCTTGAACTCTAACTCTTTCACGCACTTGGCTAAGTGTTGGTTGACGATCATCTGTAGTAGATTCATGCCTTCCAGCAACACAACTTATGTGAACTTCAACAGAGCCTTATTAACATGGTGCTTCATCACACAGAAGGATTTTAATGCAGCACAGGTAATTGGTGATGAAATGGTCTTGCAGGGACCGCTGTTGTCAAAGGGTTTTTACTTCCCTTCCTTGGTGACTCAACTGTGCTTACGGAGGAATGTCCCCACTAATCCTGCCGATGGAACTGTGGCACCTGAATCACCATTCCAAGCTTCACGCACCAGAGTAGGCAAGGGCACACGAATGACAATTGAAATAGATGATGACGATGACCCAATTCCTCCCGTACAGTCCAGACGATCTACTGACAGTGCCGGACCCTCTCGGCCCCCCCATACTGGTGCAGGCTTCTCCAGATCTCAGTCTATCCGGCCAATGCAAAGTTCCATGGAAGAAGAGGTCGCAGATCTACACACCTCAGTTGATAGCCTACACACACGGCTGGATGCCATGTCTCAGAGGCAGGCCAGGTCCGAGGGACGGTTCATGTCCTGGTTCCGTGCTTTGGGGAGAGCTTGTAATGTGGACCCCAGCACCGTCTCCAACTCTGATTGAGTCTCAGAGAAGTCTTCTTACCCTTTTGCGCTTTGCTTTATTGATATGACATGGGTACATGCCATGATTTTAAGTCTGGGATGGGAGACTTACTCTGCTTATGTGTTGTACTGTATATAGACTTTGTGACTGTTGTAGCATGGAATTATGATTGTTGTATATAACTGATGGTAGGTATATTAGGAGTACCTGACTTGGCCCAACGGCGGACACTTGTTGACGGTCTCTTGAGGGTCCAACCAGGATACATAAAAAACACAAACAAAAATGAAAAACAAAAACAAAGGTAGAGGACCCTTCCTAAGGACGGACCACTTGGGCAGTACTCTTGGGGAAGTAGTCCGTGTAGATTTTTTTATTTTATTTTTTTTCCTTTTTAGGTAGTGTAGTAAGTGCCCCTTGGTTTTTCTTTTGACCACGGTTCTTTTCCAAGGATTTTTCTTGAACTGGGTTAGGTAGATTTTCCTTTTGTAGTTGTAGGATTAAGATGGGTAAAGGCTAGAATGCTACCCCTGATATACACAACTGCAAACAACTAAAATGAACTTGAGAGTGTGATGTCTAGGCTCAGTTGTGGACTTGTAAATCAATGCCTTAATTTTGCACATATTACCTTGCTTGAACGCTCGTAGGAGTGTGTTGATAAACTGATTCTGAACGAGTTACATGCTAAGTGTGTGTGAGATTTTACTTGCATTCTATGCTAGCATGCGATACCTGGAACTTGCCCTGTGTACTTGCAAAGCAAAATAGAAGCTGTTTGGTTTTAGAGATGATTGAGGTATTACTTTGCGTAAACCTATATATATATAATTGTGAATCCAGCTGTCTATATTGTCATAGTTAACCCCTTTGAGCCTGAAGTATGTTCTTTGATAACCCTATAATGACCTATATCTTTGTAATTGAATAGCTGATTGTTTGAACCTATACCTCCTAGAAGCACTTGAATCATTAAAGAACATACAAAAGTCCAAGTGTGGGGTGGTAGGGAGTTAGCGAAAAAGGGGAATCAGGAATGAATCATTTGAATGGTGCACTGGAATTATGAAAGAAAAAAATGAGACAAATAAAACAAAACAAAATAAAGAGAAAAAAAAGAGAAAACAAGAAGCCAATTGCACCTAAAGGAAAGTAGGGTCACATGTGAAACAAAAATATGGAAGAATGATTAGGCTGAGCAGGGAAATTGAGATAAAAGGAACTGTGTATTAAAAGTGCTTAGGGAGGTTAGTCAATACACCCAAATGTATCATACCCATCCCTTAGCCTACATTACAACCAAATAAAGACCTCTTGATCTTTGACTTGAACAGCTCGATTAGTAGAGTACTACACTAGGGGGCAGATATGGTGTGTCTGTGTGGCATGTGAATGTTCTTTGCTAAGAGTGAGTGAATTCTTTCTATCTTTGGTTTCGTGTTGCTTTAATTTTATGTGTGTGGAATCTCTCTCAGATTTTTGATGTGAGGACATGTGACTCGGGAAGGAAAAGTAAGTCTTCACCTCTATTAGAGTAACTAGAGTGAGCGCGAGTGTGTCATGGTAGTAGAGTCTGCATCTGGAGTATGACTGTAGCATTGCTTAGGTTGTTTTGTCAAAATGGTGGGTGTGACAAACTTGGGGTAATGCATCAAACGGTTAGGCCCACAAGTGTGGTTTAGCTTGCTTGAGGACGAGTAAAGGTTTAAGTGTAGGGTGTTGATAATAGGTGAATTTGACCATATTCAGGCCCTAAGTAACTACCTTATTGCATACTTTTGGTAATAAAAGTGATAACAAAATGCTCTTATGAGTGCTTTTCATGATTTGCAGATTATATATGACTAGGGAAGGCTCGGGAGTACTTTTGGAGTCAAAATGAAGAAAAAGAGGCCAACCGTGAAAAGTCCTAAGCGAACCACGCCAAAAATAGGTGTAAGATTCAGAGAACTGGTACTGCAGCGGTTCCACCGTGATCGCGGCAGAACCGCGGTGAGAAGATGTCGCGACAAGATCAGAGGGGCTGACCGCGGCAGAACCGTTGTAGGCGCAGTAAACTTCAAGGACGAAAGTGTCAACATGGGAATTTTAGCCCTAAAACCTATTTTAAACACTAGACTTCGCGCAAATGAGGCATGTATTCAGTTTTTAGAGTTCTTTGAAGGAAAACAATTATGAGAGAATACCCAAAACACATCTCTTCTTTTTTTATTGGTAGTTTATGATGATAATTAATTTAGTTTGTTTGCCCATAGCCATGTGTAGCTAAATTCCTTGCCTAAGATTTTGATGAAACCTATTGGGGGATGAACTTCTTATTTATGTGAATACAAATTGCTAGTTTCAATATTTATTTATTTAACTATATTCTTGTTATAGTTAATTGACAGAATCCTCAATTAGCTGTGCCTATTTAGTGTGCATAACTCGAAAGAGAGTGCATATTTAGGTTATTGTTGAATAACACCACTCATAAAATATAAGAGGAATCTATAACTGCTGGTTTAAAGGCGGGATTAGAAATAACGAAGCCTTGGGTGCAATTTTAAGTGAATTGTGTTAATTAAAGCTAGTTAGTGTATCTCGGGAGAGTGCAATAGTATATTACTGTGATTACTCGGGAGAGATTTACGGTAAGACGAGTGTTCATGATTGATAGAGTTGTGTTGATAACTTTGTATGTAGCATAAACAGAAGAGATTCAATCAGTAGAGGAAATCATTACCTTAGCTTTCTCTCATCATTGTTTACAACCTTAGCTATTTAGTTTACAATTTTTTATTTTACTGCAATCTTAGTTTATAAAGAGACCTCCAACTGTGATTTGAAAGTCTTGGGAAACTGGTTCTGAAGAATTTAGTGGATCTAAAGATAGTGGTTGATAGGTTAACTCTCTATGGATTCGACCATGGGCGTAATACTCGGGTTATATTTGCAATGACCGCATTGTCCTTTTTATAAGGCATAGTTGGGCGTGATCAGGAAAAAGAAATATTTCAGAGAAGCGGAAATTTAAAACTATGAGAAAGTTGAATATGTTGCCTTTGAATCCTGTAAAACCAATTCCATTGAAGATGGTATTTCTGGCTTAAATCGATCTGGGATTACCCACATTCGAACGACTCTAACTTTGAGATTCATTGCATTGAGTTGCCCTAAATTTATTTGATATCATGAAGTTATGTAGCCATATTTGCAAAATAATTTTAATTAGAGGTATACCGAGTAGATAAAATAGGAAATTGAAAAGGATTTAAAAATATAAAGAGCATAAATCGATCATTTATGGAGGTGCAGATAAAATAGGGATAAAACTCACATTTGGGAGCACAATAAGTCTGTGGGATAAAGCCAACAGTTTTCCTCCTTTTTTCTCACTTTTATTTATAAAAATATAATTGCAAATTTGAGTGGGTAGTTGTTGATTAGCGGACAATAAAAAAAGTTTGTTATGAAATATTAGATTATGGTGGATGTCCATAACTCCTATAACACCCACTACTTTTATCCATTATCTCCATAACTCCCACTACTCCAATACTTATGGTTGTAACTCCCACACCTCCATGATCTCCCCCATGATCTTCCTCCATGATCTCAAAAGCTTAATGACATATTTATGGAATTCTTTTAGTATACCTCTGTGTAGTACTATAAATAGAGGATGAGAAATCATTTTGTAATACACTTGGATACATAGAAGAAATATATTCTCTTCTCTATTTCTCTCTACTTTGTTGTCTATCTTTTGTTTATTACTTTGAGCTAAGTTTTGTAACACGTTATCAGCACGAAGCTCTACTATCTCAAGAATCTCTTTGAGAAAATTAAGGTATTTTTTCTCCTCCTAATTTTGTTTTAATTATGTCTGACATTATGAAAAGAAAGTTTGTTGCCCTTGAAATTTCGGGCAAGAACTACATGACATGGGTGTTGGATGCTGAAATTCATTTGAATGCAATGGGTCTTGGAGACACCATTAAAGACAGAAATAATGCATCCACCCAAGACTGTGCTAAGGCCTTGATTTTCTTGCGCCATCACCTTGATGAAGGTTTGAAATTGAATATCTCACAGTCAAAGATCCACTTATCTTGTGGAATGGCTTAAAGGGAGAAAATTTCCTGGTATTAGTCACCCCCGAAAGAGATATAACCACCAAAAGCGGAAATGGAATTATGAGAATCCAAAAGCAAATAGTTCAGAAACTATATGTTATCGTTGCGGTGGAAAAGGGCACTGGGGAAAAATTTGCCGTGTACCAAGACATTTGGTTGAGCTTTATCAAGCATCTCTGAAGAGTAAAGGCCCTGAAACCAATTTTGTCTCTGACAATAATTTTGACATCACCCACTTGGATGTGGCAGACTTCTTTGAGCACCCTGAGGGGAAAATAGATCACTTGATCGGTGATGGATCCATGGTTAAAGAAGATTGAGCAGTTTGATATTTTTATTTTTACTTATTCGTAGTAGTTAATGAATAAACAATTATCATAGTTTACATAAGTTATCTATTATTGTGATATGGTTCAAATTTTATATAACTTTAGATTACACATTCATCTTATGCTTTATTTGTAATGATTTTTCAGTAAGTTAATCGATTAACATAACAGATAATCGATTAACCAATATATTCTATTAAACTGGACCTTTTCCGCAAGGCATGTTAGTCGACTATCCGATTTAGTTAATCGACAAACCTAATGACCGTTACCTAAGTTAATCGATTATCACTTTAGTTAATCGATTAACCTTATGTTCGTTCCCTGTTCATCGACTAGTTTTTTTAACGTTGAAACAGGTTAGTCGATTATCTATTTGGTTAATCGACTAACCTCAGCAGATTTTGAAAATATTGTTTAATTATTAAGCAACGGATACAAGAGTATTAAAAAGAGAATAACTATGATAAAAGATTTTTTTTCATAATGATCGCACTGAAACTATTATGTTGAATCATAGACTTAAATTTGTTTATTCTCATATCAATAAAAAAATATATATACTAATATTTTTCGTATATTTCTTTTGTATGTCAAACCATGGGAAGCAAATATGGATATCTCACAAAGCAAACTTGGATCAACGTCCAATTGTAAAAATATTTGTTTAATTAATTCATGTACCACACATACGATATTCAAAGAGAAGAAATATTTCTCTCATTTAAGTATATGTAAGGCAGATGTTACTACAATTTCTGGTAGTAGTAAATTGATAGAAGGCTCCGGAAGAGCAACTATAACTCTGCCTAAAGGAACAATATTTATCATAGAGAATGCAATGTTCTCTTCCAAGTCCAAGAGGAACTTGTTGAGTTTTAAAGATATCCGTCAAAATGGATATCATATTGAGACAATAGATGAGAATAATCTTGAATACCTCATCATTACAAAGAATGTCTCTGGCCAAAAGAGGGTTATTGAGAAGTTCCCATCTTTATCTTGTGGCCTGTATTGGACAAAAATTAGTGCAATTGAGGCACATTCCACAGTAAACCAAAAGGTTACTGATTCCAATACTTTTGTACTTTGGCATGATCGATTGGGACATCCTGGATCAATTATGATGAGACGGATTATAGAAAACTCATATGGGCATCCATTAAAGAATTTAAAGATTCTTTTAAATAATGAATTTTCTTGCACTTCTTGTTATCAAGGCAAGTTAATTATTAGACCATCACTAACAAAGGTTGGAACTGAGTCACCTACGTTTTTGGAACGTATACAAGGGGATATTTGTGGACCTATTCACCCACCTAGTGGGTCCTTTAGATATTTTATGGTCTTAGTAGACGCATCCTCTAGATGGTCTCATGTGTGCCTATTGTCATCACGCAACCTTGCGTTTGCAAAATTAATGGCACAAATAATTCGATTACGAGCACAATTTCCTGATAATCCAATTAAGTCTATTAGACTAGATAATGCTGCTGAGTTTTCATCCCAAGCACTTAATGATTATTGCTTATCAATTGGGATAAAAGTGGAACATCCTGTAGCTCATGTTCACACTCAAAATGGTCTTGCAGAATCTTTAATTAAACGTCTGCAGTTGATTGCAAGACCATTACTCATGAAAACGAGGCTGCCCACTTCGGTTTGGGGTCACGCCATTTTGCATGCAGCAATGCTAGTTCGTCTCAGACCGACGAATTATCACAAATATTCCCCGTTGCAATTAGTTTTGGGTCATGAACCTAATATATCCCATTTAAGAATTTTTGGATGCGCAGTATATGTGCCTGTAGCACCGCCATACCGCACCAAAATGGGTCCGCAAAGAAGGTTAGGAATATATGTTGGGTTTGAATCGCCCTCCATTATTCGCTACCTCGAAACAGCACGATTTGCAGACTGTCGATTCGATGAGACACTTTTCCCAAAATTAGGGGGAGAAGTTGGTGAAACCAAACAGGAAATTTTGTGGAAAAATCCATCATTATCTCATCTTGATCCACATACCTCTATTTGTGAAAAAGAGGTGCAAAATATTATCCATTTGCAAAGAATAGCAAATCAAATGCCTGACGCATTCACGGACTTGAAAAGGATAACAAAATCTCACATCCCCGTAGAGAATGTTCCAATCGTCATATCTAATGAGTCGAAAGCACGCCTAAAACGTGGCAGGCCATTAGGTTCCAAAGATCGAAATCCTAGAAAAAGGAAAGCAAATGATCAAAATGACATTACGAAAGAATCTCATGAGGAAATTCACGATTTAATAAATTCTGAGATTCATGAAGAATCCATTGAGCCTGAGACTCAGGAAAATAAGGAACTATCAATA
Organism: Nicotiana benthamiana; assembly: GCA_034376525.1. Taxonomy (NCBI): domain Eukaryota; kingdom Viridiplantae; phylum Streptophyta; class Magnoliopsida; order Solanales; family Solanaceae; genus Nicotiana; species Nicotiana benthamiana. Next base: position 80,406,787 of record CM067328.1, on the reverse strand, counting down.
AATCCAATTGATATTGAGACAAATTTTAATCGAGTGGATATAGTGATGGATTATGTCTTTGCATATAATGTTGCATCTAGAATTATGCAAGAAAGTGAGGATCTTGAACCTCAATCTCTTGGAGAATGTCGACAAAGACTTGATTGGCCAAAATGGCAAGAAGCAATCCAATCAGAATTGAATTCACTTGCAAAACGTGAAGTTTTTGGGCCTATAGTTGAAACACCTAATGGTGTTAAGCCTGTTGGCTATAGATGGGTCTTTGTACGCAAGAGAAATGAGAAAAACAAGGTAAAAAAGATATAAGGCACGCCTTGTTGCACAAGGATTTTCTCAAAGGCGTGGTGTCGATTATGAAGAGACATATTCACCCGTAATGGATGCTATAACTTTTCGTTATGTCATTAGTTTTGCTGTCCTTGAAAAGCTTGACATGCATTTAATGGATGTGGTTACTGCCTATCTTTATGGCTCACTTGATAATGATGTTGAAACACGTTCTCAAGGCACTATACTAAACGTGTGTTCATATTTGTAGGTTTTGATGAATGACAAACTATGTGCAATTGACATATGACGAGGTCCAAGCACAAGCGCGAAATTGATACATAACGAGATTCAAGCACAAGACCAAGAAATAAAGTTATTCATGAGTCGTTCTTTAAATTGTGATCTTGATCCGATAACTTGACTCAAGACTTGGCTTCTCTCGTAAAAACATTTTTATCAAATCATGCATATTTAATTTAAAGCAAAATGATTTTAAACCATGCATATTTATGTTAGCCAAAATAATTTTTAAACATGCCTCTAAAATCTGGACTAAGATAATCGATTATGTACTTATGATAATCGATTATGTTAAGTCAGCTGCATGACAATCGATTGTGAACTTATGACAATCGATTGTGTTAAGGCAGTGTACATCAAATTTTTCAAATCTGCATGACAATCGATTGTGTACCCTATGACAATCGATTGTGTTGAGGCAGTGTACATCAGATTTTTCAAAGCCACACAATAATCGATTGTGAACTTATGACAATCGATTGTATTAAGGCAGTGTCCATCAGTGTTTTTCAAAGCTACAAAATATTCGATTGTGAACTTATGACAATCGATTGTGTTGAGGCAGTGTCCATTAGATTCTTCAAAGACTGATAAATTATCGATTATTCTCATAGCATAATCGATTGTGTAACTGACCGTTGACAAAATATTTTCAAACACCGTCAAGTAATCGATTATAGATTTCTAATAATCGATTGTTTTAAGTAAAATCTGAAAACGATTTTTTGAACGTTGCCAAGTAATCGATTGTATAATTCTGACAATCGATTGTTTTTAAGTAAAATCTGAAAAAGATTTTTTGAACGTTGCCAAGTAATCGATTGTATAATTCTGACAATCGATTGTTTTAAGTAAAATCTGGAAATGATTTTTTGAACGTTGCCAGTAATCGATTATATGTCTTAGATAGTCGATTGTTATGGTAAAATCTGGGAATGATTTTTGGAACGATTGGCAAACAATCGATTGTATCATTTTGACAATCGATTGTCATAGCACAAAATCAGCAATTCTTAATTGGCAATTAGGCAACGGTAATGCATGGTTTTGACACTATAAATACATCTTCAAATCAGTCTTACAAACACAACAACTGACAATATTATTGCTAAAGCTTGCATACTCTCTTATTCATCATTTTCTATTCATTGCATAAGTTTTTGAGAGCCAAATTGTTGACGAAAGTTGTTGCGTTCTTGAGCGTCTTTAGTTTACTCATATCTACTCTTAAGGAGAGTCTTGTTTTGAGTGCAAAGTGTTTTTATACACTTGAAGGGAAAGTTGTTCCCTTGTATTGTAAGAAAGAACTTGTGATTCCTTTGGTTGAAGTCTTGAAGTGTTGTATCTTCGAGCAAAGGTTGTTGAGGCTTGTGTCCTCAGTTTGTAAAGGTTTGTTGAGCACCCGTAAGCTTAACAGTGTTAGTGGAAATCTCGAGAGAGTCTCTCGGGGACTCGACTAGCCACGGGTTGTGGTGAACCAGGATACATCGGTGCGTTCGTTCCTATTTATTTACTTATCGCACTTATTTAATTCCTGCAATTTTTAAATTTCGCAAGTTTACGCTATTTTTTATTATAACGCTATTCACCCCCCCCCCCTCTAGCGTTAAGTGTATTTTCTAACAATTGGTATCAGAGCCCAACTCTCTGAAGACTTAACCGTTTGAGAGAAACAATCCATGGCTTCTACTCGTGACTCTTTTGTGGGAATAGGTGAAGGACAATGCTCTACCCGACCACCACTATTCGACGGTACAAACTATACATACTAGAAGGAGAGGATGAGAATATTTATTCAATCGAATAATTTTCATCTGTGGAAGGTTATAATGAAGGGAGAAAAAATTCCAACCAAAAAGGTTGAAAACGAATGGATTCCAAAATCCGAAGAGGAATACGATGCGGATGATATCCGAAAAGTGCAAAACAACGCTAAAGCAATTAACTTATTATATTGTGCTATAAATGCTGATGATTACAGGAAAATATCATGTTGCACAACGGCGAAGCAAATGTGGGACAAGCTGGAAATCACGTACGAAGGTACGGACCAGGTAAGAGAGGCTAAGGTTGATTTTCTAACCCATGCATATGAACTGTTTCACATGAAGGAAGGCGAAAAGGTCGATGAGATGTTCGAACGATTTTCAAAAATCGTAAATGACTTACATGCTCTTAAGAAGACCTTCACGGATAAGGAACTTGTCCGAAAGATTCTCCGAAGTCTCACTCCGGAATGGCGCTCCAAGGCCGACGCGATTCAAGAGTCTATTGGCACTTCAAATGTCACCATCGACGGATTAAGAGGTAACCTTAAGACTTATGAATCTACTATACTTAACCCTCTTGTTAATGATCAAAGGAAACAAAGAATCGCCCTCAAGGCAAGCACAAGCCAACCTCAAAATGATGAGGACGGAGACAACGAGTTCGGACTCGTTATCAAGAGATTTCAAAAGTTCATGCGAAAAGAGTATGAACGAAAAGGCAAAAAGCAAGGAGATCAAATAAAGTGCTATGAGTGCGGAGAAACCGGGCACATTAAATCAAATTTCCCAAATATCAAAAAGGAGAAGAAACCCTTCAAGAAACAACGAGCATACATATCTTGGGGAGGCGACTCCGGAGACGAGTCGAGTGAGGAAGAAGAAGACGAAGCCTCAAATCTTTGTCTTATGGCACAAGAAGACAACCAAGAAGAGGTATGTCAAATTTCTTCCAAAAATTTCTTTTCTCTTGAGGAAATGCAAAATGCTTTGATGAGTTGTATGGTGAATTTATTAAAGCTTCCAAAACTGTTAAAAGCATAAAGGAAAATGCTTCTTTAAAAGAAAAAGATTTTGAAAAACAACTCTCTTTGAAAGAAAAAGATTTGGAAAAACTGATTTTAGAAAATGAGAAGTTGAAAGAAGAAAACAAATTTTTCGGCAAGAGAAGCGCCGACAAACCCAAGAGCTCTAGTAAAAGTTGTACTTCTTGCATGCATCTCAAAAATGAGGTAGAAAGACTTAAGGGCACCCTAGATAAGTTTAATTCTTCTCATAAAAATTTGAATGAAGTCCTTGTTAATTTGAAGTCGACCAAGCATGGCATACGTTTTAAAAATAAGCCTAAAGAAAAGGTTGAAGCCAACCCTCAACAACCTAAGGCTCAACCTAGGATTAATAAAACAAACGCTCATCCTAGATATAACAAACCTAGAAATGGCTTTCAACAATCGCAACCTAGAAATAATCATTCTAGAAATAACGCATATTCTAGGCCAAACACTAGAAGGAACTTTGAACCTTTTAGAACACCTAGAAATGGCTTTCAACCTAGAAATAACTATTCTAGAAATGCAGCATATCCTAGAACAAATAGTAGGAGAAATGATTTTCATGAATTGCGCAATAGTCATATTGTCAAGAATAGAGTAAATGAATTTCGTCCGTCCAATTACTATCAACCTAGACGAATGCATAATCCTAATGTTGTGTGTCATTATTGCAATCGAATTGGACATATTGCTCCTGCTTGTTTCACTAGACATAGACACTTAAATGTATGTCAAGCACAACAGCATGTTACACCTAACTCTCAAGGACCCAAAACAGCTTGGGTACCAAAGACTCATTAATTTGTCTTGTAGGTATGTTTGAAGGGATCAAGTGTACTTTGGTACCTTGATAGTGGATGCTCCAAACACATGAAAGGGAGACGAATCCAAGTTCCTTCAACTAGAACATAAGGAAGGAGGAAGCGTTATTTTTGGTGATAACAACAAAGGAAAAATTATCGGCATCGGATCGGTCGGTAAGGATGAACTTTCTTCCATTAAGCATATATTGTTAGTTAAAGGTTTAAAACATAATCTCTTGAGCATAAGTCAATTATGTGACAAGGGAAATCTTGTTTTATTTGATTCGGATGAATGCTTAGTTTTTCGCCGTAGCGATTTTAAAATTATCCTTCGTGGTTTTAGAATGGATAACATCTATATGGTTGATCTCGCAAATTCTTCATCTGAATATGTGAATTGTCTTATGAGCAAAGAGGATGATACATGGTTATGGCATCGTAGAGTAGCTCACATCAACATGCATCTTTTAAACAAATTGGTTTCACAAAATTTAGTTATTGGTCTTCCAAATTTGAAATTTGAAAAAGACTTTATTTGTGATTCTTGTCAAAAAGGGAAGCAAACAAAAGCATCTTTTAAATCGAAAAATATTGTTTCAACTACTAGACCTTTGCAACTACTTCACTTGGACTTATTTGGACCATCTCGCATTGAAAGTCTTGGTAGAAATCGTTATGCTTTTGTTATTGTTGATGATTAATCTAGATTTACTTGGACTCTATTTCTTGCTCATAAAAGTGAAGCTTTTCATAATTTTAAATATTTTCTTAAACGTGTTCAAAACGAAAAGGACACAACCGTCACTTCAATAAGAAGTGATCATGGGGGATAGTTTGATCACAATCTCTTTGCGAACTTTTGTGACGAACTCGGTATCGAGCACACCTTCTCTGCTCCACGTACACCACAACAAAATGGGGTCGTGGAAAGGAAAAATAGGTGTTTCGAAGAGATGGCTAGAACCATGCTCGATGAGGCTAAGATTCCCAAACATTTTTGGGCGGATGCCGTAGTACCGCATGCTACGTTCTAAATAGAGTAGTCATAAGGCCAATACTCATGAAAACCCCCTATGAACTCTATAAGGGAAGGAAACCAAATATCTCCCATTTTAGAGTATTCGGTTGCAAATGCTTTATTCATAACAATGGAAAAGATCAATTGGGAAAATTTGATCCCAAATCCGATGAAGGGATTTTTATTGGTTATTCTTCACGTAGCAAAGCATATAGAGTATTCAATAATAGAACCAGAACTGTGGAGGAATCCCCTCATATTGTGTTTTCCGAAAATAATGCTCGCTTGGCGAGAAAGGATTCTGGTTTTGATCTTGCAGGTATTTTAAATTCACTAAGTCCTCAAGACAAAGTACAAGAGGAAACTCCGAAGGAAACTCAAGATGAAATCTTGGATCAATTATCGGAGGAAGCGCCACAATTGGAAAAAGAAACAAAACTACCTAACGCATGGAGGACAATCAAAGACCATCCTCTCGAACAGGTAATTGGCAACATTGAACAACAGGTAAGTACTCGAAACACTCTTAAGAACACCTTAGAACATGCTGCTTTTGTTTCTCAAATTGAACCCACAACCATCTCCGAAGCAATTGGGGATGAATTTTGGACCTTGGCAATGCAAGAGGAGCTTAACCAATTCAAACGGAATGACGTTTGGGATTTGGTGCCAAGACCCGAAAATCATACCATAATTGGTACGAAATGGGTTTTTCGAAACAAATTAGATGAAAATGGTGTAATCACTAGAAACAAAGCTAGGCTTGTAGCAAAAGGCTATAATCAAGAAGAGGGTATTGACTATGAAGAAACATATGCCCCCGTAGCAAGGTTAGACGCTATTCGTTTATTGCTTGCTTTTGCCTCTTCTATGAATTTCAATTTATATCAAATGGATGTAAAAAGTGCTTTTTAAATGGTTTTATTCAAGAAGAAGTTTATGTTTCTCAACCCCGGGTTTTGAAGATTTTAAATTTCCCGATCATGTTTTCAAACTCAAGAAAGCCCTTTATGGCCTTAAACAAGCTCCCCGAGCTTGTTATGAAAGATTGAGCAAATTTCTTTTGGAAAATGATTTCATTAGGGGGAAAGTTGACACCACTCTTTTTATTAAGCATAGAAATAATGATATTTTATTAGTTCAAATCTATGTGGATGATATCATCTTTGGTGCTACTAACAATGCTTTGTGCAAGGAATTTTCTGATTTGATGACAAGCGAATTTGAGATGTCTATGATGGGTGAGCTAACATTCTTTTTGGGGCTGCAAGTAAAGCAAATGAAAGAAGGAACCTTCATTTGTCAAGCTAAATATTGCAATGAATTGCTGAAATGATTTTAAATGACCAACACAAAAGCAATGGCCACTCCCATGAGCACATCCGATCATCTAGACAAAGATGAGAAAGGTAAGGAAGTCGACACCAAAAAGTATCGAGGTATGATTGGATCTCTCCTTTATCTTACTGCTAGTAGACCGGACATCATGTTTAGCGTGTGTTTATGCGCTCGTTATCAATCATGTCCGAAGGAGTCTCACCTTACTGCGGTGAAACGGATATTGAAGTATCTTGTTGGTACTGTAAATGTGGGTCTATGGTACCCCAAAGGTTCTTCATGCCAACTTGTTGGCTATTCCGATTCCGATTTTGCTGGATGCCAATTGGACCGCAAGAGCACTAGTGGCACTTGCCATTTGCTCGGTAGCTCTCTCGTTTCTTGGTTTAGCAAGAAACAAGTAAGTGTTGCGTTATCCACAACCGAGGCTGAATATGTAGCCGCGGAGAGTTGTTGCGCTCAAATCCTTTGGATGATACAACAACTCTTGGACTATGGCCTAAGTCTTGATCATATCCCTCTTAGATGTGATAATACTAGTGCCATATGCTTGACGAAGAACCCCGCTCTTCATTCAAGAACAAAACACATTGAAATTAGGCATCATTTTATAAGAGATCACGTTCTCAAAGGGGATGTCAAAATTGAATTTGTTGAAACCAAAGATCAATTGGCCGACATCTTTACAAAACCCTTAGAGAAAGAGTCCTTCTTCCGAATTCGTAGTGAACTCCGGATTCTTGACTCCACGTTGATCTAAGTCATGCATTGAATTTTCCCTTTCACATGATTTCTAACTTGAGCGTCGGAGACGTCTAACGAATTTTTGCAGGTATCGCCCTAAAGGCAGGGGGAATTATAAAGATTGATGCAGAATAATCGATTTCTCCTAAGGATAATCGAGTTCTCTTTAGTATATAATCAATTATCTAGTATCAATAATCGATTATGTTGATATTATTTGCTTTATTATGTCTTTTACTTTTTCCATTTTTGCTAATGGCAAAAGGGGGAAGAATAAGGGGCTATGCACTTAATATTTATTGGCATAAATTGAGGGGGAATTCATATGTTGAGGGGGAACCAATTGCATATCTATATATTTGTTGCATATCTATACTTGTCTTGGATGGATCGTCATTATGAATTATCTAATATGCATATCCCGCTTAAGGTTTGCCATTATCAAAAAGGGGGAAATTGTTGAAACACGTTCTCAAGGCACTATACTAAACGTGTGTTCATATTTGTAGGTTTTGATGAATGACAAACTATGCGCAATTGACATATGACAAGGTCCAAGCACAAGCGCGAAATTGATACATAATGAGATTCAAGCACAAGACCAAGAAATAAAGTTATTCATGAGTCGTTCTTTAAATTGTGATCTTGATCTGATAACTTGACTCAAGACTTGGCTTCTCTCGTAAAAACATTTTTATCAAATCATGCATATTTTATTTAAAGCAAAATGATTTTAAATCATGCATATTTATGTTAGCCAAAATGATTTTTAAACATGCCTCTAAAATCTGGACTAAGATAATCGATTATGTACTTATGATAATCGATTATGTTAAGTCAGCTGCATGACAATCGATTGTGAACTTATGACAATCGATTGTGTTAAGGCAGTGTACATCAGATTTTTCAAATCTGCATGACAATCGATTGGGTACCCTATGACAATCGATTGTGTTGAGGCAGTGTACATCAGATTTTTCAAAGCCACACAATAATCGATTGTATTAAGGCAGTGTCCATCAGTGTTTTTCAAAGCTACAAAATAATCGATTGTGAACTTATGACAATCGATTGTGTTGAGGCAGTGTCTATTAGATTCTTCAAAGACTGATAAATAATCGATTGTTCTCATAGCATAATCAATTGTGTAACTGACCGTTGCCAAAATATTTTCAAACACCGACAGGTAATCGATTATAGATTTCTAATAATCGATTGTTTTAAGTAAAATCTGGAAAAGATTTTTTGAACGTTGCCAAGTAATCGATTGTATAATTCTGAAAATCGATTGTTTTTAAGTAAAATCTAAAAAAGATTTTTTGAACGTTGCCAAGTAATCGATTGTATAATTCTGACAATCGATTGTTTTAAGTAAAATCTGGAAATGATTTTTTGAACGTTTCCAGTAATCGATTATATGTCTTAGATAATCGTTTGTTATGCGTAAAATCTGGGAATGATTTTTGGAACGATTGGCAAACAATCGATTGTATCATTTTGACAATCGATTGTCATAGCACAAAATCAGCAATTCTTAATTGGCAATTAGGCAACGGTAATGCATGGTTTTGACACTATAAATACATCTTCAAATCAGTCTTACAAACACAACAACTGACAATATTATTGCTAAAGCTTGCATACTCTCTTATTCATCATTTTCTATTCATTACATAAGTTTTTGAGAGCCAAATTGTTGACGAAAGTTGTTGCGTTCTTGAGCGTATTTAGTTTACTCATATCTACTCTTAAGGAGAGTCTTGTTTTGAGTGCAAAGTGTTTTTATACACTTGAAGGGAAAGTTGTTCCCTTGTATTGTAAGAAGGAACTTGTGATTCCTTTGGTTGAAGTCTTGAAGTGTTGTATCTTTGAGCAAAGGTTGTTGAGGCTTGTGTCCTCAGTTTGTAAAGGTTTGTTGAGCACCCGTAAGCTTAACAGTGTTAGTGGAAATCTCGAGAGAGTCTCTCGGGGACTCGACTAGCCACGGGTTGTGGTGAACCAGGATACATCGGTGCGTTCGTTCCTATTTATTTACTTATCGCACTTATTTAATTCCTGCAATTTTTAAATTTCGCAAGTTTACGCTATTTTTTATTATAACGCTATTCACCCCCCCCCCCTCTAGCGTTAAGTGTATTTTCTAACAAATGAGATATACATGAAAATTCCCGATGGATTCAAAATGCCAAACACTCATAATTCAAAGTCCCGGGAAACATTTTCAATCAAATTGCAAAGATCTTTGTACGGCCTAAAGCAATCAGGACGAATGTGGTATAATCGTCTTAGTGAGTATTTATTAAAGGAAGGCTATATAAATGATGCCATTTGCCCATGTGTTTTTACAAAGAAAACAACATCGGAATTTGTTGTACTGCCGTATATGTCGATGACATAAACCTTATTGGAACTCCCATAGAACTCCAAAAGGCAATTGATTATTTAAAGAAGGAATTCGAGATGAAAGATCTCGGAAAAGACAAAATTATGTCTTGGTTTGCAAATTGAATATTTGGCAAACGGAATTTTTGTTCATCAATCTGCCTATATAGAAAAGGTATTGAAACGGTTTTACATGGATGGAGCATATCCTTTAAGTACTCCGATGGTTGTTCGATCACTTGATGTGAATAAGGATCCATTCCGACCGCAAGAAAAGAATGAAGAGCTACTTGGTCCTGAAGTACCATATCTTAGTGCAATTGGCGCACTAATATGTCTTGCAAATACTACAAGGCCTGACATAACTTTTTCAGTTAATGTCTTAGCAAGATATAGCTCTGCTCCCACAAGGAGACATTGGAATGGAATCAAACATATATTATTGTATCTAAAAGGGACTACCGCTATGGGCTTATTTTATAGCAATAATTGCAGTCCTGATCTTGTTGGTTATGTTGATGCTGGATATTTATCTGACCCACACAAGGCTCGATCTCAAACAGGTTATGTGTTTATCTATGGAGGCACTGCCATATCTTGGCGATTGACTAAGCAATCAATTGTGGTTACTTCATCTAATCATGCTGAGATAATCGCTATTCATGAAGCAAGTCGAGAGTGTGTGTGGTTGAGGTCTATAATACATCATATTCGAGACAAATGTGGTTTGAAATGTGACAAACTACCCACGATTTTGTATGAAGACAATGCAGCATGCATAGCCCAATTGAAGGGAGGATTCATAAAAGAAGATAGAACAAAGCATATTTCACCAAAGTTTTTTTTCACACATGATCTTCAAAAGAATGGTGATATCAATGTGCAACAGATTCGTTCAAGTGATAATATGCCTGATTTGTTCACAAAATCTCTACCAACGTCAACCTTCAAGAAGCTGGTACACAAGATTGGAATGCGAAGGCTCAAGGATGTGAATTGATGCTCTTTTCAGGGGGAGTTAATGCGCGTTGCACTCTTTTTCCTTTACAAGGTTTTGTCCCACTGGATTTTCCTTGCAAGGTTTTTAACGAGGCAACAAAAATGCATTTTGTTAGATATGTGTGCTCTTTTTCCTTTTCTAGAATTTTTTTTTCCCATTGGGTTTTATTTTAGTTAAGGTTTTAACGAGGCACATTATCTTTGGACATCCAAGGGGGAGTGTTATGAAATATTAGATTATGGTGGATGTCCATAACTCCTATAACACCCACTACTTTTATCCATTATCTACATAACTCCCACTACTCCAATACTTATGGTTGTAACTCCCACACCTCCATGATCTCCCACATGATCTTCCTCCATGATCTCAAAAGCTTAATGACATATTTATGGAATTCTTTTAGTATACCTCTATGTAGTACTATAAATAGAGGATGAGAAATCATTTTGTAATACACTTGGATACATAGAAGAAATATATTCTCTTCTCTATTTCTCTTTACTTTATTGTTTATCTTTTGTTTATTACTTTAAGCTAAGTTTTGTAACAAAATTATTGTTTTCCTCCATTTTTTAAACTTTTATTTGTAAAAAAGATAATAGCAAATTTGAATGGATAGTTGTTGATTAGAAAACGGCCAACTAAGAAAGTGGGAGGTTTTCTTTTCTTTTTCTCTTAACAGCCAACCAAAAAAAGGGAGGAATTTTTTACTGCAAAAACTCAATCGTGGAGAATTCAACTCAATCGTGCAAAACTTAAATTTGATTTTCCTAAATTGTAGTTTGAATCAATTTGAAACTCCAACTAATTTGGAGAGTTAGTTCTAATTTTTGACATGTGTTGAATTGTGAGTATTCCACTTGGCAACCTATCATAATTTTACTTTTGCTATTCTATATAGATCGATTCTTCTCCTTTGTATTAGAAACCAAATCGATTCAATTGCTCTTTTATTATTTCTCTAAAAGAATCATTATCGTACATTTAAGTAATTTGTAATGTACTAGCAAAGGTGAATCATGAATTTAAAACAAATAAAACATTAATATCCTCGAATTACTAAATGAGTCAATAAAACTACTAAATGAGTCAATAATTACGAGAGCTAAAAGGGAAAGTAAGACTCTAGTGTTAAGAATAGAATTATATTTAGAGTGAATATCTATCTTGTAGAGAGTTTTACTTTGAGGCTAAGTCATTTTTCTTCCTATAAATAGTGGGGTCTTACCCCATTGTAAATCACCCTAAAATTCAATAAGAATTTTTTCTCTCTCTTTCTCGGCAATATTGTTCTTCTTCTTTTATTGTTTCATAACACGTTATCAGCTTGAGACTCTACCGTTTCAAGAAGCTCTTTGAGAAGATTAAGGTAGACTTTCTAACCTATAATCTTTTCTTGAAGTTATCTAATAATAAATGCATTCTTGAAAGATTGTCAGTTGTGATTTTTTTAACAATATTTTGATATACGATCATCAGTATAAACTGACTTATACACAAATTTTGCATAGTTCTAGAATGTTAGGACCAAAATAATTTTCATATTTTATTAGCTTTATCAGAAACTCTTGATATTAACGATAACTTGCTTATAATTTGAGGTAAACTTTCTGACATATAGTCTGTTCTTAAAGTTATATAATATTAAACATTTGTGTATTCTTGTACGCAATTACAAATTGAATGGTTGAAAACTGCGATTTGTATTTATAATATTTTATCATAGAAAATGCAATTTTCTCCTCCAAGTCCAAGAGGAACTTGTTGAGTTTTAAAGATATATGTCGAAATGGATATCATATTGAGACAATAGATGAAAATAGTCTTGAATATCTCATTATTACCAAGAATGTCTCTGGCCAAAAGAGGGTTATTGAGAAGTTCCCGTCTTTATCTTGTGGCATGTATTGGACAATAATTAGTGCAATTAAGGCACATTCTACCGTAAATCAAAAGGTTACTGATTCCAATACTTTTGTACTTTGGCATGATCGATGGGAACATCCTGGATCAATTATGATGAGACGTATTATAGAAAACTCAAATGGGCATCCATTAAAGAATTTAAAGATTCTTTTAAATAATGAATTTTGTTGCACTTCTTGTTATCAAGGCAAGTTAATTATTAGATCATCACCAACAAAGGTTGGAATTGAGTCACCTGCGTTTTTGGAACGTATACAAGGGGACATTTGTGAACCTATTCACCCACCTAGTGGGTCGTTTAGATACTTTATAGTATTAATAGACGCATCTTCTAGATGGTCTTATGTGTGCCTATTGTCATCTCGCAACCTTGCGTTTGCAAAATTAATGGCACAAATAATTCGATTACGGGCACAATTTTCCGATAATCCAATTAAGTCTATTAGACTAGATAATGCTGCTGAGTTTTCATCCCAAGCATTTAATGATTATTGCTTATCAATTGGGATAAAAGTGGAACATCTTGTAGCTCATATTCACACTCAAAAATGATCTTGCATAATCTCTAAATTAAACGTCTGCAATTGATAGCAAGATCGTTACTCATGAAAACGAGGTTGCCCACTTCTGTTTGGGGTCACGCCATTTTACATGCAGCAATGCTAGTTCGTTTCAGGCCGACAAATTATCACAAATATTCCTCGTTGCAATTAGTTTTGGGTCATGAACCTAATATATCCCATTTAAGAAGTTTTGGATGCGCAGTATATGTGCATGTAGCACCGCCATATCACACCAAAATGGGTCTGCAAAGAAGGTTAGGAATATATGTTGGGTTTGAATCGCCCTCCACTATTCGCTACCTCGAAATATTGACAGGGGATTTGTTCACTGCACGATTTGCAGACTGTCGATTCGATGAGATATTTTTCCCAAAATTAGGGGGAGAAGTTGGTGAAACCAAACGGAAAATTTTGTGGAAAAATCCATTATTATCTCATCTTGATCCACGTGCATCTATTTGTGAAAAAGAGGTGCAAAAGATTATCCATTTGCAAAGAATAGCAAATGAAATGCCAGACGCATTTACCGTCTTGAAAAGGATAAAAAATCACATATCCCCGCAGAGAATGTTCCAATCCGTATTGATGTCCCTATTGGACAATCTTCTAGTATCATAGCTAATGAGTCGAAAGCACGCCTAAAACGTGGCATACCATTAGGTTCCAAAGATCGAAATCCTAGAAAAAGGAAAGCAAATGATCAAAATGACACTACGAAAGAATCTCGGAAATTTACAATCTAATAAATTCTGAGATTCATGAAGAATCCATTGAGCCCGAGACTCAAGAAAATAAGGAACTATCAATAAATCCAATCAATATTGAGACAAATTTTAATCGAGTGGATATAGTGGTGGATTATGTCTTTGCATATAATGTTGCATCTAGCATTATGCAAGAAGTGAGGATCTTGCGACGAAGAGACATATTCACCCGCTATAGATGCTATAACTTTCCGTTATCTTATTAGTTTTGTTGTCCTTGAAAAGCTTGACATGCATTTAATGGATGTGGTTACCGCTTACCTTTATGGCTCACTTGATAATGAGATATACATGAAAATTCCCGATGGATTCAAAATGCCAAACACACATAATTCAAAGTCCTAGGAAATGTTTTCAATCAAATTGCAAAGATCTTTGTATGGTCTAAAGCAATCAGGACGAATGTAATATAATCGTCTTAGTGAGTATTTATTAAAGGAAGGCTATATAAATGATGCCATTTGCCCATGTGTTTTTATAAAGAAAACAACATCGGAATTTGTTGTACTTTCCGTATATGTTGATGACATAAACCTTATTGGAACTCCCATAGAACTCCAAAAGGAAATTGATTATTTAAAGAAGGAATTCGAGATGAAAGATCTCGAAAACACAAAATTATGTCTTGGTTTGCAAATTGAACATTTGGAAAACGGAATTTTTGTTCATCAATCTGCCTATGTAGAAAAGATATTGAAATGGTTTTACATGGATGGAGCACATCCTTTAAGTACTCCGATGGTTGTTCGATCACTTGATGTGAATAAGGATCCATTCCGACCTCAAGAAAAGAATGAAGAGCTACTTGGTCCTGAAGTACCATGTCTTAGTGCAATTGGCGCACTAATGTATCTTGCAAATACTACAAGGCCTGACATAACTTTTTCAGTTAATATTTTAGCAAGATATAGCTCTGCTCCTACAGGGAGACATTGGAATGGAATCAAACATATATTGCGGTATCTAAAAGGGACTACCGATATGGGCTTATTTTATAGCAATAATTGCAGTCCTGATCTTGTGAGTTATGCTGATGCTGGATATTTATCTGACCCACACAAGGCTCGATCTCAAACATGTTATGTGTTTGTCTGTGGAGGCACTGCCATATCTTGGCGATCGACTAAGCAATCAATTGTGGCTACTTCATCTAATCATGCTGAGATAATTGCTATTCATGAAGCAAGTCGAGAGTGTGTGTGGTTGAGGTCTATAATACATCATATTCGAGATAAATATGGTTTGAAATGTGACAAACTACCCACGATTTTGTATGAAGACAATGCAGCATGCATAGCTTAATTGAAGGGAGGATTCATAAAAGGAGATATGACAAAGCATATTTCACCAAAGTTATTTTTCACACAGAATCTTCAAAAGAATGGTGATATCAATGTGCAACAGATTAGTTCAAGTGATAATATGGCTGATTCGTTTACAAAATCTCTACCGACGTCAACCTTCAAGAAGCTAGTGCACAAGATTGAGATGCGAAGGCTCAAGGATGTGAATTGATGCTCTCTTCAGGGGGAGTTAATGCGCGTTGCATTCTTTTTCCTTTATAAGGTTTTGTCCCACTGGGTTTTCCTTGCAAGGTTTTTAACGAGACAACCAATAGGCGCATTTCTGAATATGTGCACTCTTTTTCCTTTTCTAGAATTTTTCCTATTGGGTTTTGTTTTAGTTAAGGTTTTAACGAAGCACATTACTTATTGAGTAGACATTCAAGGGTGAGTATTAAGAATATAATTCTATTTAGAGTAAATGTCTATCTTGTAGAGAGTTTTACTTTGAGGTTAAGTCATTTTTCCTCCTATAAATAGAGGAGTCATACCCAATTATAAATGACCCCAAAATTCAATAAGAATTTTCGCTCTCTCTTTCTTTGCAATATTATTCCTTCTTCTTTTATTGTTTCATAACACTAGAATTTTTTTATAACTATTCTCTTAACGATATACGTATACAGTGATATGCTAAGTTAAAGCTAGTCAAACGATCATATTGTATAACTTAGCCAAATTAAATGTTAGCTCATCACTCTTTTTTAGTCCCACTGCAACTATGACCTCTTTAGTCTTTATCAAGATCACATTATGCCCCCATTTAGCAACCAAAAGACCACAATTAATAAATAAAATAGTAACGAAGATTTTTTCAGCTGTTCAAGAGAAAAACAAGCAAACCAACTACTTTACCAAATCTATCAAGCAATTTGTGAAGTCCAAATCCAAAAATGCTCCCCAACCACTAGATTGTTTGCAAAATCTTAGTAATATAACGGTAATGTGGTGAAGAATATTCAGTGGCAGTTGTGTCTTTTTCCCCCAAAAGAACACAAAATTATTAATAGGGTCCCCAAAAGTTTCATGGATAGAAAATTTCCAATCTAAATTTTCCTATTTCCCTTCTTTTTTTTCTCTCTCTCTCTCTCAAAAAACTTCAAGAAACAGTAGAGACCATTTCTCAAAGATTCCCTTTCTCTCTATCTGGGTGTTTCCAAGTTCTGATTTTACTCACTTTCTCTCACTAAAGATTGGATCTTTACATAGTTATTTTCAGTTTTCAACTTTGGCATTGTTGTACATGTAATAGAGATCATTGACAACTGTTGTTTTGTTGAGCTTTTTATTTATTAGTGGAGCATTTAATAAAAGCACTTTCATTTCCAGCTATACCCCAAAATTTGTTGTCATATAGTGCTTCCCACACACTCCTTTTTTTTAACTCATTATTGGATCTTGAAATCTTGAACGAAGTATTCATCTTTGCTGGTCTGATTTGGGGTTTTGACTGCAAGATTTTTGGTGGGTCTTGTTTGAATCTGATCATTTTAGCGGTATTTTTGGTTTCTTGAAGTTTGTTGATTGATTCTTGGAGGTTTTGCTTGAGCTACTTTTGTGATAAGGCTTTTGGCCTTTACTTATTGCTACCTGTGGTTTGTGGTTTTAATGCTTGCCACCTGAAATATGCAGCCTGATCAGAGGAAAAAGGTAAAGACTTTCAAATTTGTCAGCTTAGATACTAGTTGAGGCTATAAGTAGTATGCTAGAATCAGTTACAGCAATAACCTAGTTGTTGTAACACCTAGATTTATTGTGCCTTTCTTAATAGTAGTGATTTTTGCTTGAGTGCGTGTGTTGGGGGGGGGGGGGGGGCTTTTATGCTTTAGAAAGTTCACATAATGATGTGATCTTCTGATTGGCTACCAACTTTAAATTCGGGCAATTTTTTTTCAATGACGGTTGTGTCCGGACCAGCTTGCACCTCGATTATTCTAATAGATATCTACTACCTCCTATCAGTGCACGTACCTGCCAAGCAAGGCTTAGAAAGATGGGAAGGAATCACCTAGTGATTCTTGCCTCCGCTAGGATCGGCCAATCACTTATCTGATTTAGGACAATTGGTTGGAGGATTAAAATATTGATAGTTGTATGATTTGGGAACCTAGCTAAGTGGTAACTGGATCTTCTATATGTGGTGAGGTCTCAGGCTAAGTGGAATGTCAGACCTGATAAATGTAGTCATTATGGTACTATGCAAGTTAAAAATATATGATCCAAGCCAATCGAGAAACAGTTGTGGAGTGAATCAAATAGTTTAACTTGCGTGGTTTTGATCAAATGGAACGATTGAATTGTTCCGTAGCTTGTGCAGGTTGGAATATCATAGCTGCACACTTTGAAACATTTCTATTACGAGATAATGTGTTGTAGCAATTAAAGTATTGTATAAGATCCATTTATTGACAGGTCTTGTAATCCATCTTGTGAATTATTATATGAATATGCAGGGGTCTGCAGATGTAGATTTCTTCACTGAATATGGTGAAGGGAGCCGATACAAAATCGAGGAAGTGATTGGCAAAGGTAGCTATGGTGTTGTCTGCTCTGCATATGATACCCATCTAGGTGAAAAAGTTGCAATCAAGAAGATAAATGACATCTTTGAACATGTCTCTGATGCCACACGTATCCTTCGCGAGATCAAGCTTCTTAGGCTTCTTCGTCATCCAGATATAGTGGAAATTAAGCATATCTTGTTACCTCCTTCTCGGAGAGAATTCAAGGACATCTATGTTGTCTTTGAACTCATGGAATCCGATTTGCATCAAGTCATTAAAGCAAATGATGATCTGACACCGGAACATTATCAATTTTTTCTTTATCAGCTTCTTCGAGGGCTAAAATATATACACACAGGTTTGTATGCATTAATTACTACGACTTTCCTCCACAAAGGACATTTTTATATACTCAGACATTTACATAATATTTCCAATTCTAATAATGCCTCTTTATTGGAATATTATGCAGCTAATGTCTTTCACCGTGACCTGAAACCCAAAAATATATTAGCAAATGCCGACTGCAAGCTCAAGATCTGTGACTTTGGTCTTGCAAGAGTGGCTTTCAATGATACTCCAACAGCAATATTTTGGACAGTATGCTTCTTAATGCTCTGCGCAAAACCTTAACGTTGAAATATAGTTCTATTAACGAGCTTAGCAAAACATGTGACATCTAACATCACCTGATTTATTGTTCCTGTAGGATTATGTTGCCACGAGGTGGTATAGGGCTCCCGAATTGTGTGGATCATTTTTCTCTAAGGTGTGAATATACAATTTTCTGCTTTAGATAATTGTTCTGATCTATTGGTGAATTAGCTATGGGTTTCTTCATTTATTATGATAACAGCACATTCTAAGACAACATTATTGTGGCTTGTCCTCAGTATACACCAGCAATTGATATATGGAGCATTGGATGCATATTTGCAGAACTATTAACTGGGAAGCCTCTCTTTCCGGGTAAAAATGTGGTTCACCAATTAGACTTGATGACCGATCTGTTGGGCACACCATCTCCAGAATCCATTGCCAGGGTATGTCCCAACATGTTTCCCGTTACTCAAGATGTTTTTCTCTGATAGCTTTGTGGCTAATATATGGTTGCTTATCTGCCTATAGATAAGAAATGAAAAGGCTCGGAGGTATTTGAGCAGTATGCGTAAGAAAAAGCCTGTGCCTTTCTCCCATAAATTTCCGCATGCAGATTCCCTTGCACTTCGTTTGCTAGAAAAGATGCTTGCTTTTGATCCTAAGGATCGTCCTACTGCAGAAGAGGTACAAATACACTATGTGTATCTGTTTCCAAAAAGTTGCATTTTTTGCGACTCCAGCTCCTAACAGGGCCTTTATTCTTGTTCAAAATTCAGGCGCTTGCAGATCCATATTTCAGGAATCTGGCCAAAGTGGAAAGAGAACCTTCTGCTCAACCTGTTACAAAAATGGAGTTTGAATTTGAAAGGCGAAGGGTGACGAAGGAGGATGTGAGGGAGCTAATATACAGAGAAATTCTTGAATACCATCCAAAGATGTTGAAGGAGTTCTTAGAGGGTCAGGAACCAACAAATTTCATGTATCCAAGGTACATTTGGCTCAAATTGAGTTTTTCATCTTGTCTTTGAACTTTTGGCTCAAATTGAGTTTTTCATCTTGTCTTTGAACTTGTGTATTGCATGGTTTTCTTCGCACTCATACCTCTTATGTTGCATGTGCATGTCAATGAGTTCATAGAATGCATCTATATATTATGTTTAAGTTCCAGTATTGCAACTCAGGTGGCATGGCCACGACGTCATGTTCTCTTAGAAAGGTGGATAGAGTTGAAAAGTTTCACTACGTCTATTTAACCTCATATCATTTACATGAAGTCTTCTCCATCATTCTCTTTCTTTCTTCTGTTTCGTTTCTGCTATTTTCTTAGTTAATTATAATGCTGATCTCTTCCATTTCG
The DNA here is from genome assembly GCA_034376525.1 of Nicotiana benthamiana. Lineage (NCBI taxonomy): Eukaryota > Viridiplantae > Streptophyta > Magnoliopsida > Solanales > Solanaceae > Nicotiana > Nicotiana benthamiana. The sequence continues at coordinate 80,387,054 of CM067328.1, read as the reverse complement.
CATGAATGTTTACCTTAGCAAACTTTGAGAACTCTTCTAATAAAGGATTAATAGGAGTGGTTCTTGTCTTGTTTTCCTCTTGCAATTTGATACAGTAGTTCTAGTTCATGCAATCTGCTTCGACCTAGAAAGGTGTAAATCTAGATTTGTTATACTCTAGGCAGGTAGGTCTTGGAATGAAACCAACCCTGTTCCATATGATGGCATGTATTATTTTATTTTTAAGGTAATTCATCTGGATCAATAAACTTCCCATTTTTGGATGTTGTAGTATCCTGACCAACCCCCATTTTGCCAATCACAAGTATTACTCCCTATTTTTCAATTTAGATGAGGTAGTTTGACTTGACACAGAATTTTAGAAGAAAAAAAAAAGACTTGAAATATGTGATCTTAAAAGCTTAGGGGTAAATGTGTTGTGGGGCCATGAAATTTTTATGGTTATAAAAGCTTCTCATTAAGGGTAAATGGGTAAAATGAAGAGTTTAAAGTTAAATTATTTCCAATTGTAGAAATGCGTAATTCTTTCCACTTCCAACCGAGAGGTTGTGAGTTCGAGTCTGAGCAAAGGTGGGTAGTTCTTGGAGGGAAGGATGCCGGGGATCTATTTGGAAACAGCCTCTCTACCCCAGGGTAGGGGTAAGGTCTGCGTACATACTACCCTCCCCAGACCCCACTAAGTGGGATTATACTGGGTTGTACTTTTTTTGATCATCTAAATTGAAACAGAAGGAGTATAATTCATGTACAACAACAACAACATAAGCCTTGTGAATTTACACAAGTGGGGTCTGAGGAGGGTAAGATGTCCGCAGCCTCACTCCTACTCTGGAGGGGCCGAGAGACGAGTATTATAATTCATCTGCCTGATAAAAACCGTTGTGGTTCATCTGACAATTTGCTTGAGAAAGATATACATCTAAATCAATCTTTACCAGGAAAAGCGATCAACTCAGAAATGTCTAACTTTAGAAGCTTACAAAAAGACGGCAAAGATTGCACTTCGACTTAAGTTTTCTCATTATCTCAACAAGTTAAACTTGATACTATCGTAGGCATGTCCCAAGAATGACTGGTGTCCTTGATTCTCTCCGTGATCAGTCATGTCAAGCTTATTATTAATCGTCTGTTCTTTTATCAAGCCTCAATCTGGCTGCTTTTAACCCTCTAGGAAACCTTTCTCTAAGAGAAACCTGGCTTATTTGTACTCATCCTTAGCTAGCTGCAGTACAAAATTTATGGAGGGGGGCCATGGGTTATTGAGAAAATTTGGTGGCAACCGTAATATTCTGCTATGGTACATATAACATATTAGCGCTCACTTACCTATATGGATAAATAATAGGGTATTATACACTATAGCTTCTTTTAAGAAACAGAATTTTGTTGCGTTGGAGTAGCGAGTTTCCTATTTGTTTCTCTTTGTTGTCTATTAGATCACTGATAGTTTCTTCTCTCTCCCCCCAGTGCCGTTGACAAATTCAAGAAACAATTTGCATATCTTGAAGAGCATTATGGAAAGGGAGGAGGGGCTGTTGCGCCGCCCGAGAGGCAGCACTCATCATCCCTACCCAGGTTAGTCCCCGGCAGTCATTTCTCCTTTGACTATTTTTGTTACTTCTCCTAGCTTTTCCCATTAAAGGAATGTCCTGCAAGTTTTGGCTATCAGATATTTCTCAATTCTTGCACAACTTTAACCACTGATAAATTTTGGATACAGGGCTTGTGTATTATATTCAGATAATTCAGTGCAAAATCCAGATGAAGTTGCAAATGATCTTTCTAAGTGCTCTATCAAAGAAGGCGAGACACAACATGTAGACCGGAGTTCAATGATCCCCATGACAAGGCTGCCTCTCCAAGTTCCCCAGAATGTTCAAGGTTTGATTTCACTAGTTTGCTAACACTTCTAGTAGCGTCCAATATTCTGATCTCTTTTCATATTTCAAATGCTAGAAGTATGTTTTTCTGAGAGTAGTACTTAATGTGTTTCCAGGAGTACTATTCAATTTTTCTCTTTTGATTGTTGCCAGCTATAAAAATTAGCATTCCCTTTTCGTATTGATGATGGTGTATGCACCCATGATTATATTCTTTCTTCTGCATTGTTGGGAAAGACATATTGGGATGCTGCAATTCCTTGTGACTTGTTAATGAATTAGCATATGCAAATGATTTGTTGGATATCTATGTAAAACTTGGAAACCTGGAAAAGACAGGCGAAACACTCTGTCTTGCCAAAATTGTGAGCACAGAAGTAGTACTTCTCCATCTCAGGTGTCTGGCATAGTTCAGTTTACCCAGAAGTTGTTTAGGAAGAGAGTTCATAGGTGTCTTACTGTAGCGTAATGCAAAAATAGGTGCTTGATGTTCTCCGGCCCTTTTTCCATGTCGATAGCCTCTATTGCAGAGCTGAATTCCTCTTCTCTGGAATTTCTCTTTTGTCAAACATGCTTGGTGAACTACATCTAAGAGAAAGAAGCACCTTATATGGTACTTCGGACTTCTAAATTGTCTTCCATTTTGCTGCACTGTTATATCTGTTACAGGAAGAGATTTGTAGCAGAATTTCACTGTGAACACCGCTTTCCTCTTTTATTTCCACCCCAAAATGACCTTTACATCAGATAACTCTTGTCATCTTCAAGGGTCTTAAAAGATTCTGCAACCTCCTCCAGCTCCCAATCATTCAGGTTCCGTCTGAACCTTATATCCCAGCCATCCGCAGTCTTTGCGATGGGCTAAAATCTGTGTTAGCGGACAGGGTGAAGAGTTGGGGAAATTATTCTTTCAAAGGGGTGTGTCACCAATCCTATTGTCTAGCCAGAATGAAATCCTTCTGCTGTTTTCCAATTTTGAAGCCAATTCTTTTATTAAATTGAGGCCACAAAGCCCTAATATACTTCCAAACTCCCACCCATGAGGCACTAATGCTGTGTCATCAAGGATGAAGTTTGTTTCACTGGTGAGAAACTCTATATCAAGTTCTGTTCTCTTCTGGCCCATTAGTATTCTTCTAAATGGAAAACAGATAGATAAGACTGATACATGATGCCTAGTGCGCATACCCTAGTTGTATAGAAGAGAACATCATTATTTAAGCGACATGAGGTTGCTTTAATGCTTAAGAAAGTGTTATTATGTTATTAACAAGAGGAATTGTCATGCAGGTGGTGCTGCAAGACCGGGGAGGGTCGTTAGTTCAGTGATGCGCTACAACTGTGGAGCAGCAGTGACGACAGCAGAGGTCATTGAACAGCGGAAAATTGCAAGGAACCCTGGTGGTCCGACTCAATATCCCATTTCTAATGCTTCATACCCTAGAAGACATCCCAGCTGTAAAAATGAAAGGGGTGAAGATAGTAGTGACGGTTCCAATGGTGTGCAGCCAAAACCTGAACAGTACATGGCAAGAAAAGTTGCTGCAGCTCCAGGTGGACCTGGTAGTCAATGGTATTAAATTTATGGATCTCCGGTTAGCCATCTCACACTCAGCTTCCCAGTTCAGCCATGCACCCAGCTTACATTCCGCAAGGATGGTTCACTCATAAAACACACCAGATCCAAGTTAATTTGACTGTCAGCCATAAGTTATCAGCAAGGCGAGTTCAGCATTGCTTGGTAATTGACGCGAGGCGAGCACTTGAACTTGAAGAGCCCTAATATGTGATTTTGGTGGGTTCAGATGTCTACGTACAACTCGTTACTTGTATTCCTTAACTTTAAAAGGTTCAACATGGAGTCTCCTCCATGACCACTCATGCTCTGTGATCGGGGATAGAAATAGAAGCACTGATAAAGGTGGATGTTGGTATCTGATGTCAAGAACTACTGGTATCAGTTACTACTTCATGTTTCTTTTTTTCTTTTCCCCTCCCTTTATTCTTTGCAAAAATATTGTAGACACGTTACTTTGTTATGACTAAGAGAATGATAATCTTAACGTTTAACCTGTAACATTCTTTAGTTAAATAAGGACCTATATGTTTCTATTCCTCCTGGATTCATCCGCAAAGCACAACAGGCGACATGATATTTTTGCTTTGAATCATATGCCTGATCTGCCTGCCTGCCATGGTGATGCGACGCCCGTTCTGAAACTTGTTTTTTCTTCTGAATCCTTCTTTTGAGGTAAATGTTGACTTGGATGTAACACTAGATATGTTTCAATCTATATCTTCTGGATCCCTCCTTTTAAGTTGATGTGACCTTGTATGTGACTATAACAAGACATGTTGCAATCAAGATCAGTCACTCATCTATGCTTAATTCCAAATCAGTAGGCATCAGTTACGTCAATCCTCAATGCTTTATTCAGGCTGGTTTAATCCAATTAGTTTGGCCTTTGTGAATCCATTTACTCAGCATCTTCCATTTGAATATTCTTTTCTTCCCTTCTTCGCTAAGTTTGCATGAATTCTGGATGATTCAAGGTCAGAAAACAATTGTGCAATTTGCATATTTCAATCAGTGTCTTGGTCACATTCTGATGCATGGTGATACATCAGTAAACACTATATAAAGGCCAGTCGCTGAGATTTTAATTTCCCGACTTCTGCAGAAACAAGTGTTGCACTCAAATATAAAGGAATGAAACAATTGATTCCGAAACTTTTCTAATGTTTTTTGGACAAAAAATACGTTTTTACTATTAAAAAACAGTTACATAAATAAGTAAAACGCAGTATAATACCGTATTTTACTTTAACGAAAAGTAAACGCAATATTATACTGCGTATTCTTTAAAAATTATTTTTTTTATGGAATTCGCAGTAAACGCAGTGTAGTAATGAATAACGCAGTATGCCCTTTCATTTTATTTTGCCCTCTGTCATTGGATATCGTGTATACTTGTTTCAGAAAAATAGTTTACTTGTTTTGTATAGTGCTTTTGAATAATAACAAAAGCTTTAAATAGACCTACTTATGTCATGGCCATTGTCAGAAACTCCCATACCAAACTATACTCTGTTTCTAGGCAAAATACGTAGATTGCTATCTAAACTAAGGACCTTGAATACCCACTTGAATTTAAATATGAAATTTCATATCCAAATTTTATTCCGACTTTAACCTTCGAAGCTTTGCCGGCAAGGGTGATTTGAATATTACTCCACCCAAATTTCATCTCAAACAGTGATTACAATTTAATTTTCGATCACACAACACCACAATTTTTAAAAATAATTTGTTGATTTAAAAAATATTAATTTTATTGTAATAGACTTGAGGTGGGTTTCATTGTTCGAGTCAAAGATATAATTTAATTTTGAACTCGAATTTATAGTTGGCATCGACGGATAATAATTGTGTGGGTTGAAATTTGAAAGCAACTGCTAATTTCAAAAGACTTCAATGGCGAGCAGAATGCAAAAATAGTTATTGAGTTCAAGGTTGATGCTAATTTGAGAACTATAACTTATGTGGATTGTTTGCTTTTTGAAATTTATTAAGAACTAATCCTCGAGCTTAAAACCATTTGGACGGAGTGATTTCACGAGAAATTCTGAAATTTCATGGTTAAGCTCAGATGACTTCAAAACCGAGTTAAAGTTTTTAGTTTTCTTTTCTTTTTAAATAAATTTTTGGAGTTCACTCGCCCTTTTTTACGTATAACACGTGAGTACCAGCTATGCAAAGTGGTGTATCATAGACACACTTTTGAAATGTTGAGTGTGTAAGTTAATTTTCGCCGTCAAAAAGTGTGTAAAAGGAATTTGGTCTATAGTTCAGGTGGTAACTTATGTATTTTGCCTATATTAAAAACATAAAAGTCTTTAGAGAAATATCATTCGTCAATTTTGTCCTTTAAAAATAGATTTTATACGAGATAGAATAGTCGTTTAATTATTTTTCTAATTTTAGGACTTTAAAATCAACTAAAATTTATTATCAAAATTTTTCTTATTTAAAGCCCATTAATATTAGAGTTGTATTGAACTATTCTTATAAATTATTTATTATGCAAAACGTGAGTTAGCGAAATTCTGTAGGAGTCAACCAACTATTATGGAAGGAGCACAAATCAACAAATAAAAGCTATACATTATGATAAATATCATAATATATTGGATGTTTACTCATCTTTCATGATCTTCATCTCAAATGCTTAATGACATATTCAATGACATATTTTGTATGTTCAATGACATATTTCATGACATATTTTCTTCACTTTTTATGCCTATATAAAGGCCTTGTAATAGATAGGAAAATACACACAATTGAAGAAAAAAATCTCTTCCTGTTATAAATAGAGTTATATTTAAGGTGAATGTCTATAATTAGAGAGATTCTAGAGTTTTATTCTTGGTAGCTAAGTCACTACCTCCCTATAAATAAAGGGGTCTTCTACCATTGTAAAACATCCCTAACAATCTCTAAGTATCAATAAGAATACTTCTCTCTCTCTATTCTCTCTATTCTTGCATTATTGTTCTTGTCTTTATATTATTTTATAACACGTTATCAGCACGAGTCTCTAACCAATTGAAATTTTCGATTGTCTTAACTTTTGTTTGTCTAAGGTTTTGCTTCAAAGAAAGAATGAAGAAAGAAGGAAAAGAAAAAGAAGCAAAAGAAGAAAGAAACGAAAAACAAAGAAAGAAAAAAGAAGGGAAACAGAAACAGAAGAAAGAAAAGGAAGAAAACAGAAATAGAAAACGTGAAAGAAAGATTGGAAACAGAAATTCGAGATTTCGACCTCGGTTCCGTGTTCGTGATTCTAAAAGGCACGAGACTCTACCGTCTCAAGAATCTTCTTGAGAAAATTAAGGTAAGTATTTTACTTTTCTCTTTCAAATTCTTGGAATTCTATAATTTGATTTTATATACAAACATAGACAACAAAGTTTGATTATAACTCTAATGGAGTGTGTAAGAAATTATAACCACATGAAGTGGTTAAATCTCTATGTCCTGCCATGATTAAATTCATGTATGATTGTGGGCAAAAGATTGAAAATCCGTCCCATTGAATTTGCTCCATTCCCTTTAGAGAATGTGGAAGCAGAATATGATAAGTCTGAAAGAAGACAAAATTATTACCATGAAGGTATCAATGAATGTGGACGTGGCAAAGAATTCCGTCCAATTGAATTTGCTCCATTCCCTTTAGAGAATGTGGTAGCAGTATATGATAAGTCTGAAAGAAGACAAAATTATTATCATGAAGGTATCAATGAATGTGGACGTGGCAAAGAATTCCGTCCAATTGAATTTGCTCCATTCCCTTTAGAGAATGTGGTAGCAGTATGTGATAAGTCTGAAAGAAGACAAAATTATTACCGTAAAGGTATCAATGGATGTGGACGTGGCAATAGACGAAATTATAATCGTCATTATTGTGATAATGAGAATAATAAAGATTCTCAAAATAATCTTTCACTTTATGAAAGTAATATTTAACATGAGATTGTGTAAAGCACATGATTATGATCCATTCCCTGAAGTGAATGTGATAATTGTAATAGAGCCTGTAAGTATGAACACGCTCTTGATGTAATTTTGTTTTATGTCTGACATTATGAAAAGAAAGTTCGTTGCCCTTGAAATTTCGGGCAAGAACTATATGACATGGGTGTTGGATGCTGAAATCCACTTAGATGCTATGGGTCTCGGAGACACCATTAAAGATAGAGAAAAAGCATCCACCCAAGACTGTGCGAAGGCCTTGATTTACTTGCGCCATCACCTTGATGAAGGTTTGAAAATTGAATATATCACAGTCAAAGATCCACCTATCTTGTGAGATGGCTTAAAGAAGAGATATGACAACCTGAAGTTGGTCACTCTGCCACAAGCACGATACGATAAGAATCCAAAAGCAAATAGTTTATAAACTATATATTATCGTTGCGGTGGAAACGGGCACTGGTCAAAGGCTTGCCGTATACCATGACATTTGGTTGACCTTTATCAAGCATCTCGAAAGAGTAAACGCCCTGAAACGAATTTTGTCTCTGACGACAACTTTGACATCACCCACTTAGATGTGGCAGACTTCTTTGAGCAACCCGAGGGAAAGATAGACCACCTAATCGGTGATGGATCCGTGATGAAAGAAGATGGAGTTATTTGATTTTTTTCTACTTATTTGTATTAGTTAGTGAATAAACTAATAGTCATTAGTATTAGCTCGTATTAGTTAGTTCATGATGCAATGTTAGCAGTAGTTCTTTAGAATGTCTTCAATGTGCTCAAATATCAATAATATTTTTATTTTCCAGTAGGGGTAATCGACTAGCCTGAAAAACTAGTCGATTATCTAATATTTTCGCATTAAAGCTGAAAAACAATTGATCGACAATCGATTGTCTATGTCTAACAATCGATTGTCGTTAGACAGTGTAATCTGGAATTTTTCAAAAATCATCCACAATTGATTGTCTATGTCTAACAATCGATTGTCGTTAGACAGTGTAATCTGGATTTTTTCAAAAAAATCATCCACAATCGATTGTCTATGTCTAACAATCGATTGTCGTTAGACAGTGTAATCTGGAATTTTTCAAAAATCATCCACAATCGATTGTCTATGTCTAACAATCGATTGTCGTTAGGCAGTGTAATCTGAAAATTTTCAAAAATAGTCAACAATCGATTGTCTATGTTTAACAATCGATTGTCTTAAAACAGTGTGATCTGGAATTTGTCAAAAATAGTCAACAATCGATTGTCTATGTTTAACAATCGATTGTCTTAAAACAGTGATCTGGAATTTTTCAAAAATTGACAACAATCGATTGTCTATGTTTAACAATCGATTGTCAATGCTCAACAATCGATTGTGTGTGTTTAACAATCGATTGTTTTATGAAAATGCTTAAACTGAAATTTTCAAGCTGCATAGTAATCCATATAATCGACAATCTGATTTAGTTTGTAAACTGACCGCAGCAGATTTTGAAAATATTATTTAAATGTGACACAAACGGATTGAAGTTGTTTATTCTCATGTTCGTATATTTTCTTTTATATGTAAAACCATGGGAAGTAAATTGATTGAAGGCTCCGGAAGAGAAACTGTAACTCTGCCCAAAGGCACGACGTTTATCTTAGAGAATGCAATATTCTCCTCCAAGTCTAAGAAGAACTTGTTGAGTTTTAATGATACCAATCGCAATGTTCTCCTCCAAGTCTAAAAGGAACTTGTTGAGTTTTAAAGATATCATTCAAAATGGTTATCATATTGAGACAATAGATGAGAATAATCTTGAATTCTTCATGAAAACGAGGCTGCCCATTTCGGTTTGGGTTCAAGCCATTTTGCATGCAGCAATACTAGTTCGTCGGCTGCCCACTTTGGTTTGGGGTCACGCCATTTTGCATGCAGCAATGCTAGTTCGTCGGCTGCCCACTTTGGTTTGGGGTCACGCCATTTTGCATGCAGCAATACTAGTTCGTCGGCTGCCCACTTCGGTTTGGGGACACGCCATTTTGCATACAGCAATGATAGTTCGTCTCTGACTGACGAATTGACACAAATATTCCCCGTTGCAATTGGTTTTGGGTCATGGACCCAATATATCCCATTTAAGAATCTTTGGATGCGCAGTATATGTGCCTGTAGCACCGCCATCCCGCACCAAAATGGGTCTGCAAAGAAGGTTAGGAATATGTGTTGAGGTTGAATCGCCCTCCATTATTCGCTACCTCGAAACATTGACAGGAGATTTGTTCACTGCGCGATTTGCAGACAGTCAATTTGATGAGACACTTTTCCCAAAATTAGGGGGAGAAGTTGGTGAAACCAAACGGGAAATTTTGTGGAAAAATGCATCATTATCTCATCTTGATCCACATACCTCTATTTGTGAAAGAGGCACAAAAGATTATCCATTTGCAAAGAATAGCAAATCAAATGCCTGACGCATTTATAGATTTGAAAAGGATAACAAAATCACATATCCCCGAAGTGAATGTGACAACATCTGAAATACATATTCATTATTGGAAGAATATGAACATGAAATTGGTATTAAATATACCACACTCACCCCTAGAAGGAGGTTTGAGATGATACCACACTCACCCCTAGAAGGAGGTTTGAGATGATATATGGCATGAATGATCGTTGGTCACGTACCTATTGTACGCCAAAGTATTTTGGAAATATGACTATTAAAGGACAACGATAATGCAAGAAACATATCTTGCATATAAGTTTGACATGACCATAATGGTATAACTTTCTCTTTAAGAAAGATATTCACCACATGGATGTTGATGAATCTGTGGTAGTACAAAATTAATTGAGAGCTCTAGAAGAGCCAATTATTACTATGTTGGAAAAACACAATTGAGTATTGTGCTGTAGTAAGTCTCAAAGAAACTTATTCAGTTTCCAAAGTACACGCGAAAGCGATTGATTATATTGAGACTATAAATAAAGGAAGGCTTTGATATCTCCTATTACTACAACTTGTAGCGGGGTAATTTGCATATGAAAAGCTACCCGCTTTGTTCTCCAGTTTGTACTACACAAAAGAAAGAATGCCACAATAAAGTGGATATCTATTGGTATAAAAACCCATGTCATAATAAACCTGAAGTTTATTGATAAGTGCACATGTCATGGTGTAAATTTGAAGTTTACCAATATTGATAATTTATTCAGTTGGCATTCGCGTTAGCCATCTCATTTTAAGTATGATGTGCAAATTCACATAGGTGAATATTAAAGAACTAGAAAGTTCTTCACGAATTCTCTTGTATCACTTGTTCTCATTAATGAACTGACCAACTAAAGAGTTCGGGTTGAAGCCCATAAATTCTGGAAATATCAAAGGTGAATATGGGCCCATTCACCTGCCATGTATACCACATATGATGCATCTATGATATGGTTACATGCGCAATTGTTATTAACTCGCAGCTTGGCCGGTGCTTGCGAGGTAAATTGCTCAGTAATCTAACTTCGAGCATAATTTCCAGATTTTCTACTCAAGATAGTTCATCTTGATAAGTTGGTTTATATCAAAGATGGTTTAGCAAGATAATTATTGAGTGCTTCCACTTAATAGCTAAACTGTTTCTTCTGAGAACAAAGTTATATATATCAGTTTGATATACGTTGTATACGAGAGTATATTATATTCTCCCCTCACAAGTGGTTCAGGGTCAGGAACCAAATAATTTCATCTTATTATTAATGTGCCGTGTATATTGACATGATAATGCACAAAGATGATTTCCCAAAGTTGAGGAAACAAGTTAGCTTTTCTAACATGAGGGGGAGACATGATAAACACTTGAGAAAAGGTTACATAGGATGAATTATCATTTGTATATGTATATCCCCGAATATCATGATATGAACCTGAAGTTCATAAAAGGGATAATTCAATTGCAACATATTGCAAAGCATGCTATACGCATTTGCTGACCCAAAGAAAGTAACTAAATGGAAGAGATACAATTCAAGAAGAATTGATTCCATATGAAAGACATGTAGTTTTGAACCTATAGTTCAAATGCTTGAAAGTATAAAGTCAAAGGTATGTATAATCAGTTTTCGATATCTTATTTGTCTAGCATGACATGGAAAACTTGATATGCATCTAAAGTCTATTATATGGCTTATATGACTTAACTTGAACGATTTAAGTTGCTTGAAGCATATGCAATTCTTGGTCCTGAAGTACCACATCCTAAGTACAATTTGTGTACATATGTATCTTGCTATAACTATAAGCATGATGGCATTGAGAATACATCTATGAAGATATTGAAGAGTTATTCCACGACATTATATGAAGATGTTCATATCTATCAAGAATGATGATTTCAAGGTGCGGAATATTTATTCAAGTCAATATGGTTGATTTATTTATCAAGCATCTACCAAAGATCGTTTTGAAGATGATGCACAAGATTGGAATGCAAATGCTCAAGGATATAAATTGATGTTCTTATTAGGGGGAGTTAATGCGCGTTGCACTCTTTTTCCCTTATAAGGTTTTGTCCCACTGGGTTTTCCTTGCGAGGTTTTTAACGAGGCAACCAATAGGCGCATATTCAAACATGTGTATTCTTTTTCCTTACTTTAATTTTTCCCATTGGGTTTTGGTTTTAAGGTTTTAACGAGGCACATTGTTGAATAGACATTCAAGGGGGAGTGTTATAAATAGACTTCTATTTAAGGTGAATGTCTATAATTAGAGAGATTCTAGAGTTTTATTCTTGGTAGCTAAGTCACTACCTCCCTATAAATAAAGGGGTCTTCTACCATTGTAAAACATCCCTAACAATCTCTAAGTATCAATAAGAATACTTCTCTCTCTCTCTATTCTCTCTATTCTTGCATTATTGTTCTTGTCTTTATATTATTTTATAACACTTCCTTCTCTCTATCTATATTTCTTGTTCATGTTTCACTAAGTTGCTTATATTTCTTGTTCATGTTTTACTAAATTTCTTTCATTTTATAACACGTTATCAGCACGAGTCTCTAACCATCACGGTAGGTTATCTTCTTTTAAAGTTCTCGACTCCGATTTAAAATTATCAGGTACAACATGTTCCTCTCTTTTGTAAGAATAATGATATGTTTTGTTGGATACTTAGTTTTTCTCAATTATGTTTAAAAACAAAAATAGAAAGAGAAAGATACTCATACTTCACCATGATCTCTTTATTTATGAATGAAGATGTAATGATTTTAATGAACTACTTCTTCATTGATTTGCATTATTAAAATATAAATAGAAGTAATCAACAATAGACTTAGATAATAAAATATTTTCTTGACAATAGTACGTATCCAAAATATGAATATAAATAGTGTTTGCATCATTAAAATATTACATCCTATTTTGACTAAATCCAAGAAACTTTTATTGATTATTCATCTTCTTATGTGTAGAAATAAAATATGTTAGTAATAATGAGGTTACTTGAAATTGTTTTTGTTTTCAAGTCTATTTTCTTATTTAATTCAAGTATATCTAGTTACATACTTAAGTACTTGGGTACACCTAACATAATGTGTGATTATACATTATTGTGCAGTATAATATGATATACTACACTAGCTACATTTAACTATTTATTTTGACAAGCCTACATACAGAATATTAGTACACATGGAGATACTATGTAGGTATAGATTTTAAGATATTAAAATTTTATATTCTTTAGGTGCACATATAATTCTTTTATATGGTCAATCTAGAAAAGTAACAATACTAGTTATATAGTATGTCAAATCACTTAGCCAAATTATTACTAAAATTGCTTGATAAAGATCTTAGTGCAATAAGTACATTCATATTAGCCGGTATTGTCCTACACGTATTTAGTACACTTTAAATCATGCTAATTAACTTGAATAATTTAATGATACATGTTCTAACTAGACATACAAGATTAAGTATGGATATCTCACAAAACAAACTTGGATCAAAATTCAATTGTAAAAATACTAGTTTAATTGATTCATGTATCACACATATAATATTCAAAGAGGAAAAATATTTCTCTCATTTAAGTATGTGTAAGGCAGATGTTACTACAATTTCTGATAGTAGTAAACTAATTGAAGGATCTGGAAGAGCTACTATAACTCTGCCTAAAGGAACAATATTTATCATAGAGAATGCAATGTTCTCCTCCAAGTCCAAGAGGAACTTGTTGAGTTTTAAATATATCAGTCAAAATGGATATCATATTGAGACAATAGATGAGAATAATCTTGAATATCTCATCATTACAAAGAGTGTCTCTGGCCAAAAGAGGGTTATTGAGAAGTTCCCATCTTTATCTTGTGGCATGTATTGGACAAGAATTAGTTCAATTGAGGCACATTCTACCGTAAACCAAAATGTTACGGATTCCAATACTTTCGTACTTTGGCATGATCGATTGGGACATCCTGGATCAATTATGATGAGACGGATTATAGAAAACTCAAATGGTCATCCATTAAAGAATTTAAAGATTCTTTTAAATAATGAATTTTCTTGCACGTCTTGTTATCAAGGCAAGTTAATTATTAGACCATCACCAACAAAGGTTGGAATTGAGTCACATGTGTTTTTGAAACGTATACAAGGGGATATTTGTGGACCTATTCACCCACCTAGTGGGTCGTTTAGACATTTTATGGTCTTAATAGACGCATCTTCTAGATGGTCTCATGTGTGCCTATTATCATCTCGCAACCTTGCGTTTGAAAAATTAATGGCACAAATAATTCGATTACGGGCACAATTTCTCGATAATCCAATTAAGTCTATTAGACTAGATCATGCTGCTGAGTTTTCATCCCAAGCATTTACTGATTATTGCTTATCAATTGGGATGAAAGTGGAACATCCTGTAGCCCATTGAATCGCCCTCCATTATTCGCTACCTCGAAACATTGATAGGGGATTTGTTCACTGCACGATTTGCAGACTGTCGATTCAATGAGACACTTTTTCCAAAATTAGGGGGAGAAGTTGGTGAAACCAAACGGAAAATTTTGTGGAAAAATCCATCATTATCTCATCTTGATCCACGTCCCTTTATTTGTGAAAAAGAGGTGCAAAAGATTATTCATTTGCAAAGAATAAAAAATCAAATGCCAGACGCATTTACGGATTTGAAAAGGATAACAAAATTACATATCTCCGCATAGAATGTGATAGCAGTATGTGATAAGTCTGGAAGAAGACAAAATTATTACCGTGAAGGTATCAATGGATGAGGACGTGGCAATAGACGAAATTATAATCGTCATCAATGTGATAATGAGAATAATAAGGATTCTCAAAATAATCCTTCACTATGTGAAAGTAATATCTGTCATCGATTTGACATGAGATTTTATATAGCACGTATAGATGATTATGGTTCATTCATGGTGTGAATGTGACAACATCTGATTTATGAATACATATTCATTATTGGAAAATATGATCATGCTATTGGTATTGAATATACCACACTCACCGGGTTGAGATGATATAAGAAACTAATGTCATTATTATGGCATGAATGGTCATTGGTCACGTACCTATTGTACGCCAAAATATTTTGACAATGTGATTATTAAAGGACAATAATAATGCAAGAAATATATCTTGCATATAATTTTGACATGACCATAATGGTACAACTTTCTCTTTAAAAGAAATATTCACTATATGGATATTGATTAATATGTGATAGTACCAAATTAATTGAGAACTCTGTAAGAGACAATTATATTATTTTGGGAAAACACAATTAATTACCAATAAGGTATTGTATTGTAGTAAGTCTCAAAGAAACTTATTCAGTTTCCAAAGTATACGCGAAAGCGATTGATTATATTGAGACTATAAATAAAGGAAAGAGTTGATATCTTCTATTACTACAACTTGTAGCGGGATAATATGTACGTGAAAAACTACCCGCTTTATTCTCAAATTTGTACTATACAAACAAAAGAATGCCACAATAAAGTGGATGTTTATTGATATAAAAACCCATATCATAATAAACTTAGAGTTTATCGATAATTGCACATGTCATGATGTAAACCTGAATTTTATCAATATTGATAATTTATTCAGTTGACATTCGGTTAGCCATATCAATTTAATTATGATGTGCAACAATAATAGAGAATTCACATGGGTAAATATTAAAGAACTAGAAAGTTCTTTACGAATTCTCTTGTATTACTTGTTCTCATTAATTAATTGACCAACTAAAGTTGGGGTTGAATCCCATAAATTATGGAAATATCAAAGGTGAATATGGGCCCATTCACCTGCCATGTATACCACATAAGATGCATCTATGAGATGGTTACATGTGAGATTATTATTAACCTGCAACCTGGCCGGTGCTTGCGAGGTAACTTGCTCAGTAATCTAATTTTGAGCATAATTTCCAGATTTTCTATTCAAGATAGTTCATCTTGATAAGTTGGTTTACATCATAGTTGGTTTAGCAAAATAATTTATTGAGTGCCTCCACTTAATAGCTAAACTATTACTTTGAGAACAAGGTTATCTATATCAATTTGATGTACGTTATATATGAGAGTATATCATATTCTCCCTCACAAGTGGTTCAGGGTGAGGAACCAAATAATTTCATCTTATTATTATTGATGTGCAGTGTATATTAACATGATAATGCACAAAGATGGGTTCCCAGAGTTGAGGAAACAAGTTAGTTTTTCTAACATGAGGGGGAGACATGATAAACACTTGAGAAAAAGTTACATGGAGCGGATTATCGTTTGTATATATAGATCATCAAATATCATAATATGAACTTGAAGTTCATAAAAAGATAATTCAATTGCAACATATTGCAAAGCATGTCATACGCATTTGCTGACCCAATGAAAGTAACTATATTCTCATTGCAAATGCTCATATTAAGTCCTAGAAGGACAAAGTCTTTGGTACGCCTTAGACAAATCGGTTTCAAATAAACTTCTTGATAAAGAAGATGAGCAAATGATCAAAGTGATCATAATAAAGGAGGTAAGTGATCTAGAAGGTCACATGAAATAACACTTCATAAAATCTCATAAGAGATTCAGGTACCTGAATATATGAATGAAAAGATCTATATGTTATGTCTTTATGAAAATTTATTGGAACTGATATAAAATGTTCGTCGACGACATTTATGATAGCGCTAAATATCGATGAGGATCTTAAGTTTGTCGAATACAGACAAAAATATTGGCCAAATAGAAGAGATGCAATTCAAGTAGAATTGATTCCATATGAAAGACATGTAGTTTTGGACATGTAGTTCGAATACTTGAAAGTATAAAGTCAATGGTATGTGTAATCAGTTTTCGATATCTTATATGTCTAGCATGACATGAAAACTTGATATGCATCTAAAGTCTATAATATGGCTTATATGACTTAACTTATATGACAATCCATAAAGGATTTAAGTTGCTTGAAGCATCTACAATTATTAATCGTAAGGTACCACTTCCTCAGTGCAATTTATGCACAAATGTATCTTGCTATAACTATAAGCATGATAATGTGATAGGGATGATACATTTATGGAGATATTGAAGAGCCATTCCACGATATTTGTGAAGACATTATATATCTATCACGAGTTATGATTTCAAGGTGCAAATATTTATTATAGTTAATATGGCTGATTTATTTATCAAATCTCTACCAACGATCTCTTGAAGATGGTGCACAACATTGGAATGCGAAGGCTCAAGGATGTGAATTGATGCTCTTTTCAGGGGGAGTTAATGCGCGTTGCACTCTTTTTCCCTTACAAGGTTTTGTCCCATGGGTTTTCCTTGCAAGGTTTTTAACGAGGCAACAAAAATGCGTATTGTTAGATATGTGTACTCTTTTTCTAGAAATTTTTTTCCCATTGGGTTTTATTTTATTTAAGGTTTTAATGAGGCACATTATCTATGGACATCCAAATGGGGAGTATATGATAAATATCATAATATGTTGGATGTCTACTCATCTTTCATGATCTTCATTTCAAATGCTTAATGACATATTCAATGACATATTTTGATACCATTTGCAAGCCTCCCGAATATTGTAGCTATAAAACACCCAATTTTGAAAGAAAAGTCAAGCAATTTTCTGAGGGTAAAATAAAATGGAAACGTCACGATTTCGAATGAAAGAGTGCAAAACGCTGTAGTATACTGCATTATTCACTTTTACTTTTACGAAAGAAACACACAGTATAGTACTGCAAATTCCATAAAAAAAAATAATTTTTAACTAATATGCAATATAATACTGCATTTTACTTTAACAGTTAACTTTGCATTAAAGTAAAACGCAACATAATACTGCATTTTACTTATTTATGCAACTTTTTTTAGTATTAGAAACATGTTTTTTGTCCAAAAAAACATTAGAAAAGTTTCGGACTCTGAAACACTTCATAGTTGAATAACAGTAGAAACCGGAATATCCATCATCAATCATACATGAGAGTCGAGACAGGACACCAAACTCAGACCAGTGAGCAAAATTTGCTCAACTTGACAATATTACAATCTTCAGTATAAAAGGGAAAAGAAAGAAATCACACTATATCAGCATCAACCGCTGCTTAGACCTCAGACAACTGTTGACTTCGTCCTAAAAATGAGAACACTTTAAGCACCTACTACACATTGCAGGCACCTCCTCATCCACCCTAGGTTAAAGGTCCATTTGCTCAGAAACAGAACAATACGAGTGACCAACGAAAGCACTCCTGGACTATATGCACTTTGGTAATAGAACTAGTAATAGAATCAATAACTGTACCAATTGGAACTGTTAAAATTTTTTGATGACAATGTCATTATGGATCGATACACAGCATCAAATATGGAAACTTTGCACTCAATAAATTCTTTGCTTCACTCTTCTTCCATTCACATCAGTGCCATCTAGAATGTGTCCACCGTGTACATAGGAAATGATTGCATGTTCATTCATCCCAGCGACATACTTCAGCAATTCTGTGATGACAGACGGACAACTATCCTTCAAGTGATCAAATCCCTCCGATTGCATCACAGCTGAAAACACATAAAAACCAGTCAAAGATGCATTTATCAGCCAAGATCAAATCCCTCCAATTGCATTAGCGCTTAAACAAATAGAAAACCAGTCAAAGATTATTTAACAGGGACAAATAGCTGATTGCCTGCAAGGATAAATGTAAAACAAATAGCAGATGTGCAGACATATGACATCTAGCCAAAAGTTTGTTTTCACAGCAGTGTAAACAAGATCTTTACAGCAAAACATCCAACCAGGAAAAGATCATTTGATAGCCCATTCACAAATTATTCACTTTGCCCTAAGAACAATTGCAAAGGTTTCAATGCAGAAGAGTAAAAGACGTCAATTCTGCAAAGTACTATATAGCAAATATGAAATACACAAAAAGACTAAGATACTGGCAAGCACAAGATCAATAATAGGAGAGTAGAATCTCCAGCACAGGAAAATATTGGGATGTGTTTGCTTGGTGGCTTAATTGGCAAGGGTGAAAAGCGCACTCAAAATGTCAAGCAAGATATTCATATAATAACCAGGCTGAAACAACCTTTCACATCAAGCCAAATAAAGAGACCACACAGAAATCAATATACTTCTCCAAGAGTTATCATTTTTCACTATGATGAATTGGTTGCTAATATAAAAAACACCGATAGATGAGTAGTTATCCAATCAATAGGCATCGAATACTTCACCTTTCAAGTTTTCAGGCAATGCAATGAACTTAAGACACACAGATTTCAGTTGGACACAATGATGCTGATCTGCCAAAGCTAAAGTTGTAGCAACAGTGTTGATTGTAACATCCTCGCAAAGCTTAGCCTCACAAAGTGCTCTCAATCTCTCAAGACCATACTGGTCAGCTGCAGCAAGCAGATGCTGAGCCATCAAAGTGACTGCCCATTTTGTATCTAGACCCACAAGCTCTTGTAAATCAGGAAGGGTATCCCAATAGATGAAGTGGAGCAACGCCTGGAAAAAAGCAAAAACAAAAACTATGTCTTAGTACCAACCAAGTTCATATCATTTAAATTCATATCATACGCCAAAATTTAAAAAAATACTAACAATAAATCAGAGAAGCCAAGTTCACTACTCCCAAACTTAGAAAGAATAAGCAATAATAATAATGAAGAAGCAGCTATTTGATGACAAAATCTAGGCAGTACCCCACTAAGTTATTTCTTCTCATCTGTCCAAGTCTTGGTGGACTTGCTGGTGGGAGGTGACAAGTATCCCATCGGATTAGTCGAGGTGCGCGCAAGCTAGCCCAGACACCACGGTTATTAAAAAAAATCTAGGCAGATAACTGAATGCCTAGTGAGACGATAAAATGATAAAAGCAAAGCGTAGGGAAGCATACGAAGAGAAAAGTAATAAGACTGCTGGACTCTAGTAGGGGTGGCAATTTGAGCCCAACCCATTTAACCCGCCCAACGAACCCAAAAATTAATGGGTTGGGCTACAACATTTTAGTTCATGGGTCAATTTGGGTTGAACCCAAATTAACCCATTATTTTTTATAGCCCATTATGACCTACTTAACAACTCAAATACAACTCATGAAACTCACCCACAACAAAGGATCTCAACCCAACTTATCTAAAAATTTATTAGTTGTACCAATTTTTTTTGTATTTTCTATTTTTTTATTTTTATGCACCACCCACCCTACCCCACCCCCACCCCATCCATAAAATATTTGTCGAACTTACATTTTAAGGTAAAATATTTTTTTATGCAAGATGAGCATGATTCTAAAACATGGGTCAAGTTAGACGGGTTGGGTTATGACCCATTGTTTAGCTCATCTTAACCCAACTCATCTTAGCCCAAATACACTTTGGGCTGGGTTGGGCAATGACCCGTTTATCACCAAACCCATTTTAACCCGCCCAAATTCAGCTCAACCCCACCCATTTGCCACCTCTAGACTCTAGGCAGGAAAAACAATATGCAAAGATTTTGCAAAGCCAGATTACTAGAGCCAAAAACACCATAACCAACCTAAAAACATCAGGAAATATAACAGGGGAGACCCACAACAACCCCCCGGGCCCGCCGGTTGCTTAGGTTTTTTGAGCTCGACTCCATTCTTGCAAGCCAACCTCGCCTCAAATACCACTAAGCTCCGAAGCAATCTTGAGCTTGAACTCATTCGGCTCGGTGAAACAATGTAACCCCCCCCCCCATTCTCACATAATATTAGTCCCACTAAGTTGGATTAATATTAATGAAGAAGCAGCTATCTGATGACAAAATCTAGGCAGAGTTCTCAAGTTCAAACCCCAGTAAGTTATTTCTTCTCATCTATCCAAGCCTTGGTGGACTTGCTGGTGGGAGGTGGGAGGTGGCAGGTATCCCGTAGAATTAGTCAAGGTGCGCGCAAGCTAGCCCAGACACCACGATTATGAAAAATAAAATAAAAATCTAGGCAGATAACTAGATGCCTAGTGAAACTATAAAACGATAAAATCAAAGCATGGGAAGCATACAAAGAGAAGCAATAAGACTGCTAGACTCTAGGCAGGAAATACAATATGCAAACATTATGCGAAGCCAGATTACTAGAGCCAAAATCACCATGACCAACATAGAAACATTAGGGAATATAACAGGGGAGACGCACAACCACCCCAGGGCCCGCCGGTACCTTAGGTGTTTTGAGCTCAACTCCATTATTGCAAGCCAAGCTCGCCTCAAATACCACTAAACTCCGAAGCAATGTTGAGCTTGATCTCATTTGGCTCTCTTGAACTCAAATACCACTAAGCTCGGCTCACTTAACGTGTTCGGCCAAAATTGAGTTCAAGCTTAGCTCATATAATAACACAATCTTTCGCCGCCAGTTCTGCTACTTCATAGCTCTAACCTCACTGCTGCTAGTATGGAACAATGCTATTGCTTCTTAACACTACCTGCTTTACATGTATTTTTTCTTTTAATAGTAGTTGTATCTACACCAATTTGCACCCCTTGACTATTCTAGTGATTGTGTGCTACCTTCCACCAACACATTTATTGGGTAACTCTATCCACCAAGTCTAGGCAAATGGAAAGATGAGCCTTGCTGAGATTTCTGGTCTCCAAGGTTTACACCCGCTTAATTTACAACTAGGCCACACAGGTGATACTTTACATGTAATTCCATGAAAACAAAAAAAGAATTACAAGAAGAGGAGGATTGATGAGAAGGTCAAGTCCTGTCCTTCATTCTTAAAAAACCTAAAGGCATTGGTGTCAATGGCTTGTTTGAGGCACACAAGAAGCCATGAAGCAAAGTTAAAGCCAGGCTACGTGCTTCGCCTCACTTAGCTGGTGTTTCCATGTAGACACTAAGGTGCTATGTTACGTGCCTCGTAACTTATGGGCTATCTTTAAGAAGGCAGTACTAGACAATAAATATAGTTGGTAAAGCGATGTGTTAATGTTTAAAACAATATGAAAGAATGTTACTGATCAAGATTTAAAGATTGAATTAAAATATTCAGAAAACTAGCTCCAAACACATAAAATTGCATCTTTTTATCTAAATCAGAAATTTAAAATAGTTTCTAGACTTGATTCGCATGATTTACCTTCATAGAGTTCACTTAATTATAGTTACTTCGGCTTTTTAATCCAAATAGTTACTGTAGCATTTGCAATTCATTTCCCTCTGCATTACATATATTTTTTTTCGTTTTTCTACTTTTTAACACCTTTCTTTGTTAAAACCCATGCTTTTTAACTCTAGTTTGCACTTAAATCACAACAAAGGTTAGTACTTTTTGCTTCAGACTACTCTCGCAATTAGTAGATCCGGAAAATTCAACCCCACCCCCCATCACATAAACCCCATTAAACATAAAAATCAAGACTGCAAACTATAATCAACATAGGATTTCAGCTCACCGTACTAAAGTTTAATCTCCTCCCCTTTAACCGACATCTCCATAAGGCACATGCTACCAACTGCAACAACTTCGTAAGCATAGTAGCATGTGATTCCAACTTGCATGTATGATATGACCCATAGTTTCTCTGATACAATATTGTCAATATTTTTTTGAGAAAGGTAACAGAGTACATCATCATCATTTTGTCCTTTGCATTGTGCAACAACAGCAAACGCAGTGAGAATTCCACAAGTGGAGTCTGGGGAGGGTAGGATGTACCCAGACCTTACCCCTACCTTTGGCAAAGGTAGAGAGGTTTTTGTCTTTTGCCTTGCGCAACTTCCCATAATTATTTCACAATGAATCATGATAGTAAAATACTCTTATAGAGACCTTGTTGAAGTTATAAATAAAAGGGGACCAAAACATTCACCAGTACTTTTTATAAGCAGACTAACAAAATCTAACATCTAAATGCTAATTTGATCAGATCATAATGCATGTCAAAGACCACTACACATTTTTGATAGCTTTTCCAAAGCAGTAGTGGAATACAGAAGACTCTAATCCTTGTTGGCCACTGCCTAGGAATCTTTATTGAGCCAAAATCCAAATTTCAGCACCAGCATAAACAAACAACACACATCATATGCTAATACATAGTTTCACCAAAATAGGAGATTAAATAGTTGTGCACGTACTATCTCCAAATGTTCTGCTGATAAAAAGTAACCCTGAATGTGGTAGCACTAGCAACATATATGGCTCAGGAAGGCAGGGTGACAACAATAAGGTACATGTGACTCCATCAGCACAGAAGCCATCAAATCGTGAAGCAAAACAAAAATAAAAAATAAAAATAGAATAGTTATTAGTTGTATAGCCATGTCATGTATATTTACTGTCATTTTCTCATTTTTAAATTGGAACACACAACACTTGCAATAACTTAGAGCATTCATGGGCAAAATCCATCCCTTCATAAAGAATAATACAACAGAATAAGGGTCAACAGACATGTGAAAGAAAGAAGGTTTCAAACCTTGAATACTGGAGCCTGAATTTCTTCAACTTTAATACTTTGTACATTATATTCTTTCAATGGACCAAAGAGTTGTGCCCTGAACACAGGGGAGCGGGCAGCAAGAACCAACTTGTGTGCAGCAAAAACTTCACCTTCAACTTCAAACTTTATATCTGCTCCCTCTCCACTCTCTAGGAGCTGCCCAAAATGAATTCCAATGTCTGATGGTGGCACAGGCAGGGAGTAAGTCTTCGGTGTTTCATTGTATGATCTGACAACACCAACAGTGCATTGGACCAAGAGACAATCATCTTTCAGATAATCTGATGTTTCTAATAATGTTCTCCTGAAAAAGCGTTTATATCCCCTACAAAGACAACCATCAAACTGGAAAAGGTCAATAGATGCATTGATGGAAGAAAACAGCTAAAAAAGAGTACATGTACAAAAGAACTAAATTCCTAAAAAGGAAAAAAGACAGTAAGCTAATAATAAAAGTTCTTTAAATATCCCTATTATAGATTTCGCAACTCCAAAAAGAAGTTAAGTTCTGCTACGAGAAAGTTCTTCCTTCATACATATCCTTCAGTAGCAAATGTTCTTCCTACAACTTTTTTCAGGTGAACAGTCATCCAATGAAAATGTATTACCCTAAGGATGACACTCACTTTTTACTTTTTGATAGGCGAAAAGTACATTAGGGATGACTACTGGGCAATGTAATTTCAAGGCTAGTCCTAATAATTGAGACCGCAGAAGCTAGGAGGTCCAACTTGGGAAGCAGAAAGAGACAATGAAAATACAGGATAACAGGTTTTGGACAAAAGTGGAAGACAACATTGGACGGCAGAAGAGCAAAAATATATACTGAATGGACAATAACCAAAAGAAGCAAATAAAAAGTATCAACATTTAAAACAATGGAATGGAATGTCAGGTGTGCAAGAGCATACACATGCCACCTAGAATCACACGAGGAACACTAGGTAACAGGGATCTGTATCAATGCTACATTCTAAATGCAAAGCTTCTGGAGAAAGTTCTCCATTGAAATTGCCAGAAAGGAAGACTTCTAGATTGGAGGGAGAGCTAAAGAGGTTGGAAACATGCAAACAACCATAACAATGAACAAAAGATTAACTCTGATTGTTATGTTAAACTTAGTTTCTGTAGTGGAGATCTCTGAATACGAGACTCATCCTTCGGGTTTCTCTTGACTCCTTGACATGACATGATATTTCTTCGAGGTATCTCACACACGTTTGTGTATTTGATCATGAGCGAACTAGGCAGGGACGTGATGATTGGATCCCAGGTCATCGCCAAGAGGGACAGTGTCAGATATCTTGGATCGGTGATTCAGGGGGGCGGAGAGATTGACGGGGACGTCACTCATCGTATAGGAGCGGGGTGGTCAAAGTGGAGGCTTGCATCAGGAGTCCTATGTGACAAGAAAGTTCCACAGAAACTCAAGGGAAAATTTTATAAAGCTGTGGTTAGACCTGCAATGTTGTATGGGGCGGAGTGCTGGCCAGTGAAGAACTCCCATGTTCAGAGAATGAAGGTTGCGGAGATGAGGATGCTCAGGTGGATGTGCGGGCTCACCAGGTTAGATAAGATTAAGAATGAAGTTATTCGAGAGAAGGTGGGGGTGGCATCGGTGGATGAGAGATGCGAGAAGCGAGGCTGAGGTGGTTCGGGCATGTGCAGAGAAGAAGTCCTGATGCCCCGGTGAGGAGTTGTGAGTGGCTGGCGATTGTCGGCGTTCGGCGAGGCAGAGGGAGGCCTAAGAGGTATTGGGGAGAGGTGATTAAGCATGACATGGCTAGAATGCGGGTTTCCGAGGACATGACCCTTGATAGGAAAGTCTGGAGGTCTAGTATCAGGATTGTAGGATAGGGGCTCCTAGAGGTTTTCGTACTCCTTACCAGGGGTTGGGTGAGGCTTGGCAGGGCTATCCATAGATGATTTGTGTTTTGGATTGCGTCTCCCTTATGGTAGTTACTGTATGATATTATTGCATGATATTTTATTTATGGTTCTTATGTTTAGATAATTATTTACGCTATTTCTACTGGAGTTACTAATGCTCTTTTGTTTTTATTTTTGTTTTCCTTTCCTTCACTGAGCCGAGGGTCGATTGGAAACAGCCTCTCTGCCATCTCGGGTAGGGGTAAGGCTCGTCTACATATTACCCTCCCCAGACCCCACTTTATGGGTAATTGTTGTTGTTGTTGTTGTTTAAGACTATACAAAGGTCTCATCCTCAAAAATGCAAGTTCTGCATCACATATTAGGTGGTTGTTGCTTGTAATGATTAACTCTGATTGTTATGTTAAACTTAGTTTATGTGGTGGAGATCTCTGAATACGAGACTCATCCTTTGGGTTTCTCTGGACTACTTGACATGACATGATATTTCTTCGAGGTATATCTCACACGTCTGTGTATTTGATCATAACTAAGATTATACAAAGGTCTCATCCTCCAAAATGCAAGTTCTGCATCACGTGTCAGGTGGTTGTTGCTTGTAAATTGTAACTACTTACCTATAAAAAAAAATCTCACCCTCGCCGTAGTTGTATGTCAACACTCATTGAAAGCTTCTGCTTAAAGGAGATTCCCCTTTGCTGCATAAAGGAGAACAGAATTTGAGCACATCTAGATTTAAATGAACATGGGAAAGAACCTATAATGCCATCACCTTTTTTTTTTCTTAGTACTAGAATCAAAAGAATCGTGATGGAATGAGCCTAATGGAGTTAACGTGTCAACACCTACTAGTCATTCATTGTATATTTGTGCATCATGGGGTCATATATACCCTGCCCAATAGCACCCAATTTGGAATTGTTGGGGTTACTGAAAAGTGATCTTCAATGTAATAGTGTTAAAATCAATGGACCACTTATACTGCAAGGAGGGAAGCTAGTTATACAACACTAGAGCCAAAACAGACCGGATTAGTGGTTAAACACGAAAGGCAAGCAGACAGCTGCAAATAAAGGACCAAAGTCATAGCATGTTACATCAAGAATTAGACCAACTTTTTCATGAGCAAAGGGATTAAATCAATATAGCACCAAGTCCCTTTTATTGTACCAGAGTATGGATAACATATGAACTCAAAAAGATTCATCCAACTATTTACGATATGGAATAACTTTTTACACCAAAAATCTAAGTGACGCAAAAGGAAGCTTTTCATTCTCCACAATGTTATACATTTTGAATGCACTATATTTAACCAACTAATTGCTCTCAATGTTCAACTTTAGCTTAGGCACTTCAGCACTAAATTTACATAATTCCAAACATGTACATATACCAACACAGCCCATGATGTACCAACAAAAGATGTTTCTAGACCACCAACCCCTTGCCATCATTGGTGGATCCACCTTAAGTCAAAGTGATGTCAGAAGCTTTCATTGTCATTCAGGTAACTTAAGTAAGTCAAAGTGATGTCAGAAGCTTTCATTGTCATACAGGTAAATAACATTTGGAATGGCTTTAGAGTAACAGTCAAGCGGATTCAAGCTTCCGCAGCGAAGCCCCAGCCGTAGCCGGTCAAATTAGCTCACCATGCTTACTTCTTCATAGCTTGAACACCATTAGAGAAAAACCCAGCTGCTGCGCCCCTTCTTACAGTTTTATTAAACCCTAACCTATTCACACTAACCTATAAAAATACTTCCCCGATCAAACAATTCGAGGACTAGAAATAACCCATATTAATCAATAAGTCAGCTATTCCTCAAGCCAGAAGTACTTGTGGCTTCTGCATCCTATATAGAGTTTACTTTAGTGGACCTGCTTCATTCCAGCACTAATGATTATCCCTACATATGACATACTGCCTACAACATAAACCAAATGCAAGTGTATATTAACCCATGATAGCATTAACAAAAATCAACTACAATTAATAAAAAGTATAGATAAACAACAACAACTACTACTACTACTACTAAGCCTCAGTTTTATCAACAACTAAGCTGGGTTTGGCTATATGAATGCTCACTGACAATGTTATCCCATGCCAATATTATACAATAAGAAGTACAAATAAACAACAACAACAACAACTACTCCTCAGTCCAACAAGATGGGGTCGGCTATATGAACCATGTTATCCCATTCCAATATCATACAATAAGAAGTAAAAATAAACAACAATTACTCCTCAGTCCCAACTAGTTGGGGGTCGGCTATATGAATGCTCACTGACCATGTTACTCCATTTAAACTCATTGCACGCCATTATTATACAATACAATAAAAAGTACAGATGTGCAAGAGAATATTACCACATGCTACCGCGATATTTTAGCGTGTAAGGACCCGTCTCAAGCACGCGACCAAAGTGGGTATGAACCTTATGCCTTTCATTACCACTCTGATCCATAAGAGACAGCTCAAACAAAGCTCTAACGTCAGTTGCATCACTAGCCAACGCAATAAAAAGCGAGACATAAGTACCATTATCCTCGGCACTTTTACCATCAGGGTAAAAGTAAACAGCCCAAGAATGACCGCCCACGGTAAAAATCTCAGAAGTTACATATTTCCCAATTCCCATACCTTTAGATAAGGAGTAACCTTCTACCTTGAATTCGTGAGACCCATTAATCGTCTCGATTCGAGATGTCGATGTGGTGGTTGTGGGTTGTGATGATGATGAATTTGGGGATTTTGAAGGTTCCGATGGAACCCTAAATGTGCCCATATGGTGAAAAAGATCGAACTTTTGGGGTATAACGGGTCGGTTAAATAATCGGTAGAATCGAGGAAAAAGATCAAAATTGTGATGAAATTGAAGCAAAAGATTGAATCGTCGGTGAGAAATTGGTGGAATTGAGGAAACAATTGAATTTTTGGTGGAATTGAGGAAAAAAATTTAACTTTTAGGACTAATGGGTAGGTGAAAATTGGTCGAATTGAGGAAACGGAACGACCAATTGGGTTAATTGGTCGGTGAAAATTGTATGGAAATGGAGAGGTTTAGGAAGAGGGAGATGTGAGTTTAGGGTTTTGCGAGATATGGGAAAGAGGTTCCGTCTGAAGGTGATAGAGAAAAAAAAAAGGTAAACAGGTGTATTAATAGAGTTCTGTGAATGGCGCATCCAAATTGTTACAATATTAAAAGAAAATATTTTTAATTGATATAAAATATTGCGTAATGATCGAGTACTCCATGTAATAAAATTTTCCAATTGGTAAGTTTTTCTTCTTCTTATGTGGATTGGTAACTCAATCAACAACAACGACTGTTATCAATCTCTATTTCTGTAAATAAATAAAATAATAATCTTTCTGAAAATAGAAACAGAAAATTAGAAGAAATAAATTCTGAAAATAATACTTAAATTTCAAAATAAATTTTAAAAACGGTATAGGAACAAATCGAGACCACTAAATTCACAGTGTGTCCTTAAAGAAATTATTCTCCTCAAGTACCCGAGGTTCTCGAATATATCATTCCAGGATAAAACGATTTAACTCACCAGAGTGTTGGTACCAAAAACGCCGATGAATAGCGAGCCACTCGAAGGTTGTAAAACACACCGGAATTTTGTGCAGAAGAAGAAGAAGCTTGTCAGAAAATTTCGTGAGTAAATATTCTGGGATTTGAAGGAATATCTATCCAATTTGGTATTGTTTCTAAAAAAATTTGCAACCTTTTAGAACAACCATAGCTATTGGAACAAGTTTGACACTGTTTCAAAACAACCATAGCTGTTGGAAATATTGCGAAAAAATTAAAACGGATTTAAAATAATTCGGGAAAGAAAACGGGACGAATCGAACCAGGTCACAGGTCATGGGTTATTCCGGATAGAATTTTCATTAATTAATTTAATATTTAAAAAGAATTTTGTCCATAAAGATTAATCAATCAATCATTGACCAAATCCGAAGCCGAAGCCGAGACGAGCGAGCGACGAAGACGACGACGGTGCGATGCTTGCCTTCTTCTTAACTCTTTAAGAGCTAAAAGATGAGCTTCTCTATATATACACAAATATTTTCTTTCCTTATACCAATGAGGTACTTAAGTGCATTAGTAAAATAAACTCATTCAAAATTTTACTTCCCTCCATATCTTTTTCCACCATTTTCCATTCACACCTCTTTTGTTGTTAATAAATAATAACAAAACCCAACAATCCCCCACATGAATGGGGAATGTCTGTAAACTTAGGAATGCACAAACGTGTGCGTGTGTGTGTGTTTTACATGCAAGAATTAATTACATCTGGATAAGTAGGTTTCCCTTTGAACTTTCCGTAGTGAACTTATATCAGATATATCGATAGATTTTATGTCTTTGAACCGTCGAGCTTTATTGTATATCTAAATAACATAAGTCACACAATCAATCCTTAACCATCCATGGTTCTCACGGTTGTGTTCGTTTCAGCCATGAACACTGTATGGCTTCATGAGTGCTTAGAGAATGTGCCATTACTTTCATTCTCCTTGAAACGGCTTACACTTCACACTCACATAGGTGATTCCTAAACGTATAATCCTAAAGACACACTATCTGGTCATATCCTGCCAGACATAGCAAATCATTAAAAAGCCTTAAGCTATATTGACTCATCAAAAAGCTTTTAATACTTTACCTCATTTTTTGAAAATTGTCTTCATCACGAGAATGGATTAAGTTATTTGACAATGTTGAACCGTCATTCATAACTTTATTTGATCTCTTTGAACCTAGCTCTTGAGATCTCCAGTCTGCTAGGTAGAGTTACCGTCATGATGACTTGTCCTAGGCCTTTAACCCCATTCATTTTGATGATCTTTCAATTGCCTCTCTAGATAGGCTTTTTGTAAGTGGATCCGACACGTTATTTCTTCACTTTACATAGTCAATTGTGATAACACCACTAGAGAGTAGTTGTCTAACGGTATTGTGTCTCTGTCGAATATGGCGAGATTTTTTGTTATACATAACTCTCCTTGCCCTACCTATTGTCGCTTGACTATCATAATGTATACAAATAGGTGCCAAAGGTTTGAGCCAAAATGGAATATCTTCCAAGAAATTCCGGAACCATTCGGCTTCTTCACCGACCTTATCTAAAGCTATAATTCAGATTCCATTGTAGAACGGGCGATGCACATTTGTTTGGATGATTTCCAAGACACTGCTCCACCCCCAAGTGTGAAAACATATCCACTGGTGGATTTAACTTCAGATAATCGGGTGATCCAATTTACATCATTATATCCCTCGATCATAGAAGGATATTTGTTATAATGCAAAAAACATAATTTTGGGTATGTATCAGATACCCCAAAACTCGTTTCATTTCCATCCAATGTATTTGATTGGGAGTACTTGTAAACCGACTCAATTTGCTAATAGCACATGCTATATCTGGTCGCGTACGGAGTGGAATTACGATGTGTAATCTTGAACTGCTCGCATGCCTCTTTCATTAAATGACTATTGAGATTAGCTCCATTATCTGTAATGATCACCTTTGGTATCCCAAACCGACTTTAAATGCACAAAATTCACCATAGCTTTCTTGGTTACAGACTTGAACATTTTAGCCTCTACACACTTGGTGAAATAGTCTACGGCTACCAAAATGAACATGTGCTCATTTGATGCTGCTGGCCCAATTGGCCCAATGAGATCCATGCCCCACGCCACAAAAGGCCACAATGTAGACATCGTGTGTAATTCTGATGGTGGAGAATGAATCAAATCTCCATGCACTTGGAACCGATGACATTTGCGTACAAAACTGATACAATTTTGCTCCATAGTGAGCCAATAATAGCTTGCTTAGAGAATTTTTTTGGCCAACACGTACCCACTCATGTGCGGCCCACAGACTCGAGAATGTACTTCGGTCATAATAGTTGTGGCATGTCTAGCATCTACACATCTCAGCAATCCTAGATTCGGAGTTCTTTTGTACAAAACCCCTCCGCCAAGAAAAACCCGCTGGCCAAACGTTGAATTGTTCTCTTTTGATCACCTGGAACTTGTACCAGATACACCCTCATCCTGATATATTCCTTGATGTCATGAAACCACGGCTCGCCGTCAAGTTCTTCTTCCACCACATTATAATAAGTATGCTGATCACGAACCTGAATCTAGAAAGGGTCCACGTATGCCTTATCTGGATAATGTAACATCAACGCCAGAGTAGCTAAATCATCGACAACTTCATTATGAAACCTTGGGATATGACTCAATTCTATCGATTGGAACCATTGACAAAGATCATGCAAACATTGCCGGTACGGTATAAGTTCAGATCTCGTATTTCCTATTCTCCCTAAATTTGGTGTACCAGTAGGTCCAAGTCACCCATGACCAAGACTTCCTTGACAGCCATATCTACAACTAATCTCAGACCCAAGATACATGCCTCATATTTGGCCATGTTATTAGTACAATAGAAATGAAGTTGAGCCGTAACAGAGTAATGCTACCCCATTTCAGAAATAAGTACCGCTCTTATTCCCATGCCTTTCATATTGGCAGCCCCATCGAAGAAAAGTTTCCATCCCGGCTTCTCAACTTGTTCCAACTCATTAATGTACATCACATCTTTATCAGGGAAATAAGTCTTCAACGTTTTATAATCGTCATCAACTGGATTCTCGGCCAAATGATCTGCCAAGTCCTTTGCCTTCATTGTAGTCGGAGTAACATAGACAATGTCAAACTCTGTAAGCAGGATCTACCACTTTGCAAGCCTCTGTGTGGTCATAGGCTTTTGAAAGATATACTTCAATGGATCCAATCCAGATATGAGGCAAGTAGTATCAGATGACAAATAATGTTTCAACTTCTGTGCGACCCAAGTTAGGGCGCAACATGTCCTCTCAAGATGAGTATACTTAACCTCGTAAGATGTGAATTTCTTCCTGAGATAATAAATAACCTTCTCCTTTCTGCCAATGATAGCATGTTGCCTCAACAGCCGAATGAATTGTCCAAAACCGTCAAATATAGAATCTAAGGTTGTCATGGCTCTGGTGGCACCAACATGGGTGGGTTCGACAAATACCCCTTTATCTTATCAATAGCCTTCTGACATTCATCTGTCCACTTGACTGCAGCATCTTTCTTTAATAGTTTGAAGATCGGCTTACAAGTTGTCGTGAGCTGAGCAATGAACCTGCTGATATAATTCAATCTCCGCAACAAACTCATCACCTCGGTCTTGTTCCTCGGAGGTGG
This sequence comes from Nicotiana benthamiana, assembly GCA_034376525.1. Classification (NCBI taxonomy): domain Eukaryota; kingdom Viridiplantae; phylum Streptophyta; class Magnoliopsida; order Solanales; family Solanaceae; genus Nicotiana; species Nicotiana benthamiana. Next base: position 80,354,432 of record CM067328.1, on the reverse strand, counting down.
AAATTCCTAGATAGCCTTGATTTTTGACGGGTCCAGTTCAATACCTCGACGACTGACTAAGAACCCCAACAACTTTTTAGACGGTACCGGAAAAACGCACTTTGCAGGATTGAGCTTGAGATTGTACATGCGAAGCCTTTAGAAGAACTTCCTTAGATCCCTAACATGGTCAGACTGCTTTCTAGACTTGACGATCACATCATCCACATACACAATTGATTTCCATGTGTATTATATCATGGAATATTATTGTCATCGCCATCATGTTGGTTGACCCGGCATTTTTCAAACTGAATGGCATGACCCGATAGCAATACGTCCCCTATGGCATGATGAATGTCGTCTTTTCTACATCTTCCTCATCCATTAGAATCTGGTGATACCCCACATAACAATCCACAAAGGAACCAATCTCATGTTTGGCACAATTATTAATCAATATATGGATGTTTGGCAGTGGGAAGTTATCCTTAAGACTTGCTTTGTTAAGATCTCGATAATCAACACACACCCTAGTCTTGCCATCCTTCTTCAGCACATGCACAACATTGACTAACCATGTGGGATACCGCGTAACCCGAATGACTTTCGCATCAAACTGCTTGGTGACCTCTTCTTTGATCTTTACACTCATATTCGTTTTGAACTTTCTCAGCTTCTGTTTGACAGGAGGGAATGTCGGGTCAGTGAGCAATTTGTGAACCACTAAATCACTGTTTAGACCCGGCATGTCATAATACGACCATGCAAAAATATCCTTGTATTCGAATAGTGTTTTGACTATCTCCTCCCTGAGTTGTGGTTCCAGATGAACGCTTATTTTATTTTCACGAACATTATCTTGGTCCCCTAGATTAACTGCTTTTGTATCGTTCAAATTAGGTTTGGGATTTTCCTCAAAATGACTTAATTCTTTACTAATTTTTGCATAGGTCTCATCATCATCAAATTCCAACTGGTCATCACACTCAATTTCTTGTATTATTATTTCAGAGTTAGATTGGCTTTTTAACTGGGTGGAAGATTCCTCATGCATGTCATGCCATTGATATCAGCATAAAAAGAACTGTACAGAGAAGAAAAGAAAATAGAAATAAAATTAGGAATGAAGAAAGAAAAGATAATTCCATTTCATTGAATATAAAGATAATAGGGTTTTAACACATCCAACTGGACGGAACATAATATATGAATTACAAACCCTGAATTAATCCAGACAGCTAAAGAAAATCAAAACCCACTACCAAGACTCCGTCCGAGTAGGAAGATGTGTAACTTCCCAATTGTTGACTTTTGCATGTGGTCCGAAGAATTGCACATCTGCCTTGCTTGACCCTTCCCCGGCTCAACCATGTTACCTCGACGAATAACCTTTCGAACCCCTTATCCAAGTCTCCATCAACACCAATCAATGACCCAGGAACTTTTGACAATAGTTATTTTCTGATACCCGGCCTGACGAATGATCTGGACAGATGCAAGATTGGCTTGGGAAGGACCCATGCCCTCTTCTTCATTTTGCGGGCCCGTCTTACATCTGCAACTGTGGGCTTGAACCCCAATCCAAAAGTATCCAGATTCTTGGGAAGAGAAACCAGTTGCACAATGCCTTGAAGGGCAACACCCGAACCTTTTGTTAGATAATACGCTTAACGCTAGAGGGGGGGTGAATAGAGTTATAATAAAATGTAGCGTAAACTTGCGGAAATTAAAATTTGCAGGGAATAAATAAGTGCGTTAAATAAACAAAAGGAAAGAACGCACCGATGTATTCTGGTTCACCACAACACGTGGCTAGTCCAGTCCCCGAAAGACTCTCTCGAGATTTTCCACTAACTTGTCAAGCTTACGGGTGCTCAACAAACCTTTACAACTTAAGGACACACGCCTTAACACCTTTGCTCGGAGATATAACACTCCAAGACTTCAACCAAGGAAACACAAGTTCCTTACAACAAGAGAATCACAATTCTCTTACAAGTGTACAAAACACTAAACACTCAAACAAAACACTCCTTAATGAGTAGATATGAGTAAAAGAAGTAAGCTCAAGATCACAACAACTATGGACAAGACTTTGGCTCTCAAAAGCTTTATGAAATGAATATAAAATGATAAACAATAATATGCAAGCTTATAGCAATAGAATGATCAGTTGTTGTGTGTTGTTGTGTTTAAAACACTGAAATGAAGCTGTATTTATAGTTGAAAAACTTGGCATTACCGTTGTCTATTTGTCAATTAAGAGTTGCTGATTTTACTGAGTGACAATCGATTGTCAAGAAGCCACAATCGATTGTTTGCCAATCGTTCCAGAAATCAATCCCAGATTTTACGCTTAACAATCGATTGTCCAAGATCAACAATCGATTATTGGTAACGATCAAAAAATCATTTCCAGATTTTACGTAAAACAATCGATTATACCAAATCAATAATCGATTATTCAGCAACGTTCAAAAAATCCTTTCCAGATTTTAATTTCAACAATCGATTGTACAAAATCAATAATCGATTATTCAGCAACGTTCAAAAAATCTTTTCCAGATTTTAATATCAACAATCGATTGTACAAAATCAACAATCGATTACCTGACGGTATTTGAAAACTTTACGACAACGGTCAGCTTCACAATCGATTGTGCAATGTTAACAATCGATTATTTATCAGACTTTGAAAATCATTTTAAACACTACCTCTTGCCAATCGATTGTTTTATACTCACAATCGATTATTTAATAATTTTGAAAAAGTCTGGAAGACACTGCCTCAACACAATCGATTGTCTATCTTCACAATCGATTATTTTGTGACTTTGAAAAACCTGAAGGACACTGTCTCTTCACAATCGATTGTCATTAGCTTCACAATCGATTATTCTGAGTTTTGAAAAAAAACTTTGATGGACACTGCCTCATCACAATTGATTGTCATAAGGTTCACAATCGATTGTCATGCAGGTTTGAAAAACCTGATGCTCACTGCCTTAACACAATCAATTGTCATTAGTTCAAAATCGATTGTCATGCAGTCTTGGCTTAACATAATCGATTATCATAAGTACATAATCGATTATCTTAGTCCAGTTTTTAGAGGCATGTTTAAAAATCATTTTGACTAATGAAAATATGCATGATTTAAAATCATTTAGCATTAAATTAAATATGCATGACTTTGGAAAACATAGTTTTACGAGAGAAGCCATATCATGAGTCAAGTTGAACACAATTAAGAACGACTCATTTAAACTATAAAACTTTGTCTTGTGCTTGAATCTCGTTATGCATCAATTATGCGCTTGTACTTGAACTTCGTCATATGTCAATTTGCGCTTCGTTTGTCATTCATCAAAACCTACACATAAGAACACACGTTTTAGTATAAAGCCTTGAGAACGTGTTTCCAACAATTTCCCCCTTTTTGATAATGGCAAACTTTAAGCGGGTTATGCAAATTAAACAATTTATAAAGACGATTCAAGACAAGTATATATATGCATCAACAAGTATGCAATTTGTCCCCCTCAATATATGAATTCCCCCTCAATTTAAGCCGATAAGTATTGAGAGTGCATACCCGTTATCTTCCCCCTTTTGCCATTAGCAAAAATAATATAAGAAGATGCCAAAGATGTAAATAAAACTTGTTTATTTATTGGAAAGAGAAAACGTGATTACTTAAAGAGAGTACAATAACTCAAGTAATAGCAGTACAGTCGATTATTGATACGAGATAATCGATTATTAGACGACAGAAACCGATTTTTCTGAAGAAGACTTGATTATTGCGCGTCATGCTTTATAATTCCCCCTACCTTTAGGGCGATACCTGCAAAAATTCGTTTGACGTCTCCGATGCTCAAGTTAGAAATCATGTAAAATAAAATGCAATGCATGACTTAGATCAACGTGGAGTCAAGAATCCCGAGTTCACTACGAATTCGGAAGAAGGACTCTTTCTCTAAGGGCTTTGTAAAGATTTCGGCCAATTGATCTTTGGTTTCAACAAATTCGATTTCGACATCCCCCTTGAGAACGTGATCTCTTATAAAATAATGTCTAATTTCAATGTGTTTTGTTCGCGAATGAAGAACAGGGTTCTTCCTCAAGCATATGGCACTAGTATTATCACATCTAAGAGGGATATGATCAAGACTTAGGCCATAGTCCAAGAGTTGTTTCATCCATAGGATTTGAGCGCAACAACTCCCCACGGCTACATATTCAGCCTCGGTTGTGGACAATGCAACACTTACTTGTTTCTTGCTAAACCAAGAAACGAGAGAGCTACCGAGCAAATGGCAAGTGCCACTAGTGCTCTTGCGGTCCAATTTGCATCCAGCAAAATCGGAGTCGGAATAGCCAACGAGTTGGCATGAAGAACCTTTGGGTACCATAGACCCACATTTCTAGTACCAACAAGGTACTTCAAAATCCGTTTTACCGCAGTAAGGTGAGACTCCTTCGGACGCGATTGATAACGGGCGCATAAGCACACACTAAACATGATGTCCGGACGACTAGCAGTAAGATAAAGAAGAGAGCCAATCATACCTCGATACTTCTTAGTGTCGACTTCCTTACCTTTTTCATCTTTTTCTAGATGATCGGATGTGCTCATGGGAGTCGCCATTGCTTTTGCATTGTTCATTTCAAATCGTTTCAGCAATTCTTTGCAATATTTGGCTTGGCAAATGAACGTACCTTCTTTCATTTGCTTTACTTGTAATCCCAAAAAGAATGTTAACTCACCCATCATAGACATCTCAAATTCTCTTGTCATTAAATCGGAAAATTCCTTGCATAAGACAGTGTTAGTAGCACCAAAAATGATATCATCCACATATATTTGAACTAATAATACATCATTGTTTTTATGCTTAACAAAAGGGGTGGTGTCAACTTTCCCCCTAGTGAAATCATTTTCCAATAGAAATTTACTCAATCTTTCATACCACGCTCGGGGAGCTTGTTTTAAACCATAGAGAGCCTTTTAGAGTTTGAAAACTGTTGGAAACACGTTCTCAATGCAATATACTAAAACGTGTGTTCTTTTGTGTAGGTTTTGATGAATGACAAACGAAGCGAAAATTGATATATGACGAAGTTCAAGAAACAAGCGCACAATTGATATACAACAAGATTCAAGCTCAAGACAAAGTTTTATAGTTTAATTGAGTCATTCTTAATTGTGATCTTGATCCTACAACTTGACTCGTAACATGGCTTCTCTCATAAAATTATTTTCCAAAATCATGCATATTTA